>CDLV01000005.1:1200000-2400000 GCA_001244265.2 Microbotryum lychnidis-dioicae p1A1 Lamole
GCTTCGGGCGAGAGAGTTCCTGAAGCGAGCGTGCGAACCGCCACGCTCTTACACTCGAGTTGACTGATGTGACATTGCTTCCCCCTTTTTCCTTTCCGTTCCCGTCTTAATTATCTGTATGACCGTTTAGGGCCCTATCTCGTTCCACGAGTACATTGGCGACAGCTGGGCCATCCTCTTCTCTGTGAGTTTGTCCCGGAATTCGAAGGGCTCGGCGATTCGTCACGCTCGCGAAAGCCGGCCCCCCGGGAACCCGCGGTGGCTCGAAAAATGCCCTCGACTGACCCAAGATTTCCCTCTTGCCCTTTGCGCCCGGTCTGAATTGTCGGTTTAGCACCCTGCCGACTTCACCCCGGTCTGTGAGTAGTCCTATCTTGTCTTCAACTGCTGCCTCTGATCTAAGGCCTCACCTGGACAACTCGACTCTAGGCACGACCGAGCTCGGAGAGGTCGCCAAGCTCGCAGATGAGTTCAAGAAGCGCAACGTGAAGACGATCGGTCTGTCGTGCAACGAGCTCAAGTCGCACCACGAGTGGATCGCCGACATCAACGAGCTGAGCAACGTCGACCTCAAGTTCCCCATCATCTCGGACCCGACGCGCGAGATCGCCAAGCTGTACGACATGCTCGACGAGCAGGACCTTACCAACATTGACGAGAAGGGCATCCCCTTCACCGTCCGATCCGTCTACGTCATTGACCCCAAGAAGGTGCGTCGGTCGAGCATTTGACCGAAGGGCTTCCTTTCCTGTTGGTCTTTCCCTGATACTCTGTGGTTTTGGTCCAACCCCGGCACAGACCATTCGTCTCACCCTTACCTACCCCGTAAGTTGTTTTCAGGTGACTGCTTCAGTCTTTGCGAAATTCCGGCACTGACGGGTCTTCGCTTCGCTCACCCAGGCCTCGACCGGTCGTCAATTCAACGAGATCCTCCGAGTGATCGACTCGCTCCAACTCGGTGATGCCAACAAGATCACTACCCCTGCCAATTGGCAACCCGGTGGAAAGGTCATTGTCCATCCTTCGGTTAAGACCGAGGACGCGCACAAGATGTTCCCCAAAGGTGTCGAGGTCGCCAAGCCTTACCTCCGCTTCACCACTCTCTAACTACAGTGTCATCGAGAGAGACCGAGAGGGCCTCACGGCTGATTCAAATTCTAGTTTAATAGTGAACCGCCGAGATGAGAGATTTTGAGAATCCAAAACATTATCGAGACGACTGATTCTGGTGAAGTCTCGGGATCCGCTTGCCACGGGTTTTGATTGTTGCCACGCCACATGGGCGCGACTCATTTCATTGGAATGACGCTAAAATGTGAGTACCGGGTATTAAACGGACCTCAAGCCGAATCATCGGAAAGGAGTCATCCGGCTACTAGGATGCCGTTAATGCGCTTGGGCCTTCACCCGCTGGGCGGGTGAAACTCGTGACGAAGCGTTTGCCTGATGAGGCTCACTTGCGGTTCGCGGACAAGGTTCAGCTGCACCCACCATCATCGCGGAGCTCGACACTTCAAGACGGGGACGACACTCGGACACCTCCATTGACCCCATGATCCAATGATCCTCGGTATCGGTGTGGACCTCCTCCACCTCCCCCGCTTGAGCTCATTAATCAAGAGGAGGGGGGCAGAGCGCTTCGCACGTCGAATCCTCACCCCACTCGAACTCGAGCAATGGCGCAAGATCGACAAAGACGAGCTCCAACCCCGTGGGGCCGAGCGGTCGAAAGGAGACCTTGGGGCGACCTTTTTAGCCGTCAGGTGAGTGGACACTTCTCCACATCGCAGGTGAACGACAGGTCTCACTTCATGCGCCAGGAGTGTGGATTCAATGATGTGACCGGCGTGGGCGTATGTGTGGCGAGATCGTGTTCAACCTTGCGACCACGTGGAGCTGGGTTTCTTAGTCTTCCGCTGTACCCCGGCATCTATGACGTGATCAATCTGACCACAGAGTTGGCGCTGCTCTACTGTTCGGGCTGATGCTGATGCCGAAAGTCGGGTTTCCCCCCATCTCGGGTCACTTAGATGGGCAGCCAAAGAAGCCACGTACAAGGCCCTCTACTCCTCTCGACGCATCACGTCATGGCAAAGCGTTCAGGTCGAAAAATTGCTTGGTTCCAGACCTAGCCTAAAACTTCTCGACGGAAAATCGAGCTCGTCGCTGATGTGCGAGGAGGCACTCGCAAATTCTTCATCCTACGCCGTGGGCGAGGCGTCGTCGTTGTCGACCCCGCGATTGCACTTGTCCATTTCTCATGACGGGGAATACGTCGTGGCCTATGTCGTGGCCGAGGAGTGGTCGAGGTCGGGTTGATGTAAAGTCATTGTTGTAATAATTCACGTGCGTATCCAAGTTCGACTTCCGTGATCTTTCGGTGGGCGGATCTTTCGGTAGGCAGTGCACCGAACTAGCCCTCCGCCCCGGGGCGGATCGGACGAGACGCGGAACGTTCATCGCGGAAGTCTCGAAGTGAGTCCGAAACGGGATCCCCTGTCGTCACGGGGCGGAAGTCTCGAAGTCAGTCCGAAACGGGGTCCCCTGTCGTCATCGACTGGTCGGTAATGAGGTCGGTAACGCATTGATGTCCTTGGGCAATGTTCGATTGTGTCTACTATGAAAGACGTAGCTTTGATCAACCAAATTGGGAGTGGGTCCAGCAAGACAATGCCGACATTTGGCGCGTAAAGCGAGAGGCGAAAATGACCCATGCGAATGCGAGCCGCAGCCGCCCAGGTGCACGCCAGGGGCCAGACTCGGCTCCGCAATGAGCGCCGGACCGGTCAGGGCCACGGCGCGTGGGGCTGGGGGAAGGGGGGCAACAGGCACAGGGTCGTGACAGGGACCATTTCGATTAGCCTGCAGCCATGCAGCAAGTAGGGCTGGGTCGACAAGGACTGTCGTTTGTTGTCGAACAAGTGTTGAAATGGGGCCTGAAAAAGTTATAACATTGTCAATAATCCGATGGCTGGTGCCGAGGGGAACATGTTCACTACAGTGCAAGTACCGGCCCAAAAAGGTACAGAGCGTGGCTTGCGGAAATCTCTCGACCTTCCAGGTTTGCCGAGCAATTCGGCAGAGTGAATTCGCCGGTGCACCAATGGAACCCGCCGACAGCGATGACGATCCAGCGTTGGTTCCGTGGACACTTGAAGATGACGTGACGATGTCGTGACTGTCTTAGAATGGACCTTAAGAACTACTGTGCATATTCTTCATTCTGCGTTCACTGCGTTATTTTACGTGCTTGGCGTTTACCCTAACTATAACTAGTAACTAGTTACCCTAACTAGTAACTAGTTACCCTAACTAGTAAAAAAAAAGTGTGAGTTAAGAAATGTACCTAAAATCGCTGTTTTTAACTAGGTTGCGGCCCTCCGGGCCACCTGTGGTGGATGTACCAGCATACTGTTGTGTCTGCCGCACCTGCCTGTGGTGTCTGGGTTCCGATCAAAAGTCATGTACAAGCCCTGTGGTGACTTTTGTATTTTCCACGCCGTTCCAACGAAGCTACAGCGCTCCCAGTATTTTCCTTCTTTTTTTCGCTGACATAAAACAATGCTTCGACTCATATGGTATTTAATGAACCGCAAGCGCGTGGCTTTGCATGATATTGCTTCTACAGCAGAGCTCTGCCTGACGCGCGAGGCGAGGGCTGGCGCTTGTCACGTGATGCGGTGCGCCGGCGGTGTCGGTGTCATTCCGGCAGTCGACCAGCGGCATTACTAGTACTAGTAGGGGCTGAACAACAAATCAAACCACGTAAATAATCCTGCGCCACTCCCTCGAACCTTTCGTTTCTCCCTCTCACCCTCATCCAATTTTACTGACACTCGTTCAAGAACAAACCCTCGCTGCTATGTCCCGGTCCTTAGGTCGCCAGGGACTCAGGGGTTGAGTTCGCATCGGCCAAACCTCGCGCAGGTTGGGATACGGCCAAAGAGTGGATCCTGCGCCTCTGCCTCCCGCCAGGCCGGGACCGACGCACCCACAACCCTCCTACGTCGAGCACGGAAATGGCGATGCTTATCTGCGATTCCGACACCAACACGGGAGATCGTGGACCGCAAGACCTTATTCTCCAGGTGCACGGTGATCGATGTCCCGATGGTCGGCCCAAGTACCAAATCGTTAGCTCGCTCCATCCGTCCGCGATGCCTCTCCGTTACCCACTACTTTTTCCTGCAGGGGAAAATGGCTTCCACCCCAACATTCCTCTTTGCGGGGTTCCACCAAGCCAGGCCGCCAATCGCCAGAAACTGAGAGCAGATCGACAATGGTGTCCAATTGCGCGAGGTACTTGCCGGTCTCGGTCTGGATGACGAAGACGAACAGGAGGACGAAGACCGCGACAATGAGGATGAAGACGGCGAGGAAGGGGACGAAGAGGATGGTGATGGCGAACGTACGCGTCTTCGGCTCTTTCTCTGATGTTCCATTCTGCCGAAGGCGCAAGCACAGACTGGCATTGAACTTTTGAACACCTAGGACGAAGGTCAAGTAAAGGGGTCGAGGTGGCGAGTCTCGCGTTCACAATTCTTTGCGCACTACTTGCCAAACGCGACGAGCACTTCTCAATCCCGCATTGCACCCAACGTCCCTTCCTGGAGTTCGTGAATTACGGATGTACTCCCAAGTCAAGACCGATTGACTCAACACATCCGGTTACATCAAGAGAACCTACGCCTCACCACGACCCAAGGCATCAACGGCTTGACCCCGAACCAAATCGCGA
Organism: Microbotryum lychnidis-dioicae p1A1 Lamole; assembly: GCA_001244265.2. Taxonomy (NCBI): domain Eukaryota; kingdom Fungi; phylum Basidiomycota; class Microbotryomycetes; order Microbotryales; family Microbotryaceae; genus Microbotryum; species Microbotryum lychnidis-dioicae. The sequence goes on from CDLV01000005.1 coordinate 1,204,739, forward strand.
CATCACGCAGCGATACCAGGATGCGATGGCGTGCGTTGTCAAACATTGAAAGCTTCTGCTGCTCATCACGATGACGTACGACCCCGACTCACCGGAAATCAAGGCTGCACTGGGGCCGATAAAGCATGCAACCGTCCGGATCTCATTGCACGAGTGTTTGAAGCCAAGTCCGGCAACAAGCGACATGCAGGCTGTTTCGGTAATGAATGTAAGATGAATGGATTTCGTTTCTTTGCTGTATTTCGTATTGTCTTAACCTCTGCGCTGATATCATGTAGACTGTTCGATTATCCTGCTATTTTTTGAATTTCATCCTCACGTTAATTTAACGGGTTCCCACTGGTATTGACAAACTAGTTGACAGCTATTGACAAGTTTCAGGCATTCTTAACAATATTGATAAGAATTAGGCCTTGACATTGTTGATGACATTGTTGACCTTGACAATCATTGTTAACATGGGACCTTCCGACCGACCGTAATCGTTGACATCGCTACAATTGTTGACCCGACCATATGACCCGAGACCCAAGGCAAATGGCGCGGATCCTTTCGAGCCGACGGGTTTGTGGGTTCACTTGGCTCTGTTTCAGCCGCTGCACTAGACCGCAGGCGATGCACGCGTTCATGCCGACCGGATCGGTCTCACCACCTCTACAACCTCTACCCAACACCACGGCCCCGTACACTGCATCTGTGAAGGCTGCCTCTGGTGCCGTTCTAGGTGGGCAGCAGCAGCAACACCCGCACCAGGAGCAGCATCAGGCTCAGGTTCCAACCCCGGCCGTCGCGGAGGCGCGCCCGATTCAACCTCATCGGCTCAACTCGTCGAAGTCAACTTACGCTTCCACCTCGACCTTGGACGAAGCGGCCGTGTCCGAAGGATTCGAGCAGATCGCTGCCAAGAGTTGTCTCAGGGTCAGTCCACATTCTGCTTGTGTGCATTGTTTTTCTTGTCGACTGCTCGGGCTGGAAGCAGCCGGACTGTCCGGTTCATGATTCATGACCGTCACCGGCGACAGCTTGTTCTAGCGCTGGTATTGTGCACTGCCTGGGCCTCACACCAGGCTGAGGCACGCGCGGCTCGCCGATCTTCCTGTCGGGGAGGTCGTGGCTCGCAGACCGACCCTTGATTCGAGCCATGACTAAGGCTCTGAGCTGGCGCGCGCGCGTCCATTGTGGTTGATCGAATTCGAAGGTGATCCCGTGCGAGTATTGCTCGATTCGGCCGCTCGTTTCCTCTTTTCGTGGCAACCCAAGGCGGCTTCGCGCGCCGAGGTGGCCCAGGTACGCAGGGGTAGCCCACCCCAGAACGCTAACGCTTTGGAACGACCTTGTGTTTCGACGTGTTTCAATTGATGATCTTTTTTGGGACCTTGCTGACCTTGACCACGTTGTCATCGATTTTACCACCGGGACGAAAATCATTAGTGTCGGGATCGCAAAGTCAAATGCGACAAGATATACCCGAACTGCGGAAGGTGCCTCAGCAGAAAGGAGGCATGTGGATAGTAAGTCCAACGGGCCGACACCTGCTAGCCAGGCACCCCGCAGCCGCTTTCGGCGACCGCGACCACACGACATTCGCTAACATGTGATGCTCGTTACTACCTTGCCGCTTGCCGCTTGCAGCAAAGTGGGGATGATCATGTCCGTATTCACACCGGGTCTTCCAGTCGGCTTCCCTCAGATCGAGCTTAGGGGTTGGGTAGTGCAAGCGGCGGATAAAGCTGACCTCGGCGGGATCGGCTCATCCGACACTTTTTCTTCAGATCGACAAGACCCATTACGTCCAATGCCGACGAATCGGCCGAGGACAAGGAGAGGGACTCTGATACCGACTTCAGATCGTCCCGGCCCCGGCCTGCCGACCAGGACTTCGACCACCACCTTCGTCACGAGGTGGCCGCTGGCTCCTATGAGCTCGCTCAGGAGACACCTGGGAGGCCACCACCATCAGAGCCGGGCGCGGAACTACCATCAAGGCCCATCGCTCGGCTTCCCCAGCGCCCTTTATCAAACCATGTCATCTACGCCGTCAAGTCAAATCGCTACTACGACAGTGCGCCGCCGCAAGGTGCCGCGTACGAGGACACCGCCTTTTATCCGCCGATGGCGGCCCAGTCGACTTCCGCCGACTACGCCGATACGATGCAGAGTACCCACACATACCAAGAGCGGTTGGAACTACCTCAGGACACGTTACTGGCCTGGCACCGACTGATTGGACGGGACGACATCGGCGAACGTTCCGTCGACTGGCAGCTCGCACGCCCGGCGATGGCGACGTCCCTGCAGCGCCATCTTCTCGAGGCTTCGATGCACAGTTGCTGCTCGCATCTGCCTGCTTTCCGGCCCTTCGCATCGCGAGTCCAGTACTTTAAGGAGAACATAGATCGTCTGGACCTGTCGAGCCAGATCATCGTTTCGGTACTCGTATCGCTCGGAGCTCGCGCCAGTCCGCATTCGGCTCTGCTCGGCGTCGACGGCGTCGACATCGAAAGCGGCCAAACCCCGGTGTCGCTCCTACTCACGGCGGGTGAACGACGCGAAACGGCGTGGCGGTCGATTGCGAGCCGTGCCGTCGAGCTTTGTTCGCGCCCCGAAATCGTGCAAGCCCCGTCGAGACAGAACGTCGAGAGCCTGCTGGCGATCAGTGCGATGCTCAAGCTGTGCGAGACCCGGCCGACACGCGCGCGCTATTTTCTTCGCAACGTCGTCGGCATGTTTGAGGATTTGCAGACTAGCGATATGATGAGCGAGGCCGAGGTGCGCGACTTGAAGGCGGCGGTTGGGCCGACGGTGTACGAGTCCGACGCCCGCGTAGCTGCATACCTTTCAATGCCGGTTCTGATCGGCAATCGAGACGTCAAGAGTTACTTCGATGGCGCCAACATCATTATTCCTGATCTCAAAAGCGCGAGTCTGATGAACGACCTCCTCGCCATTCTCAGCCCCGCCCGAGGGCCTCTCGATCGCATCAAGTTCGACGATGCTCTCGAGATCGCTGCATACTACGTGTGCGCGATTCAACGTAGCTATGCCGCGATTTGCTCATCCCGGAGCGCGTTCAACTCGCTCCTCACCGAAATACCAAAATTGTGGACATACATCGATTCGGCGCACAGCGCGGTGCAACACCTTCATCGTACGCTGGTCAGCCTCGATCTCCGCGACGCCTACAGCGACCACGCGATCGAGTACGACCTGCTCATCTCGGTTCGCTTGGACACGCGCTTGATCGACGTCATCAACCTCACGCACAGCTTCCTCTGTCGACAATTGGATCGATCCTGGCCCGAGCAAGACCACCTCGCGCTGCAGCAGCTCACGGCCCTGAGTGAGCGTCGGGTGCGCAAGGCGCTCAAGCTTCTTTCGTTCTACGCCAAGGTCTTTTCCGATTCGCGCGACAAGCATCTCGTCTACCACTTGTTCCTACAACTCGATATTCTTCCCGCTTGGCCCGACATGGTCTCACAGCGTGTCGGAGAGCCGACAGCGTTCGGGCCCTTGAACGAGGAAAGCGCTTTGACTGAACAGGAACTGGATTGGTAAGTGGCCGCGCATACAAACCGCGTTCTCATTGCCTACGTGCCGAGCAAAAACCCATCTCCTTGACGTGGTGATGCAGGTTCGTCAAGGCACTCGAGATGGCGTGCTTCTACACCCCTTCGGTCAACGCACAGCTCGAAATCATCAAAAGAGGGCGTGAACAGCGACGGAGCGCCCCAACTTCGCTTTACAATTTTGATCGTGAGTGGCAGTCGCTTCTTCTTTCGTTGGCCTGAAAGGGCACGTTGCAGCAGTCTGACCCCGTTCTTTCACTCAATTCTTACAGTCGCCCCTGCTGCCCCTGCTCACTACCACGAGGTCTCCTCCAGTAGCGGCGCTGGATCGTCACCGAGCGACATTGGCCTGAACGGAGAAGGACGTTACGACCACTCGAACACGAACCCTCGCCTCGCTGAAATGCTAACTGGCGCGCATGCCAATCGCATCGTAACGGCCTCCTCCATCCTGTCGACAGTACCAGCGCTTGCAGCAGATCCGACGTATACAATACCTTGTCGAGCCAGAGGTGTGCCAGACCGACCAGTCTACACGTATGGCCCGTATGAACCGCCAGCGAACCTCAGCGAGCACTCGTCGCGCAGTCCGGTGGATGCCGTCGTCGACAAGACGACCGCAGACCAGCAGCCGTGGGTTATGGACTCGGACCTCGAGTGCATGCTATCAGGAGCAACGCGATCGTCCGAGGCCAGCATCACGGAGCTGTACGCGAATGGGACTCGAAGCGATGGAACGCAACTGCATGCGCTTGCGAACTCGCATTCGCATTCGCACTCGCATTCGGATGCCGAACTCGTGCCGAACAAGCCCGCCAGCGACAGCACGATATTTGCGCGGCGCAGGAGTCAGGACTGGTACTCGGCGCCGGTCCGGTACTCGCAGAATTCGACTTCGAACTCGACCGCCTCCTTTGAGCCTCCACACGCTGGTCCTGGCGGTGTGTACCAGGAGAACGGACGATGGGCTGGCGCGATTTCGAATTGGTGATGGTGACAACTCGAGAGGTGATCGTCTTGCCTGGCTCGGCCTACCTCCTTTCTGCATATTATTTATTCTATATCATAAGATGTGGGGTCTCGGCCCTCCGCTTCCCCCTTTACCTTGTTTGGTATTAATCCCCTTGTCCTTTTCTTCAATCTGTGTTGCTTGATGAGGCTTTCGTGCATAGTTGCTTCAACCTTCAAGTTGATCGTCTGTGTGCCGTTCTTCTGGCGTGCTGGATTTGCGGTTGTTCCTATGCATATTCTGCTTCTTTACGCGTGCAGTTTTCCTTTTGGTTCTAGAGTGCTCGCTTGTGTAGCTCATGACACGTTGGTTGTAATATCATCGCAATCATATCGCCACCCGGCTCTGAGGTCTGCGTAGTAGTCAGATCGGGAGAGGTGCAGCCAAGCGCTCCGCATCGGGCCAAACGCCACGGTGGGCTGTGCCGCGAGAGAAGAGGCCCAGCAAGTGCGTCATCCCGAAGCGGACAGCGCACGCGCATGAGCCGACCCTGCCCTACCTGGACGACACACGAGACGATTGGCCGCCCCCTCCTCACGCTCTTCCTTACACCTTCGCCTGTGCTTACTTGCTCATCCATTAAGTCATCGACATGACTCTCTCCACCGCGCCCCTAGCGACGCTCGCGCTCTTACTTCCTCTCATCACCCCTGCCCGTGCCCAATGTGAGTACTGCCACTGCCGCACTCATGCTCCACGCCGATCGTGACGGAGCCCGCCCAGGGACCGCCGCCACTCGAATGAAAGCGATGACGACCGGCGACCATGAGCACGATAGCGGCGACGAATTACGGCTTACGGCTTCGTACACGACCCAGCTGCATTGAACTGATTGGAATTGTATTGACGATGCAACAGATGGTTACTACTATGGTAACGGGAGACCGTATGGACAGCGCATCGGCATCGGTGAGTAATTAAAGGTCGTCCGCCGTTGTTCGCGTCCTCGTACTGCGATTCTGACCTCGTATTTGCAATTTATTGCTTCACTAGGAGTCGGAGGTATTTCTCTCATTGCAGGCCCCGACTGAACATGAGATGTGGATTCTCCGATCGATTTACAAAGGCTGACCCGGAGTCCTGGCTCTCGATGCGATCCGAGCAGTTGCCGTCGCTGTCTTGCTCGTGAGTCCACACGCCATAGCCCGTTTTCGTGTTTCATGGGATGGAACTAATTCAAGGCATTCCGACCAATCGTTCTGTCTTTACCACCAGGTCATCCTCGTGATCAGTTTCCTGCTGAGGCGTCGGCGAGCGCGCGCCTTCAAGCAAGCCTACCCTGTCCAGGCGTACCAACCGAATCAAGTCCAGGGGCAGCCGTCGGCGTCCAACAATAACGGCACGTTTGAGACGGGTCAACAGGGGCAGCAGCAACAGGGCTACCAGACCCAGCCTTTTCACCAACCTCCTCCCGGATGTGAGTCTGCTGAGGATCGAGACGCGATCGCTTTTCCAAGCAGACACTGTGCTGCGCTCCCCGGTCGAGCCTGAACTGACTCTGCATTGCCCGTCCAACCCCACTTCGTCATTACGAATGATACAGACTCCAACTACCAAGCGGACCAATCGACGTACCCTCAACCTCATCAACCCCAATACGCCCCCCCGACGTCGCTCCCTCCCGCCGCCAACCCGTCGAGTCACTACGCTCCGCCGAGCGGGTCCCCTCCGACGGGCAAGTAGACGACAGAGGCATACGAGGGGCTTTGCAATGAGGTCCGCTGTTGATCGATGTCATCCACCTCCCTTCCGCCTACCTTGGGACCTCTAGGCTCGACGTCCGCCTCTTCGAGCCCTGGACTCAGTTCTAAGCACGCGCAAACCACCTGCGTCTTGTCTGTTCTGTAGAAATCGAGTCCGATCTTTAGTCCATTTAGCTTCATGATTGTGCGCCACCTGTGGATTTTTTGTAGAAATAATCTGATTGTGAAAGGTCAAAAGAGTTGTTGGAAAGTCCGATCATGCGCCGAGCGGGTTCAGTCTCAACACCGAGGCACACTTTTGATGCTCGTTCATATCGACTAGAATTGCAAGAGATCAATTGGCACACACACAACTTCTACGAGGTCGACGTCGCCATCTGCGCGTCCGCCGCCTCCTTAGCGGCCGCCTCAATCTTTTCAATGATGGGCTTCAACTCGGCCTCGTCGAGAATCTGGAACCCCTTCTCCGGTAAAACCTGCGCAAGTTGGACGTTGGAATGATCGAGCTTCTCCTCCATCACTTGTTTCAGGATTTTGAGGGCCAGGGAACGCGCTTCTTCCAATGTCAGGGACTAAGGGAAGTGTTGGAAGGTCAGCGGCGCGGCTCATTGGTGATAGCGATAGTACGAGAAAGATGAGAGCTTCTTGGCAAGGGTGACGTACTTTGTTGTACGAGTCTTGCAGTTCGTTCTGCGCGCCTTCCGAACCGGATCCGATCGCCTTGGCATCGTACCGCATGAACGTCCCCGACGGATCGGCGTGGTATCTGTGGAGTGAGGGCGTGCAAAGTTTAGGTGCGTGCTTGAATGGTCAAGGATTCGACGAGATCGAGGAACGAACAGTTGTGGCCCATGTTGATCTACACCCGCAATCAGCAATGCGACACCGAATGGCCGAGACTGGTTTTGGTTCGGAGCAAGAAAAGATCGAATTCGTCAATTCTTCCGAACTCTGAGCAAGAACCCACCGAATGTTAACGGACCATAGTCGCCTCCTCCTCATCAGCACCTTCACCGAACCTCAACGCCAAATCACAAATCGTCTGGGTAATCGACTCGACCTTGATGGGTTCGTCATAAGTGAAGGAATGGTTCTGCGCCGTCACACGCGCATGTTCGACCATGGTCCTCGCGTCGGCGGTGAGACCGGACATGGCGCAACCGATGTGGGCGTCGATCTCCATGATCTTTTCGACGCTGTCTGAATCGAGCAGGGCGGATTGTGTTCGCTTTTCGACGGCGAGGACGACACCGTGCGCGGTTTGGATCCCGACGGTCGTCGAACCGAGCTGGGAAGAACATAAGAGGACGAGCTCAACCTCCGAGGTCACAGGGGAGGTCTGAGCGAGGTGAGAAAACAAGGGGCCTACTTTGATGGCTTCAATCGCATACTCGACTGTAGTCGTCCAATTCAGGTGTGATTGTAAGTCGTGCATAGTCCAGGTGGGTGGTCGTCATCGTCATCGTCATCGTCATCGTCATCGTCGTCGTCAGCGCGGGTCGTCCAAAATTGAAAGCGGGGTTGGGGAGCACAATATAAGCACACGACTCTCTTTGGGCGTACGACGACGCCATTCTCACCTTGGAATAACCGCCCTTCTGGTGAGAACGTGTTGACGTTGCGTGAGTAGTCGCTCTTGCTGTGGGAGGAAGCCGATTCCAAAGTCGTGTCAAGTGTGGTACGATGATGTAGGGAGTTGAAGGGAGATGTCAGCACGGCTCATCAAAGCACATTTCGCGAGTGTGCGTACCTGCTGAACATGATGAGGTGGTGGGTGGTGAGTCGGGTAGTAGTAGGTCAAGCAGCACGCTCGAGCCCGGGTTCAAGCTCAAGCACGAGTGGAGCTCAGCTCGTCTCATTTCAGCACAGGCGCGGCGGCGCGTCGTCAGCTCCGACTGCCACCACTGGCACAAGTTCCGCACAACCTAGGCATAGTCCTGCTCCTAACGACATCCTGCGTTCTCTTCGAAAGTAGAAATAGTAGTAATGCAACAACATTGAATTCAAAAATCTTGGCAGGAATGGAAACCCCGTTCTGCGACCTTCTCTCCGTCCCCTCTACTTGGAGTCAAAACCCGCCAAGAATTAACGTCCGAGCTCGGGTTTACTTTGTCGCAGTCCGTCGTTCTCAAGTCAACGCGCACATCAGCGGCGAGCACGGTGGCCTTTCGTACCAGCCCTCATCGGGTAGCCACAGCCAATTCGTCCAGAGCTTGTGCGAGCGCACTCCCCGATTTGGCCAACTCGTTAGGCGCTTCTTTCCGAACTATCAAAGCCGTCGGTTCCTAACAAAGTGCCATCCAACACCGACATCAGCAACGCCCACTTTCCCTCTCACCTTATTCTCAATGGAAACTCGTAGCTTACCTGCTCCTGCTGCGGCATCAACTCCTTCCTCAGCTCCATCTCGTCCTTATCCAACTCCTCCCTCGCATCCCGATCATGGACCTTCTGACCCCACCCATGCGACCCAACCACGCACGACATCTTCTTCCTCTTGGCGTTGATTTTGGCTGTCGTGGTGTGTTGTTTCAAAGGGAGCAGATTGCCGCTGGAGCGGGTCTTCGAGGTCCGTCCTCGTTTAGAGGGAGGGGCACGTGACGAGGCGCGCTGGGGAGGGGAAGCAGTGCTGTAAGGGTCAGTTGGGACGATTCGATTGATCGAGTCCAGTGAAGACGTAGCTCACCTTGCCTGGCATGATGAAGCAAGGGAGAGCCTGGGTGTGTGGAGTGTATGACGCGTTCAAGAGTTTGATCCCGACGTTTCCTCACGTTGCGAAACGGTGGGCGAAAGCCGCGCCTCGCACGGACCGCGACTCGAGCGCCACCCACCTTTTACACTCATCTGACGGTGCTTCATGCTCTTTCATTTTCGAAGTCAGCTTTACTACAATTCAATTAAGCGCTCACTCGGTAATGAATGTGATCAAAAGCGCCAGAGGAAATTTATTTCAGAACAGATTCAGCTATGACGAGGAGGAGAGAATCTATGCTACAAATCTTTGGGGGGTCTGCTATGTGGATAGAGTATGAAGACTTGAGGAAAATTGTTTCAAGAAGAACGAGGGGCTCAGAAAGAGCAAGAAAGAACAGAGGGGTATCATCGGCCTTTGAAGAGGGGCCAGGGTGAATTGTCGAAGCCATGGGAGACACAAAATGACGATCGAGAAGAAAAAGAGTGATGAATGTGTTCTTTAGACACACTTGCCGTCCCTGTATGCCCACCCTCGGAAGCAGGAGGTGACTTGGCATTCAGAGTCGTGGCATTGGACGTTCAAGGCGCCGGGACTGAAGGAAGATAGGGGCTTGGTCAGCTTGACGTGTTCTCCTCGTGGCACTGTTCACATGCGAAGGGCAACGTTGAGGCAGGATGTAAGGGGATAGAATACTCACATTGCGAGGCAGTTCTGGCCCGGAAGACCATCACCGACGCAGCCACCGCAAGCGGTAAGAGCGTTGGTCGTGTCGATGCATTCGAAGCCACCCGTCTTGAGGCGGCAAGCCTTCTCGCCATCAGGGCACGTCTCGGCCTCGGGGTCGATGGGAGGTAAAGCCGAAGGATTGGACGACAGGACGTCTTGCGAAGCTTGGGCGGCATGAGGGTGCGAGATCCACTTCTTGACCTTTCGGCGCGAGCGGGCGCTCATCGTCGAGGGCATGACACAGCCGTTGCCACCGTTCGAGACGAAGGGGGACACGCACTTGCAGAACGAGTTGCCCGAACCGGTCGGGGTGATGACGTTGGGGCTCGGGCAGTCACTGATCTTGACGCATTGGCCGGTGATGGGGTCCTGTAGATATGAGATCAACGTCCATGGTTAGAGGGTCGGAGAGCAATGACTGCGGCGTGCGCAAGGAAGACAAAAAACTCACAGAGTAGTAGTCCGAGTCACATGCGCATGCACATTGCCCTTTGGCGCAGATGGCATGCGAGTTGGCCGGGCAAGGAGAGCAAACGCTCTGGCTTTGAAACTGAGAAGATGTGCCAAAATTGAAGGAGAGTCAGCGCCTCGGATGAGCGAAGGCGAGCCTCGTCAAGGTCAGCGTGGACTAACGATGTTGTTGACGAGATCAAGAGCGTTGACGCAGGCGCACACGCGGGCGAGGGTGATGCCAAGAACGTTAATAACAGAAGTGATGCCGAGGGTGGACGAGGGGCAGCGTGTTGTTGAGAGCACGTTGGCGAACGCATCGATGTTGACGAGCGCACCGTCCTGGAACAGCCCGAGATCGAGGTCGGCGCCGAGGAGGTTGCCAACATTGATATCTATCGGTAAGCTGACGAGGGAGTGGGCCGAGGCGGCGAACAGAGAAGTAGCGACGAATACTACTCGTGAGAGGAGCATAGTGGCCAGGGGCGATCCGTGCGTGTTAAAAGACGGGAATCAGGGGAAGATCGAAGATCGAAGCAAGGGCAGGGTTTGCCAAGTGGGGCTGAAAGGAGTGTAGGTCGACTTAGTTCAGTCGGGGTGTGGGGAGTGGGTGCAGATGTGCAGACGAAGTGTGGATAAGTTCAGAAGAAGGAGTGGAAAGGAAAAAAATCAAGGAGGGGAGAAACTCGAAGTTGTTCAAAACCACCCGTCTTCGATATCGAGGGAAGCTTGAGCCGGCCGTGCGTTCGGGCAGCTCGGGGGCCAACGAGCAAAAATGGAATCGGGTCACTTTTCATCCCGAGAAGCCACTTCGGAACTGCTTTCATTAAGCATCGTCTTCCTGGGATACCTAAACAAGAAGGTCTTAATCCAAGGAGATGGAGCTATGCCTGACGGGGCAGCATTGTACCTCGCCGCTAGTCCATGCACTGGCGGCACTGCCGAGGCTCATGATCGTGAGCCCGCGAGATGCCGTGCTCGCGGCGACCGAGCTCTGCCCAGGATTTAGACATTCGCCGGCGGCAAGGGCCGCGGCGGGGTGACGTATGTACTAAAGAGGTGCGGGCCGACAGTGCGATGCTTGCAATAATGAAAAAGCTTCGGAGCTTGAGTGGTCTTATCAGAGGAACGCTCCTGTCGTGGGTCGTGAAAGAGCGAACTAAGGCCAGTCCAGGAAAGAGTCGGGAATGCGGGAGGTGAGGTGCGTGCGCTTTGGCTTTTTGATCGAGCGAAGTCGCCTCCGGTTGCCGGCCTGCTGGACTCCGCAGCGAGTGTCACCACTGCCCAGCCGCGCCGGCGCGCGCACGGGATTTCTGTCGGCTCCCGCGAGGGTTGAAGGAGCCCTCATTTAACCACAAGCTCCGATGTCAGCATCCACCTTGTAGGCGGAAACTGCCGTGCCGCAGGCGCCACTCCGACCCCTTCGGCTTGGCTTCCCGTCCGGTGCCTGAAGTGACCACCTCTGCCGGTAGCCATACGTACGTTTCACAAGCAAATAACGCAAGAGGTGCCGCGCTTGACAGCGCCTCTTCGATGGGTTCCTGTCATCTCAGCTTGAAAGGTACCCCAGGCCTTGGTTACAAGCCCACTGCAGCAGAGTTCTTACCTCTCGGCCGCGGTACGCGTTACATACCTCGCTCGACTCAGGACCAAGCTCCTCTGTAGCCAAGCCTACGACGTCTTCACAGTCCAAGAAGATCCTTTCAATTTTGCGCATAAGCAAGTAGTAAATATAAGGCAGCTGTACCTCAAGCAGTGGGGCCAGAAAGTGGGTGCATTGCGCTCCGGTCGACCGGGGAAAACCCGCCGTTCGGGAAAAGGGCCCTTCTCCGAGTCGCTGGCCCGAATCACAGAGCAAACGTACACAACACTAGGTACAGCTTGGTAAAGTGCGAAGCATTTTAGGGTCCTTGGTGGTGCCGAATGAAGGCTCTATCCTCGGGGGAAAAACCTCGCAGTAAATCATGAGTGTAGCACAGGCCATTTTAGTCGCAGGGATGGTCGGGCAAAGGTGTTCAATGTGGGTTGGCTCGGATTAAACTCTTGAGCTTCAAAGCCAAAGCACCTTGGGAAAGCTCGCACGGATCCGAGGTCGGTTACCCAGAATGGCAGGCTAGTCAAAATGGGGATTACTCGGGACCTTAACCTCGTCTGAAGAGGCGCCGGCTCGCCGCGCGCGCGCACTTGCTTGAACGGCCACCGCCGCTGCCTACCACAAGAAGAATGCGCGTATGATTTATCGTGAGGTTACGACGCCTTTCTACACTATCTTCCAATTTCATCAAGGTCTTGGCCAGCTCCGCTCGTAACCCCCGGACCGCGGAAGAAAGAAACAAAAAACGACGCGAGCCTGAGATGCTTATCTGATGAAGGTGTTTTGTGGTGCAAGCTTTCAGGCAGCTGTATATACAGAGCCAGATCGGGTTGTGACGTGTTTAACGCCATCCGCTAGCTCAAGGTCGCCGAGGGTGTATATTTGGATCATGGGGTTCGGGGATCCGCGCGAACCAAAGTAAAGGGGACCGGAAAACCCTTTCCGCCCTGGCCGGCCACACTTACTAAGAGCAGGATTGGCATCACGCCTGAACTTTCCCTGGAAACTCATTCAGAGCGTCGGAAGGGTTTACAGTGAAGCACACATCACTAGCTGCTGAGGACTCCGGAGTTCTCGGAGTGGTCGCCGACACTCGAGAGATACATCTTTGCTACGATTACGAGGCTGTGTACGCCATTTTTGATCAGATACTATCCGGTACCCCATGTTTAGGTCCCTATTCTTTTCCAGAAGAACTCGACTCAGTCTTGCCTTGCGGCTAAGGCCTTGTTGTACGATTCCCGGGTCAAGACGAACGTTCTCGGTTCCAGACTGATCGGCCAAATCGTCGCCACCACCTTGTCCAACCCGGACCTAGGTCGAGGATGCGTGGGTTTCCCAATGATGGGGACCTCCAATTCGGATCCTTTGGGTACGGCTTGGTAACTGTTCTTCTTGAGGCGCCGAGCGAAAGCAGCTTCGGGGACGGGTCGGCAAGCGATGACGAGTTTGGTCGTCTCGGGGGATTCAAAGGCGTAGTCCGCGACGAAGTCGAGCAGATCGTCTTCGATGTCTGCAGGTCGGAACGAGAGCGAGGTGGCGAATCGACGAATGTGGAGTACACCTTTAGGTAAAGGAGTCGAGGCGATGGGCTTGGTCGAAGGGGGTGTCCCGAGCGAGGGGGTCGGGGGAGTCAGAGACAGGCTCGGAGCATCAGATTTCTTCGAGTTGCGCTGTCGAAGCAAGGTGCCCGTCGTCGCATCGGCAGCAGTCGACTGTACTGAATCGGGGCCATCGATCTTGTGGTTGTTGTCCACGGTCAAGTCGACGACCGAGTTCAAATTCTGGCCTGGCTTGCGACCGTCGAGCGTGACGAGACCGATGATGCGCTGATCGTACTCGAGGACCCAAGCCCCCTTCCTGCCCGTTTCGGAATCGTTCATCTTTTCGGCACTGCCATAGTAGCCTTCGATATCACGCATGTCCTCCTCTCCGATCGCACGTTGGACCTCGTCTTCGAACCGGGGGCGGTGGACCATCTCAAAGAGCGCGAGCAGGATAATCGGTGGGGCGATGAACAGAGGCAAGGACGTGAGCCATTCGGTGCCGTGATGGATCAAAGAGCTGTCATGATAGGCCGGTACGGGGTACCGACCCATGGATACGAGGTACCGCAGCGAACTCGGCCATCCTTTGCCGATCATGGTGACGAAGAATTGGGTCAGGACGGCCCATCCGAGCAAGCCGAGGGGGCTGAAGAGGGCGGCCGAGTTGGAACTGGCCGAACTGTGGAAGATTAGGAAAGCGATGAATCACCTGTTATATTTTATGTAGGATGCTTGGTAGATCCTGGACCTACGGCTCCTGAAGCTGGGCTCCGAGCAGGAATCGGAAAACCTTTAGGTCACTCGATGCCTTGAACGGTCGAATCTTGGCCGACGGTGTCGAGGATGAAGGAGTAGCTGCAATATGGAGAGAGTCAACTTGATGAGCTGTTGCTGTCCGACAGTAGACCAAGGTGACATGGCCGGGGTCTGAACGAACCCATCTCTGCCATTGATCCAGATGAGACAACACGAGACCGTGGTGTATGGCCGTGCAGATTCCTGTCGAATTAGAGAGATGTTTGATAAGTAGTGATAGATAGGAGAAAACTTGGGCACGATACGACTTGCCTGCCTGGTGTAGTGCAGCTGCGAAAGCCAAAAGCCGGAGGAGAGAGACGAAGCGAGAGAGAGAGCTCTCGAGCAAAGTGCACGTGCGCTCGGTGACCGAGTCTGAGTGGGAGCTTCGGCGGAGGCTGGCTGACGGTCGGAACGATCTCGCGGGGGCTGCAACAGGTGCAAGGGACGAAGGACGGGGAAGAGGATGAGCAGAAAAGGAGGGTCCTTGCGGTGGCAGCAAGAGAGAGAGACGTGTGCAGGGCGATCCGCGTGAAACAAGCTTCGAAGACAGAAACACTGCAGGAAAAGTGATCGGCCGAGAGCGCGGTCGAATGCCGGGTCGAGGCACGTGCGCCGAGCAACAGCGTGGGGCTAATCCCGCCATAACCGGCCATAACCAAGTTTCGGAATTGTAAGCAACAAATGCAGGTGCGGACTCGGTCCTCTCCGAAACTCTGCGAGCCGTTCACTCCCACGCTACGCGCACACGATAGCACATCATCCGACCATGTTGTTCGACACCCCACTCCTCTCCAACCTACCACCCATCGCGTCATCGTCAACCGCACCGAATGGCACCAAGAAGCGACCGCGCGCCGAGTCGGCTGCGAAGGGCCAGGCCACGGCCGAAGCTGGGATGAACCTCGACAAGCTCATGAGGAAGATGAAGGGCATGGACACAGCAAAGGGAACAAACGCCAACTCGACACCCGTCAACTCATCCCTGCGACAGAAGAAGGATCCATCGACGTCGAACGCTGGTCGTGCTTCGCAAACCCGCAAGGAGCGGTCTTCGAAGGGACCTATCGATCCATCACCTCACAGCAACAAGAACGTTAAGAAGCACGAACAAGACAATCCGCATGCTCCCAAAGACGCTGCACCGAAATCTTCATCCTCTTCGGCGCCTCTACGGGAATCCTCTTTGAAGAACAAAAAGAAGCACAAATCCCGACACGATCCTCAACCTACTGCTGCACAAGATTCCGAAAACGATTCGACATCTACTCCAATCATGCCTCGCACCCATGCTGCACCCAACTTTGACGAAAAGCCAGTCGAAGGCTCCTCATCCGCAGGCTCGACTGCGCAGACCTCGCTGCAGGCTTCGTTGAGGGCCAAGCTGGCCGGAGGTAAATTTAGGATGCTCAACGAGACGCTCTACACTACCACGGGTGAACAAGCTTGGTCCGCAATGAAGGAGGATGGCGCGTTCGACGATGTGAGTCGACCAGCAAGCAGATTCTCCGACTGTGATCTTCTTTGGTCAATTGTTAAGTCCGTGTTCGTTTCACTGCAGTACCACGCTGGATTCCGGTCCCAAGCCGCAGGGTGGCCCGTTCATCCCCTTACCTTGATCAAGAAGCAGCTCTCGACTTCCCTACCCGCGCTGTCACTCGTCGCCGATTTCGGCTGCGGCGACGCGACCCTCGCTCGCGACCTCGCCAAAGACACGCTCAAGAAGGAGCTCAAGGTCATCTCGTTTGATCTCGTGTCCAAAGATGGATGGGTTGTTGAGGCGGAATGCTCAAGCGTTCCACTTCCCGGTGGGAGGCACGGTGGACAGATCGTCGATGTTGTTGTTTGTTGCCTAAGTCTGATGGGGACCGATTGGGTAAAGATGATCAGGGAGAGCTGGAGGGTGTTGAAGCCTGGGTTAGTGGACTGACTTTACCCAAGGATATGCATGTGCAGTATACTTACCACCCGATTTGACACGCGTGCAGAGGTCAGCTCAAGATCGCCGAGGTCTCGAGCAGGTTCACAGATATTGATGGATTTGTGGCGCTCGTCTCGTCAATTGGCTTCAAATCGACGAGCAAGGTGAGGAACTCGGACGAAACTTGGCACGAAAGATTTTTTTGCTGACTACAAGAGCTTTCTGTATTGCTAGGACACGTCCAACACTCACTTCATCATGTTCGACTTTGTCAAGGCCGGGGAGGAGGTCGTCTCGAAGCAGGCCGAGGTTACCAAGAAAGCTTCGAGTCTGTTGCGACCTTGTATCTACAAGAAGCGATGATCTGAAACGAAGATATTGTCGAACTCTCAGTCAAGACACTGCCACCGTAGTGATAAGATTTCCTTTTTCGGGAGAGCCAGTCGGCACGACCAACTGAGAGTGACGATCTGTGCGCCGTGCCCGACCAAGCGCGCTATTGTGACAGCGGACAGGCCTGTGGGGAAATTTCTGATTGGAGCATGATCGGCGATACAGGATGAGTTCAACCTCCATCGAATGCGACTGAATGCGCCTTGCACGGAGCACCGTTGTGATAGGGGCTACCCATCGAGCGGCACGCGCCCACGATAGCGCTAACGAAGGTTCTCGGGCCAGAGCCGCGGTCTGTTATCCGGCGGCGATGAATTGATGATGATCACGCTTCACAAATGGTTC
This sequence comes from Microbotryum lychnidis-dioicae p1A1 Lamole, assembly GCA_001244265.2. NCBI lineage: Eukaryota > Fungi > Basidiomycota > Microbotryomycetes > Microbotryales > Microbotryaceae > Microbotryum > Microbotryum lychnidis-dioicae. The sequence goes on from CDLV01000005.1 coordinate 1,221,483, forward strand.
AACAACGAGCCCCTGACCATAAAGTGTCCGTGTGCTGTTCATCTATTGATCCCGTACCAAGCTCTTTGTATGTAGACGGTCGTGATAGTCGCGATGAATTGTTCGGATCCGGATTCGATTAAATTGGGTTCCCACCTGCCCGAAAAGACGAAAGACGTCAGCAGCCGTGGCCAAGGCAGCAGCGGCAAGACGACCGGTCCCGGGCGGTCACTCGCTGTCACGCGCCTCACGGCCTCACGGCTCTCACGCCGTCTCCCCCGCATCGCCTTCGCTTAGCCGGGGTTTTCGCCTGCTCTTGCACTCTTGTTTTCGCCCCCTACATTGATCGTCGGGAAGTGGTCGGACAGACACGATGTCAAAGTCACCCAGTATTACGGTCGACTCACCTAGCGTACCACGGGACAGCGTCTCGGCTGCAGACTCATCGTTGAGCCCATCCAACATCGCAGTCGTCGGCGCGTTCGTCTCCCCACCGAGGTCTCGCAGTGTCTCCGGCTCCGGTTCAGCTGTCGAAGACGACCCATCCCACCGGCACCCCGGCATCCTTCACTCCCCACAAGACCGATCGGACTCCCCGTCAAGGACATCAAGACCTTCCAACGTTTTGCCGGCGCAGATTCGATCTGTGTCGAGACCGTCACCCGTTGTGCCGTCGCCTTCGGTTCCGAGCTCGCCTGCGTCCTTCTCACGGCCAGCCTCGCCGAGACCGACGTCGGGGCGACATGGCTATTCTCAGGACGACGCGACATCACCGACAAGGGAGAGAGGTCATTTTTATTCTCATCATCCCAACCATGAATTGCACGCCCCCGTCGCCTCGAACCCCATCAGTCGAACCAACTCGGGCCTCGATCTGTCCCATATCTTTGAGCGAGGTGGGTGGGGGACGCGTTCCGATGAGTCGGACTTTGCTGGCTCATTGTGCCATGATGACTGACCCGATTCTTGGTAATTCTGTCTCACCCTGGCAGATGTTGAGTTCAACGCGACACATCAGATCAGCCCTCAGGAGGCGGTCGACGTCGCCGTCGCTCCTGTGCTCGACGAAGCCGTCGTGGCCTTATCCTCGCCTGGGATGACACCCGACATCGCCTCACTCGTGCACGACTCGGAAGAAGCCGCACTGGTGGGCTCAGGCTGGTCCTCACCCATTCATGCGGTCGCGATTCCCTCCTCGTCCTCGATTGGTATCGGCCCTGACGCGTCGGCGTCGCGATCACCCGTGCGAAGTTCCCAAATGCGATCCTTTTCCCCCGACTCGACCAGCGACAGTGCAAGAGGCGCGAGTCCTGAAAGTATTGCCAGCTTCAGTGTCGGCACCCCACCCGACGACCGCTCGACCTTTGCCCCCTTCTCGCAAATCCTTTCCGAGGCGCTCGAGCAAGAGGCCCAGAAACGGCACCCATCCGAGATGGGGCCGACCTCGTCCCCTCCTCTAGCGGCCGGGGTGAACAAGCTCGTGCCTCCCGTACCGTTCTCCTTGGCGGCCGGTGGCGGCAGTCTACACGATGCAGCGGGCGCGCAGATTTCGCCGAGTCCGTCATTCAACGCTTTGGCTGGTGTCAAGGACGAGCGTCGCCGACTGTCATTCGTATCCTATGCGGGTAAGTCAAGAGGAAACACTATCCCTAAGCTATGTGTACTTACTTGATTTGATTCGTCAGACGTAATCAATGAGGAGCGACTCGCCGAGTTGACGGGCGCGCCGCAGGGAGGCGAGCCGACGGAGAATGCCGTGGACCTAGCTACGGTGCTGGACCGCTTGGACTTGGCGAGTCAAGAGAGCCATTGATCTTGGGAGCATATGGCAGTCTGATATAATGATGAGGATATGTTCCGACCCAGTATCTTTGGGTGTCTTTGTGTGGGGGGGGGCAGAGTATCCACTTACGTCGAGATTGGAGGGAGGATTCTCTCCTCTCGTCTCTTTCTCTTCTGTACACCTACCGATCATGCTTGTGTTCTTTCTTTCTCTGTTTCTTCTTCTTTGGGTGGAAGGGAGAGGGCTTCTTTTCTTTCTGCAATTGGCCCAAGACGTTTTACCTTGCTGGTCACGCGGTCACGTGCCGTCGATCTGGGCTCCTACGTCACTGCACCTTGGCTGCTTGCGCCCGTTCGGGCGATCCTGCATAGGAGCCGATCCTCGACCGAAGCAACGCCTCTCAGGAGCGCATCAAAAAGTGGAGTCTGTACCGGACGTTGGTTCGTTCCAAATCGGGCGAGAGTCACCATTCGCTCCGAGACAAAAGTGAATGCTTCTAGATCATGATGGGCAGAAATGATTCAGTGCGTCATCGTGCTTGCTTCGTCCGAGCCCTCGTTGACTGCGATGGCAACAAAGGCAGACAAGCGCCGGGACGTCTGCGTGGTTCACTGCCAGTCGTATTCCCGAGTCCCGCCGGGTCGTCGGTCCAGCTGCTCGGTCGATCGTCCTTGAGGCGGTTGAGACAGTTACTTGGCCTCAGCTTCCCTTTGGACAACTCTTCTTAGTACAATCGGCCTCTCCTCTTCCAGATCTCTTGTGAGTTTTGTCAACAAGGTCCGACCGTCTCGTTCTGAGCTCGGACCTTTTCTCCGCCAACGGGGACTCTAATCAGGCCTGATACAAAAAAAAAGCTCACGTGAGTGCTCGCGCGCGAGCCAAGCTCCCACCCACCCATCACACCAGCCAACCCTGCCAGCAGCTGCCACTGCACTGGCGCCAGGCCAGAATTCCAGCAGGCCCATCGGGAGAGGACCCTCGAAAGCCCAGCCTGAGGCGCGTAGGTAAAGAGTGGACAATTTTTTGGCCCTAGAAAAGCCAAAATCGCATTTTTGGTGATGTTGTAGAGCACATCTGAAGCAATTCTAGAGCTATTGTTGGACGACCGTAGGACTGGACACTTGAAGGACATTTTTGGGCGAATACACCAAAAAAGGGTGGACAAATGAAGTCCAAAATCTGGGATTTTGGCGGATTTTACCTACGCGCCTCAGGCTGGGCTTTCGGGGGTCCTATCGGGAGGAGCATACACTCAGGCATGTTGCGCCCCTCACACGCGAGCGTCTCCTGACCAGCCCCCGTACGCCCGAGTGGGTACATCACCTCTGTCTCACATCGTCACATCGTCACATCATCACATCGTCACATCGTCACATCGTCACTGTGAGTCTCTAGAGCGTTCACCTGATCGAGTCACGTCGTGGGCGTCACAACAACGATAGGGAGCGTATTGCCCTGGCAGCGGCGGGCGTCGGGCGAGTCGTGTTTATTCAACCGTGGGCGATCGTCGGCCTCGCCCCTGTCGACGACGCCGCTCGTGTACAACCTAGTGGCGCTACATGGCTACTCTGGTCTCGTTGCAGTCCTATCGTGATACGCACTGACACCGCTCTTGCTCTGCATCCCGGAATGCACACAGCTTTGGGGCTCGCTCTGGACGCCCCTTGTCGACGACCACCCCAGTCAGCCGCCTCAATCGGCACCGCCACCTTTCGTGCGATGAAGAACATTCGACGATCGCTCAACAAGGAGCGCATCGGGGCACCAACACCGACCTACTCGTCGCTGCCGACCGCGAGCTTCCCTGCTTCCGGTCCAGCCGCGGTCGCGGTCGTTAAAGGTGGCGCATCGTCACCAGCACCCGCTGCCAACGCGACCACCCCGGCCGTAGCCCCGACACCTCCAAAGCGAGTCATCCGTGCCGTCGAGTCGTACCGGGCAAGGTCATCACAGGAACTCTCGTTCGAAGCTGGCGACTTCTTTCACGTCGTGAGCGACGAAGGCGGCGACGAATGGTTCGACGCTGCGAACCCGCTCACAGGGGCTAGAGGGCTCGTCCCGGCATCGCACTTCCAGGTCCTCGGTAGGAACGTCAGGGAGAACGCCACACCGGGGCATCAGGTCAAAAAATCGGGTTCGGGGTCCAACTCGGGGTCGGGGTCGTCTTTTTCGAACGGACCGCCGCTGCCGGCGTCGACGAGTGGCTCGTATTCGTCCTCATCACAACCGGGGTCATCGAGAGTCATGAGCATCAACAACGGCTACGTTGCCAGTCCGGTATCGGCCTCGCATATGTCCGCATCTGCTTCGGCTCCACCGCTGCAGCACCAGCAACAACATCAGAAGCAGCAGCGCTCGTCAGGGTCAGCTCGGCCCCCTTCGCAACCGGCCCCCAAGCAGCAACCCTTGTACGGCATCGTGCAATACGACTTTGTCGCCGAACGGGCCGACGAGCTCGATGCCAAGCGCGGCGAACCCATCATCGTGATCGCGCAATCGAACCACGAATGGTTCGTCGCCAAGCCGATCGGTCGCCTCGGTGGACCGGGCCTGATCCCCGTCGCCTTCGTCGAGATCCAGGACATGACGACGGGCAAACCGGTCGAGAACGTCGAGGAGCTGATCCGGAGTGCGGTCGTGCCCAAAGTCGAGGAATGGAAAAAGATGACGGCCGATTACAAGAGCGCGTCGATCCCGCTCGGTCGATTCGATTTCGGTAGTAGCAATGGAGGGGGTCATTCCGTACAGTCTTCGCCTGCATCTAGCCCTGCACCGAATGCAGCAAGCTTTGAGGGGACTTCGCAAGCTGGTGCTTCGTCTTCGAGAGCGTACGAGGAATCCGACGATCGGACGCCGCAACATGCGCACCAGCAGAGATTCCAGGAAGATCCGGCACCGCAACAGGCCGAGACAGGGTACGAAGGCGATGAGCGGCGATACTCATATACAAAGGAACGAAAGCAGTACGGTCTCGTCACATCGGCCTCGGTCGAATCTTTCCACCAGGAAGAAGGGTCGTTCTGGTTCCACCTGCGCGTCTTCTTCTCGACAGGCGCCTCGCTCGTTCTCTACCGCCTTTACCAGGATTTTTACGACTTCCAAATCGCCCTCATGGACGAGTTCCCCGTCGAAGCGGGTCGCGTACCTGCACCTGGAGACCCTTCGGGACGTATCGCCGAACGAATTTTGCCGATGATGCCCGGCCCTACTGATTACGAGGATGAAGTCGTGTGCGCGCAACGCGTTCACGACCTCAGCGTCTACCTCAACGACCTATGTCAACTCCCGGGACATATCCGTACGAGTGGTTTGATGTACGAGTTCTTGGTCCCGAGGGCCGGGGACGTGGAAGTCTCGGCTGGGAACGGGAAGGGGAACGAACCCGGAGGTGGGGCGTCCAATTCGATCGAAGGACAATATGGCGAGTTGGTCGAGTACCTCGACCAGATGGATGGTGGGGCCGCACCGAATGGATTCACGGGGCTCAAGAGATCTGGGGTGGAGAGTGATTTGGCGAGGTTGGATTTGAATGGCGGGCAGAATGAACCAAGGTCCCATTCGAGTCGGTCCAATAGGTCCTCCGGTAGTCGTGAGTCGATCGGAAATTGCTTTGGGGGCACGCGCTGGTGCTTTTTTTACTGACCTGGATTTCTTAAGTAGAACAAGCCTCTTTCCAACAAGCCTATTACATAAACCCATCCTCGCAACCGCCCGCTTCACCTCTCGTCAACGCATCCTCCCTCGCACCTCATTTGGCTCCCATGGGCAAGGCCCATCAAGGCGCCGCCTTTATCAAGATCAAGATCTTCCACCGCAACACCGACGACCTCATTGCGATACGAGTACCCCCGACCGTGACGCACGGTGCCCTGCTCGACAAAGTGCGCGAACGTCTCGGCAATGATGTCGTCAACTTGCGGTATCGTGAGGAGGTCGGTTCGGAAACGTCCAGTCCTGTCCCTGGCGCTGTCGTCATGGCTGGTGGTGCGAGGTTGGTCGGGCTGGAGACTGATGATGAATTGGAACGATGGGTGCGGAGTGGGAATCGGTTGGTTCTGGTCAGTTCACTTCCCATCTTCATGATCTACCACCGCAAGAGCTATATGCTGACCGCGACATTCTCTTTATAGTACGCGGATTAGTTTGTAAATCTCTTCTCACCCGGGACTTAGGCGGTGCGTTTCGACGATGCGGGGCAATTTTCTCCTTTTTACCTTAGTTCGACGTGTTTGGATTCATGAGTCCAAGAATCGTGTCTTTTCGAGCTTGCAGCGGAGTGGCTTGCGGCGGACTGGCGGACTGGCGGATTTCTCTGTCTTTCGTTTATGGGTGTACCCATCTTCTTATTCTCATTCTGCTTTTGGTTTCCCTGCGTCTTTGTCTTGGGCTTTCTTTCTTCTCACTTCTCACTCTATGTCTCTCCCTTCTTCTTTCCCTGTGTAAAAGTGCCTGCAACATTTGGGGTTTTTGCTTGGTCTTTTTTTCTCTCGATAAAGAAGAATGTATGCACAAATATAATGGGGCATCCGACCTGACCATGCCAAATCTAACGTCGAAGGAGAGTCGTCAAAGAACTATGCATGTTTAAATGCTGCGTCATGGGCCATGAAAAACGTTGTAAGGTCGTGAAAAAAATGATCTCGTCACTCATCAGAAGGATTGGCGACCCTGCAACGAAGTTAAAAGAGGGTTGTGTAAGTTGCGTTCGACACAGCAATCTTCCCGAAGAGGTCAAACCTGACGTACCTCAACACTCGTTTCCTCGAATAATCCTGCCCGTCCGCCAGACTCTCCTGGCTGTGATTGTCATCCTCCTTGTACGTTCTCGGCTCGATACGATCATCAGGCTTCGAAACGACGAAAGGGTTCTCCCTCGTCTCTTCCAACTCCTCCATGCGCTCGACCCCTCCAGAATGTTCTGGCGATGATCGTTCAGTCGATACACCATTAGCTTGATCGAAGAACCCTCGAGCCCAGTCGGGTAGAGGTTCTTCTTCTGCACCTTCGCCAGAGAAGGCTCGCGAATGACCGAGGCTTGAAAAGCCACCGTAGGCTGAGGCCATGCCGTGCAAGGAGCCGTCACTGGGGGAGGGGGAATAATGTCCTATCTCGGTCGAGTAGCGGCGTTGACGAGCGTGGTCCGAGTCGACCGAAGCACCGTAGCTAAGAGGTCGACGATACGGCGTGTCGTCGTGCGCTCGATCGTAAGGTGTTCGAGCGAGACCATAGCCAGCCGCAGCACCCGTTAACCCGACGGCACCATAACTCGACAACGTGCTGCGTGGTCCGAAACTCGACATGCGTCCGTCTGAGGTGCTCGTGGGATCGTAAGGGTTCCCATGTCCATCTTCGCTATCATCGTCGTTGAAGCGAGCGATCCCAGCTCCGCCGTCCCCTGCGCCCCCGGCCGCGACGCGCAAATCTTCATCGAGTCGCCGTCGTTTTTTTCTCCGAATGTAGAAGAAGCCGACACCGACGGCGATGAAGGCGACGATCACACCCACGGCAAGGAAGACGCCAACGACGGCGCCAGTCTTGGAGAAGAAGCCGTTACCCCCCGAGGCGTCGCCGTTCGAGTTGAGCGTCCGCGCCCCTGTCGTCGTCGCGGCGGGGACAAAGACGTAAGTTGTGAGGATCGTGGTCGCGTACACGACGGCGCCCCCCGAGCTCGTGTACGTGTACAGCGAGGTTTCGTACACTGCCGAGCGACTGTCAGGAGTGCTTCAATAGGTGTGGTAGGTCAGCTTCTGTGAACATTCAGATGGGCGCGCACTCGCGAGTTGGGCTAAAACCATGCGGGTGCCAAGGCCCAGGCGCCGTCGATCGTTCGATGAATCCCCAAGCAAAGCATCAATGGTGTGCGGTAAGCTCGACTTACGTGCTCTCTGCCACAGCTGCACTGGTCAAAGTATCGGCCGAGGTGGGTGCTTGTGTAGCACTTGCACTGGATGTCAGATTCAGCTTGGTCCTACTTGTCCGTGCGGTGGTCTCGGCAACTGAGCTCGCTCTCGTTGCGCTCGACGAGGGAGCCGAGTTGCTTGTGTCGAGGACCGAGCTCGAAACCGCTGTGCTTGCTGCACTTTGCACTGGCGTTGTCGCCTGAACTGGGGTCGTCGTTGCAGACGAAGAAGCCTGGGGTGTGAACTGTGAGGTCGTGTTCGCAGCTGCGGGCGATGACGGGGTCGTCGTTGCTGAATCGACTGGAATGGTCGTCGCGGTTGCCGGAGTCGTCGTCGCTAGGCTCGATGTGGCGGTCCCAGCTGCAGGTCCGCTTTCAGCGGTCGAAGGCGAGCTGTTGTCGTCCGCAGTCGTCGTTGCTGTAAGACAACCGGCACTAATATGAGCAAAGCATCCCATGCTGTCTATTAAACTGTTACACATCCTCACGAGCTGTAGTCTCCATCGCGGCGAGCGAAGTGGTGGACGACGTAGGAGACTGTGGTGCGAGACCAGTCGTGGTGGTGGTGGTGTCGCCGACAGGCGCGGTTGTCTCCATAAAGACTTCAGGCCGTGGTCCAAGCTTCCGCAATCGTTGCAGGTTCAGGCGATCGAGCCCTGGCTCCTCGAGGCCGAGGATCCACTGGCCTGAGGATGCGCAGAGTCGATGTAGGTACGACGAGGCGCACTCGACGTTCGGCCCAAGACGAAAGTGGACGAAAGAAGCTTGGAAACCCAAGGGTGAACTGTTGAGAGCAAGCAGGATAAAGTCTCGAATCTGGCAGCATCCAAGCCCGTTCCAATCACTTTACGAGCGCAGGCTCTCTGTCGATGGCACCCTGTTTCAAGGATGGTTCGGTCTCTAGGGTTGCAGGCGAAAATGTACCAATTCCTACTGTTTTCTTTCTTCGCAGCAACACTGATTAGTGCGATGATAATGCTAGCCCAAGCCTCGATTACCTCTGACCCGCCGGAGCCACGATCGTGCGCTCGATCGCACGCACTTCCCCACCACGGACTCCGATGAGCGATCCCATCGCTCGGAAGGGGGCTGAAGCGTGACCAGGTCTCAGATGTAACGAGTTGCAAGGTGAAGCATCAGCGGATCAGAGGAAAACGAAACTAAGGCATATATTGTGGGAAACAGTTGACATCAACCCCGTCCCATCATTCGGATGCAAGACGGGCTCCGACGGAGTCGACCTTCGGGGAGCATTGCAACGTGCAACGAATGGCGGCCGACCGCGCCTCGGAACTCCGGTTCAAATTTCAGCGACGCGGTAGACGCTCTGTACCAACTGACAGACATGCGGCTGCTCCATACAAGAACCCCAAATAAATCAGAAAAATAGGTCTACCAGGACCTCTAAGGCATACTACAAGTTCCGAATTGACATGATACAAGCAAAATAAACAGAAGAAGCGACTCCCTCAAACCCTCGCTCTACCACTATCAAGCATCATGCAGATCCTCAAAGTTCCTCGACAGCGCCGCACTCAGCACCAACGAATCCACCGACGCTCGTGCATCCGCACTACCACTAGTCGTAGTCAACACCTCGGCATGTTCACCGAAAGGGTTTGACTCATCATCCCCAACCGTGCTCGGCACTGCCTCATTCCTCAACGAGCTCCCCATCATCGCATTCGAGTACGTTTTCCTCATCGACGTCGAGCGATGCAAGGGCAACATCTCAGCTTGCATGACTACGACATCCTCCTTCATAGCGTCATCACCAGCGTAACTCGAGTCGCCCATCGAACTGGCGAAACTGCTGGGTCGACCGGTCCCATCGGCGAATACGTCGCCTTCGTCGTTCGTTGCTGCGCTGAGGTATGACATCTTGCTCGTACGATCGGCGATGGAAGGCTGCCGACTCCGAACATAGTCTTCTTCGTCGTCGACGTCACCTTGAGCGGACTCGACACCGAGACTGATGACGCTCCCTCGATCGCTCAAGAGCATCGAGTCACGCAATCCACCGTCGAGGGTGAAGGGGATTTGACTGAGTCCACTGGCGAATCCACTGCGGACGGAAATGGCTTGACTCTCAACACGTGGCTCGCCTGCTCGACCACCATCGACATCCGACGTCGCGGCGAGGGAGGCGGACGAGGTCGGGCGTTGGCCGGCGAAGGGCAAGAAAGGTGCTGGCAGGGGCGATTCAGGATCGGGGGATCGACGGGCGGATCCATCCGATGAAGGAGAGGTGACGTCGATAGCCGCCAATGGGGCCGAGTAAGCAGCATCCGCGTCACTTTCACCTTGTGATGAAGATTGTGCCGCTCGCAGCGTGCTGACCGGTGGTTGAGGAGGCATAGGGAACGAAGAGGTCTGAGAAAGCCTCGAGCCGTGTGCCGACAAAGGGGTGTCGCTCAAAATGCTCGGGGAGGGAAGACTCGCTGTGGGTGTCAAGAAGGTGACGGCGTCCAGCATCGATGGGCTAGACGAAGATCGAGGTGAAGAGATTGAGACGACCGATGTCGAGGCGTGGCGACCTGAAGCCGAGGCCGGGGCCGCGCTAACCCATTGCGAATCACCCGTCAGTGGTCGGGATCTCGATCCCGTCTCCCCGTCCCCATCGATATCCGAGTAAGCCGAATTGCGAGCACTCGATGGGATACCCAAACCTGTGGACGAAGCTATCGACAAAGGTGGGTGCAGCGAGCGGTTGTATCCAGGTGAAGGCGGCTCGGCGTCAAACTGGATCGAATGCGCCGACGCGCGATCACCTGTACCGCCGAGGTGAACCGATGATGCGGTCCAGCGAGGCGAAGAGGAGCCCACACCTTCGGCGGACTCGTCTGATCCATCCGTAATGGTCGAGAGCGAGTCGCTTCGATTGACAGGGTCGCGTTGGTCCAAAAGTGAGTCTTCCAATGACCGCCTCTGGTCGTTTTCTCGTGCAAATGTCGACGCTGGACTCGCATCCGCGAACGGTTTCTGCTCGTTCGAAGCGACGAAAGCAGCAGCGCGCTGGCCCTGCATTGTTGAGGTGACCTTGGGTGTTGGGGTCGAACTAAGCGACCCAAAAGAATTGCTGGGAGTAGGCGAGCTCGCTGGAGCGGCGCTTCCTTGCAGTTTGACCAATCCGGCTTGACCACGCCCGAGGACCTCTACGCGACGCACGCCTTGAGCATTGACGGGTGTGATTATTTGCGGCGGATCGAGAATGTACGACATGGTCGAGCTTCTCGTTTGCGTCGTCGAGGTTGAATTGCTTGAAATGGTCGACAGGTGCGAGCCAGCGGGCATACTAAGGATACCCGCGGGCGAGCGTTCCAACAAGACCGACATGCCTCGGGACGAGGTCGGACTGGTGTTGGTGAAACCACCACTGAAGCTGCTGCGCGAAGAAGCGCCCGGTGGGGATAGGAGAGCGGAGGTAGGACGCATTCCTAGCGTGCTCGCATGCGGCGATGTGAGCGTCGGTGCTGTAGGCTGCGCGATGCTCGGCAGCTTGAGGTCGAGACCAGGCGATCGAGGTGGGCGAACAGGTGCCCCACCAGGTGCGGTCGCATTCGAAGCAGAAAGCTTCTCGGCGCTCAGCACCGGCGGCAGAGGGTGCAGGTCAATGAGATCCGAGTTGACAAAGGACAGCGAGTCGCGACTGGCCATGCTGAGGGGCATCGAGTTTCGGACCGCGGCAAGGCGTAAAGATTCTCGCCTCGTATCGTCGGACAGGACTTCGCCGAACGCACCTCGGTTAGCATCGTCGATGGCCATCGAGTTGGAGTGAGGAGGTATGTATGCGATCGGGATGATGTTGGTCGATTGCGAGGAGCGGAACGAAAAATCTGATGTCCGTGTCGACCTGGCATCGTGGTTGTCGGAGTCGAACGATCCGATCGAAGATCGGTCGTGATCGGCGAACGGGTTCTCGCTCTGCAAGATGGAGGAGCGAGTCAAAAAAATAAAAAATAGAAACAAAACCCTTCCACTGCACAAGCACACTCACCTCGAGCGACGCCCTCGAATGACCTCCCAGTGCTCGTGTCGAGTCGCCAACGTGGCGACCTCCGAACGAGACTGTGTTGTTGGGACTGCTACGCCTGCGAGCCCCAATCTCAAGACTCTCGGGTGTACCATCCATCCTAAGATGTATCGAAGTACGTTTGGCAACCGCATCGGCGTTGACACTCCTTCTCTCGCTCGTCGCCGGCGGCGGAGGCGTCTTGGACTGTCGATTCGTGATATGTTTCGAATATCTCCTCCTCGAAGCCTCCAAACCTCTCGGCTTCCACCATAGGAAATAAAGTAGTCCCAAAGCAACGATGATGCCCGCGACTCCTCCTACGGCGCCGCCGATCGTACTGCCGAGGTTCTGGCCAGACGAACCGCTCGGCGAGGATGAGCTGGCACAGATGTTCTTAGGGCAGGTGGTGCAATTGCGTTGGGATTGAAAGCACGCGACGCCGGCGGGGCATTGGCATTTTGGAATCGGGTCTGTACATGCGAGACAGTTGCTCATGGTGAACCAGGTGGACGTGTGGCTGACGCGAATCTCGGGCGAGGGGTAAGACGCCACAAGCCTGTACGCGACGTGACGAAGTGCGAGGCGGCGCAGATCCCCAAGGATGCGAAATTGACGAGCCTGAGGATTGGCTTGATCAAGTCAACGAGGTGATGTCGAACTGCGAGGAACTAAGTCGAAGGGTGTAAAGGGGGGGGGGATCAGTGCGCTGCGAATACGGCGGCAATGGGAGCTGCGCAAACTGACTCGAGCCGATTCGTCGTCGGAGTGCGGAGGGGTGCGAGCGGGCTGGCGATGTCCGGAGTCTATCTGCACAAGTCGACGCGGAGCACACGGGAGGAGAGTGGTAAAAGTCGGAACTGATTATCGAAGAGCTGAACCTTGAAGTTGCAGAGGAGAACTCGGGAAGCTTGGACTTCGCGTGAGCCGCCGGCGACACCGAGGCAATCACGACTTGAGGTGATCTCGACCTTTGGACGCGAGAAGGCGAGGCGCGTGCACCGCCCGAGACACTGGCGCGAATCTTGAAAGATCCGGTGGGTGCGCGAGCTGAGCTGCCAGGGGGAGGTGATGAGGACGACGATCGACTGGAGATGTGCTGCGGACCCGAAAGCCTAGCAGAAAAGTCGGAGACCACGCGCAGAAAGAGACCAGCTCCAGGTGGGTGGGGGATGTGATGAGGAGTCGAGAGCCAGAACCCAGCGCCGGTGACGAGCGTCCGGCCAGGGGCAGTGGGGAGCGACTGGGGAGCGCCGACGCCTGCCGACGCCCGTGCAACTGTTTCGCCAACGGGTTGGTTGCGCGCGCGCCAGTTCACGCTCGGGCAATATATAATGGGGCGGCGCGTCAGTCAATCTTGAAGTCATTTATTGCACTAGTAGGCAGCTGTAGGGTTCCACAAAATCCGAAAGTGCCGTGGCGCGTCGAACAATGGGATGAATCGACAGTCTCAAGAACCCTCACAGGCCACGGCCCGATCGATTGGATTAGTGTATTGAACATGCATCATGTTCGCGCCTTTCCAGCCTGGGGCTTTCGAGTCAGCTTGAACCTTTTTTTCTCTCTCTCTCAAGGCGACCCTTTGAAACCCGATTTGAGGCATGAGTACTCTATCTCATCCGCCTTGGCTCCGCCTTGGCTTCGCCGATCCTCATGTTGCCAGTCGCGCAACTTGGTGACGTATCTCACTTGCACCTGTCGCCTCGCTCGCACTCCCCCTCTCTCGACGCCTCGCACCTCCTCACAAGATGCGACCCCGCACCCCTCTCCTCACCTCCCTCCTACCAATCCCAAATTTGTCTCGACACCTCTCGATCCTCGCCTCCGGTACAACCCCAGCATGCGCGACCACCTCTCGTCATCGATGTCGACCTTTCTCATCCTCGACCCGTTCCTTGGCGAACGAGCAGGACCATTATGCCAATTTGGGCGTGTCGAGATCGGCTTCGAGGAATGAGATCAAGGACAAGTTCTATCAAGTCAGTTCTTCATCGAGGAGCTGGACGTGTCGATGCTCGTCGCCGTCGAGGCGAAAATTTACCACACCTGGCTGATGGGGTGCTTTGGTCGGCTACTGACTCGACTTTGTTCCCTCACCTTGCCAAAGCTCTCTCGAAAGTATCACCCCGACGCCCCCTCCGTATCCTCGGAATCGGTCGAAAGCCGCACAGCACGCTTCCAAACACTTTCCCAATCCTATACCGTCCTCTCCGACGACACCTCTCGAAGACAATACGATGCGACCCTCGGCGGATCACCCTCGAGTTCCTTCGGCTCTCGACCCCGTTATACTTCAGGAGCGGCACATGAAGTTGGAAGATCGGGCTTTGGAGGAGGGTCGGGGGCTGCATGGTCCTGGACGAGTGCGGAGAATGAAGCGAGGAGGGAACGAGCGAATTATGCGTGGAGTCATCCGACGAGGACGAGCAAGAATCCGCGTAACGATGAGCAGTATCAGGAATATACACAGGCCGGGTCAGGCTCGGCGGGGAGCCCATTTCATCCGAACAGGGATACGAGGACGAGCGATGAACATTTCCAGACCTTTGCGGCGAGGGAGGCGAGTATGAGGGGGAGGGGGAGGGGTCCGGCGCCGATGAGTGCTAAAGCGGGGTTCAACTCGTCGGGCAGTAGTCGATTCTCGACTGGAACGGCCAGTTTTGGGGCCAAGGCCGATGAGGAGAATAGATTGATCAACGATAGTTCGACCAAGAGGACGGGACAGGTCAGTCAAGGCCTCTTTTGAACGAGTGGGAGCTTTGCGGGTGTTGATCTCTCCTCTTTCACACATCAGGTCGCTCTGGTGTTTCTGACGACGTTCGTGATCGCCGTCTCATTCAGTGGCAACAATAGAGTTTCGTCCACGATCCCGACGAATGACAAGCGAAGGCGATGAAGGAGCCGCGCAGAGAGGAACCGACTACAGTGGAATATATATATATATATGCAACGCAGTAACGAGACTCCAACACACTATACACCCTGAAGACCTCCTACGACTCGACCTGTTCAATCACGGCCTTCTTAGCCGGTTTGGGCCTGAGTTTCTCCCTGTCAATTCCCTTGGGCGCATGCTTTCTCCTATTCTCTTCCTTCTTCTTCCTCGCTTCGACCATCGTCCTCCTCAACGTCTCGGCATTATGAATCGACTTGGGCATGAACCTCTGTCTTTCCAATTTAGCCACATCCCCAACACTTCCCCACTTGTCCCTCAATCCATCCCTGTATTCCTTTCGAGCTTGTTCACGCTTATCAATCACGCCAAGTTTGTCGGATGCGCGTGCCTTCCAGATGCGCAGATTCGAGTCGTCCGAGCCGGAGAGGACGAATCGGTTGTCGAGGGTGTAGAGGGAGGTGAAGACGCGTTGCATGCGTTTAGTATGGTACGTGTCGCGCGATTTGCCTTCTCCTGCGGTCCAGAGGCGCACGGTGCGGTCGTAGGAACCCGAGACGAATTCACGACCGGTGGGGGCCCAGTCGCATGACATGACGCTGCGTCGAAGGAAGAAGGGTGCGTTTAGTTGTTTAAAAATCTGAAGGGACGGAGGAGTGAGCATGGTATACTCACGCTCCGACATGTCCTTTGTACATCTGCGTCGTGATCGAGAGGTTGCGCATGTCAAAAGTGTACAAGTTGTGGTCCTCGGAAGCGCACAGCAACACGGGCGGTTGCAGAGGGTTGAACACGAGTTGGTTGACGCGCATCTGTAGTAAAAGATGCGTAGATAAGGATTTTGCCAACAAAGATAAGCTGTAAAGTTTAAACGCTGCAGCTTACCGTCATCGATACCCTTCCGACGGCTTTGCCACTCCTCAGATCGTACAAACACACGGTTCGATCCGAGCCGCTGCTCGCCAGAACAGACGTCTCGGACTTGTTGAATGCGACGCAAACGATGTGTTCTCCCGTCGACAGGTTCGATGTCGAATGAAACTTGAGCGTCGATAAGGGCGCAGTCTTGGTCTCGTCCCAAATGTCGATCGAGTGCGACGCGGTGGCGAATACGGGGTCGTAGCGATGATGGGAGATCGAGTTGAAGCCTGATTTGCCGACGTAGGTTTGTAATGGCTGTGAGGATGAGGAAATGGGTTTGTCTTGTCAGCTTCTCACGCGAGGGAGTTGGAGAATGATGAGTTTGCTCTCGCCTTGACATCATTCCCCTTGTGCGCCGTGACATCCCACAACTTGACGGTCTTGTCCACACCACACGTGAGCAACCTCGGACTACCCCTCGACACGGACCTGACGATCTCATCATCCTGATCCTGATCGTCTGATTCGTCATCGGTATCGGCTCCGTGTCTGATCGATGTCTTGCCCGTCTTGTCGCCCAACCTGGGCCTCTTCCTCTTTCTGTTCTTCTCGCCCTGGGCCCTCTCGATCCTGCCCTGCTCCCCCGCAGCGGGATGACTGAACGCCAAAGCCTTGACCATACCGCGATGGGCGTCCGTAGCGTACCAAACCGATTGCCTCGTTGCCAAATCCCACACCCTCACTTCGCCGTCTCCCGATCCGGAAGCGATCCTGGGTAAAGCGCCGGCTTCGTCCTTGGTCATACAGTACAAGCCATCGCCGTGACCTTCTAATGCGCCGACGAACGGTTTGGCAAACATGCGTTCGAGTTTGGAGGCGGTGACGGCGCGGGTGTATTCCCGGGAACGGGAGAAGGGGTGCAAGGACGGGTCGAGGTTGCGCGAGACGGGCGCGGTCGAGGACGACGAGCTGGGGAGATGCTCCTCCAACGAACGGTGCAGGGTTTTGATTTTCTGTGCGCTCCGAGGGAAGGTGGTCAGCAGCGAACAATTGGGTCGACGGAGCGTGGTGACGTACAACCATGGGTGGGGAAGCCGGGTCGCCGGCAGTGAACGGGGTGGGGAAGACGGCGAGAGAGGACTGCGGAGGTCGGCCCGCTGCGAAGTCGTGCAGTCAGTCACGACTCACGAGCTGTCACGCATAGCACGAGCCGCGCCGCGCCGCGCCAAAGCTCAGCCCAGCCAGGGGGTCCGAGCTTCGCAAGGCCAAACTTGGGGAGCTCGGCCTGCGGGCTTGTACTCAGCCTCACCACCGGCAACTCATCTCAACGTTACATTCAGCGTCATCTACGCACACTTCGAACAGTGAGTCGTCTACATGCTATTACCGCACTGGCTGGTCCAAGCTGACGTCCTGCGCTTCACCCCGCTGCGCTCGCAGTGCGATGTAAGCCCAACCACCACCACCCATACCAGATTCCAACGATGGACTCATCTCATCGGTACTTTTTCGCACGAATCCTAACCCTCTCCTCTTGCCTCCCCCTCCTGCTCCCCCTCCTCCTGCTCCCCCTCCTCCTCGCCCTGGTCCCCCCTGGTCCCCCCTCGTCGCCCTCCCTTCCTCCCCATCAAACCCCGCTCTCCCGTTCCCACCACAGACGCCGTTCTCGTAACCGGTCCCGCAGGAGCGGGCAAGTCCACCTTTTGCGCCTCCCTCATAACCCACGCGCAATCCCTCGGCCGTTCGGTCCATCTCTTCAACCTCGATCCCGCAGCGGACAAGTTCGAGCACCCTCCTTCGATCGATATCAAGGATCTGGTCTCGTTGGAAGAGGTGATGGACGATTTGCAGTTGGGGCCTAATGGGGGCTTGATTTATTGCTTCGAGTGAGTGCGATGACTGCGACGAGTCTTGCCAGCTTTCGTCAGGCTTTTCTCGGGGTGGGGAGCAGAATTTGGAGTGCTTTTAGGGGCTACGTGAAACAAGCGCGGGAAGCTGATCGGGGAATGACGCTGCAGGTACTTGATGAATAACCTTGATTGGTTGCAGGAGCAGATGGGCGATTACGACGATGATTATGCAAGTACCGTTCACCCAGCACACCAGGGCCCAACACTCAAGCTGACTGACCCCAATCCCCTCACCGCAGTTGATCATCGACTGCCCCGGCCAGATCGAACTCTACACGCACATACCCGTCCTCCCCAAACTCGCCAAACTGCTCACCTCGACCATGGGCATCCAACTCGTCTCCGTCTACCTCCTCGAATCTCAATTCATGGAAGATACTGCAAAGTACTTCTCAGGCGTGTTGAGTGCGATGAGTTGCATGGTCGGCTTGGAGGTGCCGAGCGTGAACGTGATGAGTAAGATGGATTTGGTCAAGAAAGGGACCACGGGCGCCAAGAGGCGAAAGCAGGTTGATAGGTGCGTACAGGATATTCTACTGCGAAATTGCCTCGCGCTGAGTTGGCTCTGGTCGCGTATAGGTTCCTCGATCCGGACCCGGAACTATTACGCGAATCGGCAAACCGGACCACGAACCCCAAGTTCCATGCGCTCAATTCGGCCCTCGTCCAATTGGTCAGTTTCAAAGTGAACCTCGGTGGTCAGCCAGTAGTCCCCCTGTGCTTAATTTGGTTTGCGGTCTCGGGACCAGATCGAGGACTTCAACATGGTGCAATTCTTGCCTTTGGACGTGACCGATGAGGAATCAATCGGGGTTATCTTGTCCCACATCGATAACGCTATTCAGTCAGTTTTAGATACAAGGAAAAGGCTTCATCTGATCACTTGCTGAGTGTAACTACCCTTCTCTTGTTCAGGTACGGAGAGCACGAGGAACCCAAGGAACCGCATGATGTGAGTCTTCGCGCTTCCTCTTGGTCTTGCCTGAAAGATGAAACTGACACAGGCGAGGTTGCGTCTTGTCTAAACAGATGGACGAGGGTGATTTCGACGTAGCAGAATAGTTAGACTGAGATGATCCGTGTTGTACAATTTGTGGATCGCCGTTTCTGAGCTTGTCCCTGCGTGCAAGTCACGTGAGCGAACGGCCGGATGCTCCTGGCCGTTAGCGCACCGATGAGACGCTTCGCCCCGTCTTCTTGACCTCCTGCGACCACTTTGATCGCGGGAGGAGCTTCTCGCAGCGCTTGTCAAGTTGCCGGAGTGTTCAGACTGGTTACCGGACGTCTGTTCCTGGATCTTGGGCTCCTAGACTATACATCCGCAGCCCGTGATGCTCGCTGCACCACCCTCGATGTCCCCTTCGCAGCCAGTGGATGCGCACACTTTCCCGTCGACGATGCGACCGCAACCACCCCTTAAGCGCGCACACACCACCACGACCCCAACCGAGCAAACCACTACCACCCCTTCACCTCCCACCAAACGTCCCAAACTCGCCACCTCATCCTCAGCAACAGCGAACCCGCTCGAGCTCAAGCCCCTAGGCAATCTCATATTCCGGCCCTCGGCACACCTGACTCGTACACAAGGCTTGGGCATACTTTCGATCCTCCCTGACGAGTTGTTGTTGAGCCATATCTTTTCTGCGCTTGATGGGGAAGATTTGGTCCGGGCACAGGGGGTTAGTAAAGCTTTTTTTGGGTGGACGAGAGTGGAAGGAATTTGGAAGGGGTTGTATATTGAGGTCAGTTGGGGCAGCAAAGAGGTTGCGAGCTCAAGGGCAAGACCGCTCACTTGATTTCTCACACCACAGAGAACACGAGGTCGGCTCCACCGCTGGCGTGGATCCTGGCGGGCGTCCTACGTACGGACCTTCCTTCTTCCTCCGAGCGAATCCTCCGACGGGGATGAACCCCTCCCCACCTCCCTCATCACGACCCCTTCCCATCATTCGGATGTTCTCTTCCAGCCCTGCCTTTGCGCCGCTTTCGACCCCTGTCGTCTCTTCCGATCCAACAATTTCGTCTCAAACATCCCTCGCATCTCGGGAAAGAACCTCTTACCTTCCGACCTTCCTCAAGAACCTTGCATCCTCACAGATCTGATGACCACTTGGTCCGCGATCGACCCTACCTCCACTCATCAATGGACCTTACCCCGTTTAGCCTCACGGTTCCCCAACACTCTCTTTCGAGCCGAAGCGACCCTCACGACCCTCCCTTCTTATGAAACCTACCATGACCGCTGCGAACTGGACGAAAGTCCTCTCTACCTCTTTGATTCCGAATACGTCAACAAGACTCAATCCCTGGATGCGGAAGGGAAGGATTTAGGTCTAGGAGGGGATTATGAAGTACCCCTTTGTTTTGGGGAGGATCTGTTCGGGGTGATGGAGGGGGAAAGACCAGATTATAGGTGGTTGATCGTGGGACCGACGAGGTCCGGTTCGGTAAGTGGGAGCCGGGCTCAAGGTTCGGACTCCTTGAGGCTGACCTTCTCGTTCCTTTTCCCCAAGACATGGCATCAAGACCCTAATGGTACCTCGGCCTGGAACGCCATCACCACCGGTTCCAAAGCTTGGATCATGTTCCCTCCTTCCCTTACGCCTCCCGGAGTTCATGTTTCGGAAGATCAAGGACAAGTGGAAGCGCCTTTGGCGTTGTCCGAATGGTTCA
Source organism: Microbotryum lychnidis-dioicae p1A1 Lamole (assembly GCA_001244265.2). NCBI lineage: Eukaryota > Fungi > Basidiomycota > Microbotryomycetes > Microbotryales > Microbotryaceae > Microbotryum > Microbotryum lychnidis-dioicae. The sequence goes on from CDLV01000005.1 coordinate 1,241,496, forward strand.
TGAGTTATTGGGATTATGCGGTGGGGACTTATGGACCGCAGGGGAAGGATGCGGCGCTGAGGGATAAGATGAAGGTCGGGATTTGTAGAGAGGGGGAAGTGTTCTATGTGCCTAGTGGGTGGTGGCATAGTGAGTTCCATCCCATTCCCAACGGTTCGGCCCAATGAAACTGATGAGAACCGGAATAATACTCCTTTTTGAAGTCGTCGTCAACCTCGAACCCTCCATCGCGGTCACGCAAAATTACGTCTCGCAATGCGAACTCGCTTCCGTTCTGCGCTTCATGCGCGATAGACCCGACCAAGTCTCGGGCTTCAAACGACCGCGAACCGAGCAAGATCAGACTCGAGAACTTGTTCAAAAAGAAGATTGCGATGAGCTTGTTTCGGATGTCTTCGAATTGTTCGTGCAGGGGTTGAAGAAGGAACATGGGGAGATGGTCGAGAAGGCTTTGGAGGAGATTGGAGGGATGAAGAAAGCGGTCTCGTCGGTCTCGGGGAGAAAAGAAGGAAACGGGGTGCACGACGAGAAGAGTGGGACGAAGGGCATGTGGGAGAAGGTGAAGGAGGATCAGGGGGACGAAGGCGGATTCTCGTTTGGGTTTGGTGGGGAGGAGTTTGAAGAGGAGGACGAGGAGGGCGGTTCGAGGTCTTAGTAGCCAGCCCCCTTTAGTGACTGCAAACCGCGCTGCTCTCGATCTCATATTCATGTCGAGGCAACCTCGGGGCAGGCGGTCGGATTCGATAGCGAGTATTACAAACAACGCAGCTTACTGATCCAGAATCCCACATACACACATATACACACACACACATGAAGGGCCAAAAGTTATGCCACCCGGCGCACATAAGGGTCGAAGCGATCGCAGCGAATCAACGACGTCCAACCGAAAAAGACAGGATCCAAAAAAAAATAGGAGCGGAAAGAGAGCGAACTGGGTCTATGCGATATAAAGGGTAGACCAAGAGCTATGATGTGGGGTAGAATGGCGGAGTGTGCGCAAGAAGAAAGACAACGACGATGTAGATGCGAAACGGGGAATGCGGCCGAATGGCTTTCGGGAAGAGAGAAAGGGTGGTATAGTCCTTCACGAAGGACTAGGGACTCGGCTATTCGTCGCCGAATGAGTTGTCGACGATGCCGAAGCGGCTTCGGCCCTAGCAGCGGTGGAGGGGTAAGGTCCAATCAATTGGCGCATTTGAACTCGAGAAGAGGATGAAGGGGTGATGGAGATTGGGGCAGCGGAAGCGCCGACGCTGTTGCGGCGCGCGACGGATCGACCGTGGCTCTTTTTCGTCGCGGACGGATCTTTAGGACCGCGGGCTCGATTGCGTTTCTGGAGACGGACGAGCAGGAAGAGTCAGTTATCTGTGAAAGATAGTAATACAGCATGTGGGGGCTCGTCCCTCACCTTAATCACACCAGTATTGAGGTTGGCGGGACGATCAACGCCATGCAAATTCCTGAACAATCCACAGGCGTTGCACAACGGACGCCCATCGGCATCACGACGCCAAAGCGGTGTGTTCGTCGTCTGACAGTTCAAACACTTGACGACCTCCGGATCGCCTCCATCCGCAGAAGGTGTAGCCGACGTGGTTCCAACGAGTGAAGGCGCAAGAGGTCGAACTTCTGGAATAGAAGTTTGCACCGAGATGGTGTTGCTCCTCGAGTGTGTGCGCGAAGCCGAAGCACCCAGGCCCTTGGGAAGCTTGGTTGACGTCGCTGATATACTCTCCAAGATGGGTGACAATGCCGCGTGGTGTCCAAGGCTGACGAGGTCAGGAGAGCTGGCAGAGACGCGCACGTTCGAGCCCGTTTGAGCCTTGGGCGCCGAGGGCTGTTTGGGTCGACGTGGCACTGCAGTGGAGGATTTGATCGGACCGAGCTTTGAAGGAAGACCACTGGCATCCGGCTTGGCGCCAGTTCCAGCCTGCGGTGGGTCCGGCGGTGAGGGCGTGCCGTGGCGCGACGCATCCCCGGGGCTGGTCAAGGCCAACGAAGAGTCCGAGTCGTAGGCAGCGGGGGTCTGTAGGAGGCTCAAAAGATGCGATGGATTGACATGGGTCATCGAAGCCGAAGGATCGAATGTGCCTTGACCAGCGGCCGAGGTACCCCCGAGGTAGGGCGATGTGAAGGCCGATCCCGCCGGTGTGCTTGCCAGGTCGGTGCGGTTGTAGTAATCGTAGAACGAGGCACTGTTGACATCGGGGGTATCTTGATACAGCGAACCGATCGGGGAGTTGATGAAGCCATTGCCAGGGCCCGGCGCGGATTGAGGGTATGAGAAGGGATGGGGTGCATCGAATAAGGGTGTTTGCGGTTGCGAGTTGTGGCCGCTGTCGTCACGAGGGGATATTGTGCCCGAGGGTCGAGCGAGACTGAGTCCTGAAGGAGGCGCGAAGGCGAAAGGGCGCGACGACTGCGCAAGCGTGGCCGCGTTGAGGTACGCGCTCGAGGAAGCAGTCGAAGTCGAAGCTCGCCCCGCGTTCGAAGATTTGCGGCCCTGCAAGTCGCAACACCACGCCATTCCGTCAGCATCAAGACACCGCCTTTGCCCAATACACCCAACTCAACTCACCACCAAGAATTGCAGCTGCTGCTGCGCCAAAGAAGCATAGGCGCTATCCCCACTGGCTTTGCGCACTTCCGGGAAATTTGCTTCATCGGACCCAAAGCTCTTGGCCAGGCCAAGAAGACTCGAGCTTGGCGAGACGTTCGCCGATTGACGGCCCGATGAATGGGACTTTGAGTGGTTGGAGTTGCTCAACGAGTGCAGGTCGATGAGCTGATTAAGCGTGCTTTCAATCGCAGACAAGTTGGCACTGGCGGCGGGGTTGCCACCCGAGCCGGCCGCAAACGAGAACTGGGACCCCGAGTTGAGCGAGTTGCTTGTTGTCGCCGAGACCGTCGAGGTGCCCGAGATGGGGATAGCAGGCGCGCTTGGGTTCGAAGGAGCGGCAGGAGACCCGTGCGAGCCACCAAAGTCGGTCGAAGAGAGGTCAAAAGAGCTGAACATGTCGTCTGTCGCGCTGAGGCCGAGGGATGCGGCGAGCTGTACGTGAGCGGTCTGAGCCCCTGGGGGGTTGGAAATCGGGGTACTGTCGCCATAGAACCGGGAGAAGTTGGCAGTGGCAGTGGCAGAGTCGACAGTCGGAGGGGCGACCGAGACCCGGAAATCGGGTGCGCGAGAGCGGGACCTCGAGGCCGCTCGCCAGTCCATCGCATCGGGGGCTCTGGAACGGGATCGGGATTGCGACTTTGCTCGCCAATCCATGAAATCACTGTGGAGGCAAGACACGGGTCAGCTAAGGCATGCGAAGAGTGTAGGTTACGTTTGCGTCGGTACTCACTCCTCTTGTGCATTCTCGGGACTCTCACTCGCACTCGCCGAAGCCGTACCAGGTCCTGATCTCCCTCGACGACCCCTGGCCTCCTCTTCCAGCACGTCCCCCACAGGTCCGGACTTGGGCAGTCGAGCCGCTTCGTTCCGGCTGCGCAACTCCAAAACATCATCCTTTGCTTCTTCCCGTTCGGCTTCTGGTGTACTGATCGTCACGCCCGTCAAAGTCGGCGGGGGCATCGCTAGGGTATCCGCGTCCATCGTCGCAAAGGCGTTGGCTTCCGCCTCAGCTGCGGCCGTCTCTTCTCTCCGCTTCTTCAATGTCATGCTCATCAGCCTCCACGTCAAGTTCTCCATCCGCGCCCCGTTCGGCAACGTGTTCTTGGCCTTATTGAACATGCGCCAAACCTGGGCTGCGATCGGATCTTGACGACTCAACGCCTCTGCATTTTCGTCGTCGATGATGGTCGAATCGGTCGGACTCGGCATCGAACCCAGGCCCGTTGCGGCTGGACTGGCTTTCCGACTTGTCGAACCGGCGTTGGACGTCTGGAGCAAGGCGGCGAAATCGATCGGGCTCGCTTCGTTCGAACTCGTAGTCCGCGAGGCCGGGGAGGCAAAGACGCTCTGGCCCAGCACCTCGGCAACGACCTTGGGGCTCGGCGTCGATTCGGCCGCGACCGCATTGGGTGATTGCGGTGATCCGTATCCACCGACCCCGTACGCGCCCACGCCCGTATGTCCTCGACGCGTCCTCGTTTCGGTCGACATCGCTGCTGCAGCGGCGGAAGCAAAGCCCATAGACGAGAATTGTTCCAAATCGTGCTCGAGCGACGAAAAGTCATAGTCGACGGGTGGTGGTGATCCGGCTTGCTGTGCTGAGGCAGACGCCGAAGCGGAAGCGGGAGCCGAAGCGACGGGTTTGGGTGATACCGGACGGGACAGGGGCGGGGTGGGGACCACGGGAACAAAATGGGCCGAAATAGATGCCGCGCGTGAGTGGGCCGGAGACGTTTTCGTCGACAAGGACCCGCGCGGAAGCGTGGGAGGATTGGGGCCGGCGAACTCTGTCGAGGGTGAGGTTGTGGAGGGCGAGGCGAGGGGTGAGGCAGAGAAAGCGCCGGAGGTGCTGAGGCTCGGTGCAGTGCGTTGACGAGAGTGCGCGGCGCCACCATTTGCACCATTTGCACCTGCAGTCGACGCGGACATACCTCTTGCCGCCTTGATGAACGAGCTCGTCCGTCGTGGCCTCCCTTCGCCTCGGTTCGGTAAGTTGGAGCTTTGCGGGAGCGAACTGGACAGGAACGCAGCCCCTGCGCCATTGTCGGTCAGAGGTGAACCAACTGGTGACTGTGCGGCCGAAGATGTAGTCGAATACGCCTGTGACCGTCGTTGGGCTTCGAGACTGGCGTGCAGGGCGTACATGCTCGGGTCCATCAGCGGGTTCGCCATCGGAGATTGTCTGGGTGTGCCAAATGGCGAAGGGTATTGAGGTACGATTGGTGACGCATAGGGCGAATGGGAATGTGCGCGGGAATATCCGTTGTAGAGAGGGTACGGTTGAGCCATGGAAAGCCCCTGCATCGCCAAAGGCGGCAGCGGGCCGCCACGACCAAAGGCAGCGGCGTAGTTCGCAGCCTGGGCTTGGGCTGCGATCCACTCGGATTGACTGTAAGGTGAGCCCGCCGAGAGTGCCGAAGGTGTTCCTGGCGTTGTACTCGGTGGGGACAGACCTGCGCTAATGAGGGAAGCCGAAAGGGCCTGCATGTATGCTGCTTGCGCTGCGAGCTGGGCGTTGTAAATTGCCGCATCGATGGGGTCGAGTGCGGCTCGCATCATGTCTGGCATCGGAGCGGTACGGGTGGAATTCTGCTGTTTTGGTGCACTTGTTGTGGTTGCTGCTGCTGCTCCGCCTCCGGCGTCGACGGTGAACGGTGGCACGGCCGATGTCTTGCCTGGCGCCGACGGTGGTCCACTCATGTCGCACTGCGTCGAGTTCGCCGGCAGTTGGGGAAAGAAGGCCTTGCTCGCGAACGGGGGCGAGGTCGAAGGTGTGGACTCGGAGGTGGTGGTGAGGTCGTACGAGTCGACTGTGGGGGCGCCGACGGAGGAGAACGGGGATCCTGAATGGTGAGGCGAGTCGGTAGAAGCGGATGACCCCTCCGGCGTCGCGCCCGAGAAGCGCGAGCCGAGCAACACCGACGAAGCGTTAGGGATCGACGCCAGGAACGCAGCCGTCGAAGCGTTAGACGATGACGAAGCCTGTTGGTGGCTCAACGAGTTCGTGTCCGAGCCTACACCACCTTCTACGGTCGTCGTCGGTTGGGCGCCGCCGTCGCGAAGCGAGTCCGTCGAGTCGTGAATGAAGGCGGAGAAATCAACGTCGCCTTCGTCGTCCTCGGATGCCGCAGCGTCGACGAACAGCCGATGCTCGTCACGAGTCGGCCGACCGACGCCCCAGCCTAATGCTTCGTACGACAGCGTCGCCACGATGTCGGAGCTCGAGAAAGCGGTTGCCAGTTGGAGGCGTTCGCTCGTCGGCGGTCGCAGCGGCGCAAGCGAGCAAGCAAGCTGGGCAAGCAACGGCAGTCAGGGCGGCGACAGCGGAAGCGGGTCAGTTTCAGTCCAGCTCCGACGTTGTTTGAGATACTCGACCGAGTCTCGGCACAGGGAGGTGCTCACTGTGTTTCAATCAAAGCCCACTTGCAAGGTCGTATGTCCTGAGCCAAGGTGATGTATGGAGAGCCTTCCGCGTTACTAATACCGATCGGTGGCCAGGTGAGACTGTCTTGAGATGGTTTGAGCAGGACCGTTGCCCGAGCCCATCGCCGCGGCCAGGCAGCTCTACCTGCGTCTGCCTGCATAGGCATGCATCTGCCACAGCCTACTGCCAGCCTCTGCCAGCCTGAGGCTTGCTCGCGCGCCCGCGCCCACGGGCCACTCGCCCCACTGTGACTGCACGCAACAGGTGCTTTGTGCCTGGCCAACGGCCTTGATCGAGCTTCCCTGAAGCCGTGCGCATTGAGCGCGGTGGGAAGCTGGAGATGGCCACTCCCAAGTTGGAGTTGTAGGCAACTTTCCTCACAAGATGTGCTACTTTGAGGGCTGAAAACCCGAAAGGATCGTCTATTCGACCTCTTCTTCTAAGAAAAGAGGAAAAACCCCGTGACTCCTTACGCCTCTCTACACGCCTGCCAGCTGGTGGAGTTCGCCATGTCCAGAGCGGAGCAGCAAATTAAACCGATCACCGGTTCCAGAGCTGCAGAGGGCGCCCGGACTTGTGCTGGCACCACTGGTAATGACAAGAGAATGCGGGTCCCAAAAGCATTCACTTGATTCATCCTTGTAGGTAACATGAGAATAAAGGTAACCAAAGTTGTCCCAGACCGGCCTGCACACTCACCGAAGAAAGAATAGCGGATATCATCCCGACTCACACCGATACAGCGAGCTGCATGCACGCTGCGAGCGATCTGGTTGAGGATAGGAATCGGGCCAAGCCGGGTGGTATCTTTGACCGGGTAAATGACGGGCCGCCCAAACTCACCATGTCTTGAAGAACTGGCAGTCCTCGAATCTCATTAAAAGCTCTACATCATTATGGGCGCTTTAAACCCAACTCCATTTTCCGGTGTAGGTCTAGACTCCTGAGCTAGTCTTACCCCATGCCAATCGACTCGGGGGCCACCGGCAGCTAGGCAGCTCGCTCACCCGCTTCAGTGGAACGACACCTTTACGCCGACACCGAGTTGCTCCGCCATCTCGACCATCAACGCCGTGATCCCCACATCCATCCCACCGACCCCAACGCACTTGAACAACGACTTCCCATCTTGCCCACTCTTCAACCTGGCGATTAGGTCACACGCGTCGGCCGTCAAAGGGTTGCCGAGGACATCGACGATCTGGCCGAGCTCGATGCAGTTCTCAGGTACTATCCCGGCCGAGATCAGTTCGCCGGCTTCGGAAAGACAAGCGGGACGAGAGTCGACAAGGATGTAGGGGATGGGTGTCGGTGTTGTAGATGGTGAGACGAGCGAAGGGGGGAACTCGTGCATCGAGGGCATGTATGATCCGACTGCGCCGTCAGAGGAAGAAGAACAGGGGAAGAAGCCAAGCGCAGGGGGGTCAGCCACGCGAGACATCGAAGGAAACGGATATTATTGCCTGCAAATAAGAACAAAAGGCGCAACTGGCATTGATGTGAACATTCGCTTTAAGATCCTTCGCCTCAAAGATCGGCGCTTTCGAGGGCACGCAGCTGAGCGAAGATATCTCATCAGCAGGAGTTGGGGGATCAGAGCTGGCCACGACTAACAACATCGCTCACCAGCAAATGATATCGGCTTGCTGTACACATTCGCTCGTCTTGTCGGTTCCAAGCACTTGGCTCTTGACGGTGGGGAATTGCCGACTGAGTTTTTCTATCAGCTCGGATGACCTTGATGAGGGGGATCGAACGATGAAGCTGGCATGATTGATGGAGGGGAAGAGCTCGAGGATCAATCGAGCATGATAGTACGCCTGCGTCCCCGACCCGAAGACAACCAGCTGCTGGGATGTTGGCGCTGCCAAGATCAATGTCGCGAGAGCGGAAGCAGCACTGTGAAACGCGCATCGATCAGCGCGTCGAACTTTGGAAAGTTGCGCTGCTTTCACTGACGCTGTTCGAAGTCCTGTCAGGGTGCTCGAATTGACCATAGCTTTGACTTGACCGGTTGATTCGTCCAGCAAGAGCGTCGTCCCAGGAAGGCCGACCTGGGCGTGGGGGGATTGGCTGTCGGGCACCGAAACGATCTTGACCGCGGTCATGGAGATGTTTTGCGATGTCGTCAATCGCGAAGGCATGTATCTGTAAGGAAACGGGGGTTGATTCTCAGAGCTCAGTATTCTACGCTGGTACTGGACCGGCGCCTGTCAAATTGCGAACAGGGTTTTATGAAACTCCGACTGGGTAGCAATGCGGAGTGGATTCTGCACCGGAGGTACGCCTTCGACGGGGGTCTCGGCCGCTTTAGTGATGGCGTGCATCGTTCTCCCGATCAGGTTGGCCTAAAAGAGAGTGCTGCTTCATCGTCAGTTCAATGAACCACGATGTAATCGTCGGTCCCAGGCACTGGTCAGCATCGCTCGACCGCCGCCGGGACCCGTGTGGAGCCACAGCTGCCGCAAGTCTGGCCATTTGTAGACTCAAGGAAGGGGCATGTGCGACTAACCAATGCTGATGCCGTGAGCGACTCGACAAGATCCGCGACATGTTGTGCGGAGAGCACCAGAACGGACATGGTCGATGCGATGGTGTGGTGGTGAGTCAAATCGAAAGCGCGCTGACGAGATCGTCATCAAGCCGGATCAAGGTTCGGCGCGCAAGGGCGCGCACTGTGCCCACGCGTCGCGTCGTGTTAGCGCCGGGCGACGGCCCAAGCTCAAGCTCCGACCAGCCGCCCCTTTATATGTGGCCTTTCCCCCCCCCCCACGGGATCCCCCTAGCTTCTTTTCATCCACGCCACAGCATCCACCGTCTTGATTTCCGAGAAGAAGCCCAGCTCAGTCATCTCACAGCCATGTACGTTCCCGGACTGAATTCAGCCCCGCAGCTGATCTGCCCGGACCAACCTCGCCTTACGCGACCTCCGCCGTCACGCGCTCGATCCTCCGCCGCCGCACGACCACTAACCTAACTCATCTTTTCTCTCGCTGCTCGCAGGTCCGGATTTCTCTCTTCGATGGGAATTGGTGCGAACCGATCCAACTCCAAGTCCCCCTCGGTCCGACCTCAAGCGTTGCCAACAGGCAACTCGAGCAACGCGCCGTTCACCAACTCTGCCAACCCCGCCGGAGGAGCTACACGGGGGCAACAGCAGAATGACCGACTGTACCTCTGCTTGCCCTTCGTCAAGGCCGCTCTCGTCAAGGGCAACTTCAAGACGATCGTCGCTCTGCCGAAATGTGAGCCGGCACCACCCACCACCCCGCATTACCCGTCGCGGCGCTGGGCAGCGAGGGCTGCCACGTACACTGGATCGGTTGGAAGTCGGTCCACTAATTCGGAGTGAATGCCTCTCTTTGATGTCAGATGTCGATGTCAATGAATGGGTTGCTGTCAACCGTGAGTGTGATAATGCCTCATCGCACACCTGTACCAGAGCTTGGTGCAGCGATGTTCGAAGCTTCTGCGCGCTGCCTTCACACAAATTTAATCAAAATTACTGACCCCTCCTCGAGCACATTCAATCGATGCGGCAGTTGTCGACCTGTTCAACAACCTCAACTTGTTCTACTCGGTCGTGACCGAATTCTGCACGATCGAGAATAATCCGACCATGTCGGCAGGCCCAGGGTCGGTGGTGAAGCTTTCTGCATAGGCGGGGCGAGAGCCAAGCTGATCTTGCTATGCTCTTGAATCGTGAGGATAACAGGATGGACTACACGTGGATCGATGCGAACCGAAAACGCGTCAAGCTGCCCGCGCCTCAGTACATCGACTACGTGCTCACATGGGTCGAAGGTTTGATCAAGGACGAATCAGTATTCCCTACCAAAGCAGGTCAGTGCTATTTAGCTCAGCTCACGCGAATACCCATAGAGCTTGTGTTGACTCTGCTTCGCGATCACTTGGAATATTCGTTCGATCGTTTTAGGACGTGAATTCTCGCCCAACTTCCCCTCGGTCGCCCGACACATCTACACCCAACTGCTTCGCATCTTTGCCCACCTCTACCACGCCCACTATCCAATCTTCCTCCACTTGTCCTCAGAGGGACACCTCAACTCTTTGTTCGCCCACTTCTTGACGTTCGGCAGGGAGTTCGATCTCTTGGAGGAGAAGGAGACTAGGGCACCCAAAGAGGGCTGGCCCTTTGTGATTGGGGATCTGATGGATGTGAGTCGACCCCTTCAGTCTCAGACCTTGGCGACAGGAGGCGCAGTGAGCTGACCCCAAATCATGTCTCGGCCTTGCCTCACCGAAACCGAACATCAGGCCTGGAAAGGACTCGGTATCCTCGAACCCTGACTGTCCAAAAATTTGACCTGCATCCGTTCTACCGTCTTCGCATTATACTACCTTATTCGTGTACTGTTACCTCGCAAACACTATCGTTCTTTTTCTCTTGGGACCCTGTGCGGCGCGTGAGCCCTCGCCTTGCTCGGGCGGCGGCCATTCCCTGCGGTGCTCTGAAGATCGATCTGGATTGACAAGGTGATTGCCTCGCTTGACTTCGTATGTCCGAGATATTTTCCGATCGCCTACCCGCCTGGAAACGATCGAGGCTTGTGAGCGGGCCCAGAACGAACACCGTGAACTGGAACGAAATGATTGCAGTGCAGCCGCCGTGGAGGGTCTTGCCTTACGCATTCGCGGCCCCTGTGCCAGCGACATTTCTTCCTCTTGTCCAGTCCCGCTCGGCGTCAGCCTGGTGAGCGGGGCTCAAGGAAGCGGTACGAAAAGTGTGGCTTGGGCAAAGTTTTCACTTGCTCCGGTACCTCCTCTGGGAAAGAGCATGTACGTCGTTTCGACGATACCGGCGCCGAAGGCTAGGTCCTACGACCGGACCACGTGCACGTGTACGTGCAAAGAGGAATTCGCTCTTCCTACTTCGCCACAGAGCCAGGCGCCTAATTTTGCAGACTTTTTATTCTGGGGCGTTGTTTCGGGTGTTTCAAAAATAGGGTCGGCCCCGGGGCTCGGTTGTGGATCATGGCCTACCGCCGAGGCTGACAACCTATTAATGGGCTTGGACCGCCATAACCGACGAGGTTGGCCGGACTGGTAACCGCAAACAACCGCTGTGGCCATGGTCGCGATTGCGCAAACGCGACCCGGCGGCTAGTACGCCCGCCCGGCCTGACGCCGGCGGTGGGCCGCGACTGGTCCCCCCTGACATAACCACGACGGTCCCCGTTGCCCTATTTGGATTCGAGTAGACTGCGAAAGTGGTCGGAACCCTTTGCCTTCTGTTGGATTTGGTGTAGCTACAACAGGTCACCCACGACATCTCCTTGTTTCTGCCTCTTCACCTCCCTCACCCCTCCCTTCCTTCACCCGTTCCACTCACAGTAGTAATCGAAGATGGTGAGTCTGCTCGATCAAATCGCTGCCGCACCTCCGCTTTATGGCGTTTGCGGACGCTTCGCAGGCTCAGGCTCAGGCGTTCTCGAGATGCTGTAGCTCCTAAGCGGCAACGCTTGGCGTTCCGAGTCCCGGCGTGCCGCTCTTCAATGCTTTGCTCTACTCCAGACCGAAGTTGACTGTTCGTTCTCCTTCTCACTCCCCTGTCATGCCTTTGCTCCGTGCGCGTACGCTTCGCCGGAACTGCTCGCGCGGTCGCACTCCGCCGTCCGTCCTGGTCTTAATTCGACGACGTCCAATCAACAGTCGGCAGACAACTCCACCCTCACCGCCGACGCTACCGAGTCTTGCGCTGGACCCAACACCTTCAACGGCAAGCTTGACCTCCGTATCGCTTCCGTCTTTGTCATCCTTGTAAGTCGTTAACCCCTCTTGACCCTGGGCTCGGTGATTCGGCTCGAGCGCACGTGTAGGCACAGATCCAAGGCAAGGCCGGCCCACCGTGCTGCATTATACTGACAGGTCCAATCTTCCCACCCTAGGTCACCTCCCTTTTTGGTACCTTGCTTCCGATCGTGTCCCGCAGGCTCAAATCTGTTCCCGATGTTGCGTACCGGATCGTCAAATACTTCGGTTCGGGTGTCATTATCGCGACCGCTTTTGTGAGTTGGCGTCAGATTCTTCTCCGGTGGTCCCTCGTCACCTCCTAGGCGTTTCTTGCTGACACAAGCACATTACCAGATTCATCTCTTGGCTCCGGCATGGGACGCCTTGACGAGTCCGTGCTTGCAATACGGCGTTTGGGTCGAGTACGACTGGGCACCGGCAATCGCCATGATAAGCATGTTCTCGTGAGCATCGCAACCGGCTGGCTTACTCTAGACGTATCAGACTCAAGTAGCCACCCTTTTTTTTTTTTTTTTTTTTTCTCAGCCTGTTCCTCGTCGAATTGGTCGCTCACCGAGCCGGTGCTTCCTATCTCGCCAAGCGCGGTCTCCGCGCTGTCGATGCCCACTCTCAAGGCAACAACCAGCCTAGCCATTCGACCCACGGTGCCCACATCGATGACCGCGTCGCCGTTGCCTCGTCACCCTTGGAGGATCTCGAAGGCAATACACGCAAGGAAGGCCTGCTCTCTGATGACGAGAGCGAGGAGACGGCTAGTCTCACGGACGAGGCCGTAATGGCCCGCATCATCGGTGTCGCCATCCTCGAATTCGGTGTCATCTTCCACTCTCTGATGATTGGTTTGACTTTGGCTGGTGAGTTCGAGTCGGCGAGTTGGAGTTGTAATAGACCAGATTGTGCGAACTACACTAAAGCCGCCTGCCTTCTCGCCTATCTCAGTTGACCCCGACTTCTCGACCCTCTTCGTCGTGCTCATCTTCCACCAAATGTTCGAGGGTCTCGGTCTCGGTTCGCGGTTGTCTGCCCTCCCTCTTCCCCATGCCTACCGCTGGGTTCCGTACATCGCCGGAACCGTCTACGCTTGCGTGACCCCTCTCGGTATCGCTATCGGTCTCGGTGTTCGTACGACCTACAACCCCAACACGGCCACGGCCTCGATTGTCTCCGGTGTCCTCGACGCTACTTCCGCCGGTATCCTTCTGTACACTGGTCTCGTTGAGCTTCTGGCGCACGATTTTATCTTCAACAAGGAGATGGCTAGGGACGCGAGCAACGTCAAGGTCGCTGGGTCTGTGTGAGTACCTCGTGGACACTCCTCCGTTCCCTTCTGCGGTGACCAAAAAGCTGACTTTGACCCTTTGTTACCCCTCAGGCTCTGTGTTCTCGTTGGTGCTGGTATTATGTCGCTGCTGGGACGATGGGCATAGACTGCGAGAGCGCCTCGCCATCGCTTCAAAGGGAAGAAGGGAACAAGATCAAAAAAATACAGATGGTCTCCTTTTGCCTGACGCTTGAACCTCATTATTTGGTGCTCCCTAGTACCGCATGTCGTCCTATAGACTTTCTTCCTCTCTATCTATAAAGTAGATGATGTAGTGCATCAATTCTTAGTTGTTCCCTCGACCATCATTTGCTCGAACTCACAGCAGCCGCGCACTCGGAGCTTCGGAGAGACGCCTCCGTCAGTCGGTGACCCACCCGTTCCCGACAGCCAACGGGTCACCGACGTCCCCTCTCGCTCCTGCCTGTTGCTGGGCAGTGGAAGCCTGACGAGAGCTCGTTCCAGGGCACCTCGCAAAACAACGAATCAAAACCTGGCTCAAGACCAACACGCGCCGTCTACCCACACCACTGGCTAGGACGTATGGGATGGGCGTGCCCCTGTTGCTGTCCAAGACGACGGCCGGCGCAGCGCACTCGCTGTTGCGGCCACCACATGCACTCGGCAGTCACAGTCGTCAGATCCTAGTTCGTGCGGATGGATCTGCATTTGCTACCGGATCATCTTCGCCGATGAAAGCGGTAAGTGTAGTTCTCCCCGCGAATTCTCCTCGCGCTGCTCGTCGCCGTCCACAAGCTCATCTCCGAGCGGCTTTGCACGTCCTCAGTTCGCCTCACGCTTCACCTTCTCGACCGGTACAGCGCCATGGTCACCTCTGGGATCTTCCTTATCGAATTCTGCCAATCGAGCACTTTCACGCCGGTCCTTCTTCTCTCGATACACGTGGGGAACGGTGGCAGCAACATCCTCGAGTCGAAGCGCCTCGACCCTCAGACATGCTCCTCACTTCTTTGAACGAGCGACGCCCCACCCCACCAAATGTAGGTGGTCCAACCCTTGTGCACTCCATCACGAACCCAATTCGCGCCCCAAGGACGACCGATGGAGATGCCGATTCCGATACCGAACGCGTGGAGCCCACGCACACTCGGACCGACGTCCCTTTTCACTTGACTTCGATACGCGGCACAAGACCGAACGGTGGTTCAAGTACATGCATCGCATGGATCGACTCCGTCATCGTCGACGCAAGCGCCATCATCTCTCGCATGCGCCCAAGACGAGCATTGTCAATCGGCACAAGCCTTGGAAGCATTTCTCGACCGGTATCATCTATTTCTCGACCACGACTGGCCCGCAACGAGGGCCGAGGCCGACGAGGAAGATCAACCTCAAGTTCGTGGCTCGAGTTCATCTTGATCAACCGAGGCCCCTCACGACACCTTTGTTGGCCGTAGAAAAGACCCCGTTTCCTCCTACCGCCCTTTACATTGCGCGTCCTACTGGGTGTTCACCCGGCTCGTTTTCGCACTCGTTTCGAGGATCTCTTCCCCAAGCAACCTCGATCTTGCCGCCCACTGCGTCTCTTGTGAGGATGTTCACTACTTCAAGACGCGCTCACGAGTTATCCGTGGATCCATTACAAGCGCGCGAAGCCGGCTTCCCGTTCTTGCTCCCACTCGCTACACTGCTCAAGTCATCCGCCGCGCTTCACACCCTCAACATCGTTTCCCGCGTCGCACTCACGATCTTGCCCTTTTCCGTACGAGCCAAATATTTTGGTTCGCGCAATGCTGCGGTCGCGGGAGCCAATGTCGCGGCTGCAACCTCAAGCTGGGCCTCGCGAATCATGTCGTCAGGTGCGACGGGTTCGTTCGGGACACATTACCTCGCTCCCTTACTGGCTGCGATTCCTATCGTGTTGCTCGGTGGAATTGTACTTGCTTCGTTGGAGCAGACGCCCATCACTGGTCGCTGGCGAATGGTAATGCTCTCACCCGCCGAAGAAGCCGAGTTGATTTCGTCTGTACTGGGCACGAGCGAAGATTCGAACGTCCAGAAACGGGACTGGGTCGGTATCCTTCGTTCGGTGCTCGAGCTTGAGGATGAAGGCGTCTCTCCGACGACGGGAAGAAGGATCCTGTTGGGTGGTGAGGTCCTGGATGAGCGTGACTGGAGGGTGCGATGGGCGGACGCCGTCCTGCGTGCGCTCGAACATGGCGTACCTTCGCTAGGAATCGGATCGCTCGAGCTGGACTCGGCTGCATCGGAGGATCCAACCATCTTACAAGCTCCTCCGACTCGATATCCTCTTCGACCTCGCTTGTCGACAGAGTCGGTTTCAGATATGGGATGGCTCGGTCACCTTTTCCTGGGGAAGCATGCGAATCAGTCACAGGAGGACGCGGCGGATGCCTCCCTCGACGTGGGGTACGAATTGATCGTCATCGACCGCGCGGAGGCGAATGCGTTCTCGTTCGGTTTCGCACCCGAGATCGCTTCAGATTCCCGCTCGAGTGATCGAAGAGGCGTAATCGTCGTATATGCAGGCTTCATCGATCAGATCCTAGGCTCGAACGCACCGAGCCAACAACAACAACCGCCTGCTCCCGCTCCACGTTCGTCACTCTCGAGTTACTTTACCTCCAAGCCCCCCGAGCCAACGTTGCCGAACCTGGTTCCCACGACACTCCCTACGCGAGAGCAGACGCAGGCGATGGCCGTGTTGCTGTCGCATGAGTTGTCGCACCTCTTGTTGAGTCATAGTATTGAGTTGCAAGCCTCGACGTCGTTGTTGCTCAAGCACGTTTCCAAGCTTGCTGTCGATGGTGAGTTCCCTGCGCTATTCGCGTTTGAAATTTTTCTCATGTACTGAATTTATGATGTCTCCCCTCAGTGATCCGAACGATCACCTTCCCCCTCGTCGCGATGCTCGGCCCCTTCCTCTCGGACGCAATCCATTCCTCCACCAAAGTCGGCGTCTCGACCAGTTGGAACTACGTCGGATCGGCGATGCTGGCCTGTCAATCGAGATTGCTGGAGACCGAAGCTGATCTGGTTGCTTTGAGGTTGTTGGCTTGTTCGGGGATCGATCCGAGGTTCGCGTTAAAGTTTTGGGAAGGGAGGGTCGAGAGGGATCGGCAAGGGGAGGCTGAAGGGAAGGGGATGAGGATGAAAGAGGGTCAGAAGGTCCAGATGCATTCTCCTGCTTCTGGAACTGCGGAGTCGGAGGGGAAGAGGGAGGAGGAAGAAGACCAAAATGCTTCGAAACCCAAGACCACGGCGGCGTGTTGGATTATGGACTCGCACCCCGTTGAAGAGGAGAGGGTCGAGAGGATCCGCAAGGAGTTGGCGAGGTGGGAGAGGTATAGAGATGAGCAGGCGTTTATGAATGGGAGGAGGGAGCAGAAGAAGGTGTAGAATTTAGTTTTTCGAATCGAACGGGCTGTCTTTCTGTTGTAGTGACTTCATTTCTTTAGTTGTTGTGCGGGCAACCCTTATCTCGAGGCGCCTTTCCAGTTTTTGTTTTCGTGTTCTCTCGTGACTTTCTCTCGCCCCTCCATTCGCAGTGATCTACTTTGACAGCCTATCTCTATGTTGTACTTTCTACGCCATACAGCATACATCTATCATTCCTGCAGCACCCAATCAACGACCTTGTCGAAACTCTGCCCACACCATTCCGGATCCTTGTTCTGTCCATCGGAAGAAGAGAGACGGCGTTCGTCCCCGGGTCGGTATTTCCCTGTGTGGACGAGGAAACGATGAAGACCTAGGTTTTGGACGACGAGGCCTGTGTCTTGACGATAGTCGTCGCCGACCTGTGGGAGGAGGGGGTTGGGTGAGTTGGTTGAAAAGGAAGGAGGGTTCATCTCGCCGAATCATGTAGGGGAAGACTGACCATGCCTACTTGGGGCCACTCGTCGGGACTTATCCCTTCAAGGGCCAAGGATTCAAGAGCAAGCTCGAAGAATTTTCGTTCTGGTTTACCGACTTTTCGACGTATCGAGACGAGATGATACGTCAGCTGAGACGATACGGTCATCTCGCAAAGGCTCGATCGTCTTTACTCACCGACCTCCGCTTTCACCCCCGAACTCTCCTCCAAAGCCGTGACGAACCCACCGGGACCCAACGACAAAGATCCGTCTTTATCCCTGACGTACAACGCTCGATGCGTAGCGATCAAGCGAGGCTGAGGTTTCTTATCGTCGATTGCGGTGTCCTCTGGTCCCGAACCCGCCGAGGAGGAAGAAGGATCTCTCTCACCTGCCAGCAAGCGGAAAGCTTTGTTGAGGGTTGGGTAGTCGAATGAGGAAAGGGATAGACCGATGATGACGCTGTCGAGGTCTTGGAGTGAGGTTGAGGAAGGGGTGGGGAAGTCGGAGAGGGCATCAGGGGAGAGGAGGTAGAATGGTCTGGGAGACAGATCAAGGGATTTGGTATTAGTCTGAGCGGTCTGGGCGATTGTATCGGCGATATCTTTCAGGTACTAACTTGAGGTTCTCTGAAACGACGATTTGTCTTACGGCTGAGAGAGAGGTGAAGAGCTATGATAAGAAGAATCCGATGCCCACGTCTCATCAGTCCGACTCAAAGGTGCCCACATCAGGCGCATACGTGGTGTTGAGGCTGACCTCCGACTCCCTGACGTCCAGGTTCATCTTGTGCAGTTTTGCGAGAAGTGAAGTTTCTGGTTGATGAACCGATTGATTTCGTCGCATGATGATCGAGACGAATTTCGGAAAACGTTGCTTTTTTTGCCGAGGTCAGAACCCGCTGATGGATAACTCAATGGGCCTCCTCGATCGTACGCACTTGACTCTTTGGAGGTGTTGGATACCCATCTGAGGACGATGCCCGCCTTGCGCAGCCTCTGTATTGCCTGAGCGGCGTTAGGGGTGGGCTGATCCGAGACGTGGATCGTCCCGGACAGATCGATCAGCAGCGCGCGCAGTCTACAAGCGGCGGAGACGGGGGGGGGGGGGGGGGGGGGCCGGTCAATGACAAGTGAACAGGAATGGGGTCGGACTCGGGAGCTTAGTGGACTTGCCTTGCCATGCTGGTCGATGGGCAAGCCTTGAGGCAGTGATCCGGTGAGCAATGGGATTGGACGAGACGTCGCTGGCTGAGCGCTGTAATGGAGACAATTGCGCGTTAGTACTTGTTAGTATACTGTTGAGACGATGCGCCCCACTTTTTGGGGGATTGCGACCTGCAGCTGGCTGTGCTTAACCGTTTTTCGTTCCTCTCTCTCTCTCTCTCTCTCTCTCTCTCTCTCTCTCTCTCTCACCCACCCCATCCCACCCGCTTCGACCGCTCACTCCCCTCAGAAGCACCCAACCCAAAACACCCCAACACCCAACACCCGATCAACGCGGCCGAGAAAGCCACGCCCGTCGCCGCAAACATGTCATCGTCCAAGGAGACCAAGGAGCCGTCGATCCTCACCTCGATCGCGCGCCACATCCCCGGCCTGTCCATCTCGTCCGGCACCGGCCCCGGCCCCAGCTCCGGCACCTCCACCTCCACCTCGAGCGCCAACAAGAAGAACCGTGGTCGCAAACCCAAGTCGCAGCCCATGACCACCTCCGTCTCGGCTGCGGCTTCAGCCTCGGACAAGCCTGATCATGCCAACGCCCAGGTCGAGCCAGCCGCCGCTCCCTCCGCGTTTCAGGTGCCCGTCAACATATCCGAGGTCGAGGCGTTGGGAGAGGTGGAGGAGAAGAAGACGAGTGGTGAGTTGCCGTGTCGCATGTGCACTCCCGGCGATGAGCGATGGGAGAAGAGTGTAGGCCTGCGCCGCGCACTCCGTACCTCGACTCGGCTCAACGCCGCTCGACTTGGGTGTCCTCTGTCCTGCCTCCTATTCTGCATATACATCGGCTAATACCGGTATGCGTTCTCCGCTCTCACAGCCGTCGAGGCGTGCCAAAAGCGCATCCGCGCCGCCAACAAGAAGATTGTACGTGGCCCTGTTGCGCGCACCCCCAAGCGGGGCAAGGCGCAATCGCTTCCATTACCCGCACCTCCAATCGGACCCTAGCTCACCCTGTCCACCTCTTGCAACAGCAACGCATTGTAACCTACGAGGAAAAGACCGAAGCACTCAACGCCGACCAACAACGCGCTGTCGCTTCAAAGCCCGCCCTCGTCGCCGTCGCCAAAGAGCTCGAAGAGCTGCTCGTGATCCTCAAGGTCAGTCGCGCCTCTATAAGCAATATTTTCGTCTTACTCACCATCCCAAGCGTGATCCGCATTACAGGCCGAAGAAGCCGAGGATGAAGCCCGTGATCAACGCAATGCCTCGCTGGAGGAGAAGAGGCAGGCTCGAGCAGTTGAAGCCGCCGTCGCCTCGGCCCACTCCACGACCGACTCCAAGCTCCTCATCCTCTTGCAATTCCTCCACCTTCACGGCCTCTACACCGAACAAAACACCGGCTTCGCACCGCCCGTCCTCCCTCCCATCGTCGCCAATGCTACGGGGCAAGAGGTCGCCGCGGTCAGGATGCTCAAGGAACGATTTACTAGCGGCCCTCTGCTCGGTGGCCACGGCGATGCCGTCGAGGCGCTTGACAAGATCGCCGCCGAGTCGTCCGAGGAAGCTCTTCCTGGTGTGCCTTGTGAGTATCAGCAGTTGAGCCTAGACTTGCCACGTCCTCGGCTGATCCATAAATCTATCTATTTGCGTGCTCCAGACTCACGCATCAAGGAGCTCATCGCCGGACTCACCTCCACACCCGCCGACGAGCCCTTGGCCGCTTCCAACCATCGAGACAACATTTTTCCCGAATCGAACGCTCCTGCCGGCCCCTCGGATTCTGTCACCGCTCTCGTCGACGGAGCCACCGACGCCCCCGCCCACGACGCCCCTTCGTTCCTCAACGCGTCCGAACTCGAACAGGTGCCTTCGTCCGAAGCCAAAGTCGCATCCTGGGCCGACGAGGTCGAAGCCAACCCCGCTGTCGCTTCCGTCGCTCGCGAACCCGCTTCCACTCCTACTCCCGCTCCTGCACCTGTCGAAGAACCCGCCGCGGCGGCTCCCGCTGTCCCTGCTGCTGATGCATGGGGATCCACGACCGGCGGGACCGTCGATTGGGCGACCGAGGATTCGGGCGCTTTACCTTCTTTGCCTGAACTTCAACCTACGGCTGGGGCTGCACCCATTGCTGGTGCAGGACACGGAGCGTCTTTGAGCGTCGATGCGGATGGTTTCCAAGCCGCTCGTCGAGGGGGACCCGCACACGGCCAAGGACAAGGACAAGGCCGTGGCCCTCGTGGTCCCCCCGGTGGAGGACGTAACGGGATGCGTGGCATTGGTGAGGAAGGTGGTCGTGGTGGTGGACGAGGTGGAGGGCAGTTCAGGAGTCGCAGCGATGGGAATTGGGAACGACGTGGTCCTCCTCCTTCTTCGCAAGGCCAGGGACAGGGCCAGAACGGACCGAGAGATGATGGGTTCACCCAGGTCACTCATCACAACGGAGGAGATGGCGGTCATCGTGGTCGTGGAAGGCCTCATCGTGGTGGGGAGGGAGGAGGCAGGGGTGGAGGACGTGGACCGAGAGAAGGTGGGTTCAGGGGTGGTCAGGGTCAGGGTCAGGGTCAGGGTCAGAACAAGGTCGAACGACCCGTCGATGGGGATGCACCTGCTGCCAACGTGTCGGCCGCAGCACCTGATGCCCCGACTAACAGGTGGTAGACGAACAATGGTTCCATAACCAAAGACCAAAGTGTTCTAACGTCAAAAAACTAAAAAGAATAGCTGGCGGTACGTATAGCATAGCAACGAGCCTTGAAGATTCCATTGCCTTTTTGGAGCTGCGCTCGTCTACAATCCTCGTTCTTTTCTTGCCTCCTCCCCTTTTCAATGAGCGCCCTTTTTCCTTTGAAATCAAGAATACCTACCCAAGCCTAGTTGAGAAAGATGTATTCAGGTACGCCTATCATGGACGCCGAAACTGACAGCCCGGAGAGGTCCTGGAGAAGGGAGTTCATGAGCGTTCATATCATGCCCGACGAAAGCTGCCTCGGCAGCGTCGCGAAACAAGCAAGGCTTGACGTTAGTAGCGTGGGCGGGCCCCAGCCACAGTAGTAGCCAACGCCGAAACAGAAGTTGTGGGTAGAAAGATATAATTTCGTGTTATTGATCAAATATGTACAAAAGAGTGTTGTGTGGGGTTCATACTTTATACAAAGGGGCACAACTGTGGGAGAAAACGAAAGAGGAAGAAACGTGGACATGCCGTCCTGAAAGACAGAAACTGAACGTCCGGGAAGGAGGTATCTCGGAGGTCACCGAACGAATTTTTGGGAAATTGGTGCTGGTGGGAAAAGATGAGGGCGAATGTTGCGAAGGCGATGGGGAACAGACAGGATAAAGGCGAAGAATAAGGAGAAGTACAGATGCCGACAGGCGTTCAACGTGGAGGATCGTGACCAGAAAGTGTCCGAATAATTCCACGCGCAAGGGGGGTTGGTGAATCCGGGACAAGATACGGAAGGGTTGCGAGGGACGAACGAGGAAAGCGAACGCGATAGACATAATTACGTATGGACGTGTGAATAAGTGGCGCGAACGGGAATGCAAGGACTCGTGCGGGTACTAAGCACGGGACTAGAGAACGAACAAGCTCGCGGGTTCAGCGCGTTCTGCGCCTTCTCCCCGGGCTACGGAGGACCATGTAGGCACGGGGAGGCCTAGTCGTGAGGACGGGTGCGAGCTGACGGTCCCGGCTTGAGCGTCGAGAGGGACTTCAGCGGGCATATAAAATGCTGGCGACGACGAGGTCTGCGAGCGCTTGTAGGCGTTAAGCAAGAGCTGCGTTGTGGGATCCGCCATGGCCGACTCGGGTCCGGTCGTGAGGCCGAGGCCGTTAGGCATCGTCATCATCGAGGGGAACGATGAAGCGTAGGCCAAAGCGAAAGCCGAGTTCAAGGAAGCCGATTGTGAGCTAGGAGTCGAATTCGAAGGCGATGCCGAGGGCATCGAGACCGATGGCAACGTTTGGGGAAGAGAGTTGGTAGGCGATGAGAGATTGACTGGGGCGACCGAGGGGGAGTTGAGGTTCAAGAGGGGGATGTTGTAAGGTGCGCAGGAAACGAAAGGGTTTGCGACCGAGTTGAGCTCGCCCAACGCTAATGGCACAACGCGCGCAGTCGGGACCTGCTGCGCGGCCTGATGGAGGAACTGTGCTGCCTCCTCTCGAGTCGCCTGCTCGCGACGCTCACGGTCTGCAGCCTGAAACGAGGCCGCGAAGTCGAACTCGACTGGCGGGACGTGGGGCTGGAGATGGGCCTGGAGAGCCGACGAGGGGGGTGTCGGGTACCGTTCCTCGGGCGACTTGACCCTACTTTCACCACCGAGCAGGTCATCCAAAATACCGTGCCCAGGGTTCTCGACCGATGCCGCAAAGGAATCAAAGTCGAAGCCGTCCTCTGGGTTCGCGGCGCCAAGTCGGAAGTGGGTCGTGTGAGCCAGTGAAGAATGCAGCGGGTCGTTGGCGAGGATGGCCTCAAGATCGCTAAGCGTGTCACGATGTAGATCCACAGGCGAACATGACGTGAACACCGGCGAAGGATACTCACTTGCGACCCGATGCTCGAACGACAGCAGTTTTCTGTCATGACCGTGGGTTGTCGAGTTGGTCTGCGAAGATTCATCGTCACTTCCATCGTCATCGTCGTCATCGTCGCTCTCCACATCGTCGCTGTCCGACTCGCCAGACGAGCTCGCGATCCCGTTCGACTCGGGACTCCCTACGAGCGAGAAGGACCCCAATGCCTCGGGAAGTCCAGCCAGCGTATGGGCACGAGGCCTCCGGACGTTGGGGGCCATCGAGGCGAGCGTCATGACGTTGTCAGAATAGCGCCGCTGCGGAAACACCGTCGGCTCGTGCGCCAGATCGAGGAGGCCCGACAGGAGCTCCGCAGGCTTAGAGTAAGCCGGGAACGACGGTGGGACGACGACCTTGGGGACGAGCGGGAAATTGAAAGGTGCGAGGCCCGGATTGTTCGGTGGCGGCGCCGGCCCGGGTGCAGACTTGTTCGCTGCAGCAGAGGGCTGAGTCTTGGTGTTGGCGCCGCTCTTGAGGGACGGAGTTTTTTCGAGTTTCTTGTTCGACACGGTCGGGGGCGACAAGGTCGACGTGCGCTTTTTTCGAACCGCCTTTGTTGCCGAAATGTCCTCGGCTTTCCGATCGTGCAGGCGAGCATGCCGGTTCAACGTGTCCCTGTGGGCGTATAAACCGTGCGCCAGCGTCAGTCAGGCCATCACCCTCGACATGCGCCATTTGTATGGGTGTGTTGGACCTCCTCGTGCTTTTGAGTGCAGGCGAGAGCGTAACACAGGAGCACGTGCGTCTAAAACTCCGGGGGCGGACCATGAAGCCCAATGGATTTTCACTACTGGTCTCACGCCAGCGCGCGGCCGGGTTTCAAATCGGCAGCTGACCTCGAGTCGACGATTTGGATGACGGCTGGGCGAGCGCGCGCGCTTCTCTACGAGATGGCCCTCCGAGGCCGAGCCCCCGACGCCAGCCGCCAGTTGGGCAGCGAGGCAATGATTGAGGGCAGTACCTGAGCACTTACTGTCGCGCAAAGGTCTTGCGGCACGTCGAGCAAGCATAAGGTCGATCAAGAGTGTCTGTAGGGAGAGGATGCATGTTGTGAGCAGGTGTTTGGCGTGCCCATGTCCGATCAACAAGTCGACGGGCTTCGCGGCGGGGTGGTATGCACTGCGCGGTGGTTCTCTAGCTTCCACCCGCGGGCTCGTGCCGCTGATCGGAAGTCGTTTCCCCCAACTTTCCTGCGGCGAAATCGGCCGGGGCCCCCCGATCTGGTGCGCATCCCCGGCTGAAAAATGTGGCGGTCGAAATGCGAGTTCTGGAGCTAGTGTGGGCCCAAAGACGACCGACGAAGAAGGAACCACTCACGCGTTCGTTCGTGGCGTTGAGCATGCTCGAGCTTCTTAAACGACTGTAGAGTGGTGTACCAATCGTCAGCGTCGGCTCGTGGCTCCCACAACCCCGACTGCGCTCGCGTTCGGCACCGGGGTCGGCCTGCGCACTCCAGAGGCGGCGCGGGTCATGCGACGACCTCGGACGGGCATCAAAGGGGGACTGACCATGGGGCAGTACGCGCAATATGTCATCTTGGGCTCTCGAGTTGACGAACTCGTGGTCCATGGACCAGACACTGTAGCCGAACTGGGGTCATGAGCGACAGAAGCCTTCGTCGCCGACACCATACTGCAAACGCCCACGAGGAGTCGAGTCGAGTCGTCTTTGGGCCGATCGCGAGTCGTCGCGCAGACACTCGAGTCGACGAGATGATCAAGGGAGACCGGAAGGGGGCACGAGAAAAGGACGCCGAACGAGCCGTGGTCGAGCAAAGGTCGCTATTCGTCTACGGTGGCCCAGGTCGTGTCGAGTCGAAAGGGTGGTGTGTCGTCAGGTGACAAACGTCAATGCAGCCCTGATGCAGTGCCAAGTTGCGCGACGCACTGGTGGTTTGGAGGTGAGACCGGGGAGCGCCTGAGGCGCTTGGGGCTTCTGCTGCCGTGCTCTCGCCTGCAAATGGGCGAGCGAGCAAACGAAGGCTCAGGCTGTCCAAGGGTAGGTAAACGACCTTCTCTCGGAACCGATCTTCTATGCGCGCGCAAGCACTTCGGCTTCGAAGACAGTCCGAACATCGCAGACTCGTCTGTCATGTCACTTTCAGCTGTTCGGTTCGGTTAAATTTCCCGACCATTTCGAGCCCAGGCTCGGTTGCTTCTTTCTGTTCAATCAGGAGTCAGAGCAAATGTAGCACTCCTGTTCCACGGGCCCACGGCGATCGAGTGGCGCCCGTCGCGATTTCCCGAGGGATTTCAGTTCAGCAGCGTCGGAACGGGAACACGCAACACGACTTTATGTGTATCTGAGTTACGGTGAGCTTTCATTGACTGTACGACGAGCATCACTTGCCGATGGGTGTCTACGGCGTCGCGCTGATGCCTGAGAGAGGGATCTTTTTTTTTTAGGTAGTTCAGAGCCAATTCGGCCGCTTCGCCCGGCCGATTAGCCGCGCGACCGTCGAGCCTTCGCCACTACTCGGACAGACCTCCTTAAACACGTGGGAATGTCGAGCTACCTATTACTCACGATCAGGCCCTTCATGGCTCAGATAAAGATTTCGTGTTTTTGTTTTGTCGACGCACCAGTAGAGTTGCGGCTCGAATGCGAGCAGAATTTATAATTGTCAAAAGAGTTCCTTCATCAACAGTCAATTTCGAACCGGTCAAAATTGCCGAAAATAGCCACGTTTAGGTGCCCGCGCGACGCCGACGACCCAAAGAAAAAGGATATTGCCAGGCACGCCGGACCCAATCTCGGAACGGCCCCGTGACTTGGCCCAAGTCGAATTGATCGTCCGGCCTCCGCGCGCGTCGCACGCCTTGCTGCCGGCTACTGCAGCAGCAGCAGCAGCAGTGCAAGCAGTTGCAGGTTCGTACATTCTTGCCCCCTTGCTAATGCAAAGCTCAAAATTCACTTCTGAGCCGTCTGGACGCTAACCGCCGTCCAGAACCCCATTACTAGTAAGCACACTGCTTGATCTCGATTCTCTACAGGACGATAGGATAGTATACTGTCCGCCCATGTAGACACCATTAGACACCAAGGTATACTCTCAAATTGCTTTACGGTAGGGTTTATCAACTTCAAATGGTAGATGGTGTTAACCTAGCGAGCAAGATATTCTTTCGAGCTTGGGTGAGCGGATTGTGAGGGCCAGACGCAATTCGAAATTGCGAAGCGGCGATCACAGGGCGAAGTCGACGAACGACGAAGAAAAAGACGGTGAAACGCTTGAGTTGAGTTGCAGGGGATAATGCAACTACAGTCGGTAGATAAGATGTGTACGAGACGGATCGGTAACTAGGCGAGGTGTTGAGTTCAGTTAACGATGACCGAAAGATTGAAAGAGGAAATTGGAAGGTAGTCCGTTAAGTTCGGACGAGACGGCGGCCTCACACAGACCTTTCCGCCCTTTATGACGCTTGCCAACCCTCGAAACTGCTACAGCAACAGGTAGGTAGTCAATTACTGGATGCAAGATCTCACACGAGTGTACCACAGGGCTGGAATCCCAACTGTGCCTCGTACCAAAGTATCATCTTGTGGCGTCCCCCCCAGTTCGACGTCACCGACGTGGGCGCATAACGTAGGCCGCAGCGCGCAGCAGCCTCTGGAACCGCTGACTGCGGTTCGGCTTCAAATTAAGCCCGCCTTTCCCGCCTTTCACTTGGCCACGTCAGCGTCTCCGAGACGTCGTCAAGACTCGGAGCCGAGGAGAACTTCTTAAATAGCGACCTGGTACTTATTTTATTTAAGGTACCTAGACAGGCGGCAATCGTCTGCAGTGCTGGGATGTGCCAGAGGGTATATGACGTGAGGCTGCGCCCGTTGCTAGCCACTACATTTAACGGTGGTCTGAAATGAATTGAATACACGATGTCCTCACCACTGAACACGCTCACACACTACCTTTTTAGCTTGCATCAGGCTCCCGAGCAAGGCAATTAATAAAGGTAAAGCCCACCACCCTGTTATAGAACGACCGACTAAGCACCACGTGCCTGGCGCGACCCCCGGAACTTCGTCGACTGGCAGGAGGCACAGGGGTTGACCTTCATTCTGATCCCGGCTTGCCGACTTGGTTCGCTATTCACCATCAGCTGGTGACACTGCATGCGTGAGTTATCCCTTGACATGGCTGTGCAGTCTTGGGCATGAGGGTAACTGATATGAAAAACAGACATTGGACGTCAGTGACACAGCGGAAGGATTGACTTCGTACGGTTGAGAATCCGGGTTAATTTCGCACCTCCCTGGGCCTTTGTAACTTGAATTTTACCAGCCACATCCGGCAGAGGCTACAGTGTATCTGCTCACTCCTCGTCCCGGATCGTCAATTCATCTCGAACGATCAATGGCAGGAAGGCCCGAAAGGGCCTGACCTGAGCGAGGTAGGTATCCCCAACAGACCCGAACACTTCTGTGTCGCGTCGTCGTATCCAACACAGTTCAAACATTATTGGAGGTGAGTGCCGTCCTCGTGCGACTCCACTCCGAAGAACACTCGGACGTACGGTCACCTCGGACGTACGGTAACTCGGACGTCGGCGGTGTCAGCGTGACCGAACGAGCCGCGACTCTCTCGTCGGATGCTTCCGAGGAACGATCCGGGCGCGCCGACATTACATTAGCACTTGCCTTACTAATGAAAGCTCGTGGTTTTGCACGTGATCCGAGACGCCGATCCAGAAGCATCCCATCCAGGGTATTCTGTGGGAAGAACCTACCGGCTTTCTTGCCTCACTCTGCGACGAATCCCAACCTCTTCAACAGCGGATCACGGTCGCCGCCGGACTGCACCGGTACCCCGCGTCCTCAAACTCCGGCCCCGCTTGCCGCCCTCTCAGCCCCCACATCGACTTCCCAAGGACGACCTTCCTCTGGCTTCTCAGACCTTTCAAATTGATTCCCTACATACCTCTGGTCACTTGAAGTCATGTCGCTCGCTAAAGCTCCTGTCGTCTTCATCTCGGGTAGTAGTCGAGGTATTGGACTCGCTGTGGCGTTGGCTTTGGCTCGTGTTGGAGCTAAAGTGACGATCGCTGCCAAGACGTGAGTCGCATGCGGGGTAAGTGGAAATGCCTAGGAGTGAATGAGGAACTAATTCTCGAGCTTAATTGTAGAGCCACTATTCATCCCAAGTTACCGGGGACGATCTACACCGCTGCTGAAGAGGTCGAGAAAGCCGGAGGGCAGGCGTTACCGCTCGTCGTGGACATTCGATCTAATGAGGCTGTTGAAGAGGTGGATATTCACGGCTCGCGGGGAATTAGGAGGAATGGACTCCTAAATGTTTTCTCGTTTTGCGGACAGGCTATGGAACAGACAGCATCCAAGTTCGGTGGGATCGATATCGTCGTCAACAATGTAAGTCGCTCTGGACGCTGGTTGGGACCGACTGGGAAGAAGCGAACTGAACCTTGGGAACTTCTTTACGGGGTATGCGAAAAGGCTTCGGCCATCTCCTTGACGACGAGTGACAAGACTTCAATGAAGACTTATGATTTGATGAACTCGATCAACTCGCGCGGAACTTATCTCGTCACCAAGGTCAGTCTTACCCAACTCGCGACGAGGAGAGCTAAAACTCTGACCTCCCTTCTACCAACGAAACCCACAGACGGCCGTCCCTCACCTCCTAGAATCCGCCAAAAAGGGTCGCAACCCACACATCCTGACCTTTTCCCCACCTCCAGAAGGAAATCTTACCCCTGAAGCTCTAGGTCCGATGGGTGCTTACGCCATCGCCAAAGTCGGCATGTCATTGGCTACGTTGGGTTTTGCGGGAGAATTGAAGGGGAAGGTCGCTTCGAATGGTACGCCACGTTGACGTGCGATTCTCAATCCTTCCTGAATTAATAACTCACTTTGTCGGATGTTCTCGGAGGTCAGCACTCTGGCCACTCACGTACATCTCGACGGAAGCGATCCGCCTCATCATGAGTGAAGAAGGACGGCAATTGGCGAGGGATCCAACCATCATGGCCGATGCGGCGTTCGCGATGCTCAACAAGCCCAGCGCTTCTTATACGTCAGTATCAGTATTTTGAGAATTGAGTGGATGAAATGAGGGGCAGGAGGCTGATGGTTTGGTGTTTTGGCTTGCCTACTAGGGGTCAATTCGAGATTGATGAGATCTTCCTTCGGAGGGATCAAGGGTACGTCTAAGTTCTACATCTCCTTCCCAAACCCGAAACTCAAGCTCATCCCAAGCATTTCTTTTCGTCTCAGGTACAACTCCAAAAAGCTCTCCAAATACGGTCGCGTACCCTTCGCCGAATTACAAGAAGATTTGTTCATCCCTCAATGGGTGAGGGATCAAGTTCAACGTCTTCGGGAGGACGATCCGACGTCCAAGGGGTTGTAAAGGGAGGATTGAATTGACGACATATGATAAGTTGGCAGATTTTGGTTGTTGCGATAAGAATGCATTTTTTACTTCATTACACGGCGTAGAACCAGAAACTGCGGATGGCTGAGAATGATATACAGGATAAACCAAGACTCGGTGTCATCACTCTAACACAGCCTTCTTAACCATCGAGTTTATGTAAAGCGATGTAACAAAATATCTGATCCCTCGGTGGGGTGTAAGCGAGTTTTGACGTCTCGGTCACTTCACCTTCGATACCATCCGGGACCGCATCGATTTTCTATGGGCCGAACCAAAGGAGGACGTGGTCAGCTTGAGAGCAGAATAGTGTAGGCTTGCCGTCGTGCACGTAATCAGTACTGACCATAGTCAAGAAAGGTTGGAAATCGACCGCCGAATCTCGCTTGCACATGGCGAAGATTTGGTTCCGCACATGTTGACAGACCAGTCTCACGGCCCAACGTGGTTCAATGTTGCGTTCCCCTGGACCGACTGTCATCACGAACAAGAGTTCGTGAGTCAATGTCAGTTCCTGGTTTGGGATGGAAGACCAGAGGGAGCAGGAGAAGACGTACAAATTTGCTCAGTGTAAGAATAGGCCCGTTCGGCCGTGGATGCTCGGTCAAAGAGTTCAGCCAGGGTCATGGAGACGCCTGCTCGGAGGTCGTAGATGAGAGCGCAGTAAAGGAATCCGGGTCGTTCGGGGCAGTCGAGGGGGAGGGTTTTGGCGGCTTGAGCGTCTGGTTATACGAAGGCCAGGATGAGGACGGTCAGATTATGAAGAGCGATCAATGGTTTAGTGAACAACGTACACATCTTTGCCGCGGCCAAACTCATCTCCTTATGATAAAACCAATAAGGCCCGACATGCCTCCGATTTTCCCTCATCCTCGCCTTCTCAGCCAAGACATACCCGACCATAGCCCCCGCCGATGCGATAGGCATCGATTGGTAGCCGTAGAACTCTCGAGGGTCTTGCTGGGGGTTTATTTGGCCGGACGTGGAGGCGCATTCGTCGATGATGGCTTCGGCGACGACCGTGAGGTCTTCGAGGGAGATGGGGGTGCCGTCGCGCCATTTGCGGGCTTGACGATGCGCTTTTTGGAGGGCTTCTGTTCGTTACCTCAGGGGCGAGAGATGTTGTGTGTGTCAGTTCAAGTTCCGGTGGATACGTGTGAGGAGGGAGATAGAGATGTGCACGAACGCATGTAGATGCATCGGACCTTCCTCCCCCACGTGTAATCGAAGATGTCGCTGACGCCTTGCGTCGCTTCGGGGATCTGGGCCCATCGAGTCGAAACGGTCGTGAGGATGTTGAG
Organism: Microbotryum lychnidis-dioicae p1A1 Lamole; assembly: GCA_001244265.2. Taxonomy (NCBI): domain Eukaryota; kingdom Fungi; phylum Basidiomycota; class Microbotryomycetes; order Microbotryales; family Microbotryaceae; genus Microbotryum; species Microbotryum lychnidis-dioicae. The sequence goes on from CDLV01000005.1 coordinate 1,271,906, forward strand.
GATCTGCTCATAGATGTAAATGGCCTCGATGCTAAGCGAAGAAGTGAGACATGACAAGAAACGTCAGAACTGAGGGTTGGGGGAGAGGGCGTGGTAAGCAAAGATCGGCATGCTCACAGATTGTTGTTGATGTCTTTGAGCCAAGCATGTACGAGCTGTGTTCGTAGATAGGCCGCAAGGCCCGTTCTTGGACTGCACGAGAGAGCGCAAAAATCAGCATCGTGATGCCATGAACCGCGCAATGGCCAGTACTGACTTTGTCCAATCGCCATTCGCCTTGCTGACCCGCTCCTCGACGTCCTCGAGGATAGCCTCGACGGTATAAGGAGCTTGTGCCGGCGGTTGCGGTTGATCCTCCGTAACAAGAGGTCCCAATCCTGCCCAATCTGCCGTTCGTTCGCCCATGAGGTCCATCCTGACCTGTAGGCTGAGGGTTTCGAAGAAATCGTGCACCGCACTGACGGACGCTCCGAGAGGGGGATGGAATCCGCGTGGGTTGATGATCAGGGATTGTGCGAACCTCGATACGGCCTGATGCGGGATGACGTGAAAACCCTCTTCCGATTTCTGCTCCATCAGTCGTAAAACAGCGTATTGACACCAATCAAAGGCATCGGCCATGGAAGCCGCTGCGGGAAGTTGGGATTCGACTCGTAGGACGGCTTCCAGGCCTTTGTCTTCGTTGACGAGTTTCTGGTAGCGACCGTAGGGACTATCTTCTAGATTGTCGTAGAGGATGTCGGGTCGTTGGGAGAGGAGGAGGGAGGCGCGGGCATGTTCCTTGACGGCGCTTCGGGATTGACAGAGACGAGTTTTGGTGGGTTCATCCGGGGCTCGTTTGATCGCTTCATCGTCTGTGGGGGGGCCGGCAAGCACGAGGGTGAGCACGCTGGGAAGGAATTGCGGATGATGTAATGTACTCTGTCCTCACACGCGGCTACTGCGTCGTCAAAGTCATGCAACTGAGCCAAGGCCTCTGCCCTCCTAGCCCACGGTCTGGCCCAGTCCGGATCGCAAGTGGCTGCCATTCCCGCAGAGAGCAGGGCGAGATCATGCCGGAATGCATGCAAATCCGACGCGGCCCTGTTGGACCAGAGCATGGACCGCTGCTTGAACAAGGCGACGCCCCTCTCAAAGTCCTCTCGCTTGTTGGCGTGGACCTGGACGTCGAGCACGGTGTCCGAGTTGAGTTCCAAGGCGGAGATGTAGTGCGAGACGGCTCGGTCCCATTCGCCGCGTCGGAAGGCGACGTTGCCCCGTTCTTTGTGTTGCTCGATCGTCGCATGGGCTGCGGCGAGGGATTCTGCTGTTGGTGGAGTGTCGGGTGTGGGCTCCATGCTGCGTTGGAGGTTGGGGTACGGCGGAGTCTTGTCTCCCCGGGGCGGTGAACGGGTGATGTCAGGCTCAGGCTCCGGTGTGGGATGCAGGATGTGAATATTCACGTGGTGCGGAAGTCTTGCGAACGAGTCCAAAGTCCAAAACTGAGCAAGCTGCCTCGTCGGCACCGGTATGGCTGTTTGTGAGCTCTGATGGAGCGACCTATTCCCTATTTAGCTAGGCAAAGTTCAGTTCCTGCGGGCCATCCATGGAGCACGAGTCGAGTTCCTATACGCGAGAGTACGCAAGACGCGAGGGGGAATAAAGGAAGGAGGAAGAAGCCACAAGTGCCAGTCAAAAGTGCCCTCGCTCAGCGCTCATCTGCGTTCCCCATCTGTACCCAAGCTCACACAGCCCCCCCACCTCGCTCTGGGACGATGTTTACGCTCGACACCTACCTGGGCCACGTGCAGCGACTGTACGCCTCGGCTCCGACTGAGCTCGTGCAGCTCATCTCGTTCGACGGCGAAGCTGCGATCGTCCAACAACTCTCCCAGTTGCTCAACGTTAGTACAGCCCCTCCTCGAACCTCCCTTCTTGAACCCAATTCACTTCCTGGTGTGATCGCCTACAGAGCACTCCGGCCTTACGCTCAACGTCCTACAGCTCGCACGTTCGTTCATTCTTCTCTGACTCGCGCCCGTTCGCCGACTTGATCGCTGCCTATCTCTTGTTCTGTCGGGATGCCCCACCCCCTGACGAAGCCGATGATCCGACTGCACTCAACACTTCCTATTCGCTACTTGAGGATTGCTACAAGTGCGTACAGCGTCGCCCTAGGCCCCGTCCCCTCGGCGGTTGCGCTCATGTGGGGGTCGTCCTTTTCCCTTTTTACAGACAAGCGGACAAGCTCTTTGCGCAGGGCGACTCGGCATGGTTTGTCCCCATACTAAGGTCCTTGACTTCGACCTTGATCCAAGTTGCTCTCAAGGTCCGTTTTCGCTCTTTATAAGAATACCCTGAGGGAACTGATCACCCTCGAGTTTTCGACCAAGGCCGGAACGATTATGGGCGATCGCAAGTTGATCAAAGCGGGCGAAGCAGCAAGATTACTTTCCCGACCCATGGGAGTAGCTGCTTCCGATAGGTACGTCGACGCATCTTAGTAGTCGTACCCTTAAACCTCCCACTATGCCTAAAGCGCCTCCCCCCCTCCTTCCCCACAGGTCCAAAGAAACCCCCTCTAAACGTTCCGCGCTCTTCTTCCTCGTCAACTCGACCTTCAAAGTCTATTTTGCGATGCACAACCTCCGACTGTGCGACACAATCTTATCCAACACCTCCAACGCGGTAGGCGGTTCGTTTTCGGAGGAGAGATTTTACCCTAAAAGCGATCGGGTGACGTTCGCTTATTATAGGGGGAGGGTATGGTTGTATCAGAGGAGGTTGCCGTTGGCGAGGAATGAGTTGAGGAAAGCTCTAGGCTTGGTCGAAGAACAGGCTTGGGGGAATACCAGGTCAGTACGAAAACAGATGGTGGCTAGAACATCAGAGGGAAATTGACCCCTTCATTCTTCTCCTAGATTGATTTTGATCTACTTGATCGCCGCTTCTTTACCGCTCGGAATACTTCCTACCGTCCATCTTCTTCGAGAGTACGACCTCGACGATCAATACGAAGGCCTATTGCTCGCACTGACAGTAAGTGACTCTGGTCACTTGCTCTTCCCCGGACGGAAGGGCTGATTGCATCCCACTCTTTCCTCTCTACAGAAAGGCAACTATGTCCAAGTGCTTGCCGAACTGGACCGCCATCGCGCATGGCACCTCTCAAAAGGAAACTACCTCCTACTAAAAGAAAAACTCCAAGTCATTTGTTGGCGCAACCTAGTTCGAACGACGTGAGTCGACAAAAGTCATCGCTTCCTAGGAGCCATTCCGGAAAGCTGACGTGTGAAAGGAGATCGTCACGACTCGCCAGTTTGTTGATCATGACCCATGGCAAACCTTTACCCCCTTCGGGACCACCTACCTTGTCGTTGAATGCGCTGGTGGTGACGGCTAGAATCGCGTTTGGGGATCAGAGTTTGGATTTGGATGATGTTGAGGGGATGTGTACTTCGTTGATGGATCAGGTGGGTTGCAGTTCTTGTCGGATCGGGGGGAGCGGTTCGAGCTGACGCTGTATCGATTCAAATGCTTTTCTGATTTGCTCAGGGTTATCTCAAAGCCTACATCATGCACTCGAAAGTGTTGTTGGTATTGCAGAAGTCGGCGTCGTTTGGATTCCCTCTCATCTCGAGCGTACATCCCTAGGACGCATTGCAGTGCGACGTCTTGGGGAGAGACGTTTAAAGGCGGCGGGCTGACTCGGAGGATTGTTGCTACCCACTGGGTTCTACTTGGACCTGTCGGACTACTTTGACCACGAAAGAAATATGTTGTAATCTTGTACCCATGAACGATGACAGCGAACGGTACCAACCATACAAATCGGGACAAATTCACGTGTGATGCCGGTGCCTTACTACTAACTTGATCGATGCGGCGCTCCACTTTTTTTTCGCAGCCTCAGCCTGCGTCGGCCCGTTAGCCTCCGTTATTAGCCCTCGTTAGCCGCTCAAAGGTCCGTCCGGTCCGCGCCCACACCAGCCGACACCCCTTTCTTCTCGACCCCGTCCTGGCCTTTTCTTGCTGTGTCGCTCTTTGCTTCCCTCCCACACTCTCCTCCTCTTTCTCGAGCAACATTCGGGAATATGGCCAACGTAGGCGATTTCTTCGCCTTTGGCAGCATCATCCTCCTCGCGACGCTGACAATATACAGTGCGAGTTATGCGAGTTTGAGGATGCCTAGAGAGGCCAAGAGGAGGTGGAGGAAAGCGCGGGGGCAAGAGGAGGATGAAGAGGAAGATGAGGAAGATGAGGAGGACGAGGTGGTGGATCGGTTGACTGTAGGTCTTTGACGCTCGTTGGATGGGGAGGGAGAAGGGCCGTAAAGGGGTGACGTGTCCGCGACCCCCTCTTTATTGCTTGGGCTTCAACGTGCGATGGAGCATGACGCACTCCCTACGACTCTACGCATAAACGTTTGACTCGCTATTTACATGTACCCTCCCCCAGGCCCAAGACGCCTACCTATTCCCCATCCTAGGCTCGGTCGTGCTCTTTAGCCTCTACCTCGCCTTCACCTTCCTCGACAAGGAGATGATCAATCGCATACTCGGCGCCTATCTAGCTTTGATGGGTGTAGGAGCAATGGCCAAAGTCTTGGTTTCCGGGATTAAGTTTGGGTTGGGGACGAAAGTGACGAAGGGTTTGGTCAAAGTCAGTTCTTGGCCGAATCAGGATGTAGATGCGATATGAGAGGTTGGGGTTTGCTGACGTGTCAAGTTGGGTCCGATCTCGACAGTGGAAAATCTCGATGCACAAGGCCAAAAAAGGTGGGAATCAGGGACACTCTATGAGCCCACGTAATCCGTCGAACTGAACATCTCTCGTTTCTCGCAGAGTACGCCTCGTTGGGCTTCACCGTCCTCGACCTCGTCGCTTTGGTCTTGGGACTGGGTCTGCAAGTGCTGCAGCTTTACAAGCCTTTTTGGATTCTTGTGAGCTCTTGCCTCAGACCTACCTTGCGGAGTATCTCGGGGTCTCACAATCGCCGATTTCCTTGTGAGGATTTCTTCAAACCCCGACTGACCGCCCCGTCCACGTGACCAAACAGTCCAACCTCGTTGCCCTTTCATTCGCTTTCGGTGCCGTCTCGTTGATGCGACTCGACTCATTCTGGACCGGATCCGCCTTGCTCGCGTTGTTGTTTTTCTATGACGTGTGGTGGGTCTTTGGATCCAACGCCGTATTCGGGGTGAGTCTCGTTTCTCTCTCGGGGAGCGGCTCCATTCACGGACCCAAGAGGTCAAAATCGCTTGAACGATCTCCTAACCTAACTCCTCGCCCCTCATCTCTCCCAGGCCAACGTCATGGTCACCGTCGCCACATCCTTCGACGCCCCCATCAAAATCACTTTCCCTCGAACGTTCCTCTACCCTCTTTACACACTTCAAGGCAAAGATTTCATGCTCCTAGGATTGGGGGATATTGTCCTACCGGGCATTTTCGTGGCGCTGAGTTTGAGGTGGGACTATCATAGGGCTTTGAAGAGGGTGGAGGGACCGCCCAAGCCGGAGATGGGGTGGGGCAGGAAAGGGAAGGGGTGGGGGAGACCTTATTTCAGGGCTTCTCTGGGGGCTTATGTTCTTGGTCAGTTTGACGAGAATGAGCGTCGAGAAAGAGAAGCGTATGTTGATGGAAAGCGATTTATGTCGGACAGGTTTGATCACGACCATCACGATGATGCATCAATTCAAAGCCGCGCAACCGGCCTTGTTGTACCTTTCTCCGGCTTGCATCATCGTGCGTCTCATCATGCCGAATCTTTTGTTTCCCAAACTATTGGACAAAGTTGATTCGATTCTTCTCCAGGCCGTTTGTTTTACCGCCTGGCGCCGCGACGAATGGAAGAAATTATGGGCTTTTGAGGATGCTTCGGATGACGAGCCTAGTAAGGACAAGAAGAAAGATGAAGCGGTCGAGGCGAAAGGTGAGGGATTCGTCGAGCAGCAAGAGAGTGAGAAGCGGCGTGGGAGCGGTTTGAGAAATCGTGGTTCTGGGGGTGCGGCCAGTGACGCGGAGGGGGAGAAGGAGTAGAGTTGGTCAAGGTATGGAGGCTGGACCATTCCTTGGGTCGTTGGTATATATCCTTCCTTTCAACGCGATCGCGCCCATATGCATATCGTCCCTCGAGTTCCAATTGCTCTCCTCGTTGCCCTTTGAATAACTTTAGAGTCCATTTACCTCTGGAAAGGGGTTTCTATCTCGTCACCTGAGCATCAAAGTACTTCTTCACCGCCTCACTAACCCCCTTCCCCGCCATCTTGCCCTTCGTCTTGGCCAACACGACCTTGATGACCCTTCCCAAATCCTTGACTCCAACTTCCTCCCCTCCTTTCTCAACCTTAATCTCCTCCAAAGCACTTTTGATCACACCCTTCAAGTCCTCCTCACCCATACCTGAAAGCGCGTCCTCAGTGTTTTGTACGAACTTCTGCAACAGTTGCGCTTCACGCGTATATTGATCGGCTAGATCTTGCCGAGGGGGTATGGAGGTGGTGAACTGGGAAGCGGCTTCGAGGCGCGTCTTGATCGATTTCAAGAGGACTTTTTGAGGGTTCGGAGGCGAAGCGAGGTGCGAGGTCGTTTGAAGGTCCGCGAGGATCGACTGCGTTACCCGGGAAGAGCGAGGAGAGGTTAGGTTTAGATGCGGGTTGGGTGAGGATACGAGTCGGGGTTCGTTCTGGTTTCCTCTCGAGGTGGGGAGTGGGAGTGTGCAAAAGCTCACTTTGATCACCCCCGATTCGAACGTCTGCCTCGACTTCATGTACCCTTTCAAAGCTTGTCGGAGCGTCACATCCAAAGTAGGAGCTGCGCCTGGTGTTGCAGCAGCAGAGGAGGTGGATTGAGAGCGGAGGGTCAGAAGAAGGATGGGTGAGAGTCTGGTCGTTCGGGTAGGGGTGCAGTTGAGGGTGGTAGAGCGGAAGGCTCGGGTTGGGTTGAGCATTTTGAGTAAGGAGGTCATAGTGTTGGATGCGAGGGTCGGATCGTGCCGGGCGCAGGGTCGGAGATACGGACAGGGGGAGTGAGTCGCTCACGCTTCGTCGAGCTCTCCCGCCGGCCGGGGTGGTTGCGAAAGCCGACGAACACGGAGAGGGTGGGGATTGCGATACAGAGAGTGGGGCCATAATCTATTTACTTTAGCAAAAAGGTTCAGGGGCCATTTGCAACGGCTTCGGAGGAGGCAAATCGCACTTGGGTGGTCCGTCCCTAGCCTGCAGTGTACCGTGATTTGTACAAGTTGATCACGTGATGAGCATCCGGATTCACCAACGCAGCACTGCACCGGCTCTCATATTGTAAAGGACGTCATACCAACGCATCGAGCCCTCAAACCGATATCTCAGGTGGAAGATCATGTGACCGAAGTTCGACGGCTCGCTAGGACCAGATTCGTAGCGAAAAATGTCCGGGCCAAAGTCCTGGCCAGGCGGAGCGACTTCCGACGAAAGCCAGCTCGACGTCTCACATCAGACTGCCTTGGTGCGGCGCATAAAGGTCGGATTCGAACGACTCCTCTAAGCAGCCCACGTGGCTTTTACCGTGCCTACCAGTACCTACCTACAAGCCAGAGAAAGTTTGGAGTGTGCAAGCGAGCCTACAAGGTCACAAGAGCCCTTACTGTGTATAAATGGACAGCATCTTCAAGACGAGTGAGGGGGTGGACAAGCCGGCGCGTCGCGACGCCATTTGCCCCGTCAGACGCGTCGAGCCACGTCCTCCGTGCTGAGGCGCTCAGCGTGGAGCGGTCGACCCTCTGAGCTAGCGCTCTCAAGCTCAGAGTCTGGCTTCACTGTCACTGCGAGTCGGTGGTGCAGCTCGCCGAATGGTGTTCGCTCGTCATGCTGATCAGCGGATTATTCACCTGGCACGCCTGGGCCATCTTGGGCATTTCCAGCATTTCTTAGTTACCAGGCTGTGACTGGCCAGTGCCAGCACGGATGCAGCGCTCGTTTCGTGCGCGAGCCTATGCATTCGAGTCGCAGGAACACGATATTTGCGGGGCGGGGGTCTAGAAAAAGGTGATCTTGATAATAACCATTGACTACGTATGAAGAAGGTAGTACACAAACCCTAACCAAACAATGCGATAATCATACGAAAGACAAATCACAGGATGTGCACACTCTCTAAATCGTGTCACTCGCGCGCGTCTCGGTGTCGTAAAACACATCTTCCTGTGTTCCGTTCGTCGTGACCGACAACGAGGACGGCGCCCCCGAGCGGTACTTCGTCCTCGATCCACCGCTGGCGAAATTAGGCGTCGGCGGCGTCAAAGGAACTTGCTCGGGTGTACCAAAGACATCCGTCGAATGCGAGACGGTAGGCTCGGAATCGGCGCCCTCGCCACCATCCCGGTGGCCGAGCTCGCTCTCGTTATCTGCCTCAGTGTCCAAACTGACACCACCGTTCATCTTGGCGTGTCGTCCTTCCTCGTCCATGGAGAGGTCGTCGTCCGCGGATTCGAGCATGGCGTCCACTTCTTTTTGCCCGCGCCTGAGCGCCCGCATCTTGATCGCAGCCGACAGGGCCTCGATGTAGGTTTGGTATTTGACGATCTCGGCGAGGAGGTACTGCGATTTACGTTCCCAGTTAACAAGGGACTTGACCGCGTTCGTTGATCGTGGAGAATACTGCAGAGCACGGCCAAGTCCACCCAAGATTTCAGCCAACGCATAACAACGAACTATACAACGTTGCAGCTTACAAGTCGCATCATCGGGCTTCTCATCACGTTATGCTGCGCCAGATCCTTCTTGACAATCTCGGCATACTTTTTAAGCGCTTCGAGTTGACTCTCCTCGGACAATTGACTAGCACCTCCAGGTTGGTTCGGCGGTGTCCAGTCATTGACGACGATGCGGTCATTCGCACTCGTCGTGCCTGGCATGGGTGGAGCGTCTCTCCCGAGTGCTCCACCCGTGGCGATGGACAATCGACTGGCTCCTCCGCTCGAGCGACCTGATCGAATAGAGGCCGCGTCGGCGTCGCCTCGAGTATTGTTGTAGCTCGAGGGTGACGTATCGATGGACACTCGACCCCACCCATAGTCCATGTTCGAGACTCCTCCTGCCAGCGGCTCCTTGGACAGCCGAGCGGACCAGTAGTTGCACGTCGAGACCCATTCGGCGACGAGATCGGGCGTGCCGGCTTGGAAGAAGTAGGAACCTCCCGAGGGCAAAGTGAGAACGAAACAGTGAGGTCGGTCACGACTGTAACCCGGTGGAGGCATCGCCGAACACAAGGCGTGAATGAGGGAGACTTCCCCAACGTTTTGAGCGTTTGACTGGAGTGCAAGCGAGGGCCGAATGGGTCAGTCTCACCAGTCTTCTAAGCTTTCGACGACCTTCTAGGAACTGACTGTCCAATCTCCGCCGCCCATTCCACCACCCACCCCCCTCATGGATCCCCCACCTCCTGCATCAAACCGGAACATCTTGACTTGCCCGGCGGATATGACGACGAATGCGTGCAGCCATGACTTCTCCTTGGACCTTTTGCCCGTGCTCTCCCAGTAGTGTTTCCTCCATAGCAATCCCTCCTTGGCCCACGGCGCACCCAACAAGGCCAATTCCTCGTCCGTCACGGACGTGACCGAGGCACCTCCGTCCGAAGCGGTTTCGTCTTCTTGCTGTTCCCGAATGATGGTGTGCGACAGCGAGTTGGCGAATCCTATTGTAGGGACGTGATGATGTTGGTGAAAGCCATACGTTGAGGAAGAGTATCGACCGTCCGACATCGACGTGGCTGCACTCGGCGTTGGAGAGGTGCTCCTGATGTCCGCGCTTGACGTAGACGCGCCAAGGAAGCCGCCGAAGCCTCGGATCGATTGACGTTTGAACGCAACCGAAGACGACGACAAGGTCGAGTTGGCGCTACGACGAGAGGTCGTTCGCGCGACACCATCGGCCCAGGCTGAACAGGGTGAGTTGAGATGTTGTCCGGTCCCAGGGGCTAGCGAGTTAGACGAGAGCGATGCTTCGGCCGATGGACTCGTCGAGGAAAGCGGTTGGAAGATGGGTTGGGCCTTGATCGCAGCGTACATTTCCTGTTGGAGAGTAAGCAGATGAGCACACGGGGCACCACCTTCCTCCGAGGTCCATGGGCCGACGACTCACCTTGAGCATCGGTTCGAGCCCCTCATCAACAAGAGCACCCAGCTTCGTCGAGTTCGTACCAGCACTCTTGACGGTGTTCGAGCTCTCACTTTTGCTCATTCCAGGACTGTCTTCGTCCGCAGCCTTAACTGTCGAGCCAAAGACGTCCTTTTTCGCCTCGAGTCCTTCCCCATCCACTTGTGCTTGAATCGCACTGATCGTGTTCCTGACGAATTGCGTTCTCGTCATCCGATTCGTTGTGTCGACAACATGCAAATCTGTGTTGAGTAGCAAGAGCGAGTAACTCGCCGCATGGACGACATCCCTGCTTTTAAACATTTTTCCAAAGTCGTCCGTTGCATGTTGCTCGTAGTACCGTCTCGAGAACTGCTCCAGGATGCGATCGACCTGCTGCGTTTCGGCCTTGAGGTACAATTTACCGCACAGCTTGCGGAACGCGAGATCGAGGCGCAGGTTTGTAAAGTCGAACCGATCAATGTACAGCGACAAGGTAAGAGCATTGAGGGGCGAGCCGGTACCTAGCCACTCGGCATATTTCTTGGGTTGGAGAGCGAACGCTTCGTCCTCGTTCCAGATCATCTGGGCGAAGCTTTGAGCCTTGATGAACAACTCGTCGGGTGTCTGGTAAGTTGTGTCGAGCTTGGCGACAGAGGGTGAGCTATGGAGAGACGTCGGACCCTTGGACCCGCGAGAAGTGACGCCGAGAAGTGACGTCGACGATCCCGCCGCCTCGAAAGGGTACGCAACGACGCTCGACCTCAAAGCTCGGTTGCGCTGGTTTGAAGGGCGCAGCTGATCTTGCGACTCGACGAGATGCGCGTGAGCTGGCGAAAGGGTCGACTCAACGTTGAGCGTGAACGACGGAGCCGAGCTCCCTGATCGGACGGTGAGCGTAGGAGAGTCGGGGAGGGAGCGAGAAGGTGTCTTGATGGTATTGTTCGACAGATCCCACGAATGCCCCGCTTCGGCATAGATGACAAGAGGCGAAGCGGAACCCTTAGGAGACCAAGTCAGATCCTGCCCGTTTTCGGCGGTCACACCTGACCGCCATTCGTGCCCTTCCGCTTCATGGCCCGTCGCAGTAGCCGATACTAAGCGGATCTTCGGAGCAGCCTCAGCGCCGACCTTCGCTCCCGCATTCCTCATTCCATCACTCGGCGCGGCCACGTTGGGGTTAGGTAGACTCTTGCTCCTCGTTGATTCCGGCGTGATCATCAAGCCTTCGGCACCGTCGCCCGACTTACTCCTGTGCATGCCGTGGGTCGAGTCCTCATTCCAACTGGGTTGTCTCCTCCCAATTCGGGGGTCAACCGCCGCTTCCGGAGTTGCAAACATTGGCAGCCCGCTCGGTGTTCCCGCAGATGAGCTCCGACTCATCCCCTCGGTTCTGGTCGTTGAACGCTTAATCAACACAGGTGTTTTCGTATCCAAGACTCCGTCCGTATTCAACTTCCATTGCTGTAGCTCGTTGACGAGTTGCTCCTCCTCGCTTCGCCTCACGCTCGCGCTCACGCTTCTCGGAGTTCCCGTTCTGCCGCTTTTCTGGGCTGTTCGGTCCAATTTCGGCGAGGTATCGGGCGAGCCGATGCCCGAACGCCTTAGGTAGTCCATCGCGATGGCCCCGGCAGACCCAACCGAGAGTGACCGTCTCCGTGACCCTTTCTTGGACATCATCGACGATACAGGCGGCGCCGAAGGCGAATACTTGGACAATTCCCTCGACGACGAGCAGGTGGAAGAGGACATGCCCGATTTATTGGCCTTGACGGGTGTCCGCTTGATATCGAGGTCGATTGACGACGACTGCCTCTCGGCCGATGTAGCCGAAGCGGCGGCTGATGTTCCGTTCGAAGTCGACGGTTTGGGGGGTGTCGCATACGCTGCCGGCACGGCGGGCACGGCGGGCACGGGCCCCCGGGATGCGAATGTTGACGCGATAGGCGTTGTGGCAGTCATAGCTTGGGGTAGCGATGACTCGGACTGTTGTAGGTGGCGGTCAAACGTCAGTACATTGGGAAACCTTGACTTCTCCGGCGCGCCAGCGCGCACCTTCATACCCCTCGCACTCGTCCCAAAGTCATTCTTCGCGCCCGCAGCGCTCGCGCTGGCACTTGAACCCGTGACCATCCTGAAGAAGCGACTCGTCTTTCTCATCGTGTTCCCAAACGATGAAGAAGCAGAGGTCGACCGCTGCTGCTTGGCCTCCCCGCTCGAGCCCATTACGCCTCGAGTCCCTTTGTTCCCCAGCCCCACTCCAGCTCCATCGCGAGAGGAAGCGTTCCCCACTGATTCTTTGCGTTGCTTGGAATGGCTATCATACTGATTCTGATCCGAGGGAGCTGCGGACGGTTTGTTCGACATCAACCCATTCTGCACCTGGCCGTAGGGCCCGCTTGTCGCAGCCGAGATGGAGCGGGGCCGGGTCGGCTCGGTCGACGTGATCGCTGTAGTCGTTGAGCTTGACATGGACGGGTTTCCATAGGTAGGCGGGTTCGGGGTACTGGACTTGGACTTCGATTGATATGCATCCGGATGCTGAAGATGGTGGTCCATAGGGGTCAGGTTTTGCGGGTCGCGATTCAAAAGTGGGGAGCTGTCGGGAGTCGTACTCGACAGGAGAGGGGGTAGAGCCGGCAATGTCTTGATCGGCGAGGGCAATGGGCTCACTCGCGGCTATTGATTTAATAAGCACTTGAAATTGTCAGCTCGATTGGATTCGGCGCGCAGTGACCAGAACGCACGCGCGGTAGAGAGAAGTCCGTTAAAGTCCGGCGCGTGACGCGTGACGTACCTGGGACTCGATTGCTGCTGCTCCGGGTCGGATCTCATCCGAATGAGGCAGGCGGGGTGAGCGCGACTTGGGCTGACCCTTGCGACTCGATGCGAAAGGCGAGGCGGTGGTCGCATTTCGATGGAAGCCTTGCATCGCTGCGCCCATGGCGGTGTTGGCACCCCTCGCCGAACGCGTGGTCCTGGTCGAGTCCGGTGACGAGTCGACATTCGATGAGTTCCACCCCTCCTCGTCGTCCTCTTCGTCCTCGTCGGTCATATTCCGGTTGCAGGGCCCCCGCGCCGAGGGACTGGTCGATGATCGCCCGAGTCGACTTTCGTCCCTGCCCAGCACATGTCGCACAGGGGTCGCGCTGAGCCTCGTCAAGCCAGTGCTCGAATTGGAGCCGCTGCCGCCTGCGCCGCCGGGCGAGGACGAGGACGACGAGGACGAGGCCGAGGCCGAGGTCGGGGCCATCAGCCGATCAAACTCGACCGTCGACAGCACGCGTGAGACTCTCTTGCCGCCAGTGCCATTGAGACTGGCTGTGGTCGAGGCCATGCCGCGAGTGGGGCCAGGACCGGGCAGAGAGGGCACTTGCGAGAGAGAACAGAACCGAATACGAGGCGCGTGCGCGGGGGTCGGCGCGCGTAATTTCCTTCTTGGGAGTTCATGGGGACAGCATAAGTCTCCTTCGTGAGGACATCAAGAGGTATGGCGTCCACTGCATGCAGGCACCCGGCCATGCCGAGAAGACAATCAGTTTACAGCTTGAGTAGCCTGTGCAAGAGGTGGGTAGGCGTCCAAATTTTTGGCTTTGGCGTTCTTCCATGCCTTCGTTCGCAAATCCAAGGAACGATTCTGAGTTCTCCGCCGTCTGAGGCGAAAGAACACGGCTGCCACCGCGCCTCCTGTTCCGCGTGGTGCAATGTCAGGATGGCCTCGATGCGAAACAGAGCCTGTATACATCCCCTCAGCTCCCAAGGCCAGGTTCCTTCTTTTTCACATATCCCCCAAAAGTGAAATACAATGCAGAGTAGCTATCATAACAGACTACAAGCCATTCATGACGTCGCTGGAAGAATGAGGGTCCCCTCACTTTGTAACCTATCGTTTCTTGGAGCGCTTTCCATACCTTCACTTGCCATTACGTTCCAAACGACCAAGTGTCATGGAATTGGCTGACAAAGTGACAGCAGAAGAGTGGGAGAGACTGCAAAGGGTCTGAGCGCCTTATATTTGTCTTCCGAATGGACTGACTGGTGGCACGTCGGGTCAATCCGTCCATGCCGAATCACTTCCGGCCCCCAACGTGCTTTCCCATCGCATTCTCCGGTCCCAAGGCGGCTTCGGGACCGGCAAGGCTGGGGAGGAGGCACGAACAACAATCAACCTTAGAGGTACCCCAGCATATTTTGAAGCTGACTCAGCTGAGGAGAGACGCCGAGATTTCGGGGGACGATCGACTCACAGCAGCACGATCCGGCTGACACTGCTCGCGCACGAAACAAGCTCGGTGGTCGTGCCATGCGCCAACAAGGTGATATCCCGCACGAGACGCCCCGTATTCAGGTATACCAAAACGTACAATCGAAGCTGACTTATGAAGAAAAGGAACGAGGCGTGACTAGAAGCTCCTAAGAGGACCAAAGAGAAAGAGACGGAGAGTGACCATAATGGCCGGGACAGCCGGCAAGGGGAGAGACCGCGAAGCGAGGCCGAGACGGAGAACGAGACTCTTGAGACTGGAGACCGGAAAATTATCCCGAACTGTTAAGACACCCAGCGAGTGAGAGCGGTGTAAGAGCCGCATCGGTTCCTAGAAGTGGTCTCCCCGAGAACAAGGAGCACGGCCCCTCGAGACGTCCTCTTCATTCCAATCGCTTCCGCCCCGTTCCCAGTCCCTCCTTTCCCCTTCACCGGCGCAATCTCTTAGACAGCCGCTCTTGTCGCTTTTCCCTCTTCCGGCCCGCTTTCCTTCGGATTTATACCCTGCTTTTCCGACCATCGCTCGTCCATTTCCGAGTCTCCAAATCGCAAAAGTGAAGGGCCTTTTCCTAATTACCTCCTCTAACTCCCGTCCGGCCCGGTCGTCCGCGTGCACTTCCGTCGCATGCCTTGTCGTTAATAGGAAATTCCACTTGAGACATCGAAGCATTGAATCTACCCGGAAGCGCTTTATCGATAAGATATCTGCCGAAGCCGTCGTCGTTGACCTGATGGGCGGCTTCTGTTCGGCGGCCAGTTTGGGCAAGAGGCCATCTTGCGCCGAGACGACGGTAGCATTCGGTGGCGCCGTCGACGAATAGATGCGAGAAGTCGAAGTAAGAGGGTAACCCGCATGGGCAGTCAAGCATCGCCTTGGACAAAGCTTCCTCCGCCGGGAGCACACCCATCCGTGGTTTGCGCGCATGGTCGAGGTCCAATTTACTCACTTCAGTTCTCTCTTGTACCGGGAGAGGTACCTCCCAATCTCCACTCTCATGATAGTCTAGTCGTATGGTAGGAGGATATAAAGATTCGATCAGATTATTACATGCTCCATCTTTATGCTTTCCCCCCTCGTTTTCTTGATGTCTCGTGTCTGGTAGCAACACAGGATCGCGGTCAATTGTAGGTCTCGGGTAGCTGACAGACGACAGACGGCTGGATTGCAGATTTGGGCTGATTACGGCCGAGAAGCGCTCTCAGTTTCCTCGCGTGCCACACATTCTTGAGCATGCACAGAGCACAAGAATTGAACCACCAATGCCCTATTGAAGCTTGTACTACCCTACTGGTCTTGCACTAAGTTGTATTTCTGGGCCCTTCGAGTTCAGGGGACCCCCTTTCTCAGACGGACTCGTTCCTCCTACGAGTCGTAGTTGCTTGACTTGCCACCGCAGCAGAAGAATCCTCCCGACGACTTCTTGGAATTGTTAGCCGTAGCAGCGGGGACGGGGACCGGCGCAGGCGCAGCAGAAGCCGAATGGGTGGCCGTGGAAGCGGGGAGGGGCTTTTGTTGCGCCTCGGGCTCAACTTGGTAAGGGGTCGAGTCCGTAGCCGTAGTCGTCGTGGCGGCGGCAGCTATAATGACCAGAGCATGAAAAGTTTGGTGTTAGTACTTTGGCGTTCGGACTCACAGAGCCAAAGAGCCAAGTTTGCCACGGACCCGATGCGGGGACGGCCTTGGCGGCGATGGCGGCGGTGGAGGTTTCGGCGGACTTCTTGGCCAGAGTGTGATTTGCCAGACTGTGATTGGAGTTCGGGGAGAAGAAATAATAGGAGAAGAAATGCAGTCATCAGCTTGTATGTTATATCGATCGTGCACAGAAGTTGGGGACAGGAAAAACTGGAGTGTTGAATTGGACAAACAAAACACGATGCTACGTTCTTGCACATGCTCTATCCTTGTCCTATTCCTTACGCATTCTAGAGAGTCGCTGAACAGTGAGACCGCAAGGCGAGGCTTGGACACTTACGCCGATTTACCCGCGACGAAAGTATTGACGAGGTTGGCAAAAGATTTGCCCTGGAACTCGGCGATGGCGGTCTCCTTCTCGGAGATGGCACGCGAGCCATCACCGGCAGCGACACCGGCAGCACCCCAGGCCGAGCCACCGACGACCTCGGAGAGATCGGTCAACTGCGGTGCGGCGAACCCGATTGGCACGTATGAGATACCGTGGTGCGCGAAGAAGGGAATCGTTGTCAAAGCGGTGGTCTCTTGTCCGCCATGTTGAGAAGCCGAGCTCGTAAACACTCCCGCAAACTTAGAGAACAAGGCGCCACGGGCCCACTGGCCTCCAGTTTGATCGAAGAATGCAGACACTTGAGCTGGTGCTCGGCCCTGGAAGAACGGGCGAGATCGAATAACAGAGGCTCGGCGCGCATCAGTTCCAGTGAGTTCATCTACATGTGTATATCCCATAGACATAATCGGTACTGTAGATTAAGAGTCAAACTTACATATCGAGTGGGGAAGCCGAGCAAGAAGCCATCGTACAACTCGAGGTCGGCAGGAGAGACGGTCGGGTGCTCGGTGGACAGGGGCGCGGCGTGCATCTTGCCACGGATCTCCTCGTTCAAGGTTTCTGTTGATGGAATACAGGGTAAGATATTGAGACAAAGTGTGCGTAAGCCTCAGATACCCACCGGGGAATTGGAGGATGGTGACATCGGCTGTGGCAGAAAAAGAAGATCGGCTGTATTAGTCAGAGGCGGTTTTCCTAACGCTGAACAATATGATTAAGCATCTAATTACCTCCAGCCTCCTTGGCGCCCTTCGCTTCAGCCTCAGCAAGCGTGCGAACATGACCGTAGCTGTTGGTTCGAGAGGTATGTAGTTAGCGTCCGCAGGTACAGGATCTCTAGGGGGTGTGGGGTAAGGGCGCCGCTCGCTCTCCGACCCGCCTGCACGGAGTCCGGTGTAAGCACCATGGCCTCGGAGACAGACGCAACACTCACGTCGAGTAGTAGATAACAGCGATCTTGGCAGGCATGTTGGATTGAAGCTAGTCTGGCTGGAAACGCGCAACCGCACGCAGTGAACAGGGCCGTGGAGGTCGAAAAAGCAGTAGGGAGCACCATGTTGACCGATCAAAGGTGGGGCCGGAGAGCGCGGAGGAGGGGTGCCAGGGGTGTGTACCCGAAATATTCTTGGGCGAGAGTCAGTTTTCATAGGTCAAGCAGCGCGTTGGTACGATATCCTGCTCTAGTCGGTCGGACTCACGTTAGGGTGAATGGGATGTGAGTAGGAAGACGTAAGAAGGTGGGAGAAGGCGACACCGTTCACGCCAGCCTTCTTTCTCGCCCACGGGAAGTAAAATCACCGTTCAAATTGGCAATTCAATTTGCTTGCGCTACCGCATGACTCAGCGAGGCGCGGACGCCGCGCGATTTTGGTGCGCCTGGGCGTTCACGCGTTCAACATTTTGAGCTTGGTCACGCTCAGACCGTCGTCTGAGACATGGTGTGATGAATCAGATTGTGTGATGAATCAGACTCTGCAAGCTGGTTGCCAAAGTCGACGTGCCCATGCAGGCATTTGTGGTGGTGCTTACTTCGCAAGAGCCGTTTTTTGTTCTCGAGTACACCGTACATACATGGTAATCAAGCATATCCCAGTGACTCTTGTGACAACATGGGCTAGAGCCTGTGCGGTCTGTAGTTACGATGTCCAGGTCGGCATAGCCAGAAACGGGTGCCAAATCCGCGGACTCCTCAGATCCCCTCAGACCAATTTCAGACCGAGCTCAGACCGAATTAGCGGTTCAGAGGAAATTAATTCAGACCATTCTGGTGGATCTCGGCGGCACTCTGCCTGTCGCAGAAAAATTGCGACGAAATTATGTATGAGAACTTAATGAGAGCGTCCGATAACATGCTCTACTACCTCTGAGATGCAGGTTCAGGTGGTGTCAGACCCCATCAGTCTGAGCTCTTCTCCCAACAGACTGAGGGCGTCTGATGGGGTCTGACGATTTGGCACCCGTTTCTGGCTATGTCCAGGAGCTATCGGGCCCACTGCATATGGGCCAGCAACGTTTGTTAGATTCTCTCTTTGAACAAGACTAGCTGGAATTTATGACTTGAAAGGTAATATTTCATCTCATCTAATCCCCATCCGTGCCAGGCGGGGCCCGGGGTACCGCCGTACCGCATTGCAGGACGTAGGTACCCCGCTGGCCAGTCAGGGTTGGAAGGGAATTAGGTAACTTATGACAGGTCAGCTTGAACGTTCGCGTCCATGGCAATTTGCCGCTCACTGCATTTGCTCACGCCGCCTGACGCCAAGTCCTAAGGTCACGTGATCATGGCTGGGCTGCGGCCGTGACCTGACAATTACTGCACCGCGCATACTTCCATCGCGCCCTTGGGGAAACAATCGAATCTGGGCCCGACTTGGTGTCGCCTTAGGTAGTCATAGAAAACCAAGCATAAAGTTCGGAATTAAAGGTCTTAGGCATTTCACCACAATGACTACTCAGACGACTGCTTTCTGGAAGAAAAACCTCGTTGGAGCTGCTGGCACTGCAGCTGCGGCTCTGGCGTGGAATTGTGAATCGGGGCAAAGAGCTTTGGAGCAACAGGCCGCTAAATCCCATTCAGTGGTAGTAGAATTAGAAGATCATACCAGTACCTAGTGGAGAGAGGCGTGGTTATGATGGACAAGTTGAAAGGAAGAGGTTTCCGAGAAAGAGGCGGCAAAACTCTTTGCCGGCCGGCGCAACAAACTGCGCATCCCGCATGGTGTGCGCCGACGCGCGCGCAAACCTTTCGCCGAGACGGCCCTCGTCTCCGAACGTACTGAACCCTCATCTCAGGCTCCCTCAGCCCACTTGGGTTTGACGTCCCCGCCCACTTCAACCTCTCTTATGGGGTTTTGCTTCTTGGCTTCCTCCACAGCCCTCGTC
The DNA here is from genome assembly GCA_001244265.2 of Microbotryum lychnidis-dioicae p1A1 Lamole. Lineage (NCBI taxonomy): Eukaryota > Fungi > Basidiomycota > Microbotryomycetes > Microbotryales > Microbotryaceae > Microbotryum > Microbotryum lychnidis-dioicae. The sequence goes on from CDLV01000005.1 coordinate 1,291,174, forward strand.
TTCTCGAATAGCATCCCAACAAATGTCGCCCGCACCTCCCATCCCAGCTTCCCGATATGAGTAAGTCCCATGGACTGGTGTCCAACTTGTCAAAGTCCAGCCTGACTCCGGACTGAAGGGTCCTCAGTTTGAGTGGCTCGAAGTTCCGTCTCGTCGCCACTTATCGAGATTTCGATCCGAGGAGCTGACTATGCCACTGTCAATGGCTCTACAGCGTTATCGTCGTCGGTGCTGGACCCGCTGGCGTTATGAGCTCCTTGTGCTACACCACATTCGGGCTCTCTACTCTTCACATTGTTAGTCACGAAGGGGCAGATTCACCCCCACATGTCCGCCCGCCCTCCCTGCGGCAACGCACTGACCCTCTTCAAGTGTCTCTCATCTAGGACGATCGACCTCGCACGACCGAAGCTGGTCGAGCTGATGGCCTGCAGCCTCGCACACTCGAAGTTTTGCGCAATATTGGATCCGTTAAGGTTCAGGAGGGCAAATCGAGCTTGGCCAAGCGCACGATCGCACAAGGCGTCCGCGTCTACAGCGTCGCTTTCTGAGTTCGTCTTTTTCGACGCTTCCGCCTAGGGTTTCCCGATCTGGAAGATCGCTGACGTTTTTGCTTCATGCATCCAGGATCCCACGGCGACCGAGCAATTGTCTCGCACCTCGAGATCTCCCTCGTGCCCCGATTTCATCGATGTGTAAGCTTCCATCGACCCATGTCCGTAGCGTATTGGTACTGACATCCGACGATGCCTCCCAACCCCATATCAGTGTCGACAACTACACCCTTTTGCTCCACCAGGGCTTGATCGAGAATGCCTTCCTGGACGAGACAGAACTTCGACGCGCGCTTCTACCTGCGGACAAACTGATCCCAGCGCCTCACGGCGGTGTGTTCCGCCCTTACACTTTTGTGGACGTAAAGACAGACCTCAGCCCCGGTGTCTCGCACCCGGTCACTGCCGTCATCCGCAACGCGGAGACGAACGAGGAGTTCACTGTTAAAGCCAAGTACTTGATGGGATATGATGGCGCGCGTTCCAGCGTCCGCAAGGCCATCTCGGGCCCCGAAGCGACCGATGGCGGTGAAAAGGGCAAGATTACCATGGATGGTGATACAACCAACATCATCTGGGGCGTAATGGATGTCGAGGTCGAGACCGACTTTCCGGACATTCTCTCAAAGTGGTCAGTCCCTCAATCTCGGTGACTCGGTAGCTCACCGCGAGACCTCGTTATCGCTGATAGTGAACATACTCTCTTTCGCGGCACCGAACAGTATGATTCATTCACGGGACGCGGGATCCATTATGGTCATCCCTCGCGAGGATAACCTCGTGCGATTGTATGTCCAGCTTAAGGAAGGCGAAGCCGCCAGCTCGCACGTTGAGCGCAGCAAAGCGACATTGGACATTTGTTTCGCGAGGGCGCGCAAGATCTTTGGGCCCTTCGTTCTCAAATTTGGCCGGGTCGCCTGGTTCAGTGTATACCAGATTAGACAGCGCATCGCGTCTAACTACACGCTCGACCAGCGCGTCTTCCTCGGCGGTGATGCGACACACACCCATTCCCCGAAGGCAGGCCAAGGCATGGTGAGCACTTCCCGTGCACTTCACTCCACATGGTCTCTCTGTACTCATCATTGGCATATGTACTCACCCACAGAACATTTCCCTGCTTGATGCCATGTCGCTCGCATGGAAGGTGAACCTCGTCGAGACGGGCATGGCCGACGCAGACATTCTCTTGCCGACGTATGAGTCGGAGCGTAAAGAGATACGCTCTCCTCGAGTTCGACACGGCCTAATCGCGCCTCTTTTCGGGCCAAGGCGCCCCCCAAATCGGACCCAAGGCATCCGAAATGGAGTCCGGCGCCCCCAGCTCGAAACTCAACGTCGCAGTTGATCCGCAGCTCTTCATCGAGACGTTCAAAAAGAACGCCTTCTTCACCTCCGGCTGCGGAGCCATTTACTCGGCGAACATCTTGAATGCGCTTGACGACTCGGACCTGGTGCGAAATTACCCTAAGAAGGGCGTCTTTAACCCCGCAGGTACGAGGTTAATCGCCGGGCAGCGTTTGCTCCCGGGCAAGGTCACTCGCGCAGTCGATGCGAACCAGGTCAGGATTCAGCAAGAGGTGAAGCTGAACGGTCAATTCCGGTGAGTCTTCAAACCAGGCTCTCATATGTCAGCAGTCTGCAGGAACATAACTGATCCGCGTTGCCCACACGTGTCTCTAGGATTCACATCTTTGCGGGTAACCTGTCCAAGACGCTGCCGCAGCTACAAGCCTTCTCGGAGTATCTCGCCACACCCGAGTCGTTCTTGAACGTGCACCAACCTGCCTCAGGTGCCCGAGCCTCCCTTTACCCCGATGCGCCAGCTTCGTCCCGCCACATCGAGCACCAGACAACAAGCGTCCCCGTGAACCCCTTTTTCACCTTCCTCACGGTCGCCGCGGACAAGTTCGCCTCGCTCGACATTGACTCGATCCCCTTGGGCCTCCGAAGGAATCGTGACCTCATCTACTCTGACGATATCTTTGACCGACGATCACCGACGCCGGACAGCGCGGGCAATGCATGGCAAGTACGGTGTAAATGTGGAAAAGGGTGCAATCATTTGTGTCAGGCCCGATGGGTATGTTGGATGCGTTGTTGCGCTTGGGCGCGCAAGTGGGGAGGCTTTGGGCCAGTACTTCAAGGGCTTCTTGAAGGTGCAGCAAAAGTAGCGGCGGGAGAGGGGGGTTGCAAGTTCTCGAGACGTGATCTTTCGGTGTGAGTGCGTTTTTTTTTGTAACATAGTGCAGCTTTTCATATCCAGACAGCCCAAGTCGGAACCTGGATCTCCACCACTGCACAGACCTTTTCCACGAGGGGCAAACAGTGCGATGTCTTTTTTTTTGGCTCAGCTTTTTTGAACACGGGGGTCAAAGAGACTACTGCGATGTTATTTCTTCGCATATCACGGCATTACGTACATGCCGCTCGGGTTCGCCGCGCTGCAGTTGACCGAGTGCGCCGGTCACGAGGTCCGTGCGAGTCGACGTTGGCTGCGAAGCTCGGATTCGAGAGCGACGACGGCACGAGAGACGGGAGACTTCGCCCTGCTCCTTCAACAATTCGACGCCGCCGGCATCGTTGCTCCGAGCACGATGCAAGTTGATTCGCCCATGCATGACATGGTTTTTACATCTACATCTCTGGCTACGATGACCGAAATGGCTGCCCCTATATCACCACCAGCAGCACCAGCGGCGCCAGCTCCGTCGCTGCAGTCATCGACGGTCCGCTTCCTGCGCGGCTTGGGCATCCTCCCCGTCGAGCCAGCCTCCGATGCAACTACACCACCAGCTGGAATCGAGCCCAAGAGCATTCGCAACCGACGACACCTCTCGACTCAGGAATGGCTCGGCCTGGTCCCCACATCCTATGCGATGACCTTGCTGTCGATCGTTCCAGCCCATCTTCGACCTTCGGATACCGTAGCCTCGGCGGAAGCTGCCTCGTCGGGAGCGGTACTGCAAGTCATCACTCGGCTTGCGCTCGAGCCGTCGTTGACGCTGGCCGTGCACCGCTTTTACCGCGCTTATGCGCCGCACCTGTGGGGTACTTGGCTAGAATGGCTCGGCTACGACTTGGCCGAGCCAGGTCAATGGCCAGCCTCGACTCAGGCTGCGGACCAGCTCGACATTGTCAAAGCGATCGATGCCATGGTGTGCGTTTTGCGCCTAGACCAAAGGGTGTTCCCGTGAGTTTTGATCCCCTAGCTCGCGGTGGACCTATTCCGGGCTGCAACGCACCGAGATTGAGCGCAGCTGCTGAGCCAATTTGACGTCGCGCTCTGATTAGATTCTTGGTGACCTTGCTTCGGCACCCTGCCCTGTCGACTTTCCCCATCGACACCTCCAATCCGATCCCTTCGCTCCTCACATTGCACTCGTTGCTTCACTATCTTCCGCAACTGCCGACGTCGCACCTTACCACCTCGGCGAGTCGTCCCCTGCCCTGGGCATTTCCCACTGAGGTCGAGAACCTGCTCAAGTCGCACCCCTTGGCCAAAGTGCGACTCTTGGCGAGCAAGTGCCTCAACAAGTGGTACGGTTTCAACTCCAATACGGGCAAGCAGATTGAGCGCACCTACGTTCCGACTTCGAGACAGGAGATGGAGCTTGCCCCGATGCCTGATTATTCAAACGAGATCAAGCTTGACTTTGAGCAATCATTTGGCGTGCTCGATCGCGAGGAAGGAGACGAATGGATCATTCCAGATTGGGAACAGGAACTCGTTGGCCAGTCCAACTGGGTCGAGGGGGGCGTTCAGGTCCTCGTCCGAAAAGGTGGCGTTGATCTTTGGATCCTCGAGCTCCTCATGGACATCCGCGACCGAGAAGAGAAGGCTCTGTTTGCTCAGGAGCCCGAGGAGCAGGACTTTGAATCCCTCGACTGGGAGTTGAGTAAGATTGTGTGCGAGGTCGAGGGTCGATTGACGTATCGCGAAGGGTTGCTGCCTTCCATCGGCGCCGTTACTTCGTCTTCATCGGCGTCGACCTCGAGCGCTCGGGAGTTGGCCAAGACACCCCGACCCGAAGCTTTCATCCTCACGCCGTCGAACCGACAACTTATTCGCTCACTCTCCACTCGCCTCGTGTACCGTCAACCGACCCTCATTACTTCTCCTCCCTCGTCGGGCAAGCTGTCGACGCTCAATCACCTGTGGACACTCGTTCATGCCTCAAGCTCCCCGGGGGCCGGACCGACCCTAGCGGCGAGGCAACGCCAGATTGTCATCATCAACCTCGCAGATCGATCACTCGACTCCAAGTCGCTGCTAGGATCACTCTCATCTGCTCCGACAACATCCGAGTCCACAGCGGGTTCCTTCACCTTTATCGAAGGGCCCCTGACCCGTGCCTTGCGCCAAGGTCGCTGGCTCGTCTTGACCAACATCGACCAGGCTTCGGTCGAGGTCTTGACAGTCATCAAGAGCGTTGCCGAACGAATGAAGACCTCTAGCGAGACCATGCTCGGCGGTGCATGGGGCGATGGTGCCGACCAACACAACTTTGGAGTCGGCGTCAAAGTCGGAGGAGGTGCCGGGCGATGGGTCAAGGCCGGAGCGGGTTTCATGCTCTTCGCTACGAGGTCCACAATCTCTTCTGAGGGGGCCGACTTCTTTGGACAACACTTCTTCAAGGAGTTGAGGTTGCCTGGGTTGGAAGGGGCCGAGTTGGAACAAGTTATTGAGGGGAGGTTCGAGAAGCTCGGCCAGGGGCTGGGGCGAAAGATGATTGAGGTCTGGGAGAGCGTCAGATCAATCAAAGGGAAGGAAGTGGGAGGGGGAACGAAACGAGATGTTGGAGTAAGGGATCTCTTGAGGTCAGTTCCAACGCGAAAGAGGCATCATCTGCTTAAAGCGACCGTGTACTGACCAGGCGCTTGATTGACAGATGGTGCCGACGAGTCGAAGGTCTGCTACCGACCGGGGTCGTCATCAAATTGATCGAAGCGAACCCTACACTCCAAGAAGAGATTTTCATCGAGGCTCGCGACGTCTTCCTCGGCTCAATGTCCTTACCTCGTGACACTGGCGTACCGCAGAACGATCGCTATTCGGTCATTGCTCGCAAACTCGCCGAGGGCCTGAGTCTGAGCGACGAAAGAGCATACTGGGTGTTGCGCCGTAGGGTGCCCGAGTTCATCGAACCCATCATCGATGTCGCCGACGGACATCTGGTCAACCACGATGGCCAGGGGCATATCCTCAAGATCGGTCGAGTCGGTCTGCCCTATCGACCAGTGCTTAAGAAGGCGGCAGGCAAAACGTATGCCCACACGAACCCGAGTTTGATCGTTCTCGAAAAGCTCGCCGTCGCCGTTCGACTTTCGGAATCCGTCCTGCTGGTCGGTGAGACAGGCACTGGCAAGACGGCCGCGGTGGGTCACTTGGCCGACAAGATGGGCAAACGCCTGACCGCGTTGAACTTGTCAAACCAGACCGAAGCTGGCGATCTCGTCGGCGGATTCCGACCGATCGATGAACGGGAAGAAGCGAGACGGCACGCGTCGATGCTCTTTAATGCCTTTGTCGAATTGTTTGGCAAGACCTTCTCGCTCTCAAGGAATGCCGAATACGTCTCGCATGCCAAAAAGGCGTTCGAAAAAAAGCGATGGCAGAGGCTGGTCGGCCTGTGTCGAGAAGCAGCGAGGATGGCGAGCGATCGCTTCAATGCGCTCGAGGGGCCACCTGAGTCGAAAGACATGGCGACCGACGAGGCCGAACCGAGGAAGCGACGGAAGCTCGAGTCCAAAAGCAAAGAGGATCTGCCCGGTCAATGGGACGACTTTTTCGCGCGCCTGGGCGAGTTCGATCTGCGGCACGTCCAGAAGGCCGTCAAGGCCAAGTTCGTCTTCTCGTTCGTCGAAGGCCCGCTCGCCAAGGCGATTCGGGATGGTGAATGGGTCCTGCTCGACGAAATCAATCTCGCCTCGGCCGAGACGCTCGAATCGCTATCAACGCTGCTGCAAGGTCCCGACTCGAGTCTGGTGCTCACTGAGCAAGGTGACCTCGAGCCTATCCCTCGGCATCCCGAGTTCCGCTTATTCGCCTGCATGAATCCCGCCACCGATATCGGGAAACGGGATCTACCGAGTGGACTCCGTGCCAAGTTCTCCGAGGTTTGGGTCCCACCGCCTGATGAGGATCGTGATGCGCTCGTCAAGATCGTCGAGGGGTACATCGCTCGACACGCCACGTCGGACCTGCCTGTGATTCACCAGACAGCAGATCTCTACTCGGCCGTCAAGCAGCTCGCCATCAACGCGCAGCTCGCCGATGGCTCGAATCACCCGCCCCATTTTTCGATGCGCACCCTCGCTCGTGCATTGACGTTCGCTGCGGAATTTGCGGAGACTTTTGGTTCGCTACGTCGCGCGCTCTACGAGGGGTTCCTGATGTCGTTCACGATGTTGCTCGACCCCAATTCGCAAGTTGTCGTCCTCGCATTGCTCAAGAAGCACATCGTCGATCCTGCGCGCAACGCCAAGTCGCTCTTCAGACTGCCGGTCAAGAAGCCGCCTGCTTCGACACCTGCGGTCCAGATCGCCCCCTATTGGCTCTTGACGGGCGACCAGACCCCTGAAATACCGACAGACTACATTCTAACCCCATCGGTGCAGCGCAAGGTCTGCGATCTTGCTCGAGCAGCGTTGACTCGCAAAGTGCCGGTTCTAATTCAGGGCCCGACCTCGGCAGGCAAAACCTCCGTCGTCGAATACCTCGCCCGACGAACGGGCCACCGCTTCGTTCGTATCAACAATCACGAGCACACCGACATTCAGGAATATATTGGCACGTACGTCTCGGATCCGGACTCTGGCAAGCTCGTTTTCCAGGAGGGTGTGCTGGTGCGCGCCCTTCGACGCGGTGACTGGATCGTTTTGGACGAACTCAACTTGGCGCCGACGGATGTGCTCGAAGCGCTCAACCGACTGCTCGACGACAACCGAGAGCTCGTCATTCCGGAAACAGGCGAGCTCGTTCGACCCCACCCTCACTTCATGCTCTTTGCTACGCAGAACCCACCTGGGCTGTACGGTGGTCGCAAGGTCCTCTCGCGAGCGTTCCGCAATCGTTTCCTCGAGATGCATTTCGGCGATGTCCCACAGGACGAACTTGAGACGATTCTATGCGAAAGGTGCCAGATCGCCCCCTCGTACGCCAAAAAGACGGTCGCCGTGTTTGTCGAGCTGCAACGACGACGACAAGCGGGGCGCGTCTTTGAGCAGAAACATGCCTTTGCCACTCTACGTGACTTGTTCCGATGGGGTAACCGTGGTTCGGTCGGCTACCAGCAACTCGCCGAGGACGGTTACATGCTTCTCGCCGAACGTGCTCGACGTGCGGACGACAAAGAGGTTGTCAAGGAGGTGATCGAAAAGGAGATGAAGGTCACGATCAACGCCGCTTCGTTGTACGACTTCTCCCGACTCGCCAAACTCGAGCTTCCCGATCCGAGGAGCGCCCAGGGTAATCTCGTCTGGACCTCGGCGATGCGACGACTCTACTTCCTCATCGCCGCAGCTCTCAAGCGCGACGAGCCCGTCTTGCTCGTCGGCGAAACGGGAGCGGGCAAGACATCAGTTTGTCAAACGCTAGCGCTCGCTCTCGGCCGCCAGCTTCACATCGTAGGCTGTCATCAAAACACCGAGACGGCGGATCTACTCGGTGGTCAACGTCCACTTCGTAACCGAGCGGCACTTCAAGCGGATTTGAAGCGCCGCGCGTTGGCCTTGTTCGAGTCCGTAGGCCTTGCTGCGTCCGCCGCCGCCGCCGACGACTTTGAGCAGCTCATCGTCGAGGTCGAAGTCCTTCTCCCAAACTTCAACGGAGATGATCTGATCGAGGCCAAGAGCGTAATGGATCGCATGCGCCAGGCTACGGCTCTGTTTCAATGGCACGACGGTCCCCTCGTGCAGGCGATGGTCGCTGGCGATTTCATCTTGCTCGATGAGATCTCGCTCGCGGATGACTCGGTCCTCGAGCGCCTCAACTCGGTCCTTGAACCCTCTCGCACGCTCCTCCTCGCGGAGAAGGGTGGCAGGGATCTCGCTGACATTCAGATCCGGGGGGCACCCGGCTTCCAAATCCTCGCGACGATGAACCCCGGTGGCGATTTCGGCAAGAAAGAACTCTCACCCGCACTGCGCAATCGTTTCACTGAGATCTGGGTGCCCAGCGTCGACGACCTCAACGACTTGCGCCTCATCATCTATTCGAGGTGGCAACCTGATCACGAGCAAGAGCTGGCGCAGTTTGGCGACAAGATGCTCGACTTTGCGCAATGGTTCGCCAAAGCTGCTGGAGCTGCTGACGGTCTCGGCATCGGGTTGCGGGATATTCTGGCGTGGATTGATTTTCTCAACAAGTCGGCGAGGTGAGCTGCCCTGGACAGAAACGAGCACAATCGAAGTTTGGGGGTGCTGACTCGAGTTTTCACTTTCATGATTACAGCTTTCTCGCCACGGTCAAGCCTGCCGTCGATGGCACAAATGACGACATTGAGACGGACGAAATCCAAGCTCATGCGTAAGCTGTATTCCGTTTTGATGCGATGGGTTCGGCACATGACTCATTGACTGACGTTCGCGTGGTCACTGGTGCAACAGGGCGAGCGTTCAACCACTTCACCTCGGTGACGCGTTTTGCCAAGGTGCTCTCATGACCGTCGTCGATGGGCTCGGCGCTCTGCCCTTGACCTCATCGATGTCTCGTGAGGGTCTCGATCGACTTCGGGTGGCGTGTTGGAGGTATCTCGAAACGCTCGTTAGCGTCACCGTGCCCCCCGAAGCTGTGCCGCTCGATGTGGTTGACTCGCCGACGACATTCGCGATCGGCCCCTTTGGAGTCGAGAAGGGCGCTCTGCCCTCGGTCTCCAACGGCCACTCGTTGCTCGCACCAACGGCCCGCCTTAACGCGATGCGACTTCTTCGCGCTCTCCAATTGAAGAAGCCCGTGCTGCTCGAAGGTAGTCCCGGTGTCGGCAAGACGAGTCTTGTAACCGCCATTGCGGCTGCAACCGGCCATCACCTCGTCCGTATCAATCTGTCCGACCAAACCGATCTGATGGATCTGCTTGGCAGCGATCTCCCCGTCGAAGGTGGCCAATCGGGCCAGTTCGCTTGGAAGGACGCGCCATTTTTGGCCGCTATGCAAGCTGGTGACTGGGTCTTGCTGGACGAGATGAATCTTGCGTCTCAGTCGATTCTTGAAGGGCTCAACTCGTCGCTCGATCATCGAGGTGCCGTCTACATCCCCGAGCTCGATCGTACGTTCGTTCGTCATCCCGACTTCCGCATCTTTGCTGCGCAAAACCCTCTTGGGCAAGGTGGAGGACGCAAAGGTCTCCCCAAGTCGTTCCTGGATCGATTCAGCATCGTTCACATGGAGGAACTCGACGCTGTGGACCTCGGGACGATCGCCGGCGCTCTTTACGACGGCATCAATTCAGTCTTGCTGAACAAGATGATCAGCTTCAACTCAACGATCCATCGCCAGACCATGCAATTGCGCTCGTTCGGAGCAGAGGGTTCGCCCTGGGAGTTCAACTTGCGGGACGTTCTTCGCTGGCTTGCGCTCGTACATCAGTCCGGAGGCCTCGATCTGCATCCCGGCAATCCGATCGAGTACGTCGGCCTCCTCTATGTGCAGCGATTTCGCAACGCCAAGGATCGAGCCCATGTTGCGCGCATGTTCGAAGAGCACTTTGGCGTTTCGATCGACCCTTTGCTGCGCCCGACGCATCTCATCACCGACGGACAGCTCCGTATTGGGCATTCCTTTATCGAGCGATCGGATGGCGACGTCCTCGAGCGTTCAACGATCGCAAAACCGATACTGCAGCCGTACTTGCAGACTATGGAGGCGCTCGTCAAGTGCTTCGACATGCGCTGGCTCGCGATTCTTACGGGTCCGAAGGGCTGCGGCAAGACTTCGGTCGTCCGCCAGATCGCTTTCTTCAAGGGCGTCGTCCTGCGTGAGTTCTCGATGAGCGCTGAGGTCGATACTTTGGAGCTCTTGGGGTCATTCGAGCAGGCCGAGAGATCGCGCGAGCTTGAGAAGGTCGTCGTTGCCCTCGAGGCCGCGATGCGCGAGCAGCCTTCAACCTTCACTCCTACCTCGCTCGACATCCCCCCTCACGAGCTTTTGGTTCAACTCCGACAGCTTCGCGTGGACCTTGGATCAGCCGGTGCAGAGGTCTCGGCTCGGCTTGTCGTGTCCTCCCTCCAATCGCTTGCATCGGGTGCATCGGTCGAGACGACGGCGGTCCTTCACGACTTTGCCTCACAATTTGAACGCGCGATTGCTGTCACGTCGGTCGCGGCGCGCTTCGAGTGGATCGATGGACCGCTGGTGCAAGCGATGAAGCAAGGTCATTGGCTCTTGATCGAAGACGCCAACTTGTGCAGCCCCTCTGTCCTGGATCGACTCAACTCGTTGTTCGAACCCGAAGGCCGTCTTCAGCTCGCCGAGCGCGGCCCCGTCAACGGTGTCGTGCAGACTATCGCGCCTCACCCCGACTTCCGTTTGGTCATGTCGCTCGACCCTAGAAACGGAGAACTCTCGCGTGCCATGCGCAACCGAGGCATCGAGATTGCCATGCTGCCCGTTGAAGCCGACTCTACTCTGCAAGAACGCCCCCGCTCGAGCACCGTCACCCCCTCGGAGTCTATCGCCGACATGATCGAGATCGCCTCTCGTACGCAAGAGCTTTCGCCCCTGGTCGTGGCGCAGACGATGCTCTTGTACCTCAGCCCCTTCCAATTTGGGTCCGCCCTTCGACTCCTGCGCGCAACGAGACTTTGCGATGTTCCCCCAATCGAAGCTAGTATGCGTGGCATGGCGGCGCACCCACTCGTACCCGGTATTGTAGCTCGTCGGAACGCCACCGCTCTCCTGCAAGAGGTTCCTGCGCCTCTGCTCGCCCTCGAGCCGATCGATATATCGCTCGTGACGCATGAGGGCACTATCCAAACGCCCGCCAATTCGGTATTATCGCCGGCTTTGGATGCAGTGTGTTTACTCCTGCTGGTGTCGTCGAACCGCCCCGATCTGCTTTCGCACGTCTTGGCCAAGCCGAGGAAGAGTCTGAGCGCGTGGGAGCGCTCGCTGCTGGCTCTCCACGGCAAGATGCGACTCGATGAAGACGATGTTGCAACGGCGTCATTGGTTCCTGTATCGCATGCTTTGACCACTCTGGTGCGACATATGCTCGCCGCCGCCGTCGGAGATTCGACCTTTGAACAACAACAGGTAAGCTGCGGCCGCGCCATACTGAGAGCAGGCCAATCCTTACTGACGATTGTGTCAAAATAACAGGAGTGTGTCGAACTTGGCAATCGACTCGGCAGATACGTCGCAGAGCTCGAGCATGTTTGTTCAAGCTCAGCGCTCGATTTTTCGAGTATCCAACACGTTGCGGCGTGGATTGCTTCAGAAGTCGGACGAGCCCCTGTGGAGGCCTTCCCCAGCGCGGCTGCCGTCAAGACGGCACTGACCCCACTGCAGACCTCGCTGGCCCTCACTAGTGGCAAGGCGATGAACAATATTTGGAGGGCTTGCCTGCCTTTTGAACCGGCTTCGCCTGCAATCAACTCGGCGTATCGAGATCTGCTTGAGCGTGGCGCACGAACGGACGGGCCGGTTTGGGACCGCGCTCTCGTCGACCTGTTCCTCGAGATTGCGGTTGCTTTTGGGACTCCGCAATCGCAGCACGGTGTCGGATTCGAGGATGAGGCGTCTGTACTCGCGAGAAAACTCATTGCATCGCTACCTCCCGTAACGACCAAAGGGAGCAGCCTCAAGGACGAAAGTACCGCGCTGGTGAACTCGTCTAATGCTGCGAGCGTGCTTGTTGCAGAGCTGGCTGCTGTTGCCAAGGTCATCACAAATGACTATTCAGTGAGCTTGCACTCTGGTGTTGATGGTGCTACTGGAGACCTACTGATGCGCCAAATGTGTGATAACAGCATTCCGCCTCGACGAGCCTGATACGCGTTGTGCACAGGAGTCAAGCACTGTCTCTCGCAAGCATCGTCCCGATTCATCAGCTTGCGTCGTGGCCCCGAGAATATGGCGAGTAAATTTCGTCATCTGAACGATATGCCATCAGTGACTGATTGGTTCCGCCCCTGGCTTCCGATTACGCAGAGGGTGCCATCAGCAGCCAGTCATCGGCCCAGTTCAAGACGTTGCTGCTGTGGAATGAGCACCTTGCACTTGGTCTTTCCCAAGTGAGCCCCTCGGATTACTTTGGCACATCAAAAAGCGCCAAACTGATCATGGGGTTCTTCTTCAGATCACTTCCCCCTACACGCCGGCCGAAGTGACTCGACCTTTCTTGTTGCGTGAGGTCGTGCAGCTCAAGTAAGTACTCGGCTGTGACCACGATAGCATAATGACGAGGCTCATCGATCGTCTACCCTCACTCCCAGAACCAAAGACACATCTTCGCTCGGCAACCTCGTCGTTCTATCTGAAGGCCTCGGCCGGGCTGCGACAATCCAGACATGGACAGCCTCCCTTGACTACGGCTCTCGGAGGTCTGCTTTGAAATCCGTGCTGCTTGCCTCTATTGGTCTGGTAAGTTTCCTCTGCATGACCGCTGCCTCGCTTCATTTGAACTGAACATCATGAGTATCTCTCTTTACAGCTCGTCAACGCGACCAAGGGGACCCAACAGTGGGAAGCCTCGGGACTTGCAGGCTTGAGCGCCGCAGATGCCGACTCGCCGGCGTTCGGCGAGGCGTTCGATCGCTATCTTGCACCCGCCATCACGAGTTTGGCAGACCCCGACGAAGCGAGTCTAGCTAAAATCGGACAGGGATTTGTCGCATTCTCGAGATGCCTTTGGCATCTCTACTTGCCCAACTTGCCGCTCGACCCGGCCATCGGACTCCGAGCCCGCTCGGGGTACCTCAGCCGTCAGCTCGATCACCTCTCGGGCGTCCTTCAGTCGTTGCACCTTGCCGAGCTACACCGCACGGGTAATGCTCAAAACGACAAGATCGATCGGCTCAGCAAGAAGTTGGACGACCTCAGGCCCAAGCTCGATGAGGCCAAGGTCGTTCCCGTCCAGCGCGAAGGCAACCCTGCTCTGCTGTCCAGTCTCTTCCAAGAGCTACAGTCGTTCCGCGAGCAGATCATCAGCGAGGCGCAGCTCGATACGCTGGCAAACGATCTCATGGGTGCCGCACCGACCGAATCCGTCTTGAGCCGAGAATTGAGCATGCAGCGATCGGTCGAGACCTTGCTGCATCGCTTGGACGCAGTCTACGGCGAGCTCGTCGACATCCTCGCGCCGTTGCGCCTGTCTCTCTGCTCGTTAAAAATCGGTTTCGCACTGCTCTCCCAACTTGCTAACCTCAAGCTGGCTAGTGCGTCCTCATCGGAACCTTTTGTAGAGCTCCTTCATCACCTCGTCAGCTTTCCCAAAGTGGCTCACAAGCATAGGATTGATGCGATCGACCTCCCGCTCACGATTAAGGCCAATCAGACACCCCTCTCACCGACGCGTGCAACATTGCTCCAGGTTACGGCCCTCATCAGCCAGCTCACGCACAGCGGCCGATTTGATCGCGATGCTTTGCGCCGCCTCACCCAGCTGTACGATCGTCTGCATTATCTCTGGACCAGCGATCGTCGCAAGGACGAAGAGGCCGCGCGTGCTGCTGAAAGCCTCTACAGATCCAAAGCCGACGTGGAGCAGATTGCTACAGATGAGGAGCTCGAAGCCGCCGAATTTGCCCAGCTGTTCCCTACGTTTGAGGATGCGCTGGACTCCAACGACTCCGTCGACAAGCCGCCGGCGACGAATGGTTCGATCACCGCCGCCAACGGCGCCACGGCCTCAACCAAGGTGTTCCATCACCTTCAGCCTCAGGACGAGGCGCTGCTCGCCAAACTGCACGTCGGTCTATTAGGAAACGGGCGGATTTACGACTTCGTTGGCAAGTGCGAGAAGGAATATGATAGTATCCGTACTTCCAGCACCACGACACTATTGCCAGATCTTTACGCTCATCTCGACGAGGGACTTGATCGGGCCTCGGCGGTGTACCGAGTTCGCTCGCTCGTCGAGCTCAGCCAGTCAATGAAGCCTTCGACATCATCCCACCCAGCTCTGTCGCGGGACCGCGACTTCTACACTGAGCCCGACGTGCAAGAGACGGCCAAGGCTGTTCCTATCCTACTCGCCACTTCAGCGCGTCTCTCTGATCTTATCGAGACGTGGCCTGACCAGATGGTTCTGAAGAACCTCCACGAGCGCTGCCAAGCGGTGCTTTCGCTTTCGTCGCAATCTCCGATCGCACAAGTCCTAACAGCTATCGAGCAACTGTTGCAACACACCGAGGACTGGGAATCATACGCTAGTTCCGAACACTCGCTGGCGACAAACCGTGCCGAAATCATTAACCTCATCATCGAGTGGCGTCGAACCGAGCTCACGTGTTGGTCACGTCTACTTTCAACGATCGAGAAACGCTTCAAGACCCCCGTCGCAACGTGGTGGTTCCGGTTCTACGAAACAATGATCCGCGCAGCGCCTGGCGTCGACGAAGACCCCGCCACTCCGACGCACGAACAGAAATCGCCGGCCGAGTTCAACCGCGAACTCGTGGCCCTGCTGGATTCCTTCTTTTCGACCTGCTCGATTGGGCAGTTCCAGGCTCGTCTGGAGCTGACCTTGTCGTTCGCCAATCTGGCGAGCAAGCTTGGTTCTCAATTTTATGAGGATACGGTGAGTTGCTGCCAGCCATGAAACGTGTCCAGACCCTCCGCTGACATGAAGCGGGTACCACTTTGTTTCTACAGATCCACGATGGTGCCCGCTCCTTGAACACTGTTGCCCAGCTCCTTTTGAACATCCACGCATTCTACGATCAATTCACCCCTCGCATTTCTGCGTTCCTTTGCACCGAGCGAGCAAAGATCGACAAGGAAGTTAACAACCTCATCAAACTCGCAAGCTGGAAGGATGTGAACGTGTACGCTCTGCGCCAAAGCGCGATTCGCAGTCATCACCAGCTCTACAAGTTCGTCCGCAAATTGCGAGCGGTTCTACAGAAGCCCGCAAGCGACTTTTTCACTCGCTCAGAAAGTGCGCAGTCGACCGAATTATTGTGAGTTTCTTGAGGTGAAGCTAAGTGTGGCATTACGCGTTCCAAACTGACAGTATGTGACCTCATGATTTGAATAGCATCGCCCCCCACCTGGCGACCCGCGATTTGGCTTTGGTTCTTAACTCGATGCCTAGCTTACCCAAAGAGATCACCGCGGCAACGACCACGAGTCACATCGCCAATTTGGATCGCACGCTCCGTCGTCTCGCCGCGTGGCAGACGACGTCGCTCGGACCTTTCATCGGCGCCAACCGCGCTGGACAAGTTGATGCGTTCGCCGTAGAGATTATTCGCACATCAAAGGACCTCAAGAGCGAGCCGCTTGGGGAGGAGGAGGGCCGCGACCAGCGCCTTAAGTCGCTCATAGCACGTAAGCGTCGCGCTTGGATCGAATTGTTGCGCGAGATGAAACGAGTGGGCCTGTCGCCCTCGCCCGCCCCGGCCATCGTCGACCGCCTGAAGGATGCTGGTCATGTCTACACGCTGCCATCGTCGAGGCGTGTCTTCTCCCTCGACGTCTCTCTCCTTCCCGAAGACCAACGACGCCTGTTGCGCGAGGTCGACGACTACCACTACAGAATGACGTCTGAGCTCCCTGCTCTTCGGGCGTGTCCCGCCAACCACCACGACGACGTTTCGACTCGCGAGGTGCAGCGTGCGATCGGTTCGATCGAGTCCGGTGTCGCCATGAGCTTCGACAGTCGAGTCCAGCTCGTGCCGGCAATCATGTCTGCATCCCGCCTGAGCTTCATTGCCAGCAAGATGGAATCCGTCGGAGCCGAGCCGATCGGTCAGAGCGTTGCGACGATCAAGGCTCTCGCCGAGTCACTGCTCGAGCTCGTCTGCGAAGTCTCGAGCGGTCTGTCGGACGCACGCGTCGAGCTCAACAACCACCGTGTCGCGCTCGACGGTCGCCCGACTGACGACTTGTCGGTGGTCGCCAAGCTCATCGATGATTCCGATCGCGTACTCTTTGATGATGTCGAGCAACTACGAGGACTGGCCGCCATCGACTCGTTCGACCCAGTCATAGGTACCAGGCAAGAGCTCGAGATCATACGAACCGCGCACACTCACCTGCGGTCGATCGTCGATGCTTTCACCATTCTCGAAGCGCCGGTCTCGGTTCGCTGTCTCGTCGACCCATTGGGCCGGTGGATCCGATCCCTACGCCTTCCATCGGTCGAACCTGAGACGGTCGGCGCTTCCAGCGCTGTAGCAGATCTCGACAAATTGAACACACAGCATGCCACTCTCATCGATTCAATCCTGGTCATCGCTCAAGAGCTTCGCACTCGTGCCGAAGGGATGGAGAAGGTAGACCCCGATGGCGAAACGCGCGACCACGCGATCAAGCTCGATCATCGCTCCTTGCAGGAGACTATCGCGGTCTGGCGATCTGACGAAATTCTGGACCAAGCCGTCGCCTTGGCGCGTTCTGCTCATGCTCTCTTGGGCTCTTCGGTTTCTCTTCAGCCCGCTGTTTGCGCGCTTTTGCTACGCGTGGCCCCCTTCATTCGCCTTTTTGTGGACTTGTTGTCCGACCACCTCGTTGAGTACCTGCGCTGGATGCGAGCCATCCTCAAGCTCGCCTACGTCGCCTCCACCGTCGTCAAGGAGCTTGCCGCGCAAGGGTTCTGCCGGCCCGTGGAAGATGATGGGAAAGGTGGTGAAGAAGCGGATGGCAAGACCTCGGACGGCACTGGAATGGCTGATGGCAAAGGCGCCAAAAACGTAAGCAATGAAATCGAGGACGAGTCACAGATTGAAGGACTCGAGAACGATGTGCAGCAAGAGAAGGAGAAGAACGAGCACCAGGACGAAGAGGATGGTCAAGACGATGCAATCGAGACGAACATAGACTTTGAAGGCGATCTCGAAGACCGAGGTGATCAGGACCAGGACGATCAGGACAAAGATGACGAAGATAGCGACGAGGATGAGGACGCGCCGGAACCGGACGAGCAAGTCACGGATGTCGATCCGCTCGACCCTTCTACGGTTGACGAGAAGTTCTGGGGCGACGAGGCTTCCAAGGACGAGCCCAAAGATCCTGCCAACGAGGAGCTCAACCAAGAGACCGAGCAAAAGTCCGGCAAGTCCGAGATGACCGCCAAGGATGATCAAGCCCCGGAGCCGAAATCAGAAGGCAAGGACTCGAATGCCGAAAAAGACCAGCCCGAGCAGCCTGAGGAGGAGAAGAGTGGGCGTGAGATGGAGCAGGATGGAAAGGACGAAGCCGAGAAAGAAGGAGATGAGGTCGAGAACGGGGAGCAGGATGACGACGAGGGGGAGGATCAAGATGCCCCACCCCAAGCCGACGACAAAGACCGATTGAACCACCAAATGCCCGAAGGCGACAATCTTGACTTGCCGGAGGACTTGAATCTTGACGGGGAGGAGGAGAAGGAAGATCAAGCCAAAGATTTGGACCTGGACGACATGGATGTCCCAGCTGGTATGTCCGGCGAACGGCCTGCCCCTTTGTGGATCAAACGGTTTGCTGATCTTTCACGTCTGAAATCTCCTACAGATCCCGACGATGGCAACCACGACGACGGCGACGACCAGCTTGACGAGATGGGTGACTCGAACGAGGGTCCCGGCGAGGCGGACGACGCATTAGTTGCCGACGCCGACGCCGACGATGGTGAGCCACAACCCGACAACCCCGAGGAAGATGCGCCGCAGCCGGATCAACAAGCATCGCTCGACGACTCGTCTGGCGGAGCTCAAGATGGGGAACAGGGCGGCGAAGGATCCCAAGATAAGAGTGCCACCGCACCTGCCGATCCGAAGCCATCATCGACCGAAGCACCCACCACTTCCGGCGCCCAGCAGGAGCTTACCGATGCCATGGATCCGAGGCAAGCGCCAGCGGACGATGCCGAGGACCAGGAGATGAACACCGAAGACGATGCAGCCGAGGCTCACCTTTCGGCCCCTTCGAATGCGGCGAGTGGGACGTCAAAAGAGCGATCGGCCGCCACCGACCCTCAAGCCCAATCGCAAGCTGATCGCTCGACGCCAGCCCAGCCCCAACGTAGCTTGGGCGATGCGATGCAATCTTGGCGCCGTCGATTGGAGCAGATTGCCGACATGAGCGAGGTCACCGAAGAGTCCCCTGCCGAAGTCGATCATGCCAGCAATGACAAGGACGGCGAGGTCGAGTATGTCACTGAGGGACAAGAGCACGATGCAGACGAGCAGGCACTCGGACCGGCGAGCGAAGAGCAAGTCAAAAAACTTGAGCAGTTGCGACTTGGCGACGAGGAGGAGCCGCAAAAGCACTTTGATGCCGACGATGCAATGCAAGTCGATGAGCCACCTACCGCCGATCCGACTAACCAGCCATCGTCGACGATCAACCTCGACGGATCTTCCCTTGCCGAGACCGACGCCAAGGCCATTCCTGCTACCGAGTTGCGGGACCAACATCCCGTGGACCCCGAAGACGATTCTGCGCTCGACGACGAGAAAGCCGATCATCTCGAGGATGAGGACGACGAGCTTCGCTCAAGGACACTCGCCGCCCAGGATGACGCTGAAGCCGATCACCAAGTTGAACAGGCCATGTTGCTGTGGCGTAGTGGAGATGACCCGACCATGACTGCTGATGGTGTGTGGAGGTTGTACGAATCGTTGACGCGCAATCTCTCGTATGCTCTCACGGAACAACTTCGTCTCATTCTCGAACCCACGCTCGCGACCCGACTGAAGGGCGACTATCGCTCTGGCAAACGCCTCAACCTCAAGAAGATCATCCCCTACATCGCGTCCGAGTTCACCAAGGACAAGATCTGGTTGCGACGAACTCGACCGTCGCAGCGCGAATATCAAATTCTGATCGCGATCGATGACAGCAAGTCAATGGCTGACTCGCACTCGGTGCACCTCGCCTTCCAGTCTCTGGCCCTCATCTCCCGCGCCTTAACTCGCCTTGAAGTCGGTGGCATCTCCATTTGTCGATTCGGCGACACAATGGACGTTTTGCACCCTTTCGAGGGCGGTCAACTCTCCGATGACGCTGGAGCTAGACTGCTCGAACAATTTACCTTCTCTCAACGCACGACTGATGTGCGCCTGCTGGTCGAGCGATCGCTCACTCATTTGGCCCTCGCCAAGGATGCGGCCCGCTCCGGCAAGTCCTCGCTGGCCGCTGGTGACCTGTGGCAGTTGCAAATTATCATCTCCGACGGCATGTGTCAAGACCATGGCGCGCTCCGAGCTCTCCTTCGTCGCGCTGCGGAGCAGAAGGTCATGTTCGTATTTGTCGTCATCGACTCGCTGCACCGTCAGACCCTCGAGACCCACTCGGGCTCTTCAACCCCCGTTACTTCATCAGCATCGTCCACAGTCAACCAAAACTCAATCTTAGCGATGCAATCCGTGTCCTACTCTAAGGGCAGTGACGGTCGACTCGAGCTCAATATGAATCGGTACCTCGACTCGTTCCCGTTCGAGTACTTCGTCGTTCTGCGCGACGTCGAGGCGCTTCCCGAGGTTTTGAGTGCCACGCTGAGACAGTTTTTCGAAAGGGTCAGTGACAGCTTTGCTTTCCTCGTCGCGTCTTGCTACCCGGACCTTGTGCTGACTCGCACTCTTTATCTTCACCAGGTCTCGTCGGATCGATGATCGTGGCCATCTATCCCAGTTGTTTTTCCATTCTACGCATAGAACGCAAAGTGAGTGCCAACTCGCGCATTTGCAAAGGTTGCTGAGATCATGCACTGATCGACCTTCGCTGAGATCAGGTGACCGCAACATACGCAGATCATTAACATCGCATTTCGCATAGTATTTTGACTTTCCTGTTAGTAGATTGTATCACCTGATCGATTGTTGTAACACTGTTCTCTCTCTCGCACCGCACTCCGAACACTGAATCGTCTCGCACGAGAGCGCGAGTTGGCATAACAACAGATGTAGGGTGGGAACAATCACGATGCTTTTTCCCCAAAACCAACAAAACCAAGTGAAAGCTTGCTCTCCCTGAAACGCATGTCCTTCTATTTCCTCAACCCTTTCTGGCCGTCGTCGCAGCGACGTACTTGCCCTTCTCTGCATCGAAGCGACCTGTGACGCTCGCTACGGTCGGGGAAGCGAGCAAGTCGGCGACGCTTCCCGCGATGGGTCTCGAAGCCCTCGTGCCCCTTGCCCTCTCGCTGCCTTCACCAACACTTCCATCCACGACCAAGACCGACTCTGGCCGACTCGGTTCCGTCAATCTATTCGTCGCGCTCGAAGTCGAGGGCGACGCAATCGTCGATGACGAAGCCGGTGCTTGTTTGGCAGCAGCAGCGGCGAGGTATTTCTGACTAACGTATTTCCCTTTGGTCGGGTCGTAGATCCCTGTCACGGCACCAACGCTTTCGGAATCCAACAAAGCCCTAAGGTCACCTTCCAATGGGGCGGCCAGGCGCGTTGCTCTTGAATGGGTCGGCACCGAACGCGGTCGAGGAGGTGGGACGACGGGTGGGAGGAGCTGTTGAGCCGCTGCGGAGGACGTCGAGGCCCGAGGGGACTTTGAGGCGCGAGTAACCGAAGCTGTACGTGCGAGGTTGTGCGGTTTCCGATCCGCGAGTTTGGAATCCGAGTATCTCCTCTGCTTGGGCTCATTGACGATCAATCGACCGGGCAAAGACCTCCTCGGTGCGCCATTCGACGAAGTCGATGTCGACGCCGACATGGATTGTGAAGGCGGTTGCGGGCTGAGCAAAGGAACAGGCTTCGGAGGAGCAAGAGCGAACAAAGGTCCTTCAATGTCGACAGGGGCACCTTTGGCGATGTAGCGTCCCTTTTCGGCATCGTAGCCTCCGCTGACTCGGAGGACCGCTGGGGCGGCGAGGATATCGCTCAGGTTCCCGGCAAGAGGCGCACTTCGTCGTGTGCCTCGTTCACCAGGCTTGACAGGCTGCGGTGGGATGACAGGCTTTGGTTCGGCGACACTTTTGCCGAACTTGGTTTTGGACTTGGACGAGCTCGCATTTGTCGACGCGACAAGCACTTGACCTTCGTCGAGTTGCGAGTGTCGTCGAGTCGATCGAGGATTGGCCGAAGCGACGGGAGTCTTCGAAGTCGAACTCGAAGCAGATGAAGTCGACGGTGCTGCTCCATCAACGGACATTCGACTGCGTTTGCGTTGCGTCGACGTTGAAACCGCAGCTTTGGTCGAAGTCGTCGAGACGCGGGGACGGCGGGTCGCCTGGGCTGACGAGCCTGAGGCCGAGGATCCCGGCGCAGAAGGGGTAGGTACGTTCGACGAGTGAGCACTATTCGTCGAGTGGTCTTGATTGGTTGAAGATTGCGGGAAACTGTTCGTCCCACCGTCAAAATCAGTTTCAATTCGGGTGATGTGAGCCTCGTGCACGTTGAACTTACTTGAGCATCAACAACAGCGCCGCGGCTTCCTGCGTGTCCGTGTCCCTCAAATCAAGCGCATCAATCGCCTGCCCGTCACCCAGTCCCAACATCTCCTCATCCAGCGTCTCATCAACCATCATCGCGACACCCCCCTCGTCTCCTTCTTCCTCCCCCTCCTCAACTTTAGGCTTCACATCCTCCATAATCACATCATCGACCTTCTCTCCGTGTATTCCATTCTGCCGTCTTCGACGCCTCTCATCATCCTCGTCATCCTCATCGTCATCATCATTCTGGCCCGCTCCACCACCTCCTTTTCGGGGCCTGGAGCCGAGCCGAAAACTTTGCGTCGCGCTGGCGCCCGCCGCGAGGGATGTTGAAGAAGAAGTCGACGTCGAAGCATGCTTCGGATCATCCCCATTGGTCGTCGTCGTCGAGGCCGAAGATCCCGAGGCGTCATTGACGGCATGGGTCGTGACGAGAGCGCGTAGTTTAGGTATGCGGATGGGCACGCCAAAAAAAGACGAGGTTGAGATGGTTGCTCGGACGACGTCCTTGTGGCTGTGTGAGTCGGAATCCATGTCTGAATCGAGCTCGGCCGTGCTGGAGTCTCGAGGTGGGATCGAGGCGCGCGTCGTACCGGAGGTGCTTCGACGGAGGTAGGGTGGAAGCGGGGTCGGATCTCGAGGAGGCAGGCTTTGACGTCCTTTGGGACCGATCGAATGGTTGAACCTCTTTCTGGAAGGTGGCATGGGTTCCGAACCGACCTTCTCGTAAGGTGACGCGACACTTGAGGAATCGAGAGGCGTCTCCGGGACACGACCATACGCATCGTCTTCGACAGCGCTGACTCCACCCGTTGAGTGGAGCCCAGCCTCGTCCATCGACAAGGCAATAGGTACAAATCGGCCCAATTCGACTTCGCGATCATCGCCATTCGCGTCCGTTTTTGACCTCTTCCTTGGGCCACCTGTGACCTGTGACCCCTTGACGACGACAATCCCGACAAAAGGCTGTTCCTCGGATACGGACCTCACCTTCCGCCTCTTCGATGCCGGTCCACGGAGCTTGTTCTTGGTGGCGGCGGCGGGCGTCGAGGATTTCCTCTTGCGGGGTGACGAGGTCGCTTTGGTGACGGTGACGATCTTGGTTGATCGATTCCTCTTCCTCGGTGCCGGCTTTTGGAGTTCCTCCTCCTCTTCTTCTTCCTCTTCCTCCTCCTCTTCCTCCTCCTCTTCCTCCTCCTCCTCCTCCTCATCATATTCTTCCTCTTCCTTCTCCTCTACGGGCGCCTCTTCATCCGCCTCTTCAGGCTCTTCCTCTACAACCTTGGGCTTCCTGACCCTGGCCCTCTTCGGCTTCGGCTTCACAGTCGTACTGGCCTCCGTACTCGCTCTACTCCTCGAAGGCCTTAATCTAACCCTCTTCGGCTTCTCCGCCACCTGCTTCTCCCTCTGTTTCCCCTTCCCCTCTCCCTTTTTCCCCACCTCCTCAACGGCACCCCCTTTCCTATGACTCCTCCTCCTCTTCTCCTCTTCCCTCCTCATTTCCTCCTCCATCCGTTCCCTCTCCTTTTTCCTCTCCCTAGCCGTCAAAACCTTCTTCTTAGGTTTCTGCGGAACCCTGACCAAACCCGTATAAATCGCGATCTTCTTCCTTTCGTCCCATGCGTAATCGTCCTTGTAAACCGGGGGAGGCTTCATCTTGGGATGAATGAGCCGAGGTCCGGAACGCAATTCGAGGTCTGACAAGAGACGATTCGGGTTGAGGGTAGATGAGGAGGAAGGGGAAGGGTGGCGTGAGTTAGTTCCTCCTGCTGTGACGGAGATGGGTGTAGGCGTAAGGGAGCGATTCGCTCGGTTCGAATGAAGGTTCAAGGGTAATGAACTTGATCTAGTTCGCGTCGATGACCGCACTTTCAAAGCGTTGATCAACTGATTCGTCACCGACGTCGAAGGGGTCGAATTCGTTCCAACACCACCACCACCATTCAAGGAAGTCGAAGCGTGGTTGTCCGTCTCCGTTGCTCGAACAGACGACATCCTCCTCGTCCCGTATCGACTCTCCGGTCTGGGAGAACCAGGGTGAGGTGAACTCGTCGAGGATTCCCCTCCTTCGTGATCCGAGACGATCGTGGTCGTGTTGGCGAGTTTGGAGAGAGGGATCACTGGTGGGTTCACGAGAGATGCTTGGGTCGCTTGCGAGGAAAGTTTTTTGGCTCCTCGGGCGGGTTTGGGGGTGAAAAACCCGCGTTTGAATCTGAACGAGTGGGGATGTGATGAGGACTCTTTACGTATGGAAGAGCAGAATTCTCGTCGAACTCACTTCTCGCAGGTGGCGCACATGCAGCCCATGTTGTCGCGTTCAAAGTAGTGGATGCCTGAGGTCACGAAAGGGAGATCAGTGCCTCGTGGCACACTCTGCGGCCCTCTTACTTTTCATCCCGGCACTGACCATAATGCGTAAAGATCTCCTCGTCGGGTTGAATATCCTCGACGACTTTGAAGGACATGACGTTCCCGACGAGATAAAACTCGACGTTGTTCCTACAATCGTGCTGTCGAGTCGAAAAAAGCGCACCGTCAACTCGATCCACCTTCTCCCAAGTACGTCCACCCCATTCCATTCCCCCGTATAAGACCCACTCACATTAACGAACCTCGCCGGTCCCAACAATAAACAAAAGCACTTTTTCCTCTCCGACCAAAGGATGGAGAAATCGGACCTGCCTCCATTCTCCCTCATCTCATCATCATCCTCGTCGGTCAAATCGGCAATACCGCCTTGTAACCTAATGATCTCCCCCTTCTGAAAGGGCCGTGTGGCGAACACGCCTACTTCGATAAAATTATTCTTGGGAGGGGTGGGACCATGCGAAGTGGAAGGTTGGAGGAGGTTCAGAGCGATCGAAGAATCGGCGGGGGACAAACGGGGTAGGGCGACGACGCCTGCTGCGTTCGTAGGGAGGAGGGATCGGATCGAGGAGAAGGTGGACGGTTTGCGCTGTTTCTTGGCGTACCTGTATCACGAATGGTCAATCGCTCGAGCTTCGTTCGGAGGGGAATGTGCACGCTCATTCGTATGCTCACCTGTTGGTCTCGTGGAAGGCGATGCCCGTATCGGGTCTCAAGGCCGCGGCGTAGCGTTTGAGATGGGTCTTGAAGATGTCATAGTCGTCGTCCTCGTACTTGTTCATGAAATTTTTGAACACGTTGATGCTGAAACGTAGACCAAATCAAGTTGTCAACGATCACGCTCCGGAGCGTGGACGGGGCCCGGCACGGCGGTTTCCTCCCCGCGGCTGGTGAAGTTGAGGGCGTGGCTTGCCCGCCTCGCCTCGCCTGGACCGGGATCACTCCGATCAAAGCGACTACGCTGCTCCCGCAAGCCCATTGGGTGTAGGAAACTCACGTGCATAGTTCCTCTGTCGCTTCCGTAGCGGTCAATTCGGCTTTCCTCAACTTTGAATCACGAGAAAGATTTGAGATCAGTGAACCGGAGCGCGATTGCCGGCGTTCGAAAAGGCCGGTCGGTGATCAATGTAGCGGAGGCAGGCGAAAGATTCGATCCCCTCCATCGTCGATCCTACATTCAACATCCAACATCCAACACCCCAACCTTCCACTCCAGCCCAGCCCAACCACACCCCTCCGCACTCACCCTTTTGACGACTTTCAACACCTGTTCGAGGTCAGGTTGCCTCAACCTCGTCTCGGCGCGATCGTGGCGATCGATCTTGCCCGTCCTACGCCCCGACACGCGATCTTCTTGGAAAACGCAAATGTCCAAGATCACTCGACTGATTACAGGGGAAGATGGAATCAGTTCAATTCAGTCAAGATGCGCAGCGAGAGAGGAATCGACAACCCCATTCCCTCCCCCTTCAGCTCGCAGGAGGAGAACTGGCTCGGGTCTCTGGCCATTCAAAGTGACGAAAAAACGAATCAAAGAAAAAAAAAAAAAAAAAAAAAAAAAAAAAAAAAAAAAGAAAAGAAAAGAAAACTCACGTGCAGATATCATCCGCATCAGCAAGGAATTTGAAATCCAACGCCGCGTTCGAGTGAAATCCCTTTTTGTGAACGCACGGAAAAAGCTCTTCTCACTAGTTAGCTCCCCCCGTGTGCCGAGATTCGGAAAGTTGATCGACGCTCTCCCTCCCTCCTCTCCCTTTGATCGCCAACAAAAAAAAAAACAGGACGTACCACGAGCGCCATGACCTATTGACCTCTTCTCAAGAGTATTCCCGAGACGGATGACCAATGGTGGGAAAGGGCGCAAAGGTCGATCGGCCGAATGGATCTGAGCGGTATGAGCTTGGCGAGAGTGAGAGAACGAAGGGAGAGAGGGAGCTCCAGCCTCTCGTCCTCAGCGGCCACGAAAGCCGAGAGCCGAGCGGGCTCGAGCGGGGGCGTTCACGTTGGCGCCCGAGCTCGGTCGCAGCTTTTTCAACTTGGGGCAGAGATAGCACAGATGGCGTACAGAACCATACAAGAAAAATACTTAGCAACAGCGAGAAAGGAGAACAAGCTACCTAACAAGTTTCAAGCATAATCAAAAGTCGGATAATCGTGAACCCCTATCCGACCATCGCACCGCCTCCACCCAGCCCACTCCCCACCACTCCGCCACTCTTCACATTCTGAATCAACTTGGTCACGACGCCGAGTGCCTTGGTCCTTCCTTCCCTGAACAAGAACCGATCCCCAACACGGATGAATTCGGCGTGTTTGATGAACCGGAATTGAACCCTGCGCGGAAGGATGGCTTAGTGCTTGGGTCTTGGTTCAAAAGCTCATGTGCGCGAACTCACGTCGCCCTGTCCCCCGTCCTGATACAAGCCTTATCGACAATAGCCTCGATCTGTACCGTCTGTCGAATAGGCCCGAGGTGCATCATGGCTGAATGCATTGAAATCGGGAATGGAC
Source organism: Microbotryum lychnidis-dioicae p1A1 Lamole (assembly GCA_001244265.2). Taxonomy (NCBI): domain Eukaryota; kingdom Fungi; phylum Basidiomycota; class Microbotryomycetes; order Microbotryales; family Microbotryaceae; genus Microbotryum; species Microbotryum lychnidis-dioicae. Next base: position 1,318,139 of record CDLV01000005.1, read on the forward strand.
CACAACCCTAGAGTCAGTCCTTGGTGGGGTGTGACGACCATACAAAGTTATTGACGTACCTTGGTAATGGGATGAAATCAAGGTGTTGTGATACAGGATCAAGACTTGACCTTCGAACCTGGAAACGGCCACGGGTGGAATCTCGGTCTTGGCCAGCAGGACCATACCTGTCACAACCAAACCAATCATGCATCAGTGTCTTTGATCCCTGCACCCACTCGACCAACTTTGAATCGACCCACCTTTCCTAATTTGACTCCTCTTGATCCTCTTCAACGCGAATGAGACTGACTGTCCGGCCTCGGCCCTATTCACGTTGACCCTCTTCCTCTGAATACTCTTCACCGCCGTCGTCACAAACCCACCCAACGAATCCGGGCCCAACAAGACCGTATCGCCGACATTGACCACCCCACTCATGATGGTCCCACTTGTGACCGCGCCTACGAACGGTACGGAGAATACGTCCGAGATGGAGAATTCGAAATCGGCGTCGAGGGGGAAATGGGCTTTGGAAGCGATCGGAGCGACGTTGAGGAAAGTTTTGATCAGGTTCAGTCCTTGACCGGTGACGTTCGAGACAAGAAAGATGGGGCACGCTTTGGCTTGAGCGAACGAACAGGCCAGTTCACAGGCCATACCAGGATCTTTGACGAAAACGGGGGTTTTGCGACACCCGGGAGAGCGAAGGATCTTGACGAGTTGTTTGATCGTTTGTTCGAGTACGTGCGCGGGGGTCGAATCAATTTTGGTCACCACACACACGACGGGCACGGAAAGTGCCAACGCGACAGAGAGATGTTCTTTGCTCATCCCGATCAATCCTGCGTTCGCCCCGACGATCAAGAGCACGAAATCGGGTGAGGTCGCGGTCAGACCGAAAAGCGTGGTCTTGAGGTACCTCTCGTGTCCGGCCAGATCAGAGAAACTGATAACTTTGCTCGCCCTGGCCGAGATCTCTTCCCATGACAATTGTTGCTTCCTCAAGCCCGTACCCTGTTGGAATACGGGTGTTTCGGGCTCGGGTGATGTTGAAGCTGCGGGGATGGGGTGGGTTGATTTCTCGAGTAGGGCCGCATGAGCAGCTTCGGGCATGACGGCTTGACCTTTAGAGGTGAACCCAAGCAATTCCATCCCGACCGACGAGGTCCTGCCCGATTCGATCTCATGCTTGTGACGAAAGAGGGAAACGCGAGCTCTCCCCCTGCCATCGTCCAAGCGTCCCTTGGTGAGTACGCCCAACAAACTCGATTTACCGGCATCGACATTCCCGACGACGGCGACCCTGACCTCGTTCAAATCCTGTGCGCTCTCGGCGATTTTGCGGACCAAGATTCTCAGGGCCTTGTTGCTCCACCTTTGGGTGGTGGCTTCGTCATTGACTGCGCTTGGGGTGGTGGTCAATTCCGGTGGATTTGGCCGTGTATCGAGGTGTGCTTCGTCAAAGGGGTTGTGGAGGACCGAGGCGTCGGCGCCAATCTCGTGCGCAAGGGTCTGGATCGTTTCGACAATCTGCTTGACCTGGAGCGGCGTGGGTGGAGGTGGCTCCGAGTCGGCGGGTAAGGATGACTCGGGAACGTCAAACAGAGACGAGAGGGATGTAGAGGTGAGGTTGTGTGATCCAAAGTGAAGTTCGAGTTCACCGTGCTGGAGATGGAGCGTACGAGCGAGCAGGGAGGCGAGCGCGGCGTTGGATCGCTCGGTGGGGGTGAGCAGTCGGTCCTGTGCGAGAAATGCAAGGTGTGTTAGTCTTGATCTCGCCGTGTATGGGGTTTCAGGGTCCTGACTCACCCTCAACGGTCTCGGATCCTCGTCGTCGTCGTCGACCACCTCCGCATTGTTATCGGTTTGCTCCATGAGGTGGTGCGAGTCGGCAAGTGGGGTAGCGGCATCCGCTCCCACGTTGACCTGGCCCGTTCCCCCCAGGCTCAGTTTGGCCAACTTGTCCTGCACGGTACTCTGACTGTGGAGATGGTGATGATGAGCCTGGACCCTGGCCATGGCCTCCTTCTGGTGGGCCTGTTCGAGTTGATCCTGGAACTGCTTGAGCGAAGTCCGTTCGGTCGGCGGTAAGGGAGTCGCAGAGAGCAGTCGTTTCTCGTGCCGTGTGGTGCGAGGTGGGTTGAGCATGCTACTTGGTGTAGAGGTGGACATGGTCGGAGGGAGGACGGTCAGCGTGTACGAGCACAGGAAGCGGGAAGCAAGGAGAGGAGAGGAGCGAAGAGGCCTAACAATACTCGGCGCTGAGCGAGTTTGAATCAAGCACTAATCTATGCGCCTAATCTAAGCTAATCAACGCCTTTGACCATCGCCGGCCGGTGCGCATTGAGTCAAACCGACGGCGCGTGTGCCCCATTTGACGCGTGTGGGGGACCATTTTTCGAACCCGAACCCTGGGGCGTTTATTTTGGAGCGTTGTTTCTTCGTGTCAGAAAGCGACTCAGCACTAGAAAAGCCACTATTAATTCCACTGCATTAGACTCGCCGCTGCCGGGGCGTGCAGGCTTCTCGATCGCGAGTGTCAGTTCAAGGTGCTCCAGATATCCGATCGCGAGCTCCGAGTCGATCACCCCCACACCGCATCTACGGCTCACCCCGTCGTCAGCCCCTGCTCAGCAGCTCAGCTCGGCTCAGCTCAGCTCTGCTCACCCCGTCGTCAGCCCCTGCTCAGCAGCTCAGCTCAGCTCTGCTCAGCTCTGCTCAGCTCTGCTCAGCTCTGCTCAGCTCTGCTCAGCTCTGCTCAGCTCTGCTCTGCTCTGCCCTCCTAGCACAGCCCTCACCCACCCTCCAAATGACATCACCTCCATAAGCTACTCCTCCTCTCTTCCCCCCCTTTCCACCATGTCCCAACCCGGCCGTCGTACACCCTCTTCAGTGCGAGCGAATCGATTAGCTCGAGCGAGTCAGGTCCAACTCGAAGCAGAAGAAGAGCGCCTTCCCGTGCTACAAGAGACGCAAGAAGCGCATCGCCAGCCACAACAATCGGATCCCGATCATCTCCCCCACGACAACGATGACGAAGATGATGACGAGCAAGTACCTGCTCTACCTGCTCTCCCACATCAAGACCCAGACGAAGCACCTCCTTCGTCACCTGCCTCCCGCCCAGTAGAAAACCTTTCCCTCCCCCGCCAAGCCCTGCAAGCCCTGCAATACCTCGATCACCAAGCCGGACAAGCCATGGCGCTCAATAGGGCCTACCAGAAGAAATTGGTCGCGAGGATGTCCAAGTTGGCCGAGAGGGACGAGCAGTTGAATAGGTTCAAGGTGCGCTCATCTCATGCGAGGTCGGACAGCGATGTACGCGCTTGTTGATGTGTACACTGTTTCCTATTTTGAAGCTCTTGTTGGACTCGATCGTCTACGACGAAAATCAGGAAGCACCACCTCAAAGCGAGGACGAAGAAGAAGGAGACGACCACGACCACGACCAGCAGGCCCATCCTCAAAACCTTCCTGCCGCCAAAGTCAAGATCGTCGCCAATGGCTTCAAAGAGGTCGCATTACCTTGGTTCAAGCATTTCCATGGTCAGGTACGTTCCGACGCAGAAGCCGTGCTATCATCTCGCCCCGGGAAGAGCTGACTCTTTCTCTCGCGCGACACAACAGTCCCTCCCACCTAATCGAGATGCCAAAATCAAAGAAGCCTATTTAACTTTGACCAAGTTTCATGCCTGTGCGTTCCCCAGCTGCACCGGGATTCATCGAGAGTTGTTAAGAGCTGAAATGGGTCCGTATCACACTCGCAACAGGGTCCGCCTCGGATCGTCTTCGCCTCAAACAAGAAGTCGCGACTCAACTCTCGCGTCGCCAACATTTGCAAGACCAGGATCACGAGTCAGTTCTGGACTCATTGTCCGCGCGGCAACGCGTTTACTGACCATAGAGACGGCTTGGAGCAATCCAGCAGTGCCCCGATTGATCCTCTCGACCCCAAGTGGATGGCCGATTCGATCGATTGGGATGCGATTGCCCTCGTCGTAAGTTAGAACCGACTCGCTCACCCCTCCTGCGAAAACCTAACCGCCTTTCCCTCTCCCCACTAGTTCCCACGCCACACCTCCATCGACTGTCGTCTCCAATACTTACAACACGACCACCCTCGAATCAACGTCCAACCCTGGACCTCGACCGAACTCGAGCGTCTCTACACCCTCCACGAAACCCTGCCCCGACCTACCAATCTCTCGACCCTGAGCACCGAACTAGGCACTCACCGTACCCCCTCCGATTGTCTACGCCAACTCCGTCGAAAACCTTACCACTCCCTTCCCCGACCTTTCGACGCCTCGGAAGATGCTAAACTTTTGCAAGGTATGACTTTGTACGGTCAAGATTGGCAAGCGCTTTCAGCGTACGTAGGACGTCCCGCCAACGCTTTGATCACACGTTGGACCAAAACTCTTCAACCCAATATAAAGAAAGGTAAATTCACTCCCGAAGAAGATGAATTACTCCTTCAAGCGGTTGAAAGATGGGGGACGAAGAAATGGAAAGAAGTTAGTTCGGTCGTTAGGTTTCGTACGGACGCGCAGTGTAGGGAGAGGTGGTTCAATCATTTGGATCCGGAGGTGAGGCAAAATAAGAAGAAGAGGTGGACGCAGAAGGAAGATGAGTTGTTGAGAAGGTTGAGAGCGGAGGGGATGGGCTGGAGCTTGTTGGCCAAGAGGTTCAAGGGTAGGACCGATAATGCGGTCAGTCTTTCTTTTGAGGAAGGAGTCTGTTGGCCTGGATGTTTCAACGTTTTCTGATGATCGTGGAGTAGTTCTTTCTACAGTGTTTGGTGAGGATGAAAACTATTGAAGCGCAGGCGAAACGGGCCAAAGCGAAAGCGGAAGCGGAAGCAGCTGATCAATCTGCTTCGAAAAAGAGGACCAAGAAGAGGGCTCAAGAGGGGGAGGAAGGACGAGCGGGGAAGAAGAAGAAGAACACTCAAGTGGAGATGGAGGTGGTGGAGAGTGAGAGTGAGAGTGAGGAGAATGAGTGATGAGTGAGTAGAGTTGGCTCACGAGATAGGATTCTCTATTTTTCCTCGTGGCAGCTCACTCGCTTGGTGATCGCTTCTTTCTTCGAGTTCTTGTTGTTGGTAAGGGCTCGGCAGCGTCTCGAATTTCATTCCGAGAAATGAAAATTTGCGTAAAACAAGAAAGAAAGAAGAACAGAAAAAGAAGCCTCTAATTCGCTCAAACACTCAAGCTCCTCAACCCGCTCCCACTTTCAACGCGCAAAGTCGATCTCCCTCGATAAGCGCTTGGGAACACGTCCCCACCACCCACACCGTTCCCCGTGCCTACCTCATCACTGCCCCGCGACGTCGTCGTAGAAAGGTCCAACCCTCTTCGGGGGTCGTAGACAGTGCGTTTGGGTTTTTTGTAGGTCCAGCCCTGGTTCAAATGCAAGTGGCATAAAGGTCAGAGTCAGCCTCTGCCCCAAACTTGTTTGGGGGCTTCGATCCATAATTCATGTAACAGCTCACTTGGAACGCCAACCCCTTCCTAGCATCCAACAACATCTGCCCATGCTCAACGTGCTTCAACAAGGGATCCCTCGTCGTATCGGGCGCGGGAATGCCCGGAGCAATCTCAGGCGGCGGGAGAGGGTTCTAGGTTTGGGGTGGACGGGAAAGGACCAGGTGAATCTTTGGGGGCTTCTTGGTATGAAGAAAAGGTGATAAGCTTACCGCATCGATGTCCTCCTCGAAATACCTCGTATCCGTTGACGAAGTCAAGCAAGGTACGAAAGGGGGTGTTTGGAGATGCAAGGTGGGAAAATCGATGCCTCGGAACCAAGGGTGAGCCTGTGGCAGAGGTCGAACTGGAATCAGCTCTCATTTGGTTTTACTTCCAGACCACAAAGGGGGTCAAAAGCCATCAAGCCCCTAGCTCACCTTGATCTCCTCCGCCCCATCCCCAGCCCCACCCGGTTCGGCCTGCCCTCTCATTGCTGCCCCGGTCGGACTCCTCAAGGACTCCATCATTGAATTCGGCCTATCTTTCGACACACTTCTCCTCGAACCCAGGCGATCTTCTCTCTCACAAATCAGACTCGTGATTAAATCCTGCGCTTCGCGGGAAATGCGAGGTGTCGATGGGAATCGGAGGTAGGAGCGCCAGTTTCGAATCTGGGGAATGGGAAGTGTTTAAAATAATCGGTGGGTCAGTCGATAAAAGGTAGAAAAATGATAATGGTTTTTTTGTTATACCTTTTGACGAGTTTGAGTCCGATTTTTGGACACGCTGTAAAGATGATGAGGCAGTCATACTGAGCAAAGTTCTATCGACTGCATCTGCCATGAGAGCGGAGTGGAGAACTCACAAGGGAGGATAGCCATAGAGCATCTCGAACATGATGACGCCAAGTCTGAAACACTCGAAACAATCGGACATGATTCTTTAGCCAACCTCGACGCAGTTCCACCTCGGTGTTGGACTTACGACCACCAATCCGACTCAGCGCCATACCCATGACCCCTGAGCACCTCGACGGACATGTAATTGTTGGTCTAGCGGAATCGAGCGAGAAGATCAGCCCGTGTGCTGGAACACAGCACACTCTCCATCTTCCGGACTCACCCCAACGACCGAATAGGCCAACCTCCTTCGATTACGATCCCGCCAAGTCAATAAGCTGTCCTGAATGTCTTCAGCACCGTTCGACTCTTCTCTCTTAGGATCGAACAGGGGTTCGCCTCGAGGGAATTTACGGCCTTTGATGTTGGGTTCTTCGAGGTTTATACCGTGTTTGTAGAGCAAATCGCGACGTTGTTGGTCAAAGTAGGTGGCGTCGTGGGCCCAGTGGAAATCTGAGCGAGGAGGGGAGAAGAGAGGCTTAGCGTTGCGCTGGAAGGAAAAGCGCCTTATGCGTAAAAGGTGTACCGGTCGCAAGTCCAAAGTCAGAGATGGCAATGTGCCCATTGGAGTCAAACAGAAAGTTGTCGGGCTTGACCTGTATCACCGAATCGCAGATAAGCACGTCGGATACAACTTAAGCGCCGAGACGCACTCACATCACGATGGATCGCCCCAAGTACCGTATGCGTTTCTTGAATCGCGCAGATCATCTCGGCGATGTAAAACTTTGCGAACGGTTCCTTGAATGTATCTCGCTCGATCAGGAGGCTCAACAGATCTGTTGCGCAGCATTATCGAGGCGGTGAGTCGCGGAAGGCAGGCCTTTCACAACCGACATCTCTTCCTCACCTCCTCCTCCCATGTATGTCATTACGAGATACAAATGATCGACATCTTGGAACGAGTAGGCGAGTCGAACCGTCCATCTCGTCGATGTGGAAGCTGTCGCGAGCAAGTCCCGCTCGGCTCGAACGTGGCCTTCCTGACCTTTGCGGAGCATGCTACAGATGAAAATGACCACGAAAATCAGTAGGCTATTCCAAAAATTGTTCAAGTCTCGCACTGGTGTGACTTACTCTGCTTTCCTCAGCTGCTTCATGGCAAAAACCCTGACCAAAGCCGAATACGAATACATCAGCAACCGTGAACTTATGAACTTGCCCCACCGACAGCACTCACTCGCCGGTCCCCCTCTCCTTGACCAAACTAACGACCCCAAAAGCCCCATGTCCAATAGTCTTGAGTTTTACGAACGAATTGACCCCAACCCTCTGCCTCATCTCCCTCAAATACTCCGTCTCACTCAACTTCCAAGCCTCCCTCACGCATTGTCGTTGCTGATCATTCAAACTCAACCTCATCAACTCCTTCTCCAACAACAAGCGCCGCGTATCCCGATCACGAGGTTGTTTGAGGATGGCGTGGTATTTGGTCTCGAAGTAGACTTTGGCGGCGACGGCTTTTTCGATCGTCAACAGGGATGGGACGAATTTCGGTTCGGTAAAGGGCGGGTTGAGTGCATCGGGATCGTGGATGATTGTGTCGTCGTTTGAGGAGTCGTGTTCGTGCGAGAACGAGTGGTCAAAGTAGACTTCTTGTTGTGATGAAAGTGAGGAAGAACCAAAGTCGGGCAAGAGGGTTCGACCGCCGGGCGAGAAACGAGTGGTGCCCAGTCCCGCTCCAGTGACGTTATGTGGGGTGAGGTTCCGGTCATGCATCTCCGGCTGCACGTCCTCTCCATCAAGAAAGGGCAAATTCTGTACCTCGAGCAAGCCCAAGAACGGTTCGTCCTCAATCGCCCCCGTCTCCGAAGGGACCGAAGAAGTGCTCAAAGGGAAAGGTGACATGGGACTCGAGCTAACGACTGAAGGCGGAAGACCGTTGACCACTTGGAGTCGACCTTCTGGCTGCGCATCGTTGCGAGCGGCTTGGACTTGGGCGATTCCGCGCGCTCGGGCTACCGTTCGTGTCGCCGCTTTAATGGGCTCGGCCCAGCCTCGTTCTGTCCGGAGAATGAGCACCAAGCTGCATTCAGGGAACTGATTCGATGAAATGGAACCCTGCGAGCGCACTCACGTCCAATCTTGCCTACCCCGTCCAGCTTCCATCGGCGCAGCAGGACCTCAGCCTGTTCAGCATCCGAGGCATGCACCAGATGGCTGCGTGGTAACTCAAACAGGTGTGGTCATTCAGTTGAAGCAGCACCCCTCTACTCTTTTAAAGGAAAAAAGGAGAGACAACGCCGGAGCCAAAGACTCACGTAAATCCCTCGGGCCTCCCAATTAAACCCTTGTGAACCCCTTTGACCTTCCTCAACCCACCCCCATTGGGACCCCTTTGCATCTCCGGAGGCAGTGGGGCTTGATAATTCAGCCTCCTGTAACCACCTTGATCCCATTCCTGAATAGAACCACCACCAAAAGCTGAAGGTGCGAGCGTCAGACCTGGTCCGACGATCCTCGAAAGGGGGTTGTAGAGCCTTGAACCAGTCGCGGCGAGCAGGTCCCAGAACCCAGAGTGGACGAGGATGGAAGAGGAGGCTGCAAGAGGAATGTTCGAAGTTCGAGTATTGGAGAGTGGAGACTCGTATGCTCGGTGTAGGACCGTGGTCTCGTCCTTCAAGGGTGGTTTTGTAACTCGAGCGTTCGCTGTGGCAGAGACTTCGGGTCGGACTGGTATCGTCGACGGTGGTGGTGGTGATGGTGGAAGAGTAACAGCACACCCTCTGACGGTCGGGATCAAAGGCAAAGGGGGTGCATTGTTCCTCTGCGTCCTCGGAATGTTCGGCAAAGCACGATGAGCCAGCGAAGTCGGGCCTTGAGCGAGCTGTTGACCAACGAAGAAAGTTGATCGCGCCCCATCATCGATCGTACCTGACGAGAACCAATCACCCGGATCATTTGCAACAACACGAGGTGAGGCCAAAGTGCTGATGCCGTAGACCGATTCAAGGGCTGTGACGGGTCGAGGGAAGCCGGGCGTTTCGAGAGGCGGACACGGCAGAGGGGGTCGTGTCGACATGGTTTGACCCCGCTTTGTGCTCGGCGAGGGACAGCGAACGCTAGACGAACCCACAGCGTTGCCAGCTGAAGTAGGGAGTTGAGGAAGGGGTCTCGAAGTGGTCCTGGGTTTGTGAAGACACGGATTCAAGAGATCGGGAGCAAAGATGCGGACGTTCGGGTCCGTGGTGCCGTTCACAGCCTTAGAGGCCCGGGCTCCGCTTCGATCGTCCATCGTTGCCGCCGGACTCGATCGCGGACTGGGACTAGCAGGCCCGGCACCGACCATGTTCGTTATCGTTATCATCGGCGTCCGTCGTAGTTCACTCCTGGTCAAGTTCTGCAGCTGCGTACTGACCGAACTGGATCCTGATGCGTCTCTTGTGATGTCGAGATCCATGTTCCCCAGTCGGTCGGGTTCGATCTGGGGTGCGACGTGGACCAGATTTGGATGTGGGGAAGGGACGGGGACCCGCCTCAATCGCCGATGGTTGGGAGTTTCCATCTGCAAAGGCTTGTAAGAGACGTGGGTGAACGGTTGTGAGCTTGAACTCCAGCAAACTTGCAGTCATGAGCTGAAGATGCAAGTCAAGGAGATGTCTCCACCGCAGACTCGAATGGCTCCCTCGCTCGATCGAGCGATGCGGTGCGGCAGTGCATGAGCCTCCTAACTTTGTCAGGGAGCTCCGAACACCCAAGACGCGACGCGTCGCCTCAAACGTATGATCAAGCACGACGGTACAAATACAACATACGATGAAACGACATTAATTTCTCAATCGAGCAACGGCGGTGTCGAGCCAGTCATCTTCTTCCTCCGGTGGAAGGCGTCCAAAAGCCTGACTGGAGACGAAGCCTGATCCTCCGGCGGATTCCGCAAAGAAGGGGTGGTCTATAAAACGCAGTCGTCAGATTTAGACCTTTAGTGATCGACAGTGGTTCCCAGAAGCACTTACTGAGCCTCTCTTTGTCGGATAAAACCTTGATCATCGCAACCTCGGTACCCTCCCCCCCCACTTGAGCATTCATCAGAGCTCCAACCCCCGATCCCATTCCCAACATCCTGACATGCTCGGTATTCATCTTCCTGACCGTGACATCACCTTCTTCCGCACTGGAGCTCTTGGAGAACAAGATCATACTGCCCAACACGCTGCCAACCCCAACGACGACGGGAGTGATCTTGTCATCTGGGTTGAGGCGCACGGTGCGGAAGAGGACTCGATTGCCTACTTCTGCACCGGCCATGTAAGCTGCCGAAAGCGTCATCAACGAGGGGATACGGTGAATTGCTATTGGAAGTAGAGAGGTCGAGTTTGTCGATCCGGTAGTATGAGATACGGGACCTTTGCGAAGAATTTGATTCGCTTCCTGACGGGTGACCAGGTTGGCCTGATGCATGAAGAGCAGAACGATGAGCAGTTTTGAGCGAAATTCGTGAATCATCTGAGACTGACCATGAAGAGAGTTGCCAGCAAGTAGTGGGTATCCTCCTTGCTCTGGATCTTGAAAAAGAACCACGAGTCGCTTAGGCCGACAAACGAATCCAACACGCGACCCTTGAGTTGATCGTCGGGGATCTTGCCAATCTCCAACAAGAGCTGATCCGGTTTTCCCTGGGAAGTGATGGGTATGATGACGCGCAGACCGTAGACAATGTCCTGGCCCGGCTGAGGTGGATAGGCGATGGCTTCGATGCGAGGAAGGGATGTTGGGCGCGTGAAGCTGGGCAGATGGAGGTAGTACACGAGAAAGAGGGCGAGGAGAAGCTTCAGGTAGGTTGACGGACGGGAGATCCACGGCGGCGTCGGGTGCTTCTCAGAGGCTGGTGATGGTGCTGACTTGGCAGGGGTGGCATTGTACTCGGGCGGAGGCGAGGCAAGTGGGGGTCGTGCGGGCGGGGATGACGTAGCACTCGGCGCATTCAAAGGCAGACCATCGCCCGCCATAGTCCCGAGTCAGACCGGAAGGAAAATAGATGAGAGAGGTGGTAATGTACCGGGGGTGAAGGCCAGGGCTACAGACGGGTACGGATGGTTGCAGATCAAGCAGAGACTAAGCAGAGCCAAGCCGCGAGCAATCAGGGGCGCTTGAGGCGGTCTGCTCTGGCTCAACCTTGTAATATGTCTGTGCTGAGCTTGCCCAAAAAGTGAGCAGCGAATGGCGCTCCTTACCAGTCTCCCAGTCGAAGTCAGTCACAACATACACATCAATTTGGATTTGAATGCTGACCTTCATACTCACCGTTCCGCTCCGCTCCGCACCGCACGACCGCATACACTCGCATCCCCACATTCATCTACGCAGCTCATTATCGAGATCTTGTCGCGATTGGGATGGCACACCGCACACTACTCAGATAGAGAACGCCAATCGGATCTGGCTTCGGTCGCTTTGGTCAGTCGCCCCTGCATGTTCTACTACTCGGTATCACTCGGACTCGGACAGACTCCCCTGACCACCTCACCCCTGCTCTCTTGCGCAGACTCACCCTGCTTTTCTGCATGCGGCGCAATACCTGCTCTACTCTTCGCCATCACTTACGATCCGCAACTCGGGTCGCTCAGCCTCCCTGGCCTCGACCGTCTCGTCCAAGCCCGAACTGGCCTCGCTCATCACCTCGCTCGTCGCCTTCTCCGACAAGGATGTTAGCCATCCAGCTTCGGTGACAACCATTCTCAACTCGTGCCTTAACGTATCCTCACTCTCTCTCGGCGTCGCCATATTCAACACTTCAGAAGCTTCCAACGCTCTGAAACTAGCAGCTCTACAGAAAAACCTCACCAGGTTCACGTGGGTCGGGATCGATCTGTACCCCGTCGCCGACCTACTTGCGGCATGGACCAACCTCCGAGACTTGAACGTGACTGTCGAAACCTCGAAGGGACTTGAAATCATTGCAATACCGCGTTACCACCTACAAATATTATCCGTCTCGGGTAGGCCAACTCACGGAATGTTGGTGCTTGGTGGGGACTACCTCGTGCACTTGCTCGGGTCAACTAGACCGGGAACGCTCCGAGTGCTTGAACTGCATCATATCTGCTTCGAAAGTTCGGATGACACCGCCTCGACCGTGCTCAACCCATATCTCCCATTCGTACGGTCCCTGACCATGCGCCACCTAATTCCAAACCCACTTCTGGATTGTCTCTCCGTCTGTGAGCCCCACACCTCGCTCCGTCGTCTCGTCTACTCGCCCACGGCCGGCACCACCCTGGAAACATTTGGAAATCCCCTCCCCATCCCCAAGTCGTTGCGGTCGATCCACGTCACGGGGCGAACGACATACCTCGAGATGGGACTCATACCCACGCTCCAAAGCCTCGGAGTAGAAGACCATGCTCTGAGGTTGATCGAATTGAGAGGCCCCTTTGCGTCCGACCCTCGATCGGCAGTATTGCGAACATTGTGCACGGTCCAAGGGATCGAGTTGCAGGTCAGGCGGGAATTTTCCGGCTTATCTGATTAACACTGTGAGAGATTGCCCCGTCATTCATGAAACATGATAAGATGCAAGGCAAATGTTTACAATTGCAACGAGAATGCAGTACATGGTAGCAAAGCAGATCAAATTTTGCGCTCTACAGGGCGAATCGTTACACCCGGTTTGATCAACACCGAAGGCAGAGTCTGGTCTCGTAGGACCTGTGAAGATGAAACATATGTATCAGTTGTCATTTTTTGCCCGCTTTCCAAGCCGCTCTTGGATCAGATAATACCTACCGTACTCGTCGACCACTCGGGTCCCATCGGCGTCCTTAACTTGTGTTCGTGCTGCGCGACACTCGTATAAGGGAACGGCAGATCCTTAAGCAAATACTTGGACGCCTTCTTGTCCTTCTTCTCCGAGATGATGACGTTGGAGAACTTGGCGTCTTGACGATCCGCGGCTTTGATACCGGGGACGTGGGTGATGAATTTGCGTTGGGGTTTCTTGGATTTCTTGACGCCTTTGCCAGACCATGCGCCCTGAGTGAACGGAAGAAGCAGATCAGCCGATGATCGAGGATCGGACATCAATAATTCAGACGAATAACTCACCCATCCAGGCAGCGTATTATCAATCTCCTTCGGTGCATCTCTCTCGATTTCCCTTCTCTTCTCCTCCTCAAAGTCAGCAACCACATCATCGCCCGCAAAAGCCTTGGCGACCAACTCCCTCTGTTGAATTGCCGTCTTGCCTTTGCCCCTTTGAGCATCAACGTCTCCTTCCTCATCCGACGAATCCACCTCCTCATCCTCCATCGTCAACCGAGCACTCGCCTCAGTCGACAATTCGATCCCAGCCTGCTTTCCCTTCGCCTGACCCTTCTTCTGCACCTTCTTGTCCGTCGAGGCCTCAGGCGCCCTCCCAACCCCCTCAATCTCGACCCTCGCATCATCCTTCTCCGCCTCCCTAGCGTCCTCAAGTCGACTCTTCCGTCGCTCGACTTTGGACGCTAACTTGGTCGCGGCGTGTTCATCTTTTCCAAAAGCGGCTTTGTTGGGTTTGCGCGAGATCTTGGAGCCGGAGGCACCTTCGGCGGCGAGGGCGAGCCACGGATTCGATTCGCTCGTCGAGGGGCCTGAAGCCGATGTGGAGGCGAGAGGAGAGGGACGGACAGATGCTACGGACAGAGGAGCCGATAGTTTGGTCGTGTGCGTGGACGATTTGGTCGAGGATGTTGAAGGTGTGGGCTGGGCGGAAGAAGTCTGGGTGGAGGTCAAAGCCTTTTTAGCTCCTGCAAAAAGCCAAGCCTCAATTCACTACCTGAAAAACTCACCTGAGCTAACCCCGAAGGTCCGAAGACCATTCGCCCTGTATTACCCTGAACCTGCTGCGACTGCGCGCCCGGTTCCTCGTCATCAGAATCGTCCTCATCATCATCTCGTAGTGCACCACCCATCTCATCCATCCTCTCGAGTCGGGTTCGAAGTTCGTCCGTCGATTGCTGCACCTTGCGATCCTCTCGAGCGATGGCGTCCCTCATGAACTTCATGTTGAGCACACCCTTGAGCTGCGGCCCATTCTCGGCCTTGTCCTTCTCGCGCGCTTCGAGACTGGCAAGTTCGTCGAAGGCTCGTCGTCGGATCTTGTCGACACCGCCTTCAGTGTCGTTCTCATCTTCCGAGTCGTCCGAGTCGTCGTCGTCTGAAGATTCATCGCGATCGTCATCGCCGCGGCCTTCGATTCTCCTTGTCAAGGCCTCCTTGCGCGCTACCATCTCCCTCACGGCCGTGTTCCTCTCCTCATCCAGTCCCTCCAGCCCTCCAATATTCGTCCGACTCCACCTCCCACCCTTGGACGAATGCTTAAGCGTCATCCTCTCCTTAGCCCGTAACACCTCCCTCCTCGCCTGTTCATCTTCAGCCCTGGACCCACCGTCCAACAAGTCCAACTCTTTCAACTCGTCCAAACTCAACCCATCCAGACCTTCCTTCCCACCCTTGGCCAAAGCCTTCCTATGAATTCTCCTAAACACCTTGGACTTGATCTTGGCGACCCTCTTGGCCTTCCTCTCCGCACGAAACATCAAATCCCTCTGAGTCCTCAGCTCGGTCTGTCGCTTGACCAAATCTTCCGGATCCAACGTCTTCAATGCTTGTTGTTCAGCCTTCTTCAAATCCGATCCCGTCATCTGTCCAGCAGCAAGCAAGCTCTGGATTGAAGCCTCGAGTTGGTTCGATGGCTCAAAATTGGCGGCCCATTCATTCGAGTTGGCGTCCCTTTGCGCATCCCCCGTAGGCGCCATGAGAGGGAGGGTCAAGCGTTCATGACGAGCGCCTTCGACGCCGAGGCCAGACACGCCCTTCATGCGTCGGACGGTCTCGTTCCACTTGTCCGTCTCTTCCTTGGTCTTGTCAAAAGCAGCTTCACGATCGATCTTGTCTTGGAGTCGGGCGGGAAGAGGAGCTGCAAGAGGTCCGGGAGCTTTGAGATGAGAGTTGGAGGAGGAGGTCGCGCCTGTCGACGCGGTGGCTTTGAGAGTTTTGCGGAGTGCGACGAGCTTTGGGTTCTTGGATTCAGCGAACGAGGCGAGCAAGTCGTCGAGTTGGATTTTGCCTGTGTGCATGGTGAGTTTGATGAGGTCATGTTCGGGATTCATGACATAAAGTAACGACTCACCGTCGTTGGCTCCATCCTTTGCACCGACAGCCACAAATTCGCCCTCGGGATAGGCTTCAGCTTTCTCCTTGAGCACGACCCTCTTCTTCTTCTTCCCACTCGCATCCGGCTCCCCACCTTCCAAATCATCATTCTTTCGCTTTTTGCCCGCTTCGAGTCCCTGGACGAATGCATCCAGCTTGTCGATCGCGCCTTCGTATTCCGAGTCATTGTCGTCAGAGTCGACCGAGCTCATGTCCTCGTCCTCATCGTTGTTTTCGCTGTCCTCATCGGAGGCGTCCGAGTCATAGAGACTCATGTCAAGCATATGAGTAGCGTCATAGTAGGCCGCATCGTCATCAGAATCGGCTTGCGAGTCGTCCTGGTCTTCGTCGAGGTTGATCTCGAGCGGTTTCGACTTTGAAGCCGAGGTGCCTTTCTTGCCCTATCGCACCGAAAGACAAAATGTTAGCCCCTCAGTGAGCATA
This sequence comes from Microbotryum lychnidis-dioicae p1A1 Lamole, assembly GCA_001244265.2. Classification (NCBI taxonomy): domain Eukaryota; kingdom Fungi; phylum Basidiomycota; class Microbotryomycetes; order Microbotryales; family Microbotryaceae; genus Microbotryum; species Microbotryum lychnidis-dioicae. The sequence continues at coordinate 1,334,064 of CDLV01000005.1, forward strand.
GTATCGCCTGATCACTCAAAAACACACCTTCGTCGGAGGAGCCTCATCTATCTCAATCTCGGACTCTGTTCCCGCATCGTCCGAGTTGATGTCCTCGTCATCATCGCCACCCTCCTCATCCCCGCCCTGCTCCTCATCCGAATCCAAGCCCATCTTCAACCCTTTGGGTTTGAACCCCGTAAAATCGACTGGTTCGTCCCCATTGAACATGGCCTCCAGATCGTCCCTATCCTGAGCATCCATACCTTCCTCATCCTCATCGTCGTCATCGTCCCTGCGCCTTCCCTTCCCCTTCCCAACATTGGCCCTAGCGAGAGGATCTACATCTCCTCTGGCCTTCTTCTTCCCCGGTTCAAAAGAATATACGTTCAATCCCGTGCTTGTGGAAGTCCCATCGGCTTGGGACAGGACCTTGGTCTGACGTTTCTTGCTCATCGGTTTCGATTTGGTCTTGCTTTTGGAGGACTTGGTCGAGCTCGAACCACCACCACCACCACCACCACCACCACCACCACCGCCAGTCGCCGTATCACCCTGTGAGGCATGAGGTGCCGAACGTGGTTGTCGACCTGTCCTAGCCATTTTTTGACAGGCCAAGTGTGTGTGTTTTGTGTGTAGAAGAAGCAACGATACAAGGAACTGAAGCGGAATGAGCCTCGCAAGGAGTCGACCCCCCGATCAACGTTTCGCCGAAATTTGGGCGGAGGGACGGAGGCTGCGAAGCTCGCACGGTTCGTTGCGTCAGCCCGGCGACGAGCGCGACGAGCGCGCCCAGCAGTGCACGCAAGCCCAAGATGGACGGGCCGACTTCGAAGGTCACGTGCACGACATCCGGCCACGCCCACCCGGCCCGACAAACGGCAAGGCCCGTACAGGATTTTAGTCCCGGCTCAACCAATCACAAAGACACTTGCCCTTACCAGCGGCGGACAAAAACTCGTCATGAACTTTGGATCTGTGAAGGTCCCCTCTCAGCCCTCGGTCCAGCGGCGGCAGTGTCTGCGTGGCCCGACCGGCGGTGGCGGGAATCAGCCGCCGGGGATTGTGGATATGGGTGCCAAGCGATGACGGGCACGGGCGCCGCGGTCCCTCCCCTTCTCGCAGTTACCGATCCTTGCTACAGTTGAAGGCATGAACCGAATTAGCACTCAAGTTCGCTCATGGGCCTCGATGCGCCCATCGTTACTCGCATGCAGTCGCAACACGTCCACAGACGCCATCTACTCCACCTCCTCGTCAACCTTACTCAGCCGTCGTACCCTATCTAGCTCCTCCGCATGTCGGTCAACCCCCAACAATGCACCACCCTATGTCTACACTTCGTTACCCACTCGCTCTTTGCTCCGTATCGGTGGAGAAGATGTCGACAAGTTCTTGCAGGGCTTGATTACGAATGACGTCGCTCGGTTGAGGAGCAGGCCAACGCATGCGTTGTATGCTGGTGTACTCAAGGCCGATGTAAGGCTCTTTGTCACGAAAACATACTTTACACCGTTCCGATTACTTATATTATGAACGCGTAACAGGGTCGAGCATTACACGACCTCTTTATCTACCCCTCCCCCACTCCTTCGCCGAGCTGGACCTACCTCCTCGACCACCCGACCGAAGTCTCCGACTCTTTCCGCAAGTACCTCAAAAGACACATTTTAAGATCCAAAGTCAAGTTGGCTCCAACGGCATCGACGACGGAACACGTCCAGGTTGCCTGGAAGCCGAGAAAGGGTGAGGAGGCTACGCCCGATTTGGAGGTGGAGGTGGATCGATTGGCTTTAGAAGCGGAGGAGTGGTTGCAGGCGAATAAGGCGCTGCGAGATCCGAGGGATGGGTCAATGGGTTGGAGATGGGTTGCAGAACAGGGTGGTACCGATCAAGGCGAGTACTTTGATTTGGGGACAAAAAAGTCATTTCTTCTCGCGTCGAGTGCTCACTCCCTCCCTCGATCTCTAAAGTAGTTCCACCTCCCAAGCTTTTCCAACAAGTCACCCCACCTTATCACCACCTCCACCGCTTACTACTTGGAATACCTGAGGGGCAAACCGATCTCGCCTCCTTACCTCTCGAAGGCAATCTCGACTTCCTCGGCGCGATCGACTTCAAAAAGGGTTGCTATGTAGGCCAAGAGTTGACGGCGCGAACGCACCACAAGGGAGTGGTGAGGAAACGACAGGTGCCCGTTCGGTTGTTCCGAGAAGGTGAAGAGTGAGTTCGAGTTCTCTTCGTCCCCTCAGTCTCTTGATCGAATCAACTGACGAGAACATATGAATAATCCATCAGCGTTCCCGAGGAACTCTACCCGACCTATTCGACCCTCAAACCCTACCCCGAACTATTCCCCCTCCCACCTCCAGGTTCTTCCCTAACTCCGCCTTCCGTGATAGGAACCAAAGCTGCCCCTCGGCATACAGGTCGTCTTCACTCGACCCTGCCCATCGTCACTTCCTCCGGCTCGTCATTCGCATTAGGACTCGCCACGATCCGCATGGACAAACTCTCTCCCGATGCACAAGATGGTGGAGTGTTCGTGGTAAAGGCGGAATTGAAGGAAGGGGAGGAACAAGGATGGGGCGCGGGGGAGAGTGAGATGGAAGGTGAGAGGTGGTTCGCGAAGGCTTTTTTGGAGGAGGGGGGTTGGTTGAGTCGGGGTTTAAGGGAGGAGAGGGAGAGGAAAGGTGGGGACGAATGAAAGGTAAGCGTTCATTGATAATAAGGAAAGCAAACTTCAGAGAACGGATGTATCTTGGTCGGTTAGACTGTATCGCCCGATTCGAAGCGCACCCGTGAAGTTGCCTCGTACAATACGGTACGATCGGGAGCGAGAAAAGCTCGACCCCTGTCGTCGGTTTTCGAAATGAAATAGTCGCATCGGATGATCTTGGACAGTGGGGTCAATACCCCAACTCCCACAGAAAGAGCGACTATTGCAATAACAGCGTTCTCCGAGGTGTTGCAAGGAAACTCGTAGGCTCGGAGGCGGTGCTGAGCGTACGGTTTTCGCCGGGCCGGAAATCAGGAGTCCAAACCAGTCTCGCTTATAGATCCTCGGTGAAACGAAAAGCCTTTGGTCCCTCGGGGACAGCCGAAAGGGACTCGACCCCACACTCCTGCACCAATCCCCACCTCGAGCGTTTGAGACGAAGAAGTTTGCACCGCTCCGAGCTTGCGCGCCGAGGCTGTGCTGCTCCATTCTAAATTTCTTGGCCGCCTGGGTCGCCCGCGCGCGCTCGGGCACGGCAAGAGTCCGACCGAGCTGCGCCGAACTGCGCCGAGAAGCGCCATCATCGTCATAGCGGGGATGCTCCTTGCGTTCGTCCTCCTTCCTGCTACACGTCCGTGCACACCCGCATTCAAAAGCAACCCACTTCAAAGCCCAACTCTCAAGCAATGACCGTCACCCCATCCACAGCTCCCGTCGACACGATGGCCATGACCGACATCAAGCTCGATTCGACCGCTGCGCCCAATAAGCCGACCGCAGCCTCTGCCAGCACCGCCGGAAGCATCGTCTCGCAACAACCCTCCGCGACGGTCTCTCCCCGAACGGCCGAACAGGAAGATACGATGCGTCTCCAAGGTGGCGGGGAATGCTGTCGATTGATCTTTTGTTGCCCTTGCATTGAAGTAAGTTGACTTTCCTGATTTGTCTTTTCAAGTCGCCACTCGTGATGAGGTCGTGATGGCGCCACGGCTGCGGAGCAAAGCGGGGTCAAACCCACCACCTAATGATATCAAGGATCCGAGACTGATCTGTTTCTGTCGATTCGTGTCCTTCGCAGTGCTTGATCTGCATCGTCACCCTGGGATGCGTTCGACCTCACATCGACTGCGGGTGCTAAACGATCCTTTACACCCGATTCGATCACCTCAACCCACTGCAAGACGTTCAAGACCACCCCTAAAGCTCTTTTCGAGACATTCCACGCTCGAGAAAGGAGACCCCCAACCTGCGCCACGACAACGTCACTTCGTCCCAATCCGGACGATACGTCTGTTCATTATCTCTTTGTATCATATAACGAAAATAGTGTTACGACCCTTTCTAGATCTCTGCTGTACATACGCTTGCGCGTTCCCTCGGGATAAATATGGAAAACAAAAGCTCGGATCCCGTTTTTCGGATTGCATTCCCATCGCACCTCCGTTCTTTAAGCCACCCCCCAAAGTTCTTATGGGTTTTTACAAGCTCTCCAAGATTTTCTCCGTCACCTGATCGATCGTCATATCCCCACCCAAATCCGGCGTCGTAGCCCCCTTCCTAATCGCCTCATCAACAGCATCATAAATCCTCGCAGCCGGTTCGACGTAACCCATGAACTCGAGCATCAAAGCGGCTGAACGAATCGACGCGATCGGGTTCGCGATCGAGGGAACTCGGTCCGCGATGTCGGGAGCGGAACCGTGCACGGGTTCACCCATGATGAACGAGTCGCCGACGTTGACGGAGGGGACGAGGCCGAGCGAGCCGACGAGCGCGGCGGCGCCGTCGCTTTTTTAATGGGGAGGACGGTGCGTGCGTATAAGTGTTTATAGTTTGATTCGGAATGTATTGCGGTTTTTGGGTGAGCCCATGTACTCACGAGACGATGTCACCGTAGAGGTTGGGGCAGCACAAGACGGAGAGTTTTTCGGGTTCTCGGAAGAGACTGCCCCACAAACAGAACGTAGCTTTAGCTACCTAATTTTCCCTTCACGACACCAAGACCGACCCTCCATGCACTCACCGGTAAACGAGCGAATCAACAATCTGCTCATTGACCGAAATGCCCGGATAATCCTTCGCCACGGCCCTGACACTCTCCCTGAAAAGTCCATCCGTAATCGACAACACGTTCGACTTGTGCACAATAGTCACCTCCGGTCCGCCTTGGAACCCATAGGTCGTCCCACGTTGTTTCTTGACCTCGGCAGCGGCGAGAGCGATTTCAAAAGCCATTCTACCGATCCTCGTTGAAGCTCTTTCGGAAATTTGTCGCGTCGCACGCGCGACTTTCCCTTGAGGCGTATCCTCGATCGTCTCTTGCTTGATGTATAAACATTCGGTATTCTCACGCACGATCGTCATATCGACCGAACGACCCGAAGTTCCTTCGACAGATTTGACAGGTCGAACGTTGGCGTACAGATCCATCTCTTTACGAAGCGCAACGATAGGGGACGAGTAACCGGCGACCTTATGGGAGGGGGAAGACACGGCGCCGAACATGGCGGCGGTACATTCGTTCTTGAGGATTTGGACCGTTTGGGGAGGGAGCGCGACGCCGGTTTTTTGAAAGTGTTCGAAGCCGGCGTCGAGTTGGACAAAGGTCGGGGTGGGGATACCGGGTACGGCTTGGAGCACTCGTTGAGCCGCCTAAGGAATAATCCAGATTCAGATTAACTCGTTCTGGTGCATACGGGGTTTTCTTTGTTGTTGTTTTTTGATTCGAGACCACTCACGGGCAGAACGATTCGTCCGATACCATCACCGGAGATCATACCGATCCTCAAGCCCTTCTTGGCCGATTCGCGCAGAGAGTTCATGGCCATTGTGATCTAGTATCTAAGGAATTGAGACCTGCTCACGCCAAATTAGGATGCTAGATCATGTTGAATCATCCTCGATGTTGCTCGTCGGCCGCGCATCTCGAGCACTCGAGCGATACGTTCCGAAAGCTCCGACGTGCGAACTGCTCCGGCGCCGCGGTGGACACGACACGACCTAACGATGCTCCGTGTATAAACACCAAGTCGGTGGGTCGACTAGGCCGTTTGTATCTTGGGAATCTTCTCCCCCAAGTCGCCTCTTCCAATGCTGCAGTGTAGGAAGGAACTCACGTAGGGTTGGTGTGGACGTGGTGAGGAGAGAACTCGAGAGACGAACGGAGTTAGGGAGCGCTCTCAAGATCTCAAGGCCAAGCGCTACTCTCAAGCTGAGAATTCGATTGCAGGTCAATCACGCTCCCGAAAGAGCAATCTTCTCACCGAATCATCAAAGGATGCCGCCTCCTTACTTAATTGACTTCTGTCGAAGGTCTGCTTCAATTGAAGTCTGCAAAGATAATACACATGAAGCAAGAACTACTTCTCCCCCTCCGTCCCCTCCTCCCCAACCCTTTTCACCCCCTTATCCGCCGCCGTCGCCGGTGCCGAACCCCAGAAACTCCATCCGCCCGGGGGTGTGACCTCGGCTTCCTCCCCTGCCCTATCCGAAAGCCCTAATTCCTCGATTGAAGGGGGTGGAGGTGGTTCAATCTTGGGTGTTTGGGAGGAGGGTCCGGCGGAAATGTAGGCTACGACGCAGACGACGACGACGACGATGGCGGCTGGTAGGAGTACAAGGGACCGGTTCAGTACGAGACAGGTTACAACCTGGCTAAGACCGAGGTCCAGCCAGATGTGTGTACTTACTCATGACTCGTCTCGTCGAGATCCACTTTGTCGCCTCAATTTCCGTTCGCACCTCCCCCAAGAGGATCGTGAATTTACTGTTCAGGTCCTGTGCGAGAGAAATGAGAGAGAAATGAGTGGGCGTTCTCAATGAAGGGTCAGCGTCTGCACCGATGGTAACTGCTTTCGGTCCTGCACGGCTACGGACCATGATGCTGACGTCCAACTGCTTCAACTCGCCGCTCGTCTCTTCCTTTCGCGAGTTCATATCAAGCTACGGTCCAACTCGTAGATAAAAAAAAGTTAGTCGCCAGCGCTAGGTTCGGTGTGTGCCGAAGAGATAGAAACCGACCTGAATATCACTCTGCAGCCTTTGCATATCCTCCTTCATCTTTTGCGAGATCGCATCCGTTTCCCTCTGCAACACGGCCGTCATGGACCTAAGCGCGATCCCATCGTTCCTCGACTTGATCTGCGACCCCGTCTTGAGTTCCTGCAATGCGGCGGTGAAGAGGTAGGCTTCCTATGTATGCGAACGCAACGATTGCTCAGTGAAGGTCAGTGAAGATCGTGAAGGACGACAAACCCACCTACGTTCTCTAGTTCTTGTTTGCCGACCAAGTCCTTCATCGCCTGTTCCTCCTTGACGAGCAACAACTCTTTGGTCGCTTGCATCAAGTCGATCGCGAGGGCCTTGTTGATGGAATTGTGTTCCAACTGACGAACGAAACGGTGGGTCGAGAAGGGAATCCGAGGGACGGGGATGGATTGGTGTGGTGGAGGGGGTGGGAAGGATGAGGAGTCCGAGGAAGAGTTCGGGGAGATAACCATGCAGGTTGAGGAGGAGTGGGTCGGTGAAGTTCCCGACGTGTCCGAAGCTGGTACGGCCTTTGAAGCGTTCGATGACAAAGTCGACGTAGACGCCACGGGTTCTTCCTCCGTAAGCGGCTGATCGCTACCTTCCTTCACCGCCGATGTCGAAGGCTCCATTGTCGAAGAAGTTGTTAGATCCGAAGGCGTGTTCGGGTGAACGAATCGGGCGCGATCTCTCGGATGCAACGAGCCATGCGCCTCTCCCCTCGGTGTCGAAGTCGAAGACACCGGCGACGACTTTGAAGGTGGGCCAGGTCTTGTCTTGCGCTGCGAGGGAGGGGAAGAGGGTGTGGGAGGAGGTGTTGTGCGGTCGGACGTGGCGGTCGACGAGGAGGAAACGAACCGACGCGGTGTGCGACGCGTGATTGGGTGGAGGGGAGTGCCATGGCCTGCTGCAAGGCATGAACTGGGGGAAGGTGCGGTCGAAGTGGAGGCGATACGGGACGCGTAGGACCATATTGTTCGTGAGGTGCCTGCCATGACTTGGTGGCGAACACGTTGAAAGGACGGTCTGTGCGGTCGATCGAGAAACAGCACGACGTTCGTGGTGATGTGTGAGCAGGTGGTGTCACAGAGCTGAACGTTGCAGCTTGACGCGTACCTCAGTGCGTGCCACGAGATGCGAGGTGGTGTTGCAGCGTTGTGAACGGCGGGGCCGAGTACGAGGGTGAGCTGGGAATCAGAGCACAAGAACCGAGCGAGAGCTTGGCAGTCACGTGTCGAACGAACGACGACGATCGATTCCGGCAACTCGAGTCAGAAAAAAATGAACTCAGACGGGTAAGCTCTGGGTGAGCTTTAAAAAAAATATAGTAGAGGGCTGGAAAGTGCAAGACTTTGCGAGTGCTGCGAACGGGTTATACAGTAGCAGCGAAAGGAGCTTCTTCGGGGCGACCGCCGGCCGGTTTCGGGTCCGATCGCGCTTTGGGTTCGTGCTCCTTCTCGTCTCCTCTTCTTTAAGCCAGCCGAACCGATTGTGCACCGCTTACCACTCTCCACTTCCGCCCACCGTATTAGTAAGTTCCGCACGCTTTTAGTAAGATGACCCAGGGCAGCGCCTCCCCACTCCACTCACAAGGCTGAGTTTCCCTCCTCCCTCCTCCCTCCTCCCTCCTCCCTCAGATGTGCTCCGACTCTTTGCCCGCCCCACCAGGCGACTATGCCCATCTACTCCCGCCCTCTTGGAAATCCATCATCAGCTCTTGGTTGGCCGAAGATACCCCTTCGTTTGACTATGGCGGCTTCGTCGTCGGTGAGAGCGAGCAAGAGGCGATCTTGTGGGGCAAGTCCGAGGTCAGTCGTTTCCGTTTCTTCCCCAAAGAGCCACCAGACCCCAAGCCCTGCAGATCAGTTTACGGGGAGGTTTTGACTTTTACTTGCACGAATAGGGTATTATAGCCGGAGTCCCCTTCGTGACCGAGATTTTCGCCCAACTGGGATGCACGTCAGTCCTCGCGAGGGCTTTCTCCCCCCCTCCCCCCTCCCCCCACCTTCCACCTTCCACCTTCCACCTTCCGCCCACCTGCCCTCCAGCCCTAACACCCCTTCACCCTCCCCACACAGTATGACATGGCATCTAACCGAAGGCACACCTGTTCAACCTACATCTTCAACTCCCAAGATCAAAGTGGCGACCGTGACCGGACCGGCGAGAGCTTTGTTGTTGGGGGAGAGGGTCGCGTTGAACACGATTGCGAGGTGTAGTGGGATCGCTTGGAAGTAGGTTCTTTGTTTTGGGTTGAGCTGGAGAGAACGCGATCGGGGAGGTTGAGCTGATCGAGACTGATTGTCTCGCTTTTAGATCAAGGAAGGTTCTTGTCAAGGCTAGGTCCTTGGGTTTCAAGGGTATCATCGCTGGAACGAGAAAGACCACACCAGGTGAGAGAGAGAAAACTTCAGCTTGACCCTTTCAAGGTGAGCAATAATCGATCCAAAGAGCTGACTCCTGCTTTCCACAGGTTTCCGCCTTGTAGAGAAGTATGGCATGCTCGTCGGTGGCGTCGATCCCCATCGTTACGATCTGTCGAGCATGGTCATGCTCAAGGACAACCACATTTGGTCAAAGGGCAAGGCTTCTCACCCTCCGTACCCCGAACCAGGCCCCAAATTTTAATCACGGCTTCATGTCCACCTACACAGGTTCCATAACCCAAGCCGTTCACTCCGCGCGTTCCGTCGCCGGCTTCGCCCTCCGCATTCACGTCGAATGTCAATCCCTTTCCGAAGCGCGCGAAGCCATTTCCGCCGGAGCCGATATCGTCATGTTGGACAATTTCACCCCCGACGAGTTGAATAAGGCTGCGAGGAGTTTGAGGGAGGATGCGGAGAGGGTTGTTGGGAATGGGAAAGAGGGTGGGGGTAAGAGGTGTTTGGTTGAGGTTAGTGGCGGTTTGACGGAGGAGAATATGCAAGAGAGCTTGTGCCCTGGTGAGGTTTTGAAAGTCTTGGTGCCTGGTGGTGTGGTTATGTGGGAGCTGATTGGGGTTTAATGCTTTCGTAGATGTCGACATCTTATCGACGTCGTCGATCCATCAAGGCACGTCGATCGTCGATTTCAGTCTCAAGATACAACCCAAGACGACGACGACAACGGTGTAGAGCATGGACGTCCGAGTCGGAATTGCTCGCAATAGAAGGACTTGACTGCGAATAAGAATTGAGTTGTAATTGCAGACGACTACGCGGGAACGACATTGAGAAAAAGGCTGAAGAAAATGGACGAGGTGAAGGCGAGGGGGATGAAAACTTGTGAAGGAAAAGAATGCGAACGAGAAGGCTAGAATTGTACAGACTACAGGGGGTTCGAGACGTCGACGAGAAGTAGGGATCATAGAGGGCTTTCCCAGGTCGATCGGTCATGCATCGTCAATGACAATCTCGTCGTCATCCATCCACGAAGCTTCGACCGTGTTGCGCACCCGTTTGACGTATTCCTGTTAGAAGAGATGGCACGAGCTTCAGTTAGCTATCCCGAAAGTGAGATTCGTCCCGATTCCTCAATTTTTTCACCTTCATGTTCTCCCTGAACAACTGAGCCGCTTCAGCATTCGCGGGACTAAATCAAGACGAGACCAAAATCTTCAGCTTCTCCACTCCCAATTCCAATCGTTTATCAAACTTTTCTTGTGTTGTCGGGCTCACCTATTCGGATTCGGATCATTCAACAAACTCTGCACCGAAGTCAAGATCGCGGCAACATCGTACGTCGGACTCCAACGATTCTGCAAAATATCAAGACAGAGTTCCCCAGAGGCGTAGACGTTGGGGTGGAACATCTTGGAGACGAATTTGACCGTTGGGGGTTTGTTGGGGTAGGATTCGTCAAAGGAGAGCGCGAGACGGAAGGTGCCGTCTTCGAAGGGGGTTTCGGCTGGGGACATTGAGAGGCAGGATTGGTCAGCTTGCTTGTCGAGTCGGGAGGGAGGGTCGGTGAGAAGGTGCAACGTACCCGGTCCAAAGATGACGGCGTTCCAGACCATGATGTTATCGGCGCATGGTGAGCCAGAAATACCTCCTACAAGTGCGTGATGTGGTGGACGAACGCAGGACGATCAGTTCTGCACCGATCAGAGTGGAGGGGGGGTCCAGTTGCCTCGAACAGTGAAGGAGCAACGCACCTGGAGGATCTGTTGAGAGCGCCTTGAAATCTCGGACTGGACAGACAAGGCATGAAAACGGGTCAGGATGAATATTGCACTCCAGGAGCAGTGGTAGGCCCGTTCTCAGTGCTGGGTCCACGGGTCATCCGACCGATCGGGGCGTCGTCATGGTCAAGGTGGAGGTGACTCGATCGGAGCGAGCCAGAGGCAGATGCACAGAGGAAGGTCCGAGAAGAGTACTTACCCAATCTCCTTCGTGCGGGCGTCGACATGATCAGAGCCCAGAGCGACTACGATACTGGGGGTTAGGAGCGAGAGAGGCAGCGAGGAGCGCACGCGCTAACTTCGGCCGTGGCACGCGACTCAGCTACTACTCGGAGCTCGGAGGCTCGGCACCGGCGACCAGGGTGCAAAGTTGTGGATCATTGCATACACCTCAGCCAGTCATCTCATAATTTTGTTGCACCTACAGAAGTTAATCAACTGGGAAGCTAGACCCAAGTCGTATAGGCGAGCACCGCATACATCGAGTTTCGGTTAAAGCTCGGCGATCCCGGCCCGCTGCGGCGTGATTCCATCGAGTCCCCAACGACCATCAAAAAATGCGAGGCGAGGCCCGAGGGCGACTGGCAGAGGCCTCAATTCGGCTTTGCATTTCCATGGCCAACAGTGATAAATCACATTAGTATTGACTGCAGCCGGAGTTTCACTCTGATCCGGAATTTCTCGATCCCATTGCTCCGAGTCGACGAAAGCCGGGCTTCCAACATCAAACGTTTCAAACCCGGCCCCTACATCGAAAGGTCATCGGTCCGGATTTTCTCAGTCGCGGAGCTTCTTCGATCAGCAAATTTCCAGCCTCCAGGTCTTGGCGACACGCGTAGAAAGAATCGACCTCTGGTTAAGGGAAGTGGGGATGGCGCGATAAGCTGATGCAAAAAATCGAGGCAGCGTGGTACAACTCCAAGAACAGCCCCACGAGCGCGGCGGCGCTTAGGACCGTGATGATGCCCAGATTCCAGCACAGCAGTCGACGAGGGACGCGTTCCGCGCACCGGGCTACTGAGATCGATCCCTGAAGCTCGTTAGAAGTTTTCGTCTTGGAAACTCTTTTCGTTTTGAACATTTGGGGGTCCCAGCCTCGACAATGATGCTATTCGAAATGGCCCAAATTAAAGTATTACCTTTCACGCGCGTGGCGGTTGATGTCCCAATAGGAGAGCCCGATTTCAGCCCGTACACAATATGGTTGTATGATATATGGCACTTGTTATGGTGGTCGAGCGGATCTAGCGTTTGTTAGTTCTGTCTTTGAACAAGACTAGCTGGAATTTATGACTTAGAACTTGAAACATTGCTCCCCCGGATAGGAGAACCCGGCATAAGAGCTCCGATCACTAATTCTCCCACCAGCCGCCGCGAATCGGCGCACTCAGCACTCAACTTGTGCCTCCGCCGGCAAATTGCAACCGCCTGGCTACCGCACGGTCCTCTCCTTTCCGTCTCTTTGTACTCTCCTTGGTGTAACTTGGGCCAAGTTGTCTCGCATCTACAAGACACACTTTCACACACACACCCTCAAGTCGCTTCTTTCTGATCTTGTACACCGCCGCACCATCGAGGTCAGCCCACAACGCTCGAATTCTCGACGACGTGTTACAGCGAGTCGCGTCTACTGCCAGCGACAGCCGGGCCTCCCGCCGCCGCACCGAACATGCACAGTGTGTGTCCGGTCTGCTCCTAGGCAACAGTACCGTGTCAGCACTCGATGTTGTAATTGTCGAATGCGGTCTTGGGCAACTCGTGCGCAGCAGCATCAACTTCAGCGTGGATCTCCCTGACAGGAGCTTTGTCGGGCGCGGCGCACCACGTCGAAGAATAATCCAGGAGGAACCCGCCTGTGAGAGAGCTTTTCCAAAGAGCACTCCTATGGTCGTGCGATCCCAGATGTAATGCTTGTTCAAGTGGGTATGTCTTCAGACAGCAACGGGCCGCGACTCCCGTGACTCCGTGGCGCCGCGTCGTCATTGCTTCCCCAACCACAGAGTGTACGCACCAAAACCTGCTGTGGTGCTTCAGAAGAATAGCGAGGAGGTTTCAGCGATCACAAACGAACGATGCACAGACGTCCACCGCTGCAGCCCGAACCCGTCTGAAGACATACCCATTTGAACAAGCATTACAGTTGGGATCGCCCGAACAAAGGAGTGCTCATATCTTTCACAAGCGGCTTCCTCCTGGAATATCCTTCCACGTGGTGCGCCCGACAAAGCTCTTTAAGGAGATCCATGCTGAAGTTGATGTTGCTGCGCATGAGTTGCCCAAGACTGCATTTGACGACTACATCATCGAGTGCTGATACTGGACTGTTGCGTAAGAGCGGACCGGAATACACATACTATGCTTGATCGGTGCGGCGGGAGCGGGAGGATCGGCTGTCGCTAGTGGTGGACGCGAAGCTTAACACGTCGTCGAGATTCGAGCGTTGTGGGCTGACTTCGATGGTGCGGAGGTACCGAGACTCGATGGCTGAGATGACGAATGGGTAGAAGCAAGCGAAGAGAAGCCTTATTGCCCGCGCTCGTTGAAGGTGGCGGGTCAATTGTAGTAAATTGCAGTCATCTAACTCTGCATTACAAGCTACAGTGACAAGTTCAGGCATGATGAAGCCCGAATGACAATGTGGCGGTCCGTGAACTACTCCCGGGCTACGCAAGTGCGATCGATCCCGAGTCGCCGAGGCGCGTGGCCACGCAAAATTTGTCCAACATTCAGGAGCTCAGGAGCCTCTTGTGGCACGACGCGGCTGATTCGGGCTGAGGCCCATAAATTGCAAACCGGGTAGAGACTATTTACCTACTTACTACTTGAAACTTTGTTTCGGATGATTAAGGAGAAGATGACTGCTTTTGCGTCCCAGAAAAGTGGCGTAGAGGATTTTTCACGGATAGAGGAGCGAACATTATAGGTGCCGTTACGCAGGGTTCGCACTGCCGGACTCGCGAGCACAGCCATGAGACGACTCAAAACTACATGTTTGCGCGCCCCTTTTTGTAAGATACCGACATTATCACATTTCATTAGGTATACTCGTATAATGTCTAAATAGGGCTAGACTTCATGTCAACCGAGGACCCGTTCCACCGTCCGATTCGTCGATCCTGCCCTGACGCTGGCTATGGCTCGAGCCCTGATGGGAAGCTCAAGGTGCATTGCTGAGGTAAATGTACATTCCTTGAGCGGTGCCATAGTTCCACTGAGCTGACTGTAGAGCCAAGAATAGGCTATCGACCCGTAAGAGAGCTGGGTTCCGAGGTGGCCACCAAAACCTTTCTCGGTGACAAAGTTGATCTTGGCGCCATTGCGGCACCACGATTGGGCCGTACTCAAGGCCGATTCGTAAGGTATCACTTCGTCGCTCGTACTATGATACATAAACACTGAGGGTTGCTTTGGCGTTTCGGTGGCATTCGAACCCATGACAGACAGTTGCAGGTATTTGGCGACCAAGGGGTGGTAGAGGAGCTCGGGGCCAAATGATTGGAATTCGGTGGAGAGGATGTCCACAAAGGCAAAGTGGACAATGTCCCACACCGCACAATGCTGTTTGGCTATCGATAAATCGTCTGCCCCCTTCTTGGTGGCTGCTCGTGCATAAAGTGGTTGCAGTTCTGGATATGCCACAACTTGGCCGGCCATTCCGCTGACTGCGAACCCCTGCAAGGACCGAAGGCATGGTGCCATGGGCAATTAATTCAAGCCCTCCGGTGAGCTTCACCACATGCCTGAAAACTTACAGCCCATATGCCCCCATTGACCTTGATCATCGTTGAAGTCACGTTCGTTGGCGTACCCCCAAGGGCAAGAGCTTGAATATTGAGCTCCGGGGCGTAGGTAGCGTGCAAAGCCGCGGACCAGCCGGTCCCGATCGCCCCTCCTGAGTACCCCGAGCCACCAATGATCACGTCTTTAGGTAGTCTCAGAAAGTTGATCGCGGCTCGATAGCCATCGAGAATCTGGTACCCTGCCTGGTGTCCCACCGAGAACGCCGAGTTGTTGCCTTCGAAATCGGTGACGATCACGGTCCAGTTGTACTTCATGAACGCGTTCAACTGCCCGTCTTCGAACGCAAAAAAATGAAGAAGAAAAACCTCATATCAGGTCCCGAAAGGGGCCGCCAAACTGTTCCACCAGTGCTCACCTCCGTCCGGGCAAAACGGCTGCACCGAATGTGTGTTGAAACAATAGGAAGGTGCACATTGCGGCGCTGCTGCGTCTTGGTACATGTTATAAGCAACAAGATACTGCGGAGAAGATCCACTATTTTGCATAATCGTCGTGACGGTCGTAGTCGGATTGTGATGTGCATCATTGGTACGGAACAGAATCTGAGTGCCTGTCCGCCCCGAACCTGGGTTCGCTGCTTTGCGCGACCGGTAGACGGTGCCAGGCTTATCCTTTCGAATTGAGGCTGGTGGGATGTAGAAAGGGTCTTTATCCGGATGAGCGAAGCTGGCCCCCCCGCCCAAAAGTGACGATGCAGTGATGCCAAAAAGTGGAGCCGAGCACGCCGGCGTCACGGACGCGAGGCCCAGACAGGAGGTCAGCAGCCGTGTGAGCAGTCGGACTGCGTCAAGCCGCCGGACCATGGTGTCACGACCGATGGGCAACGACAACTCTGAGAAGAAGAGTGGAATTGAGTCTGGAGCTGGGCGCTTGCCCCGGAACGGTGAATGCACTGCCATTGCCACAAGGGCGGTCGCCGACGAACTAGGCCGGCAACCGAGACGCGGTGCGATCCAACCACTGCACCGAACGAACTCGGTCTGGAGACGAGCGACGGTGTTGAGTTATATATGGGCTCCCAAACAAACTTTCGTGTGTCAAACAGTCTAAATCAATAAAATAGCTGCCCAAGCGTGCTCCCGCACTTGTATGCAGACAGGCGCCGCTCGAGCCCCGAATGCACTGACCCGACGTCCGTGTCCACGCACGCACGCGAAGCAGTCGCAGCTCAGTGTGGTGGCTCCTTTTTACAGTAAAATAGTGTCGGTTCACAAGCAAACGCATCTTTTCGAGTTGCCGGGCAATGTCCCCTGTCGACTGCGCATCAATTGCCACCCCGTCCTTTCAACCTAAGTTGGAGTCGATTGAATGCCACATCTAAAGACCAGAAAACTGAAGTCTCGTGATCGACACTCGGTATCGCAAAAGTGGATTTTTATACGATGTTATGGGACGAGGGAAGACGTGGGGGTTATGTCTAGATCAAATGCGGCTGATCAGATCGATGACGAGGGTATGCGAGGGCAAAAGTCCGGTCATTTCTGAATCTTGCGAGAATAAGATCGCAAAGTATGCATGCGAGAGCGTTTCCTGATCGGCAACGAAAGACTAAACCCGGAAGTGAAGGAGCATTTCGTAAGGGGAGCGATATCCCCTCGCAATTCGCCATCGAGCCAGGCGAGGGCGGTGTCGCCATAGGCCATTTGAGTACCCATATGCCCAGATATGCCCTTGAGGGTCACGAAGTTGATCTTGGCGCCGCGGCGACACCAGGCATGAGCGGTCTTTTGCGCAGCCTCATACGGGATGACTTCATCCATGTTGCTGTGGAACATGCAGATTGATGGTTTCGTGGGCGTTTCGGACGACTTGGTACCCATTACGGATTTCTTGAGGTATTTGGAGAATACGGGATCGTACAAGAGATCTTCGCCCAGAGACTGGAACCTCGTCGAGAAGATGTCACTGAAGGCAAACTTCAAGAGTGCGTAGTTTGCGCAATGGCTTTGCGCAGCACTGATCTTGGAATGGCCGAACCGTGTCGCGATTTGGTTGAAGCGAGAGTTCAAATCAGGGAATACCGCCAGTTGTCCCGCCAGTCCGGTCATCCCAAAGCCCTGTGTCAGATCGTGAGAGCACGGGCCGGACCAGACAGTGAGCTGGCGCGTCTGGTGACTGTGTGCCGCCGGGGACCGCAACTCACGGCGTACAGGCCACCATTGAGGTGCATCAAGGTCGAAGTCACATTCGTCGGAGTGCCGCCAAGCGTGATTGCTTTGATATTGAGCTCGGGAGCATAGGTATTGTGCAAAGACGCGGCCCATCCTGTTGCGAGTGCACCACCGGAGTAACCGAAGCCTCCGAGAATGATCTTCGGAGGCAGAGAGAGAAAGTTGATCGCAGCTCGGTATCCGTCAAGAATGTGGTAGCCGGCGAGGTGGCCCACAGAAAATCCCGAGTTTGTGCCTTCGTAGTCGGTTACGATCACTATCCAGCCCTTTTGTATGTAAGACAATAACTGGTCATCTAAACAGCACATCATCGTGGTGGAGGTTAGTGACTGCGCCTTTCCAGCTGACTGAATGAAAAAAGCACATCAACTTGCCTACATCTGGACAGAAGGACTTCCCAAGATCGGTATTGAAGCAGTAGGATGGGGCACATTGTGGAGCCGCGGCATCCTCGTACATATTCCAAGCAACCAGATACTGCTTCTCGCCGGTCGGCGGGTTCGCCTGCAAGATCGTCGTTACCGTCGTCGCGGGTTTGCCCTCGGCGTCGACCGTCCGGAACAGAACCTGAGTGGCGGTCAGATCCGAGTGACCGGGGTTTATGGCATAGCGGTATTGATAGAATGTGCCGGGGGTATCATCCGCAAAGGTACTAGGTGGGGTGTAGAACGAGTCGGCGTTAGGGTAAGGAAAGTCGGATGTCGAGCCAGCATTCGTTGGCCAGAGGCCGCCCAGCAAGGACGTGAGTGACTTGGCGCGAACGGGAGGCAGCGCTATGAGTAGGGCCAGGAAGACGAGGTAACGAGCGAGGGACCACTTTCGACGAGATAACATGTTATGGTGGATGAGAGGGAGAGAGCGCTGTAGAAGAAGAGTGATTCCTGCACGTATCGAGCGGTGTGGCCGTCGCAGACTGTGCACCGCCGCGCACTCCTTTCACGTGAGGATTCGGACAGCGGGTAGGCACTCGGATGTGGGGAGTTTGAGCTGCTTGGGCCTGAGATGTCTCTGGGTTACCTGGGGTACTGCACAAGATAACGTCTCGGCCTTGTTCTAGAGTGTCCTAGCTCGTTCAATACCGAGTCTAGCACACGGACACAGCGGCCTGAGCTCTTAGGCCCACCCAGCCTTGAGCTGCCCCCCACCGGCCGGCTGTGGATCCCGGGTTTGTCGGCGCCGCCCCGTACGACACCGCCATTCGACTTGTGGTATTGTGCTTTATTTACGATCTTACAACATTGCTGGCTGTTGGTAGTACAGAATCCTGATTCAGAGAAAGACTGACCTCTGCGTTCGCGCTGAGTAACACGAACTTAAGACCATTGGAATTGGGCTGCAGGCCGTCCGCCCGCGTCAAAACCGGACGCCTGTTGTAGCTCTGGAACTCAACGAACACGATGAATCCGGCGCAAGCAACTCTCTTCACCAGACCAAGCATCTCTTTCAAGTTGCTTTGTCCAGCCGAACACGGAGCTGAGCGAACGCAACACCCCGCGCATGTCAGTGGGATAGAAGTCCCCTGTTCCTCGACCAGCGCAGAGCGAAACGATTCTCGACCTCTCTTTCCGAATCTTCTTCGCAAGGTAAAAAGCAAAAAAAAAGAAGTTCAAGGCCATTGTCCATAAATAAACGATAGGAGACGTGAAAAGATCAAGAGAGAACACAAGCTCATGAAATGTGCTTAGATCGTTATACACAACGGGAGAATGGAACTAAACCCCAGCACCACCGACGCAAACTCCACTCTAATGTTGCAACACGACACGGCCTCGAGTCCTCGGTGTCCCGATCGCCTACTCATCGTTGGGCTATTTGCGGCGACCAAGATCCTTTGATCGGCGCGCCTCAACGGCTCTTGATCTGGAACCTGCAGCCTCCTGGCTGTTTGCGCTCCGCGACGTTTCGAACGATCCACGGTCGACCGAAGACTGGCTGCTGTTGGTGAGTGCGGAGAGTACGCCCGAGTTGGTCGATTGACCGGTTGATCGTGAGATCTGCGATAGCCGTGCCGACCTGTTGTTCACTCGCAAGCGCGACGGATCGTCCTCTGGGTCATCATCCCCCGTTAACATCGCACTCCCGAGCAGGCTCTGCCCGATATCGATGTCGCTCGTTGCAGGGGCCGTGCCACCACCGACCGACAATGCGGCCGGGTACGACGAGGGTCGAGAGCGCGAGGTCAGGTGACCTTGATCACCCGCAACAGCATAATCCGCGCTGTGTCGTTCACCCTGGACGCGTCCGTGAGAACGACTACGAGGTTGAGGCGCAGCATTGGCGAGAAGTCCCGAGGGGCTGCCGTCGAGGGAGGTGCGCGTGCTCGCTCGCTCGTCGGGGGTCGTGTAGCCGGTGTCGTCGCTTGCGCCCGAAATTATGCGTCGGTGCTCGGACCGATCCACGCCACGGTGCAGCGGCAACGGCCGGTAGGCCTCGGGATCGAGCGATCGTTGCGGCGACTCGGCATCCGGGTGGACAAAGTACTGGTTGTGGCGCCGCGGCGAGCCATGGGAGGCCACCCCACGTAAATCGGCCGGCGGCAGCGGGGCAGGGTAGTCAGTGGGACGGTAGTCGTAGTCGGAGTGCTCGTTCGGCTTGACCTTGTCCGAGTAGTAGTTCGACAGGATACGCTCACGGCCATCGCGCTGTCCTGTTTGCCTCGCCGGCATGCGACTCGGGTGCAGTCCTGCCTTTTCGGTCTCGAGCAGCATCGCAGCCGCAGCGGCCTTGTCGTTCCTAAGCTTGGATCGCTCGCTCTCGGCGTTGCGGGTGGTGTTCGAGTTAACGCGGTTGCGATGGTGTTGCTCACGTTCGCGCTTCCTTCGCGCCGCGCGCTTCCTCCAACAGCAGCAGGCCACGATCACCGTCAAGAAGATCGCACCACCGACACCAGCACAAACGGCGGTCGCCCATACGGGCCAATGAAAACCGCCTTTGTCTTCGCTACTGCTGCCTCCTCCTGAGCCCGAACCGCTACCTGCCTCCGCCGTCGCCAGGGCTATCATCGAGGCGTAGCCGTTCGTCGCTTCGACGCCGCCAAAGGTGTTGGGCGTGCGGGTGTAGACGGGAACGTCGCTGAAGGTGTAGGCTAGCTGGACCTGGTGGGCATACTGCGACGGGAAGGGGACCATGATCTGGGGCGTCGCGAATGAGCTGAAGGCGGACTGGGTGATGGCCAGCCTCCGGGTCGACGTCAAAGCAGGCACGGTGCCCATCGCATTGTTGAAGTTGTAAGCACCGGTGCGGGTGTTGGCGGTCGCTATCGACGCCTTTGCCCTCGAGGTGGGGTTGCCGACGATGGTCGAGGCCATGGGGTAGGAAGGGTATTGGGTGTGTGTCCCGGATCGAGCGCCAAGCCGACGATGGGCGTCACGGCAGCCGAGGAGCGGGCAGCGTTGGTATGGTGTTTGGGCTCAGAGCGCTGACCTGGGTCGGTACGATCGTCAGGCGGACCGTGTAACAAGCGTTGAGAGCACGTCAGACCGTCGAACGAGGCGAGGTGCTGGGGTATCGTTTGATCGTTTGCCTCGGTAGATGGCTAGCTTCGTAGATGGCTGCAGGAGGAATTGAAGGACGGGTCGTTCGCGATCAGTGCCAGGCCGAGCGCGCGTCAGAGACCCTGAAAATCATCAACCCGCGAGCGGTGCAGTAGCCGGACGCCGGACGCTCGACGCAATCGCCCCGTGCCATTGGGCCGAGCATTTTGGGCCCAACAGGGCGCTGCAGCCATCGCACGAGCGTCGAGCAAGAGTGCCCATCAATCAACTGCATGCACTCACCACTGGTCGATCGTAGGGGTCCGGTGCGGTGGACGATATAGGAGGCCAGCCAATAGATGCTCCAAGATTGGTGCGGAGAGTCACAGAGAGCACTTGAGGATCTGGTAGGTACGGTAGGTAGATGAGATGGTTGTGGATGCCGTCAAGAGCGCTGATTGATGTGACAGCGCCGCGAGCGTCCAGAAACAGTCCGAGCCCAGACAACGGCCTGCCTCTCGGGCTCTGCTCGATTCCAATTTGGGACCCGCGCGCGCGCGCGTGCGGTGCGCATCTCGCCATCTCCCCTGGTGCCCGTCCACTCAAACCCTCACTGCCTCGATGCATTCCTAGGGCGAAACACATCTTCAAGGGCGCACATTATCGTTGCTACCGCCTAGTGTCCATTCCGAGAGAAAATAAAAAACAGCCCCCTAAGTAGTATTACTGATATAAATCAACGAGAGCATATACCTGCTCCCCAAAGTTTGATTGAACGAACACGAGAGAGAAAACCTCAGACCAGAGCTACATCCCAAGACCAACCGTCGAATTTTGCTTCGACGTTTGGTGAACATGAACAGTAATACACGATCGAGTTGACGCCACGGCAACATGCATGAAGGAAGGTCGGTGACAGCGGCGTGAGGCCTCCGCCCCCCCCCCGATTCTCGGACTTGTCGAAAATAGGGGCACGTGCAGTGATCACGCTGTCGTGGCGGTCAACCTCAGCCTTCACTTTCGTATTGATGCGATCGACACGTGATTCGTGCCATTTCCATGATCGAACCGTGGACACTGCATCGCAGGTGGCGTAGTGGAGTTTCGTTTAAGTGACGGTGGTGACTGCACTGCTGGCTGCGGTGATCGTGTTGGAGGTATTGCGGGCAGAACTGGTAGGGGCGGCACTGGAGCCGAAGCCGCCAGACCAGGGGCGGCGGCAGCTTGGCTTGTAGACGTGTTCCGATTCGTCGACAGGTTCCACCCAGCGTTTCGATAAACAAACTCGTTCGGATCGGCGAGGCCGATCGTCGTCGGAGCCTGCTCTGTGTCGCTCCCACTTTCGAGCATCAACGCCGAGTCGGTCGGGATCAGCAGCTTCGGCACGCTCGAGCGATGCGCGTGTCCCAAGCTGGTGCCCATGTCCGGTGAATCGGGCCCTCCCCCTTCCGATCCACTCCCTGGAATTGCCAACTGCATCAACTCGACCGAACTGTCGCCCGCATTGTAGTTGCGAGTCAAGGTGTCCGAATGCCGCGGTTTGCTGACGACGTGTGGCGGCTTCCTGAGCTTATCCGGCATGGTGGTCCTCGGATCTACCGTCCCTGACAATGCGACGACAGTCGACAACGCGCCATGCTCATTCATATACCCATTGCCGTGATGAATCGACATCTCCGCCTTCGATAGTTGAATCTTGGACTGCGAGTGGACGGGCGTACAATTGCTCGGTAAGGAGCACGAGGAAGGCCCATCGGGTTTGATGATCGTTTTCGAGCCCGTCTGTACTCGCTCGTCCATCATGCTCGAGCCCCGTAAGACTACACCTCGCCACCGCCTCATTTTCTGAGCGAGCAAATTACGTTTCCTGATCGCGAGGACGCAGAGGATTAAACATATGAAGCCGATCACTGCCGTGGGGATGATCAGTTCGAGGTGAAAATTCCGTCGCGTCGCCACCAAGTCCGAGTCGGAGAAAGAGTGCTCTATACTATTGTCCATCGTATTGTTGCATGTCCCCGGGAACCCGAGCTTGTATTCACCCGTGACCTGGGATCGCACTAGATTCTTGTCAACGGCAAACACTATCGAGGGTGAGATCGGCTCGTAGGGCACATTAGTCTTAGCAGACAGAGCAATAGCAAGAAGATAGACGGTACTAGACTCACTGACAATGGTGGAACCCGGATCGCTGATGTTGGTCAGTAACACAGTCGATGTGGTATCTACGGATACATCTGCCCATGTGCCTTTGTCCCTACGAATTCCAACAAAGTCGGAGCAGCATCCACAACGCGTATCAGCATTGTGAGACAAAAAATCACCTCGTGATGAGCACACCCAGCCAGACCACGCCCGCAACGCACGGATTCAATATTGTCAAAGTATAGGGACCGTGCCCACCCTTGATCTGTAGCAGGAGATAATTGCACGGGTTCGACGGAGGGTAGAGCACGAGTTCAATCGGCGTCGATAGCTCGGCCGCCATTTTGCAAGGCGGGCCGGTCTTGTTCTTGGGATTGTTGGTACTTGTCAGGGCTAAAGTTGGACCGGTGATGATATCTGGTTGGGAAAGCAAAGTCATTGTAGCCGGACTCAGCTGAATTCGATGCGCCAAAGTCGGAGGCGGCTTCGTCCGATCCTGGCTTACATGGATTTCTGGTCAAACCACCGTAGTGACCGTTGGCGTCGAAAAAACCAAACAACACTCGTTGACCCTGCATCGAGAAAGAAAAGCTCCCTTTGTTGGACTGGGTGGACAAAAGGCCAACCGCAGGCCAAACTCACCACGGGCAGGTCGGCATCCCAGTGGGTTCCGTCGCCGCATTGCGAGTCACTTATGTATCGAGTCGGCTGCACAATTGGATCCAATGACTTCTCAAACTCAGCCTTTCGTTCAATTGAAGAAAATACGAACCTCGATAGGCTGGGAAAAAGTGCACTTGCATATGTCTTGGAATTGATGGGGACGACCATCAGGATCATGGGCACAGTGTTTTCACCGGAGACGCAATTGTTCTGCCACGCGATGAGGGAGCATTGCGGTATCGAGAAGGCGATCGGTAAGCCCAGAGCTGGACTTGTCGGCGGCGTCGAAGAGAACAACGAAGCGTTGGTAAACGTGAACCAGAATTGTCGGTCGTAATAGATGGGAACGCGGGGGACTAGTCGCTCGTTCGCGACGTCCGATCCGAGCGAGCCAACGGGGTTGACATCGTCGGCATCGTCGCAAGGACTCTGCGTCGAGTTGGTCTGATCCGAATCGTTCATTTTCGGGAGCGCCGACGGGAGGACGACGAGCACAGATCCTGTTGATGCGGCGGTCCCTTGCAACGGCTAGTCTCGATTCAGGTCTAATAGAGCCTTCTGAAGCTTGATAATCGGCAGCGATAGGACCAGGGTGGCTGCCGCGCTTCAAGGGGAGGAGTCTGGATGCGGTCGCCCGTATTAGACCGGCGTCGCGAAAGGTGATTCCGCGTTAATTTCTTAGGGGCGCCAGCGTCAGCGCTATAGCGCGCGCGGAAATCGCCCCTCGCGACTTGCGACTTCTTGCGAACGTGCACCAAGGTCGACGAGGGACGCGATAGGTATCAGCGTTTGGTCAACACAGTCCAATATGAGGGGATTGGGGAGCCGGGAACTGGTGAGGAGAGATAAGCAGCAGCTTCGTCAGCAGATACAGAGCAAGGAACCGCCGCGTCAGCGTCAGTTCTTTGACATTCAGCCGAGGCCGTCGCTGCCCTAGGCTGCCTGTCGCACTGCATATTCACTCACCAAGCGACCGCCATCCACCCAGGGTACGTGTGTTGAAGAGATCAAGTAAACCCGTTCACTGCCAAATGATTGATGCACAGGGTATTGCGTCCCAGTGACGAAAGGTGAAGGGGGGGCCGACTCCCGTCGGCTGAACCTTGGCGTGAGTCGCAGCTGACGGTGAGGGCGCTCTGGGCAAGAAACGAACAAACGAACAACCAATGCCCTGCCCCCTCTATTGTTGAATAGTGACGGGTGACTTGAAATCGAAAACACGGCGAAGGGACAGAGACAACCCCGAATGCCCCTGGCCCCCCCCATCCCGCCCCAGGCTGAAACGGGTCTTGCGACAGGGGTAATGGCGGAGGGGCCCGCTCAAAGCTGACTTTGAACGCCGAGCTGGTTTCGAAGGCGCAAAATCCGTAGGGTGGCGAAGCAAATACACCGGCAACTGAGCGGCTCTAGTCCAGTGTGCATCTCCGCCTCGGTTCCTTCGTCGGAAGAGGTTCTCTTAGCATTTATTAGTTTTGTCGCCAGTCTCAGGTGGCTCCTCGAAGCGCGCTCGAGTGCATCCGTGCCAAAACCAGGCGTAAGGCTCCGACCGACTAGACCGATTCGGTGTTTTATCGCCGGCCGGAAATCACCTCCTCGCCCTGGGAGCTCTTTGGGCTTTGGGCCTGACTAGCCTGACTCCTGAGCGGGATCTGACGATCATCTCCGTCCACTCGCGGTTCCGGGTCTGACCATCGCAACAGACAGCTGTGCTGCACCGGGGCACACCGCATCCGGGGCGAGGGGCGAGGGGCGAGGGGCGAGGGATTTGCTTCACTGGCTCCGACAAGAAGCGAAAAGGCCGTCGACCACGCCTCGCGCCGACCGGCGGTGAAAAGCACTCAAATACGTGATGGTACTTCCAACATCATTAAAACTTATATCTAGAACAAACCTTATTTAGTGGAGGGGGTACTGAAAACATACGTTCAATGCCGTGTGACAGCCTGTTTAAAATATAAAGGTGACGAAGAGACCCTGCTGCTCGAGCGTTTCCTTCCAGTCAACGGGCCATCCCCGCTCATCCGTCAGTTGCCAAATGCGTTCTACTGCAGCCAGATTCTCGTCGGCCAACCTGGGTGGAGACAAAGTCGCCCAAGTCAGTATCTTTTCCTAGCCAATTTAGGTTTCCCCGCACCCCTCAGACTTACTTTTGCGGCCGACACCTTTTTAGCGCCTCCCGACAAAGACTCCTCTCCTGATGGGTCAACGCGACCGTAGCAGCCAAGAACCACGGTGCAGCGCGATGCGAATGAACGCTCGAGAAGTGCAGGTCCTCCTCCATCCTTCGTTGATTGTCTTCCTGACTTCTCCCTTCGCCCATCGGGACCGCCGAGTGGTGGATGTGAGGATCGGGGACGTCGCGGCACGTCGTCGCCAACGTCTCGACCGTCCGACTACCCAACGCCAAGGACTGCTGCAATGCGCGCCGAATGGGGACCGCCAAAGGACCCGCGCGATAAACGGTCTGGTGAAAGTAAATGATCGTCGCTTGACGCCACATCTCGTGCGTCGTCAGGTCGTCCATCCGTCGGACGGCGTCGTCCGTCATCGAGCCTAAAGGGATCCAGTCGTTGATCGCCACTTCGATCAGCATTGCCCGCCGCTCGTACTCGTCGGGGTCAAGTGAAGGTCGCTCGTATGCGAGATTGCTGGTCGCGCCGAGGCAGAGCATCAAACCCATCGGAAGGCCACCGAGTAGATGCAGAGCCTCTGTCGTGACGATCGGATCTGGTGGGTCCGGCGAGGTTGACGAATCCGGTTCGGAAGGTGGCATCCCTGGCGCTCCGACGAGATGAAACAAGGTGGGATGGGATCGAAGGCAAACGGAGCGTAGCACGTCGGCGTATGCGAAAGAGCGAAGCAAGACTGAAGATGGGCCCGACAGGGTGTGCAAGTCGATCTTCGGCTTCGGTCCCATCGCCTCGCTGACAAAGTAGTCGCCCAGGAGCAAGATCGCATACGACGCAGCAGCCCCCCACTGTTCGAGCTGGTACATTTGGAGGTCAAATACGGCGAGCAATTGCGCCTCGAGTGGAATACGGCTCGTTTGGAGGTGCTCGACGGCTTGCTGAAAGTAGGCGTTGGACTGAGCGATCAACCTCTCCCTCGTCTCGGTCGAGCCTTGATCCTCCATCGTCTTGGCTCGAAACAGCAGGCATAGAGCGAGGCACGCCGATTTGCCGAGCGATGAAGAAAAGGCGACGTCGGTCATGCGATGCCGCAATATGTCGCGCACGGGCTTCGGCATCGACGAGAAGAACGCATCGTTGAGCGCGTTGTAAATTGGGATCGATTCGAGTTGCGTCAACGCCTCGGCGAGGGACGCTTCCTCTTCGACCTGGGCGGAACCTATCATGTTGGTGGCAGGCATTGACGACGGTGTCGTGTTCGCCGATGGAGGTAAGCTAGGGCTCCCGTGACGTGGGTCTATAGCCGAGACCGTGACAGGAGTCGAATTTGAAGGAGTCGAATGCGCCATCGAGCTTCCCACGGGAATTGACCAGTCGGCGGTGAGGTTCGAGGCATCTATGGCCGGATTCAACGATTCAAAGAAGGATTCGATGTCGTGCATCTGCGACAGGTCGGTGATAGGAGCAAGCGCCGAATCGAAATACGCCGTGGGCGGATACTCGGTGCTCGCCGGCAGAGTTGTTGCGTGGGGTGGCGGTAAAGACTGAGAATGGTAGGGAGTCACAACGACGGGGTAGTTGGTGCCATGGATCGAGGATCCGGCGTGTACGGGAGCGATCGGCGAAGACGGTGCGTGGATCGAGCCGGCCAATATGTGCATAGGAAGCGCCGAGGCAGGTACGCCCGCGTAGGCCAACGAGCGGGGTATCGGACCATAAGACGGCGGGGTGTAAATGTGGCTCGAGGTCGATTGCACGGGGGACGCACTCGACGAGGGCGAATGGTGTTCGTAACGGGACAAGGCGATCGGTGTCGGCGATGAAGGTTCACCCTCATTGCGAGCTGTCGCCGTCGCACTTGATTCGACTCGAGCGCGACGTCGGGGTATCGGAGTTCCGTCGGACGGTGGCGCGGGCACGCACACCGAGTTGTTGCTCTGACATCGCTGACAGGTCCCTTCGTGATTGTAGTCACCTGGACACCTCTTTGGGTATGATGGAGCCAGTGGAGGGCACGCGAGGGCATTAAGTACCGGCACGATCGAGATTGGAATCGGGCAACTCGGCACGTTCACGACGGCGAGCGAGCGGCAGCCAGCAGCGAATGCTAAGATACAACACCGACTCACCTTCTTCCTCCTTCGGCAAGTCAAACAACCCGTTTTCGTTCGAGTGAATTTGGGTTTTGCTTCCGGCGAGGATCCAGCATCAGGATTCGACATGATGCTACTTACAGCCGACTAGACCAGTTCGAGCAAGTTGATTCGGCGACGAGAGCGCGGGGGACGTCTGCAGGCGTTCGCGGTGTGGGCGATCCCAGACAGACGGATATGAGAGCGAAAGTGCCAGTCGGTCGTCGTCGACTGCAAGCGGTTGACCACCACAAAGGGGTTAAAGACAGAGGGGTTTGGCCTTCGGGCAGCGTGATCGATTGCCGTACCACGCGGCCAATCGGGGAATCTGAGTGGGCTGTACGGCCCTCCCCCTCCCCAAGATCTTTGCGTGGAGAAACGGTCCACTATAGCCGAAGAACGACACTGGACAGGAGAGAGAAGGGGCGACGGCACTGGAATGGAAGCCCCTTCGATCCGCGGCCGTAGCCAGCGGGGCCAAGCTGAGGCAAGTTATATATTCGCACCAGCCCGTGCAGCTCATAGAATCCCCCAGATGCGCTCACGTGATTGGTTGACGGTGTTAAGCGCGCCACAACTTGAAGAGACCTGCACTCTGTGCCGCGCGAGGTTACTGCAGAGTTTCTTGACCAAGTTGAATTGAAGGATAATAATGAGAACTAGGGCTCGTATACGCGAATTTGAAATTCCATCCAGCGTACGAAAAGAGGCGACGCTACTAATAGAGCGTGAGCACACTAGCACAGTCGCTCCTGTGCAAGTCCGCCGTCGCTCGACAGATCGACCCCTCTGCACCAGCTTTAGACGTCCGCGCCAACAGCGCCAAGTCCGCACCCTTTTTTTCCGAACTACATTGCCGAACTCGCCATCGCCATCGCCATCGCGTTCGCGGTCCTGCCCTTTGTACGACTAATACATAGTCCGCTTGCTCTCAGACCTCGAGTCGTTGTCGGGGGCCACCTACGAGCTCCTGCATCCACCACCACCGCTGGCATTTAGGTCGGCTCGCCTCCTGTCTCCTCACGTCGAAGCCCCTGGACAACCGTTGGTTAGCTCGACATCGCCTGCCTTGTAACGACATATCGACATGACGCTCGTCGACGCGCACCTGCAAGGCGTGTCCGACCTTGACAAGCTGTGGAACCTGCTCGTCGAGCTGTCATCGCAGCTGTCCCACAACCGACAGCAGACCGAGGAGTTGCACAGACGTGCAGAAGAGCTCAAGGTGGGCTCTTTGTGTTGGGAATCTTGTCGACGGAGTAACGTGCACTGACCCTCATGGCTGCTGGCGGCATTAGACCCAAGCGATCCACAACCAGACCGGCTACACCCTCCGCCGCTTCAACTTGGACGTCAGCAGTGGTCAGTTTATGCTCCATCTTGGATCAGAGACCCGCACCGTCTCACATTCACATCGCATTTGGCTCTCGTGATGGCACGTGACGCGATCGCAATCCCACAGTCGAGTTCGACTCGGAGCTTGAACGACAGAACATTAACCTCGTCAACGAGAACCAGGCACTGCACCACGAGAACCGGGCATTATCGATTCTACTCAAGGACTATGAAGCCACACTGGAGAATGTGATGGGCAAATTTAGGGCTCACGCGGTCAGTAGAGATCCTGGTCCGCCCAGGTCCCCCACCTCGAGGGCGGGTTGAGCTGATCAAGTCGAGAATTGCATCTCCCCCCGTTTTATTCCTTCATAGGCCGCAACGCAGCAACACCACCTCGATCTTGTGCGACATTACGAGTCGCTCCTTCTCAACCCGGACCCTTCGTCTTCGGCGGCACTGGACGAACGTGGCAACTCAATCGACCCTGCCTCGCCCGATTCGCATCCCGGCTCCTCGGGCGCTATTGACCCTCTGCACCTCAATTTGTCCCTCTCCCATGTTACGTCTTTGATCCGGAAAGCCGTGCGAGCAATGAACGGCGAGGACCCGGACTCGATCGACTCACCTCCTCTATCCCCGATCGATCCCTCGGCCGCTTCTTCTTTCTCTGCCGCAACCGCCTCCGAATCTTCGGCTGCTTCTTCGGCTTCCACATGCTCGGACACGTCGTCCAGGAGCAGGATTCCCCAAACACGACCTTATGATGTCACAGAAGGAGGTTATATCGGGAAAGGAGCGACGAGCGAACCGCATTACCTGCCCACGACGTCGACATCGAGTCTCGTCCAAACACCCCCTCTGAACGCGGTCGACGCGCAACACAAAACCATGGCAGGCCATGCGTTGCACAGGAAAGAGGTGCTGGGACCGGTCGACGATGCGCTGGAGAAGGAAATTGAGATCGCAGCATTGAGAAAGGAGAATCGTGAATTGAGGTATGCTCTAGGGATCGAGGAGAGAGAGCAGTCTCGGGAGGAAGAGGAACTCGGTGGTCCGTGAGCGCGAGATCGGGGTCGGGGTCGGAACGCGTGTGTATGTATTGCTGTATGAAAACGGCAGGTTTTTATCCCATCATACGTTTAATTCGGTGACTTGAGAGATTTGGGGTACGCCTCCGAGTCGCTGAGGGGGCTCAAGCGGAGGTGCCTGCTGTATAGTAGTTCGTCGGTTCAGTGCGATTGATCTAATTGATCTAAAATTAGGTGCGCGTGATCGAGCGGGTCGTCGCACGAGAAGGGACTTGGCTCGGCTCGGTTCAGTTCACTCCGAGGCCCTCGCCGAGAAAGACGCCGCAAATCGCCGCTCGCGGATCGCTGTCCGTCTCCCCCCTTCATCTGCTACCGAACATAGAACACACTACTAATATCAGAAGCCGCACACAACTCTCGAATCGACTCGACCAGACGTTCAGCAAAGCTGGCCTCGACTCGAGCGTAAAGCGCTTGTCCGTCACGTCGCACAGAAGTGGTTCGGCCTTCCGTCATCCGCTACGAATCTCGGACTTGGGGTCGTACGAGATCACAACTGCATCGACACACGCGCCACACCAGATCAGCAATGCCACCGGCCCGGAAAGCGACGAGTGAACCCATCGATTCTGTAAGTTGTCCACACATCAACGATTTTGCAAAGTATCTGGTATCTGATAACGCTCAACATATCTTTTGAAATCCCAAATCTCTCGACACCGCCCGCACCTTCACGCATGTCACAGGATCACGAACATGAAACGGAGGACGAGGAGCATAGAGGAGATGGTGGCAAGGGCAAGGGGAAGAAGACGACCAAGTCAAAGTGCGTTGCAAACCTCACTGCGTTGCAGCATCTGGACCCTCGCCCGTCGGTTACGTTACCCGATCCCCGACTTTCGCGCGGAGCAACCGGCTCGGGACTGGGGTGACCGCTTTGAAGTACTGACACCTGCTTGCTTTCCTGCACTCAATCGAGTAGAGAGTCCGCTCAACGTAAACAGCAGAACCGACTAGCCCAACGTGAATTTCGTCAGGTTCGTCCACACCTCGACCCTGTTCGGGGAGCGGGGGGGGGGGGGGGGGGGCAGCGGCCAATTCTCACTATCGCATCAATTCACCGCTAACGCCGAACATCCCTGCTGGTCCCCCTTTGACCTGGGCCAATTCAGCGCAAGCAAGCCTATGTTAAAGAACTCGAAGTTCGGGTCAACCTCTTGGCTCGGTCCAAAGATGATCAGTTGGAAGGGATGAAATTGGTCGGTCCATCGTGGCTTCGTAAATTCCACGAACGACCGACTGTATACTGACCTCTTGATGGGTCGCAGACGATTCGTACGCTGTTGGATGAGAACCAAGAGTTGAGAGAAGTGCTGGGTCATTTGGGTCGATTTATCGTACGTTACCGAGCATTATCGTCGATATCATGGCAGGACTTTTCTTGCCTCAACTCCGAAGGAGTCGGTCACTGACCTCCACCTCTACATTGTCATTGTCGCGATACCGCAGGGCTCGGGACTTGGTGGTTGTCTGCCCGAAATTGGCCTTAGCCCAGAAGGTCAGTAAATGATGGGATGGTTTGAGCTCTTTAGGAACGTTCTTGTGTTGACCAGAGTGCGATAGCCATATACAGAGCTCAAGAGGTTGGCCACCCGAGGTCGATTAGATGCCGTTCACAAGATCATGGAGCAGATGGATCGAAAGGATTCGAAAGATCAAGATCCATGGGCTCGTAAACGGAGTTCGAGCCAGAACGGGCGAGCGGAATCGTCGCACGCAAATGCCGTCCACGGAACTTCCGGGCAGACCACCGCGACGACGAGCGGTAGTGGCGACGTCACCGAGTCGGACAAGTCTAAAGGGAAGAAGAGGGCCCGAGCCTTGGATTCGATATCGAGCCTTCCGTCGCAACCCGCCGAAGTCGATGCGATGGACGACTTGAATGGGTACTTTGCCATTGACCCGACGACCACAATGGCACCTTGGAGTCAGGGCTTGCAAGACGAACCGAATGGATCCCTTGGAGATGTCTCATTGGTGCCGAGCAACGGCCAACGAATCACGCCTCAGCAGATTGTCCGCCGAGAACGACAACTGCCCGAAGGGTACCCTCCCGCCCCAGCGACGACAACATCAACTACATCAGCTTTCGGCATCGGAGGTATGTCGAACCAGAACGCGACGGATCTCGGTGCGTCGTCGTCCTCGGTCACGGGTGCTTCCTCCATCTCTCCCGATCCGCCCTATCACCACAACACCCACGAATCAACCTCAACGCTCGAGGACGTGCGGTCCGAGATGCGCCAACAGCACGAGGAAGCGAATGCGGTGATCAGAGACCTGATCGTGTCGTTCAACTTTTCGAACGAATTCTGGACCAGTACGGACGAGGATGGGGTTAAGATGTTTGCCGAATTCGTTAGTACACTCTGAAAGAAGCTGGAACGAAAGAGGATATGACAAACTGATGCACTTTCACACATTGTGCAGATAATGAACCTCTTGTCGCACCCAACGGACAACTCCAAGCTACAAGCGCTCCAGCTGATAGCATGCAAGTCCTCTCCAAAGGGCCCCTTTCCCCCACCGCGTCACACTCACCAAGCTTCGGATTTCTTTTTTGCCTCAGATCACGTCCGCAACAAGCTCGAAAACGCATCGTACCACCTCCCCTCGGCCTTACGAGCGACAGAGATTCAGCAATCGATCCCTCACCCCCCCTGGATCGACGGTATCATCTTCTCTTCACTTAGGGATCGGGTGATCCTCTTACCCAAAGGTCGATGCGATCTATCCGTCTTATGGAGCGATATAATGGATCATGTCGAATGTCATGAGAATTCGGATTGGTCAGTTCCAAAACGAACCCCATCCCCAGTTTTCAAAAATAGGAGCTTTGCGCGTTCGTCCTAACTTGAGAAAGATCACCCTTTCTTCTTTCGCTGCCAGTCTCTCCCCAGCGAATTGGGAAATATCGCAACACTTTATGAAAAAGTACTGGTACTTGATCGACGAGAACGTGTTGTCGATCAGTAATCGATGGAGGATGGAGCGAGGGGAACGCATGTTGGAAATGAAGGATCTCGTACCCCTTCAATGACTTAGGGGGGGGGTGGGAGCTTGGGAAAGGGAAGAGGAGCACATAGCCCATGAATCGAATGATTTGTTGGTGCTTTCTTGTAAATGCAAAGTTAGTTGTTTGTGATTTGTAAAGCACCGCAGGTGTGAAATCTGTATATGTTGAATTTGTAAAAGAAATAAAAGTTGTGCCCCCCACCCCCCCTTCTCGCACGCCCGCCCTAGGTGGGGTCGTCGGGTGTTTACTTGAGAACCCGTGGTGTCTACTCTCAACATCTTCGCAGTACATTTTTTCAATGACAAGAGGCGTACGGGGGAAGGGATGCTCCTGAAACACGTCTGCTGAGGAGAACCCCCCGTCGGAGGGTCGTAGTCGGAATAGATAGGGGGTGTTCCTCCCGTTAAAACCCCCCAAAAAAACCCTCATAGGGTTCGGCAGAACAAGCGGTACGACGCATTACACAAATTCGGGATACATCTGTGAGGGGTGGGTAGGGACCACTACTACGGCGTGGTTGACAGATGGACAAAGTTGCGGGCCACGATTATAACCCGTTGCTTTTGGGGGGGTCCCCGGGGGGTCCGCGAGCTTTGTTAACCGTCTGAAACTGAAACAGAGTTCTGCCCCGCCCCGGCCTGATTACTGATTATCAATACTCCGATTCATACCCCCCAGCAAAGCCTTCATTAAATACTCGACGTTCAACTGACCCCCCTGGACATCGAACAGTGTCGTATCGACGATATCCCGAATGCCGTGCTTCTCACGTAGGTCGTCGTCGAGGGAACGCAGGGATTGGGCGGCTTCGTCGTCGGTACCGATTTGTACGAATTGGATACCGAGTTGGAAGCTGGAGGAAGAGAAAGAAGAAAACACGATGAGTGGTCAGAGAGGGGCGTTTTGAAATAGAGTCGCATGGGTTCGGTTGAACTGACGGTGGCATGCGCATCTTGTCGAGACGTTGGGCGATTTCCACGATTACGGGTTCGGCCGCTTCGCCACGGTCCGGTGCACCATCGGTCAAAACGATGAGCTATGGAGAGATCAGATGTTGAGCGTGACGTAGATGAGTTGGGGACGACCCACGAGTGCGAGAACCTACGTTCATGGGCTTCGGTCGAGGGTATCCACTTGGTTTGCCCCTGTTGGGCAGAACAGCCGGATCAGCGACAGATTTGTTCTCTCCTCGCGAGACGAGTAGGAGGTTCTACGTACTCGACGACCCAGTTCTCCAAATTTGAGACGTACGGATCCAAGACCCTCCTCAACGCACTCGCGGTCGGTGTCGATTTGGATGGCCAGACTTTTTGGAACAGTTGCAACAACTCGGGCGCGGAACGAGAGGTGGCGTGATGGCGCGAGTTGAAGAAGTAGATGTCAACGCCGTCGTCGTCGTAGCGGATAGCGGTCTGGATCACCGCGGCTAGGGCGGGGGCCAGTTGGTCTTCCTATTCTCGGAGCAGGAGCAGGGGAAGGAATGTGAGCATGTGGAGGGGAGCGCCTCTTTGGTGGGGAGTCATAGACGCTCACCCAGAACATCTCCATCGACCCTGAATCATCGACGAGGAAGACGGTGTCGTACTTTTTGAGAGCTGGGGTCGTGGGCACCGAGGAAGGAGTGTGAGTCAGATATGGCTCGTCCTGACCGGGGGCCAGACTTGTCTCGACCGTAGACTGCTGAAGCGCTGACCGCTGACCTTGAAGGGGATCCTCCCTTCCACTCGCCGCTGCGGGCGGTTGGTAGTACTGTTGAGGAGGGGGTTGACTGGGAGCCGCATACGTGTGTTGTTGCGCTGGTTGTTGCTGCTGTTGTTGCTGCTGTTGTTGCTGCTGCTGGTACTGCTGATGCTGTTGCGGCGGCTGTG
This sequence comes from Microbotryum lychnidis-dioicae p1A1 Lamole, assembly GCA_001244265.2. Taxonomy (NCBI): domain Eukaryota; kingdom Fungi; phylum Basidiomycota; class Microbotryomycetes; order Microbotryales; family Microbotryaceae; genus Microbotryum; species Microbotryum lychnidis-dioicae. The sequence goes on from CDLV01000005.1 coordinate 1,368,771, forward strand.
GGTACGCCTGTTGCTGATGGTGGTGGGGCGGTGCTCCTCCGGACGACGCTTGCTGAGGTGGGGGCGCGCCGGGTGGGGGCGCGTAGTGGGTGTGGCTTGCAGACGACTTGTTGGATGAGGAGGAGGACGACAGCTTGCTAAAGAGGCCCATGGTGATGGTATCTTGAAGTGTGATTGGAGCAGAGGCGAGAGATGCTCCGGCTGAGGTGACCGAGTCGAGCAGCACGGCGGACTTGGCTCTGCGCTGACTCTGCGAGCATGACGTCGATCGCCCTCCGCCAAGCCATCGAGCTCATGCGCATACACCCAGCTCTCCAGATCGCCGCAGCTTAGGAACTGTCACCTGATGCGCTTCATCAGCACACATCAACGGAGCGCAATTTGCGTGTTTGGATACCCAGCACATCTTTGGAGCTATGTTTTGGGTGTATTTCTCTCGTCAGAACGCTCAAGACACTTTGAAGCGATCACAGGCTCTCATCTCCCGAATGCCGGTCTCAATGCAAACATCTTCCGAATCCCGTCTCGGCGCAAAATCCTCCCTCTATGATGGTCTCCCCCTTTCGTCCGTTGCGACAGGCGATACTTTGGTTGAAGCTGGTTCGATGCCACGGAATCGTTTCCTGTAAAAAGAGTTAGCGACGCAAAAGAAAAGTACGAAGCGAAAAAGTCAGTTTCTCGGGGGCGAACTTGGATCACGCCCCGCCAAGATCGACGGACCTCATGTCCAACTATTGAGACGCGAGCTTAGGTTCAGATCAGCAAAAGTGCGCATTTTTGGTTCCAACGTTCCGAGTCAGTTTGACTGACCATCCCCCTCTTACACTCGAAGAAGGCTTTCCTCAATTGCTGACACTCGATCGGTAACGCGTCGCTATGGTGCTGTAGGCATTCGTGCGGTGTTCTCGGTGGTTCGGATTTGAGTACGCAGTCGGATTTGAGGAGACATTCGGCTAGGGCGGTACGGACGCCGTTGCAGGACATGGTGTCGGCCACTGCGAAGGTCCGGGTGAGGAGCTCAGGCTGCTGGTCGGAGAGGGGGGACTCGCACCGGATCGCGGAGGAATGTGGAGAAACGTAAGTCGGTCCTGCGATTCGAGAAGGTGTTTTAACGTGTTTTTGTCTGCGTGTGTCGAATCAGACGGTGGCAAGAAAACGAGAGACAGCGAGAGGCCAACACTCGCAGACTTGGGTGTTCGCGCGCTTCCGTTCTGCGTCTCTTTCTCATCCACTGTACGGGCGTCAATCGCTCCGTAGCGTAGATCGATTCAATTCACACTACTCTGTTCCGATGGCCTCTTCCCTCCCCTCGTGCTCAACGATCCTGGTCTACTCGCTATCGTCGATCCCGCGCGAACAAATCGACCAGATCATCCAGAGTACGTCCACCCTACGGCCAGACACACCTTGATTTCAAAGATCCAGATCCGTACTTAGTTCTCGGAAAACTACTCTGCCAGCTCTCATCCAATCCGGAACCAACGCCTCCCTCGCTTCAACCTCCGCAGCCGCTGCGACGACGCACGATTCGCACCCCACATCGACGAACTCAACTCGCGGCCCAAGATTCTGGACGATCCGAAACAAGTACTACACCTGCGAGGTTCAGTTCGTACATGTTCTTCAAGCCAAGGATGGGGAAGGGAGGGGGGATGATCAGGGTGGGTATCAACTTCAAGGTGATGAGCCCGCGGTGATCGTTGTCGCTCCCCCCACCCAAGTACGTTCTTTTCCCTTTTCTCGGCGCTGAACATATCGACACTAACCCAGCTTTCATCTTGTTCAAAACAGACCCCTCCCACCGACCTCGAAAACCTCCTCTCCTCCCTAGCTGCGAGAGATCCAGAATTCGACATCGCCCTTTTACTCACTTCACCCTCCCCACCAACCGATCAAGATCAAACCTTGATCTCCCCACCACCGAACGATCAAGCCTGGGACGATCTCTCCCTAAACCACGCGTTTGAATACGTTCCTCCCTCTTCATCATCATCACCGATCTTGAACTCGACCAGTCCGTCGACTTTCAAAACGCCGGCGAATGCGGATGATGATGATAGGGGTGAAAAAAGAGGTCCCGAACGCGTGATCGAAGTACTCCAATCTCGAATTTGGGAACGCATGATCCCCTCCGAACGAACTGTACAAGCAACCACAGTCAAGTCGGACAAGTCGACTTTACTCAGCTTATTACCCCCACCTACCTTACCGAAAGCGAAGGAATATTCACCCGTTCGAGTCGATTGGCCGGAAAAATTCTTACCTAATCTTGTCGCTAAAAGAGGGGAGTGGGAGAGTAAGCTTCAGGGAGGGCCTGAGGGGGGAGGTTTTGATGATGATTTTACCGAGTTTGTGTCCGGACCTTCTGGAGCAGAGGTGGGAAGGTGGGATCAGATTTCGAGCGCGTCAACGTCCGAGTTTACTACGACACCCGGCAGCGGCAGTGACGCGGAAGGAGTAGATGATGATGATGATTTCGCGACTCTCGAACTACAAGATCAAGAACTTGAAAGCTTATTCGCTCAACTCGGCACTGCAAGGGAATATGCGCTGGGGATAAAGGACCTGGATGAGAAGCGCGCGTTTGCGGAGAAGACGGTGTTGAGTTTGTTGGGTTGATTGCATTATTGAAGAACGACAGCATAGTAGATTCGTAGATTGATGGGTTTGGGGTATGTTGTGAACTTTGCATGAGAGGAACTGAGGATGCGAGGGGGGTTTACTACAAACAATCATGTAATCTTGCGAGCGAGAGAAGTGGAACCGAACAGGTGAACGGACCACAATGCACCTACATGCTGATGGACCAGCCATCACCAGCCATCAAGTCACAGCGACAGTCTCCACAACTGCTTCGCCCCCCAGCACATCCACCGCTTCGCCGTCCGGAACCTTTTCCTTCAAAGGCCATTCCCTCATCGCCTCGGCCTTCTCATTCAACTCGGGGAACACCTCATCCGAAAAGATCTTCCCCATCCAATCCTTAATCTCGGCCTCCCCCTCCGGTCCACGATCTTTAACCAAAGCGCCCAACATCGCTTCGAATAAATTCGCGAGCGCGTCTTGGTGATGCGCGAACGATTCTTCACCGTGCGCGACTTTACCGAACAACATCAAGTCGCCGAGTCCGTAGGCCCAAGCGATGTAGGAAATTGTATCGTTTTGTATCAACATGGCCGCAAGGAGCTGGTGGAATTAATGAAGATCTTGATCAGACCCTCCGAGTACCGATCAATTGTTAGTAACAACAAGAAAAAAAGAAAAAAAAGGCACTAACCGTGTAGCTGGCATGGGTTAAACTCGGAAACTTTTTGACCAAAATGTTGGCGACGTAATGTTTCAACTCGGCATCGCCGAACCATTCGAGAGGACGAAAACACTTGACGTAACTCTCTTCCTTGCTCAGACGAACATTATTCGACCCGTTGAGGTAATAGCTTAGGTGCGTAACGGATTGTAAGCGCAGGTCGAGCGATCTGATCAAAAGTGGTGGCGGCAGAGCGGTCAAGTTGGGCTGGATCCCCGGGCTGCGCCAGAAGACGGGGTGGGGTGGGATCAACGTCGAAAAAGGGTTGCGACGGGGACGTAGCGCATGCATGGGATCGTCGTCATGAGTCATGGACTTGCGAACTTTAACTTTGGGTTGGTTGGCGGGCTTGGGAGGTTTAGAAGGTTTGGGTCGCTTCCTTCTGGATTTGGATTTGGTGGCTTTGGTGTTAGGGGCGGCTAATTGAGGGACGGGGTGCGTAGGAACGAGAGGAAGAGGATGGGCTAGCTGAGCTTGAGCCCCGACGACAGCTGTGGTCAATTCGGAGACGCGATCTGTGTTGGCAGGGACCTCAGGAGTGGTTGTGTTCCTTTGAAACGAAGCAACGCGCGGCGATGTGTAACCGCGGGGACCGGGTGCCGCCAGTTCAACGGGCAGTCGAGGCCGAGGTAAGAGCGCCCGTTCGACCTCGACCGCCCGTTCAAAACTGCCTTGAGCTTGGACTGCCAATGTGTTCGTCTTTCCAGGATCTTGCTTGGCTTGTGGCTCTGTTTTGGTTGCGGCTTGAACCATATGACTGCCAATGGATGGCGAGAGCTTGACGCGTTTGGCCTCGGGCGGTCCTTCGAATTCGAGCTTGACTTGTGGGTCCGTGGCCGATCTCGCCATGGGTTCGGAATCCAGTTCCGGAGCACGTTCGGATTCGAGCTTGATGGGATGAATGCCCACTGTATGCACAGGGGAGGGGCAGGATCAGCGTGTTACTCGATTCGCGGCGGGTGGAGGTGGAGTGGTCGATGCGTGGATCACGTGCCGAGATGGGTCGCAGCACCCGATCGGTAGATCGCCTTGAGCGCGATACTGAACTAAGCATCATTCAGACAGGTAACCTTGGACCACTCCCTTCCCACTTTATGTCTCTGCAACGCCGGCATGTCGAGCAGCACGATCTGAAACCAGTCTTGTGCACTGCACTGCGAAGCGAGTCCGAGTCCGCTATAATCGCTTGGTCGTACAGGCGCCGCCGAGGAGAGCAGAACCAGTTGACAGTGTCAAGGCGAACTCACGACTAGAAAGTTTCAGAACTTGGGGCTGAACAATAAAGTGTCTTTGCACGTTCCGACGTTCCGAGCCAGACAAGCGAGATGACCGGAGCTGGGAAGACGGCGGGGGAGGGGGGTGAAACCGACCGGCAGTCGGGCGGCGCGTGCGACAAAGTGCGATGCAGCTGGTGCGACGCACTTTTGACCCAAGTTTTAACGTCCAGGGGAAACGACATGGTCTGTTCACAACATCTTATTACGGCAATATAAAACAGTTTCATAACTTCCTCGTTACGGGTACAAAATCCCTCCATGCTTGTGACATCCTGTCGGACGGCGGGAAGATACGGAGACATTGTCAGCTTGGGAACATGGGAGCGACAAGGTGCCGCCGAGGTAAAGCCACGTACATGATGGCAGACGAGGTCAATCCAGCCCAGCTCTTGATCATTTCCGACATGACATTCAAATCGAGCACATCCCACACTGTCGACAAGAACGAACGCGGCGGGGTCAAAATCTGCCCTGCCTGCAATGGCCGAAGAACAGAACCCAAGCGGAACGGACCAGCGAACAAGCCATCACTCGTCAACCTCAACCTCTCCCACCACAGATCGGTCAACTCCTCTCTGAGAGCCTTCAACCGTCTTCTTTCGTTCCTCACTCGCTCTCTCAGCATTTTCTCCTCCAGCCTGCGCTCCTGCCTCAATCCGTTCCGCAACTGTTCACCTTCTCCGATTCCTTCCGTACCCGACGATTCCCCTACCTCTACCACCTTTAAAGACGAAGGTTCCCAATACTCGAACGAATCGAGTCGTTCCTCCAACTTGATCGCCTCCTTCCTCACGGCCCTACCTTCCTCCCAAATCTGTTGCCTCGACCTCGCAACTTGGAGCAAGCCAATCAACGCAGCCATCAGGGTCGCCACATCAGCGATTCGATCGGCCTGACGGGTGCGTCGTTTTGACAAACGGATCAGATTTAGTTTCGAAAAGAGGTAGATGTTGTCCGAAAGAGTCGAGACGAGGTCGAATGATTGACGAGTGAGCTGCAACAAGGTCGAAAGTTCGGGGACGAGACCCCAACTTGATGAAACCAACGACGGGTCATCATCGGGATGGGCGCTTTTGCCTTTGCCTTTTCGCCGATTTCGGATGTGGTGGAAGGGGTCCCAGGAATGGTAGATGTAGTACGTAAGATCGACTAAGGCGACGAGCCGACGGATCGCCGAGAGCGTCGACACGAGCGCCAATAAGCGGCTCAACAGGGGCGTCGATAGCTTGTGTCGACGTAGGTAGAGGGTGAAGCGGAGAGAGTACTGTAAGAATCTCTAACGAGGGTGAAAGCTTGTATCAGAGGTCGGGTTCCGGTGAAGGTTCGGTCTCAACGTTACGACCAGACTCAACTCACCAAGCCGGCTTCACGGCCATCTGCTGTCGCAAAGAAGTCAACGGCATGGAACACTTTGGTCCTCCGTTGCGGTTTGGTCGATGGAACAAACTGGAGATCAGAGGAAGGAGACAGGTTCAGCAACAGCTCGTGCGCCGCCCATACACGACGGCGACCGGTCCGACGACTCGATGAGGAGGTCCGGGGGTTGGGGAACGGCGGACTGACTGACCTTGGTCGTACTACTCCCTACACGGGGCAGCGCGATCGACGATGTAGGAGGAGTTGGAAGTGGAGTAATGAAAGATGGAGCTGGGTCCGGATTCGTAGCCAACGAATTCGAAGTGGGGTTCATTTGTGGGGGGGTGATCACTTCCGGCTATCAGGAATGACGACGGGGTGAGCGTGGGGAGGCCGAGCCATTAGACATCAGACGCTGCGCGCTCTCTCTCGTGCAGTGGGCCCAGCTGCTCCGGCTGCTACTAGCGGCTGGATCGAGACGAGCGCCCCGGCACAGTTGTCGTGTCAGGCTGGGGTTCCCTCCCCAGTAGTGGTACCTGGTGTCAAACGAGCTGTGCCGGTCGCCGGAGCAATCGACATCGGGGCCCCGGGAAGGGAGTGCCAGCTCCTACGTCAAACACGATACGATGTTCGGTGATAACATAAGCACCCCACACTCGCCCTGTACCTACGTCATAATGCGGGGATCAAGTGCAGAAAAATCACCGGCTAACTTGTAAGTTAAGATCCGGGAAGGGACCTCTTTTATCGACGTCGAAACTTAAGTTATTTATGCATCAGAGCCGACCGACGGACTTCGGCGCTGTCTCGGCGCTTGCGCGGACCTGCAAGGGGGCGAATACGAAATCGATCAACACAAGCGGTCAGTTACGAGTACACACCGCGTCGTTCCCATAACAAGGTTTCAAAGCAAGCAATCATCCTAGGTATTTTCACAGCCAGCAAAGCCTTCCATAATTTATCCGCCAAATCATGAAGACCGAACCATAGAAACTGCAAGATCGATTTCGATTGCTGGGCCTTGCCTCAGCTTCGGGGCCGCCGCGCCACATTGGTCGGCGGCGCTACGCAGGAATGCGCAGCGCAAGCCGACCTGAAGCCAAGCCCGATCATTGGCTGCGCTCTTCTCCCCGGTTCATACTAGCGTCCCGCGCCGCGCTGTATCTGGCGACTTTTTCTTGGACGGGCGGGGTTTTAACCGAAAGTCTGCCTACTATGATGGTTTTTTTTTTTGTAGATGGGGTGTCGAGGAGTTTCTTTCGACGTTTAAAGGCTAATTGACCGCGGAGAAACTTCGTTCGCGGAAAAATAGATCAGCTGATCAGGGTCGACGGCGCACGCGGCACGCGGCAACGCGAGGAGCTCGGGAGATCTGGGGCAGATCAACACTACTCCTTCTGGCCCGGTGCCGCTAGAAACCTCCAAGGACGAGCAAAACTTGCATGACGGATTGAACCTGGGCGCAGTCCAGCGTCGACGGTAAAATCGCTCCGCGATTCTGGATCACGCGGTTCAGCCTGATTTTATTTCTGGGACCCCGCTGGCTAACCCCGCTTTAGCGCGGTCTTGTAGCTCTCCTCAATTTGATCCCCATCTTTCCCCACGTCGTATGCCCCCCTTTTATCGATCACCTTTCTTACGCCTTCTCAACACTTTGCCTCAAGTCGCTTTCTGCGCGCTTCCTCCTCGTCGCCTCAACACTTCGACCCCACCGCATATTCTCAAGTGGCCCTCAGCATGCCTATTTCCTCGACAACCGACCGTGAATTTGACAAGTCCGTCGGGACCGGAATGGTCAGCCCGAACCAGGTCCACAAGACCATCATTCCCGAGTAAGTTCACTACGTCTTACTGTGCTTGCGTGTGTGTCTGTGAAGGGGGCACACCTGCAATTGCCTCCGGCCCAGCTAGGCGAAAATGTTACATGTCATGGGGCGCTTCACCATACGCTCGGCGATCACGCGCCAGTACTACACTCCTCGCACTTCCAGCGTTCCAAGGGGCTGAGCCGCCGCTTTACATGCATCGAACAGGCCCCAAATGCTGGAAAGAGTCTCGACTCAACTTGGTGATACGACCGTCAATGATGCCGCCGAGACGGCCAACAAGGAGCGGCACATGACCATGTGGCAGGCCTTCAAGGCGTACCCCTACGCGTGCGGATGGTCCATGTTGTTCTCGAGTGCAATCGTGATGGAAGGTTTCGACTTGGCCATGATCAATGCGTTCTTCGCCCTCCCGGCGTTCCAGATGAAATTCGGCGTTCAGCTCGCCGACGGATCCTATGTCATCACCCCCGCATGGCAAACCGGTCTCTCAAACGCTGTGCAAGTCGGTTCCATCTTCGGCCTTATGGTCAACGGATGGGCGTGTGATAGATTCGGCTACAAGAAGACGATCGCAGTCTCGCTCGTCGCCATCACACTGTTCATCTTCATTACGTTCTTCGCAGTTAGTCTCCCGATGTTGCTCATTGGTGAAATACTTTGCGGTGTCCCTTGTAAGTCGAGTGTCTGCGCTGTGCGGCCTTCCGATCTTAAACTGACGTCCTCGTTCTTCTCTTGTGCTCAGGGGGTGTCTTCCAGAGTTTGACGACGGCCTACGCGGCCGAGGTCTGCCCCGCCCCTTTACGCCCCTACCTTACGACCTACGTCAACCTCTGCTGGGTCATGGGCCAATTCATCTCCTCCGGTGTCTTGAAGGGTGTTTCGGGGATGAGTGAAGACAACGAGTGGGGCTATCGAATTCCCTTTGCTTTGCAATGGGTGAGTCTTCCCGCCGACGACCGTGTCGCTATTTGCTGACCCAACATTTTGATCTGGTACATAGATGTGGCCGGTGCCCATTCTGGTCGGTGCCGTCTTTGCGCCGGAGTCCCCGTGGTGGTTGGTCCGTCAAGGTCGTCTCGGTGACGCCGCCAACTCGTTGAACCGCTTCGGATCCATCTCGGCCGAAGGCTTCATCGACGTCGACGCCAAGATCAACCAAATGATCTTCACCAACGAGATCGAAAAGGAGATCAACGCCGGCACTACGTACTTTGACTGCTTCAAGGGTACCAACTTGCGTCGAACGGAGATCGTGTGCATGGTCTGGATGATCCAAACCTTGGTTGGATCCGGTTTCATTTCATACTCGACTGTCTTCTTTGAACGTGCCGGTCTTTCGAACTCGAACGCCTTCTCGCTCTCGCTCGGCAACTACGCGCTCGGTGCCGTCGGTACGATTTCATCGTGGTGGACGATGCAATGGCTCGGCCGTCGTGACTTGTACATGTGGGGTATTCTGTCGATGGGCGTCGTCCTCTTTGCAGTCGGTGGTGCCGGATTCGGTTCCGGTTCGGGCGCTTCATGGGCCGCAGGAGCTCTCATCGTCTTTTACTCCTTCCTGTACCAATTCACCGTCGGTCCGGTCTGCTACTGCCTCGTCGCCGAGATCTCTTCGACACGCCTACGCGCCAAGTCCGTCGTCCTCGCTCGCACGTCTTACAACATCGTCGGTATCATCAACAACATCATCTTCCCTCGCATGCTGTCCCCTCTTTCGTGGAACTGGAATGCCAAGGTGAGAATCTCCCCTTTCAATGCTGCCCTCCTTATCCGAGTGGTGCCACGCCTGTCATCTTCGATACAGCTTGATGAGTTCGTTGCTGACCATTATATCTTGTCAGGCTGGATTCTTCTGGGGTGGTTCGTGCTTCCTGTGTCTAATCTGGTGCTACTTTCGTCTTCCGGAACCCAAGGGACGCAGTGAGTCCAAGCCGTCATTTCACTGCGCAACACGCCCTCTCCCGCTGGCAACCCCCCCCCCCCTTGCTAATACATACTTCTACCTCTACCTTTCTCCAGCATATTTGGAGCTGGACATTCTGTTCAACGATAAAGTTTCTGCTCGCAAGTTCAAGACGACTGCAGTTGACGTACGAGCTCACGGACGCTCGAACGAGAAGCATTACGAGCCAACCGGCATCGTTCACTAGAACCGCGTTGGGCTGGCGGGCGTGCAGTGGTCCTTGGGGTCCTGTGTGTAACTTGAGATGCTGTCTGTAGTATGTTGAGTTTGTTAATAATGTTCAATATATTATAATTTTGGGCTCAATGAAGGCTAGAATCATCGTCGCAAGGAATGTGGGATCGCGTGGAGAGATATTCATCGGGGTTCTGTGTAGAAGGACTCAGGTTGATGCACCGACTTGAGACTTGACGGGTAAGGAAATGGAGAAGAGGCCTTAAGTGCTGGGTGTCTCACACAATTCGATCGAATTTGTACCTGCAGACAGTTACAGTTGGAATACAATTCGGCGGCCATGTCGGAAATCTCGGCCGAATCGGATCCGGGCGGACTTTTACGAGTGGGGGGGGGGGGGGGGAGTCACCCGCGTCACCTGTCTCGGGCTCGGCTCGGCTCCGCACGCCTTTAGCGCCCCCATCCCGGCCAGGTGCTCTTGCGAGTCTGTGCGCTCGTCGCCGCACTGCCCAGGATGCCGACTGCAATCAACAACCAGCCACTGGTGCAACATATCCTAACACGAGACTTTTCGGGCCCGTTCGCTCCGAACAGCACCGGCACCGGTACCGGAAGCGGTGACATCACCACAACGACGACGAGTTCCCCACCCGCTGCAACACGTCAGCATGCGATCGCATCCACACCGGTGCTCGTGAGGGCCCTCCCACCTTCGTCTTATCTGGATAAGCTAGGTCAACAAGCTTCGAAACGAGCGAAACGGCAACACATCCTCACTGAATCACTCGAGAGCGCTCTCGAAACTCCGATCGATGCGTTCGCTATACCGCTTCCGGACAAGGATCATCCACAGCATGCATTGGGGGACGATTCTAAAGGACTGGCGAAACAGAACAAGATGAAGGGGAAAGTGGCGAAGCGGTACGAGAGCTGGGAGTTGCTCAAGGCGATCGAGAAGAAGCAGCTTATGACCATCTACGACATCAAGTCGAACCAATTCGAGTTGTTACTCGAGCCGGTAGGAGGGAGTACACCTCTTGTGCATGCGATGCGACATGGGCCATCTCGTACGTGCATTCTTATTCGGATGCTGCTTACAATTATTCCAGGAGCTGACTCTCCTTTCCTCGGCTCGCTCACTTGCCCCAGATCAAGAAGTGGCCATTCTCATCACCGGAGCCCTCTCGAAGCAAGTCAACGAACTCGCCGACCTGCCAGCCGAATCCTTCTCCCGCAACGATGCGACCAAAGCATTATTACGAGGAATCCGAGTCAACCTCAAACTCGCGATCACGCAGGGTTTGATCTCGGAGCATACGTCGCTCTTGGCTTCGTTCTTGCAAGTGATCGTCATGTCCGAAGGGGAGAAATGGTTGCAAAAAGCGGGGCATGAAGTGGCTTTGGCATGTCGAGCGGTGAGTCCCCATTGCCTTATGAACAAGTCGCCCTTCGTATTGATCCGAAACTTTCTACGCATCTCACCTCGAAGGGTCCACCGGGCCGAGCGGTGGCAGCAGCGACGACCCTAATCGACAAATGGGTTTCGAGGGAATTGCAAAAGACCCAAATCGCAGCTGTGGGGGAATACGTCTTCAATTCGATAGGTGACCTCGTCTTGCTGGGGCTTTGGTCGATCGTGATGGATATCTTGCCCAAGGAGGAGATGATGCCGTTGTACTTCTTTGCTAGGGATGATCGGATGACAAAGTGGGTACAAAGGAATGGTCATGCAGGTCGAGCCGCTGAAGAGTACTGACTTCTCTCGTTGTTCTCCTCCTTCCATCTTACCCTCGCAGAGCAATGGAGGAACGCGTCGAGGCACTCAAACGTAATGGAGGGTGGACCAGATTGTCCCCACTGCTGCGGAAACAAATCAATGGCTCACTGGCGGAGTTGAGCAAGAGGACGATAGGAGGGAGAGAACGAGTGGCCGGGTTGAAGAAATTGTTAGATGAGTGATGAACCTTGAACTCAACGGATGGAGGGAGTGGTCGTGGCATTCTTGGGGTGTATTGTGACATTCTTTATTTTGTTGTTGCATCTTGAAACATTGTTGTACGCTTGACCACGCAAAATTTCAAACCACCGGAATGCCAAAGTATGGGCGGATAGCCCAGGGCTATCCCCCCTTCCCGTGACGTTCAATGTTGTCTCCACACTCAGCAGCACGCGCGGTCAATATATTGCTGTTTCATCCCACTTGTATTCCCGATCATGATTAGTTACTAGTTGTTGATATTAGTCGCCTCGCGCGTCTCGAGCCTGCCACGCGCGCGCTCCCTTGGCGCTTCTCTTCTTTCTCCAACTACCTTTACTAGCATCTTCGGCTCTCGTACTTACGCATCTCGTGCCTCGGCTTCAGGTTCCTAAAAGGTTATGAGCCCACCGAGCCTATCAGCGGCGGGCGACCTCGACGACCACAGTGCTATGGCATCAACGCCTCCACCACCGTCATCAACGTCGATCCATACTAAAGAGCAATTCGACGAGCTGATCAGGAACCAGCGCCCCGCACGGGACGACGACGCATTCTCCATGCGTCAGCTCCTACCCCCAGCCAACCCCTCGGTCTTCCCAGACGACTCAAAACTTACGGAGGACAATTACGTTGACTGGGACCTGACCATGTCCGTCACCATCGGCCCAATCGTTCAGACGGGCGGCTCGGCGCACGAATGCTAGCTCGCCCTCGCCGCACGCTGTGCTCCCAGCGATGCCCAAGCGTACTCGGCACTCATCAAGGACTATTTCAGCATGCCACCATGCCTGCCCACTTGGGCTGGTTTCAACGCATGGACGAATCGAGCCATGGTTCTCGTCAACCACCTTCGAATGGCCCAGCTCGACTTGGAACAGGCCATCGCGGCCCGGGCCCTTGACGACTTACCTCACGTCTTCGATGGCTGGCGCACGACATTCTACGCGATGAAAGTTCACGACAACAAGCTGCCGCGTGTCGAACACATCTTCGCTTCGATGGATACTGTCGCTCGAACGTTGCGCAACGAGTCGAACCCGGCCCTCGTAGCGAAGGCGGTCGCGCCGACCACAAGCGCTGCTCTCGGCAAAAAGGGGAAATGGGATCGATCTGGTCCTGCCCCGAGCAACTGCCCGGCTTGCGGTCAAGGTAAACTCTGGCTCGACAAGTGTCCGGACTCGCGCAAGCGAGCCAAGTACATCGAGCTCAAGAACGCCATGAAGGCACTCCAAGACTCATCATCATCGACTGTCGGCCACGCCTCTGTCCAGACACTTAAAAGGTAGCCTAGTGGACTTGGTGGCGACGTCGGCGGCCACGAACGTGGTCGTAATCGATGATGATGAGCCTTGTAGTGCCTTCATGGCGTTCTTGAGCTCGATGTACTTGGCTCGCTTGCGCGAGTCCGGACACTTGTCGAGCCAGTGTTTGCCTGGACCACCGTGCCGGCTCACCGACGGGACAAGCTCGACCCAAAAGGGATTCCTCTGGTCTTCGTCGGGTACGATCGACACGCGAAAGCCTACCGTCTTCTTGACCCTTCCTCGATTCGTGTGAGTCTGGGCCGCTATGTGACGTTCGTTGAAACCGAGTTGCCCTTCGCGATCGCGCCCACCCGAGTGGCGCACCCGTCCATCCCGGGTTACAGCCCCCAGCTTCCACCCGTCGAAGCTCCAACACCTGTCGAGCCTCCCCCACGGCCACCGGCATCAACGCCTGTCGAGGCACCCGCGTCGCCGGCTTCGACCAGCTCGGCCGACAACGACGACGCCTCATCGACCACGAGCGCAACGACGGAGTCAGCCGTGAACCTGCCGCGACCACCTCCGGATCCAGCTCCACTCGCCAAAGTCAAGCCGACTTGGGAGTACGGCGACGTCGCCAAGGTTGGCCCCGATCCAGGGAAGTACTGTGAAGTCGACGCTCGAAACATCATTGATGGCCCGCGGACTCGCCGCCAGCTCGTTCCCACCATAATCACGCGGGAACAGCTCGTCGACGGCCCCGACGGACCCACCGCCTCTTTCAAGAGCCTGCTCCTTGCCTTCGCATCCACCAAGGCCGGCTTCGCAGATCACGACTTGTCAGTTGTTCGCGATCCGGCAAAACGGGGCGACGTCATTCGATCGGGACAAGAGGACATTTAGGGCGCTCCGGCACAGGATGGATTCGATTCGCTTCTGAACGATTACGAGGTCCTCGAAATCGTCGAATCCTGTGAGCTCCTCGCGGGTGAGAATCTCCTGCGGTCGGGCTGGGTGTTCAGGACTAAACGCAACCAGCATGGCGACATCACCGATCACAAGGCCTGACTCGTCGCTCACGGATGTGCCCAACGCCCTGGCCTTGACTTCGAGAAGAACTACGCCCCATGTCGTCAAATTCACGTCCATTCGAGCCCTCATCGCACTCGCCGCGGCCAACGGCTATCACGTCCATCAGGCCGACGTCAACAAGGCGTACCTACACGGCAAACTTGACAAATGGGCGTAGATGGATTTGGACAGCTTGAGGATCTTGCCGGGCAGGTTGATGCCCTGAGGGACGCGCATGTAGAGAGGCTATGTAGAGAGGCTTGTCCATGCGCGTCCCTCAGGGCACCAACCTGCCCGGCAAAATCCTCAAGCTGTCCAAATCCACCTACGGCCTTCGTCAGGCCGGCCCCATCTGGAACGCTGAGATCGACTCGACTCTGCGGTCCCTCGGATACGTCCCCACCAGGTCCGACATCTGTATCTACCGCCGCGAACAAGACGGGCACTCTCACTACATTGACTTGTACGTCGACGACTTGCTTTCGGTTGGTCCCTCTACCGCCGAGATCGACCGGGTGCTTGACGCGCTGGAACTCGCATACGGCATCAAACGTCTCGGACCTGCCGAATATACTCTAGGCATCCAAGTCAAACTTGGACAAGATGGCTCTATCATGCTCTCACAAGAGCGCTACCTTCCGGACATCCTTGCCAGGTTCCAATTCACCAATGCCAAGCCGGCAAGTGTTCCAATGCAGCCAGGTGTCGCCCTTGACTTTGAGGACTTGGCGGCCATCCCTCAAGATCGTACGCGCTACTTGCGGGCCATCGGTTCGTTGATGTACGCCGCAGTCGGAAGTCGTCCGGACCTCGCCTTTGTGGTCAGCTACCTCGCTCGCGTCTCCCAGCAGCCCGGCCCGGAGCATTGGACAGCCATCAAGCAGGTCATCCGTTACATCAAAGGTACGTTGGACTTGGGCCTCACCTATCGCAAAGCCAACCAACCATTCCATGGCTACTCGGATGCGAACTGCGGAGCCTGTCTAACGACCTCGCGATCGACCATGGGCTACGCGTTCATCTTGTCCGGAGCCGCAATCGCTTGGTGCTCCAGAGGCGAGCACAGGGTGGCCAAGTCCACTACCGACGCAGAGTACCTTTCTCTTTCGTACACAAGCGGTGATGCCATCCACCTGAGCGAACTCCCGAACTCGTGGCTGAACTTGGCGCTCCATTCTCCGGTCCAGTCGTACTCTACGGTAACAACCAAGGTTCGCTGGCTCTTGCGCAGCACCCGACCAACCATCAGAGGTCTCGTCACGTTCGCATCTTGGAACATACCGTCCGCGAGAGGGTAGCTGAAGGTTCGCTACATCGCCACCGGCGACATGTTCGCCGATATCTTCACCAAAACCTTGGGTCCCAAGCCGTTCATCTTCCATCGGGAGAATTTGGTTTTGCGAGGTGCAGTGGTAAGACAGCATGGGGTGTGTGTCAATATATTGCCGTTTCATCCCACTTGTATTCCCGATCATGATTAGTTACTAGTTGTTAATATTAGTCGCCTCGCGCGTCTCGAGCCTGCCACGCGCGCGCTCCCTTAGCGCTTCTCTTCTTCACCCAACTATCTTTACTATCATCTTCGGCTCTCGTACTTACGCTTATCGTGCCTCGGCTTCAGGTTAGTTACTGTGAAATGCTCGAACTATCTTTACTATCATCTTCGGCTGTCGTACTTACGCATATCGTGCCTCGGCTTCAGGTATCTAAAACGCGCAAGCTTGCCCCCTAACCTTCTTCACTGGTAATCCGGATAACGGAGATCAATGTCATATGACCGAAACACGCTCAACCACATCTACCTAACCCACACCAGGACGAAGGATCGAATTCTATCCCTGCCCTCCCGAAAACTCGAACCTGGCAGCCTCTCCACACGGGCCCTACTAGTACTACTACTGACCGCTCTTAAAGTAACATCACCCAACACCCCGTAAGACCGAGCATCACCGCCTTAACACTCAAATTGAAACCCTTGACCCGACTCGCCGAAGACGTACTTCCCGTCGTGGCCGTAGTCGGTGCTGATCCATTCGTCGTCGTCGTCGTCGTCATCATCATCGTCGTCGTCGTCGTCGTCGCGTTCGAACCCATTGAAGAACTCGTCGTACTCAGTCCCACTGAACCAGTAGAATTTGAGCCCATTCCTCCATTCGAAATAGAAGTAGATCCCGTCTGCGAAGTCATAGATGTCGCACCACTCATTGTCGTTCGGGGAGTAGCGCCACCACCTGGGGTAGTGAACCCGGTGGAGGTGGAGAGTTGGGAAGTTGAACGTGTCGTCGAGGTGGAGGCGGTGATGACCATTGGGAAAGTTTCGAGGTTACCGTTATCGTTGTTGTTACCGTCTAGGAAAAGAAAGAGATGGAACGGGAGTTTGTTAGGTCACTTGGGCTTTGTACAGGTCCTCCGACGCGTCGCAGTCCTCTTGAGTCTTCGCCATGTTGAGGGTTCGTGCACGCCAGAGACGACGCCCGGCAAACGCGCCCGAAGTAGATGGACTGACTGTTTTGAGAGCTGACCAAGAGCAAAGAGGTGAGTAAAAGAAATAGATATATGTTGCGCATGGTGCGGTTGGTGTAGGTGAATGCAGAAACTACTTGTAGCGGTGCTCGGGTGGGGGCTTGTCAGTGGTCACGACGACAAGACTGCCAACCCCCCTTCATCGCGGACTCCGCGCACAGACCAAAGTTTCTAGAGTTCGGAAATAGCTCATCATCGCCAGCTCATGTGACGTTCCGAAATAAATAAATAAAAGTCGTACAGGTGTATATCGTTATTGCAAGGGAAATTCTTCATCGCGTCAAAAAAAAAAGAGAACAGCAGACGATCAGTGCTAGGGAACGGCTTGAATCAGGAATCGAGCTAAACCCAAAGAGTGAGCAAGGAGAAATAGGAAAATCAAAATTGCGGAAGCCCCAGTCTCGTAGCTGCAATGTGGAAGTGATGCACAAACAAAGGAATAGGTGCATGCGGGATATCTCGTGGACCAAGAAGGGGTCGCGTTGAGGCGGCCTTGATGGGTTGGATGTGAGGACCGAATGTCGCTCACACGGGAGGAGTCTAGCGTCGAAATGGGTCAAGAAGGGTCGTGCTTTCTGGGTAAAGACCTCATGACGAGTGTGGTCAAAGTTTATGCGATGACTGTGATTGAATCAAGATGTGTCCGTTAAGCTTCCTTTACAGTCCGTCAGGTAGACAAGGCCCGAGTAAGAACTTACTCGTCATTACGGCCCAGGCACTGCTCGATGCGAGGATGACAAGAGAACAAAATCGAATGGGACTGTCAGCAGCCCGAAAACTTGGAGAGCGAGAGCGACAGTGAACTTACATGAGGCCGAACAATACGGGCAAGGTCAAATTGTCGTCAAGTCCAAAGACGTCGATCGCCTCGGCGACACCGGCGATCAACCCACATACAATCGACAACGCCGGCAACGACAGCGTACTGTACGGATTTTGTTCAAATTCAAAAAGTCAGTGCCATTTTTTTGGAATACGTCGCCAACGCGTCGCATCGCTGTTGAACTCGGCAACACGCACCTATTCGGACTCGGCAACCTCGGCAACCTCGTCGGGTTCTGACTCCTCTGCAACACCCACGTCGACGCCTTTCTCGCCGGCAACCACGACGAATCACCTTCATCACCCAGCACGCTCACCGTTCCCCAAAAGTAATACGCCGCCAAGGTCCCCGTCATGACGGCAGCGAGCGTTCCGGCGAGGGACTTTTTACGCCCAAAGAGGGTGCCGGAGAAAGGTAGTTTGGGGGTGTATTTGCCGTACAATCGACCGAATATGGATGCGGTCGTATCGCATAGGGAAAGCATGACGCAGGATAATGTGGCGATGTCTGCAAGAGAATGACAGAGGGAGGTGTATGAGCATGCCATCCGGAGAGGACTCCGAACTGTCGAGCAAAGGGCCTTACCTCTCGGGAGGAAGGTGAGGCAAAAGAGGACACCCCCAAAGTAGTAGATTGTCCCATTGACGGATTCTGGATGGTGATAACAAGAGGTCAGTTTGGGTGCATCTCCCCACCTGGGATTCCACAAATTGCACCTCGGACGAACCTCGCTCATGTTCCCTCTGTGTGGCCCAGAATATGCCCATCAGCAGAGTATTCCCCAAAGCTCGGTATGCGCGTCCAAGAACCGACCATCAAATAGCCCAAATACTTCTCGTATGTCAACTCGAAGGCGGGGCTCTTGAACCTGATCAGATCGGCGACGACGATGATGGTTGCGATCAAGAGCGACCAACGCAACAGGGTCGTGACGTTGGTGTGCTGTTGCCAGAGGTAGACGGCAAAGATGGAGATGCTCGAATGGAGAAGCTTGCGAGGGATCTGGAGGGGGCCCAAAGGGAACACGTCAGTTCCTGCCTCGGGATGGTCTTGAGAGCTCGGATCGAGATTGAGCGTTTGAGCAGGGGCCACGGGGTGTAGGCGAGTGCTTACTTCGAGTCTGTCAAAGCGATGGAGCCGTACGTCCAGTCAGCGTTCAATCGGACCATGAATGTTCAACAAGCCCGCACTGACCCTGATCGAATCCTTCCCCGATCGACTCGTTCGGTGCTCATTTCACGCGACGACGACGACGACGACGACGACGACGACGACACACGCGCTGCTGACGGTGGTGTATCATGACCAGCCACGACGCCATTCTGCTTGCTCGACGCGTCCCCGTTCAAGGGTTTTGATGTGGTGTTTCGACTCCGTAGTTCGGTCATGCTGCTTGGGTTCTGGGCAGCGCGTGAACGGTTCCAAGTAAAGGAGCCCGCAGCCGCGCGTGCGCGAGCCGTCTCGATAACCCACGCGCGCTTGCGATGACCCGGACTCGGGCCGGCGAACTGATCGATCGGGTCCAGCATCGGGCATTGAGTTGTCAGCGCTGCATTGCGTGAAAATGATGGTACCCTGACGAGCTAAGCGTCTCAACAAGTACGAAAAGATGTGAAAAGCAAGAGTAAAGACTTTTGCCAAGAGCCTGCCCAGCAGCACGTCGGAATCGCCAAGAATTGACTAGTCGTCACATATCAAGCACATGCAAGATATCATCCAGCTTCCTCACTGCATAGAGAGTGAAAAAGTCAGCGAGTCTCCTACTAACCTTTCCAAGAAATCGAGTTCCGCCAACGCGCAACGAACCTTGTACTTTCTGCCTCGCCTTGAACCCATCCTTGTTGCCCGAAAACGCCTCCGAGATGCGTTCATTCTTGCGGTTCTGAATCTCCAAAACCCGGTCCTCGACCGTGTTCTCCGCGATCAATTGAAACACTTTGACTTCGCGCGTTTGGCCGATACGATAGCAGCGGTCGATGGCTGGAAGCGGGGCAGAGATCGGAGAAGGGTCAGCTGGGGAGTGCGCGGGAGGGTCCCTTTCCTGAAAGAACAGGGAGCGCACCTTGCGTTTCAATAGATCTGTGAGTGATGGGTACATTCCTTAGTATGTGCAGCAGAGACTCGCTAACCTATGCGTTCCAAACTCACGCTTGCCACCACGGATCCATCAAGAAGACCTGATTAGCGCACGTCAAGTTCAAGCCTGTACCGAATCCAAAATGAAATCAGGGCTTCAGTCCACCTCTCTTCGATATCAAGTCCATCCACCCCAAACTCAGATACACTGACCTAAAGCACCAGCCTTTAGAGAAATCAACATCACTGTCGGAGGTGGCTTCTCCCCCTTCTTGAGTCGGATCGACGCCGCCGGAGGCGCCTTGGAAAAGGCCTTGATCATGTCCTCCCGCTTGGCTTGGGTCATACTTCCGTCGAAGCGGCAGCTCGTGATGCCCGCTTGTTCGAGCGCGGCTTCGAGGCAGTTGAGATGAGTGGTCCACTGTAGGACCATCGTGCTGTTGAATCAGATGCGAACTCCCACACTCTTGACAACACGATTCGCTCACCTGGGAAAAGACCAAACTCTTGGCCGTCGGATCGGCCCGGAGCAATGTGATCAACCTCGCAATCTTGGGGGACGTCGCTCTGGCACCTTCCTTCTTTTGTCGTTCTAAAACCTCGGCTTCGTCGACCAGGCTTGCCGTTTCCGAGACCGCACCGTCCATTTCGATCAATTGGTCGTAGTCGATGGTGGTGCGACACATGGGGCAATCGCGTCGACGTCGTTCGTCACCTTCGATGCAGGGCGAGCAGTACAAGTGCTTGCACAGCGTCAAACGAGGATCGTTCGGCATCTCACCACAGATCAAGCACGTGCCTCCATGCGCCAGCTGCTGACGAAGTTCCATCTGCAGCTCGGACAATTCGGCTCGATCAAGCTTGCGATCAAAGGCGATGCTCTTCTCGAGCGAACGAGCGAGTTGGCGTTCGCGCACGGCTTCGAGGAATGATTCGGGGCAAAGCGAAGGGTCGCAGGCAAGCTGACGAAGACGCAAGAGCATGACGAGCACATCCTGATAGTGCGAGTTAATCGTGTCCTTCTTCATGTACGTGCGCACAATGTCCTTGAGCTGCGCTTGGATCTCGTCGTACAGGGCTCGCGTGTCTGGATCGAGCTCGACGCGCAATTCGTAAAAGAGAATCTTGGGCAAGGTAACGAGTAATTTGCCCGTCGAGTCCTTCATATCCTTGGTGCGACACAGCGTCGTTGAGGCCACGATGGCGCGCAAAATCTTGGCACTGCTTTCGGTCGCGTTTTTGCCGTCACCGACGTACTTGAGCCACTCCTCACGGTTATCGAGAGGCTTGCACATGCGCAAAAAGGACATGATTGCGCCGAGATCGTCGGACGAGTTGACAATCGGGGTACCCGTGAGCACCCAGCGACGTTCGGCGATGAGCGTCGTGCACGCGATCGTCATCTTGGCCTTGGGGTTCTTGATGACGTGACCTTCGTCCAACACGACGCGGCGCCACTTGATCTGGTGCAACGTGTCGTGCTTTTTGGCCGGCACTTTGGCCTTCTTCTTATCCGGACCACCATTCTCCTCATCGGCCTCGGCCGTCATCGCACGACTCGAGTTCGGGTCGGAGATCTCGGCGGCTAGAGTCTGGTACGTCGCGATGACGACGTCAAAGTTGCGCAGCTGCTTCTTCGTTAACGAGCGTCCGTCACCGTGATAGAGGTGCCACTTCAAACGCTTCGAGCCGACGTGGGTGTGCAGCTGACTCGTCCAATTCGAGGCCACCGAGAGTGGGCAGACTGGACAGTTGAACACAGTTCAAAAAGGGTTTCAATTATCAGTTCCTCGTCCCAACCGATTGTCGAACTTGCACTCACCGATCAAGGTCATGTCATCGAACCTGTCATCCGGATCCTCCGGTTGGTCGAGCACGCCGTCCCCTGTATCATCCGTCGTGATGAGCGCTATCGTCGTCAAAGTCTTGCCCAAACCCATCTCATCAGCCAAGACGCCTCCTCGCTTGAGCAGAGGTTTCTCGCGTTGCATGAGTTCGGTCGCGACGTTGTAAAAGAAGGGTTCGCCATTCGGATCGATCTTGCGTTGCCACAGTTGCACGGGAGGATCGTCGACCTTGCGAGGGAGGCGAGGGTGCTCCATGCGGATCATCCAAGCTAGACCTTGCTTTTGGAACGGCATGAGGTCAGTTCTCATTGTCTTGTCCTTCTTCCCCGGCGGGCAAGGGTGCATCGGCAGTCGAGAGGGGTCCAGTCCGCCTTCTTTGAAGAGCTCGCTGAGCGGGTCACCGCCGACGGCGCGCCGATCTTTTTCAATCATGAGCGCATGCATCATCAGTACTTCTTGCTTGAGCTGTGACGAGGATAACGCGATGAGTATTAGCAGAATGACTTGTAAGGTGAGTTCCGAGCCCGCACAGAAATTGCTAACCTTCTCCTGATCGCTCATCATCGGCCCGCCGTTCGAACTCGCCATCGATCCTCCCCTCGACGTCTTGAGGTCATTGGATTGGTTGGTGTGATTGGCAAGGACGCTCTTCGTAGCGCGTGCGAGCATCGTTGCTCGCTTGGCTCGGGACGGGAAGAGCCAATCGAGACGCGGGTCTCGACCCACCGATCGCTTGCCCCAGATCGAGATGCAGCACGTGATCGAGGTAATCATATGCGTGCCTTTCGGATCAACTGATAAAGGGGCACGCTTTGCAGTGTTAGTTTTGCGCACACGAGCTGGACTGACGAGAAGGAATAGACCGACCTTCACCGGCCACAGCTTCGAGTTCGATCAGATTTTCATCGAGAAGAGGGGCAAGTCGGGCGGCCAGACCTTTGGCAACCATGCCGATCTTTGCACCTCGTCGAGCGTGACTGACGGCGATGGCGTTTTGGGGATCGACCAGGTTGGTTCGGTCCTGTTTGGGTGGGCAAGTCCGAGCAAAGAGGTCAGTCTGAATTCGGCGAGCAAGTAACCGGAAGTTTTAGCTCAGGGAGGCGTACCCTTTTGAATTCGAGTTTCATTCCTGGCTTGACTGTGAATCAGGAGAAATTCGACGATCAGACCCCTCTGGTGCTACATGAGCTGAGGGTGGGCCCCACTCCTGCGAGCTCTCGCTCGATCTCGGATGATGATCGATCGCTCTTGACTCACGTGTCTTGACCCCGCCATAATGTTTAGTTCCATTGACATTGGCCAAAGGGATCTGGCCAATCACGATGTCCTCATCCTCATCCAGACCATCCTCTACACGGCCAATGTGCTTCTCGTCCTCGCCTAGCTCGTTCGCGTCGACGGGATCGGCTCGCTCCTCGTCGTCGTCGTTGTCATCACTCTGATGGACATCGTCATCGTTCCCGTCGTGCAAGGCCAACTCTTTGCCCTTGTTGCTCGGAGACGACTTCTACAGAGGGGCGAAGAATGGTCAGTGGTGTGAGTTGTTATGATATCCGATTCCCCAAGTTGGCCTCACCTGAGTCAGATCCAACACCCTTTTGTTCGTCGGCTTGGCTTTGAGCACGAACTGATCCTCAATCTTGGACTTTGAGCTCGAAGCCACGACCAACGCTTCATCCTCTTCCCCAGCAGCGTTGTTCAGGTCGATCTTCATTCGGTCCGGACTGGACGAACGAGTTGGGGAGGAGGAGGACATGGCAGCGACCATGCTCAGCTGCTTATTATTAGTAGGAGCGTGACTTTTGCGCGACCGAAGCGAAGCAGCCGCCGTGCGAAGTGGCGGAAGTGCCCTGAATCCGCCGAGCTGGGGAAATCACACTATAACTAAGATCATCGCGCCAGGGCGTGATTTGCCGCTACTGTAATCGCTTCCAGTTTTTTAAAAAGACATTGTGCGCATAATCTTCGTCGCAGTCCCACTGCACGCATGCCGAGTTTCCGCTCGCGATCGACAGTTGGAGCCAGCGATTCGGACTCGACGTCACGGAAGCGAGTTTCCCGGACCTCTTATTACGAGCTTCCCAAAACTGAACATCATTCTAAATCTGGCAAGCCAAGTTCCGAGAGTGAATGCTTTCTTTTACTTTATCGGTTGAGAGCAGCATGTGCCTAGGGATGTTTCGACGATTGTTCAACTGCACACTTTTATTCGCAAGCTCCACAAAGCCTCGCTTTCAAGGGGTGCTGCTGAGCCTTAACCTCAGAACCCTTCCCACCATGGCCCGACGTTTCGCCGCATGCTCAGGCAACGACGCTGATAAGACCATCTTTGACTTCTCAAACAGTTGACTTGATTATGTTCCATGACCTTAGTGACATAAGCACGTTACTTACTAAGGTAGAATAGGTAGCCTAGAAAACGGGTTTCGGTCCGCCGATCAATCAAACTCCAGCGGAGGTGGCGGTGGAAGTGCCGAGAAGCTGGCGTGTTCACCCAACATTATCCCATTCAAGTTCCTTGCCTTTGTTCCTCGACCTTCATCCGCGAACATCTCACCCGTCCTTCCCCTGCTTTGTGAAGAACCCCACGGCGCCAACAGGTTCGCCGTCGAAGCCGCCGAGGAAAGGGGCAAAGCCAACGTCGCCGTCGAAGCTGCGGCCGAGCCATGGGATGAGACGGAAGGTCCGTTAAGAAGGACATCTTCAGAAGAGTTGTCGTTCGAGTTGCTGGTCACGTTGACGCGTTGCCAGAAGGAGCTACCTTCGATGAAGGGCTTGCGGTCGTCCGCGTCCGGTTCGAGGTCTTCGGATTCGGGATCGGTAGGGACGTCTCTCGGATCGTCGACGTAGCTTTGAGGTAGGCTTTCTTCCTCTTCGTTTGGCAGCTGGTGAGTTGGTACGATTGTGTATGAAATGTTGTTGGACCCGGATGCGTAAGCTTCACCATCGCCATGATCAGGCGAGGTGATCCGCCTCCTCTGATGTGGTAGGTTCTCCCAAGCCGAAGCTTTCCGTTTCCCCCTCGCTTTCATCGACATGGACGACGTCCATGGTGCATCCTCACGCCTCCGAACGTCGTACAGCTGATCATCCTTTGCTACGGAAATCTTTGGCGCAGCGTACGAGGTTCCGATACTACCGTTGGGCGGACCACCTATACGACTCGTTGACGCCTCAGATGTCCCGAAGTTGAAGTTGTTCGCCGAGCTTTGCAATTGAGCGTTCCGAGCTACGACCTCATCATTGGACCCGGGTTCGTGATCGTCGTACGCTTTGCGTCGTTTGGCTTGGGCTTCGAACCTCGCAAGTCGGTCGGCAGCGAAAGGGCTGTGGGTCGGTGGGAGCTCGAAGTTTTGATCAGTTGAGATTCGTGACTTGAAGGCTAGATAAACGTACCCAAAGGTGAGGTACTCGACCTGATGGTGGAACAGTCGATGATCAAACGTTTGTATGATAGATGTAAGGACCAAGGTCGGCTAAAGCTCGACGTACCATAGCAAAGGGCAGCTCAGCCCATCCTCTTTCGATCTTGTACTTTGCGACTGCATGCCACGGATATGGGGGCAGGTACATCGTCAGGACGTTGAGTTGAGAATGTTGGAAAGACCTTTTAAAGATCGCTCACACTCTATCCGAGTCGTCATCCTGTTGAGAATCTGTGATAGAACACGGGCCAACAGGCCCAGTTCGGAATAGGTCAGCGTGTCCGCTCAGTGATTCGCAATCGGGCTTTCGAGATACCTACCTCCTCACTCCGTTGCTTCCTCGCCTGAAGATCAGCCTGCGCACTATGAATCACACGGGTTAGAGTACCCGAGAGGAACGGTGATGGGGTATAACAGCCTTGCCGCGTGTTCAAGGGGTCGAACGGGAGAGAGACGTGGGAGTTAGGTTCCTCCGAGGTCGAGGTTGACTGAGAGCCCTGGGCTGGAGGTAGCTCGACGCTGGACCCTGCCGTGTCATCCATCGATTCGGTTCCGGTTGGGGTGTTGATGGGCGTGTTGCTGCCAGTTGGCGTCATTGCGCTGGTGACGCGCACACGGCAGAGCGCGAGACCGGTCGCCTCCTCCTAGCGCCAGGTTGGCGAGAGGAAGTGGGGGTGAGACAAACAGCGCGCGGTTGCTCTCCCTGCTGGCCAGCGCCCCGGCCCTGAGTCCGGATAAAGGGCTCAATTCGACAGGGACGACCGAAGAGGAGTAAGTGAACCCATTGCGTGATGAGATTCAGCGAGAACTCGATGACGAGAACTCGATGAAGAACTCGATGATGAACTCGATGATTTTTAGTTATTTTGTCCGCTTTGTTCTCAGCCGTGGACCGAAAGAAGAAACTTGTGACTCTGGACACGTGCAAGCGCCCAAAAGTAGCCTAGTCTTCATTCATGCATACCTCCCGCCGATCGTTCCACTGAAAATTCGCGGCGAGTTGCAGGCACGCAGAGAGCAGTAGGTACATTGGCAAGCTCAAGTGGGCTTGAAAATTCCTTTTCGAGTTGTATTGTGACAATTGATTTTTTGCAGACCGAGATAAAGGCGACTCGAATATCGCACGAAAAGCTCAATCGAATCCGCATTGCGAACGGAAGCTTGTCGACGAGCCTGCAAAAGCGTTGATCCGACCACGGCGTCAATGTCCCTCGACTCGCCTCGCACCTCCTCGCGCTTTCGCCGGTCAGCCTCGACACAGCCGTCGACACCGAACCCTCGTTTTTTTCGCATACCTGCACGAAGCTTAGCCATCCCTTGCCGTCCAGAATCGGTCTTTAGTATACCACCGCCCGCCCGCCGCCCAGGGCTTGGCTTTGACACAGCCGCACGCCGCCTCCGCTGCCCTTTGGTCGTCCGTCGTCCTTGGCATCCTCGGCTTCGTCACCCTCGTCGCGTCTTCCCATGGCACCATCCAACATGCTCAAATTTTTTGGAGGCGTATCAGGACCGCAGGACCAAGTCACGCCCAAGGCGTCGTCGCAGTCGCAGACGAACCCGTTCGATTTACTGCCCAGTTCGGTGGTCGCGCCTACTCCGCTGGCGGCGCAGCGCTCGACGTCGATTGCCTCACTCGCGGCGTTGCTGCCAAGTGGGGCCAGGACACCCACCCACAAACGTGACTCGACCTCGACTGCAGTCGGAGTCCAAGTTTCCCCGGGCGTGATGGCCTCGCCAGGGAGCGGAGGGCTGCAACAGCAGCAGTCGTTTTTTGGCCGAGACTCCGGACCAGGAGACGTGACCCCGGGGGGCCCAGCAACCCTGGGCGCCGCGCCTTTCACCCTTGGAGGCGTACCCACCACAGGTGAGAGAGCAGTTGCTTCCCATTCATTCTCATTTCGCGGTTCCATCCCTCCGCTCCCCGACCACGCCCCCACCGAATCACGAGGAAACCGATGAGCAATTCTGATATCCCCATTGAGAGAACAAGGACGATACGGGACTAAAGAGCTCGTTCTCCTATTCGTCTCCGCAAGCGCCTTTTTGTCGAGAGGCTGCTCCGAGAACGAGCGAGCGAGGTCGTGACGGCACTAACTGCGGGCGTGAGCACATTGGCGTCATCATTCCTCTCGACGTGTCTCGGGCGCGCGGCCACCGGCGCGGCGCAGGCTGGCTCGCGGGGCGTGTGCGCTAGGCGCGTCGGAGCGACCGGCCGGCGTCATGCTCGCGCGGCCCATGTTCCCGCGACGAGGAGCTTTTCGGTTCTTCCTCCTGATCGCAGCAACTCGTCACTGACCACCTCGATCCTCTTCTGCCGTCCGCTCTTTCCATCTCTCCGCCCTCCTCTCTGATCCGCACCTCCGGTCTCGCACCATGCCCTCGATCCCGTCCGTAGCCATCTCGCGAGTTGAGCCCGACTTCTCCTTCAAGACCCAACCTCCTGCGCTTGCTCGACGGAGAGACAACACCTCCGCACCCAAGGGCAAACTGTTGATCAAACTCATCGCTGCACGACAGATCTCGGCCCCTTCCTCCGGGTCGAGACCGTACGTCGTTGTCACCTTTGATCAGAACGAGTTCGTCAGTCGGGAACCCGTCCACGAGCAGGAGCGCGAAACGACCGGCTCGGCTAAACCCAAGACCGAGGCCGCCACCGTACGACTGGCCCATTCGCCTGGTCCGACCGCTGCAGTCGCCTTGTCGAAAGAGGGTCCGCCACGCACCGACAGCCCTTCACCCGCTTCGTCGTCGTCGTCGTCAGACGGACTTCCAGCCGCGGCCACCTCGGCCAACATGTCACCCAACTCGTCGGCACTCAGTCGAGCATTGTACCAGAACGGAGGAGGAGGAGCGATGCTACACCCTGCACCACTCGCACCAGCACCGAAAACGACGGCGACCCCAATCGCCCCCGTCGCACTGGCGCCACCCGCGGAAGAGAACGACGACGCCAAAATGACGTCTATCTCGCAGCCGATATCGAGCGAGTTGCTCAGTTTATCAGCCTACAACCCTACATGGAAGCAGGAAGTCTTGTTGTGAGCTGTCTTTCGGTCGATGTTGGTCGTATCTTGTCAGCAAGAGACCGAGCTCATCCTTTGGTTCTCTGGCGCAGTGACGTTATGAATGAGAAATCGCTCGTGCAGGTGCAGATTTATGATCGGGCCGTCGAGGAAGAGATGTTCTTGGGATTATGCGAGATCCGACCCAAGCTCGTCAACAACCATATCATTGACGAGTGGTTCCCGTGAGTTTTTTTACATGTCGTGGCTGGATCGACGGGCACTGACCAGTTTGGTGCGGCCGAACTAGGCTTCGACCGCGGTCAGAGGACGAACTGGTTACAGGAGAGATTCGGATTCAGATCCGATACGAGAAGTTAGATGTAAGTCTCGGCTTCTTTTACTTCGAACTCTTTTCGTGGTGATTGGGAAGCTGATCAGGTTTACCTCGGCTCTTCACCCAGGTCAAGAAGGGTCTGTCCGTACACGATTTTGACTTTCTACGCATGATCGGCAAGGGCACCTTCGGTCGAGTCTTTCAAGTGCGCAAAAAAGACACGAAGCGCATCTACGCCATGAAGGTTTTGTCGAAGCGAGAGATCGTGGCCAAAAAAGAGGTTGCGCACACGATTGGCGAACGCAAGATCTTGCAACGGTCGTCGGACTCGCCGTTTTTGCTCGGACTCAAGTTCTCGTTCCAGTCCGAGACGGATCTATACCTGATCATGGATTACAAGTCTGGCGGAGAGCTTTTCCATCACTTGCAAAAAGGTTTGTCGTACCGCTTGTGCCCTACGCCAGTGCAGGCACCCAGCTAACCTTCCGATGTCGTCTTCTCAGAGGGTCGATTCACGGAGGATCGAGCAAGGTTCTACACGGCCGAAATCACTTTAGCATTCGAGCATCTACACAAGTTCGACATCGTCTATCGGTATGTTGCGTCGGATCAAGTCCTTGCTTTATCACTTGAGCGCTGACTTATGGCCCTTGTCGTGTAGTGACTTGAAACCCGAAAACATCTTACTGGACGCGACAGGGCATATCGTGCTGTGCGACTTTGGTCTCTCCAAACCCGACCTGCCCTCCGACGCGCTCACCAACACTTTCTGCGGTACAACCGAGTATCTCGCTCCAGAAGTTCTGCTCGACGATCATGGCTACTCGAAACTGGTCGATTTCTGGTCGCTCGGTGTCTTGCTCTTCGAGATGTGTTGCGGTTGGAGTCCTTTCTACGCAGAGGACACGCAGCAGATGTACAAGTTGATCTGCTTCGGCAAGGTCAAGTTCCCTCGGGGTGTGATCGGTGAAGACGGCAAACAGTTCGTCAAGGGGTTGCTTAATCGTAACCCCAAGCATCGATTGGGGGCGCAACGGGATACGGAGGAATTGAAAGAACACCCATTCTTCAAATTGATCGATTGGGAAGCTCTGGCGGCACGCCAAATCCCCCCGCCGTTCAAACCTTACGTCGACTCGGACGAATCGGTCGCCAACTTTGATCCCGAATTCACCGAAGCGAACCTGCTCGAGGAAGCGCCCGTCGACGTTCAATTCGACGAGGACGACCCTTCTGCCGATTGGGTCGATACAGCTTCGAGGACACGACCGAGTACGACGAATCGAGCGACGCCGATGGAGATTCGAGAGAAACGAAGAGCCGCACCGAACTCCGCCGATGCATTGACGCGTAGTGTACAGGAGAATTTCCGAGGTTTTACCTTCTCTGGGGAAGGGGAGTCGATGATTCATCATGCGGCTGGGTTGTTCGCGACGACACAGATCCATCCTCCGTCACCGGATGGACTGAAGGGTGTCAACGTTGCCGATGAATGGGAGGATGAGGCGTTACACCCAACACGCCGCAATGGGAACAAGACATTGAACTCCAACGGTTCGGACATTATGATGCGATGACGCGGTTACGTTTTGGGCGACCTCTCCAAGCTATCTTATTGAACCCTCCCACGCTTATTGTAGGAAGGGGTCAAGTTTTGCTGTTGTTTTTAATGATGAAGAAAGAGGGGGCGCGCGCAGAGGTTTTTTGTTATCGAGTCGGGAGGACGAAGGGTGGCTACCATGTGTTTTATACTGTTGATCTTACCACAGTGACGCTCGCCTTAGCTTTTTTTTCTCTTCGCGTAGAGCCCTCGCAAACCCTCCTGCTCCTTCCTGCCCCACCCCCTAATTAATTGCGAATTTGCGTTCTCTTTCTTTGATGTGCTCTTCAATTTGTATGCATCGAACCCTAACAATGTTTTATAGCAGCTACGGTTTTCTCTTCCTTGACACTTTGTCCCCGAACCTTGCAATGTCCTTGTCTGTCATGCATACTACCTTCCCTATCCCTGCGTCAAATATTGGGACGGGAGGGGCCAGTGGGACGGAGTGCGCACCGGTTCGCTGGCAGGTCGTAGATCATTTCGATCAGTGTTAGATTTCCGCACAGTACTGGTAACTTTCGTTGGTCGAGCAAACGATGAGATTGTGTCGATATGGTGCACGGTCCTAAAGTTTGAAACAGTGAGTTACCAGTGGGCGGAAAAGAGAAGAAAAGGTACGGAAAAGACTCGCGCGCGCCCCGACCGCACTACCTAATTCCCTAGATCCCCCACTGAGAATAAACATTGTCTAGAATGCCTTGATGCGCCAAAGGCCCAAATTCAACCATCAGAAGTCGAGACGGACAGCGGAGCTTAGAGTAAAGCTGAAAAGATTAAAACTTGGGGCGCAGGGTCTACCCAGGACTAAAGAAATGCGTATGACGCGAGCACTGAGAGCAGCTTGAACAGACACAAGACACAAGACTGGGCGAGACAAAAGGAGCTCCAAAGTACAGGCCTGGGGGCGACGTTGATCATTCACGCACGGGTACGGTCAAGGTGAACTTGTTGACGAACGAGCAAGTCCTCAACGCGGGTGAAGTGCCTCGCAACTGCGCATCCAACCAATTGAAAACGCGCTCTCCATAAACAACTTGGGTTCCGACGTGACCTCCCCCTCCGATCTCGGTCGTGAACAAAATCTTGGAGCCTCTGCCGCACCACGTCTGTGCTGTTTCGTGCGCGGAGGAATAGGGGATCACCTCATCCGTCTTCGAATGGAACATGTAGATGGAGGGCTTGGTCGGGGTTTCGGTTACGTTGGCCTTCATGTCGGAGAGGGCCAAGTACTTAGCGACCATTTCGTCCGAAAGCAGCCCTTTGCCGATGCTTTGGAAGCTGGTGGAAAGGATGTTGGTAAAGGCGAAGCGGATGATGTCGGAGGCGCCACATTCGTTGCGGGCAGAAGCGATCGCGGCCTTGCCTTTGGCCGTCCCGACCTGGTCGAAGCGAGCTTGCAGCTCCGGGAAGGCATTCAGTTGACCCGCAAGACCAGCCACCGCGAATCCCTAATACAAAGCATAAATTTGAAGTCAGGTTTAAGCTTTGAAACGTGGAGATTGCGGGCGATACTCACGGCGAAAGCACCGCCGTTAAGCTTGTTCAGCGTCGTGGCCATATTCGCGGGCGTCCCCCGAAAGCGAGTGCCTTGATGTTGAGCTCCGGAGCGTAAGAGTTGTGTAAAGCAGCTGACCATCCCGTTCCGATTGCGCCTCCAGAGTATCCGTAGCCACCCAGAATGACGTCCTTGGGCAACCTGAGGAAGTTGATGGCAGCGCGGTAGCCATCGAGGATTTGGTACCCCGATTGATGGCCGACGGAGAAAGCGGAGGTGGTGCCCAAGAAATCGGTGACGATGGTTGTCCAACCGCGGAGCAAGATCTGGGTCAATTGGAGATCTTTTATTGGAAAGAGGTCGTAGGGTGAGTACAGAATTGGGTGATGCACCCTTGGGGTCCGTCATGACCGAATCTTAGCCAAAGACTCACCTCCGTCAGGGCAGAAGAGTTGAAACGGAGAGGTGTTGAAGCAGTAAGAAGGGGCACACTTGGCTGCAGCTCCATCCTCGTACATGTTGTAAGAAACAAGGTACTTGGGTGAAGCTCGCGCTGACTGAAGAATGGTCGTCACAGTGGACGCCGGCTTGCCCAAAGCATCGGTGGTGCGAAAAAGAATTTGAGTACCGGTTACCCCCACTCCTGGGTTGAGTGCCAATCGCGTGCGGTAGACTGTTCCCGGAGCATCATTTGCGAACGTTGAAGGTGGAACGTAAAAGGGATCGGAATCCGGGGCGGGGAGAGCAGCACTCGTAAGAGAGGCGCACAGAGCGAGAACGCTGGTAGCTGCGCGCAGCATCGTAGCTCGGTGCAGGTTCATCATGGCGGAAAGAATAAGGAAGATGAGATGAGAAGGTATGGAGAGGAAGCAAAGAAGGGTGTACACTCAGCCTGAAGAAGTCGCTCGAGTTGGCGGGAATGACTAACAATTGTAGATGGCTTGGCACCGGCGAACTCCGTCGAGTTCAAAAGAAAGTGAGTGACACATCGTGGTACAGTCGCGCTGACCCGGGTAACACCGCTCCTATCTAGGCTACGTTAGTGTATGCACAGCCCATACTATGCTAGGACCAAGGTGATTGGCGAACTGAGCGCGAGCGACTGTGTCAGATTTGAGCTCCTCCCGGAGTCGATGCCAGGCTCACCAAGCTCGGATTCCGTGCACGGGTGGCGCTAATGAAACGTCCGTACGACCGGCGACTCGGAGAATCGCTTGGAACGAGCTTAGGCACAAATGTGAGCGGTGCCTTGATTAGCACGAAGTCAAGCTCTGGCTTCCTATTTATGCTATACCTGTCGCCCTAGATGTTGCAAGGGTGTAGGTTCCCTGGACTGCTAAGTTGAGCCCCTAAGCCGGTCTGCGGGAGCAAGCCGTTCTCCAGCGGCCTGACATGTCCAAGCTCTACGAATGCAGAGTACAAGCAGGAGAATGGACATTTCCAGAAGCGTCTCGATTAAAAGCTTTAGGAGAGGCTACGCGGCAGCTGGGACGTTCTCGCGTTCGTCTGGGAGAACATAGAGGCCGCGCAGCAGCGCTAAGCTCTGGTGCCTGCACAGCTGGACGCCCGGGCCGTGCAAAACCTCGACCTCACAGCCGAGAAGTCCGCGTCCGTGCACGGTCAGGCGTTGATTTCCCCTCCTGTAAGAGTCAGTCGACTTGAAAATTCTCTAGACGAATAACATGTGATCCTGGCTTGTTCCGGACATGGTCGCCGGATGCGTTCGAGCGACGAGCAGAATGATGAGATCGAAGTCTCCGTCATGAGTCCCCAGTTCTTGAGGGCACACCTCCAGTAACACCTAAAATGTAGATCGTGTGTTATCCATAGCCAAAAAATATAACAACCGGGACCATCATAGGCAATAGCGCCCTTTAACCGGCACAATGGAGCACCTGACAAAACCTCTTATGCGTGATCGACAAAGAAGCCGAGATCACCCGCGACGACCGTCTAGCCGAGTTCTCGGACAAGTGCTCTCGAGGTATCTATCTTTTCGAGGTTTTGTAAGGGTCAGATTGTTGGGTGGCTGCAGATTTCAGCCCAACGACATCATATGCGATCGCTGTCATTTGATATGTGTCTGTGCCTGTGGTTGTATCTGCGCGGATGCGCGTGGGTTTAGTCATTAGTCACTTTGGTATTGGAGTTTGCTCTGTTTAAGTTAGGGAGCGCGCGAGGCTTTCTTCCCGCGCGGCTGTTTACTCTTGGGAGCTTTCTCATCACTCGCTTTACATTGTGGTCCTGACTTCTCAGCGTCGTGCACCCTCACCTATCGGAAGCTTAGTTACTGGAATACTTTATTATCACTCGCTCTACATTGTGGTCCTGACTTCTCGGCGTCGTGCACCTCCACCTATCGGAAGGCTTTACTTCCGCGCTCGCACCGTTTCTGCAATAGGTTATGAGCCAACGGGTAGCTTAGGAGGCCCGGGTCAGCAAAGCGATTCCCATCGCACCACCACCATTGGAATGGACACCGAAACACCCTCCACCGAAACGAGTGAACGTGGGTTACATGTCCCAATTCTTCGAGCCACCAACTACAAAAGACGTCGACGAGTGGCGAGTGGAAGCCGCGCGATCGATTGTCGATTACGACCTGAAGGCCTGAAGAACGGCCTTCGCAGCGACGTCCAACGGCCTCGATACCAGACGACCGATAAGACGTCGACGCCAATCCATGTAGTTTGTGGCGCGAAGGACGGAGACATGTGTTCCACGCTCACTCGTTTCGGTGGAGGGTGTATCGGTGTCCATTCCGATGGTGGTGCGATGGGAATTGCTTTGCTGACTGGGGGCTTCGGCACTGCCCGTTAGACTCATAACCTATCGCAGAAAAGATGCGAGCGCGGAAGTAAAGCCTTCCGATAGGTGAGGGTGCACGACGCCGAGAAGTCAGGACCACAATGTAGAGCGAGTGATGAGAAAGCTACCAAGAGTAAAAAGCCGCGCGGGAAGAAAGCCCCGCCCGCTCCCTACTTAAACAGAGCAAACTCCAATATTAGAGTGACTAATGGCTAAAACGCACGCGCATCCGCGCATTTTTATTTATTTGATAGACTTCATTAACAGCATAATTATATTAATACCTAGAAATCTTCGGAAAAGTCGGAGGGAATGCATATTAGAGTGACTAATGGCTAAAACGCACGCGCATCCGCGCATTTTTATTTATTTGATAGACTTCATTAACAGCATAATTATATTAATACCTAGAAATCTTCGGAAAAGTCGGAGGGAATGCTGTTACGCACACTGGCAGAAGCCAGTAGTGTAGGACTCATTGACCTTGAACCAGGATCAACCATACCCACTAAAACCCCCTTTGGTGTCTTACAGCGACACTAGGCGACCCTTGGACTCCTGAATAGAGGCTCGAAGCCCCTCGAACTCCGCTTCGGTGATCGGTTCCAAAGGATCCGACGAGAATCGGCGACGGCGACAGAGCTTCCAGATCGAGTGAGAGAAGAGCACTCGTAGTTCGACAAGTCGACGTTCCGAGCGAGACACGACTGGACATACAAAGTCCACAAAAACTGGGTGGGGGGTCGGGGACAGAGCAGACCAGGGACGCCGGGCAAATGGGCAGCCGATCGCAAGGTGGGCCAGGCACTCGGGTGCTTCCGAGAGGCACATCACACAGGAGGCAGATCGATTGTTGGGGTGCGGGCTGGTTGGGGAGGCGACTTGGCTTCCCGGATGGAGGGACCCCAGGGAGAGAAGGTGGCCGATATCCTCGGCGTCCGAGTGAACCCGGCGAACCTTGCGCAAAGCCTTCCACCAAGCGTTCCAACGTTGTTCAGGCAGATCGAATACCTTCTGGTGTCCCTTGGGGAAGATAGGAGGGAAGATGAAGACTTGGTGGCGTTTGGACGCGTTCACAAACGAAGACGGGTCATCACCTCACCATCGGGCCCTCGAAAAAGCGTCGGGTTTACCGAGATTTGTATTCCGTGGCCCGCTGGAAAGAAGAGTACGTGCGTCGCCCATTGCTCGAGGTTCTGGCTCTTGGAGAGTTCCGGGGGATTGAGCCAGGCTTCGAAGTATCGGACCCAACGAGCAGGAAGAAGTTTTGTCGTCTTTCTCACCGCATGGTCCCATTTTTGGGGAGGATGGCAAAAGTATGCCCACCAGATCCAGATCCAGGGGCGACGATGCTGGTTGGGGGCCGGTCTGGACAAGGTGAAAGGTGCTGGTTCGTTCAGTGCCTGGAGGCGGATGCGGATGTCGAAGAGGTGGCGTGTGAAGCAGCCGTCCGGGGCCCGGAGCTGGAAGACCCACTTCGCGTGATCGATCGCTAGACGCCGAGGCAGATCAATCAAGCCGAAGCCGCCGTGATTGAGAGGGATGCAGAGGCGCGACCGGGAGACCTTCGGACGTCGCTGAGTACCATCCGAAGCTCGACCGTGAATGGCGAGCATGGCGGCCTCCTCGACCTCCTTGACAACGCAGATACCACAGGCACAGACACATATCAAATGACAATCGCTCATACTCGTTATTCGTCGAATCAATCAGCGCCATAGGCTGCCAGTACTTGGCAGGGAAAGCCGCGCGAAGAGTGGTGGAGGTCTCGGTGGATTGACAAACAGGCCAGGGCGCGCTTTGCATAGATGTCAAGGTGATTTGGAACAAGGGACAGGCTTTTCCGCCGTGGAAGTCGCATTACACTGAGCCGGACGACGTTACTCGACGATCAAATGAGCCCCTGTTCTTGACTTACGCCCGTGCTCGCGGTCGAAACACGATTCTGAGGCTTTAATGACCCACTGACGAAAACGCTCTTCGGAACTGTGCAAGATCTTCAAGTACATGTATTCCATAGCTACATGGGACGACATATTCGTACAATGGACAAGATCAAGAACCTAACGCTATCCGGCCGCTGTACAATCGCTTCATAGTCGAGACGACAAGGCGAACATCACGAGCACTACATTCGCACGGGAAGCGCTTTCGTCGACTGGGTCTCGAACGAACAACTCGAGATCGCCGCCGAGGTGCCCCTCAACGAGTTGTCCAACCAATCGATCGTCATGTTTCCATACGAGATTTGCGTCCCCAAATGACCACCACCACCAAGCTCAGTAATAAACGTGATCTTGGCTCCATCGCTGCACCACGTTTGAGCGGTCTTGAGTGCCGAAGCATAAGGGATCACTTCGTCCATGGTGGAATGGAACATGAGGATGGAAGGTTTGGTCGGCGTCTCGCTCGCGACCGAGCCCATCGTTGACATCGTCAAGTACTCGGACACGATGGGATCAAAGAGGAGTTGACTACCTAGGGATTGGAAGTCGGTCGAGAGG
Source organism: Microbotryum lychnidis-dioicae p1A1 Lamole (assembly GCA_001244265.2). Lineage (NCBI taxonomy): Eukaryota > Fungi > Basidiomycota > Microbotryomycetes > Microbotryales > Microbotryaceae > Microbotryum > Microbotryum lychnidis-dioicae. The sequence goes on from CDLV01000005.1 coordinate 1,405,413, forward strand.
AAGTCGGTGTAGGCAAATTCGACGATGTCCGCGGCGCCGCATTGGGAGTGGCCGGTGATGATGGCCGCTTTCCCCTTGGCCGTCGCGATTTGTGAGAAGCGAGCGTTGAGCTCGGGGTAGCTCGCGACTTGGCCGGCGAGACCACCAACAGCAAAACCCTGAATTGACACAAACATGCGATGAAGGTCAGCGCCATGGGAGAAAGAACGAAGCGGTCAACTTGAAGCAAGGAAACTCACGGCGAACGCGCCGGCGTTGAGCTGATAAAACGTCGACGTCATATTCGACGGCGTACCCCCGAACGCCAACGCCTTGATGTTCAACTCGGGTGCATAATCGTTCTGCAACGCCGCGGACCATCCCGTACCAATCGCACCACCCGAGTACCCATATCCACCGAGGACGACGTTCTCGGACAATTTGAGGAACTTGATCGCGGCGCGGTACCCGTCCAGGATTTGGTAACCTGATTGATGCCCGACGGAGAAGCTCGAGGTCTTCCCTCCAAAGTCGGTAACAATCACGATCCAACCCTTGGTCATGAAGTAGACGAGTTGACCGTCTGTAGGAAGCGAGGAAGCGAGAGGATAACGGCGAGTCAGCGAGGCAGATCACGTGACCGTTGGGCCTGCGGGGGAAGGGGGATCCGGGCCGGCACCTGGTAGACGCCGAGAGAAAACCTTGAACTTGGGTCCAAGAGATAGGGACTACTCACCGCCATCGGGACAGAATAATTTCTGAGGAATGGTGTTGAAACAATAGGAAGGAGCACACTGAGGTGCTGAAGCATCCTCATACATGTTGTAGGCCACGAGGTAGTTTTTTGACGAATTTAACGTTTGGAGAATGGTTGTGACCGATGTCGTCGGCTTGCCGAACGCGTCGCTTGTGCGAAACAAGATTTGAGTACCTTTACGACCAAAGCCGGGGTTGAGGGCAGCTCGTGAACGGTATACGGTTCCGGGGTCATCTTTTGCGAAAGTTGAAGGGGATGGTAGAATGGGTCGACGTCGGGTGTGGGGATGAGGAATGTCGCTGGCGAAGTTAAATCCAGGATCGGTGCGGCGGAAACGAGTACGGTGAGAGCGAGGATGCTGCTCGTGACGCGGGCGAACCAAGATGAACGCGGGGACAACATCTTTATGAAGGTACGAAGAGGTAGGAATAGGTATGAAGAAGTATGAAGAGGTATGAAGAGGTATGAAGAGGTAAAAAGAGCTAGGAAGAGGTAAAAAGAGCTAGGAAGAGGTAAAAAGAGCTAGGAAGAGGGATGAAGAGGGATGAAGATGAAAGACGATGGCACACAGAACGAAAACAAACAGAAAAGCGGGGCCAGTCCTCCGAGGTCCTCCGGCGTCCTCCGAATGATCAGCGACGCCGAGGGAAGTGCAGAATTTCGATCACCTCGAGCCTTCTAGTACGTTATTCAGGGTTGCATCTCACACGTGCTCAATCAGGTCAACAATCTCGGGCTTGAGATGATCTCGAGCTTGAAATAAAAGATCCCCGCACCTGGGGCTTGGAAAACGTTCACAGGCGACAGCTCCGAAGGCTGAATTGCACCCGGCTGACCACTACTTACTGATGCCGACAATTTTGAGTTCCGATTTCGGATCAGGATTTGAATTTCAGCTGGTCTGCAAAAAAGTGGCGATCCTTCTCGAGCAACGAGGCGCCGTTATAATAGCCGTCCAGCATTGCGTTGTCATCAACGAGTTGGCCGCTCGGACGCCAATATCCGAGTGTGTCCGCGTGCCTCCTCTTCACAGATAGGGGCTTGACACGAAGTCTCCGCAATTCCACTCCTAGTAGAATTTGTTACAACTTCGATAGGGTTACTTTCCCACCGTAATATTAACATAAAACGCCAAACAGCGTGTCCGACGTCCAACGTTGAACGATCGCCGATGAGCTCAATTGAACAATGGGCAAGCGTCTCGCTGCCGACGATCTTTCTCCGTGGGGCCGCCCCGCCTTTCCTTTTTCGGTACCCTGTGGTCCATCATAACCGAGCCAATAAACCCTTGATGGCGGAGGCGACTTGTTTTCTTGTTGCTCTGGCGTTGCCTAGGGAGGGCATAAACAGAACAATGGATGCATCAGTCAGTAAACCATCCAGAAGTGAAAAGCTGATGAACTGGCCAATTTGGCAGGAGTGGGAAACTCACCCTGTGACCAAATCCTCCACCCCTGCTCATCCTTCAACCCCTCCACATCACCCCCTTTCCATTTCTCCACCTTGAGCACTTGATCCTCTTGCACGCCCGCGAACAAGACCTTCCTCAACTTCCTTTCAACCTTCTGTCATGCATACTACCTTCGCTATCAATGCGTCAAATATTGGGACGGGCCGGGAGGGGCTGGGACGGAGTGCGCACCGATTGGTCATTTGTATATGGTCATATGGGTTGTCCCGTCCTTCATCTTATTATTGTTCCTATTTATGGTACTTGATGTTGAGCCCATAAGGCGGGTCATGAACGCCTCTGGGACCTCAATATCCTTTCCTTACTTGTCTCTAATCTCGCTCTTTATTAGCTTTACGCTTCACTTTCTAGCCTTCCGCGGGTCTGTCCCTTAGTCTCTGGCCACTCTGTTCTTTGTTCATTGGACTGACTCGTAGTCATCATCAGTTCAACTCTTGGAAATCTTACCTTACTCGGTTCTAGTCCCTGTTGATCGGACTGTGTCGTGGTCATCATCAGGTTCCACTTGAGAATATTTCTGCAACAGGTCGTAGGTCATATCGGTGTTAGATTTCCGCACAGTTCTGGTAACTTTCGTTGCTCGGCCAAACGATGGGATTGTGTCGATACGGTTGTCTTTCCCACACTTTGTCCCTGAATCTTGGGGAAAACGCAATGTCCTTGTCTGTCATGCATACTACCTTCACTATCACTGCGTCAAATAGTGGGACGAGAGTGGCTGGGACGGAGTGCGTACCGATTTTGCTGGCAGATCGTAAATCATATCGATCAGTGTTCGATTTCCGCACAGTTCTGGTGACTTTCGTTGGTCGGCCAAACGATGAGATTGTGTCGATACGGTGCACGGTCGTAAAGTCTAAAACAGTGAGTTACCAGTGGGCGGAAATGAGAAGAAAAGCTAACGGAAAAGATTCGCGCGCGCGCCGAATGCCTAGAATGCCTTGATGCGCCAAACGCCCAAATCCAACCATCAGAAGTCGAGACGGACAGCGGAGCTTAGAGTAAAGCTGAAAAGATTAAAACTTGGGGTGCAGGGTCTACCCAGGACTAAAGAAATGCGTATGACGCGAGCACTGAGAGCAGCTTGAACAGACACAAGACACAAGACTGGGCGAGACAAAAGGAGCTCCAAAGTACAGGCCTGGGGGCGACGTTGATCATTCACGCACGGGTACGGTCAAGGTGAACTTGTTGACGAACGAGCAAGTCCTCAACGCGGGTGAAGTGCCTCGCAACTGCGCATCCAACCAATTGAAAACGCGCTCTCCATAAACAACTTGGGTTCCGACGTGACCTCCCCCTCCGATCTCGGTCGTGAACAAAATCTTGGAGCCTCTGCCGCACCACGTCTGTGCTGTTTCGTGCGCGGAGGAATAGGGGATCACCTCATCCGTCTTCGAATGGAACATGTAGATGGAGGGCTTGGTCGGGGTTTCGGTTACGTTGGCCTTCATGTCGGAGAGGGCCAAGTACTTAGCGACCATTTCGTCCGAAAGCAGCCCTTTGCCGATGCTTTGGAAGCTGGTGGAAAGGATGTTGGTAAAGGCGAAGCGGATGATGTCGGAGGCGCCACATTCGTTGCGGGCAGAAGCGATCGCGGCCTTGCCTTTGGCCGTCCCGACCTGGTCGAAGCGAGCTTGCAGCTCCGGGAAGGCATTCAGTTGACCCGCAAGACCAGCCACCGCGAATCCCTAATACAAAGCATAAATTTGAAGTCAGGTTTAAGCTTTGAAACGTGGAGATTGCGGGCGATACTCACGGCGAAAGCACCGCCGTTAAGCTTGTTCAGCGTCGTGGCCATATTCGCGGGCGTCCCCCCGAAAGCGAGTGCCTTGATGTTGAGCTCCGGAGCGTAAGAGTTGTGTAAAGCAGCTGACCATCCCGTTCCGATTGCGCCTCCAGAGTATCCGTAGCCACCCAGAATGACGTCCTTGGGCAACCTGAGGAAGTTGATGGCAGCGCGGTAGCCATCGAGGATTTGGTACCCCGATTGATGGCCGACGGAGAAAGCGGAGGTGGTGCCCAAGAAATCGGTGACGATGGTTGTCCAACCGCGGAGCAAGATCTGGGTCAATTGGAGATCTTTTATTGGAAAGAGGTCGTAGGGTGAGTACAGAATTGGGTGATGCACCCTTGGGGTCCGTCATGACCGAATCTTAGCCAAAGACTCACCTCCGTCAGGGCAGAAGAGTTGAAACGGAGAGGTGTTGAAGCAGTAAGAAGGGGCACACTTGGCTGCAGCTCCATCCTCGTACATGTTGTAAGAAACAAGGTACTTGGGTGAAGCTCGCGCTGACTGAAGAATGGTCGTCACAGTGGACGCCGGCTTGCCCAAAGCATCGGTGGTGCGAAAAAGAATTTGAGTACCGGTTACCCCCACTCCTGGGTTGAGTGCCAATCGCGTGCGGTAGACTGTTCCCGGAGCATCATTTGCGAACGTTGAAGGTGGAACGTAAAAGGGATCGGAATCCGGGGCGGGGAGAGCAGCACTCGTAAGAGAGGCGCACAGAGCGAGAACGCTGGTAGCTGCGCGCAGCATCGTAGCTCGGTGCAGGTTCATCATGGCGGAAAGAATAAGGAAGATGAGATGAGAAGGTATGGAGAGGAAGCAAAGAAGGGTGTACACTCAGCCTGAAGAAGTCGCTCGAGTTGGCGGGAATGACTAACAATTGTAGATGGCTTGGCACCGGCGAACTCCGTCGAGTTCAAAAGAAAGTGAGTGACACATCGTGGTACAGTCGCGCTGACCCGGGTAACACCGCTCCTATCTAGGCTACGTTAGTGTATGCACAGCCCATACTATGCTAGGACCAAGGTGATTGGCGAACTGAGCGCGAGCGACTGTGTCAGATTTGAGCTCCTCCCGGAGTCGATGCCAGGCTCACCAAGCTCGGATTCCGTGCACGGGTGGCGCTAATGAAACGTCCGTACGACCGGCGACTCGGAGAATCGCTTGGAACGAGCTTAGGCACAAATGTGAGCGGTGCCTTGATTAGCACGAAGTCAAGCTCTGGCTTCCTATTTATGCTATACCTGTCGCCCTAGATGTTGCAAGGGTGTAGGTTCCCTGGACTGCTAAGTTGAGCCCCTAAGCCGGTCTGCGGGAGCAAGCCGTTCTCCAGCGGCCTGACATGTCCAAGCTCTACGAATGCAGAGTACAAGCAGGAGAATGGACATTTCCAGAAGCGTCTCGATTAAAAGCTTTAGGAGAGGCTACGCGGCAGCTGGGACGTTCTCGCGTTCGTCTGGGAGAACATAGAGGCCGCGCAGCAGCGCTAAGCTCTGGTGCCTGCACAGCTGGACGCCCGGGCCGTGCAAAACCTCGACCTCACAGCCGAGAGGTCCGCGTCCGTGCACGGTCAGGCGTTGATTTCCCCTCCTGTAAGAGTCAGTCGACTTGGAAATTCTTTAGACGAATAACATGTGATCCTGGCTTGTTCCGGACATGGTCGCCGGATGCGTTCGAGCGACGAGCAGAATGATGAGATCGAAGTCTCCGTCATGAGTCCCCAGTTCTTGAGGGCACACCTCCAGTAACACCTAAAATGTAGATCGTGTGTTATCCATAGCCAAAAAATATAACAACCGGGACCATCATAGGCAATAGCGCCCTTTAACCGGCACAATGGAGCACCTGACAAAACCTCTTATGCGTGATCGACAAAGAAGCCGAGATCACCCGCGACGACCGTCTAGCCGAGTTCTCGGACAAGTGATTGATAAGCATCGCTATCTTTCTCGAGGAATATATCTTTTCGGGGTTTTTTAGGGGACAGATTGTTGGGTGGCTGCAGATTTCAGCCCAATGACATCATATGCGATCGCTCGCACTCGTTATGCATCGACTCAATCAACGCCGCAGGCTGCCAGTACTCGGTAGGAAAAGCCGCGCGAAGACTGATGGAGGTCTCGGTGGATTGACCAACAGACCAGCGCACGCTTAGCATAGATGTCAAGGTGATTTGGAACAAGGGACAGAATTCTCCGCCGCGGAGGTAGCACTTGCATTACACTAAGCCGGCCGACGTTGCTCGACGATCAACTGAGCCCCTGTCCCTGACTTGCGCCCGTGCGCGCGATCAGAACGCGATTCTGAGGCTTTGATGACCCACTGAGGAACTGTGCAAGAACTTCAAATACATGTATTCCATAGCTACATGGGACGATATATTCGTACAATAGACAAGATCAAGAACCTAACGCTATCCGGCCGCTGTACAATCGCTTCATAGTCGAGACGACATGGCGAACATCACATTCTGTACACGAGCACTACATTCGCACGGGAAGCGCCGCCGTCGACTGGGTCTTGAACGAACAAGTCGAGGTCGCCGGCGACTTGCTCCTCAACGAGTTGTCCAACCAATCGATCGTCATGGGTCCATACGAGATTTGCGTCCCCAAATGACCACCACCACCAAGCTCAGTAATAAACGTGATCTTGGCTCCATCGCTGCACCACGTTTGAGCGGTCTTGAGTGCCGAAGCATAAGGGATCACTTCGTCCATGGTGGAATGGAACATGAGGATGGAAGGTTTGGTCGGCGTCTCGCTCGCGACCGAGCCCATCGTCGACATCGTCAGGTACTTGGCCACGATAGGATCAGAGAGGAATTGACTACCTAGGGATTGGAAGTCGGTCGAGAGGATGTCGGTGAAGGCGAATTTGACGATGTCCGCGGCGCCGCATTGGGAGTGGCCGGTGATGATGGCCGCTTTCCCCTTGGCCGTCGCGATTTGTGAGAAGCGAGCGTTGAGCTCGGGGTAGCTCGCGACTTGGCCGGCGAGACCACCAACAGCAAAACCCTGAATTGACACAAACATGCGATGAAGGTCAGCGCCATGGGAGAAAGAACGAAGCGGTCAACTTGAAGCAAGGAAACTCACGGCGAACGCGCCGGCGTTGAGCTGATAAAACGTCGACGTCATATTCGACGGCGTACCCCGAACGCCAACGCCTTGATGTTCAACTCGGGTGCATAATCGTTCTGCAACGCCGCGGACCATCCCGTACCAATCGCACCACCCGAGTACCCATATCCACCGAGGACGACGTTCTCGGACAATTTGAGGAACTTGATCGCGGCGCGGTACCCGTCCAGGATTTGGTAACCTGATTGATGCCCGACGGAGAAACTCGAGGTCTTCCCTCCAAAGTCGGTAACAATCACGATCCAACCCTTGGTCATGAAGTAGACGAGTTGACCGTCTGTAGGAAGCGAGGAAGCGAGAGGATGACGGCGAGTCAGCGAGGCAGATCACGTGACCGTTGGGCCTGCGGGGGAAGGGGGACCCGGGCCGGCACCTGGTAGACGCCGAGAGAAAACCTTGAACTTGGGTCCAAGAGATAGGGACTACTCACCGCCATCGGACAGAATAATTTCTGAGGAATGGTGTTGAAACAATAGGAAGGAGCACACTGAGGTGCTGAAGCATCCTCATACATGTTGTAGGCCACGAGGTAGTTTTTTGACGAATTTAACGTTTGGAGAATGGTTGTGACCGATGTCGTCGGCTTGCCGAACGCGTCGCTTGTGCGAAACAAGATTTGAGTACCCTTACGACCAAAGCCGGGGTTGAGGGCAGCTCGTGAACGGTATACGGTTCCGGGGCATCTTTTGCGAAAGTTGAAGGGGGACGGTAGAATGGGTCGACGTCGGGTGTGGGGATGAGGAATGTCGCTGGCGAAGTTAAATCCAGGATCGGTGCGGCGGAAACGAGTACGGTGAGAGCGAGGATGCTGCTCGTGACGCGGGCGAACCAAGATGAACGCGGGGACAACATCTTTATGAAGGTACGACGAGGTAGTAGGAATAGGTATGAAGAAGTATGAAGAAGTATGAAGAGGTATGAAGAGGTATGAAGAGGTATGAAGAGGTATGAAGAGGTATGAAGAGGTATGAAGAGGTATGAAGAGGTATGAAGAGGTATGAAGAGGTATGAAGAGGTATGAAGAGGTATGAAGAGGTATGAAGAGGTATGAAGAGGTAAAAAAAGCTAGGAAGAGGTAAAAAGAGCTAGGAAGAGGGATGAAGATGAAAGACGATGGCACACAGAACGAAAACAAACAGAAAAGCGGGGCCAGTCCTCCGAGGTCCTCCCTTGTACTTCCCTGACGGCGTCCTCCGAATGATCAGCGACGCCGAGGGAAGTGCAGAATTTCGATCACCTCGAGCCTTCTAGTACGTTATTCAGGGTTGCATCTCACACGTGCTCAATCAGGTCAATCATCTCGGGCTTAAGACGATCTCGAGCTTGAAATCAAAGCTCCCCGCACCCGGGGCTTGGGGAACGCTCGGCGACAGCTTCGAAGGCGAGCGCTTGACCAATTGCTGATGCCGACAAATTTTTTAGCTCCGATCTCGGATCGGGATTTGAATTTCAGCTGGTCTGCAAAAAAAATGGCGAACCTTCTCGAGCAACGAGGCGCCATTATAATAGAGGGTCGAGACCCGTCCATCATTGCGTTTTCATCAACGAGTTCGCCGCTCGGACGCCAATGTCCGAGTGTGTCCACTGCACGTGCCTCCTCTTCAAAGATAGGGGCTTGACACGAAGACTCCGCCATTCGAACTCCTAGTAGAATTCCAAGTTTCCATTCACAACTTTGACAGGGCTACTTCTCCACCATACTACCTAACATAAAACGCCAAACAGCGTGTCCGACGTCCGACGTCGAACTAACGGGGACGAGCTCAATCGAACAAGGGTGCATGCTTCTCGCTTCCGACGATCGTCCTCCATCGGGCCACCCCCGCTCTTCCTTCCGAGGTACCCTTTGGTCCATCACAACCGAGCCAATAACCCCTTTATGACGGGGGCCACTTGTTTTCTTGTTGCTCTGGCGTTGCCTACAGAGGGCATACAGAGAAACAAGGGATGCATCAGTCCAGTAAATCTTCCAAAATGAAATGCTGATGAACCGGCCAATTTTGGCAAGAGTGGGCAACTCACCCTGTGACCAAACCCTCCACCCCCGCTCATCCTTCAACCCATCCACAGCACCCCCTTTCCATTTCTCCACCTTGAGCACTTGATCCTCTTGCAAGCCCGTGAACAAGACCTCCCTCAACCGTTCAACCTTGTCCCCTCCCCCCAACATAAAGTACGATTTCCCTCGCATGCACAGCTTTCCCTTCCGAGTTCTCCTCATTGATTTCGGAAAAGGAGGTCAAGATTCCCGCGAAAGAGAGGTTCCTTTCCTTCATCCAACCTAAAAGGTCCTGTTCAATCCCTTGCCACCCTTGGCGTCCCAGCGCCTTATCCTTTTCAAGCCAAGCCTTTAATCCCAAAGGAACGGTCGAAAGACCATATTTCCACCCTGATTCTTGATATTCTTTGTAATCCCTGCGTAAGAGATCTCTACCACTCATCGAAGAAATATCGATCTTTTTCTTCATGAGGACTTGATGACGAGCGATCAAGGCCGTCATAGAAGGTCCCATGACGGCACTAGGGGCTGCACTTCCGGAGCGGAACGAGCTGAGGGGGAGCAGGAATTGAACGGCGGCGAGGTCCTTGGGGTGGCTTTACCTCCGTTCGTAGAGGGTTTGAGGGAGGTGTCGATGGCTATTGTGGAGAGGAGGAGATCGGCCAGGGGGTCGGCACCGAGACGGCGTATTCGGGGGGTAAGAGGGGGGAGAAGTAGGAGAGAACCAAGGAGGTGCACGATCCGACGGGTTCGATCAGACGAGGTTCGGCGGAGGTGTGCTTCCCTTCATCGGCGTGGTGGTCGATAATGGCCGTAACGGAGGTGTCCCATGGCGGTTTACCTGATGTAGATGGCGTCTTTGATTCTGAGCGGAACACGGGCAAGAGGACGTTGTGGTCATCGAGGGCAAAGTTGGCGCCTCGTGCTGCGAGCACGGCGGGATCGGGGATGTCATCGATGCAGAGCAAGGCCTCAGCGGGGACGTTGGCCTGTTCGAGTGCGAATTGGTTCTCGGGTCGGAGGTAGAGGTCCGATCGGGCGGTCATGATCAGGGGCACCGAGAGCGATTTGGGTGGGGTGATGATGTGAAGGAAGTAGGCGAACGCGATGGAGGAGACCAACGAGTCGAGGTCTGTACGAGATGAGATGGAGTTTCAGGTAAGAGCCAGAAACAAAAAAGATGGCACCAGTCGGAGTGGACTGACCTCCAGCTTGATTGCCGACTGTGATGGTCCACTCGGACAAGTCGGCACCGGGTTGGTGGAGCGAGTCCAAGAAGGCCTGCTTGGACGTGGTCAGGAAATCGAGCAGGGGCGGGGTGGCGGGCACGGATGATTTGGGCATGGTGTGGTGAGACTGGAGGAAGCAAACTTTCGCGAGGTGGAACAGGTGTAGGGGCGGAGGTTGAAACAGTTGCGGAGGCGTAGGCGGAGGCGGTGGGGCGGCAACGGCTGCGATGACGGGACCACGACGAGCAAGAAGACCCAGGAGGCGATCAAGGGTCAGATATGCTGGCCGGTGTGATGGAAGCAATGCCAAATCTCGGCGTCGTGAGACGGTGTGTTTCTGGCGATGGGAACCAAGATGTCGAACAGAAGGAGAGGGAGAGAGAGAGAGAGAGAGAAGAGAGCCGAGCAGAATCTGAGACGTGTCATTAGCTCCAGGACTGGACTATTGAGTTTTAGTGAACGTTTGATCTGTTATTACGACTTGCGCGCGCTCGCAGTGCACTGCTTGCCCGTTCGAGCGCAGGCGGTGCCGAGGCAATTCGCATTAGTCAACGATCAAAAGAGCTCAACCCAGAGTAAGTAGGCTCCCAATTCCGAATTGGACAGCGGCCCCTCACCCGACCGACCGACCGGTGCACCACGCTTCACAGCTTCACCCACCACCAGCCGAGCAACCATGTCCCACGCCGAGATTGACACCGACTCCCACATCACCGTCGAGCAGATCGGCGAGGGAACCCGATCCAAGGGAGAGATCAAGTCTCGCAAGGGTCAGTACCAGGCTTTGAATTCGCGCTGCTAGTAGGGTGTCCCCTCTCCCCTCTCCCCTCTCCTTCCCCCGCACGCGCCCACCCGCCGCCTTTTCCACCCACCAACACACCACCTCACCGTGCAGACGCTGATGATCCCCCCTTCTTCGACTCGTAGCCCTCTCCAAGCTCGGACTGGTCGCCGTCCCCGGTATCAAGCGAGTCGTGATGCGCAGACCTCGTCAGGTCAGTCCAGTCCCCACCGACGAGCATGGAGGAACCTCTACCACTGAACTGACCCTCGATCCTGTCTCCCACAAATTACGCTCACTCAACAGCAACTCTTCGTCATCGCCGATGCCCAGGTCTTCAAGTCGTGAGTAGCAAGGAGCTCACTGCGACAGCTCTCACCCTCGTACCTTGTCCAGCAACGAACTGAATACGAACTCGAACCCCCCGTTCCCAGCCCGTCGTCGGACTGCTACATCGTCTTTGGCGAAGGGAAATACGAGGAAACCGGCACCCGTGACTCCGAGTTCGCGCGTGCGATGCAACAAACGGAGATGTTGGAACGCCAGCAGCAGAAATCTGCCGCGTTGCCGCCTTCGAGCGAGGCTCGCCAGGGCGCCGGGGATGGATCCGAGGACCCGAGGGGAGGATGGGTTGGAAGCTGATGAAAGTGAGTTGAATGAAGAGCTTTGATAGGAACCAGGTTTCTGATCATGCCCATCCTGCCGGGTCGCGTGCCCTTTTTTTTGCTCTCTCCCCCTCGCAGTCAAGGTCGTGATGGAGCAGGTCAGTAATATAGAGCACGAAAGCTTCAGCTTGGCTTTGGATTCATCATGCTGATGCTACGTAATTGTATTGTACCGATTCTTCTTAGGCCAACTGCTCGCGAGCCAAGGGTTCGTTTTTTCGTCACCTCACGTCGGTCCGGCCACCGCGCTGACCACGATCCCACGTCTGATCTCTTTCCCACAGCCGTTCAAGCACTGAGAAGCACAAAGGGCGATCTCGTACAAGCTATCATCGAGGCCAACTAAAGGAATATCCAAGCAACAAACTCGGCGAACATCTCTGCAGGAGAAGGGAACGAAGAACACACACCATAACCTGCTTGGAGATGTCATCACCTGATCAATACAAACATCCAAAAGGAGGAAGAACCTTAAAAAACTTGGCACTTTATGAACCGTCCTATAATTGGGATCCGATTTAACCCCTTCATCTTTTTGGACCTGTTGAGACAGCCGAGGGGGTTCCCGGCGTCGAAGGATGTGGCGCGTACGTCGGCGCAACATTCTTTGCCCGGAGCGGTGTCCTCGTCTGCCTGAGCTCCTACGCACGGAGTTGGTTAAGGAGCAGGGTCGAGAATAAAGCTCACCATTAACATTGTAGCCAGACCCATTGCATTCGATCGACCTGCTGTCCATCCGTGACCACTCGAAAGCTGCACAACGTCGCGCACCCTCGCTCATCTCACGACATTGCGTGCTTCGTACAATGCCAACGACCATTTACTGACTGTTCAAATTGTATCAAGCTGGTGCGAATTCGTTCTACAACCCGGGTCAAAGGCTGTTGTGAACTCACCATAAGCGTTGTAGAACATGTCATTTTGGCAGGGGCATGTTTTCGAGAGGTAAACTTGACGCGACCGGCAATCACTGCAAGCGCTGTCGTCGGCTCCTCCTGCCGCACACCTCTTCGACACTACGTTCCTGAGCCCCATCTTCCCTCCTTACTTACAGGAAGTTAACAGAGTTTGGATTCCGAGTCTTGGCCTGGGTTGCAGCCACTTGCCCATGAACCTCAAACAGCTTCCGCGACGATAGTAACGACGTGAGCTGGCAGCTCGTAATTTCTCTGTCGGCTGCGCGAACACGGGCCCGAGTTGACAAGCAACGAGCCACTTTAAGATCAAGAGGTCCAAAATACTTGAGATCGAGAGCGTATCGGTACGATCGCCATGTGGGTAAGCTTGCAGACCCATACGTAAAGGACCTCCGAGTCAGAATTACATAAGCGGTGAAATAGAGTATATATTTTATGATTCGCCCCCTGCCCTAACGACTAACAAATCTAGGGGGGTCGCCACCCTACCAATGCATCAAAACATCCTCGCAACCGTCCAATCCAGCATGCTGTGACCCTACAGACCACGAGCGTGTAGTATCGGCGCAAGTTCCGAACGTACCGAAATCGAACCCGTCGACATGGATCGTGTCCGTATTTTGAATTGGCACGAGGTGAATGCCCGCTTTGTAGGTCCAGAAACAGTACTTGTGCGTCGGTTGCCACAGAAAAATGGAATCGCCAGGTTTTTGATGATAAGCTGCGATGGCGCAGTCTCGGAGCGTTTGGGGGTTGTAGAGAGGGAAGGAAGGGTCCGAACCTCCTAGGGTGTATCTTCCCTGTCCGCCTAATGAGGAAGGTGGACGATTGAACGTAAGCGGGGAGGATATTTGGGTTTCAGCCTCAGAGCCGAGATCAACTTCGACTTACTACCATAGTAAGATGAAAATGGTCCTTGGCAGGGAACGGTCCCATTCACGATTCCACCGGACTCATACCCTTGAACACATGAAATCGATAATTTTGTACCGTAACACGCCGTTGCGAAGGGGTCGACACAGCAACCCGTCCCTGTTCAATCGAATCGTGAAGCGAATATCCGTCAAACACCAGCGACAAGTGGAAAGGATGTCCTCTGTCAGCCTAGGACAGGAATCCGCGTCGCGCGTGGGCTCAATTTCTTGGGACGAAAACTTACCCTGGGTGTTGAGTGCGGTACCATTGCATGATGGAGGAGTGCAGAAACCATTTGCGTCCACCAGACCATGCTGGCATGCGGTCGCTCGAACGTTGTTGTCGCATGCTGTCGCGTTGACAGGGCAAGGGTAACATGTTCCATCTGCAGTGCCAAACGATCACCCAAGGGTAGGAGACGGAGCCATGAGCATCTTTGGTGGAACTGAGGATCCCACTGTTCACATTCACGTACTATTGGGGGCGAATACCCGCTAGGTGTCGAGGCACCGCATTCGACAGGGGTGGGGCATAGGCCCGACACAGGGGTTCCGTATCGACACGTGAGAGAACCAGACGAGTCACATGATCGTGCGAGGGCGTCTTGACAGCACGCAGTACCTGAGAATGTCATAGACATGCAAAGGATCAATCGTCTTGGTTCATACGGTGTGTAGCGGCACCCGTGCGATCCAGCTCACCGTCATTGTTGACGGCCGAGTTCGGGCAGTTGACTTTGACGATGCAGCTGCCATTGTCAAGCATCCCATACGAACAACCCGTTGCTTGACCTTGACTATTACAAGAGGTTGAATTTGTAGGACAGGCAAGACAATTTGTATCCTTAGGATCTGTTTTGAACGCAGTCATTTAGTATAGGGTACAAAAAAAAAGGCGAGCAAGTCTCCCCCTACTCACTGCTTCCAGGAGCAAGGTAGCGAGGAGGAAAGCCACTGCAGTCCCGAAGTCACGACACCAACCCCCATCTTGGACAGGTTGACCGTTTTTGCACGTTAACGACCCCGAAGGATCACATGTGCTTGCAAAACCGTCCAGACAGTGAGCACATTGGTCACCTGATAGTCGTCGGAAGAGGGGTAATGATGATGAAGAAGAAGGGATCCGGCCAGTGAGTCCAATCGTTCCCAACAGAGAAAGAGTTTGAAGGGTGTACGCACTATCAGGGGACGGGTACATGCCCTCTGCGCATGGTTGACACTTTCCGTTGAGGACGAATCCGCTTGCGCAGACCGAGACACAATCTCGGCCAGTCGTAGTATTGAGGGTCTGCTTTCCTGAACACACTTTGGCAACGCATCTACCAGCGGTGGCGATCCCGTACGAGCTGCGATACCCAAGTGCAAGGGTGAGGACTGAATGGATCTCACCCAGGGAGCGTAGCACTTGCCAGGATTTGACTGTTGTGGCTGTGCAAGCTGTCGAGTTGGGGAAGATGGAAATGCAGGCTCGACATTGATTGGCTGTAAAGTAAATCGGATCAAAGTCACATTCCGTCGAGCAGGACACCTGGGAGTTTTCAAAATTATCTCTTACATTCTACGTCTAGGTACTGGGTGTTATTACACACAGGAGTAAGGCAGGTTTTGGATCCCGTCTGGATCGTTCGCGCCAAGTTCATATTGAAGCCGGTACCATTAGGGAAGAAGGCGAATAGCTGACAGACCAGGAACGACACCCAAAAGAAAGTAAGTTTCGCTAATTCTGCACTGCTCGTGCGACACTCCCCGGAACGGACCTCGACGGTATCGCCCCGCTGGTGATGGGGCGTGAACGTATATGGCGAGCCGTCCTTGTTGCGGATTTTGGTCAGGAACTCCACTCCCGGTGCTAGTACCTCGATCGATTTTAACGTCGTCTTGGCCCCTACTTTTCGAAGTGCCGGGAGGAGCTTTGCTTGGGGTACTATTGCGACGGTCAAAGGGCGCACGTTGCCCGAGTTGAAGAAGGTGATGTTGGCCTGGGTGCACTGCCACAGCCGAGAGGGGACTGAAGAGCATACAAACGATGTCGCGTTAGCTGTATTCACACAAAGGCTTTCTCTAGAAGCCGTCGCGATAATCGATGTGACTGGAAATCGCAAATTAGAAGACCCCGATTGTTTTCAAGAGTCGAGCTGCACTGGATTCGTGAGAGCAACCTTCCGATTTCGATGGAAGCCTAGACAGGGGTGGTGCAATCCGTGCGGACGTATCGCCCACTGGACGACTATAAGCTGAAACAAGAGATCGCACAGGTACCTCCTGAAATTAGTACTTACGTGATGCAGATATTTTGGGTGCACTCGCAGGTGTGGCGCGATTGACATCCCGTGTGGGTCCTTCGTTGGCTGATGGTCTCGGCGCCTTTTCGCTCGTCGGGATCGCGAGCACCGTACCGCATAGCAGTTCGCCGCTTGCGATGACCCAGACCGCGTTGAGCCAGCCGAACATGGTTTCGTCGAGATGTCTCTTGGCGTATGGATGGATGGACTTTAAGAAAGACACTTTGATCATCAACGCGGCATGCGCGCCTCGATTGACTCGTTCGTCGGTTTCGCAGATTTGACGCGCGCCCGTGCCTGATTGCGCCGGCCGAAAGGGGCTGCGAAACTTTCCGCATGCGGAATCCGTCTCCACCGCAAGCCAGATCGGGCGCGGCGCGGCGCCGATCGGATTGATTTCAAACCGCCTCGAACGCACCTACGTCAAGCTTTTTCAATCGATCAACTCACTGACTGCGACGAGATACGATACGAACCAATTGTCCACACCTTTTTCAAACTAATGTATTTTTACGCGCCGCGCGGGCGAAGGGCCGCTGGATGTTAGGCGATGTGATCCTGTCCTGAGAGCCGCCGCGGGCATAGAGTCTTTCCCTCGGAACAGTGACTCTGTTCTTTTAGCCGGTCTTACAATTGAGCAAGTTCGCATGCTGACACGATGTCGCTTGCCGATCCGCATAGCTTTCGTTGCCTACTATAAGTAAGGAGATTATGGATGATCAGCCTCCTTGAGTAGGTGTCGGCGGCTTCTTGATTCATTCCGATATGACGGTCCTCGCGAACAGAGAAAGTTCTAGACTATAGTGAGGACTATAGTTTAGGCAAGGGGGATTGCGAGGGATCTCAGATAGGTCTGGTTGGGCCGAAGCGATTGAAGGCCAAGCATAGGGGTGGAGGTGAGGTGCTGAGATGAGACTGGGTGAGGATTTAAGAGTAAAGGTTTTAGGCGAGGGAGATTGAGAGTGAGAATGGGAGAAATGGGAGTAATGGGAGTAATGGGAGTTGTTGCTTTCAGGAAGGAAAGAAGCAACTTCAGAGAGGACCATGTAAAGCAAGGCCTTACGACGGGCCACAGGCATTCGAAATGGAGATTGCGCGCGCCTAGCTTCTTCAGCTCTCTCTTCATCGAGCTGACATCAGAAGCTAGTTGTAATCCATATAACTTCCACCTGTCATCTTCGGTCACCAGTGAGGCTCCGCTGTCCGAGACAGCGTGACTTTCACTTTTTTTTTTTGACAACGTCGAGTTCATCGTACCGAATGATACGGCCAAGTACGCTCATCAGGTGCGGCCGTACTCGAACCATCGAACAATCGACTAGCCCGGAGCGTTCAAATAAAGACGACCCTGCGGCACTAGCAGCCCCCCCCCCACCCTCCCCCCCCCCAAACGCCCCCTCTGCTCCAGGAGCGCCCGCCACGAGTGGTCGACTCCCCTGTCGGCCGCTCCCGCCCCTCGCACTCGTCCTGGTATGGTGGCGGCCATTCAGACGTTCCAAGAAACGGCTGATTCAACCGCGTTTGCTGGCCTCAACATTGACTCGGAAGACGACGCTTACTCGTACGCCCCTCGCTCGTTCCCACCCTTACCCGTCTCTCTGCGCGGTGCTCATGGCACCCTCACTGCCTCTGCCCTCGTAGATTCGGGGTCGCCTCAAACGTTCCTCAGCGAGGACTTCGTTCAGCGATTGGGATTGGAAAGACGGACCTTGAGACATCACACGAAGTACACTCTTGCAATGCAAAGCCAAGTTCCCACTGTCTTCACATGCACACATCTTGTCCCAGTCCCGGTCGAACCTCCGAGCGGGTAGACTTCACTCGGACCTGCGGCAAGTGGCGTCACAGAGCGCCGCGGTGGACTCCCTGCAACGGGTGTTCCCAGATCGGCGTCGGTACGCCGATCTGCTGCGCATCCCTACCATGATGCGGGCCCTGCCAGGCCTTCGTCGAAATCTTCGTCAGGCTCGGCCCATCATAAAACGGCTGCTTCCTCCCGCGTCAGTTCTGCTTCTGGCTCGAGACCATCTTCCTTCCACTCTTCGGGAGCAGACTGCTCCCCAGCCGCGGGTGGTACGAGTTCGGAAATGTTCACCTGCTCAGCAGTGGCCCGAACCTGTTCCGGTCGCCGCCACCGATTTCATCGTCGGAATGGGGTCATTGAAGTCGCTCCCGCCTCCACCAAAATTGTCGAAATGCGTCCAATGTTGTTCAAATACGGGAGAGAGGGTGCGGGCACGTCGATTTCGGGGCTTTGTCGATGTCCATGTCCTCGTTGGTTCGCGGACGCTTGTCGGTATGCGCTGCTTGGGTCAGCTCCATCCTCTCTCGTGGGGAAGATCGATGCGAGCCTCGGCACCACCCGGTGGAAATTGTCGAGCTTGGAGCGAGCTAGTACGGTCGTGAGGGGTCAAACCCAGTCCTGCTGTATCAGAAAGGGTGATTCGATTGCGAAGAAAGATAAGTTGATTCAATGACTCATGGTGATGTGGGGTAGCCCTTAATGGTGCTGACAGGATCGACGGGTGGTGCGACGTCTCTGATGCATGTGATGGCCCGCGCGGCCGCCGCGGCCGTGCGACGGTGCGGTCGTGCACTGCAGCGGTGCGACGAAGATGGGGTGGCACTGCTCGTGCAAACCGATCAAAAGTTGAGCGCCCAATACTGTGCGTGACCAGCAAACAAGCGAAAAGAGTGGACGATCCGCCTCAACGGCCTTGCGGTGGAGGCTTGTTTAGCAAACGGAAGTGGGGCCCGGGGGTTAGGAAGCCCAGGATTCGCCAGTCGGTGAACGCTCGGGTCACTGCACCTCAGCACGATGTCAAAAGCGCGCGCGCGTTTGTTTCTGCTCCCGCCACCTCGCTTCAGAGCCGTCAACTGGTCCCAACCCCAGCAAATCCAACAAAACACGTGAGTCGAACAAGCGGCAACGAGCGAGAGGATAGGGAAGTGAGTGAACTTTATTCGGTGGTGTGAAACCATACTGCAGCGTGGCGGCTCGAAGTGAACGCTCAACGTTCAACCGCACGCCCGTTGCTGGCCGTGCCTTCGACCACCCCAACTCCAACGCGATGTCAACTCCCACCAGATTGAGCTATAAGGAGGCTGACATCGTCTTTGACTTTGCGAACCATCCTCAAGACCCTTCTACGAAAGTCGCTTAGATGGTCGGGTTGGATCTTGAATAACTGGTACTGTCGAACCAGGGCCCTCAGCTCGTCCCGGGCCTCCTCATAGCCAGAAATGGGTGCCCAGCGCTCCCGGCCTTACACGGCCAGCCCTTTTGGATGGGGATTTCGCACGGATCCGCTCCTAATTTCCGCAGGGTCTGACTGGCGCTAGCCTCGCGGTGCTGGATTCCACGGTGGACACGAGAAGAAGTTGAGGTTGTCATTTTCTGAGCGCATGAAATCTACTGCAGACAGTTAATCAACTGGTTGGGGATGCTTAACATCTACTCCATTCTTAGCAACCGCTAGTGAGCTGATGCTGTAATGTTTCTAATATGGATTCCAGAGTACCAAAATCTGAGTTTTGCAGAAGGGTTTCATAAGAAACGCGTACTGGGTACGGACTCATGTTATCCGTACGAGGGAGGGTCGCGCGTGTAGAAGCTCAGACCCTCAGGCCCGCTCAGCGCGATCTCAGACCAATCTCAGACCGATCTCAGACTGGGCGCCGGTTCTGAGCGACTCAGAGCGAGAACCCGCGCAATTCAGACGGTGCCTCGCTGCACTTGCTGTGTTCACCAGATTATGCTCGCTCAGACTGAGCTTAGTGGTTAATCATAAAGTAAGCACCATATCAGATTCGCTCAGACTGAACTTTGTGCATATCAGAAAATATTTATTACTCTTTGCAGGCACAAAGGGGGACCCCTGCGCGCTGCAGTTTCGGACAGGCCTAGACCGATCTCATACACGCGAAACTTACGGCTGCCGTAGGGCACAACTTGCCACAAAAGAACAGTGTCTCTGCAAGGACTAAAGTAACGCTGGCTCCCTTCTGATTTCAGATTGAAATTATAAGCTTTTTTTGCTGTGTGGTCCAGTGTAAGGCCAGCCCCTTCACAACTGGACTACACACAGAGCTCCCTTGCGCCTTAAATGGCTCGCTTCTGATTCCGCATCCATTGAATTTGTTCGCTTTTTTGGCTGTGTAGTCCAGCTGTGAGGGGCTAGCAAAAAACCTAACAATTTCAATCGATGCTGATTGAAATCAGAAGGGAGCCAGCGTTACTTTGGTCCTTGCAGACACACTTTTCTTTTTTGGCAAGTTGTGCCCTACGGCAGCCGTAAGTTTCGCGCTTGCATGTGTAGAGAGCGCCGGCGCGCACCGAGCGTCTCCTGTGCCCGCCTGGAGCCCGCTCCGGATCCTCACGCGTGCGTCTGAGTCAACCCTGAACCATTAACCCCAGGGTGAGGTGAACCAACGATCAGATTGGAGTTTTCAGGGGTTTCAAGGTGTTCTCCCTGGGTAGGTACTACTCTCCTCTCTGTCTATTGGCGGTGCTGATATGCGCACCCGATCTTTTCGTTCCTATTGATAGGTGTAGCTCCATCGTTCACTCATCATCTCACAGCGTGACCCCGAACTCTGTCCAAGCCCGGCTACAGACGTGTTGCGACGCACGTGTTTTAGACGAGATTGAGGTACCCAGACTATATCCAATTACACCTTTACCAGCACTTTCCCACTGCCACTACTACGTCCTGTCTATTGCCCATGCATGCTCCCCCACGGCATGCCGCCGCTTCAGCGCTGCCGCCCACCACCCCTCGTGCTCGGCCCCTAATCCGAATAGGCGGCCCTTTCTTGAGTTGCGGGGCGGTCACCATCGAAAAAGGCCCGTACGGCTGATGCAAGCGCCGTAGTCTCTTTTTCGAAGTCTTGTTCTGAGCATCCAGTGCCGGCTGCGCGACGCTCGACCGGATCGGGGGCGGGTGGGAGGTCCGGTTTGGCCTTGACTTTTTCGACCGCCAATACCGTTCGTGATGTCCCAACACCACACCAGCCCGTCAGATCCCTCCGGGTCATCCGGTCCGCTGGCTGTTCCGCCCGGGAGTGGATGCGCCATGTATCTATTGACGGTGTGAACGAGGTAGCTGGTATCCACGGAGCTGTGGGTATACTGCGCGTTTGCCTGCTTGTTGTTGGCATCCGGATTAGCCCGCTGATCTCTGAAACTGATTGATTTGATCCGAAGCACATCCCTTAAGCTTTCGGCCCTCATATCGGGTGACCCAGCACGCTACTTCCCACCCAATCAACGCGACGACGGTGGTGATCCAGCGTCGACGGTAAGGAAGGTCGACTTTTCGATGTGTCGAGGCCTTGGTGCCTCCAAGCAAAAGAGGTCGCAAAATATTATTCACAGTATCGTCATTCCCGTAGAGGGCAAAAATATGCTCCCGTCTGCCGAACCTCGAAACGCTCTTTGCCCTCTACGGGAATGACGATACTGTGGAGAATATTTTGCGTCCTCTTTTGCTTGAAGGCACCAAGGCCTCGACACATCGAAAAGTCGACCTTCCTTACTGTCGAAGCTGGATCACCACCGTCGTCGCGTTGATTGGATTGGAAGTAGCGTGCTGGGTCCACCTCGAGGGACGGGAGGCAGGTTGCGGCGCATCGTCATTGCCAGCCGCGCGCGCGCTGCAGTGCATGCAGCGCCTCGCTCAGCATCCACTCGGCCGAGAATTTGACAGGCGCAGGGGCACCCACCGGTGCTGTTCCAGGTAAGGATTGCCATATATAGTCGCTCTCCAGGAACTCCTTGGCTCGAGTGGCCGCTAGCTTGCGCACGTCCTTGAGATTCGTCGAAACATAGATCTTGGCCATCGAGACCAGCTCGGACTGCCAGTTCGGAGATGGCGAACAATTTGATGGTCATCGTGGCATCATAGTAGGAGAAGCGGGTCAGAGAGGATCGCGTTTCTTGCCAAGCGCGGCCACTTGCGTTCACCTCGTAGTTCTCTAAGTACTTTGGGTCTTGGCGCAATTCATACGGAACCACTTCCTGGAAGCCAGCACCACAGTACATGCGCGACAGGATGAATCGAAAGTCGCTTAGATGATCGGGTTGGATCTTGAATAGCTGGTATTGTCGTACCAGGGCCCTCAGCTCGTCCCGGGCCTCCTGTTGGTCGATCGGCTCGCCATTGTACGACGTTAGCTCCTGATGCGATACTCCGGACCAGCTCGTCAGTGTACCTTACAGTCTTCCATTGTGGCTCTTCCTTTGTCTTCCTTCGCTTCCGAGAGGTCGCACAAAGGCGGGCCGATCGACCAACAGGAGGCCCGGGACGAGCTGAGAGCCCTGGTACGACAATACCAGCTATTCAAGATCCAGCCAGACCACCTTAGCGACTTTCGATTCATCCTGTCGCGCATGTACTGTGGTGCTGGCTTCCAGGAAGTGGTTCCGTATGAATTGCGCCAAGACCCAAAGTACTTAGAGAACTACGAGGTGAGCGCTAGTGGCGAAGCGGCGGCATGGAAGCAACTCGAGCATGGGCAAAGGACAGGACGTAGTGGCTGGCCGGTTGCCAAAGGCGACCAACGGGCGCGCCGAGCGAGTCGAAAGGCGAGTGCGGTGGGAATCATTCCCTCTTACTAGAACCAACGATTCTCGCTCGCAACATCGCCTGTTGCTCGCTCGAAACTCCATAATTTTTTGCTTTCCCGCCCGCCTCCCCGGTTTGCCTCCCCTTGCTTGCGCTGCCCCGCCGGTTTCTTCGCGGGGCCGTGTCGTGGGGAAATTCGCCCCAAGCCCAAACCAAGCCATCTATTATGTAATCACTATTTATATCAACAGAGTTCGGCACAAACTTCGTTCAGTCGGATACTGTTCGTCGTATTACTTGGCCGACACGAGACGCTCGACGAGCGACCAAGCACCAGTGCTTGTAACCCATCTGGCTGTGTGGGCTTTGGATCGACCCTCGCGCTCGATCTCAATACGAGGCACCCCTCCAAGTTGGCATACTACGTCTCGTCCACTTTGTGCAATAATGAGATGACAAACATGCGTTTCGGTATTGAGGCAATTGCACTTGCAAAATCTGCGAGAAAGCTTGTATTCGGTACGCGTAGCATCCCCACATCGCCGAGAATCCGAAATTCTGAATGGCGAATCGATTCAAACTCAAAAGATCCACTTACAAGTCCCGGTAAACATAATTCTGAATCCGATGCGACCCCCTCGTCCTCGCCTCGCCTCGCCTCTTGCTTGTCTCCTCCGCGCCAAAGCTCGCTCAGCACCACATCGAGATCATGTTCGGCAACTACCTCGGCATCGGCAACAAAGGTGGTCCCTCCGGTAAACGTAATTCGAGACCTTCGAAAGCTTCCGTAAGTACCTTAGCTGGACGACGGCTCAGAGAGTGTGCTGCGGTCAAGGGATGAGCTGACGGGGCCTTGGGGACGTTTGACTTGGCTTGACTGCACTTCCATCATGGTTGGTATCGTAGCCGGATACGAGGTGTCAGAAATGTGAAGGGCTAGGACATTATACCTACGAATGTACTGGACAACGGTACGCCCCACCTCTCTCTCTACCTTCACTCACATGCTCGCACCTCCAACCACCCCTGCTGACCTTGTTCTCTCGCAACCACCCCAAACAAAAAAAGACAATACAAAGAACGCCCTACCCGAACTCAACAATTGAAGAACCCCAAACTGTGGACCAAATCGAATGGTCAAGCACCTCCAGCTGAAGTGGATCCTAGGAGGTCTGCGAGTGCTGCCACTTTGAGCGCAATGATCGAATCGTCCTCGACTGCTGTTGAGTTGCCACCCAAGTGAGTTACACCTTTGGTTTTTGGTGTTGCTGCTTCAGGTAAGATGGGGAACGTTTGCTGACTGATTTTTTTGTTGGTGTGATCGATCAGAGAAGGAACGGCGGCGATGATCCTCGCTGCGAATGAAGCTAAACGAGCTCGACGATTGGCGAGGGAAAGGGAAGAAGCTTCTAGGCGGGGGAGGTCCAAGAGTAGAAGTTCCTCGAGTGGGAGTAGTAGTCGGTCTAGTTCGAGCAGTCGGTCGTATTCGAGTTCGAGTAGTAGGTCCAGGAGCAGGAGTAGGAGTCGGTCCAGTCGTCGCTCGAGGTCAAGGGATAGTAGGAGTCGTAGCCGATCGAGAAGTATTTCGAGGAGTAGAAGCAGGAGTAAGAGTCCAGTGAGGAAGACGAAGAAAGGTCGTTCAAGTGTGAGCAGGAGTAGGAGTCGATCGCGCTCTGTTTCGAGGTCGAGGTCGAGGTCAAGGTCGCCACCTGTTAAGAGGAGCCGAAGGGATGATTGAGCCACGGCGTGAAAGGGAGAAGGGGTGGTCCGTGTGGTATTTGAGTTTGACGGGGTGTACAAGTACGAACAAAAAAGTGTTTCCAGGTTTTTGCGTCGTGTAATGCCAAAAGCAATAAGATTCTTCCGTGTGCGATGAAAAGGGCGAGTGTCAAAAATGCCTTGAAACATGTCCGTCCACACATAGAAACACGCAATACCAAAAGACTGATGTCCAACATCCCCTACGATAATTCTTTTGCATCTCTTTCGCAATGGTGCCTGCGAAAACTACTTCAGCCCGACCCATCCAGGTTCCCATTATTCCGCCTGTCAAGCCGCCCTACGACTAACGATACTTTTGCCGACCTCCTCATACTCATCCTTCCCAATCCAAAGTTGATGGAACGTACCCAAACTAGCCAAGATACTCGCACCCAACCAACTCGAATGAACCCTCTCACTCGGACTCGAAGCCGCATGAATCTTGACCTTTGCATTGCCCGCCATCAATGCCATTTCTGCGGAAAGACGATCGACGAAGCCTTGGGAGAGCGTGGTTCCACCTGTGACGACGATGTTGCTGAAGAAGGTGGAGTGGAGATCGGGGTCGATCTGGATGAGGGACGAAGTGATGAGTTTTTGGAGGGGGAGGAGGGAGGAGTAAGGGTGCGAAGGGATGGTCGAGGCCGAGCTGGGGAGCGGGAGGGAAAGGAAGGACGAGGGGAGGTATTTGGAAGGGTTGAAGAGCACTTCGGGGACGGTGTTGCGTGGTGTGGGGCCGAAATACGAGTTGAAGCCGTTGGGGAACTCGAACGGTCGCGTCGGCTTGGTCGCGAGCAGTCTGTGCGGGGTGGGGAAAGGGCGAGTCAGCACGGGCGGGCGTGGCGGAATATGTTAGCCCTACCACGCACTCGTCGCTCCAGTTGGGTGTGGTGAGGAACTCGCAGGTGGTCTCTTTGAACTCGTGCATGACGCGCATCTGCTGCGAGAGGTGGTACGAAGGCGTAGTCGGGCACGAGGGGTCCTCCGGATTGGGCATTCGTTCGTCCCTGTGATTGTCACGAGAGATCATTTAGTGTGCTATGTATGCCCAACTGGACATGATGGCTTACCTAAGCTGAGCCTTTGCTGGCTGATTGGGATCGACGGCGGTCTTTTGTTGGACGAGGTAATGCGGCACAATCTCGACGGGCGGTTCCTGAGTCTTGAGGCTGTCGAGCAGCAGTTGCGACAAGAGACGACCGCCGGTCGGTTGTTTTTGAATAGCTGTGCGATGCCAATCCAGGTCAGCTTCTTCCCATTGGCTTGTTCTAATCGGTTTCGGTTTCCGCGTGCGCACCTTTTCGGAGCACGAATCCGTCATAGATGGGGGTGATGGTCGTGAGTTCGTGTCCTACATCGACGACGAGTGCCGATCCTTTTCCAGAGGCAAAGCTGTGCCGGTAGGTTTGCAGTCAAGTTAGTGAACAAGGCTCACAAGCCAGTCTGTCACCAGCTTGGACTGACGCGGACATGACGGCCTTGTCGACGGCATAGTACGCCGGTGCGTGGTACTTTTCGAACGCCAACTCGCACATCTTCTCCTTGTTGCTCTGCGTGTTCCAACTCGGTTCGGTCGTCAAAAGGGGAAACTCGGCGAGGTTCTCGAGGCGCATCCGGTCAAAGAACGCATGGTCGATCGCCCTCTCCGCTGCTTCCCAATCGGTGACCAACCCATCCGAGATGAAAGTCGAATGCACGGCGTGGGGGCGGTAAAGGTGCACCGAGTTGCCGTGGCTGTAGGAAGGGGTCGGATCGGCCTCGGACGCGGGTACGGTCGAGTAGACGGAGGGGAAGATCGTCTTGGGCGTGTCTTCGCCAGCGTAACCGGCGCGTACCGTGTCCGAGCCGATGTCGAGTACGAGCGCGGATACTTCGTCGCCACCGTATTGCACGGGTGGAACCATCGTAGAGGAGAGAGGAGTGGGGTGGGTGGAGGTCGGGCTTGAGCGGGTGGGAGGCAGGAGAGCAAGTGCCGGCCGGGATTGCGATACCGACCCGCGACGGCGACCGTGATCGCGCGGCCACAACTTCTTCCGCCGCTTGTTTGCGCTTGGACCTCTTGCCGCGACTTTCACTTTGAGAACCACACTCGACTCGAATCGAATGCCGGCCTTTGTTTTCTCCCCCAACGGCCCCACACCAACAGTCACCCAGAACTTTGGAATCGTCAACACGTGGACCATGTCATGACCCTACCTCCAGCCAGCACATTGCAGATCCATGCCGTACACGTGCCGACCACATTACCCGATCACGAGGCGTACCGGTCACACCTGCACCTGCTCCGCCATGACCCGGAAGCCGTACAAGAGATTCAACGATACCGCTTGGTCGACGATTCGAAGCGTGAGCCTTGCCCCTTAGTCTTTTTCACGACCAGAAGCAGCGCACTTACAATCTCACTAGCATTGTATCATCAGGCGCTCTCGTCTCTCGACTCCTCCCTCGATACGTCCTCGCCTTACAGGGACTAGACTGGCGTCAAGTCCGGTTCGAAAAGGGCGAATACGCAAGACCTCTAGCCGTGAGCGGTTCATAGCCTCCGAGCCATCGACCAAGTGCAGCCCGAGCTCATCGCGGCTGACGTACATATCACAGATCCACCCCAATCTACCTAAAGACTTTCAGTACTCCGCTTCCCATGATGCCGAGTGGGTCATCTGCGCTTCGACTTTTGGGACCACCGAGCACGGCCAAGATTTGCCTCGAGTCAAGAACGTAGGCGTAGATGTGATGCGCCTTGCGATCCCTTGGGAGAACGTCGATCAGGAAGGGATGTTGGACATCATGAAGGATCATGTGTGTTACCTATCCACGAATCTGACGTTCTTTGTGGGCTCTTTTCTGACACCACTGAGAATTCTTTACCCAGCTCTCCCCAACGGAACTCGCACACATCCAATCTGATCCAAACCCCCACCTCGAAACGCTCTTTTCATATTGGGTCCTCAAAGAAGCCTACATAAAGGCACGCTCATTAGGTCTTCGTGGCTTTCCCGAGTTGAAGAGGATCGAATTCCATCTCGATCCAAAAGCGTCGGATGCAAGTTGGGAGTGGAAGACGGTCAACGGGTCCCTGGACAGAGTGCAATTAGATGGGTGGTGGTTCGGTTTAAAGACGTTCGATGGAGGTAGGTATTTACTTGGGGTGGCTTTGGAATTGGATGGGGCAGGACAAGTGGAGGAGCCGAGTTGGGAGGTGGACGCTTTGGATCGGGCCACGATATTGGACACGCTGCAGTGCAGATGGTGTGAGCTGCAGTCTCCACTCTGAATCTTTGGGCCGGAGAATGAAGGACGATGGGATTATGTGCGCAGCCGAGCCAAGAGGTATTATGATCGAGCACAAGCGAGGCTCCCCATCCGAAATTGTCCGTCCATTCAGCAAAAGGCGCCTCGTCGGATGATCCCAGTCAGGAAAGCCGCTTCCGTCGCGCGCGTCGCGGCTGCCTCGAATGCGCCGATCCGGTCTCGATTTGGGAATTGGTCGGCTGCGACCAGATCGACATTTTCAACTCGGTTCACTCGAGGCTGTTCTGTACGCGTCTTGAGCTTACCCTTGGTCGAGCTCCAGCTATCATCGTCTTCTTCGCTCTATCGGCATTCCGTTCCACCAGTGTTACGTCGAACGATGAATCGGCAAACCGCCTCCGGGACGGCTCGTCTCGCCGCCGTCACGCTGCTCCTGACCGCCCTGCTTCTGGCTCAGTGCGGTCCAACCCTCGTCAATGCGATCCCCACACCCGCCGGCGAGGGACAGGCTGTCAAAGTGGCGAATGTTCGACCAATAGATTCGACGGCAGTCAAGTTTTCCGCTGAACGTGAGTGGCTTTCATCATGCTTCGGGTGGGCCATGTTGTGTGTTTCGGACAACCTCCAGTTAGGAGCTTGGGACGCGGAGCATTTCCGACGGAGGTGGTTCGGCTCCACTTTACTTTGATTTTGAGCATGTTATCGCCCCATACCCAAGGAACGCAAACTAACTAACAACGTTTTATAATTTACGTACCCGTGTTTTGTACCGGCCTGCGATTTTACTAGTTCCGCGACAACTTCCCCAATGCGGATCGGCATGGATCAAATTCGGTAACTCGGGCAACGTGCGACCGCTGACATTGGTGCTCGCCTTGCAAGAGAATCTACCCATCGCACTCGTGAAAGCGAATGCCAAGACGACGCTCGATGAGGTGAAAATGCTAGGCCCTTTTCAGGTGATCGATAATATCCGCAGTCTGGACAGAATTGTTCACCCATTTCAACCTCACCGTAGGAGAGGCGATGTCGTCGAGGTTAGCCCGCTCCGTTCTATCCGAGCAGATTGTGTGTCTGTCTCTGAATTACGTCGCTCTCTTCCCCTGTACAAACAGTTCTTTGCATTCTTCCCCAACGGCACCGGCTACAACATGAACCTAAAGCGCGTGATTCAAACGGGATCGGCGAGTTGTCTCACGCCGAAATGCAAGAAGGGTCAATACCTGAGCGCGGCTAGTAAGGTCCAGGCCTGAGATCGTTCCAAACCGAACCACAAATTCGAACCAAGAAAAACTCGGCTAATGAAACGCATCTCTCTCCGTCTTCGTCTTTCAGCGAACGAATGCACGTCCTGTCCACCCAACGCCTCGGAGTGCGATACATCCGGTCGAGCGACCAAATGCAGTTATGGTATCCTCACGAATGGCGAGTGCATCAAAAAGTTTTGTCAACGCTCCACCAACATTCGAGGTGCGTCCGAGAAAAACTAAAGCATTCACGGTTCTAGATCAGTGTACTGGAATTGACGTCGTGTCGCTCTCGCAGGTGATGAATGTTGTACCGATGGGATGGCCGAAACGTGCTCGGATGCGAATACCACTCTGACGTGCAGGAAAGGTTGGAAGCTGCTCAAGCCTTCGAACGATACGGTGCTCGTGGCCCTAGACGGTTTTGCGAATGGAACCTTGGTCGATGCTGATCGTTGTCAGGGACCGTATGCGGCTCACTTCGGCGGTGAGTCTCCCCTCAGGGAGGACCAGTACTCTCCACTGGTCGTGTTCTCGAAGCTTATCAACTGACCCGACAGAGCTGCCGTACACTCTCAATTTCTTAGGTTCGAAACAACAGTTCGTAGCCCCGAAAGACGCTCCTTGGAACTGGAAAATCGGCAACCAGTTATCCGTTGAAGAATGTGCACTCGCTACTCTCTTCCCTTCCTCACAAAACAACGATCGCGTCTTCTTGTACGAACGAAAGAACGGTTATTTCAATTGTCGAGCTTTTCATCGACAGGAAATCAAGTTGGAATTCAAGGGATCGGGGGGGAGGTACGATTTTGGGACGGGGGGAACTTGTGCGGAGGCGAGAGTGAGTTGGCCTTTCGCGGCGGAGTATTTTGATCGGGTGGGTTGCGAGGACATTGTGGTTCGTGAGACCCGTCAATGGGAGTTATAGCAGTTTGGGAGACGTAAGGCAAGTACAGTTTGAGCTTGGTGATGGCGGCATGAGAAATCATGACAATCTATCGATCATGTTGGTGAGGGGAACAGGAGCACATTTTGAGTAATCGCCGGAGCCGGATCCACTGGCCGTGTTATGCATCCAGGAACTTGGTGAAGGGGCAGGCAGTGAATTTGCTGCCTCCACGAGACAGGGGTTCTATACTCTGATGCTGTAGTGGTTCCGTCCGGCAGGTCGGCGTCGGTTGGCGATCACTCGATCACTCGCAAGCCGCCCCCCTGCCGTTCGCAGCTTCGCAAGACCCGCGCGGCGAATCACGTCAGTCCTCTCTGGGTCGCGCTCGCACTCGACGACCTTTGCCTCCCTACAGCGCAGGTGTCGAACGAGTACACCATCGAACCATGGCTCCACCACGACGCTCTTCCTCTCTAGGGAGTAAACCCAACTCACAACGTCTGCCCGCTACGAACTTTGCTGCCCCTTCATCTTCTACGCGGAGTGCTTCGCAACGAGCTTCGACCTCGACTCCGAACGCGCCTACTACTTCTACCGCGGCTGCATCCTCGAGCAAGAAGAGGAGAAATTCTTCGTTCTCTGGCTCTGGAGGGGCCAAGCTAGATGTCGCTGATTCGCTAGGGTTGGATGGGGAGGCGTTGGATTTCGGTTCGGACGAAGAAGGCGACGATGAGGACGAGTTCACGGGCATTGCCGATGATGAGGACGAAGAGGATGATGACGGTGATTTCCCCGAGTTGGATCTGGAAGAGTCCGAGGAGGATGAAGATGGGGACGAGAATGAGCAGGAGCTGGATTCAGACGAGGAAGCGATTCTGGCTGAACTGCGAGCCGAGGCCGAGGATGAGGGCTCATCATCACAAAATACCGACGACGAGGATGGGTCCGATTTCGATGCGTTGATGAACAAGTATACGAGCAAACCGGATGAAGCCGATCGAGCCGCGTTCGAGACGACCTGGGACGAGGATGAGTTGCCGGTCGATTATATGAAGAGGAGCCGGACGGTCAAGAGTCGGATCACGGGGCAGGACAAGACCGAGTGGGACGATGAGATCGAGGCAGATTATGCTAGTGATAGTTCGACTGAGGAGGTGAGTGATGGTGTCGGATGATGTTACGAGGTGGTCACTGACTCGTGCGCTACGAGTCTCAAACAGACCACGAACCGAATTGGCAACGTCCCGGCCTACTTTTACGACGAGATGCCTCACATAGGCTACGACATTGATGGCAAAAAAGTCATGCGGCCCGCTCAGGGCGACGAGTTGGACAAGTTTTTGGAGGGCGTCGAAGATGCCGATGGAGGATGGTCAGTGACTACTGTTCTAGATCAGTTCTCGGCGAACGGCTGGCTGACAGCCATTTGTGGGGACGATGTAGGACCACGGTCAAGGACAAGCTGCATCAGCAGAATGTCGCGCTCACTGAAGAGGAACTCGACCTCATACATCGATTGGCCAAGGGAGAGAACCCGGATTCGAGTTACGATCCGTGAGTTTGGGATCTAGGTCAGAGTCTTGCTGAAAGCCACAAGCTCATTTGTCATTTCCACTTCTGCATCATCAGCTACGCCGATCAAATTCCTTACTTCTCTTCTCAAGTCATGGCCACGCCTTTGACGCGCCGACCTGAACCCAAGAGTCGATTCTTGCCCTCCAAATGGGAGCACAAGAAGGTCATGAAGATTGTCCGAGCTATCCGATCGGGTCGCATTGTCCCTCGGCGCCCGGGGGCCCCTTCGACTTCGGCCAACAAGGACGATCCGGCCAAACGCTTTTATGGTCTTTGGTCGCAAACCGATGCCGAGGCTGCCCCTCATCCCATGCACATGCCTGCTCCCAAGATGGCCTTGCCTTCGCATGAGGAGTCGTACAACCCCCCGGAGGAATACCTGTGGACCGAGGAGGAGAAGGAAGAATTCCTCTCCAAAGAGAAGGAGGATCGAAGAGGGCAAATCATCCCCGTCAAACACGCCGCTTTGCGACAAGTTGGAGCTTATGGGAACTTTGTCCAAGAACGCTTCGATCGTTGCTTGGACCTTTACCTCGCGCCGAGGATGTTGCGGAGGAAACCGAGGTTAGACATCCAGGACCCGTCCGAGTTGATCCCCAAATTGCCTTCACCGCAAGAATTGAGGCCATTCCCGACGACGGCGAGTGTCGAGTACCGTCATCCCAACGGTGTGAGGATTCGATCCGTCTCGATCGACCCGACGGGGATGTGGGTCGTCACGGGTGCCGAGGATGGAGAGGTCCGACTATGGGAATGCGCCATTGGTCGATGTGCGATGAAGTGGCAATGCGGCGATGGTGGACCCATCTACGACGTCGAGTGGTGCCCCGATCCCGAGAGGTCCATCTTTGCCGTTGCTTCGGCGCACAAGGTCCACCTCATCTCCCCACTTCCTCTGCTAGGTGAGGAAGTTGCATCCAGGACCAAGACTTATGCTCTCGCTGGATTCAATGCTGCTAGCACGGGCGACGACGGGGAGAAGAAGAAGCATGTCCAGCCTCAGGAGGTGAGGTGGTTCAAGCCGAAGGGCGATTCAGAGAGGGACGAGGGGAGGTTGGTCGTCGTCGATGTGCCGGGGACATTGAAACAGGTTACGTGGCACAAAAAGGGTGATTACTTTGCGACTGTGGCTGCACCCTGTGAGTTTGGTCTGCTCGATAGCGTTGTATGTTGAACGGATTTACTGAAGCGTTTATGCTATACCGTGCTCCCAGCTGGCGCGCGCTCGGTCCTCATTCACCAACTGACCAAACACCAAACCCAAGCCCCCTTCACCAAGATGAAGGGTGACGTGCAATGCGTCTCGTTCCACCCTTCGCGCCCGCACTTTTTTGTCGCGACGCAACGACACGTGAGGATGTACGACCTGATGAAGCAAGCGTTGGCCAAGACACTCAACCCGGGTGTCAAGTGGATCTCGTCGATCGATGTTCATCCTCAAGGAGGTGAGTGCAAGGTGTAACGTTGATAGCAACTTTAGAGTACTCATTCATCTTGTTCCTATCTTTAGATAACGTTATCGTCGGCTCTTACGACCGTCGTCTCGTCTGGCACGACCTGGACCTCTCCTCGACGCCCTACAAAACCCTGCGCTACCATGCCCGCGCCCTCCGTCAGGTTCATTTCTCGCGTGCCTACCCTCTATTCCTCTCCACCTCCGACGACGGATCCATCCACGTCTTCCACTCGACCGTTTACTCGGATCTCCTGACGAACCCTTTGATCGTGCCTTTGAAGGTGTTGAATGGCCACGAACCGAAGGAGAGTTTGGGTGTTCTGGATGCTGTTTGGCATCCGAGGGAACCTTGGATCGTCAGTGTTGGCGCGGATGGAGGGGCCAAATTGTGGTGCCCTTAGGTCAAGGAGTAGAGCTCTTGGGTGTGTGTGATTTTTGTGGGGTTGTTGGTGTGATGTATTTCACAGTTCTCGAGCACAGAGTCTGAGGCTGGTGGCCATGGAGAGAGTTCAGAACTCAGCCTTGAGAATATTGTCTGCCACAGCGAGCCGTGTTTATGGGTTTCTCCGTACCTGACTGGTCTTTGCTTGGATCATACCTGACATATCCCATCCACCATAGCATGACTTGACCGAGAAAGAGAAGAAAAAAACCTGCCGATCTCAAGCCTTTTTTTCTTTCTTTCTTGGCGCGCTACTACTACTACACAGTGAAACATTGATGAAACAGCATCCAAGTCGTCGTCGCCGGCTCCCAGGCCGATTGAGCCCGCGCCGCGGCTTTTTAGGCTCTTCAGAGCAGGGCAGGGTTCTTGCTTCGGGCTAAAGCGCTAAAGACCGCTCTGCTTCCCGCCTGTTACGGTGTGTTGCGTTGCGTTGGGCTGCGATGCGAGGCGTGAGATGGATTTTGACGGTTGCGATTCTGCTAGCTGCTGCTACGACGAATGCCGAGCTCACGAAGGAAGGAGAGTCGAGTGATCAGGTACGTCCTCGCCTCTCTCGGCCCGTGATGAGGTGGAGGGTACACGTCAGAAGCAACCGCTGCTCTCTTTGTGGAGATTCGACGCGGAAGCTGATCATCCTCCACCTTCCATCCACCAGTCATTATTATGGGGAACCTATCGACCAGGTCTCTACTTTGGTGTACGCCCGCGTATTCCGGCGTCGTTGATGCACGGCATCATGTGGTTCGGGCTGCAAGACTACCCCTCCGCCCAGAACGCTCGTCATCGATGCTCACAGGACGATGGCATGGTCTACACCTACACCGAACACGATGCGAGGACAGCGGCGAAGCAGTTCATCAAGGATCAGATGAACAATGTCGAGCTGACGACCGAGTTCTTGAAGGCTCCCGCGGGGGACAAGGGTATGTCTCAGCTTGCGACACCGGCGTGGGGGCCCTTAGTTGGCCCGGTGTCCAGAGAAAGGGGTCGGGTAACAACTGATGGCGCATTCGTTCCATCTAATCGTAATCGGTTTTCAACTCGTTTAAATAGGTGGCAACTGGGCCGTACGCATTTCAGGCAAACCTCTCGATGACCGTAAGTCACATGTCTCATCGCAGGCTGCAAAATCATCTCCTAAGATGCTCGGTCCCCTTTGATCAGTCAAACCATCCCGGATATCGCTCTTGAACTATTTTGGGAACGATGCTAGTCTTGGCTTCCTGGATCTGGAAAAGCCTGATCCCGAGGTTCGTCAATGTTCTCCAAGAAGGTCCGAAGGAGGTGCTGATCCTGATTTTCTGATTTTCTGATTGTGCGCCGAACTTAGGGTATTGTCGGACCTATTACTATTCGAGGAGAAACCCAAGAGTTAGGATCGTTCAAAATCACCGTCGTGAACGGTGCGCTATTTTCGATTCCGTCGTCGGCAGCATTGGCGCGAAAACTGATTGTCAAATTCGCCTGCGTGAACAGGTGAATCGAACGAGGCCGTAAGCGAGGGCAAGCATGCCGCGGATTTTGGGGACGAGTTGGAACGGACCCACTTTTTGGGCCTCAACGTCCCCCCAGGCGAGGTGTGGAAAGCCAGGGGTAAGTAGTTGCAAAGCCACGGACGCGGATGCTCATGTGTACAGCCGCTCATGTTCTTCTGCGCTTGTGCTCCTACAGCCGAGGTAATGCCGGTGATGATGGAGAACGCCGTACGCATTTTCAAACCCTACGGCGAACGCAACGATCACCCCGATCCCGCCTACGTATTCCTGCTCCCCGACCAGGTCCGCTCGGGATCCAACTTGATCACGCTGCAAAAGACGTACGAAGGGACATGGTCGGTCGACATCTTTTACGACTCGGACGCTTCGCCCTCCAAGCTCGATTCGGCGGCGCTCTCGCTCGGTCTTTCGGCTGCTTCTCGAAGCTTCATCGATCGATTCGAGGCGACTTTCCCCCTGAGCAAAGAGTTCTCAGCGTCGCAGCGTGCGTTCGCTCAGCATATCACCGCGAATCTCATCGGTGGTGTAGGCTACTTTTACGGGTCTTCGATCATCGATCGTCAGTTCAAGAACGAGTGGGACCTCGATACCGATGACGACGATCTCCTAAGTACGATCAAGAAACCCGAGTTGACCCCGCCTCGCGAGTTGTTGACCGCGACACCGAGTCGGAGCTTCTTCCCACGTGGGTTCTACTGGGATGAAGGGTTCCACCTCTTGCCCATCGGAATTTGGGACAACGAACTTAGTCTCGAGATCGTCAAGAGTTGGGTCAGCCTAATTGATGAAGATGGGTGGATCGGGAGGGAACAAATTCTCGGGGAGGAAGCACGGGTGGCCGTTCCGGAAGAGTTCCAAGCCCAATACCCTTACATCGCCAACCCTCCCACCCTCGTCATCGCTATTCGAGCCTCGATCGAGAGGGCCCACAAAGCCGCAGCGGGTGAAGCCAACGTCGGTGCCGATTTCGTGGATCAAGGATCGGCACTCGGCAAGGCCTCTACACAATCGTCGGCGGTCGCGAGGGAGTTCTTGGCCTCGATCTATCCCAAGTTGAGGTTGCACTATGAATGGTTTCGCTCGACGCAACGCGGCCAAATTCGTGAATACGATCGTGAAGCCCGTTCCTCGACCGAAGCATACCGTTGGAGGGGAAGGACCAAGGACCATGTCCTTGCGTCGGGCTTGGACGATTATCCGCGTGCTCGACCACCTCATGTTGGAGAGTTGCATTTGGATCTGCTGTCATGGATGGGCGAGTTTGCGAGGATGATGGAAGAGTTGGCCGAGTTCTTGGATGAAGAGGATGATATTAATGATTATCAGACGCATCACAGGGATGTGTTAAACAATATTGAGGGTCAGTCCCGGATGAGAAGTGACGGTCATTGTCATTGGATGATGGGCTGATCTCGGGTCTTGCGTCGACAGATTTGCATTGGAGCGAAAAGGACCAGATGTACTGCGATGCCAGCGTCGACGAGAATGGTGCGTCCGGCGAGTCTTCTCGACCCACCTAGGTTTCGTCGACTAACGTGTTGTGTTTTCGTTATTTTTGGGCGTTCAGACGAGTCCTACCACGTCTGCCACAAAGGCTATCTCTCCCTCTTCCCCTTACTCCTCGCCCAAATTCCCGTCTCGTCCCCCAAACTCGGCGCGACCCTCGATCTCCTCCGGGACCCCGACCATCTTTGGTCTCCCTATGGCATTCGCTCGCTCGCGAAGAGTCATGAGCTGTATGGCAAAGATGAGAACTATTGGAGAGGGCCGATTTGGATCCAGATGAATTACATGGTGTTGTCGGCGCTGCATAAGGTAAGGCTTGGCGTTGCTGCTTTAGACCGGGAGACACTTGCTGATTCGTTTGAGAGTTCGTGAGCACAGACCTACGCCAAACAGCCTGGACCTTATCAGACTCGAGCAGGACAGATCTATGCCGAGCTCAGAAATAATGTTATTGACAACGTCTACAATGTCAGTCCAGTTTCCGAAAGGCACCCCACCGCGGTATTGTCACTGACCCCCGTCCGTTCGTCACACCAACCACAGGAATACGTCCGAACAGGAGCGGTGTGGGAACAGTACGATCCCGAAACTGGGAAAGGCCAACGCTCCCACCCTTTTACGGGATGGTCGAGTCTGGTCACGTTGAGTGAGTCGGGATCTGTAGTTTCGGAGGCGACTGACGATTGTGCTTGAGCTGATGTCAAAATCACATCGCGTGCAGTCATGACGGAACAATACTGAGCGCGTTTTGCTCGGAATTTCATGTAGAGTTTGTAGTTCTGTGGGATCTGTCATCGCAGTGGTTCCTCTGTTTGCCGGAAAGCATCGCCATCCCGTCGATATCCATGAGACCCCCATCTTTTCTGGCGTCGTAGGCGACCCATGAAGCGCACAGGCGCGCAGCGTTGATTCTGCCCGAATCGAAAAGCTCCTGTTCACGAGAAGATACGTCTCCTCTCTACCGACTTACGGGAATGGAGTGGGCAAGAATTTATTTTCTGCACTTTGAGAAGACGTCAACTGTCTTGCGAAGTTGTTGCACACAAAGTTGTTGCAACCCGAGGACTGATCGAGCGTCGGCGCCCGCCGTCTAATTGGTGATTTGTGGTGAGACATTCATCCACGCGCCTCCCCCCCACACGCGCGCTGGGTGCAGGCACTGCGCAGGCACTGCGCAGGCACTGCGCAGGCACGCGTCCATTTCGACTTACCTAAGCGTTCGCTGACCCGCGTGCTTTTGCCTGGTCCCCGTTTCCAAACTCGGGACCATGTCAGCTCCGCCCCACAAGAAGGCTCGCATTGAGGCTTCTATTGCTTCTCTTCCTTCTACTACTACTGCTGCTTCAACTGGCCCCGCTGCACCCGCCGCTGGATTCGCAGCTACGTCGTCTTCGAGCATGGGAGCCGGACAGACCTCGTCGTCGGCGGCGTCATCGACCTCGTCGTACGCGACTCGGAGCCGAACCAAGGTCGCTGCTTCACCTGATATTGACTTGACCATGAACGAGGACGAGATTGATTTGGAGAATGCGGGTGCGAACGATGATGATGATGATGATGATGATGATGATGATGATGATGAGGAACCATTCGAATACGAGTCGTACGACGAGCAGGAGCACGAGATTGCCGTCGCGAAGGCTTCTGCGTCACGCTTAAAGCCAAAAGAACAAGACGAACACGAGCAAGACGACGGCGACGATGAGGATGGAGACGTTGGCTTTGAATCGGACAATGAGACAATAACTGTTCATGGACCTCGGCCCATCATTGACTCGATCACGCTCAGTGACTCGGCAGAGGAGGAGTTTCAGATCAGTACCCCACCCGAGCCCACGGCCGGCAGCAGCAGTTGTACCGAACCACTCAACGGCGCAGCTCCCGAAACTTCCAACGTCGTCGGTGGGGGCAAGGGCAAGATGTCCTCGAGGAGGCAGTGGCAGGCTGATGTACAGGCCATGGTTAAGAAGTTTGGGGCCAAAGATGGGGATGCTATTAGGAGTGAGTTGCCACAAGGCTCCACTCGGCCCGAACGGACGATCATCCAAGCTGAGTTGGGTCTTTGGGACACGAACAGACTTTCGCAAGGACGAGGACATGGTGCAGTTCACGCTCGCACATGCGGGGAACAAACTCCGCTTCGTCATCATGTTCCCTGAACTGGGTGGGTATCCTCGCTCGCATCAGTGCGTTTGCTATAGCGAAAACGAGGCGATCGAGGGCGAGATTGAGCAGGTCATGTCCGAAATAGCAAAGTGAGTACAATGGTTCGTATGGACTTGGTCCGAGAAGGTGGCGCTAAAACCAGCTCTTCTCGGCAAACAGTCTTCCATCTCAAGCCGATCGATCCATCGCGGGTCTGATTGAATACCTCGTCGGTCGAATCGTCCATGGCCAGCCGTCGCCGTATGCCGACCTCTCGCAGACCCAACACGATACCGATACCGAGGATGAGGATATGGACGACTACATCGAGGATGACGACATCTTCTCGATCGGCGCTGGATTCGGACCTCGATCGGCGTTGCGGGTGGCCCTGCGCAAGGACTTTAGGGAGTTACTCGCTCAAGGCTACCGACCCGGGTTCACGCGACTGTCGGAGTTCGACAATGTCGTGTCCGTGTCCAAGAAGGTCAACGAGCTCGGTGTTCCCGTCGGAGCGTTGCAGGCTTGGGACTCGGAACTGATCACGGGCAAGGTTGTTTACCTCGTCCTGCTCATCAAATTTGGGTGCAAGTACCCCATCGACGCCGACAATGCGACCCGGGGGCAGGTGCAGTTCAAGGTTGTCATCGCGCCAACGTACAAGCCTTCCAAGGCGTCTATCGCGACCGCATTTAGTATGCGTGGAAGCTCTGATACCTTGAGACGTGACTTTACTATCTTATCAGCCAGCTGAAGTATTGTTCACGTGCTAACCCGTCTATGATGCTCACACAGAGGGCGATATGCAAGCCATCTCGCTCAGTGCACCGCTCGATGCGCTCTTCAAGGAGAAGTTCCAGGAGATTCTCTTGACGAGGCGTCAACAATCCAAATGTGGATGGGCTGCCGCTGAGCATCATTGCATGGCTGATAACCCGCATGGCAAGGCTTACGATAGTAAAGCTGGTCAAGCGGCCGATAAGGCAGAGGCAGAGCTTGCTACTTCGGGGTCGTACAATGTGGGTATCCCAAGGGGAGGAGGGGGACCTTGAACGTGTGAACTATGCAACTGATAGTGATGGGGCTTGAACAGCTTCCCGTCGATCCCATGGCGAAGGATGTGACGGACAACTACCCATGGCTGGCGATGGCTTATCTCGTTCGTCGCTTCGTGATGTGCCCCCGATTTTGCCTCATCTGCTTCAAGTGAGTGCCATGGAAGGTGTCGGATTGGAAACATAGATAGTTGATGCGCCTCATTTGGCTCCGACTCCCCAGGGAGGTGAACCACAAATTTAGCGCGCTCAAGCCTTTCGTTTGCAGCTCGTCGTTGTGCCTCTACCAGCTCATTTCGCTCGGTCTCGGACCTTCGCTCGAGCACGAGATTCGCACGAATGGACCCGCAGTCGATCTGCTCATCCAGCTAGCGTACACCGCCGCCAAGGACGACGTACTCAAGGGCGAACACCAACCTATCGGTATCGCTCTGCAGGTGCCGGTGACGACACATCATGCGGACGGGACGTCGACGACGGTCTACAAGGATTACGATCAGCTTGGTGATGCAGACAAGTGCTTGGGAGTCGCGGGACTGATCTCTGATTTGCCTTCGGTCGTGAGTCACCCTGCATTGTCGATGTGTGTGCGGTATAGCCGTCGCTGATCTCGTTCGAGGTACATCGTGGGCCGCAGACCGAGATGAAGAACTGGCTCGAAGGCGAGGGGATGACGGACGAAGATCGCATGCTGCGCCGTGTGCGCAAGCTGACCGATCTACGCTCCGATGTGATCAACCCCTCGTGCTGGAGACTGCTTCGGTGAGATCGGGTTGAATCATTGCAGCGAGGGGTTGCTGACTTGTGTACCTTGTGTGTTGCAGCTGGATCGTTGCTTCCAACACGAGTTACCTCAAGGCCATCGATGAAGATGACGAGCTCGTGCAGCAGGTTCCCAAAGGATATCGTCAGTTCCGGCTCGTGGTCGGGTCTCCGGCCAAGGAGCACGTCTTTTCCGAGAGCGTGAAGGACGCCAAGGCCAAGGTTGCGAACGCAGCTAGGTACCCGACCCTGTTCGCCTGGCATGGCTCTTCGGTCAAAAATTGGCATACGATGTGAGTGACCGTATCGAGTGAAGCTCATCTAGTTCTGCGAATGTCGACTCAAGTTTCGTTGACGAAACGACCATCACAGCCTTCGCGAGGGCCTTCATTTCCGACAGACCATCAATGGTCGCGCGTACGGCCACGGTCAGTACAGCTCGCAAATCTGTCTCTCGTGCTTCTTTCGGTGCTGAAGTGCTTTCCTTAATACTTACAGGTGTTTACTTTGCCAAAGACGGGGAAATCTCTCTCGGCCACTACGCTACCCCGGCAACCTACACGTGGAAGAACGCCGAGTACCCCGTCGCCAAGCTCGCCGCGCTTTGCGAGATTGTCAACTTGCCCCATTCTTTCGTGTAGGTTGCATTCCAATTTTATTTCATTGAGTCTAGCAAAGTGAAAACTTCTGGGTTAACGTTTTTGGAGACTCCTGCAGATCGCAAACGCCGTATTTCGTGGTCAACCAAGTCGATTGGATTCAGTGCCGCTACCTCGTCGTTGAGCGCATGGTCGCCCCAAGTATCGCTGGCAGCGACGCCAAAGATCCGAAAGCCGTCACGACCGGGGTGGTGCACGAAATTGAACTTGATCCCGCCCATCCCATCACTCTGGGTAACAAGAAGATCGGGGTTCCTGACCTCATGCCCAAGCTGGAAGCGATTAGTCGTCGAATCGATGGCGATGTCGAGGAGTTGTGAGTCTGGATACTAGTGTGCTACTTCTTCCCCGCGTTCGCGGTGTCTAAATGGATGCCTCTTGAGTGCAGGAACCTTTCGGACGTCGAATTACTGCGCGAGCCCTCGTCTGTCGTCGAAGTTTCCACCACGAGTCAACCCAGATCGTCCCGAGCAGCGACTCGCAAAGCGTCGGCAGCACAGGTCAAGGCTAGTCCCCGCAAGACCAGCATAACCGATGCTACAGTAGCCGTCACGACTTCGACCTCAGCCGACCCTGAGGTCGATCCCTTCGAGCCCGCCGATAATGACCGATTGGCATTGGTGCGATTACTCCCTCCACCAAAGAACCCGAGTCGATCGGCCATGTCGACAATTCAAAAGGAGATGAAGGCGATGCTCAAGGTCCAGAAGGAGAAGGGACCCACCGCGGTGGGATTCTACTTTGATCCGGAGCGCAGCAACGATAACATGTTCGCGTGGGTCATCGAGTTGATGGGTTTCGATCCGGACTTACCGATCGCAAAGTGAGTCAATTGAAAACGTACCGGTCGCCTGGTACTGACGTGGGATACTTTTGTTGTCTTGTAGGGACATGAAGGCGAAAGGGGTCAAGAGTCTGTTGTTCGAGATCCGTTTCGGCGATAGTTACCCTCTCTCGCCACCCTTCTTCCGAATTGTACACCCTCGCTTCTTGCCCTTCATTCAAGGAGGTGGCGGTCACGTCACTGGCGGAGGCAGTATCTGCATGGATCGTGAGTCGAACGATCTAGCCTGACGGCGTCTGCCGTCGTTTCTGATCCACTGATGGCTTCTCTCGCACTTGCGCAGTCTTGACCTCGACAGGATGGTCGCCAATCTACCAAATGGAGGCAATCCTCTTGCAGATCCGAATGGCCATGTGGGTTTAAGTGGGGACCGTGCCAACTAATCTCGAAGCTGAACTTATTCCGTCCCCTTTCCCACAGCTCCAACCTCGAACCACGTCCGGCTCGCCTCGACCCGCATCATTGGGACAAGAGCTATACGATCCAAGAAGCCGTGGATGGCTTCCAACGTGCTGCAGCGACACATAACTGGACTGTTCCCGACGATTTTGCCGTCATCACTCGTGCCGGCTGATAGACCATATTGGGCCACCGGTGTTGTTTTCTCATTTCGCATCCTCCTTCGCATTTTTCCTTTAGTAAATTTTCTCTTTGGTTTCCTATGATTCCTCAGCTGCAATCAGTACTTTCAATCGTATCAGATATTCTCGAGGGGTTGGACCAGGCCCTGTGCATGTTTAAGAATCCGGGGGGGGGATCAACTTTCGCCCATCAGGCACCAGTCGGAAAAGGAGGTTATTTAGGGTGTTGTAGGGTTGTACACCTCATTCATGGCTTTCATATATATTGCATACCTCTTGCACAAGCTACAGCCATCCACATATACCCCAGGGCAAACAACTCTAGGTCAACCGGTGGGGTTTCGTCAGTCTCGAATCGGATACTAGGCGTCGAACGACGACAACGCACCTTCACCAAAGAGGCGAAGCTGATCCTGTAATTTCGGTCCTCAACAACCTCCAAACAAAATTTCTGAATTGGGTTTTAACAACGCGAGGGTCGCAACGTCTTGATCCCACATGACAAGGCATGACCAGCGCAAGCTGATCCGTCAGGAAACTGTCGCTCACGACGAGGCCGTCAGTTCATCCTCGGACCTTTGAAAGCAGGTACCTGACTGACTTGCGGCCCACCAATGTTGGTCAAAGTCATTCCCGATCTTGTACTCTTCCTCGATTTAACCTCCAGCTTCTGCTTCCACGCGGATAGTCAGAACAACGCTTCACCT
Source organism: Microbotryum lychnidis-dioicae p1A1 Lamole (assembly GCA_001244265.2). NCBI lineage: Eukaryota > Fungi > Basidiomycota > Microbotryomycetes > Microbotryales > Microbotryaceae > Microbotryum > Microbotryum lychnidis-dioicae. Next base: position 1,448,285 of record CDLV01000005.1, read on the forward strand.
CAGCTGTTCCCCAAAGCTGTTCGGGTCGGACTTGAGTGGTGGTCATCTCTCGGTGTGTGCAGCCCCGTCGCATCAAGGACGAAACTGAAGTTGCAGTCGAGCGGTCGGGTAATCGAAGTTAGAGCGTACTATATCGGCCATGGTGGTAACACAGGGCTGCACATGCTTGGCGAGAAGTCGTGGCAAGGAGCCAAGGCGCACGCCAGCCTGCACGTCTCGCGCGGTCTGACCGAGACAGGAGGCTGCAGGACGCTGGACGATATAACTCCCACTGCCCCGTCGGATAAAAGCTCGATTTGTTCCCCAGTTGTCATGGGACATCCGTTGATGTCTTGATTCCGAGTGGCTCATCGTGGAGGTCACTGGCTGCGCGTCCAGGCTTGAGGACTGGCCGAGACTGCGCCTCGAACAATTCCCACCACTTTCGAGAGCATCTGCAGATACCTTTATTCGAGGAGACAGCGTGTCGAGAAAACTGGGGTGCCCATGACTTACTAACTCCAGGGCGGCGCGAAGGAGAGGAGGTGGGGCTCCTATGCCGTGCTCCTCAGTCGAATTCTCGCGCGCTGAGCTGAGCGCTCCGAGACTCTCATCGCCTGCGGCGGTTGCCGCGAGGGTCGGGCCCATCTGTCCCCCGGCCATGGCACTGCCAACTCGCTAACTAGCTGCCTTGGCCGGTACAGATGGACTGTGAGCTCTAGAACGCGACAACTGAAATGTTTCGGGAGCCGTGTAATACACCGTTTACATCGATATGGCTCGAAACAGCAACTTCTGCTCACTACTGCTCACTCGGCGACAGCTATTTTTCTACTAACGGAAGCTGTACGGCGAGCTTCTTTGGCGGGCACTACGAATCTGGTAACCCCATACGGATAATAAGAGGAAGCGTACGACAGTCATTGAAGAAGAACCTCGATTTTTTCCTCCCTAGGGAAGACATACGGCGAGTTCTGCCTTTGGGGATCAATAAGTCTCACGCGCATTTTGCTGGCTGGAGAGCCGAGTGGGGCAGCCGCATACATCCAACCTGACTCGAAAAGCTTAAAATGCCGTGTCAGTGGCAGATCGGACCTGGGGGTTGAAGAACTCTAGTGCCGATGGAAAATGAACAGTGCATCCCTTGGTGCACGTGGGACAGACACTGAGTTTGCCAGAGTCCCGAGAAGCCGAGTGCCAACGGCTTTTCGAGGGCGGGTCGAACCGAGGTACCGATTATTTCATTGAAGTGATGCAGGCTGGTGCAGGCAGGTGCAGGCAGGTGCTGGCAGGTGGGTGCCGCGCGCCGGGAGCGCTCGACTAAGCGCTGCTGCGCGCCGCTCAGTAATCTACCGCCCGGAACAAGCAGAACGTCAATTACGCTCACTCGTCGGAACGGTACGACCTAGCCCCTCAAGGCCTCAAGGGTGCTCTTACTCCTCTCCTTCTCACACACGACCTGGCAGCTAGCTCATCTACGCTCTTGCATCGCCGCACTGTCTCCCGCTTGGACGTGTGGGCAGCCGAGGCTTGCGATCCATCCAGGTTGGGCATTTGTGTGAGTGTGCGTGTGAGGCCTGTGAGGGTCGACCGGCGCCGCGGTGCGCCCTTTGTTGCTCCCGGGTCGTGGGTCGAAGAACGGGGGAGCGATCGCCTTCCCTCTCGCCGCCGTATTTAGCTGGGCCACGCCATGGCGCCGCCAACGCCAACGCCAACGCTGCCCAACTTGGATCTGGCCGTGGCTTCGTCGAGGCGAAATCCCATACGACGACAAGACATGGGTGAGTCATCGTGCTTGGGATGTGCTTCCTCTGCTGCTGGAGCAAAATAGGGTTTGGATGGTGCTAGGGTTGAGCAGGAGGGGCGCTAGCCATCACGTGCTCGCGTGGCAGCTACTGCTAGCGGTCCTAGCCTAAGCGACTCAGTCGGCGGCTGGGCTCATAGGACACGAGTACAGCCAGCGGCGGAGGGAGCCATCTGCGGCTTGTTGCAGCCCCCCTGGGCCGTTGCAGACCTCTATGGCATCCCGAGTAATGTACCCGTTGTGCACCTCTTCTTCGGCTTCCGCCAAACACAGCGGCATGCGAAGTTGAGCTGACCTGCTTCGACTTCCTCCCTGTCTCAACGTCATCGGTCGCTTTCGCCCGCCCGCAGACGCGCTGCAAGACCTGATGGACGCTATGGAGGGTACTTCCAAGTTCGTCTACGACCTTTCACCAACTCGAACGACTGCAAGTGCGTCCCCTGAATCGAGGACCCGGCCCATGTCGGCCGCGTTTCCAGCCCGTCCCGGCTCAGCTGCCTCGTCCGCTTCTGGACGGCTCGTCAATGAAGGTGGCGGTCGATCGTCCCCTTCGGGTAGCACCGACGATGAGGGTCGTCTACGGCACAAAGCCTCATCGAGATCATTACGATCACTCGCCAGCAATACGAGTGCAAGGGATAGGGCCCACACGAGTAGCTCGACCAAGTCAAGTACGTCGCGTCGCGTGCCGCCGCCCGTCGATGTCCGAAGCGACTCGTCGAACCGTGCTTCGGTGGCGCTCGACGACGACTTGACCCCTTCTATGGCCCAGGGCGAGTGGGCCTTTGCCTCGCGAGTGTCGTCTCGGAGTCTTCAACGGGATGGACGGGATGGGAACTTCCTGGTACCGACGACGCAACCTTTGCAACCTAGACCTAGCTCTCCGTCGAGTGCGTCCATCGCCACGACCTCTTCGTCGACTTCGGGAGGACCTTCGAGTCCGGCTCGATTGATGCCGAAATCTCCTCTGAGCGACCGCGACCCCCTCGACAACTTTCACTTTCTCAAACAAATGGGTATTACAGACGATCATCCGAGCATGCACTTGACTCGGAAGCGGATCGACTCGCCCGTGCCTCCGGCCGGCAACCACCCCGACAGCCCTTCCACGCCATCGAGCCTTCGGAGCGAGCGCTTGCGAGAGGAGATCCAACGCACCGCCGAACGGTATCGTTGGCTCGGTGTCTCATCGGAACGAGTCAGTACGGATGGGACTGCGAGTTCGGGTTGCGCCGCGACCGGGGTTCGGGACTTGGGTTCGACATCGAGTCTGCCGCTTTACCCCGGAGCGCCTCCGCCCCTCCTTCGTTCAAGTAGTGGTGGAAGGAGGATGTCTTCCGACACCCCAAACTCGCCGTCGCTCGGCGCGAGTAGTAACTCGGTCAGCCACGTGCGGTCATCGAGTACGGACATGCCGGCCTCGCTACGAGGCGTGTTCCATACTTCACCATTTACATCGGCCTCGGCTTCGGCACCGGCGAGGTCCACGCCATCCAGTGTGTCCGCATTCGCCGGTCGCACCAATCTCGACAACACATCCAGTTCCATCGCCCCCAGTGGAATGCCCTCCCTACCTAACCCCAAACCTCGACCACGCGAGTTGCGCGAATGGAATCAGGTCTGCCTGTTCTGGCAGCGCGAAAAAGCGAGCAGCGGCGTGTCAACCGTCGCCGGCGTCTTCAACAAGGCCAACAAGTTCGGCGACGTGCCCGCGGCGATGAAGCGCAAAATTACCAAACGCGATTCGTCGCAATTGCTCAGTCCGGCCGAGGCGGTCATGTTTGGGTATGACGATCGGAGCAAAGATCGCGATCGGGAAAGGGAGAAGGAGAAGAAGGAGAAGGACAGAGAGAAGGAAAAGATCCGGAGTTTTGCAAATGGTGTGGATGTTGGCAAAAAGGACGGGTCGTGGAAGAAGGTCACGGCGCTGTTGAAAGAGGATGGGACGTTTCGGATACTGGGCGAGGTACGTGCTGTTGCCATCTGTCTGCAGCGGCGAGCCTGAATTCTTTGCTCACGGTCGCAACGTGTGTGTACAGGACAAGACCGTCATACGGACTGTCAATCTTGGAACGACGCCTCGGAGCGATGTTCGGCTTGTCGATCCCTCGCTGTTTGGGGCCTCGAACTGCATCTCGATTCGCATGCAGTCGACCGTCACCCCGTTCCCGCCTTCGCCGTCCGGTATGAGCCATTCGAGCTCCTCGCTCGGCCTAGGGCTGTTGTCTTCGTCATCCTCGTTCTCTTCGAGCCGACCCGTAGGGACGAACATGTCAGCTGATGCTGAAACGCTCTACCTACGGATGCCATCCATCGTCGCTACTCAGATTTGGCTCGGCATGGCCCATTGCTGCGCAATGCCTGATGTTGTTCAGGGCAATACGCTCGATTCGACGTACGAAGTTTGCGGTGGGCTGGGTATTGAAGAAGGCGTTGCAGGCGGGAATATGGGGTCCGAGGTAGATGGCGCTGGTGGTAGCAACGAAAGGGGTTTCCGCGTCTTCCGCAGCTTATCGCTCACCATCTGTGAGGGGCGGTCGATAGGGGAACCTGGGACGGAGAAACTGCGAGCGACGCCGGGTACCGAACACGATACCTCCTTGTCCGAGATGTTCGCTGGGTCCGAATCGACGGCCTCCCCTATCAAGGGCAGTGCATCCTCCACGGCCAGCTCGATTCAACGGATACCGGGCCGGACGGGTCAAGGGTGGCATGAGAGTAACAAGGACGCGGACAGCTCGCCTGACACGTATTGCGAGATCATCATTAATGATGAGGTCATGGCTAAGACGACGCTGCGCAAGGGAACTGCATCACCGTTTTGGAACGAGTCGTTTACTTTCGAGTGAGTTTGTGGAAATGGCGTGTTTTGATTGAGCTGGTTGTTCTGGTCACTGATCCGTTTCGGTGTGTTGCAGACATCTGGCAGGTTTCTTCGAGCCCATCACGATTCGGGTTTTCCAGACACACAAGCACTCCAAGACGAGTCTCGTCGGGATTGCCACGGTTCGGATTGCCAACCTACCCCGCGGCGAGTTAATCGAGAATTGGTGGTGTCTTAAGCCGATCAGTTCCGACTCGCGCACCCGATCCTACGACACCGTTGGCGAGCTCAGTTTGAGCATTCGGGTTGGCGAGGAAGTGATCCTCCCCAGCAGCGGATACGGGGAGCTCCTCGACCTATTGAAGGACGACGAAGCGGCCGAGCTTGTGACCGATATCGCTTCGGAGTTCCCAGCTGAACTCGAAGAGATCGCCAAAATCATGCTCAATATCTATATCTCACAAGATCTGCTGCTACCGCGGATCTTCAAGCTCGCCGATCTCGAAGTGGAGAAGGGTGCACAGTCCGCGGCGATCCTCTTCCGGGGAAATTCGATCTTGACCAAGGTGATCGAGATGTACATGCGCAAGATTGGGGTCGACTATCTCGAGGCTTCGATCGGCGAACCGATTCGGAAGCTCTATAGCGACAAGGTTGAGATTGAGATTGATCCGAGTCGACTCAAGCCGGGTACGAAGGAGAAGGAGATCCAGGCCAACATCAATGATTTGTTGCAGTGGGCGATGACCACGTGGAACTCGATTTATGAGGCGAGGGAGCGGTGTCCGCAGTAAGTCACATTTATGTTGTCAAGTGTGGGAGGATCGCGAGGTGGTACTGACATGCCGGGAATGTTGAAACAGGGATCTGCGGCAGATCTTCTCTCACATACAAAAGATCGTGGGCGACCGGTACGGCGAAGATCACAAGAACACGCGCTGGACCTCCGTCAGCGCCTTCATCTTCTTGCGCTTCTTCGTGCCGGCTATTCTCAATCCGCGACTGTTTGGTCTCGTGTCGGCTGCACCGGATCCGAAGTCGCAGCGCACGCTCACCCTCGTCGCCAAGACATTGCAAGGGTTGGCCAACTTTTCATCGTTTGGACAGAAAGAACCTTGGATGCTGCCGATGAACACGTTCGTGCAGGACAACACGTCGGCATTCGTCGATTTCATCGAGCACATTTCGCGGCACTCGGCTTTGGATCCAGCCGTGGCGAAGCAGGAATGGACGTCGTCAGCTGCATCGGTCTATGCTGCACCCAACGACTTGCGTGATGCGCTCTCGCCTCTGGCTCGCGATGGGGTCCCGACCTTGCCTCATCTGATCGATTTGCCGCGCAATCTCGGGCTGCTTGCGTCGAACGTGAACCGAATCATCGTCGAAAAGGCGCACTCACTGGGCGGTGAGAATGGCAAAAGTGCTGATCCGTCGGTCGCGTCTCGGGGACCTGTGCGCTCGCCAGGTTTCTCGACCTTCATCGAAGCCTGCGCCGATGTCTGCGATACGGCTAGGCGGCGTAGTACAGGGATGATCTGGCCCATCCAAGGAATGCTACCCATCGTCAAGCCTGACTTCCAGACGAGGGCGCAGCCAACGATCGTCCAGGTCGCCGCCGCCGCCGCGCCGCCGTCGCTCGTGTCGGCGCCGTTCGCCCATGACTCAGGTCCACGACCGACCACGAACCGGATCGAACGATCGCAGACGCTGTCTTCCACCATTTCGCCGCGCTCGAACTCGAACAAAGCTACTCGATCTCTTTCCGGCGCAGAGGCAGAGGATGCTGACGGCCCTGCTGAGATCCACATCCGCGCCAAGACTAAGCCGCTGGTCCACTCCCCGAATGGCTCAATTGCGTCGCGCCGTAGTACTCGAAGCAACACGTTCTCGGGTGAATCGCCGCGCGCGGGAATGACGGTGGGTACGGTCTTCAATGCGCACGACGGCTACACGGCGGCCGAGCTGAGCTTTGCTCGATCGCACGGGATCGTCGTCGCCGATAGCCCTTTCGCGGACGTACCCAGCAGAACGAACGAGAAGAGTCCTCGACTTGATTCGGCGGAGAACGACGTGTTTGGTGGTCCCCAGTCTAGTCGAGGGCCACCGGTCACGTTTGCTCGCCGGCATCGGCACTCGTCCTCGGTCGAAGGCGGGTCGATGCCGCCACATGCCGAGCTCGACGAGCGCGAACCACCGCCGGCGAGTGCGAGCACAAGTTTTGCAGGGTTCGTACCCATCGAGGATTATGATGACTCGTCGCGAGCTATGGCCGATGACATCCTCGATTCGTACGCCTTCCCCGCTCGCACTCCCCTGGCTGTGTTTACCACAGCTGGGGAGGAGTCGAACCCCGCATTAACCGAATCGGCGACCCTGTCAATCCGCGCCGTTGAAACGTCGTCCCTCGATCACACGCCCACCTCGGCATCGTCGTCGTCGTCTCCAAGCGTCACCAGCGAGCACCCCGTGGACGATACCTCGTCGCTATTCTCCGTCGGAGCCGCATCGAACGAACGGGGGGGTGAGATGACCCCTCAAATGAGACGAGGCTCGATGCAATACAGCTCGTCAAGCAAGGACTCGTCGTCTTCCCCCTTCTCGTTCGGCAAGTCCGTCCCCATGGCGCAATCTTTGTCGGCGCATTCATACGCCTCCACAACGAGCGATACGTCGAACGTCTCGGATCCGAAAGGAAGTAGTGCCGCTCGGAGAGGCTCGCTCAATCTCGATAAGATGATTGGCGAAAGTCGAGCGGGACAGAGGAGGAAGAAAGGTCTGTGGGGTCTCGGTGCTTCATTGTCGAGTTCGTCGAAGAGTTCAAAGAGTTCGACGGCATCATGAGCGAATTTGATCGTTGACTAGATTCGGAAAGGGTTTCGGAAGTGGGTTCAGTTCATGGACAGGGGTTTAGGGTTTTACTTTTGTCTCCTGGAGAGTGGCTTTGCTGGTGTGGAATGGGTGGGAGACGATTTTATAATATGTCCTAGCAATTGCTTTTCTTCTTCTTTTGTTTCATCACATCATATGATCTACCCTATAGATGTTATGAGGCTTGTCAAATTGGCGGTGAGAGAGTGCTCGGAGCGCCACTAGGTTGCTTCAGCTCTTCTGATCTGCCTGGCACTCGCTTACCAGCTTCCGCTCGTCTAAATCATTACCTTGTCTCTAAAGGGTCATGACTGGTGGGTTTTGCGTTACCAATGCCCGGCCCCTGCGAACGGCCTCTGTCAGCTTGGGTGCCGGGCCATTATGTCAATCTAAGTCGATTTGGCACCGGCTACTATTCTCGGCGCTGACCACCCACGCCCCGGGTTCTCTTCTCCCCACCTTCGCAGAACTTGACGTGGCACCGTTCGACTAGTCAGAGCCAGAGGAGGCGTACGCATCAGTTTCATCGGTGAGTTAGGTTCATTTTACGAGCTGTACCGCTTCTCAGCGTACAGGGCATTTCTTCCCGTCGACTCGGCCGCCGCTGCCTCTGCCTTGGCCCAAAGTGGGGCGACGATCGCGCGCTTACCGATCGCTGACGATTCCCGTACACGGCCACGGATACGGCTTGTTAACAGTTTCATCCTCCACGAGCATCGACTCTACGACGCGGGCTGAAGCTGGGCTGACTTGAACCTGATAGAGAGTTACAACGTCAAGCAGTGACGACACCGGAACCATTGGCAGCAGCTCCCCCGCGGCGCTCGGTCTATGACCACGATCGTCGCACCATTTGGACTCAAGTCAAGAATCGCCCGTACTTACTACTCACCTCCTCCGTGGGCTCAGTAACACAGCACGGCTAGGATACTCCGTCAACCCTTCCCCGCCCCGGCGTGAAGTACTACACCTACTTCGGCATCACACCCGGCTAGCGCTGTCCCAGACCGCGGTAGCTGCTGCTCTCCTTCCTCGGCATCTACTTGCTGGTCAATCTGTGTAGTCCGACAAACCTACTATACGGACATGGACTCCGAGTCACCTCAAGCTTGGCTCCGAGACCAAAAGCTACAGATGGACCGCTCCTCTCGATCGCCTCGCGGATCATCCGCTTCATTTTCGCCTCCAGCTCCAGCTCACACCGGCCCGGTGCCCGAAGGCGGCGAATCCCGTGAAGGTAAAGCCGATGACGCCCCAATCGCAGCTTTAACAGTTACCAAGAGAGTATCCGGTTTCGGTACAATTTTCTCCTCGGTCGCTGCACTCGCATCAGGCCTGCCACCTTCGACCCCGGACCAGCAGCCGCCAAAATCGCTGTCGCCTCCACTTGCCTCCACTTCCGCCGCCGCCGCCGGTCCCAGTTCGGTCACAGCTGCACCAGGTCGAAGCGCCGTCTCGACGCACCAGATCCTGTCAAGCCCTTGCTTCGTTCATTCACATCTCGATCATTCCCTAGGTAGCGCTTCAGCGTCTCTGAGTCCCCCGCCTTCGGCTCGGGTCCAACTCAAGCATCGAACGACCGAGTTGGCGCAGCAAGTTCGGGATCGGATCGAGGTCGACCAAGAGGTCGTCCTTGTCGATGGGGATGGTGAGGGTGGGGAAGGTGAGGAGGAAAGAGAGGATGGGGAAGGGGACGAAGGGAGGAGTTTGACGAGGCAGTTGGCTGAGACCGCTGTTTCGGTCAGGCAGATGAGCAAGCAGTTGGGTGGGTCGATTCTCTCGACGCGCCTTTGGTTCGGGGAGTCGGTGTTTGCTCATGCGTCGTGCTTGTCATCGACCCAGGGCGTGCTCGCGTGGTCTCGCATATTCAATCGGTGCTCATCATCACCAAGGTATGAACCTTGGTTGATCTCGCGTGACTTGAACCTTTCGCTGATCAGTAAGATCGTCCACTAGGCGCGCGACAACCACTTGATCCGTCTAACGCGGGAACTTGCCCTCTTCTTGATGGAAACCCCACGTAGTGGTCGGGATCGTGGACTCATCGTGTGCGTCTCGATACCTCGTCAAACTTGCTTGCCCATGTGCAGAAGTTGCTAATTGTAGTATGTGTTTCCACAGTTACGTCGATAGCCAATTACGCAAGTCGAAACGCTTCGATGCCGAAGGGATGGAGCGGTCGAACCCCGATTTGTTCCGCCCTTTACAACGGCGATACTCCCGCACGTCATCGTCTGCTTCACTAGCTACAACCGGTCCGAATGGCTCGGGCTCGAATGAAACGCCTCTCAAGCGCATGACACCTTTGAGTCAGCTCAACGATGCGATGAGACGATCGGGCGAATCCGGGTCCAGCTATCGGCGCGAACCGAGCTGGAATAACTCGACAGCGTCGTTGAATTACCAGACCGAGGAGGGGCAGTTGAGGTATTGGACGAACGAGATGTGTTCCAAGAGCCCGCATTTATTTGATTTCGTCATCACGGTGAGTGATGTTGACGGGGAAGGTTTTGATCCAGAAAACTGAAAATTTGCCTGATCGCTCCTGCAGCTTGGAGGAGACGGGACCGTTCTTTATGCGTCGTGGCTCTTTCAACACGTCGTCCCACCCATCATTCCCTTTGCATTGGGTTCCCTCGGTTTCCTCACCAACTTTGATTTCTCCAACTATGCGTACACACTAAACCACGCCATCGACCACGGCATACGCGTGAACCTGCGCATGCGTTTCACCTGCACCGTTTACCGCGCGATCGAGGACGAATCGTGCAAACAACGTCGCGCGGTACGAAGTGGGAAAACGGGAGGGATCTACATGAGCAATTTGAGTAAAGATGGGTGGGAGGCGATTGAGAGTGGGGGTGTTGATCAGGCGAGGGAGAGGATCAATAGGGCTGATAAAGGGGGCAAGAAGACGAGGGATAAGGAGATCAAATGCTTTGTTACCAGACCGGCGGAGTCGTTCGAGGTTTTGGTGAGTCGGGTTGAGCGGATGGGATGAGAGATCAAGGCTGATCAAACTCACGTGTGTTTCACAGAATGATCTTGTGGTTGATCGAGGACCGTCGCCTTACGTCTCTTTGCTTGAACTCTTCGGAGACGAGCACCACATGACGACTGTCCAGGCCGATGGGCTAACGGTCTCCACACCGACAGGCTCAACGGCTTACTCTGTATGTTCCATCGAGGCTCTCTCCGACTTTGATTGGAGCTCACTCTCTTACTCTGTCGCATCAGCTCTCTGCTGGAGGTTCGCTCGTCCATCCCGAGATCCCCGCGCTCCTTATCACACCCATCTGTCCCCACACCCTCTCCTTCCGTCCCATGCTCCTCCCCGACAGTATGGAGTTGCGCATCTGCGTACCCTACAACTCGCGCAGTACAGCCTGGGCTTCGTTCGACGGTCGAGGACGCGTCGAGTTGCGTCAAGGTGATCATATCAAGGTCACGGCGTCGCAGTACCCCTTCCCCACCGTGTGCGCCGAGAATCAGTCGACGGATTGGTTCCAGGCCATTTCGAGGACACTCAAGTGGAATGAGAGGGAGAGGCAAAAGAGCTTCGTCGTTGTAGTGAGTTCGGGTGGATTTCTCCACTTTGATGTTTTCTTTTGGACGTTAACATCGCTCATGTTCGGGTACATGACGTACTTGCAGGAAGAGAGTCGGAAGAAGGCATCCGCCGACGCTAACGAGAAAGCCGCTTCGACCGCACGGGCTGCTCGTAAAGCCGCGATAGAGAAAGCCCGCGCCAACTTTGGTGACGAAGAGGATGAAGTCGACGATGAGGAAGAGGACGACGACGAAGAGGAAGACGAAGTCGATACGATGGAGGAGGAATTTGATATTGATGATATATCTTCCGAGAATCAGACGACGAGCTCGTCCCCCAACGTTACGGCGACCGATCCGACATCGACGATTCCGGCACTTAGTAGCTCACACCGGCCAAGACCTGCTTCACGAGAGAGGGAACATTCCACTGCTTCGTCCGTCGCGGAGCTAAGGGACGACTATACCGAACGCTTCAAGGATCCTGCCCCTCGACCCCCAAAGCTATCAGCAAGACATTCCTTTAACCAAGTCCCGAGCGCTAAAGGTCCTTCGGGTAGCGCTTCTCCAACAGGTGCTCAAGGCCTGACGATGGCGACAACGCGTCGTCGTGAGCGAGGCGAAGAAGGTGATCGCGATCATTTAAGGGAAAGCCTGAGTGTTAAACGTAATATTGGCGGTCAAGCAGCGAGAAGGTTCGGTGCGAGTTCAAGTCTGCTCAGTCCGACGAGTCAGTGTGCCGAAAAGACTTCGTCGAAGGGTGGGGACGAGGACGAGGACGGCGACTCGTCCAGGATGGAACGCGCTTTCGCTGTCGTTGGTGTTGATAGCGATACCTCTGCTGTGAGTCGGAAGCAACTCGACTGCGCATCCTTTAGGTGTAGTGCTGACTCGCGATTTCTCTTTCGTTTTTACGCAGAGCGAATCTGAACTTTGAACTGACACCTCTATAATATGTAGTACGATTGCTGAGCACTGTTGCCTAATTTATGAGAAAAGCAAGCACGAAACACTCGAGAAAACGACGAAGGGAAAGACCTGACCAAGCGTCAAGAGCGGACATGTATACCACGTGACAAAGTCTACTGACGAAGAGAAACGACGTGCTTGAGCAGCAGAAGAGATCACTCAGACGACGCCACATAGCCTGCTAGACTTCAATAGTCCAAGTCGGGATTCGGAATCATCTCACAAATTCAACCAATGCTTGATTGCCTGAGTTCGGCGATCCTGGACGGAGAGGCGAAGAGGCGAAGAGGCGGCGAATTTCCGGAGACGTGCCAAATGGTACGAGATTGGTCGCTTACCGTTCCCCGCGCTCACCGCTTCACCGCCGAAGAAGACTAGTAGTTGCAGCAGGGCTAGAATGAAACCCGGAAGGGACCGTAGTGTAATGCGATGAAAAGAAAAAGCAAAGAAACAGAAGACAAAAGTACTACAGGGAGGATCGTTTTGCGAAGCGTAGCGCGTAGTCATGCGCGTAGCGCAAGCGTCAACCATCGCAGAGTGGTCGATCGTATCAGGAATACTAACAAGATCAAGTCTGACCTCCTAGGGACGAGCGAGCCGCTATCTACACAATCACCATGCAATTCCTGTCCAGCCACCGAACGTGAGCGTCGCTCAGCCGGGCCCACTTCAGTCAACAAGAGCGAACCTGGACGACCCACCAGGTCCAAACTCGTCCTCAGAGTCGTATCCGTCTTCCGAGTCGTCACCGTCGAGATCGTCGCCGTAACCCCAGTGGTCAAAGCCTTGATAGCGGTACAAGTCGTCCTCGTCGTGGCCCCTCTCGGCGTAGTACAACTGCGCGTCCAGGTCCTCTTGTCGATAAGTGTCATCTTCGTCCTCCGAATCGGAGTCGGGATCCCTGACGACGAGATCGATCTTTTTATGGAATGCCAACAGCTCGAGACTTTCCATTTGCGCCGGGGTGAGGAAAGAGTCTTGAATAACAATCAAGCTCTTCAGCGTTGACTCGTGCATTGTGATGAAATCCTCGACAGTGGAGTATCCGAAAAGCTCGCACATCCCGAGCTCAAGCTGCTTGATGGGGCAATCGTTGAAGACGGTCAGGACCGCAGGGTCATGATCCGTCTCGAGGACGAGCGTATCGAGTTTGGGCAGCTTCCACGGTCGAAGGAGCCGCTCGCGTGGACCAAACCCACCCTCTGCGTCCCCTTCGGTTTGGGCACTGTCTAAGAGATCCGCGAATTCAAGAGCAAAACTGTCGAGATCGAGCACCTCCAACGTCGCTGACAGTTTCTCGACGGCCCGTCGCAGCGCGTCCCACGTGATCTCCGTCGCATCGGATAGCGCAATAAGTTTAAGCGGGCCTTTGAATTCGTGGTTGGCGAAGCGCGTATCGAGCCAATACGCATTGTCAAGAGTGAAGCTCTCAAGGTACTTCAACTCGGCCAAAGCCCTGTACACGCATTCGGGACCGTCGTCCTCGTCATCTTCCGAGGTCGGCTCAAAGCCAAGGTGGAGACGCTTCAAGTTCGGGAATGCGCCAAGCATCACTTCGAGCTCGTTGAAGGGTATCATCGAATTCGAGTCGCCGTAAAGAGTCAGGTCGATGATTTGAGGACCGACCCCTCCCTCTTCCAGCAATGAGCCCGGGAACGAGTCGACGACCGGAACCCTCCTCGGATCCGAAGGGCCATCATTTCTCGGAAAGTGGGCCAACAGGTCGAAATCGAGCGTCGTGAGTTTGGGAAGTTTCCGAAGGATCTCCTCGAAGAGCAAAGCCCTCGCTGTCGCGTATTGGTGCCAATACAAGGTGTCCTTGGATCGGGGACAGATCCCTGCCGCAGCCAGGGCGTCGAGAACTTTGATGTAGTCGGCGGGCATGCTGCTCTTCTTCTTTGCGGGAACCGCGTTTCTCTTCCGATGCACAACTTTCGCATCGGTCGAAGGATCGTGATGGTCGGCTTCGAGTTCGTCGTCGTCGTCGTCGTTGTCGTCATCGAGCTCGGTGTCCTCCCAGTTCGTATCGTCGCCTTCGTCATCCGGCCCTTGTGTGCAAAACTCATTGATCGAGAAGCTGAGACCTTCAATGTACTGCCCATGTCGAGGAATGATGGTCGTGTAAAAGTAGTAGATATCCGGAAGGGTCTTGGTGTCCATATGAACGGCCTGCATGGTCGATGGAGAGGGTAGAGAGGGGCTGCATGAGTGTTGGGTCCGAAGCGGTCGCATGAGAAACGGGACCTACGCTCCAAATAAAAGGCTGAGCCAGAGCGGCAAATTCCCTGTTGACGAGGGAGAGCTGGCACATCGTCCTGTGCACTGGAACGCGAGCGTACCTCCCATCAAAGCTGCTGTCGTCGTCGTCGTCGTCGTCGTCGTCGTCGTCATCAACTGGTTTCCGCTCCGGTATAATGGCTTTCGGCGGCATCTCGACCGACTTTCCTTTACTCGACGTATTGTTCTTGCTGACTTGCTTTACGTTCTCCTTCTCCTCTTCCACAACAACCTCCTCGACCGGGTCGTCATCGTCATCGTCATCATCATCCTCCTCATCTGCGAGCGCGGCTTCGCAATCGACCTCGTGCACCATCGCGACGATGATCGCCTTGAGTTCCGGTGGCAACGTGCCAAGTGAGGGTTTGGGTCGCTTCGTAGGGGACGAAGTAGAAGCTCCCGCTGAGCATTCCAGGTTGCTCATCGTGGCGGAGATCTGTGGAAGACAGAGCGAGTGCTGCAAGGCGACGAGTCAGTCGTCTTCCACGCGCGATGAGGCACAGGACCCGAATGAGGTATGCAGCATGAAACGCTAAGGCTCACGATAGGCCCTAAAGAGTCACTTGGAACAGGAAGATACGGACCTGCAGCCCAGAGCGGACAGATGGGGGTTGAGAGAAGAAGCTGGCACGGCTGACTCGGTCGAGTGGGGCCGAAGTGAGCCGTCAAAATCGCACGCCCAAGTCCGAAACGTGACTTGGCACGATAGGGATGATAGGACATAGTATATAGGTCGGGCTTTCGGGGGTCCTCATAAGCCGCCCCCCCGCGCAGGAATTTCTTCCCAAGCCCGCTCCTCCAGCCTTGTCAGTTTCGCACTGCTTGCCGCTGCTGTACTAGTTCATCGCTGTGTACCTCTACCACCCTCCTGCCAAGGACCTTCCCCAGCGATCACGGAAGCACCCGCATCAGTCTCTGCCAGACTGCTTGGACAATAGCCCTCTGTGTACGCTGCTTCTTCAACTCTCTTTCAGTTGGATGGTTGACTAACTGCTTTTACCCCTGTCTGCAGCCCGCGCCCAACGCCTGCCAAGCGTGGCCGTGCCTCTCGTCATTGAGCACCGCGTCTTGCTCCAGAGCTAAGGTACATCGCCGTTCCTCTCCCGAGCTCTGCCCCAGGGTACTACTCCTACTCACAGCTGTCCTTGTTGGGCATGCTGACTTACTTGACTACCTCGCTACGCAGACAATCCTCATCCCCCAACGTGCCAGCGGCCCGGGTTGATTATCTCTGTTCGTACGCGACGCGCTGTCCAAGCAAAGGTATCCCAAGTCTTCCCAGTTATCTGCAGTAATCCTAGATACTGATGGGCACCGCGCTGTCCAAGCAAAACCGTTACATTTTCTGGGTCAGATATGGAACGTGCAAACATGATGGTAGCTAAGATGGTGCAACTGTCATACGACGACGCGCTGAAGCTCCTGAAGCAGCACCCTGATATCGAGAAGCTAGTATTGACGCAAAGAAGGCCCAAGTCGGTCGAGAAGCACGTGGACTTCATGCAGTCACTTATCGAGATCATTGACAAGTATGGGGATGGAGTGTTGAAGTTTCATTGGAGGTGGGGCGAAAATGGATCCTGCACGTACTTCATATCATTCGATGTGCAGGAACTCAAACTCCCTGGCCCACCTGAAAAATTCTTGTCAGCGGTAACCAACTCGATGACAAGGGACCCCCCTGCTAAAAGGGTCTTTATGGCCCATACCCCAAGGAAGGAGGACTGGAAAGTCGGAATGTATGGAGACGGCAGATGATAGGAGTGTGGGAATGGTGTCGCGCATAGATCATGTCTGATCTGCAGGTTGACGTAAACCAGGATACAAGGGAGACCGTGGTTGCAATGCTCCAGCGCCCGATGAGATACGGGTCCCAGGTCAACGAGGTCACGACTATAGTCCTTGTCAGCCTTTTCGACGGGAGCTGTAGCGAGAGCAATCGGACGTGAAGTTCAGCAGTAATCTTCAGCATACGGTCGCACGGCCCATAGCCACGAATGCGCAAGGCGTGGTGTCTGCGCGTAAGGCATGGATGCAATTGTCAAAATGTGCGGGCCGGGTGATGGAATTAATACGAGCCGCCGCTCCAGTCTCGAGCTTAATCCGGCGAGCCCAGGGGACGCTATCGGGACTGAAGTTCGCATCGTAGTAGTATACATCGAAGTGTCCTTCGCTGTCTTCGTCTAGTAGGCAATCCGAGTTGGTCCAGTCTTCGACGTCCAAACAGATGTCCAATCGGTCGGCGGTAGCGCGCAGTTGGTCCACATCGGGCCGGCTGAGCATTTTCAATCATCGTTTCAGTTCGAGCGTCCACAGCGGCGTTTCAGAGTACTAGCGCAAAAGCCTGCTCAGCATCGGAAGGTTGATATGTTTGCTGGGGCAGCAATACCTAAATGGAGCTTTGCAAAAAGACCTTTAGAATCTCGCTGGGATCATAGCTGGTGAGGCACGATTTGAACGCTTGGGTAGTACTCATACAAGCTGCTGGTCGGTCAACGCGCAACTGAGGTGGTCGAATAGAGGAGACTTGGGCAGCATGATCGCCCTCACAATTTGACGCATCGTCCCTTGACCTTATCCGACGGCCGTGTGGTCGGGGCGCCCCTTACAGAGTCTCGCGGGCTCAATCGCGTCTAGTGTCTTTTCGAGGTTAACCACACTGAGCAACGAGTGGAAAGTGGGATCATAGGGAACGTCGTACCCTTCTCGCAGCTCTTTCTTGAACTCCGCAATCTCCATTTGCGGCTGGGTCAAAAACGCGCTGCTGGGATCGAAGTAATAGGCCTTTAATACGTACTGACCATATTGGGCAAGGAGGTCGTTGTAGAAGAAGAGCGAATCGCCCAGATCATGGTGCGCGTGAACGACTCTCTGTGATAAATCATGACAGGTGAACTCGAACGTAACCCACTGTGATCCCCCCGCGAAAAGCTGTGCTTGAGGCAACTCACCGGACTCACGAGTCCCAGATGTAAGGCGCAGCCCGCGAGGGCTGAAAACTTCCTGTTGACGAGCGAGAGAGGTTTCATCACCGGATGCTAAACATTAAGGAGCAAGATCGACTTGGTGCACTTGATTCGTTTGACGTCGTCTCTATCTCCACGGGAATCAAGACAGAAACCAATGTGGGCCAGGAACGAAACGATGAATGCTTTCAGCTCGGTCGGGACTCGGGAGGCTCGTGATCGAGGCGGATGGCATGGTGGTCCGTCATCTTCGCTGCGGGTGGGTCGGGGGGTGTGCGGACGCAATGATAATCGATGACACGCGAGGTGAGAGCTCAGGGCGTTGGAATGGGTTGGTGCAACAGAAGACAATCTCATCTGTGAGCACAATGGGAGCCAACTGGGTTGAGGCAGTGATCATGAGTGAGAGCGAGGCCAGGGATTCTTGGGCTCAGTATTCATTAGAAAGTGTTCAATTGGGTATTGCTTAGATGTTGTTAGGCTCCGCACGCAGAAGCAGCTTAGTTTCTCCCCATCCGCTTCTCAATGTGCTTTTGCTGATCAGGGAGTCGATTTCCTCAACGTCTCTAAGAACTCTATACAGGGGGCTGAAAGAGGCCACACAAGCAACGAAGTAGTCAGTCTCGACATTGGAACAGTTAATTTTCGACTTTTAATTATTTTATCCTTCTCACCTGTTTTATCTTCAAAAACAGAATAAAATCCGATAAATAATAAACGTACTGTTCTTATATCTTGGTTTTACTTTAGCCTCCTCGCCCGTTTCATTCCAGCCCTTCATTCTCTTTTATTCCTAACCTGCTCTGTGCCTAGAATGTATGCGCTCGAAAGGTATGCTGAAAGACGAACTTGGCGCTGCCTCTCAAACCACCTACGCACCCGATGAAAGCGAGTTTATGCCACCTTCGAAGTCGGGCTGCGAATCGCGATCAGAGATGGAATGGAAGGAAAGGGTAGGGTTGCTTAGGGATGTGTATATGGTGTCAGCGTAATCTGTCTTCTCTCCAACTTTACTGCCAAGTTTGCGACGGTGAAAATTCTCCACTCGAGTCATTTAGAAGGGAAAGCGGACCCACACTTCAATAGATAATATAGAAATACAATCCATTCCAAGATGGCCATAAATTATCACAGTCTCTATTCACATCACCACACACCCGCAACCCCCCTTCTTGCCATGTTCATCCACCAAGCCGGCCCCATAGCTCATGCTCGCGTTCCGATCCAGCCCCAAATTCGGGTTCTTCTTCCTCAGCGATCGCTGCTCGTCCGAGACTTCGACACGTACGGCCGGTCGTTCCATCATCGCGACATTACCACTGAAGTTGCGGTCATCGCCGCGGTGCGTTCGGAGCCATTCTTCGCGGGCGAGTTTGGCGCGGGCCGTGGAGCGCACGATCGATTGAAAGGCCGAGTCGATGTTGACGCTCATCTTGGCTGAGCATTCGGTAAACTGAGCAATCCGGCATTTGTATGTTAGTCGAGCTGAATTGGGATACTCGAGATCATAAACATTGGGCTCACAAGTCCACCTGCTGATCGTGCGTATGCCATCGCCGTCTGCGCCGACACGACCCTTTCTTTCGATGGCTTGTCGCATTTGTTGCCTGGGGAAGACTCGCCATTGAGGGGCTACAATCAGGCTTCCACTGTCGAGTTTGTTGAGAAGTACCACTTACCTAGAATTAAGAATGGAAAGGGTGTATTTTCGGGGGTATCTTCGTTCGTCGGATCGTCGTGAGGCGACTTGACTCGTCGGATGCTATCGAGTCAAGGGTTGCAATAAGTGAGCGGACCGATCCCCAAGTCGGACACGATGGAGGGTTGTTTTACATGTGTAGGAAGGTCGGGAGTTGCTCGAAAGAGCTATGTGAATCTATAGAATACCTGTGGGGTATCTCGACAAGAGAGAAGTGAGCTCATGAGTTCTTGACTTCCTCGATTTGGTAGGGACTTGCGCCACGATGAATCCATCTCCTTCCCTCGCTGTTGCCTCTTCCCAAGCTCCTCGGTACTCTTCTTGCCCCTGTATGCGAGAGTGACATGGTATGCGTGATAACCATCAGTCGATATTGCAAGGCTGACTGACTGGAACCCCGCTCGTCGCAAAGACGTACTGCCGTGTCGACGATGTCAATCGAGTATTCCTGTCCGTCGACCGTCAACTGGGTCGTATAGCAATCCTCAACCGTCGGATCATAATCCTCCGAAAACTCTCGCTTGAGCAGAGCGAGTACGAGTGATGACTTTCCGACACCACCGTCGCCTATAAATGCGTTCGATCGGGCATTTGGAGAAGGGGGGAGCAAGAGAAGGTATCGTCATTCGTGTCAGGATACGTCATTCATCTTTCCGTTACGCGCAGTCGCTTCGGGATCAAAGCTGGGTGAAAGTTGATCATGATAACTTGAAAAATGAAAGATCGCCGGTCGAGGCCGACATTGAAAGGATGATTATCATCGATTGGCATGTGTCATGTGCTCGACATGGCCTTGGTGGGCACAGTGCGGCGCCAAGCTTCCCGTAAGGAGCTGGAGCGTAGGCTCGAGCTGGCAAGTATCCAACATCAATGGCGGTGTAACCCATAGACCAAGCCGTTCCTTCTCCTGCGGTGCCGTATGTACCTTGTCGAGCGTGCTATAGGGGAGATACACGACCAGATCGGCGCGTCCTTCCCGCGTTACACGCGACGGAGTCCGAACTCATCCAACGTCTTGTCCCAGGAATTCAGAGTTCAGATGAGCACGACTCACCTACGACCACAATTTTGAGCTTGATCGGACCAGAAGCCATCTCTTAGTTTGAGGTTCCGGATGCGGGGGGAATGGTAGGGAGGGGAACTGGTCGCTGGTCAATCACTCGTCGTGATCGAGAGAGTTTGGAGCTCAGAGCTCAGAGCTTGGCCCTGCCGCGCGGCCGTTTGGAAGATCCGAATCTCTTCGAGAATTAAGAAGGTCGGGAGCGATCGCTGAGACTTTCCGGCCCGGCGCTATCCAAGCTGAGGATCGATCACCACTGGGATCGATATTCCAAATTTTTCAGAATTTTGAGCCAGGCCGGTGAAGCTTATAATACCCCGGCTTTGTTTTACAATTTACAATTGTCGCACGTCTTCTTGACCCCCGCTTGGTAAAGTGCATGCGGCGATCTTTAATCGGAGAAAGTCGGGAATGGGAAGATCGCATGCCAAAGATCGGGGTAGGTGCCACCTTTCCGGATCCGATCTATCGAGCTGAAAGGAGTAACTAGAGCTCTTGAACGATCCCTAGGGTTTTGCTCCAGTTGAATCGGCTTTGAAGTCACCGACACGGGCCGCCCGCCTCCTTAAGCTTTGCTCCGAACGATTTGCCCGAGCCGACTTAATTCACGCGGAACATTATCGGCGAGTATGTGCTGCATGACATTCGGTATCTGTTGAAAGTGAAAGTAGTTGGACCTTTAACAAAAATATTCCCTGGTGGATGGTCACTGCATCAGCCGTTACAAGTGCATTCGGCCGGGCGTCAGGCCGTCGGGATAGCCGCGGGTAGTCGATTTCTTTTTAGCAAATTGAGGTCTCAAACCGAGTTGGAGGCAGCGCGAGCCTTGAGAGCTTGAGAAGCCGCTGTTGCCGGCTCTGATTCGACGTCGACAGCGGTTCCCACTACTCGTCTGCTTGCGTGGGAAGCATTCCTCCGCCGCTGATCGTCTTCGTCACGTGAATGCCTAGCTCCAGCTCCAGCTCCAACTCCAGCTCGACCAAGAAGACAGCGGGTGCAGCCGAGTCGAAGCTTCCCTCTACGTCTACCCCTTCAAACGGTGCTCAGCGGGCGCTTCCGCTCTCCAGCGGCATCAGCAGCGGCGAGTCCGGCAAAGGCAACCTCAACCCCACCACCACGGAGACCACGACGAACGTCCCGGCCTCGTCTGCGTCTGTACCTTTGCCCAGTCGCACCAGCTCCAACTCGTCGACCTCGTCGTCCTCACGCTCACGCCCGCCACTGGTCGAAGGCACTCCGGTGCTGAAAAGGAGCGGTGCGACGACCGTCGTAGGCATCCTCGTCGGCCTGGCCGCGATCGCGCTCGTGTCGATGCCGGCCTCTCCTCTGTCCCTGTCTCTGTCACGCCAGTCCAGTCTCGGCCTCGGCACGCTCGCCATACCCCTGCTTCTCTCCAACTTCAAGATATTTGGCCGCGTGCGCTACTATACCCGTCTCACCTTTTTTCTCCTTGGTACGTAGTAGCACCCGGCGAGGTGGGTCAACGGGAGCGGGCAGGGATAGATGGCCCACCCACCCCGTAGCATTATATACAGCACGCGGCAGCTCACCCCGGCCGCTCTACCACGCACAGGTCTCGCAACATGTTCGGCATGGGGAGTCGTCGTCTCAGTCGTCATGGCCCTGCTCGGGAGAGCCTCGGATGTCAATTACGTCGTGGGGAGGTCGTTCCATGCGCTCGTCGCTCCTCTGGTCGGCGTCAAGTTCACCGTCGAAGGCGAGGAACATCTCAAGCAGACCAAACCCGCCGTCGTCATCGGTAACCACCAGACCATGATCGACATCCTATGTCCGTGCGAAATAAACTCAATCGCGTATCGTGAAGATCCTTACTAATGTCGGGCATGTTCCCACGCTGCACAGACATCGGTAGGATCTTCCCGAAAGGCACCTCCATTATGGCCAAGAAGGAACTCAAATGGACGCCCTTGCTAGGCCAATTTATGACGCTCTCCAACGCCGTCTTTGTCAATCGATCCAAGCGCACCGACGCAGTCGCGATGTTGGCCAAGGTCGCTCAAACGATGAGGGAGAAAGTGGTGAGTCTGAACAAAGAAACGGGCTCTTCCTACCGAATTTCGCACTGAACGCGCCGGACTTGTCACCCCACAGCTCTCCCTCTTCATCTTTGTCGAAGGCACCCGATCGGCCTCCCCCGTGCCTTCGATGCTGCCGTTCAAGAAGGGACCGTTTCACCTGGCCGTCGCGGCGCAATTACCGATCGTGCCCGTCGTGTGCGAGAATTACGCCGCCGTCTACTCCGCCAGGCGGAAGCGGTTCGATGGTGGCGAGCTGGTTATTCGAGGTCAATTGCCGATTCAGAGATGGTCAATAGGAACTACACAAAGACTGACACCTCTCGGAATCGGGGTTTCTTTTTCCTTCGCAGTCCTCCCCCCCATCTCAACAGAAGGTATCACCTCTTCCTCGGAGGACATTAACGCCCTCGTTGAGAAGACCCGGAGCGCGATGTTGGAGGCGATCGAGGATTTAGGGAGGAGGAGGGCCGAGTTGAATCGGTTGAAGGGCGTGTTTGGAAAGAATGAGACGGGGAGGATTACCATTTCATGAGCGGAGGAGGATTTGGATGGATATTTGAAGTGGAGAGAGCTTGGGTCGGAGTTTTATGAGCATGTTTGGGTCAGCCAGAGGGTCCAAGATGGGACTTCAATGTCGTTGGATTTACGAGGGGATGCATGATGGAGGTTTTCTCGAG
The DNA here is from genome assembly GCA_001244265.2 of Microbotryum lychnidis-dioicae p1A1 Lamole. Classification (NCBI taxonomy): domain Eukaryota; kingdom Fungi; phylum Basidiomycota; class Microbotryomycetes; order Microbotryales; family Microbotryaceae; genus Microbotryum; species Microbotryum lychnidis-dioicae. The sequence continues at coordinate 1,470,996 of CDLV01000005.1, forward strand.
TAGAACGATGAGGGGGCAACTTGGGGACCTTTCGGGTTTGACCCTCTCTCTCTTCTTTCTCAATGTACCAACACGGAAATCAAAACAGTACCCAAGAATGTGTAGTTATTGGCCAAGCTGGGAATCATTCCATACCGGACCAATGCTCAATGGTTCCTTCTTTCCACCTTGGCTCACGAGCAGCGCTTAAAATTGTATATTAACAAGGGCAAATTGCCTACTACTTCACTCCATTACCGCAAGTATCTCAAAAACGAATGGTCTGTCTACACCACCTTCCTTCGGCATCCAGGGTCACGTCCAGGTTCCCAACCACCTCCGAGGTTTTAGAGATACTTTCTCTCGTCCCACACGGCGTTATTCCTCCTCTTGAAGAAATGCCACACCCCTCCAACAACGACGATTCCACTGACCCACGTCCACAGAGGAATCTTTTGCGCGCGTTTCTCAATCGCTTCGATCGTGTCCGCTATAGTGTGCAAGAGTTGAAGGATCTCGTGATTGCGCGAGGAGAGGGCTGAAACGGAGACGGTGTTGGCGTTCTTTGTTCGAATGTGAAACGGTAAATCAGTGGGGGGGGTCTAGGGTATGATGAAAGGAACGCAAGGGGGTATGCTTACGGATGAAGTCTCGAGCTTCCTTTCTAACGCGGCAAGTTCGACCAAGATTTTTTCCTGCTGTTGCGTCATCAGCGCCAGGGTTTCGTCCTTGGCGGAGGAGGATGGACTGCCAGCATTGCCGGGGGACGAAGCGTCGATGTGGCGCGACGTCGAGAGGAGACGTAATTGACTTTCGATGCGAGCCAGTCTCGAGTCAACGCTGGATCGGAGAAGGGAAGAATGTAAGGGGTCAGTTTGAGGTCATTCGTTAAAAAGTCTGTTGCGTCTCAAGGAAAACTCACCCAGCGGAATCTATCGTGCCCGCCACTTTACCCGCTCCCCCACTCCCCGGCGTCATCCCCGTTAATTTCCCAACACCCTTGGCCAAAAGATCAACCCTCCTCGTCAACGCATCGATCGCTTCAATCATCTTGGACTGCGATACGAAGACTTCGGCGACGAGCGTCATCTCGGCGTCGTTCGAGGTGCCTTCGAGTACGTGGTGCGTGTCTTTGATGACGGGGGAGTCGTCGACGACCGGTTTGTTCGGGTTCACTATTTCGCCCGGGGTGACGGTGAAGATGTCGACCTGTTTGAGTGAAAATGCAAGGTGGTGAGTCGAGGCTCGATGCAGCGTGCAGGGGGGCTCGCTTTGTCCAACTCACGGCGTAGATATCGATCGCATCCGGCTCCGAGTTGCCACCGGCAAGACCCGACTTCAAGACGCACGAAGGGTATCTATATCAGCATCCGCTGATTCAAGTGGGAGCTTAAACATCGCACTTACGATACCGATATAACCCTTGGGAGGAAGCTTGATGCCCTCCATGAGGAAGCAATTGTGCGCATAGTCACGGCCTATTTTATCTAAGGTCGTGTGGGGGGCCAGGTCGAGGTCGACCTGTAGAGAAAGGGGATTACACCATCCATTCTAGCTCGCAAAGGGGACATTTGTGCTTATCGGCGAAGACGTACTCGGACAGTGTGGTTGAGGTAACTGATTCGAGCCCACAAAAGACCTTGGGCGTTCCTGTCCACTCGGCAAATAATCGGCATCAGTATGAGGACCCCGCGTCGAGACTCTTCGAGCCCATTGGTTTCTTACCTGAAGGTGGCTTCACATTCCCCGAATGCCTTTGCCAAATAGCCCGCCTCCTCGTCCTGTTTGATGTCCCTCGAATCTGGATCCAACCACCTCCCGTGTCCATCGTCCATAATACCACTAACGACGCCCGACGTCCCCACGCCATAGCTCATCGAAGAAGCCAAGTTCTTGATCTGCGTGCGACGGTACAAGGGAGCGGCGGGTGAGGTGTCGAAGATGACACCGAGACCTTCGAAGGTCGTGCGCGATCCGAAGAGCGAACACGAGTCGTCGGTACTGCTTTCGCTGGGGAACGGGAGCGTGTGCGGCGGTTCATGCGTCTTCGTCTTTGCGTTCGCTGAAATAGTTACCGGTCCTGGTAGTCCTTCCTGTGCAGGCCGGTTCACGGTAGGAATATGCAGGAGAAGAGAGCGAAAGAATTTTGGTCAGCTCGGTGAATCGAGTTGCCCACCTCCTCCGAGGACAGGGGAAAGGGATGTACCTTTGTGAACCAGAACGCCAAGCCTCGACCACCCTGTGACAGACCATTCGTCGGTTAGTGGATATTGGAAAGGCGTTTGTGCATTTCGAATGCGCGCTCACCTTGTTCATCCGCTTCGTCGTGCCGTCGGCCAAGGTCTCGACCAGTCCGATCGCGGGTACACCGTGCACGCGGAATGCGACTTCGACGACCCATTCTTCCGACTCGAGGGGTTTTGTAGTATAGATGGCACCGTGGGCCAAAGGGAAGGACTAGCGATGGGGGAGGAGGAGGAGCGAGGGAGGATAAAAGCGAGCGTCAAAGAAAGGAAGGGAAACGAGACCACGTCAGCAGGCCCGATTGGAAGCAAGGAGGGATTCGAGGGGAAGCATTGGACAGTTTTCGGAACCACTCACGGGTATTAATCTTAGGAAATCATGGATTGCTGGTAAAGGTGTACTGTTTCGATCCAATATGACACGCGCGTCAGTCCACCCGGCCATGAAAGGAAAGCGAGACTACGAGCTCAAATGCAAGTGGGGAAGGTTCGCGGGGCCTCGCGCGAGGGCGATTGGAAGATCAGGCAGACCAACGCACGTGTGACCGGACATGTCAAAGTTCTTGATCTTGTAGTCGGGCGTGAGTCCCCGGAACGACAAGGGCGAATAGTGCAGTGGCGGACTGGAGAAGTTGGGCGTCACTTTGGGCTCGCTTGCACTCGCGGCCGACGAAGCTGCCGCGCGGGTCGCCGGCGCCACAACCGCACAGCACCACAGCAGGCCGATGGTTGGCAACGTCCATAGCGCGGAAGTGTTCCTCTTTTGGTGGTACAACTTGACCATGGCGGCGCACTGCGGTGGGATGCGATGCGGCCGGGGGATGGGGGTGAAGAGGGAGCGTGAGAGCAGCGACCCGTTTAGACGTAGACGGCGCGCGACAGGAGCAGCAACCGAGACCGAATTGGTGGCCATGCAGAGCAAAATGGCTTTTCCCTTTGCCGCCCATTTCACAACGGCTAATCTGGATAATCCGAGGTTGTGTCGCGAAGACATAATCTTCTTTTACAGCTGTAGTAAGACAAAAGCTGAGTTGGAGTTCGACATCACAGGTGTTGTTCTGTAGGATATGTCCTCCCTCGACAGGTTGTTATATATTGACCAGCCTGAGGTCGATGATTAGCGAAAAACGAGATCGGCGCACGGACCTTGTTGAGTGAGGATTCCACCCGATCGAAGCGAGAAAGGCGCGAGAGGCGGAGCAAGTGATTTTCGCCCTTCTCGTTCTCTTCGCTCATCATCCTTCGCACCCAACACCATCTCACACCGCGCCTCACCAAGACTAACTTGCACATACACCCATTCACCCCGCATCACCATATCCGCTCCACAAAATGAACTCTTCCGCCGCGCCTAGCATCTCGGTCTCGTCCGCCCCGGCCTCGATCGAAGCCATGCACGTTCAACCTTCCGAACAGGCCCAGGTCCCCCAGAACGCCAACCAGGTCGAACCGGGACATGGAAAGATGACATTGGGTGCCAAAGGATTCTTGATGAAGAAGATGGTCGCTGGAGGGTGAGTACTACTTCCTTTGGCCTTCAGCAACGGGTTCAATGGAGGCTCGGTCGGTCGGTCGGTCGAGTGAGGACTCATCATCGATATAGAGCGGTCACGCACCTTTTCTGGAAGAGGTCCTATCCCGTTTCCTGGATGAGGTTATTTGACAATCCCTCCGCCCGATTCCGCATCCATTCGCCGAATTTAAAATGACGCCGTCGGGTTCGGGTTCACTCAACGCTGACTCACCTCGTTTCACTCCCCACTCAGCTCGTTCTGCTCACCGACCGACACCATGGTCTCACCGTGCACCAAGAAGCTCGCAGAAAGCAAGAAGCGTCACTACGCCAAGTGAGTGTCTGCAGCTTCTCGGTCCGGGGGCCAAATGTCGTTCGGTCTTGCCCCTCACTGCGACCGAAGCGAGCACCTTGCTTGCTGGAACACTGACTCTCACTCGTCACCATCAATAATCCAGGGGCAAACCGCTATCACTCTCGTCGTCGTTCCAGTCCGCTCAAACCGGCTCGCAACTCGTACCAGGACCGAAACCGTCCGGCCTGCACCAATCCTCGACGCCCCATTACGGTTCCGAGAACGCTCCGATGGGATTGTGAACCCACATCTCTCCTCGGCTCCGCTAGACCCATTTTTTTATGAGACTTTCTCTGTACAAGCGCTCCTACATGGACGTCTTCCTCTCTTCCTCATTTCACGATCTCGTATGATTCTCGCCTTTTTCTCTGAATGTACTAGTTGTCTTTTTCTTCTTTGACGTTGGCTTGAGTGTAGTCGCTGATGCTATCCGAGAGCCCATACTCTTCGAACCCACTTTTTGTGCCTGCGGGTCTGACGGCGTCGGCGCCCACCCGGACTGACTCATCACCATGGCCATCCGACCTCTGATGACTGTAAACTCTTCAGTACTTTTGTAAAGACGGACTTTAAATCCTTGACAGACTGTTTTGCCACACCTTCTTGCGTACGGATCCCCAGACGATCGTCGATCGTGAAGAAAGATTTGCGTCAGACCAAACCAGATTTGGCAAGTCCTACGGAATCTTCGGCCCAAGCGCGCGGCGCTCGCCCGCCCGTCAGCCGACAAGCCACATGCTCGATTATCTACGCAGAATGAATGGTTGCTGAAAAGGGGGCCTGCACTCGTGTGAAAGTCAGATCCTCTGGATCTATGGCCTCTCACTCAAAGAAACTTCAAAGTTGTGAATACAAAAATGTGGGTTTTTTGTATCGAGCACTGAGCGCCCTTGGCCTTCCCAAGGAGGTCCAAGCGGACCGCGGCCGAGAGGGGGGGAGCCTCTGCCGAACCCGGGTCGCGCTCCCTCGTTTCGTCTGAGACAAACTTCCTTTCTGAAACCTCCCTGACTCAGATTGAAGGGGAAGGATGGGATCGCGCGGGCGTTCCTTTGGGCGCTAGGCAGATTGGGTAGGTCACTCTAGACCCAACTTACAACTCATTGTGTTTTGCGTTTTCGAGGTTCAGTGCGTCCTCGCCGTCGGCACTTGTTACTCGTACATCCCTCTTCAACTCTTCTCGAAGCATCTACACTCTTTTCCTCCAACTCGGACACTTTCGTTACACACCACACTCGCTTGGAAACCTCGCTTGTCAGGACTTTGGAGCGTTCAGCCTCCCCTTGCAGTGCCCCCTTTCGAATCGATTTTGTCAGGCCCGCACTCCGCCTTTCCAAAGTGAGACCTGCTTGAACCCACGCCAATTCGTTGCGTCGCACTCTGCTGCCTGTAGAGACTTGAAGAGGGTGAGTCGGTACGATGAGTGAGGCTTGCAGTGTCAACTGGGAACTGATGTAATGTTGGTCCTTGGTATGAGCCCTATAGTAGTCCTATATCTTTCTCGGGTCATCTGAAACCTCTCTCCGGCCGGCGATCCAGCCCATCCGGCCGCACCGGACCTCTCAGCCGGCACGCGCGCGACGCCCCCCTGCATCGAGAGCCAATCCAATTCCACTTCGAGGCCAACGCGCAATCATGTCGCACGACCTTCACCACAACAGACGTTTCCTCATCCACCGTCGAGCTTTGCCAGTGCTTTCGGATGGGGCAGTCGTCCAGGGCGCCACGCCTGCGGTCGAATTGACCGCCCCGACGTTCGCCGCTGATTCGGGGATCGTTGTCGCTTCGGCTTCCGGCGTCGATGCTTCGTCCGCGGTGGTCGGCGCCGCGGACTCGGTGGTTTCGACGACGTTCTTGACGACGACGACGACGACCACAGCTCCGGCTTCACCTTCCGCCACAGATGGGTCTTTCGCCATCTCGATCATCCAGGATGAGCCGTCTGTCACGAGTGCGTCGACGACCACCACGTAAGTTCCGCGTTGTGCCCCCCTATCCGCGCGCTTCGAGCTTTTCTGACTGAGTTTGATCCCCTCGCAGTACGGCGGCAGCTGCATCCGTCTTCTCGGCGGGACCGGCTTTGATTTCTGCGAGCCAAGATGCCCCTACTGGGATATCGACGGTGGCTCGAGATGGATTGATTGGTGAGTTCGACGAGCAAGTGAATAGCTTTCCACCTGTTTGAACTTGCGCTAACTGGTAAGCGTCCTCATCCTCCACAGCAGGAGCAGTGGCGATTGGCCTCATGCTTATGGCCTGGGTCATCTACCGAGGTTGTCGACGTCGTCGAGCTCGAGCAGCTCTCACCGCGTCCATCACGTCCGACTCGAGCTCCTCCCTTGACGGGATGTCCGAGAAGTCGCGCAAGGTGCTCTTCCTCTCGCCACCTTCCCGAGCCAAGACGACGAGGGATTTCAAGTCCTCCTTTGACAACTACACGGCAACTTCACCCGGTTTGACGACGCCCGCGGGATGGGCGACGTTCTCGAACACTTCGATCCCGGAGACGATGCATACTGGAGTTAGTACTATCCCTCCTCTTCCTCAGCCGCAGCCTTCGCGTTGGTCGGCTTCGACGTACGGTGATTCTCGTATCCCCATTCGTCCCACGACGCCTTCTACCGCTCCTCTTTCACCTACCCTCTCGACTCCTTCAACTCCCCCTATGGGAATACCCATTACCATCGACCCTTTCGACGATCGTCATATTCCTCCTACGCCTTCAACCCCCAGCCCTTCAGCAAGGGGCCACTCGATCAAACGCAAGTCGCCGCCGATGTTGCCCGAGATTCGTGTGTCGGTTTCGGATTCCGAGTCAGAGGAAGGGGATATGGGTTTCACGGGGACTGGTTTTAGGCCTGATTATGCGATGGGGACAGCCGCGCCTGTTAAGGCGGCCGAGGAGACGCTCGAGTCGCCTAAGTCAGGGTCCAAGATTATGAGGGGGACTCAGACGGTGTTGAGGGTCCACAACAAGGGAGATGTTTTGGACGATGAGTATGGAAGTCCTCGTTGCAGAGAGTGAGGTCTCTTTCTGCTTTCTTGGTTATGCTTTATTTTCATTCCCCAGTAGACGTGGTTCACGGGTCGAGCCTTTTCGCGTTTCCGGTTTATAAAGCTTGTTTGCTCAATTACTACCCATACCAGATTTACTGCTCAACCTCGCTTGTTCCCATGGATCATCGAGCATTAGATCGGAATGACTCGATGCAACGCATTCTTCCCCGAGCTTCGTATCAACGACTTTCCACCGCTCTGGCAGAAAATTTGATCACCGTCCTCATCGCCCTCTGCATCTGAACCAACCAAGGCCCAAAATGCAAAGCTTTCTCCACCCCTCGACTCGCCTTATCCACATCTTCGTTCAGTGCGAATGCGAGACCGCTCATACCAAGACTTTGGAGCGCTCGAATACCTTCCACTTGCGCTGTGGGTGGGATCGGTGGGAGAAGGCGCAAGACGACTGGAATCGCGATGGTGGGGGAGGGGACGGTCGTCGAGTGCTTTGGATCAGAGAGAGCTGTGGGGAAGTCCGTGAGGAGTCGAGCGAGACGCGCTCGATTGGGTCGTGTCCATGGTGCGACATGGAGAACTCGACTGGTCAACCGTACAGCACCGTGAACATCACCTTGGATCAACCGACCGAGAGCGGTGAGTTTGGTCGACGCGGGTGAGTATTTGATGATGGGGTCCGAACGTTTCATTCGACTGAGCATCTCGTCCAGTGCTGGTGTGCGAGTGATGATGGAGAGAGCTTCCAGAGTGAGCTTGATGAAGAGCGGGACCGAAGATTTGGTGCTATCATGCCACGACAAACGGAATGGGTCAGTCTATTCGCAAATCCCCTTGCCAGGTAGCGAGATGAAACTTACATATCAGGTGAATCCAACAAAGCGCCCAACGCCCTTGTCTCATCCCCTCCGGCAAAATAAATTTTCGCCAACGCAGCAGCGAGGTGAACCGTCCGATCGTTCTTGTACGAATCCAAGTCGTCAATCGCTTCTTCCAAAGTCTGTTCAGCCATCGAGGTCTCTTCAAGGAAGTAGTGCGCCAGTGCCGAACCGAGCTTGCAATGAGAAAATAGGATGACGGCTTGGTCCTGCGTCAAGGCATCCTTCTCGGTTGGTCTGGCCTCGAGGTCGATGAGGGACAACGCAGCGTCGAAAGCTTCGAGGGCATCCTCGTAATTCTCACTTGCTAGTCGGACCCGCCCCAAATTGGTCTGGGCAATAATGAACCTCCCTTCGACGCTTGCGCTCTCGTCCTCTTCGTACAACTCCTCCAACAACGCAGCAGCACGTTCAAACGACTCGCTCGCCGCTTTCCGATCACCCAAATGTTCCAAGATCAACGCATTGACGTGTAGAGCCGAAACGTCATTGGGTCGTCGTGTGAGGTATCGAGTGATGGCGAACAAAGGTGCGGTCAAATTCTTGGCGGCGTCTGGACGAGCGGGGTCGAAGCGGTCCGCTACCAAGTCTGGGTCGACCGACGTCGAACGACGATACTTCTCCAATGCATGGGAAGCGAAAGCGATATCCGCTTCGGACGTATCCGCCCCCAAGGTGAAGGCATGCTCCAAGAGGACCGAAGCTTCCAATGCATGACCGGCCATATCAGCCAAAGTCGCTTGTCCGATCCATGCGGCGGCCCATTCGGGATCGATAACCTGGGCTTTAAGGAAAGCTTGGTTCGCCAGATCGTCGTCGTTGTACACGAGGTAGAATAGGCCGAGATTCGTCCAGGCGATCGCATTCTGCGAGTTGTGCTCGATCGAGCGGATGAAGCAATGCTGGGCAAGACGACCACTGATGTCGAAAGTCAATACACCGAGGGCGTTCCAGAACGACGAATTGAAAGGTTCGTGATGGAGACCGAACTTGAGCGCTCGAATGGCTTGGTGCAGAGCAGTTTCTGGGGTAAAGCGAGGCGAGAGCTTCGACAAGTAAGGGCGGAGATTGGCGACGCTCGTTCCGAAATCTGCCCAAGCCGACCCGATTGCTGCTTCGTTATGTGTATCGAGGACCACGCGCGCTTTATGTGCCAGCACTGCGACTCCAGCGAACAAGATCGGTGACTCGGACGATTGCGCGACGTCGAGGAACGCGGCTACGGTGACGATGTCGATCCCATCGACTTTGGTATCGACATCCATTTCACCCGCGAGTTTGACAAGCTGAATTGCAAGGCCCTTGGAGCGTTCGAAATGAGCGCACTCGCTGATCTTGACCAAGTTGCTCGACGCCTCCCCAGCGAGCTTCCAAGCGACCCTCTTTGCACCACCTGTCTCAATGACCCGAATCGCTTGCTCCAGCGTCTCAACGAAAGATTCTTCAGCACGCGAGAGGAACCCCGTTCGGAGTTGTTCCATACCGGCGCTCAACAAGGTTTCGGCGTAAACGACTTGGACGCCGAACTCGTCTGGCCTTTCGACGAGCAAGTCTTTAAAGGTTGTGAGAGCCGGTTCGAACAAGCCCATCTCGCGTTGAACACCGCCGATCGAGAACTTGGCGAACCAGTTATCCGAATCGATGGAAAGCACTTTAGAAAATACCTTGAGCGCGGCAACATGCTTGCCTGAACCTCGGTACGCGGCACCGAGGCGAAGCCAGGTATGCACGTCCTCGGGTTCGCCGCGAAGAGCCGTTTGAAAAGCCACGATCGCTTGCGGGTACTTTTGAGAGTTCTGAGTACACCCACGCAACGAAGACAGTTGATTCAAGCCGATACAGGTTCAATGTCAACATCGAAAAGCCACTCACCATCTCACTGCCCCCGATAGCCTTATAAGCCCAAGCCAACTTCTTGGCCGTTGATACACCGACAGCCGCCTTGGCCGCCGCAGCCTCGACGACTCTCCTCGCCACCTTTTCAACCAAACCCCAGTCGCCGATCTCGGCAAACTCCTCGGCCATGTAGCGGGCCGCGACTTCTTGTGACTGATCGAGCTCGAAGGCCCTTTGAAAGCATTTCAACGACCGCGACCAGTCGGGTGGTTCGATACTTCGATAATAGATACCCAAACTCGTCCACGTGGGAGCAAAGTCGGGACAAGCCTTGATTGAATCGAGATAGGCTTGAAATGCGCGTAGGGTCAAGCTCTTGTCTTCCTCTGACAAGACCCAGTCGCATTCACCCAATCTCCACAACGCTTTGGCTCGTTCCTCGGCCTCTCGTGACGATTCACCTTCTTCAAGTCCGGGAGGTTTTTCGACTCCGGCCTTAGATCGAGCAGTCTCGTTCCGCCGCTGTTGTTCGAGTCGGAGCTGATACCGCGCTTCCAGTGCGATGACGGCGTCGTGCAAACCAACTCGAGCGGCGTCAAATTGCTTGGCATTGAAGAGGGACCATCCACGTTCGCTTTGAGCGGTGATACGAACGTTCTCGGTAAGCGTCGAGAAAGAGAGAACTTGATCCCAGAGATCGACGGCTTCCAACCACTTCTCCGAGCTCTGGTAGACCAACGCTTTGGCGACCAAAAGGTCGGAAAGTACGACCGCGCCGTTCTGCTTCGCTCGACCCAAAAGCGAGTCGAGCAACCTCAAAGCCTTGACATGGTGTGTTGGGCTTGAGTGATGAACGAGAGCGATCGCCAGATGAGTCTCGAGCGTAGTACGAGAGGAAGGGAGTGCTCTACCAATTTCGGCTTCTCGTTTGCGCAGTAGGTGAAGCCCTCCTTCGCCTAGGGAAACGACGGTGGCGTAGTCTTCTTGATCAGAAAAGTACCGGATCAGCAAGAGGTGCGCAAGGATCAAGTCGTTAGACTTTTCAAGGCCGGACTGTGTGATCATGTCGCATCAGTGTGGTGTGGGCCTGATCGATCACCTGTCTCGTCATGGACTCACCTCGGCAACTTCAGCAAATTCTTCCGCCGAGGGAGCGACAATTTTGTCCTCGTCGTTTTTGTCAAGATCGTCCGGAATGGTGGAGGCCTCGAGGTGAGCGAGATGATACCGATGTGCCACTGAGATAACAGCTGCCAATCCCGTACTGCGTCCGTCAACCAACCCAATGAGTCAGTTCAATTCCAACGAGCGCTCCCTTGGCTCATGGCAAACTCACTCTGGGAACTTGTCTTTGAATTTGTTCAACAATCTCCAATCGATCTCTTCCCAATTCCCAAATCGATCCCCCCAATCCAACTGAACTTTCCACGCCAACTCGTCTTCGACCTCAATAAGGACCATTCCTTTGGTCAATTGTTCGATCTCCCACCGTACCGAATTCTTGACCCGGTCATCTTCCTCCTTTCTACCGGCGACATCACTCGCTTTGCCTTTGCCCGTTTCCCCCAGTTTCGAAATCGACAAATCGAGAGAAGCTTCATCGAACGACGAGGGTAAAGCGAAGAGTAAGGTCTGCCAATGCCGCAACAACTTGCCTTCGACTTGACGCCTAAGTTCTTCCCTTTCACTCGCGTCGGGGTCCTCCAGAATCACCTTGTACAAATCTGGCAGTTTAGACGAAAGCATGTATTCCCTCTCGACGAGTTTTCGTGTTTCCGAGGCGCTCAGTGATGGACCACCAAGTCGCTGACGACGTTTCTTGATCTCGGATTCGATGAGGTTTGTTTCTTGCGCTTCGGTTAGGGAAAGAAGTTCTAGGAGGGTCGGCAGAGGTGAGAAGAGAGCCATTTGGATCGAATGATAGGTCGTAGCTGTCGGATTCGTCGGTTGAGGCGGTGGAAGGGTTTGTAGGATTGGATAGAGGGGTGAGGAAGGGAGCAAGAGCGACAGCACTTGGGCGAGCTGGGAACGGGTTTCTCCCGAAATGTCAGTCTCGTTCCTCGATTCGAGCTCAAAAGGCAAAGGAAATACCCACTTCGGCAGTCGTGCCATGTGTTCTCCGGACCTGAATCAACTTGGCCAGAGATTCTGCGCATTTTGGACCATCCTGTCTGTGAGATGGCCATGATCGACCGCTTGAGCTTCCAGCATGGTATGGTTTCAAACCACGAGCAGCTCGAGGGAACCCACGCTTCCTGGGCTTGTTGAACGAGCTGATCCAACGCTGCGGCATAGTCCGTCCATCGTTGTTGTTTCTCATAAAGTGAAGCCAGACCCTAGTCACAAGAATGCGTATCATCCGCTCCCAAGGGTGATCAGCTATCGACTGAATGTCCCCGTACGATCGACACGAAAGCTGAAACTGACCTGTCGGGCCAAGAACTGCGAAGGCGCCAACTCGATCGCTTTCTGGTACTCCCCTTGAGCTTGGTCGAAGCGTTCGAGGTTCGTACATGCCAAGGCGAGGAAGACGCGACTGGTTGGAGGGTGAAGAAGACGGCGAGTAGAGGGTGAGCTCGGTGTGGGGTCGGATGAGGAGGGAAAGGAGATGGGTGCTCACGCATTGTAGTTGCTTGGTTCGAAGCTCAGCACGATACTATTCATACATCAAGCGATGATTTTATATTTCCATAATAAAAAGTCAAGGTAGGCGAGGCGCACCGAACAGTCGACAGCAGCGCGGGCAAAGAGAGGAGACGTAAGCATGACGTAGCCGATCTCATATCAAGCACTGCACTCACCTCGCATGTTTCTCAACATTGGTCCAATCTTTGGCCTGTACTGCTGTCTTGAGCAGCTTTAGCTTGTCCTTGATTAGGGCCGACATGTCGGAGGAGGGCGGAAAGCTGCGATGGCCGAAGCCGAGGTCAGGTGCGAAGAGGAGAGGGGGGGGGAAACAGGAGCGCCTCGATCGAAGCCGATTCATTCGTTTAACGTGTTACGCGGTCAAACGACGTCGTACACCACCATGAAGTATTCTCTACCGCCGCATCGAAACGGATCAGCAAAGTAGAATTATCTCCAGTCTGATATGTAGAAGGCTATCGAGTTGTAACGGTCCATATTGGCACCAAATGGTCGTACAGGCGACCCCGACAGTCGACCACACCGTCCCATCGCGGAGGATCCCCACTACAACACCATATTCCAACCAAACCCACTCATGTCTAGATAAAATACACCCCCAACCCATCCTTCAACTTCTCCTTCCTCTGTGCTCCACCCGCCCGCCTAACTCCTTCCACTGCACCTTGAAGTTTCTCACCCTCGTCCATTCGGTCTGCGACATCCCGACGTCATACCCCAACCCTTCCCACCACTTTTGACTCTCATCCTTACCCATCACCGAGTCCTCCAACGCTTCCTCGATATCAAAGAACCGATATTCGACATCCAATCCACTCTCCAACCACCAGGTCAAACTCCTCGTTTGGCCGTAGCGCGTGGCGATGAGAATGACGTCCTTGTCGTAGTCCATTTTGAAACGCGAGTGCTTCCACCAGTCCAAGAGGGCGATGTTACCCATTTGCGAGATGTACCGCAAGGCGGCTTTGGAGTAGGGGCAGGGGAGACCCGAGTTGGCCCACCAGTCGAGGTACTCCAATGTGCCCTCTTTGGAAGCGTAGTCGAGCTACAAACAAAGTATTGGCGTCACAGAGTAGATAAAATGGATAAAAGACTCGATGGGACTCACCACTGGACCAATCTTGAGATCCAAACCCGAATTGCGCCACCATTCCAAGCTCGCCTTTTGGCGCTGGATCGTCGCCGAGAGCAAAGCCGCCTCGGTGTAGGCTGTGGATCTCCCCCAAAAGAATTAAGTAAAGTGACTAAATCTTTCTTGAACCGCGTTCGACTACCCACATGGTGTCAACCCCGAGTCTTTCCAAAAGTCGAGAGCTGAATGCAAAGGGACCGAGCGAGTGATCAGCCTTCGGACAAAGTTTCGTCAACGTCCAAAAGGGAAAAGTATCACTCACCCGCGACTTGGCCATGACGACTCGCCTCATCCATCGACTCTGCAATCGTTGTACTGTCCGGATCGAGACCGTACGATCCCTCCCTAGCCCACTGCAGCACGTTGACACGTCCCCACGCGCTCGCGACGACGGGTAACAAGCGACGACACTGGCCGCGCAGTTGGTGTGGATCGTGTTGGAGCAGGTATTCGAGGACGTGGATGTAGCCGAAACGGATCATGACGCGGGTGCCCCATTGGGAGAAACGGGTCGAGGCGTGCGCGATGGCGAAGCGCACTGGAGTGATCGAGGTCGAGGAGCGTAAGATCGCTTTGTCCTGTGGACGGGGGGTATAGACTTTAGTATTCTATGAGATGATGGCAAGAGGTGTCTGGACTTGCCAGCGGAGTAGCAAATTCCTGCCATGGTGCAGTCATGCTGAGACTCGGACAACGGACGCCCAACGTGGTCGCCAGTTCCCAGTCGCCGACTTGTTCGAGGAAGAGTCTGGGTGAGAGTTGAGAAGGTTCAGTCTACTACACCCTCAGAAAATGTTCGTGACCGTGGATCCATTCGAATTGACCTGACAAGTTCCTGCGGCAACTCTACGGGACCGGAGCCCCGCGCTGACGGCGGCGGTGTCGTCATCGCGCTTCCGAGCTTCTTGCTCGTGCCGATTGTCTCCTGGTGATCGGCTTGAAGAGCGGTGGGCGCACTGGGTGGTGGTGGTGGTGACGACCTGAGTGACAGTTTCTCAGCCTGTACGAGCGTCGCCGTGGACGACTGGCCACTCGATTGGTCGTACATGTGGCCTCGAAGCGATCGTGTTCTTTGCTCGGTGGGAGCGGTTGCGAGACGGTGCTCGGTCAGTGCTCGGTCAGTGCTCGGTCAGTGCTCGGTCAAAGGAAGCGCATCCACGGTCTAACAGTGAGGTGATTAGAGGCGGAGAGGGTCCGTGCGCGAGTCGCGCGCCTACTTCAAATGCTTCAAATCCCGATAAGCCAGCCCGGGTCCAGATCGATCTAGATCGATTAGAGGAGCTGCTGGGTCGGGCTGGGTGCAGCAGTGGAGCAGCTGCCTCCTCCTCTTCCTCTTTGACCAAGGCTCGACTCGTCCTGCTTCACCACCCCGTCTCTTTACACCACCACCTTTGAACCGAAGACACACCAAATCATCAACGTACCTTCAACTGTTTCTCTTCGAGTGACTCGTTCTCACTTGTACAGTGCGTGCGTGGCCGTGTGGCCCCGAGCTGGTTCCAGCGCGTCGTCGTTGTCGTGAATCAGCCCGTTTCAAAACGCCGCCGTCGCCGCCTGTCGCAGCAGCAACGCATCATAGATCGATCCGCTTACCGCCGCTGCCCCGCCTGCCCGTCCAATTCGGCCGTAGCGCTCACACAGCGTCTACTACGCACCCAACTTGCTCAGGAATAGACCCTACTCCACGCCCGCCAGTCTACCCAACATGTCACTGATGGAAGGCGCTTACTCGATGCCAACGCAACGGTTGCAACCCGTGATGGGCGCCGATCGAACCCCGCTCGTGCTCGTCGCGTGCGGATCCTTCTCCCCCTTGACGTTCTTGCATTTGCGCATGTTCGAGGTGAGTGCTACTCTTTACTTTTGGTGGGATTCTTGAGTTAAGGTGTCTGGGTCTTGTGATAGCATGGTAGGGGTTGCTGCACGGGATCGCACTGCCCCGCTTCGGTCGCCATGGGACGGTGATCGCGTGATTTGTGACACTTTCCCCCCCTCCCCTCGGTCAAATGACTCTTTGCCGGGTGTGGAAACGCGTGATTGTTTCACCGCCTCGCCATAATCCGAGTGCAAGTTTTTGAAAAACACATGCTTAACCAATTTCTAAACACTCTCCCATTACAGATGGCCAGAGACCACGCCCATTTTCACACCAACTTTAACGTCATCGGCGGATACCTCTCCCCCGTCAACGACGCCTACGCCAAACCAGGTCTCGCCTCGGCCTTGGACCGCGTCAACATGTGCGACCTCGCCGTCAGGGACACGTCCGAATGGATCATGGTCGATCCTTGGGAAGCGCGACAACCGACCTACCTCCCCACCGCGCAGGTGTTGGATCATTTCGATCACGAGTTGAATACCATTCGAGGAGGCGCCGATTGCTTGATCGTCGATCCGGTCACGGGCTTGACCAAGGTCGAAAAGAGGAGGGTTAGGATCATGCTCCTTGCCGGGAGTGATTTGATTTTGACCATGTCCGAACCGGGCGTATGGGCCGAGAAGGATGTGAGTTTTCGTGCCGAAGGCGGGGTCAGAGATTTTTGCGCCTGAATTAACCTTTACCCCCTTATCAATCAGCTGCACCACATCCTCGGTCGTTACGGCTGCTACATCATCGAACGCTCCGAATCCGAAATCGACAAGACCATCTTCTCCTCCTCTTCCGTGCACTCGCGATCGCCCCTCGCCTTATACAAAGACAACATCCACATGGTCGACCAACTCGTACGCAACGACGTATCGTCGACCAAGGTGCGCATGTTCTTGAGGAAGGGCATGTCGGTCGAATATTTGATACCCGGGGTCGTGATCAAGTATATTCAGAGGCATGGGCTGTATAGGGCTTCGGATAGGGTTAGGGTGGAGGCGAGTAGGAGTGGACAAGAGGTTGGTGCGGTTGGGGAGCGGGAGGGGAGGGAGAGGGAGGGAGAGGTGGAGAGGGAACGAGAGAGGGGTAGAGAGAGGGAGAGGACACGGAGAGAAGAGGATGGCTTGGCGGAGAGGAGAGATCGATGAGTGGGTGAACGAAGGAGGAAATTCGTTTCCTTGGTGGAAGAAGAGGAGAAGGAAGTGGGGTCCGGGGTGTCGTCAGGCTCATCCTTCATCGTCGCTCTCGTACTCGTCCTACAAGATGGTGGTCGGTTCGGGACCATGTTCCCATACAAGATCATGCGACATTTGTCGGCCCAAACTTCAACAACAACAACAACAAACAGGCGTTGCTCAACTGTGCCCTAATCGTGCCTCACCGTGTTCAATGCGCCCGCGACTTTGAACGAGCGACCACCCCCGTCCCTCTCATCATGACAACGGTCAACGTCAAGACCACCACCAAAACACGCACCCACCCAGACACATAATGGCGACGTTGCGACGCCAAGTCCAGTACGGCGTTTTCCCCCGTGACTCGGGGCGTTAGTGTATTTTTTTAGTTTCCCTTTTCAGTAATCGGTCTCATTTGCGTTGGTATGGACCTGGTAGTGATGTTGTTTCCAGACTCCATAATGCCAGTTCTCTAATTGAAGACCTTCTCTCTTACAGCTTCGTGAGAGTTAAAAGTGTTAATCGACTAGGTGTGATCGGAATTATTGGACCGAGTCGAAGTGAAGCAGGCGGGATTGCGTCACTCGGTATCAGTTTCCTCCATCCTCCTCTCTTGACTCTCATTTCATAAAACCCCGTCGGGGCGCTCCCTCCCCCCTAGCTTCCCCCTAGCTTCTCCACTAGCAATGACTCCCTCCTTGGAAGACGAAGAAGATATCGATTTCGACGACCCACGATTCTTAATCGATCCCGCACCCTCCTCCTCTTCCTCCTTCGAATTAACCTACGCCGATCGTCGAAGAAAAATGATAGGAAGGGGAAGGGAGAAAGCTCGGGCTTCGAGTTTCGAGCAGAGTAAGGTTGGGAGAGCGGAGAGGGAGAGGGAGGTGAGGGAGGAAGGGTTGAGGAGGAATTTGATTAGGGAGGAGGTGGAGAGGGAGCCGGGGCAGGAGGGGAGAAGTGGGAAGGGAAGGGGGAATGTTGGGTTGAGAATGATGAAGTACGTTTCAGGACGTCAGCGGATCGGAGGGCGGTGGGAAAGCGGGTGGAATATACAAAGAAGTAGGTGAAAACAGTCGCTGATGATCGTTTTTTGCGTGATAGGAATATGGGCTTCGAACCAGGGCAAGCCTTGGGTAAGAAACGAACGGTCGCTCAAGCCGAGTTGGAGACGGATGCGTCACGTGCCTCCTCGGGATCGCGGTCGGGATTGGGCGAGGATGATCGACCGAAAGGATTGGGATTTCGAAATGAAGCTGGCACGGCGAATACGGGGACCGGTGAAACGACGGGGCTAGGACAGAAGGGTGGGCATCAGCCGAGGCTGGAACCGATTGCGTTCGAGATTCGGCAGAGTGAGTGTGAAGAAGATCTTTCTCTCTCTTCCGACCTTGAACATGCTTCACCTAATTCGTTCGCTGAAAATTCTTGACGAAACGATCCATAAAAAGAACGAACCGGCCTCGGTATACCCCAACCCAGTACACGACCAAACTTCTCCTTCCTCAACCTCAAGAACGGCTCCTCCACAATCGATCCCCGCCCATTGGAAAACGTCGACTCGTACCTCGCCAACGTCAAAGCCACCCTCGACTCGCGAAAAGCATTCGGTTATTTACGATCCTTGAGAAGGACACTGGAGACATTGGATAGAGGTGCTGGAGTGGAGGATTCGGTCATGTGGAAGGATCCCGACGAGGGGGAGTGGGATGTGGACGAGGGCTCGGCTTTGGCGAAGAAGAGGATCTTGGGAAGGGAGAAGGTTTGGGCTTTGGGCGATCGGGGGGAAGAGGAGGAACGAGGGGAGGTCGGTCGCACGAAAGATGGTGGATCTTTGGGGTATGCGAGAGGACTCAATAATGTGGTCGTGGAGCTGGAGGAAGACGAAGAAGCGGGGCAAGGGGAAAAACCTGACCCTGCGGCAGTGGAAGAAGCCCGTGAACGAGCAGAGTGGATGGCACTGGATACTCGCACACGACTGGCGTATACACTTTCGTACCTTAGGAGGGAGTATCAGTATTGCTTTTGGTGTGGGTGTAGGTATGAGGGGAAAGAGGATCTGGAGGCGAATTGTCCGGGGGAGAATGAGGAGGATCATTGAATTTGTTTTCCTTCTAGCGATGGTTAGGATCCGTGTTGTATAATTTACATGCATCGCTTCAATCGCAGATGTACATCCTGCTATTCGTCTGTTTCGAGACTTCCATCCAACGCTCTCGGCCAAAGTTCGATAGGCAGCACTTCAAGAATCTTGCTTCCTCAATGTGACGTCCGAGTACACGTCAAAGCGACGTTGTACGGTGACCTAAGAATTGGTCGGGAAATGATGTCAGCAGGCATAGTTGCTGCCATGCCCAAATGGCTAACTCACCGGGATCCCTGCTCGAGCCTTATTGATGACGTCCATATCTGAGACCAGGCGAAGGCTTTAGCCAAGACGAAGCCTCACGATAACATAAAGTCACCCCATTACTGACCAATGTCGGCAAACAAGATTCCTTCCTTCTCCTCCATCTGCGCCACGATCTTGCCCCTACGAAGCGAAAAATTCGTTAGCGAAACGTCAATCACCAACAGCGAAGGGACTTGCATTGGATCCGTGACACCCGAGTAGCCCCATGCTTTGTATCCATCTCCATCGGTCGCTCGTGCAGGGGAGCACATTACGATGTAGAATTGGTTGTCGACGGCTCTGGTCGAGGCGAGAACAAGGTCCGTGATCAGCATGGATTGGTTTTGCAGACGTCTGGGGGCTAAGTAACTGACCTTGCGCGCTGGAGAAGATCCCAGTGCAAAGGTCCTGTTGTGCAGTTAAATGCGGCGGGATAGATCATCGCCACACATCCTAAGTAGGCGATCGAGTCAGAGACACTCAGCAGATGTTCACCCCTGAAACTGAACCTCTCTCATTCGCCTCACCTTGACGAGCCGCATGCATCGCCAACTCGGGGAACCGAAGATCATAACAGATACCGATAGCAATCTTGCCGAACTCTGTGTCGAGAAAACCAATCAGCTCACCAGCTTGATGCAACTTTTCAGCCCCACCCGTTGCCCACCTGTCTGAACGATCGTCACGTGATCGCCACCCGTCAACGTCTCGCTCTCTTTGAAGGTAATCCCGCCTGGGATATCGATATCGAACAAGTGGACTTTGCGATGCAGGGCGACGAGAGTACCGTCTGGGGAGAAGGTAGGAGACGAGTTGTAGATCCTGAGGTCTTCGGCAAGCTCGGGGATCGAGCCTGGAGGAAGCAAGGTTTTTGAAGTTCGCTTGAGAGTCAGCTCACTCCAAGGGATTATACTCGGCCACAGTCTTTTCCCCAATATAGTTCTCACCTCCTACGAGCCAAGCATTAGCATCCTTGGCTGCCTGACTGAGCATGCTCAGACTTTCGCTCGACGAAGTTTCGGCCTGCTCCGAGGATGGCTTCGAAGGGTCGAAGGCGATCCGTTCGGCGTACTGCCGGAACGAGCCTGTTGCGTATGGACTATTGAAAATCTCCTGCGAAAGAACTCGAGTCGGTCAGTTGAATTGATCGCCACTTGCCTTCCGTCCAACGGATACCTTGGCTTAGGTGGGGCGCTTCACTTTGAACCCTGTGTAACGTACAGGAAGCACAATCATGTCCGGTTTCCTCCCCTCTCTTCCACCTTTGACAGCTTCAGAGATCTTGACCCTCGCTCGTTCCAAATTAGCCGTCTTGTCGGGTCCTACACCGCCCAATTGGATCAGCGCGATACGGAACGACTTGCCCTTAATAGGCGGGGCGGCCATGGAGGCGATAGTACGGGGTAGGGATAAGTGAGAGTGAAAAACAGATACAATAGGCAGCTTTCGTGTGGCTCGACTGAGGTGTGCGAGCATGCAGGTGGTGAGAGCGGAGAGTCCGGAAGGGAGTGCAGTGGTTGGAATGACGAGCCAGGAAGGGCGAGCTACTAATAAGTTGACTCCGCTCGACGCTGCGCCCCGGAACTTTGCCGAATTAGTGCCGAATCTCGTCGAATGAAAGGGCCGAGTACTAGTTATCGAGACTGCCACTGTTGACTTGAACGGGTGCGTGATTGTGTATATGCTATTTTTTGGTATATATGATAAGAAGGACACGCTACAACAGGGTGAAAGGGGAAGTAAAGGCAAAAGCTACAAGGCGGCCGTCAAGACCAAGACGATTCAAGATAAACTGCTACTCAAAAGGAGAACCCACTGCACCTGCCGGGGTGACCGACGAAACACCCGCTGCAAGATCCAGTCGTGTTCACAATTTCCGCTTACTGCTCTGACGAAGCTGCTCGATCGGTAAAGCCAAGTTGTTCGATACCGGCCCGCCTCGGATCAAATCCTCGACAAAGTTGGCGTTGAAAGTCGGCAAACCCAACAGCCGATGCTCGAGCGCTTCGTCAGCCACGTCTTCTCCGGCTTCCTCATCGAAATCGGTCGTATCGCCATAATCGCTCGTATGACTGTGGATCGATTCCCGCCGGGCCGGGTTTGTCACATCCGCCTTTCTCAATACGGTCGTGACATTGGAGAACCCTTGGTTGATATGCCCGCTCAGTGATGGCGATCCGACCGAAACCGAAGCCGAGCCCGAGCCAGCGGTCGAGGACGAAGCGTGCTGCGTCGTTCTTGCCGCAAGATTCAACCTGGCTCGACGTTGTCGCTCGTAGCGAGCGATGCAGTCATTTTGAGCCTTGTAAAGAGAGTACGGAATCCAGTTCAGGGGCGCGTTAGCGAGATTTACGGCCGAAGGGACGACGGCCTTGAGGCAAACGAGGTAGGCATCCGCGGTCAACCCGTCAGCGCTGTAAATCGGTCCTTGGTGAGTCGTCAAGGGGATCAGAGTGGGAATGACGACGAGGCGCGGCAAGAGAAAATCCATGCAGTCGGAAGAGAAGACGCGGTCGATGAAGGGGCGCAGCATATGGACCAGCAAAGAATGGATTTGCGCCGACTCGGGCGTAAACGGTGTCGTGGATTGAACGAGCTCGAGCAACGTACGCCCTTGGAGCTGCCTCACCGTCTCAAGCATCCCATCGAGGGTCGCCAGAGGCAGCGAAGTGTGCTGTTTCCACACCCTCTCCGCACTCGATCGAACAAGCGAGGCCAGCTCAACCATCGGGAGCGAATGGTGTTGCTTCTCGTCGACGACGAGCTGTAGACCTTCTCCTGGCAACGCCTGTGCGGAGTACGTTGTGCTAGCATCCAATCAGTAATCGCTTCACCGCCGCATGTCAAACACGTGCAAATCAACGCACCTGAACGACCAATGCCGCTCCATAGAACCGGCCGCGGGTGTATCGCCTTTGGCTCATGAAACGGGCAAAGCGATAGGCGTCACGGAAGTGGTCGTAAACTCGGTCGGTCGGCACTGCGAACGCCGTCGCTGTCACTCGGGCCGCGGCTGCGGGTTCAACAAACGTGTAGCCCCTGGCCAGGAGCGCATCCCGCTCAGCCCTCGACCGTATCCGGCGCGTCAGCATCAACAGTTGACCTTGGGTTACGGTGAATTTGTCGCCCGAGTCGCGTGATGAGACCTCAAAGTGACCTCTACAGCAAAGAAGCGGAACGTCAGCAGAGGGAAACTCGCCCATGAGTCGAGAAGGCAACTCACGTATTGAGAATCTGATCAAACAAGACGCCGTTGGCGGACAGCTTTGGCGAGCCAACAAGCTCGGTCGCAATCTCTCGCCCCGCTACTTCGAAGCCCAATACGGCGCTGCGCATACGTTCGTATGCGTCATCGTCGAAATCACCTTCCTGACTCTCTAGATCGTAGTGCCCTTCGTCCTGATCATCAGTTTCCACGTCGACCGGCAACGAAGGACGGCCAGGCGCCGAGGCAGCTTGTGCGACAAATTCCCTTGCGCCGTAGTCTCGAGCATGAACGTCGGCTTGGCTAGAAATGGTCGAACCTCTTCGTGCATCATGGGTTGCGCCAACCTCGGAATCAACTCGTGTGACCGTTGCGAGCGATTGCTCCTTCCAGGCCCACGAGGCACGCAAGAGGGCGACAAAGGCGTGGTCGAAACGTCCGAGCTTCTTGTTGGATGACTCGAGTGACAATCGATTCCGCAAGCCAAACCATTCAAGAACGCCCGTCGGTTTCGCCTTTTCGACCTTGGGAAACAGAGTGGAAGAAGGGAGGAGGCCGTCTGCCTCGCGCACCAAAAGGCGACCGTGGCCGTCCCAGATGGCGGTAGCGACGACGATGCGTTGACGGGCAGCCATTCGTCGGAGCAATCGCTGCTGGCTGATGACGGCAAAGACCAACAGGGAGAGACAGCATACGGGTGCAACGACCGAGACAAGGGCAACTATGGAAGCACACAGATGAGACGATGATGGGTCAATACTGAATGGAGAACCTCAGGGCAGAGACGCAGGCACGGGTGGTGGACTTACGTATCAAATTACGTGAGGTGGTCGCTGGTTTCGATGTCGAACCCTGAATGGCGTAATATTGCGTCCCGAGGAGAGCAACTGAAGAAATGCGGATTCTCTGGTGTAAGTAAATGCTGAAATTCAGGCCGAATTTCGAATAGATAGCGCCCAGCTCACCGAAATGCATTAAGGTTGTGGCAACGGCGAGAATCATGGCGATGCCGGCACGCTTGTACCACCGATGTTCCAATTTGGGCCGGAGTACGACAAACAGCAAAAACAGTCCGACCGAGACGGCGACCATGGCGATCAGGATGGAAAGGAATATGATATATGGGGTGTTGGTAACCCGAGGCACACTGTGAGCAACGTCGACGCCGTTCAGCCCGTCATTCCCAAGAAATTTCCAAATAGGCCGCCATGCACAAACCTATTGATAGCGAGCTGGCCGACGTAATCTACGGAACGAAAACCCTAAAGTCAAACCTTGTACTCGCAAGGCTGGGTAGAAGCATCGTCGAGAAAGACAAGAAACTCACGCATCGCGGCGATCCCACCACCACAGATACACCCCGCGCCAAGGATCTTGGCCACTCCAAGAATAGAAACTGAAGCGGGCACGACACCAAATTCTCCGCCGTCTTCCTCCTCGTCCAGATTCTTGTTGAACTGCTTCCTGGAGCATCGTCCCTTCGTCCGACCCGGTAAGGAGATGTGTGCCAGCTTAGATACGCCGTGCTTAGGGGTCGTGTCGGATGGGTGGGCTGTTTTGGCTCCACCCGGGAGCCCTGCGGTGACCCTCTCTGGCGGCTCGCTACGTGCCTTGTCGTCTCCTCGGGATATTTTTGATTTTGTAACCTCGAGCTCGAGCTCGGGGCTCCCGAGGACGTACTCGTATTCTTCATCAACCTGTCCGACGTTGCTGCCATCTCGGTTCTTGCGACGACCATCGAGGCGCAGGCCGATGGAAGAGAATGCGATCACCATCGACAGGCATGCCACGACCAGCGATAGCAAGGTGTAGCCGACATTGTACGACAGAGGTCTCGGCGGCTCGGTCGAAGGCGGAGGGTAGTGTAGTGTAACCGCTTGATTACCCACCTGTTGAGAGTGAAAGAAACGAACACAATGTAGTGGTAGCGGTCAGTACACGTCCGCACAGTGTTGTCGCGAGGAATTTGCGAGAGCGGGCCCATCTCCGACATTCGCCCAAGTGCTGCGGTGACCCCATCACCAAGTCCGTGGTGCAACTTACGAAGTGCATACCCCATGTCGCTGTGGACCCGAATGAAACGCCTGCACCGACAAGAAGGACGGCATTCCATTTCGCAGAACCACCGGTTCGTCTCAGAAGAAGCTCCAACGTCGTCCAGGCGCCGACCACGGCAATCACGTAAGCCACGAACCTGTGAACCAGACGTGTAGGTCAGCATGATCTGCTACGAGGTGACCATGAAGGCTTGGTGTATATGAGGTCGGACGGGTTGGTTTCGGGAAGGTTCGGGTGGGTCTCGTAGTCGGCGTCACGCTCCATCGTCATTGCTCGTGGTCACCCCCGCACAGGTTAAATTGATTGCCTCCCCGCCGCGCCAGCCGAAATAGGCGGCCGTCCCCAGTCAAGCGCCGCAGCAGAGATTCCTGTATTCATCCAGAGTCCAGTTTAAGTACGCACACGTATATGCCGCTGTAGTGCGTCTCGAGTTGGACATAGTCCGGTCGAGCGGTCGCTCCCGATGTCATCAGGTATTGGTGGCTAGTTCAAAGCCTGCTTCGCCGTCGTGCTGCAGCAGGTCCGTCTCGTTGGTCGGTTGAGGTCGTTTCTCGCTTCGGTTCCGGTTACTGCGGGGTGGAGCGCGAGCGACGGTGATGGCAGCGAGTGGTAAGGCACGAAGGCACAGCGCCGGTCCACGTCAGACTCGAGAGAATGAGCGCAAATTGAGTGGACGAGGTGGAAGGTGCCGTGCTCGCGATGGTCCGTCGGTGTCCGAGTGAGGTGACCAGCAAAGGCCAAATTCACAAGTGCTCCAGATGCAGGGTACAATTGGGAAGCGCGATGAAAGTGGAAGTGGAACCTTTTGAAAGTCGAGGAGGCGTAGAGCGAGCGAGTCCGGCCGAACTGAAAGGCATCATGTAGACGCGGCCCTGCTCGCTTGCTTCGCCCTGTCCCTGAGTTCAGGCCGGGTCTGGGCTCACCAGTGGCCTCAATTGGTGGATTTATCGCTGGTGCCTTGCCCGATGGACCTCCCTTTTTATTTTTACTCCCTCGTTATTACTAGTATTACTAGTGTTACTCATGCGATTCAATGAGCACCTAAAAGTCCGTACGTCTACCAGTAGTACCCAAGAACTGGACGTGCCACCTCAGCTGCCTCTTCGCAGATATGATCGGTGCCGTGCCAAGGGCAATGGTAGTGCACCCCGACCCCGACTCCCGAGTTCCTTTCAAAGTTTTTGGGGTTGACGGGCCACCACTGCCTTTCCACTACCGAGCCTTGCTCATTGAGTGCTGCAAAGAGCCCGAAGCAAAAGAGGATCGGTCGCTATTCCTGTCCGGTTCTCAACACGGCTTGATCGATTTTCTTCGAAGGACCAGAACGGATCGCCCTGTTGGGCCCCGCGGGGATGCGTGCACGTCGGAGTCCGCGGAGCGATCCCGAGGAGGAACGGTTCGTTGCAGCATATGCTCTCTGCAAAGTAGCGAGTTGATGAAAAAAGCTACCTACTGCCGGGCAGACCTTCCCAAACATTTTCGCGGGAAAACCTTGGATATGTTGCCTTACTAATTAGAGCTTCTTGCGCGCGGGATTACTTGTATTTGGATCATTTCACGACATAATTGAAACCACTCCCGATGCGGATAAATTTCTCGGCCGCCCCCGACAGCCTTCCGAGCCCGAGTCGCCACCACAGTGCGCACAGCCCTCTCTGGCTGTCCTTGAACTCTTCGACCATGCACCGACTCTTCCCACAGACAAACAGGGGAGGGGAGGGGGTATGAATGCGATACAATTGCTGCAGTAATTTTGCTAACAAACAAAATAAAAGTAGATGCGAGGAATATTGTTATGTACTGATGGCTGATAGCAGATACCATATGGAAGGGGAAGTAGACGGTGCTGCAGAACAAGAACCACGGTGCTCTCATTCATCCTCGTCGGTAAAGCGGTCAAAGCGAGACCGCATGATGGGTGATCCAGAGATGGCATCGCAGCTGCAAGAGAAAGGCAAGGAAGGAGCTTCGAGGGTAAGCTAAAAGAAGTGCACGCGAGGTCGCGGTCAAAGACCGGGACCCAGAGACTGACTTGGTGAGCAGCTGGATGACGTCACTCCGCGTCCCCTGATCCCACTCCTGGTCGAACCGGATCAAGCTCGTCTCCAGTTCGCCCCCTCGATACACCAACACCGTCGGCAGAGCGTGCTCCTCGGCGTTGGCGGCGAAATCGAGATCCGTGGCGAGCGCGCGCAGGAACTTGGTCCGCGGATACGACCGAGCGATCGACGAGAGGTGCGTATTCAGTTGCGTGCACGCCTCGATATCCTGCGGTGGCTCACAAGTGGTGGTTAATATCAATAATCCGTCGATCGGCTCAGCCATCGACAAGCAGTGGCACTCACTGGCTCGTACAAATGAACGACAACCGCGACGTCGTCGGCCTCATCCTCGACCGCGGCCACGAATTGCTCGAACCCAATCTCCCGCAGGTGCCCAAACTTTCTCTTCTGCTTTGTCTCCTTCCTTTCCCCACTACCCATAAGCTCGGTGATCCTCTGCCGCCTGTACAGCTCCCGTGCGGCCTCGTCACCGACCAGCAAGCGCACGTCGTGCTCGCCTCCCGCAGAGTCGTGACCGTCCAAATCAAGTGAATACGCCACGGCCATCATGCGCGCCGTAGGGGACGGTGGGCGGTTGTGCAGTCCGATCTGTTGATGCGGGTGTTGCTGTTGTTGTTGCGAGCTCTTGTAGTCTTTCAAGACCCCCTTGGGTCCCGTGTTGGATGTCGCACTGACGCCAGCCTCGTTCAACGCGTGCCAGTCCGCGAGCACTCCCTTGGGGCCAGTCTGACTCGCGGCGCCGTTCGCAGCATTGCTCCGTCGAGGGGCGTGGACGGCGTTGTTCGAGCCTTGAGCCATCGAGGGGGAGGTCGGGCTCCTTGGTAATGCTCGACGGGGTGTGGTCGACGAGCTCGAGGCAGCGGACGAGCCCGAGTCGTGCCGTCGATGTTGCTGCCTCGCTGAAGTGGCCCCCGTCGATGCACCGTTACCAGCCAGCGCTGGATGAGTCCCGTCGACGAACGCCACCTCTGCGGCCACCGCATCCCCGCCAAACTGGTCGTTGATGTCCATCGTCACTGTTGGGTTGCGAGCTGGACCGCTCACTTGAAACGATATGCAACCCAAGAGACGAGAGAGAGAGAGCGTGCGAGGACAAAGGCGAAAGCGCGTAAGTGGGCAAGTTGGCGCACGAGCGGCCCTTGACGAGGTTGGACCAGACTCGGACTGAGACAAACTTGAGACGGGGCCGCCAGCGGTGCGACCGATCGCGATTCGCTCTTCCGCCGCGGACGCGCGCACTTGCTCAATTGATTTTTCTTTCAGTTACGGTTAGAGACCACCGGCGTTAAGGACCAGGGCGTGACGTGTGATGTCTTGCCAACAAAGAGGTCGGCGGTGGGGCGGGATGCTGCGAAGGATTGATCGGGCCCGGCAAGTGTTCAAGTCTCGCAAGGAGAGAGAAAGAGATGGACGGATAGGCGCAGCCAGGTAGGTAGGCTGGTGCGACAATGAAACCTGCAAGACGCACACTACTACGATAGAACGATTGGAACCGCCCTACTACTGGAAGTGATCGGAGCCCTACGGGCTCGCGCCCGCGCGCGCACCAGCCATTCTCGGGAAATCGAGCTAACTCGCAAGGCAATTTTTCATCACTGCGAGTCCGGCCCAGGCTTCAATTGGTAGCCGGCCTCCGATGAAAAGAAGGGTTGCTTGTAGACCCCGGATTGTCATGGACCAGTCAGGGTTGCCGTATCGCATGCTCCAAACCTGAAATTCCTATAATACTAAGGTGTTGATGTGAACCTTGAGTTTGGACCGTGCGAAAATGGGACGCGCTTACTATTACCTCTTCCTTCCCCCACCTTTGCGTTCACGTCAGCTCAGCCTCGCGCCTCGGCTCCGCTCATTTCATCTCAAATTGTCACCCATGACCTTAGAGCCCTTGCTGCAATGGGCTCGACGCCAAGGGGGCCCCACTGGCATTATATGGTCGGTGGGGTACACCCTGCCCCGTCCACCCCCACTTTGCTGGCCTTGCCTCCGAAGTTAGCCATCGCCGATTGTATTTCACTACCCTATCATCGCACGAGGAGTTCATCCTTACGACTACAAACCCTACGATCTATCGATCCCCTGATCGCATCGGATCATACAGTCTGTGGGCGCCATGACGCGATACAATCTTCATCGAAGGGACCGCAACCTCGCCTTCCCCAGACCACGTCGATGGTCGTCGTTGGGCGAGTCAGCGACTTTCCGTAGCTTCCCAGCATGGAGGCGCAGTCAGCAATAAGTTTGAACAAAGAAAACCTGGCAACGGTCGCAACGAAGAACAAGATGAGGAATTGTAACGCTTCCCAAGGACTTGAGGAAGCGGAGCGCGCGCGGCAGCTGCGGATAATTTGGATCCCGACGAATTGACCACCGAATGAGTGATTAAAGCTGGCAACGAACGGGAAACACTCAGCTTCTTAACTAGGAATACCATGCATCAACAATAGCCGTCTTTTCCTGTGATTTTCAGGCCCAGCCTCCACGAACGTCCCTCAGTGGATTTGGGCTCCCTACACTATCTGACCCGACTCTCACTGGCAGTGATGCCTTCTGTGCCCTGTGCCCTGTGCCCTGTAGCAGAAATACTGGACGACTACTCCGTCTCGGCTCACTCACGCGAGACAATTTGCACTTTAGGGTCTGCCCGCCTCCAATTTCTAGCGCAACCGCCTGCTGAATTATCGTCGTACGACACCAGGGCCGGCAGGTTTCGCGGCACCGTAAGTCGGCGACGTCGCGTTTCGGTTTGCGGATCCGAGAACGATCGGTTTCACTCGGCAGCGGTGGATGATCTTTTAATGGGCACAGCGAAGATTGTGACCAACTTACCACGTATAGCACTGTAAGTATTACTCTCAAGGCTCTACGCGAATTCCGTCATTCAGGTACCAGATGGGCAGACTTATGTCGGGATTAGACCAAAGCATCCGAGGCGAAATAAGATAAAATTGGCGCGGCGAGTGCCTGAGTACAAACCATGGTTACGAAAGCAGTACTTACGCTTTACGTACTCGCTTCAGAGAGGAGAGCCTGTTCCTAAGCAAATTGTAGCCTCGATAATTCAGCTGAGCAAGCCAGATTGTCCACGCCTGACCTGTTCGTCGTTCGTAACGAGAGAAAGCAAGTCTCGATAGCCAAAGTTATCGTCAGTGCTGTGTTTCACAATACAGTATCTACCAATCTAAACAGGTGGGATTGTCGGTACTACCTTAGGAACGTTGTGCAAGCACCGATACATTTACGAACACGACCATTGCCGCTGCGCGGGAGAAGCCCGAGTCTGTCGGAACCACTCGACGTTCGACTCCTGTCCGCGTCGACTCGGTCGCTCTAGCGTAGACGCAAGTGCGTTCAGGCCCGCCCGCGTGTTTTCTATTGTTGTCAACGTGATCCATCTCTCCATCCATGTTGTTCGACACATCTTTCACTTCTCGCATGAATAACGCCGAGACTTCATCTGCGACGAAGAGTCGAGACAAAGTCCTCGCTTCACCTGCGTGTGTGAAGTGCGGCTGTCTCAGTCTCATCCTGAGTCACTGAGCTTAGACATGCCTGGCGCGGCCAATTGGCCAACGGGCGGGCGGCTCGCGCCGCGCGCGAGGGTACCTGAAAACGCCGCGCCCGCCACATTGGCAACAGGTGAACAGATAGGTCATCGGACTGCTCATGTACCAAAGGAAGTCAACGTGAGAAAGACTCTATTTAGAGGCCGTCTATTCCTCGTTTGAGTAAGCATCTTTCGCGATGGAGGTCGTTCGAAAAAGTCCCAGCAGTTGTAGTGGAAGCGAAGCCAACCTCGGCTCCTTGGCAGCGGCAACTTGCTCTTCCTATCTTTTGTCTATGACACCCAATTCACGGTCCTTCAAATGGGGACACTCAAGTGCTTTTATGATCCACCGTTTCTCCACAATGACCAACGTATTATAGGTCAGCATCAATGATGGGTCGTGGGTCGTGGCTGTTGGACGCAGACATCAACTTGAAGGTGCGAGTATGGTAGCGAAGAGCCACTTTGCGCAAACGCAAACTCATCCGCAATTTAGCCAGTACGCGGCACTTCCACCGCATTATTCTGCAAAAAACCAAACAAGCACACCCACCCATGGACCATTGTGCGCCTTGAGCTTGATGACCATCGCAATGAGGTCAGCTCGAAAAGGATAGAGCAATCCCCGAACCCGGGACGGCAAGATAGAAAGATTTACTGACGATATAACGTCCTCACGTAGTTCTTTGCGACTCTCGATGTACTCTCCGAGATGGGTGACCTCCTGTGTGGGACCGGTAACGAAGTGTAAGCTTTTGGCTTACTCGAGTTGACTAGCGAGTGCGGCTTGTGCGGACAGGCTCGTTGCGCCGCTGGGCCGGGAAAGGAGGCACAGAACCAGACCTGGCTCACCTCCGAGAGGAAGGAGTGTTCGAAAGCGAGGGCCGGGTCCCACAGTGCGCAAGCAGTAAATGATTCGGAAACCTTTACTCGGTAAAAGTATTCCACCGTACGCGCTTATGAACCTCTCCAACAGGCAGTGAGGGACGACCTGCTCCTGATGAAGTGAGGATGCACACTTATCGCCTTCGTAATTGACCTGAACTCGAGCGCAGCGAAACATCACTCTCAACTCGTCGGTCCCTCTTTTTCGCTCCGGATCAAAGGTGAGCTCGAAGCCGGTATCGGTCGCAAAGCACTATGGACCACATGGGTTTTTTATCACTTAGAAGAAAGTCGCAACCAGCCTCGCGCAGATCGCGACATTACCGAATGTGTTAAGAAATCACGTACGACGCCCGACGAGACGTTCGGGCGCCGAACGGGCAGAGACCGAGAATGTGGGAGTTGTGAAAAAAGTCTTTGATGTTACAGCAATGAAAACTCTTTGAGGGGTGAAACACTTTTCGAGAAAGAATAGACCAAAAATTGATGAAGACGTCGCTGACAAGAAGCGATTACGCCCTTCATGGGGGATAGAAGATTCCTCGGGATCCGGGAAAGGTTTCCCTTTTTGTACGAGCAAGAATAAGTGGAGTGGTGAGGTTTCGGGTTGGTCGTGATAGGGATCGTTTTCAATCTAATCGGTGCATCGTCTCGATCAATTAGAAGCCCATTCCGCCTCCCATCTGTTTACACAAGAGGTAAGAACGACGTCAGTTCATGACCAAGCAGCAGCGCCCGAGCTATCAAAGACTCACTCCTCCCATTCCGCCGGGCATCCCCGGCATGCCACCGGCGCCCTTCTCCTCCGGCGCATCGACGATCGAGCACTCCGAAGTGAACAGAAGCGACGCAACACCCGAGGCGCGCTGCAGACTCGTCTTGATGACCTTGTAAGGGCTGGTGGGAGAAGACGCAAAAAATCAGAGTCAAGCCTCATCGTGAAGTGAAAGAAAGAAGTTGGCACGACTTACTCCAAGATACCAGACACCATCATATCAACGTACTCGCCCTTGGCAGCATCATACCCCCAGTTGAACTGGCCCTCGGCCGAGTACTTTTCCAGCAGGGTACCGACAATGACGGACCCCTCCTCGCCGGCGTTTTCGACGATCGTCCGTATGGGCTTAGAGATAGCGGATCGAATGAGGTCCACGCCGAGCTTGTGGTCAAAGTTGGGCGATGGCAACTCCTTGAGAGTTTGCGATGCCTTCAACAACGCCGTTCCACCACCGGGGACGACGCCCTCTTCCACAGCGGCACGAGTGGCGTTGAGCGCGTCGTCAAAGCGGTCCTTCTTCTCGCCGACTTCGACTTCGGAGCTGCCGCCAACCTTGATGACGGCGACGCCGCCACTGAGCTTGGCGAGGCGCTCCTGCAACTTGGTGCGGTCGTAGTCCGAGGTCGTGGGGTCGACCATCGCGGCGCGGATTTGCTCGCATCGGTCCTGCAAGATAGCGAACGTAGATGATCAGTAAACAAGCGCTCGTGAACCTCCCAATCAGGACATTTGACAGCTCACCGAGATCATGGTCTTCTCCCCCGATCCGTTGAGGAGGATGGTGTCCTCCTTGGTGATCGTGACGGAGCCCGTCGAGCCGAGCATGTCCGGCGTAGCCTTTTCGAGCTTGATGTCCAGTTCGTCGGTAAAGACGGTCGATCCGGTCAAGATGGCCAAATCACCGAGGATCGACTTGCGGTTGTCACCGAAGCCGGGGGCCTTGACAGCCGCGACCTGGAGTTGACCACGGAGCTTGTTGAGGATGCAAGCTGCGAGGGCCTCACCGTCGATGTCCTCTGAAATGATGAGGAGAGGTCGTCGAGCCTGAGCCGCGGCTTCGAGGGAGGGCAGAATGTCCTGGATCAACGAGATCTTCTTCTCCGAGAGCAGGATCAAGGGCTTTTCGAACTCGACGCGCTGGGACTTGATGTCGGTGACAAAGTAAGGGGAGATGTAGCCTCGATCGAAACGCATGCCTTCGGTGATCTCGATCTCGTCCTCGATCGTCTTGCCCTCCTTGACGGTGATGACGCCTTCCTTGCCAACCTTCTCCATCGCCTGAGCGATCAGGTTGCCGACGTGCTGGTCGCCGTTGGCAGAGATGGTCGCGACCTGGGCGATTTCGGCCGAGGTGGTGATGGAACGCTTGTGGGTCTCGAGGAACTTGATGACGGCGTCAACGGCGGCCTGCGAACCTCGTCGAAGGTCCATCGGGTTGCACCCGGCGGCAACGTTTTTAACCCCCTCGGAGTAGATGGCGCGAGCGAGCACGGTCGCGGTCGTGGTTCCGTCACCGGCTTCCTCGTTTGTTCGATTGGCTACGTCTTGGATCAAGCTGTGCAAGTGCAAAACGAGTTGTGTTTAGTGCGGGCTCGTATCGTGCTTTGATGCAACAGGTTTCTTACCGAGCTCCGAGGTTCTCAAACTTGTCCTGGAGGGTGATGCTCTTGGCGACGGTGACACCATCTTTGGTGATCTGTGGGTTGAGCGGTGACGTTCAGTTTCGAAAGACAGAAATCAAAGCTGATCAAAGGTACGAGGCCGACGCACCTTGGGTCCGCCAAAGGCTTGTTCGATGATGACGTTGCGTCCCTTGGGTCCGAGAGTGACCGAGACGGCCTTCGCAAGCACCTCGACACCGGCGAGCAACGCCTGGCGACCTTGGTTGCCAAACATCAACTCCTAGATAAGGGTGGTGGGGTGTAGTTTATTGCCATTTGGAAGAGCGAGAGCGAGATGGTGGAGTGGGTCAGCTGGGAAAATGCGCGGGCGTGATTGGATTGGCTTACCTTGTGTGCGAATCGACGGGTGGTGAGGCTGCCCGAGGCGTGGTTCATCCTCGGCTTGACCGTTCGGACGGCGGATGATCGCAGCATGGTGGTAGGATGTGCTGTAGTTGGATGCTACAGGGTACGAAAGAGTGCGAAAGAGTGCGCGGTGGTGCGAGAAGAAGGGAAAGGAAAGCAAAAGGAAATGTGTCGGCATGGCGATCCGCGCGAGTTTCCACGACTGTCCACAGCCTTCCACAATTCCACCGCTGTCGCTGTCCACGAGATTCCACGAGCTTCTCTGGAGAGCCGCGCGAAGGGCAACAGCCGTCCAACTTTCCCTGCCTTGGCTCGTTGACTTTGCCAACCATTTTCACGCCCTCACCCACCCACCCACCCACCACCACCATGGTCAGTACAGCTCCTCCACCCCTTCAGATCCCGCTTGACGTTTCAGGTTTCAGACCCGGCCGAGGTCGACTGCTTCGCACCGTAGCATAGCGTTTCCCCATCCACACGCTAACCGTCTGCAACCTCCTATCCGACCCGCAATGCAGTCGCTCACTATCAAAACTATCAAATCCCTCGCCCCCTTGCTGGACCGAGTCTTGATCCAACGTGCCAAAGTAGTCGAGGTAAGACCACACGCCTCTCTACTCTCCATCCTGTGCTCATCTCCCTAACCCGTCTAACCCCCCCGTTCCTCGGCTGGAACGCCTACAGAAAACCGCGTCAGGTTTGTTCCTCCCCTCGGCAGCCAACAATTCTCCCCCACCTGAAGGTCTTGTGCTCGCCGTCGGTCCCGGTGCACCAGGGAAGGATGGCCAGATCGTACCCGTCTCCGTCAAGGCCGGCGATCGAGTCGTCCTTCCCGCGTTCGGTGGAGTCGGCGTCAAGGTTGGAGATGAGGTAAGCTCACCGAAATAGCTACCTGTACCGGAACGGCAGTGCTGAGCACACCCTCATTCGCTCGTTCAGGAATACCAACTTTTCCGCGACTCCGAGATCCTCGCCAAGTTGAACGAGTAAAGCAGGAGGCCATTCGGCAAGACAAGTTTCAGTTTTTCTAAAAAAAGGATGCAAAGCAACGATCTCTTTTTGAATGTACAAGAAGGAATAATTAAGACGTCGTGATTCTCCCCTCTCAACCTCCTGGCCTCGACGGCTAGAGTCGGCGGCCGCTTTTAGGTCACGTGAGAGAAACCGGCATGGAAATTTCACTGGGTGTCTTGTTTTGACGAGAGCGGTG
The DNA here is from genome assembly GCA_001244265.2 of Microbotryum lychnidis-dioicae p1A1 Lamole. NCBI lineage: Eukaryota > Fungi > Basidiomycota > Microbotryomycetes > Microbotryales > Microbotryaceae > Microbotryum > Microbotryum lychnidis-dioicae. The sequence goes on from CDLV01000005.1 coordinate 1,505,791, forward strand.
TTGACTTTGATTCGAGAGAGAAATAGCGAAGCCACGTATCTGCTGCGCGGCACAATGCCCGCTCGGCCGATTGGTGCGACGGCCGAGGTGAGGCTGACCACCGCGCGAAACCCTGAGTGAGGACAGAGGAGACCAGAGGAGACGGGACGGGCCAGAAAGTGGAGCTCAACGCCAAGTCCCACGCTCGGCTCTTGCGCGCATGCAACATTCTACCCTCCAGCAGCTCTAGTCACCCATCTCGTGCATCCGCTCCTGAGCGTCCCCTTCTTCGTTGGCGCTCGTACTGGATGGCCGCCAATCTTTACTAGTCGTCGCATGCCAACTACCACCTGCACCCGCGCTCGGCACTGCTCGCGCGCGGCCCGCGTCGACGATCTGCGCCATGCCACAAAACAGGAGATCGCGTCGGTCGAAATATTGTCTGGATCAGGTGAGTCTATATGTTTTGCAGGGTAGAATTGCGTCGAAACGTCAAAAATCTGCAAAAGCGCCTCGGTGGTGAAACGTGTGTTTCGTCCTCAAATGTCAATTTTTTGCAATGCGCCTCCGGCTGGGCTTTCTGGGGTCCTCTTACCACCGCTTGAGCAGGTGTGTAATAAGCAACTTCTTGGTCTGCTCTCTTTGGTCCGTCGATCAGAGCCTTACCACCGCTTGAGCAGGCGTCAAAATTTCATACAACGGTCTCGTGAAAATACCGCCCAGCAAGCCCACTTGATCAGCCCAGGCCCCCGCCCTCAGCTAGCAGCTGCTCCCCGAGCGCGCGTGTGGCGCGTGCACTTCATGCCTCGAGAGGTCATAATCGCTAAGCTCAACTAGCGCTCCCTCTGGGAGGGGCGTCGAGCTTACATAATCACCATACTCGAGGCCCCGAGACATCGCGCTGCGCCGAGCTGGCGTTGGAGCCTTGGAGGCCTATAGCCGAGCCGAACGGGCTCCGAGTCACGGCTCGGACCTCCTGGCTCCTGGCGTCCTGCATGATTTGACAGCCGCGATGCGAAGGCTTACAACATGTGAACATTTAAAAAATACTGACCTAAGTAGATAGGTTTCCAGGTTGTACCGCAGGTACAGTCGGGGGGCGGGCAGGCAGGCGGGCGGCCTGGCGGGCCAGCGCACCTACTGCGGTCGATGCTGTGCCACCTCAGTTGCCGACAGTAGGCAGGTGGCTAAAATAGGTTCATACCTACTTAGATTTTTGAAAGCGTCCGTCAAATCAGAATTATCTTTAATAGTAGGGACTGCCACTTCCGCAGCTCAGATCCGGTGTCGACTTGACCAACCGCGGCCGCTGGCATTATGACGCCGAGCCGCCCCGCCCTGGGAGATTCGGCGCTAGAAGAACATTGGCTTGTTTCCCGATGACTCTCGGAAATCCGGCCTCTATCTTTGGAGGAGAAGACCAGACGCATGCTTAGAAGCCGCGACTCACCGTCTCGAGTCCAACCATTCAGATTCCCGAAGCTCCGATGAGCGCGCGCCGAGACGCTGAGCCGCGTCGCGAGAAGGTGCGCATGGATCGATTAGTACCATGCCTTACAACTGCCGCTCTGCTGCTAATGGTCCGTTAGATAGGCTCAATCGCCGAACTTGCAGGATTCGCGTCGGCGTCAGCGCTAGCGTTTCTTCAACTGGGTTCATCTTCAGTTCAGTCCCTCCCACTCGCTCTCACCTTTCAGACGTCTCGATCAGCATGCTGTCCCGCTTGGTTTTGCTGTGGCTTGGTCTGTCACTCGTCAATGTCGCGGCAGGTGCGAATGGTTTATTGTGAGAACTTTATTCGCAGCCGCTGCGCACGCGACTACCAGCTGCTCGGCCCTTTGTCGCCGCCGAATGTCAACGTGCCGCTCAACTGATGCCTGTGCTGGAAAATTTGTCTGCAGAGGACAATATTGGCCTGCTTACGGGACACAAAAACCTCAAGCCGTCGACTGGTCACGGACCGATATTGGGTACTACTTTGGTGCGTGCCGGCTGTGATGAGAGCACTTCAATCATGAGTCGTCGCCGAGTTGGGCCTTGTGACCTTGGCAGGCTTGGCGCGCTCCGGTCGTGGTTGAACTGACATCTAGATCTGTGATCTCCGTGCTCCCTCTCGGCGATGCGACGATGTGTGATCACAGTCTCCGAAACCGATGCCACAGGGTTCAACATTCCCAAGGGCCAGTCTATATCGGCTCTCAAGACGTTCGTGTCCACAGCACACTCGAGTAAGTCGTTCAAGTCGAGCTCGGACGCCGCCCGCTGCACAGTCGAAGCGTCGACGCGTTGACGCGAGGGCTCGCCGAGTCGCGGAGAGACGCGTCCCAGTGCATCTCAGTTCTGATGAGAGATTGGACGACTGACTGACCCACGTGGAATCGACCATCTGATCCTGTTTTCCACAGAACGCAAGAAGGCCGTATTCACAATCGGGGGCTGGACGGGGTCGAGGTACTTTTCAGATCGAGGTGAGAATCTTGTTTCGGTGCGCGTTCTCGTAAGTGGCTGACCTTGCTCTTTCGTGTGAGCTGCAGTCGCTACAAGTGGCAATCGTACGAAGCTCGTGGCAGCAATCAGGGAATTTCTTGTCAAGTACGACTTCGATGGCGTTGACCTTGTAGGTCTCTTCGGGCTAGCTTGGTGCCTGTATCATGCTGCTCTTTCGTGCGCAGTCCAAAACTCAAGCTGATCTGCTTCACGCTTGGAAGGACTGGGAGTACCCAGGATCGCAAGGCATCGGTTGCAACAAGGTCCGGGCTACCGACTCGGACAACTTCCTCCTTTTCCTCAAATCGCTTCGGGCAACCCTCGGGTCAAAAAAGCTCATCACCGCCGCCATTGGAGCATCGGGTCTCATCGGTGCCGATGGAAACCCGCTGACCGACATGAAAGCCTTTGGAGCGGTCTTTGACATCATCAACCTCATGACATACGATGTGGGTGGGCCATGGAGCCCGACCTCGGGACCCAACTGCCCTTTGAGGACGTGCAACAGCGACACGAGTGTGATGCAAGTGGTCCAGGCTTTTAAGAAAGCTGGGATCCCCGCGTCCAAGATGATGCTCGGCATCCCCGCCTACGGTTACTCGTATCAGCTCAAGTCCTCGACGCTGGCGTCGAAAAGGATCGACGGCTATGTTTCACGTGTCTATCAAGCCAAGACGAGCACGACACCCAAGGGCTCAAAGACGGACTCGAATGCCACCAGCACCGACGTTTGCGGTGTTCGGTCGGCTTCTTACAGTGGCATGTGGAACTATGTCAATCTCATATCGGAAGGGGTATGTTGTACATAGAATTCGTATACGCGGCCTCATATCTGGAGAGCCATCTAATCGCTGTGCTGCCCTACTTCGGTTTGCTAGATCTTGTCTTCGAACGGTTCGGTTGGCCACATGGGTTTCACGCGATACGTCGACTCGTGCTCCGCCACGCCTTTTCTCTTCAATCCAAGGACCAAAGTGATGATCAACTACGACGACGCCTATTCTGCGGGTCAAAAGACGGTGAGTCCCTTTGTCCTGCCCCGTGGTATCTTCTATGCACTGAAACGAGGCCCTTTGGCAACTCTGCCCGCCACCGCAGGCATATGCCATGTCTCAAGGTCTCAAAGGCGTCTATACCTTCGACTCCGCCGGATTCAACACCGCCGGTATGTCGCCGGACTCAATTACTCGGACTCTTTAGTTTACTTTGGGCGCTTCACTGACATTGTACTATTCACTTCACTCAGTCCTGAAAAGTATTCGAAACAAGCTTGATGCTTGAGGCGACCCATCCTTCGCTCGATGATGCCCCGAGCCCACCCAACCCAATCTTGAACTCTCTTGCGCGGCCTGGTGCCAAGCCTGGTGCAACACTCTATACATATCTGTGTAAAATATTGACTATACAGAATCTTGCTTTCTTGCCGGGCTCCCTAAGTTTGGTTATATATTTTCTCAGCCTCATGATGCAATGAAGGCGAAACTCGGGCTTTCGATACCAGACTGCATTCACATGGGCTATACCTGGCACGGTTCTCAGCCAAAGTCTTGCAGCTGACAGGACCACAAATAAAGTAGCGAATTTGCGGTGATGTCAGAGCTTGGGTCAGCAGCCCTGTTTAGGCCACCGGATCCTTTCCGCAATATCTGACCGCGGGCAGGGTCGCCGCGCCTCGAGCGCTCTGCCCCGGCCGCTTCTACCGTGGGCTTGTGAGGAGCGAAGCGCCCGCAGGATCTGCTGCTTGATTCCAGCAAGAGCGGAAACCTGAGCTTGCGGCAAACTTCCTCGCATGCGCAGGAAAGCCAGGGGGGCGGGGGACGTAAGACTGTGCTATGGGAGTTGGATGGCGCGGGCTATTACTGAGCACGGACCTCTGACGCGCATGTGTCTGACTAGTTTACCCACACACACCAAAAAAAAAAAAAAAGGGGCCTACAACAATACAACTTCAAGTACTCCTGATGAATGTCAGCAGTGCCGACGATTCAGGCGGTACCCTTCCCCCTGGTGTAGTCGCTACATCGTCGCCAACAGTGCAGTGGCGGGCTAGTACCCGTCCTTTAGTAACAAGATGCGTCATCCGCCAGCCCTGAGGAAGCGTGAGGATATCGTTCGACGATGTGGGGCGAGCCCGGACCTGGCTGACGAGCCGCTCTCTTCTTCCTCCTGCCCCTATCCTCCACCGCTCAACCCCACGATGGAGACAACTGCGACCTACCTCGAGCCGTTGGGTAGTGAACTATCCTCCCTTACCTCCACAGCTCATGACGCAAGTGAACTCGGCCTCTCGCACGTCGACGACATCATCGCTCGCCTCGAACGCGCGAGGGCCCCGCTCATCAACGCTCCGGACATCTCCACCTTTTCAATCGACGGCGACGCGACCATGATGACCGATACTTCTTCAACTACCATATCGATAGCGGGTCACTTGCTGCCATTGTCGATGATGCTCAAGTCGTCGGCTACGGCGGCCAGTGCGGCCCACAAGGAGTGGTCCTCCGCCGTGTCCAAGCTCGCCAAATCTGTCGACAAGGTTCGTAGCTCTGGGTTCTTGATGTTTTTGAAACGTTCTTTGAAACAACTGTGTTCCGAACTCGAGCAGAAATTCCCTTCGCCTCCTCGGGCGTTGTTCCCCCCGGCAGCTCAGAAGCAGCTTGTTGCCGCGTCATCAGCCGCAGCCCCGTCGTCGAACAGCAACTTCAGCGAGGGTCTCACACCGCACGGTGCCACAGCACCCTCAGCACAGGCATCTCTCGAGACGTCCCCCGCTTCCTCCACTTCCACTTCGACTGCTTCCCTTCTCCCCTTCGGCTCCCTCGAAACGACCGCCGCACTCAACTCGACCATCGCGCTGCACCTTGCCCGGATAGGCGCGTTCGAATCCCTCTCCTCTTTGAACGAACAAACCCACCACACCGTCCAGGATGCGGTGCCCGATCGACTTCTTGCTTCTTTGAAAGAACTGCATCGTATACTGGCCCATCTCAAACAAGGAGTGTGTACGAGTGCGCTCGAGTGGATCGAACAAATACGACGCTCATCAGAGAAGCCAGGCTCAATCGACGACGCGGCGCACCAAGCCAATTCGGATCCCGACCCCAACTCAGATCTCGAATTCGAGCTCCGGAAAGAAGAGTACATCCGTCTCCTACTCTCCGCCTCATTGGACGACAGATACATGGCCGAACAAGAGCCCCTCTTGGCGCAGAACTCTTCCTCTTCTTCCCACGACAGGCGCCAGCAAGGCTCGATCAACTCCGCCCTTCGTTACGGCGGGCATCATTTCCGACGCTTGATGACGCCCTCTCGAAGAAGTCACATCGAGGCCTTGTTGACCGCGCCGATCTACATGCCGTTTGAACGCCTTCTCTCCTCCCCCTACGCACCCATTTTCGAACCCTACGCATCGACGACATCCACCCTATTGCGGGCCGACTCGACACCGACATGCGCCCTGTTCACCGCCGCTTTCCTCTCGACCTTGGACTTGCCCAGAGATAGTCCCCTCACGGTAGTGACCGACATCGGTGGGAGTGGGGCGATGGCCAAGATCCATAAAGTGCGCGCGGTGATGAAGGAGCAGAAAACGTCGTGGAGCGCGATTGGGGAATTACCGGTACGTTCTTTTCGGCAAGCCAGGCTCTCGATGGAGCCTCTGATCCTTCTGTTGGCGATCTCTTTCAGGTTGAAGTCCCCCTTCCCACCAATCGTCGTTACCACTCCATCTTCGCCTGCCCCGTCTCGAAAGAACAATCGACACCTACGAATCCACCAATGTTATTAACCTGCGGCCACGTGATCGCCCGAGAGAGTTTAGTTCGCTTGGCGAGAGGGACTCCGTAAGTTCTTGTGGGGGAGGGAGTGCTTGGCTTTTGGTATCGTTTTGCTAAGACATTTTTATATTTGACTTTGCCTCCGAAGCAGCACGCTTAAATGCCCCTACTGCCCCGCTATCTCGAACGCCAGTGCGGCTGTGAGGGTCAACTTTTGAGTGATTGACCGAAGAATGCAGTGATCATGTTGTCGTGTCAATGTTTTTGTAAAGCATGTGCACAATTCCTAAGGGTTTTTTTGTTTGTTTTGGTAATGCTCCGCACCTTGTTTTGTAAATCAGAGTTCATCGTTTAGAAATTCGTATCCGTGAAGAGAAGAGGAAAGATCCTAATAGGGCTGGTCTTGACCAAACCTCGAGTCGGTTGCAGCTGGGAGTACGCTAGAGTATACAGCTACGAGGTACTGAGACAAAGTGCTGTGGGTGCTGAGAGATGCCGAACGGAACGCGTGACGATCGAGGATGTGTGTGGCCACTATAATAGTACATAGCCCGAAGTAGCGACTCGGTGTACTTTTCCGCGATAGTTTTTCGAGCGAGTTCGTTGTAAGGGTTTGATCCCTCAAAGGTCGCGAGAACTGCTACAATCGACTGTTGACGCGTTCGGTTCGTTTCAGGTTGATCTCGTCTAAGTCGTCTAAGTTGTCTAAAGGAAAGAAAGACTATCCAAAGGCACTGTGACAAATCTATTCAAACGAGAGGAGAGCAAGTTGTCTCAGTTGTGGGCAAGGCCCCCGGGAGGGGCGCACCCATCACATTCGTCGTCAAAGACCGCCGGTGTAAGGTATGCGTCTCTGATGTGCATAAATTACAATCTGTCGTTCTTGACCACTAGACTAAAAGCAAGTCGTAACTAGAACTCGGCAGTTCTAGCTACTCAGAGGCTACTTATAGGGCTGTTCTGTAAGGCATCCCCTTACAGCCGGTCTGACCCGTGATTCTCGATTCATAAATGACCCGGGTGAAAGACACGACACTACAAAGGACATGGCCAATGAGGGAAATTTGCCTTCTACCACGCAACTCGGGGAAGGGGGACCGGGGGACAGGCGGCAATTGCATTCAAAAGACCGAATCAAGGGGAGTAATCGCGTGGGCCGAGCCATTCTTATGGGTCAAGGCGCTGCCCCCTTTCGAACGGCTCGCTATTTCAATCTCAGTAGTTCAGGGGTCTGCCTGAGACCGAGAGCGGCTAGGCTGTGCCCATCCGAGGTATGGTCTACATGATATGCAACGAGTCAAGACCACCGAAGATCTTTGACAGAGACTTCCTTACGTATGTAAAGACTTCAACTTGGCTCCAGATGTGGTGTTGGTGTGCATCGTTGCGGCAACTTCAAGCGCGCTTGGGCCCCAGATCCGGCAGAGGCGATGGTGCTTAGGAGGTGGAAGCGCGCGTGCCGCCCTTTCGGTCCTTGTTAATCTCAGACTCTGAACACGTGTAGAAAGACCTTGGGACTCAAGATTACTGAGTTCGATAAGTCGCCAAATCCGCCCGGTTCGGCCCGAGAGCCCGATAGAGCCCGATATTCCCAGCGCGCTATAATTTCGGGGGTCGCACAGGATATGTGCTTCTTTCCCTCTCTCTCGCCACACCAACACACAGTCTCGTTTCATCCACGTGATTCCAACCGTATTTCCTACATATACCCTCCCGAGATGCGCTTCTCCCTCGCCTTCTTTGCCGTCCCTTTCTTGGTCGGCCAAGTCGTGGCTAGGTGAGCTAGTGTTCGGTCTTGGTCTTCGAGCCGAGCAAGCCACAGCGGGTCCGCATTTGTGGCGCTGACTCGACCAAAGCCGCCTTCCCCGCTTCTCTTCCATTCCCCAGCGTTTCCGACTGGTCCGCCAAAAATGGCTCGTTCAAATGCACCTCCAATGAAGCCGGCAAGGGAGGCAAATGCATGTAAGTTGTTCGGCCTTTCCCACCCAGCTGGGGCACACCCAAGAGCTGAGTTGGGCCCCCTCGCTCGCATAGATACCGAACTTCCATGGTGATTTAACCTTGGTTGAGTACATTGATTTAAACAGGGTCTGTGTCCATTCAAATTTGGATATTTTCAATACGAGGTGAACCAACGTGTTACACATGCTCTGTAGGAGGGGGAAGCTAACATACTTCTCCCCGCTGCCATCGTTTCTTCGGAAACTTGCCGGTTGTGTGGGCAGTCTAAGCCAAGCCTGCGGCAACTGCGGTGAGTTCTGCACCTCAAATGTCCATGCGTGATGCGCAACCCGAGCGTGATGGTAGGTCCAGTGATCGATCTTGATCTCAATATGCAGTCACCGATCATAGTCGATAGCTTACCGCGCGTCTACCGAATGACTATGTTCCCTCCTTTCCAGCACACGCCCTCCCCAGCTTTTGAAAATCCTCCTTCATCCGCTCAGTACCATATTGCCAGCGACTTATCTGCCCAGTTTCAAATGAAAACTATGTTCAAAGTTGGGACTTGAGCTTGAAGAGGTTCTTCAGAGTCCAATGAAGGGTCGTAGATCTTGAAGCAAGCGCAAGGGTTCCCCGCGCGGCAAACCGAAACCGCTGCTGACTCCTGAATCGAAATGCCCTCGCTCCCCACCCCGCTGCAGTCCGGTTGTTTCATCACCTCCGAGAGCATGTCCTGAGCGCCGACACTTCTATGATGATAGCCAAGTGGGAAACCACGCATCGAGGAAGGTAGGCTTATCACCTGAAGTTTGCCTACGCCGTTACGGATCACACCGTGACAGGTCTGTGCATTTGACGCCCCGAACTGATTTATCCAGATCGAATTGAAATATTGTACCGATCCATCATTCATCCACATACATGAGTGCCGAAACTCTAAAACTCTTTACCCCTCTGACAGTTTGTGTACGATTATACCGCCTGAATTGGCTCGCTTGCGACCTGTTCGGCACCTATGCCTACGCCACCCGGCCGCTTCCGACCGGCATCGACGCGCAGCAAGCGAACCCTCAACGGGTCATCTCCACACTGCCTGGACTACATGCCCAAGACACGGCGCTCATCAAGTCACGTGATAACCCGCTGGGACTCAAAATTACAAGTCACAAGTCAAGGGCTCTGCTCAACAGCATAAAGGAACCCCCCATTTTACGCAACATACGCTCTTAGGATAGAGGACACACTAACTTCTCCCTGGTGGACGGTCCGAGTCAGCCGTCACCGGTTCACCGAGAGCTCCGGAGCGGTCGGCGGAATGTCGGATTTGAGCGCGGACGAGCCGGACGAAGGCAGTTCCCGCGCGCGTTTCGGCGCAGCGCGGCAGGCCGCGACTTTCAGTTATAAAATGGGGATGCGTGTGGGGGAAGACCTCTCTCTCTTCTCTCTCTCCTTCTCTCTTTTCCACATCCACTTTATCCACCATCCATCCTTATTACATCGCATTTTCATCACCCTCTCATTTTATGCTCAGTGTCTTACGAACCTGTAGGTCCATGTCCCACCCGCACACTGCCCTCACTGCCTCGACTACGTGCTCGTTCGAGTCGCAGCTGACTTGATGTGGAACTCACTCCCACCCCCCCACCCCCACTGACGTCGCACCGGGTCGTCCGCGGAACTCACACAGTCCCAAGACGCTTACATCACCTCACAACTAGGACGATGGCGACGAAGATCACCTCAAATTCCGGTGGGAACGAGTTTACTAACTTTGCCAAGGACAATTTCAGTCAATCCGGTGCGTCGCACGAGGAGTAGGAGTAGGCGGTAGTACTAGGCGTGCTGACCATTCCGGTTATGACGATGATGTACAACCAGGTGGTTCCGGTCTCTACGATGCTAGTCGACCTACGTACCCTAAGCAAGCTATCATGGACATTCTTGCCCAACTTCCCCCGCGCTCGACCGTCGTCGAGTTAGGAGCCGGTACCGGTATCTTTACGAGAAACTTTATCGAGGCCGTATCGACGGGGACTGGTGCGAATAACGCGATTGAGAAATGGATTGCTGTGGAACCTTCGGAAGGGATGAGGAAAGGCTTCGAGGACAAGTGGAATCGAACGAATCGGGTCGACATGGAGTGTGTGGATGGACTCTTTGACAAGATTCCTGTGGAGGATGTCAAGGCCGATTTGGTGTGTCTTTGGGTGTGTTATAGCTTGCATCGTTAGAATTACTAAGCTGCAAGTTCCAATCCGTACAGGTCTGTATCGCCCAAGCGTTTCATTGGGTCGGCACTGACGGATCCAAAGCCATAAAAGAGATCGCTCGCGTTTTGAAACCCGGTGGATTGTGCGCCATGATTTGGAACCTCGAAGACAGGGAACAGCCTTGGGTCGCTAAAGTTCGGGAGATTTATGAGCATCACGAAGCGGGTGAGCAGCGGAGTGGTCGAGTGCAGTTTGTGTAAAGATGACAAGGGCTTATGTCTGGGCTTTTTTCCGACAAAGGTACCCCTCAGTACCGCTTAGGGCTGTGGAAGTCCATCTTCCGAACGGAGGAATACACGACATCGTTTTCCGAACACTCTTTGAAAAATTACTCCCAAATCTTGACGACGAACGAGGACCTTGTCGTCAATCGCGCGTTGTCCAAGAGTTATATCACCGCCTTGCCCAAGGAGAAGCAGGATGAACTGGCGGGGAGGATTCGGGATATTGTCAAAGGCGCTGAGGATAAGGTCTGGATCGACGAGGGGAAGGGGACGTTTGGTGAGTTGCTGAACTGTGATGTCCCGGGCAAGGATTTGAAGAGACTTCCTGACTTTTAGTCTTGCGGTTCGACAGAGTACCCCTATACGACCGATCTCTTCACTTTTACACGTAAATAGACGTTGCGTTCATTCTCCGATCTTGGCTTAGTTTCTCTGTATGCATTGCAAACAAAAAGCCATAATTATCCCTTCAGGTCCTGCAACAGATCTTTGACTTTTTCGAAAGCCTGTTCGTCCCCAAACGAATCCCTCGTCCGTCCCATAAAAGTTCTCACGATCGACCTCGCCTGAAATTTCCAATCCTTGGCCACGAGCTCCCCATCGGCTTTACGCTTCGATCCAAGGTTCTCCAACATTGTGACGACCTCTTCGACTCGTGTCGTGGCGGCGAGGAAGGCCTTCTTGTCATGTGTGATGGACTCGTCGGCGCCTACGACTGCGCGATAGGCTTTGAGGTGGCAATCCAACGCACCTGCGTAGTCGGATTGGAAGAGATACAATCGGGCACGGGCGAGGAAGACTCGAGCAGAGCTAGAGCAATGGGGCAGGATCGTCGTATCGATTAAGCGTTCGACGCGGGGGAGAAGACCTTTACCCGAGTTGGGATTCACGTAAGGGGTTGGGGATTGCGCTTGATCCGGTTCATCGTCCAGTTGACGCGTCACGGCGTCGACTAACCTCTCAAGCACTTCGAGATCGATCGCCCCTTCCCCATCTTTGGCGATACGCATCTCAGTGATACGGGTTAAGGCGCGACAAGCCTCGGAGAGCTCGCCGACATCGACGGCGACGATCATGTAGTTGTACCACATGCGCCACGAGTCGTACGAGTGCTTGATCGCTTGCTTGAGGCAGTGGAACGCGGCGCGCTTGCGGCTAAAGGGGAGCTTGACCACTTCTTCGGATTCAGTCTGTTTTGCCGTGCTCGCTGTAGGTGCACTAATGGGTTTTTTGGTTGTAGGTTGATCATCCTCGTCGTCATCCAATGCGTCCCATGTCTCTTCGGGATCAACGTCGCCTTCGGTCTCCCCTCGACGAAGATGACAACTCGCGAGATTGCTCCAACTCTCCGCATCCTCGTCCTCTAATGCGACGCACCGTCCAAAAGCCTCCTGCGCTCCCGGCCAATTGAATAACCTCATCTCCGCACAACCGAGTACGAACCAAGAGCGAGGGAACAGGGGGTTGATCGCCAGTGCGAGTCGAAGCGCCTCGTGAGCTTTCTCGTAATCGTTTGCGGCCCAGTAAGTTGCCCCAAGGGATCTTTGAGCGAGCGACGACGTCTTTCCCGAAACGATCCACGCCTTTTCGAAATGCCGAGAATCTTTTTCCAATTCACCCAAGATGCACCACATCTTGGCTTCCCTTCTCGGACCACCTCGAAGCACCCTCGAAGCACCATCGGTCTTGCGCGCCTCCATCACCAATTCCGTTTCGACCTTCTTCCCTTCGAGTAATTCACGAATGATCGCAATCCCTCGGTCCGGCCGCTCAAGAGAAGTCCAACAACGCGCTACTTCTTCCCACATCTCAAGACGAGTGAAGATCTCTAAAGCGGATTTCGTAATCCCGAGCGAACCGTATCGCGTTGCAAGTTCACGCTCCATCTCCCACCAAGGCGGCAAATTGAGCGCGTGAAATTGGGCGAGTCGATCTCGCGCTGGGGCCATATCTTCCGATTTGACGGCGGAGGAAATGGCGGAGATGTCCCGCGGAGAACCGTCTTTGAGTTGATCAACGAGAGCTTGCATTTGTAAAACACCGCGTTCGACGGTGCGCGACCGACCGGCTTCGGCTCGGCAGCGTAGGAGGAGGGCCATAGAATGCACGGACCAGTTTTGGGGTTGGAGAATGACGCGCGAAACAAAGGAGGAGACTTGGGAGGTCGACAGCACGTCCGCAGAGAGATTCATGAGTGAGGTCGGGGCGGGTAGGGTCGCGAGGGAGAGGGCGAGAAGGACACTCTGAGAAAAGGGCGAGATGTCGGGCTGCGAGGTAGGGTCCATCGACGAGAGACTGTCGGGATCCTCATCGACAGGTTTGGGCGCCGAAGAGTCTTGCGTGAAGGCTGTCCGCTCGAGCAATGTATCATCGTTCAATGCGAACGCTTCCGGAACAGGAGTGGGAGCGGCTGCGGTCTCGACCGGCTTCGACGGCTCTTCTTTTTTGGCTTGTTGACTCGTTCGATCGCGCGCCAAAACGACGAGTTGAGTCTTTTCGTCGACTTGCCATTTGGTCCTCTTGCCCATCCTACCCGTCAACTCCCATTCGAGCCCAATCTCCTGAGCGGCTTGCACCGCCAAAGCCGAGGCTTCCTTTTGTGCAGTCGAATGGGGAGAAGATCGACTCAGAAGGGTCGAGAGGAGAGAAAGCGAGAGGGAGAGGGAGGCTCGATCGGGCGAGTCGTGCGGGAGGGCCAGACGGAGCGTCGAGGCCTCGGACGCGATGGATAGGGGTAAGGGGACAGGTTCGTCGAGGACTTTAAGCCAGACGAGGCCAGCTCGCAGGCGCCAGATCTTGATGGATTCCAAGCTCCATCTCAGACTTGTGGGGATGGTCGAGACCAACGTTGACGAGGTCGAGGGCGTGTTCTCCTCCGAGTCGGCGGTGTCGTAGGGCGACCGGAGCAGACCAAAGATCTGCAAGGCCAGCACGAGTAGGACGGCGTGCTTGGTCAGATGGTACGCCGGCTCTCCACTGTAGGCCAATTCTTCGATCGCGGTATCGTTGATTTGTTCGGGTGCGAAGGTCGATGCTCCGTCCTTGGTGTCGAACAAGTGCCGAGGATCGAGCTCGAGCGTCGGTCCGGTCCAGTTGATTTGCACAAACGCGTGCAGGGCTGCGACCCCCACCGAGAGTAAATTGAGCTCAACATTGGGATCATCTCGCGTCGGGAGGAAGGTGAGGTCTATCCCAAAGCGAGGTGTGGCCGACGACGATGAAGTTCCAGAGTCGATTCGCCAGCATGAGCGTGCGAAGGGCGAGTGCAGCACCTTGAGCGCTTCGGCGGCACACGCATTCTGTACAAGCTCCGAGGTGGGGGCATGGGGCTCGTTGAGGTGAAGAAGAGCCGACTCGGCTGCGGTGAGAGCTACCATCGGGTGCGTCCAGACGGAGGGAAGGCTGTATCGGAACAAGTCAAGCGAGGCTCGGTCAGCACCACTTTCTGGGAGAAGAGCAGGCAGCAGCGAGTGGGGGTAGATGTGCTGACCCTGGTGTACCGCAAGTTGAAAAGCTGCCGAAACAGGAGCAGCAAAAGGATGAACCGTGAGAGGGATGAGGCAACACGAGCTGAAAGAGAGCACATCAGCCCCGACCCGACGCACCGGGCGAATTGTTGCTTAGTAATTTATAATCCGGGCGATCGAAATACTGACATAGCGGAGGCCTCTCCTCGCTGGTGGGCGGCGCGCTTGCGAAGTTGGAATTTGGCTGCGAAGGTGATTCGTTCACTCGGTTGCGCTGGCCGTGTCGCGCGCTCGTTGTCGTTGCACTTGCCCACCCTCGCAAGACCAGAATACATACATCATCCCCCTCAGTCCACCATTCCCACCATGGTTGATCAGTTCTTCAACAAGGCTCGACCGTTCACTAAACGGCAACGAGAACCGACCCATGGAGAGTCAGCTTCGTCTTCGTCTTCGCGTGGTGGTGGTCGGCGCAGCGGGTTCGGTGGGCGCTCATCGGCTGGTGGTGCAGCTGGATCGGGGAGAGGGAGGAGAGATGATGGCGGTGGGAGTGGGTCGGCGTTCCATAACAAGAAGCCGAGGACGGGCAACGCGGCAGGGAATGCCAAGGGCAAGGCGAATGCTTCCAATGGGGCATCGACGGGACGACGACGGCGCGACGAAGAGGACGATGACGACTTGAACGACGACAAGTTTGATTCAGATGATCAGGATGACGACGACGACGACGAGGATGAATTTGAGGAGGAACAGGACGATCCGCTCGAGACGCCCGCGCAGAAGAGGTTGAGGCTTTCGCAGATGTACCTCGATTCATTGGCCAAAGCAGCAAAGGGGCAGGGTATGTCACCAGGAATACGTGTGCGACTTGCGGCTGAGATACTGAATCGACTCTTCCATGGCGATCAGACGAGATTGGGTGTGACGCGGCCGACGTGGACCGAGACATCATTGCCGAGCGGCTGCAGCAGGACGTCGTAAGTCACAGCGCAGCTGCCTCATCTCCGAGTGCATGGCTCACCCCCTCTACGACCTATCGCAGCTCCAACACTCTGGGAAACTCCACCTATTCGTAGCCAACAAGGTCAGTCTATTTACTCTTCGCGAAGCCTATCCTATCCCGAATTCCCGAGCTGAACTCCTTTTCTCCCCTCCTTAGCTCATCTTGCCCCTCGACCCGACCCACATTCACCATACGCCTCGCAAAGCCCATCGTGGACCTTTGACGAGCGCGATCGCTTCCCAGGACGCGCACTGGCTCTACACCGCTTCCAAAGACGGGAGCATCATCAAATGGCATCTCAGCACACGCGCTCATGCGGTGGGATCCGCGGTCGATCAGATGGAGGATGGGGAATCAACGTCCGAAAGGAAGGGCAGCATTACCAAAGCCGTTTATCTTCCCAAGAGAAAACGCGACCCGACGCAAATCGCGAACAAGGAAGAATCCGCCAAAGCCAAGGGCAAGAAGAAGGCGTTGAACAATAGTGCGACCGCTGTGGGACATGCGGCGGAGGTGTTGAGTTTGGATTTGAGTACGGATGGGACGATCTTGGCGAGTGGGGGTGCGGATAAGGTCATTGGGGTTTGGAACGTTAAAGGGGAAAACGCCAAGTGGGTTCGAGGGCTTTCGGGGCATAAGGATCGAGTGGCGGTGAGTTGGATCGTTGGTCGGGCAGAGCACTGCAGAGCCGTTGACTGATTGATACGAATCGGCAAATTCATTCGCAGTCCCTCGCATTCCGTCAAGGCACCCAGGAACTCTACTCGTCTTCCTTTGATCGAACCATCAAGCTCTACGATCTATCAACGCTATCCTACGTCGAAACTCTGTTCGGCCACCAAGATTCGATCCAACACATCGCCGCGTTGAGGGGCGAACTCGCCGTTTCTGCAGGCGGGAGGGACAAAACCGTACGGTATTGGAAAGTCGCCGAGGAGTCGCAGTTGGTTTTCCGCGGGGGTGTGGTAAGTAGAGTCAGGAACGTGCTTGATGGGGCGTTCGAGGAGGACGATGTGGCGCAGGTTGAGCTCGAGAGGAGGAAGAGGAAGGAGAGGGGCGAGGTCAAATATGTCGAAGGCAGCATCGAGTGCGTCGCTATGGTCGATGATACGACTTTCTTGAGTGGGGGTGATAGTGGGTACGTTAATTTGGTTGCTGAGATGCTTGGGATAGAAGACTGATACCCATCTTACTCACCGGACCCACAGCTCCATTTGCCTCTGGACCACGACCAAAAAGAAGCCCGTCGCTTCACGCCAACTCGCGCACGGCACGCACGACACCCAATCCGCGACCGAAGGTCTCATCGCCACACCTCGATGGATCACTGCCTTGGCCTGCTTACCCTATGGCGACGTATTCGCCTCTGGATCGTGGGACGGCTCGATTAGGTTGTGGAAGATTGATGAAAAGATGAGGTCCTTCGAGGTTGTAGGTGAGATCCCCGCGGTTGGATACGTCAATTCATTGCAAATTGTTTTGCCGAACGTCGGGCAGACGGACAAGGAGGGTGACGAAAAGACTTTGAAGGGGAAGAGCTTGATGCTTGTTGCTTCGATATCGAAGGAACCGAGGTTGGGAAGGTGGAAACGGCTCAAGGAAGGGAGGGAAGGTGCACTTGTAGTCGAGATCCCTTTGCGAGAAGTATAATGTAGCTCTCACAGGAATCTTGTCATACTTCAGGAACTGCATTGCATTTTTTGCGTTTTACATGCATTGAGCTCATCAAATGTCAAATGTCCATCGTCCTCTGCGGCTCGCGGTCTAGCTCGAGCCCACTCCGAGAGGGTCCCAATTGCTGTCTTTCGCAGGCTGCGGCTCTGTCGTTGGTGCCACTACTGGGACAGCGGCTGGTGTCGCTGTAAACATGGCCTCTGTCGGTGATCTCGGAAGGTCTTGGATCTTGGCCGAGGACGACTGCGCAAGCGCTTGTTGCCTTGCCGACGCAGGGGCATAAGGTTGGTACGAGTGACCGAGAGAGAGACTGTCCACCTGACCAGCCAAGGTTGTTGCCCTTTCAGGTGACGGCGCTGGGCTCTGAATCCGAGCCGGGGAAGCCGCAAGCAGAGGTTGGAAAGGGACCGACCCTGCGGCAGCACGTGCCTCGAATCGCTGCGCCGCATCCTGCCCGTACTTTTGGACCGATTTCCATGCGGACCAACCGAAACGTTGGACCGAAGTTACGGCTTCGGCTACTTGGGCTTGGGACGGGATTTCGAGGGGTAGAGAGCCGCCGGAACGTAGTGGCGTCGCTGAAGTCGACGACGTCGGAGTCGCTGCGGCCGAGATCGATCTGCTAACCGGACTCAATTTGCGATCCGTGATACTCGTGTCGATCGTCGCACTTGCGGTCTGGAGCTGTTGGGGACGAGACCCGTTCGATGAAACATCGCCAGCAGGTTCGATCGATGGTTGCGGAGCAATCACAGCCGTAGCTTCCTCGACCACTTGGGGCTGTATTTCGTCCGGTGAGCCGTTCATCTCCTCGTCCGAGCGGTTGAACAGGGCATACCACCATCGAACATCTTGGGAGTCCAAGAAGAGCACGCCTTGATCCGCATCAGCGCGTCTTGCCGTGGGATCGTCCAAGGAGGGGTCGTACAGAGGATTGACGAACTCGGCTTTGAGTCGTAGCTCGGTCTCGCCGTTGGGTCCCGTCGGAACCTCTTCGAAGAATTCTTCCCAAACGCTCGAAGTCAGATCACGCGCGTTGAAACCGGATCGATCCTTTTCGGAATTGAAAACAAATGTGCCGGACCGACCGGTGTAGCTCTCGTAGTGCAGTCGTCGGAGCAGAGTGTCGTTCCATTCGAACCGAGTCGGAAATTGTCGTTGGATTTGGTAAATACAGTCCAAGAACTGCTGAAACACTGGGCAGACCTCTTTGGCGTTGGACCGAGTTGCGCCAAGCGACTTGGAGACGTTGGCGAAGAACGCCTGTTGTGGCATCAAATCGTCGCCACGAGCTTGGATGAAGGGGATCCGGTCACCACACAAGAAACCCGTGCGGTCAGTGAAGCGGTGGCCGTAGGACAGCCAGTCTTTTTCAATCAGCACGGCCAAGCCAGCAGCTGTTCGATAGTACGGGTCCAAGCATAGCTGTGGGAGGGCAGAAAGCTGGGAGGTGCGATCCCAACCGTCCGAGCAATGGACCAAGACATGGGAGTTGTAGAGGTGAATGGTGCGCGTGATGGTGCGCACGCCGTCAAGGATGTTCGTCAGATGGGCGAGCCAATTTGTTTTCCGCAGAGCAAGGCGGTCCAGAATGCCCGTCAGCTCGGAATCTTGCAGGGCTGAGACAACGAACGCGTATCGGATGTGTCAGGCACTGTGTCGATTTCAAAATTGTAGCGCATCGCACTGACCGTCGAAGATGCCATTCAGACTGGATCGCATGACGTGAATATTGTCGATGCCGAGATATTCCTTCCGGCAATTGCGATAGAAGGACATGTTCTCACTCCCTGCCCCCTTGATCGAGTTCGCATACGCATTCTTGGTCGGCCGAGCATCGATGATGATGTTAGTCGCCTGAGCACCGTACACAATTTCGGCATTCGCCGTGAACCCGTCGTTCGTGCCCCGCGTAGAGCTGCCCTGCATTGCTTGTCGGGGATGCGAGTGCTGCGAGTGCGAGGTAAAGATGCACTCGACGAGCTTTTCGTCCTGTATCGATCGAGCACCTTGTGTAATGCCAACCATGGGTTGTGACGATCGAGTGATGGACCCCTGCGGGTAATCGCGCCTCAGGAGGTTAGCCAGGGAATGATGGTACTCTCCGTATGGACGAACCAGATTTGCCCAGTGCAGGTATACCAGGCCAGGGATCCGGCCCTTGCTGCGATATTTGACCGCATAGTTCAGCGTCGTGTCCGAAATCTTCTGCGGCACCACTATCTGGGGCGGGTAAGATGGACAAAGCTGTGCAAGACAAATAGGTGATGCGGTCGGTTTCGACAGCTGTCCCGTTCGCATCGAGACAGGTTGCTTCCACCTACATCGTATTTCTCGTTGAGCGCCGTAAACCTCCAAGCTCTACTCCGCGTCCCAAGGCCCATGCGAGCAAACTCTGCTTCGGGGCTGTAAATCATCCACCCCGCTTTGCTTTTACCCTTTGCGTCGGGACCGTTCACCTTTGAAGGCTCGACCGTAGCGTTGTCGGACGAGAAGGCGTAGAGGCCTTGTATGCCGTGTGCGGCGACCTCGGCGCACAGCGCTTTGAGCCGGTCCCAGATCCCATTTGCCTGGTCAGCGTTGCGGAAAAACAGATCGTATACGAGAAAGTCGCGGGTTCGAATGGTAATTGCGGATGGCGATCCATCGTGGTTCGGTGGTCCGCGAGATACGGAGTGGATGAGCGAGAAGGGGAGCTAGCGGAGCAAGTAGGTCGAACGCGTACGGCACACGCAAGAGAACATGCTGCTGTCAGACACGTCCACAGTTGCCACATCTGAGTCACACTGATGTAGTCAGCGCACCTTGATCACGGCGTCTGATGCTGCGTGGGCCGCATCGCTGCTTCCGAACCGAAAGACGAGGCCATGTGGGGTGAGCTGCAGGGAGCCCTTCTGCGGTGACGCGGTGTTTCCGCCCGTTCGAAGGGACAAGGGGACATGTTCGACCTATTACATAGATGGTCGTGTTGCCGGTAAGCTTGGCTTGCGCGATAAAGTATGTCGATACGTCTGGGTGGTACGACGTAGCACCGCTCGCCGGGTCGATGCTGGTTCCTCGACTCACCGAGCTCAGTTGCAGCGAGTCCACAGCCATGGCAGATGGGTAGACGATACAGTCAAAGCTTGCCTGGACTATGTACCAGGCGCGTGATCAAGGCGCGTGATCAAGCCGAGTAGGAGCGAACTGTGCGTGCTCGGTCTCGGGTCGACGCGGACACGAACAGCGACGCCCGAGGACAAGCACGCGTTCTTGCGCCGAAGGCGAGTTTCGTTACCGAGCGAATTGAAACCAGCTACTAAGACGGTGTAAATTACTTCGAGTATTCGACAGCCATTTCGACTCTGTCAGCGTTAGCCTGAATCCGCTATTACTTACTTAGACCTGTAAATGTAGGTGATGTAGGTGCAGGGAAGCAGTGTGGTACTCCGGGTCGTGCCCAACAACGGCAAACAGTCGACAACCGTGACCGGTGTACGACCCAATTGACTGCCGAGCTCCGCCGCGCTGAACGGGGTGTTCGATGGTTCGGCGTGCACCCTCCACGGCGCCACCTGCGACGAGTGTGACCTTCCCGATCTAAGCTTTCGATGGCCAGATCTCCCTGTGCACGATCGACGACTCACCGACTACAACTGCGACTCGATTGACTCAGCGCCGAATGGGGAAATCCTAATAACAGCGCGCGCGACGACTCCCGCCTTCCTGTCCCTGAGCGCTAGTCGACTCCTGCCCAGCTGGCTCTGGCTACCCAAGTCCATTTGCGAACCCTATAAATGCCTCGGAAGGAGATAGGTCTAAGATTGTCCGAACTACACCCTTCGGTGCAAGAGGCAGAGGGTCGAATAAAGGAGACAAGTACAACTGATTAATCGGAACATTGTCTCAGCGATCGCGTGTATTGAGTTCAAGAATCCTGGTACATTGGAAAGGTTGCGAGTTTTAGGAGGTGGCAGAGCAGAGGGGGGCGGGTCGCTTCGGGCAGCGCAGGGGCAGTGCAACGGGCAAGGGGGACTCGGGGACTTTTGGGGCTCTACGGGACTCGGTTTACTCTCTTTCTTTTTAGGGTGTGTGTGTGTGTGTTCAAGCGTTCAAGCGCCCAAGTCTCCAAGTTTTTCGTCCCCGTTCAAACTCTCTCGCCTCCCCTTTGTCCCATCTCGGCGCCGGCAGTTCCCCCGCGCACCCGTTTTGCCCCTCTCGCGTCCGGCCTGTCCCCGTCGTCGCTCTCTCTCCTCTCCTGTCGTGTTCTGCGCACAAGTTCCAATCGCAACCATCTAGCACTGCCACAACTGGGGAGTCAGCCGGGATCCTCCCCCCACCCCCGATAGCGTAGATCGTCCACGAGCAACCCCGCCTGCTGTTCCATCTCCTGGGCCTCCTCCAACGAAAGCTCCGCGGTACTCTCCAGCTTATGGCAGAAGTCCCAGAAGTCCACCAGCACCGTCGACAAGTGTGCCGTGACGCCTCCCCGAAACGAACGAGGTGCATCGGACTGGGATCTGAACTTGGAGAACTCGAAGAAGTCGTAATTGCCATCGAGGGCGGAACGGAACTGAGCCGTCAAGAAGTCGAAGTACTCAGCACTTGAGGCCCGAGAAGCTGGGTGGCCTGGAACGAAATGAGCCGGAGTGTCATCGCGAAGGCTTTCGTAGCTCGGGTAGATGAATGACAGAGTGTGACGTTCTTGCATCGTGCGAGGTGGCGAATGGCGACTTGAAAGAGAAAAGGGGGAGCGTCGCGACCAGCGGCGTCGAGAGCGAAACCGAACTCGCGCGGTGCCGAGCAAAGAGGTCGCGTGACAATGCTTTGGTGAAGATGTCCGCTGTCATCTCACCAGTGTTGATGTACTGGACGACAATATCGCCCATGGAAACCAAATCCCGGACGAAGTGTTCGCGCAGGCGGATGTGCCGAGTCCGAGCATGAAATACCGGATTCTTGGTGAGAGCATTGGCACCTTGGTTGTCGCCGTAGATGAGGACGGGCTTTGAAGACGAAAGACCAAGCTCACCAAAGAGCTGACGCAGAAAGATTGCCTCCTTACCAGCGTGTGACAGTGCGAGGTACTCGGCGTCACAAGTGGAGTCGGCAACGCGCGATTGAAGCCGGGAGGACCATGAGACGGCAGCACCTGCATAGACAAAAGTGTAACCCATGGTCGACTTGGAAGAGAGGACGCATGCACCCCAGTTGCAGTCGGAGTAGCCCAAGAGCGGTGCCAGATCCCCACGAGTGTAGCGTAAGCCGTGAGGAAGAGTGCCAGCGATGTAACGGAAGGCGTGCTTGACAGCTCCCCAGGCAGCAGCAGAAGGCGAGTGAGAGAAGCGAGCCAATTAACCGACGGTGTAAGCCAGGTCGGGCCGAGTACCAGTGGATGCATACATGAGGGAGCCAATGGCTTGCAGGTACCGAGTGCGATCCGGAAAAGGGGTGGGCTGGAGCTCGACTTCAAGGCGGAGATCGGACTGCATGGGAGTCGCGACCGGATGGGCGTCGGACATGCCAAATCGAGCAAGGACGTCCTTGAGGTACTGCTCCTGACTCAGGGAGATGGAGCTGTCTGGAGAACGCCGGATCTGAATGCCGAGGACGTATTCCGCCTCACCAAGCCGTTTGACACCATAGCGCTGCTCAAGACCCTGAAGGGTACGCTCAATCTCGGGGAGAGGGGCTGATCATGAGCAGGTCGTCGACATAGAGCGCAATGTAGTGGCGCACATCGCCCGTTGTCCTGACGTAGACGCAGTGGTCGGATTCGGTGGCAACATAGCCAAGTGCGGACAAGGCAGAGTCAATCTTGTCGTTCCAGATGCGACCGGCCTGGCGCAAGCCGTAGAGGGACCGATGCAGTTGGAGGACCTTGCCTGGCATGTAGATGCCATCAGGTACACGAATGTACAGGGGTGCATCGAGTTTGCCGTGCAGGTAGGCTTTGTCAATGTCGGCCTGGTGGACGTGGTACCCATGAGCAGCAGCAAGAGCCAGGAGTGCGCGGATGGAGGTGAATTTGGCCACGGGTGCAAAGGTCTCGTCAAAGTCGATGCCAGAGCGTTGGGAGTCACCACGAGCAACGAGACGGCCCTTGTAGGACTTGACTTGGCCATGCTGGTCGCGTTTGGTGCGGAAGACAAAGCGGGAGCCCAGGACCTTGGCGTCTGCTGGGACAAGGGACTCGTCAATTGGTGTGAACGCCGAAAAATCTCGCAAGAGTGAGTCAAACTCGTCGCGGGCCGCAAGACGCCATTCATCCGCTTGAGGGGTGGCCATGGCCGCTCGCCAGTGAGGTGGGTCACGAGCGGGGGCAATCAGTTCCGCAGGGTCGGCGGGCGAGGTCTCAATGAGGGCGGCAGCGCCAGAGGCAAGGTAGGCCACGGCAGAGGGTGAGTGGAGTGCGTCATCCACATCGTCGGGAAACTCCTGCGCCTGGCATAGCAAAGCAACATCGCGTGGGCGTGGCAGGAGATCGATCGGGTCCGGGGAGTCGGACCGAGCGGGTGAGGATGGTGCTGGCAATACACGGGAGGCCACGGGCGCAGCCAAGTCGTGCCCCACACTCCGCCTCGCGCCCTGCGGTCGCCCCGCTACCCGAACGTCTCCGCCCGCTCCCGCTCGCCGCTCGCCTTTGGGCTCCGCTCCGAGTCGCTTCTCTTTCTCTTCTACCTTCCCTGTTCTCCTCGCCAAGAACCCGACTCCAGTATCCTCCCTGCTTTCAGTATGCCCGAAACTTTCTCAACCTCGCTCCCTGTCCCGTCCAACGGTCCCCGCCGATTTGAATCTCCAGATCGACCTTTCTCGTTCCCCTTTTCCTTCTCTCCGCGACGACCCTGTCACCGTAAGCAAGTCGTTCATCCTTCCGCCAGCCAAATCCCTCCCGTCATGCCCGACCCAGAGCATTGCGCCAAAATGTCGTTCGCAACAACGTAGAGTAGTCCTGTCATCATACAGCACTTCCACGCCTTACAACTCGATGCCGCGACCGCCCACGCACTGCGAAGACAGCCCGGACTCGACTCGGCGGACGCCACGACATTTGCTGAAACATCATGGCTGCACCTCTTCGTTAGATTCAAAATCTGAGAAAAATCAAAGTCTTGTTAAAGTTAAAGCTTCGTTTACGGATCGAAAGGTGATGTCACCCAAACAGCACGATGATGGCTAGGCTACTAGTATCCGTCACTTCGAGACCTGATGTGACACATCACGTGATTCACGTCCCGGATCGTGAACGCGTTAACCCTGGCTTCCGCCGATTGTGTAACAGTCCGTGTTGGTAATCTGATGCGGTGGTATGGTATTTTGGTGCTTGCTGCATCGGCTTGTGATGAGTGAGGACTAGCTTCACTTACTTGGCGGGACCTTGACCCGTGCAGTCAAATACGACTACGAACTTTTTGAAACCGAAGTGGTGCTCCACCTGAGTCTGATGTCAAGATTCATGAAAGCCCCGACAGCACTCGGGCGATGGCGCGCTTTCGAGTCGATGAAACGACGAAAACGAGACGACGAAAACCTGAAATTTCGAAGCTCTGTAATTTTTCTCTGGATTCTTTCAGTAAGAGGTATGCAAAACGAGAGACGCTTATGGACCTAATAGACGGAACTCTGCCCAGAACGTGCGGTGATGATGATGACCACCCCAGTCGCAAACTTTGACCACTTGATCTTCGTATGCTGGCGCCGCTGCGCAGTGAGAGGCAGTGAGTGGCACGCGTCACGCGTCTGGCAAGCCGCGCCTGCCGCCGTACTCCATCGCACCTAACTTTGCCGTCGCTGCACGGCGCCGCCGCTCGTCAAACATCAGCTATGGCAACCACGTCGAACAAAGCTCCACCTGAGCCAGAGAGGTTGAGACTCGACCTTGCTGTGAGTCGCACCCGTAAACAGGGCGAGCCGAGTTGACACGGACCTCGAGGGCTGAGCCCGCTGTTGAGATCGCAATCCTCCGCGACGGACAGTGCAACCCATCTGCAGCCGTAGCGTCGATTAAGCCAGCGCGCTCAAGTTCCCCGTCGACCGCGTTCAACCCGGTGATGCCGATTGTCGAGGCCCTCCGGGAGGGCTCTTGGAAGAGGGCCGACCAAGCTGTGCTTCGCAACGAGATCGTGCCACGTGTGCTACTGAGCTCGACCACTGACCTGATCGAGGAGGTGTTTGACATACCAAGGACCCACTTCGAGCTGATGTGGCACCGTGCTGGGCTGTCGGGAGTAGCACAAGACGCGCAAGGATCGCATCTAGTTCGCTTTCGAAAAGATTTGAGGTTCTGTAAGGCAAGGCCAAGAACGTGCCGACTGCGAGCTGGATTGAGGGTGTTGCGCGACATGTGGGTCAGAACGGCAGTCGAACTCGCGATTCAGTGGGATTTTTACCTCCCAGCCGAGGATACTGAACAGCTGTTCCTCTTCCCACTACCTCGCAGTGCCATGCTCACCACAAGCGACCGCACGAATTCAGACTCTCTGCCGCGGTGGCTCAGCGCCCTTGCCGGATCGGGGTGCACGACGAGCTTAACGACTACGATGAGTACACTGATGTGAAAGACCTGCCCTCCCTAACGACGCCTTTCTTGACCTGCGCAAGAGACGCCCCCTCATCACCCTCTGGTGCCACGATCTGGAACCGAGTCATGGTCATGGTCGCGGTCGATCGCTCGCCGCGGCTTGCTTCGTCGTACGACGCGGGTGACGAGGTGCATGCGCCTGAGCTGGTCAGGCTGGTGTTTGATGTCATCGAACACGTACTTGCACAACCGAGTCGGCTGTATGCACCCGGGTTGGCGATCAATGAGAACGTGGCGTACTTGGTTGTGCTCGACCTCGAGACGTGTCGAGTCGCCACCATCTCGGACTGCTGGCAGACGGGCTTCGGCGAGTTATCGGCGGTGCTCTCGGTCCTGCTCGACGTCGACGTCTACACGGCTGGGTTCCCCTCCTTCCTCAGCTACAAGTGCTTGCCTTCGAGTGGAATCACGGCAGTGTCACTGCTCACTTCAGTCTTTGGCTCGTCGGCGGGGCGCACCGTCCAGCTCGAGGAGGAGAAGCCGATCGCACTCTTGTCTAGCCCGGCCGCGAAACGGGGCTCGGTCTTCTCCCGGAGCACGGCGGTGTTTCATCTCACACGCCCCAGTTTGCAGTGTGAAAGCGGAGGTCCTGGAGGATCGTTGGGATTTTCGTTCGTGTTCAAGATGAAGTTCGTCAGCCCGAGCACTGCGAAGGTTGAGCTCGACATGTTCGAACAGATCACCCAGGCGGTCGACGGGGGTATGCTGCCGCCGACTGTCGCGAAGCATCTCGCTCTATTCGAGCTCGCCGCCTCGCTTTCGCAGTATCAGTCGCAGGTCGAGGACACTTGTCTTCCTCCTCCACCTCCTGCGCCCGAAGATTTTTTCCAGCTGGTATGGCCACCCCCACGTGGATTGTTACGACGCACGCTCGAGTTGCTCGTGCTGCGCAATCCGACGCCCTTACCCGCGCCGCTCGTGGATACGGCGCTACCCGGTGAGGCAACAACACTCTCGATCAGACACAGTCTACAGGTCTTCGACCAACTGCTCGCCGTTTTAGCGACGTTGGCCGAATACCACTTCCATCATCGTGATCTATCGGTGGGTCACATTCTGCACTACCAAGCGCATCTCGTGCTGGTCGACTGGAGCGCAGGGATTGTGGCACGCCTTTCGGCGTCAGAGTCGGTGTCAGTGGGCGCCGAAGAGGCCGGATTTCTGAGAGGATCACCCGATTCGGCTCCATTGGACTGGCTCCATTGAAACAGAAGCCGGCTCAATTGGAACACCGACCCCGAACTGCGACCTCTACCGCGCTACAAGCTCGGGCATGTGCTCGAGTCCACGATCTACTGCTTTGTCAACGTCTTGTCCTACCGCATTGCGCCGCAGGAAGACATATGGCGCTTTCTGCGCCATCAGCACCAGCCCGACGAAGTCGAGCATCCAACCGACTACTGTCATCTACGAGGCGTCATCTGGAAGTGCAGCCCTTCAGAGGTATTCTTCCAGTTTGAGAAACGAGAGGAGCTCCTGGCAGCGATCCGCAGCGAAGATGCCGAACTTGGAGACCTCGTTGACGATGTGACGAATGAATGGCCACTGTGGGTGACAGACGACGATGGTTCTAAGGCTTTATGGGCTGCGGTGCAAGCCAAACTTTACTTCCTCTCCATGAAGAGAAGTGGGACCTTATTACTACCTTATGGAACTATAAACCAGTGGGATCCCGTTGAATTAACGGGCGGATGAAATTCAAATTGCATGAGAATCGAAGAACAGTCTACATGATTTCAGCAGAGGTAAACAAACACAAACAAAAAACGCAAAGATGTTCCATTCATCGCCGAAACAGCCTGCCCATTCAAACATTCGTGCAATCAGATCTGGACAGTGGCATGCTTTGGCGTTCGGCCACAGTGCAGCCTTGATCTCCGGCCATTTGCGAATGGAGTCGCGCGTCACCGTGATGAACAGCTCGGAGGCTTTCCATGTTTGACAACGCACGCCATCGTAGCGTCCGTGTAAGTAGTATGCAAAGCATTGTGAGTCTGACACCGCTGGCGCGCCGCATCACGTGACAGACGCCTGCCTCGCCCCGCGCGTCAGGCGTCAGGCGCCAGCGCGCCAGGCGCTAGGCGGAGCTCTGCTGTAGAAGCAATGTCATGCAAAGCCACACGCTTGCCGTCCATTAAATACAACATCATTAAATACAACATCATTAAATACAACATAAGTGTTCGCACAGTTATAAGTCAATGAAAACGTGACGGAAAATACTGGGAACGCTGTAGCTTCGTTCGACTGGCGCGAAAAAAACAAAAGTTGCCACAGAGCTTGTACGTGACTTCTGATCGGAACATGGACACCACAGGCAGGTGTGGAAGACACAACAGTGTGCTGGTAAATCACTACAGGCGGCCCGGAGGGCCGCAACCTAGTTAAAAACAGCAATTTTAGGTGCATTCCTTAACTCATACTTTTTTTTCTAGTTAGAGTAATAGAGGTAGTAAAGGTAATACACAAAAATCGTCGATCCGCGACCCATGTGCCTCAAATCGCTGGTGTCGACTGTGTTTACTGTTTCGGTTCTGTGGTCGCTGTTGACTTTGTTTGTATTTGTGTAGTGATATAATGCAGTGCAGAGTGGTAAGAGCCGCTGAACGTGCACAATTCTAGCGGCGAAGAGCAAGCTTTAACGAAGGTTTGTTTGAGAGTAGTGATCGTATTCGAATTGTACAAAGTTATATATGTCAAATCGAATGCGACGATTGCATCCGGGGACGATTGTATTGGGTCACTGAGTCTGCTCTACAAGAACGACGTGCGTGGCCTGGTCGCGAGTGTACGATGGCGGCTCGGGCCTGTTTGACCGCGATCCAGCAACCAATTGCGAGCAATTCGATCTTCATGTGGAAGAGATGGATGTTATTTGAAGCTTCCGTGTGTGGATGATGACGAGTCCTCTGAGCTGGGTCGCTCGGTTGTGGATGGCGGAAAGGGACCTTCTCGACTCTCATGGCCGAACATCGAACACATCGGTCTCTTGTCTTGCCCCCCTGCCTTGAATGCAATGCTTCCCCGACTTCCTCCTCTGCCCCTTCGATTTGCTTGATAGAGATCAACGCAAGATGACGCCTTGACCGCGGTTCGCGAGGTAGGATTGAATGACCCCGGGTTGGAACGTCTTGATGACTTCGTACACCTCGGGATTGTGGTAGTGTAGAGTGGAGGCTGGGTCGACGTATTTCGCCTTGAGAACAAGGGTAGATACGAAAATGTTAGGAAAGAAAAAGGAGAATGTCTGATGCCGTGAGCATCACCTACCTCGAGGCCTGTAACGTCGCAGTACTTCTTCGCGGGGAGGACCGAAGGCGCGGCGTCGATCGACATGTCTACAACGAGAGGGATGCCGCATGAGCGCCTTGGTGTGAGGGAGAAGCGAACTCTGCACTCACAACTGTCGACATCCATCAACCCCGTCGTTGTTGTCGTCGCGGATGTGCCGCCGTTCGCAGCCGCAGCGGGCACGGCGCCTACCCAGGTCTCGGAGCGAGTCTTGATGACGTTGTCGACGCGTTCCTTTTCAAGCGCGATGACTTGTTTGAGGTTCTTGTTGCGTCGTGAGGACGAACGTTGCGCCCATTGAGCGGACTTGAAGGGCTTGGGGAGGTGGGCGTACGAGTGCTCTTCGGCGTAGTTCTGTAGACGACGAATTGGGCAGTGAGCGAACCGAGGTTCTCGCGGCAGGGTTAGGTACAGGGGTCAAAGGCTTACAGTCAACGGGGTGCTGTAGCCACTTGCCATGGTGGAAGAGGTGTTCAAAGTGACGGGATTGAGGAAAGAGCTGACTCTGGCTGAATCGGGTTCGCGTGAGAGCGAGGGCGTGGAGCGAACGACTCGTGCGGGTTGATCTGTAGGCTACCAGTAGAGTGACAAGGCCGAGTGCAGGAGTCCTGTGATGGCGATGCGCGACTGGGCGTCCAAACGGATGATCAACGCGAAGGGGAGACTATAACGAGGAGAACAACCAATCGCGTGACCGACGGCACGGGACTCCTTCTCGCTCCTTCTCTCACTGCCGCTTCCAGTCCCATTTTTCGCTACTTGCCAATTTGAGTCGACTAGTACCGGTGTTTCCGATTCTCTCGTCTTGATTCCAGACGCGCTAAAGTCTTGTCCAAACTGTCGGCCTTCATTCCTCAACCTTTTCGACGAGTGATCCGACCGGCAAGTTCGATTGCTCGACCTCGTCCGAATCATCCGTTTCGTCAGCGTGTGCAAGTTGGGCCCCGCATCCACCGCCCCACCGACCCTTCAAGCTCTGACGCCTTCCTCAATCTCAGCGGCCACATAGGAATCACCACTCCCAACGCCTACACGACTTCATCACATAGATTGGCCGCTCCGGAACAGATAGAGAGGATGAACACCGCCACTCCGCCCCCACCTATGAGCCAGCTTCACGGGATCCTCGCCGAAGATGCCGCTGACAAGCACCCGACCGACACCGCCGATCAAGGTGGGTTCTCATCGCACTGCGCTCGTTCTGAACGGTTTCTCTAAGACTAATGCGCCGGTTTTGAACAGGATGGGATCGAGCTTGGGCCAAAGGATGTACCCCGTGGGACTCCAAGGACGTGCAACCCGCGCTCAAGGAACTGGTCGATTCCAACTGGCACAAGGTCCAGCTTGGTGACGTCGCAAAATGGGGCGAGGACTCGGTCACCACCCCTGGATCCAAGGCTCTCATCGCGGGCTGCGGAAGAGTCAGTGCGGAAACTTCAGCTACACTCAACACATACTGAGCTGACTTTGAGGTTGAGGTTTAGGGGTACGACGCCACCTTCTTCGCTGCTCGGGGCCTCGACTCGCTGGGACTTGATCTGTCCCCCACCGCCGTCAAAGCCGCTCAAGATCTGTACAATGCGACCGAGAACGCACCAAAGAACGTCGAATTGTGCGTTTCACTTCTAGTCTTTCGCAACAGATCATCAACGATGAGTTTGATAGTCCCTGACTGCTTCTCTCCCCCACAGCCGAGCGGCAGATTTCTTCACATTCCCCCCACCCGTAGCGGGCTTGGATCTGGCGTACGACTACACCTTCTTCTGCGCCATCCCTCCCGAGTTGAGACAATCGTGGGCGGACAGGTACGCCCAGATCATACGAAAAGGAGGAGTCCTGATCACTCTAATGTTCCCTATCGGTCAGTCGATGGGAACATCTCAGCTGCCCGAGTTGGATGGATCGCCGAGCTGATGGGTTCATCGTTCGCTTGGCGCTTTGGAAAAGATGGGGACAGAAGCTGGGGACCCCCTTTCAGCGTATCCGAAGAGATGTACGACCAGTATCTGAGCAAACATTTCGAGTGAGTCGTTTATTCAAAAGAATTATGAGAATGCCCAGCTCATGCATGCGTTTTGGACCATCCACAGGAAAGTTTACTCGGAGAATCCTGCCGCTTCGATGGAAGAGAGGAAGGGGAGAGAGAAGATGGCAGTCTGGAAACGACGATGACGGCAAGGCAGGATGGTCCATCTAAGCTTTCTCTAATTCAAACCGAAGATGTCTTAGACGTCGACTTGTATCCCCAAGACAGCCACGATGCACTGTATCAAAATTGCGGCAATGTGCATTTCATGAGTTATCGTGGCACTATTGTCGTCCCCCCCGCTTTAGCTCCTCAAAACGGCGTCGTCCTGCTGCCACTTCTTTGCGAGACCAGATCGTGATGGCCCAGATAGCAAAGGCACTGACACCTCGGTAAATTTGAACCACATATTTGGCTCCTTTGTCGGGCATTCAGCATTCGCGTTCATCCTGGCATTGTTGGTATGCGTCTTGGTATCTTAAGGCAGGCGAACGGTACGCCACACTTCGTGAGCGGGCGGCACGTGGCAGCGATGATCTGTCGATCTTTGCGGGACTTACTGTAACTTTGGATGTTTCATCTGCTTGCCCTTGATGCAATTTCTAACAGGCGGCGTCAGACCCATAGCCAGTCCGTCAGTATTGTAACAGGTGACAGAGAAGCCGCTGAGCCCGCCCCGGATCAATGAAGCTTTGCAAGAGTTGACAATAGCCTTCCGCTCCTAGCACGTTGATTGCACATGTGCGTCAGGCAGAGATAATTTCTCGGTGTACTCACCTGCATGTTGAACCCACAACAGAGCGCCGGGATTTCTTGCAGCTCAAGTGGTTGCAGTGGAAACGGGGCAAGTGGATGTGGAACTTGAATGCTTCTTGGCCGTACTGGGAGCTGAGGCAGCTAGGTTCGCAAGTAAGTGCACAGGGACGAAACGTCAATGTTCCTCTTGGAACTATAAAACAACACTCGGAACGCTTTGAGTAGAGCTGGGAGTCTTGCTCAGAGTCCGGACCTGGATTCGGACCTATGGAGAGCGCCAGAGCAAGGCCGACGAAGACTATGAGAAGAAGCAAGACGAGGAATTTGCGCATGGTGACGTGGATTTCGACATGGAGGGTCGTATTTAAGCAAGTGATGGGAAGGAAGCAGAGAGCAATGATCAGGATGCGAATCGTAGGTTCCTCGCTCGGAAATGCGGCTTCGCCCTGCTTCGGTCAACTCGGTATTGGGCGAATGGGCCGCCTGACGAACGGTACGTGCTAGCGCAGCTCCTGAATCGGTCCCGAGCTGTCGCCCGCGTGACCGCATGCTCCGATCATGGTTTTTTTAGTCACTAGTGGGAACGCATAGCAATATAATCGAACAGTATACAGTATACGAAGGGATTTCAGCAGGGTTTGAAATTGGAGCAGACCACTCTGTGTGGAAGCGGCGCAAGCGCATTCGGTTTCCGTTCAGTCTCGAGTACGTATGCACCGCGTGCTCGTCGGCCCCTGTTCGGCATAACAGCTCGGTGTTTCGGCTACCTATTATTTTCCGAGCGCTAGTGCCGGGCCTTGCGTGCACAGCACACCAGGGGTGGATACCCGGAATGTGAGACTCGGGATGCTCGGCAAGATCGTAGCTGAGATGCTATCGATGCCGAACTCGTGCGAGATTTCGGGATCTTTGTGAGGCCCGAGCGGCCTCGCACGCGCATGACCAACGACTGAATTTGGCCGAAACCCGGCTAACCGGATATTGGACCATTATTGGCCAGCTTCCCCCTTTCGTGTAGTTCAGTCTCGGTCCTCTCTCTCCCTCTTAGAGGAACACATTCATTCGAACCGACCCCCTGAAACCAGAATACAGTCTACAATACCTCTTCAAGGACAACGAATACGACGAGTCGATCGGCCCAGTACTCGCGATCCTTCTGTAAGGCCACCGGCCTTACATCTTTTTTTTATTGGACTTCAGCAACCCCAAACTCGACACCAAACCATCGCTGGAGAACAAGCCGATCGACGACCTTTACAACCAGCAGTCTCTCAAGATACTCTGCATAATACCTCTTGGACTGATCCCCTGAAGAAGGCGGTCTGCCTTGAAAAAGGTATCTGCTCTGGAAACAGACAGGAAACCCCGTTGCTTGCAACGAACCCACCCTTGCGAAAGCGTCGACCTAGTGTTGGCGAGAGTAGCGAGACGTGTCAATTTTTACTCCTGAGTGGAAAGGCACAGACCTCTCTTTTTGAGAACGACCACGTTGCTTCGCTGGACGAAGTAACTGCTTTAAGTAGAGGACGTAATTAACCCTCGTATACTTGAAGATACCATGGCCGACAACAGAAGCGAGCGTGTGTTTACCACTTCGCTACGAAACCCGAGTATGAGGTTAGCTACCTCTCAACTACCCTGAAAGAGGAGACCCTAGCTGCACCCAAAAAAGACAAGGGTGTGGCACGAAGTGATGATTCACCATCACTAATTGGTGCCCGAGCAGCGATGCCACGGCTTCCAATGTCGACACGGGCCGATGACCTCGCCCGAGAAAACCGACGTGTTTCGGCGCCGATGCCGAACCGAGAACGAACTGGCGGGTACCCCCATCTCAGGATGGAAGCCAGTAGCAGCACGAAAGTCCTTGACATCAAGGATGCTGCTGATTCCAGAGTTGAAAAAACTCCTTGCTGAAGAGATACCTGACACCCAACCGGCCGAGACGCTATTCGTTGGGTGATATCAACCTGCACAATCTTAGAGAGAGAAAAGTCAGGTTGGATGACCCCTCCTATTATGGGGGATCATACGAAATGAACTTAAATTCGTATGACGAATCGGATCACACCACTGCATTTCGCACAGAATTGGAGAAAAAATCCGTGAGAACGAACGAACCCAGATCGGTCTCACTTTCAAGTGAAGATCGATACCAGGGAGAACGATGAGAGGCCGCGTCAGAAGCAGCCCCGACTGCGAACCTTGCCCGACACGCAAGTCAGGAGGCGCCCCTCCGAAACAAATCGAAGCCGAGTCGCGGCAAGCAGCCGGCTCACCAAGACCCCAAGACCCCGAGCAATGATCGCAAAGCCAGACGAAAAGCCGCTTCTCAAGCTGCTTACACACCACGCAGAGGCGCGTTCATTGAACCCCCCTCAGATGACGACTCATCATCGTCGTCCTCGGAAGAAAGCGAGTCGGACTACGACCGTCATGATCAACGATCGCGAAGGAGCAAACGAAAGGCGCGCAAACCGCGCGACCCCCATTCATCAGACAGCGAGTCGTCGTCAGATGACGAACCCCGAAGATCCCGTCGGGAAGGAGCATCGAGACCGCGAAGGCATGCTCGTGACCGTCACGAGTCATCTGATCGCTATGAGCGAGAAGAACGTGCCCCGCGCCCGAAAATCGAGACTCCGACGAAGTACAGCGGATTGAAAGGCACGAGATTGCTCTCGAGCCTCACTGGTTCCGAGTTCAAACTGAAAGGATCAAACGGTGTAATTCGCAGGCGAAGAAAGACTACTAAAAGGACTAAGGTCAAGAGACGCGGCGGTGCCGCGCGCGAAGGCAAGCGTGAGCAGATCGGCAGGTCCGTTAACCCAGCCAAATGAGCTCCCCCGCGCGGGCGAGTTAAGGCAGCTTTTTTGTTTTTTGGCCTGGTTGGAGGTTGGTACAGGTCGGGTGCACCAATGCCCTCCCCCCATCCCACCCCGGCGCAGTGCACCTCAAATGGTCATAAGTAATAAGGGGCCACTAGTTCGTGTAAGACTCACCATCATCACGAATAACACTTTCCGAAGACTCCGTAGTAAGTTCGAATTATGTCATAAATGTCATACAGCTTGTCGTACTCAGTCCATTCAATTCTATACCATCAACTGATATGTGCACGACAGATCCTGTGTAAACCTTTTCTCATATTCGTTAATTTGGATACGACGGAGGGAGTACACACCGCGTCTATTGGGCCCGAGGGAGGGATCGGTCCTCGAGCAGACAAACGCTTATTCTGAACGGTGTGCACCTTTTTATATAAAATGGATATCTAGTGAAGCCCCTTCGGACGATCGACTTGGGTCCAGCGCCAATCAGTCCTGCATCAATTCCTAGAGAGTAATTGAAGAGGCAAAATTGAGGCGGGGCTGTGCGGCCGCACGCGGAGCTCAGATTGGCGAGCGCTCTGCGTTAACACTTTGACCTCTGCACACTCACGTCAACGCGACAACGCGCATTCTTGACCCACGCCACGCCCCGCATCTCAATACGTTGAAACCTCCCCGCGCCTGTTGAACAAACATCGATGCTATTGCCGTCTGGAGGTATGTGGACGCGTTTCCCCGCCTCACATCTCCCTCCTCATGGGCCTAATTGTGTTGCTCCACCATGACGCGACCGTCAGACATACGCGTGGGATCTAGGGAAGGTTCTCCAGCAGAGTCCATTTCCTTTGGCGCTCATCCGAGTAGTGCTCTTGTCTGGTGTGTCAACTAAGATCCCTCGTAGCAGGGCTGAAAGCAGAGTGCCAGTCATCAACCTCATCCTTCTATCTACTCAATCCTGACGGACAGCTGAAGAATTCTCTGTTCTCTCACACCTCTTGCAGGTCGGAGGGACGATCAAAGCCGTCGAGCCTCCTCACAAGCCAGTACAATTCTGGATGAACCGTCTCGACGCCCGACTCGGAAGAGAAAGCGGCGCATGCCCGTGCCCCAAACCCCTTCGTCCGACTCCGACTCTTGACGAGCCCAATTTGGGCGATTCCAGTCAATCCTCGGCTGACGACAGTGACAGTGAAGTGACAGTCACAGTCACAGTGAGAGCGAGTTTGAAGATGTCGCGATCGACCATCGAAGAGCTATCAGGCTCTGGACGGCCATACATGGCTCGCATCGGAACGCGACTGGTCGTATGAGTCAAAGAATGTGGACCTCGCTGAAGCGCTGGGCCGCTCGACGATATTACTCGGAGCTCAAGATGGCCGCGAAACTCGGCATATCTCATGCAAGGCTCGTTCAGGCCGTCAAAAAGTTCGACAGGCTCGCTTCGAAGGGCAATGCGTGGTCTAGATTTCTCTCGGACCCTGTAATCAAGGTTTTACACTAGCGAGCAAGCAAGAGTGAGTGGTCCTCCGGGCGCTTCCGGTCATGCCCACTCCACTCTCCTACGCTCTCGCTTATGCTTACCGCTGCGTCCGCAATGTCTGTTCTTACATACCCTGGGTGTGTCAAACGTGCTCAGAATCGGACCAGTCGAAATCGCAATCCATCACCAAACTTGCCGCTCACCTCTGGAACTTCCTGAGAGACCAGGGGGACCTCGCATCTGCCCAACTTGGCGAGGACGATGAAGAGCTTGTTCGCGCGGCTTTTGCAGCGGCAGAGGCCGGAGGTAATACGACTTTCACTTTGATAGTACCACCCACCATCATCACACGGTCGCCATCCGACATTCCTTCCCCAACTCGGATGGAGCAATGCAAAAAGTACATTGCAGAGTTGCGAGACCTGGCGCAACGCATGTCCAAGCTGTACGGAGTGGAAACCCTGGCCTTTATTGTCCCTCGTTATCAAGACGACGTGTCGCCAGCGACGAAGGCGACCGTGCATTCGATAGGTGGGCTCAGATTTGCAGCTCACTGCAACGACTTCAAGGATCCATCCGGCAATTCCTTGTTGTCTAATTTTGCTTCCAGGATGAGCTGGGATGAGACACTCAAGGCCAATGAAGCGGCAGATCTGAAAGAGGGTGAGCCTTTCATCGCAAGTTATACGCGCATGAGACCAAGTTACCGTTACCAATTATGTGACATATGTTTTCGTCTCATCTATCAGCAAGAACTCGCTCGATGGACAGTGCTACTCGTGGCGTTCTTGGCAAATGACACGGCACTCTGTTCCGCGCCCAACTCAGTAAGTAGTCTGCATCTGATCGGGCTCGACTCCGTGCTAATCATTTCCGTCTTTACAGACTCTGCCCTCGAGACTATACATCGCCGTTCCGACACAGGATCATCGACAGGCGCTTTCACACCTCAGAAGAAGATGATGTGGTCTACCCAGGGCTTGAAGGCACTGGGTGTCAAATTGCGGATCAAGCCCGGAACGAAGAGTAGATACGAAATGGCTCTGCATCATAGTGCAGAGACATCGCCCAAGCAAACCGTTGCTCAGCTCAAGGCTATCATTGACGACCTCCGTCACGGCCGCCTCGCTATCGTACCCTCGGCCGACCCGAACGACAACACGGAGGCAGAGGCAAGCGACAACGACTTGAATGGCGGAGAAGGACCCCTGAGCCCAAGATTTGGTGGAGCCGGGGACGAAGGCGGAGAGGTACGCGGCGGAGAAAAAAGCGGAGAAGAAGATAGAGAAAAAAATAGCGGGGGGGTGGCGGAGGAGACCGGAGGATGAATGAAGCAAAACATCGTCGATGGATTGAGACCGTTCTTATGTCTTTCTTTGGGCATACTATGCTCTGAGTCGGTCTGCAAGATGACCGATATTTGTTATGTCTCTGTGGTTTGTGACGCGTCTTTTAGTGTAGATCCTTGAGTTTAGTTTCAGATGATTGTCATGCACGCATACAGCGTCTCAGCTGCCATCTTGATTGTGGCAAGTAATCTTAACAGGATTGTAAATCAATACCATCAGAACGCTCATTCTGTCAGGCTCCGCCAAGATCACTGGGCATACTCGACCCCCCCCCCCCCCCCCCCCCCCCGAGCGGACCGTTTCCTACGTCAAGGCCCGGGGGCCCCTGTGTGCTCCGGGCGCCGGCATCCCGTTCATCTACGGCCCCCCTTCCAGAGATTACGCTGGAGTCTTTCTTCACAACCAATCGTTCCGCACCTTTGTCCTACAAGGACTCGGGGCGCACCGCATGGGCCGCAGCACAACGGTGTGGCGCTCGCATCCAGGCAAGGCGACATCTCTGCGCATCTATTTACCTTTGGGTCAACGAAATTAGAATAGCTCTCGGCCGACGCATCTCCTCTTTCTTCTTCTTCTTCTTCTGAACTTGTGATGTACAACCAAATGGCCATACACCTTTTCCAACTTCGACCTCATCGCCGTTTCTTGCGCCTCCCGTTTCAAACACACTTGGGAACCGATCCCTCCTAATCATTATCATATCCATGTATCCATGCTTCGTCCGAAGGCACCGTACCATTGACCGGGTCTCGTTGCACAAGTCTGTTTGACCTTTTGGCCTACCGTTGTCTTCTTCCCTTAGATACAATCTGACTTCACCTTCAGGTCGAACCGGTTGCCACTGCATAACCCTTAACTGCCTGCGCGCCGCAAAACCGGACGGTGGACAACTGTGAGGGCATTCGTGTTGAATTTCATACACTCTTGCTTAGATCGGTCTCCAATCCGCGCCGGGCCTAGCCGGCCGCACCGCTTGGACCTCTCTTTGGACTTAGAGATATTTCGCACACTCGCACTGCGCGCCTCTTTAGTCTTTCCCCTAATGCTCCAAATACTCCCTTACAACCCGTACTCTGTCTCGTGTACTTCGAGCCTACAGGTTATGAGCCCGAGCTCACGCTGCAACAACGATACAATGATGCCAACACCATCACCGTCACTTGCGACCATCATGTTTGTCCTCGTCACCATCATCGTTTTGTACCACACCTTTGCCACCGCCCTCGCCCACGCGACCGGCCGTTACCGCACCATGACGCAACTTGACACGTCGCACCTGGACCCGACTGTGAGCGTGACAGTCCGGCCCAGCATGAACATCGTCGCCCTACTCGGTCATTTGAACTCAAATCGGGCACTCCACCTCCCGAATGACACCCTGGTACTCGACTCGGGCGCCTCCCACCACATGGTCAAGGATGCGTCTCTTCGACGTTTGGCACACCCGTTCACACGTTGCCGTCGATGGCGCTGGCGGATCACTCATGGCGCAAGGCACCGGCTCGATCACCATACGAACATCGAAACGTCAATTGATCAAGCTCTGCAACGTCTACTACGTCCCCGACCTTCCTGCAAACCTGATCTCTGTCATGCAGCTGCGACGCGAGCGTGTTTACACCCACTTCGGCAAGACCATCAAAACTCGAACTCAAGGCCAAACCGTTCATTTTCGTCGGCTTCAACAACAAGTCCAAGGCCTGGACATTGTATGACCCCACCACGACCTCGGTTTTCCTCAGCCGCGATATTAAATTCGATGAGCAAGTATTCCCCGCTCGAGATGCCCCAATTGGCCCGCCACAACCTCGCATGCCACCCACCACTGGTGAATGGACCTTCGTCGACGCTGCACACGCCTCGCGAGCTCCGCCACGCCTGTCCACCCCGCCCGTCGTGCACCAAAATCGATTCGCCGTGCTCGAGACCGACGAAAGCGACGACGCAATGATCGACATGTCCCAACAACGGTTTTGATACCCCGTCTGACATGTCCAGGACCCATTCTCACCATCACCTCCTGCATCGGACGTGACCGACGACTCGGCCGACCCGATTGACTTCCTGTCTTGCCCCACCCGCGTTACTGCATTTGCTGCCTCAGCCGCAAGCCCATCGGTCATCGAACTCGAAGGTCCAACTGAAGACCCCCAAAATTGGTCACAGGCGGTCAAGTCAGGTAAAGAGGACATCTGGAGGCAAGCAGCCGCCGCGCCGATGAGTTCCACTCCCTTGCCACCGAATACAACTGCTTCACCCCCGTTGACTCCTCCTCGTTGCCCCACGGTGCGAAAGTCCTTGGTTCCAGGTTTATCTTCCGCACTAAACGCGACCAACTTGGCAAGATCACTTCGCACAAGGGCCGGCTCGTTGCGCAGGGATTTTCCCAGCGCCCAGGTATCGATTACGACGAGGCCTTCGCTCCTGTCGCAAAGTTCACCTCGATCCGCGCTCTCATCGCCCTGGCCACCGCCAAGCAACTCCATGTCCATCAGGCCGATGTCGACAAAGCGTACCTCCACGGCAAGCTGAAAGAGGACCTATACATGCGCGTTCCACAAGGTGTCGACATGCCCGGTAAAGTCCTCAAGCTCCACCGCTCCATCTATGGCCTCAAGCAGGCCGGTCGAGTCTGGAACGAGCACATCGACTTAACACTGAAAAACCTCCACTACCGCGCCACAGTCAAGGACCACTGCGTATATGTGCGACGCGACGGCGACCAGTATCATTACATCGCCCTTTATGTTGACGACTTGTTGATGGTCAGCCCTTCCGAGGACGAGATCGAGCGCATCCTCAACGGCCTGGAGCAAAAATACGGCATCAAGCGACTTGGTCCTGTCGAATTTCATTCTACTACAAGCCTTCGAACACTTCAACCTTGGGCGCCTTTTCGCCTCGGCGCTTTTCTCGCCTTGGGCACCTTTCGTAAGCCGCCCCCTAGTCTTTCGCCTCGGCGCCTTCGTCTCCGCGGCCAAGCCGCCCCCCCCCAGTCTTTCGCCTCGGCGCCTTTGCCTTTGCAGCCAAGCCGCCCCCTTATTTGCCGCCCCCGTGCCAGCCTGTTCAACTCACGCTCGCGCGCCGCCGCCTCCACATCAGGACTCAGTCGATCCGCCCTCCAGTCTTGCCAAGCCAATGCCTCCGCCTAGTCACCTCCAACTTGCCGCCGCCGTCCTCGTGTTCCATTGGCCATCCAGAGTATCGCCCATGCACGCCGCCCGCCGTTCGCAACCTGGACTCGTCACTACGGACTCCCTCGCTTACCAACACTCGACATTGTGGATATGTTTCCCTTGTGCCTGTCGTCCAACACGACTCCTCCTAGATGGTCCGCTTGGAGTTCGACCTTGAAGCTTCGCGGCAAGCCCGCCCAATTTGCAGTAGATCCTTTGCGCGCGCCTTTGCTAGAACCTTGTCAAACTCGTGACCTCCTGTGCCTTTCTTCCTCTTCTCTACCGCTTCCCGACATTAGCTAGATTGCTGATCTTCGGTAGAGAACAGGTTAGTTGCAATCATACCACCGCTTCCCGACATTAGCTAGATTGCTGATCTTCGGTAGAGAACAGATCGTCCAGCCGCACCGCGTCCGTCTCGTCAGACCGCGTCCGTGCCGCCTCACGACTTCTCCCCTTTGGGCCGTCCGTCGCAACTGTAGCCACGTCGACACTCCAACTCGTAGCTCCCAGCGGTCGCTACTCGAAACGCCAAAAGTCATCCGATTCACATTCAACACTTCACATCCTCATTGGTGCACTCACGGAGCCAGTGCAGGGGGCCAGTCTTGCAAGCGGGGCACGGGCCGGGTGGGGTCCCCGACTTGTCCGAGTTCGAGACATACGCGGAAGGGTGTTTGTCGATAATGTTGTGCGCTGCAACACGCATCGATTTCATCGTCTCCTCGAGGGAAGGAAGCCTGTCCTTTCCCTGGTGCAGTTGAAGGAATGTCTCGCGCCAAGGATCGAGACCGTCGTTGAAGTTGGTACTGAAGAGGCGAGCGGCGACAAGCACTTGTTCAATGTCGAGGTTCCCTTGACGAATCTCTGGCGAGATCGAGATCGTGGTTGAGGTGCTTGTCAAAATCGTCCTTGGAGGAAAGCGGAATCCGGGGCATCGACCAGAATCGCTGGATGAGTTTGGCGTACGCCTGGGCGTCCCGAGGCGAGTAGCGCTCCTTCAGAGTGATGTAGACTTGAGAGGGGGTGTCGTCTTCTTGGTAGATGTCTTGAATGGATGGGTGCAGCGAGTTGAAGAGGACGCTTTGTACGTAGTCCTTCCACTGGTCCTGAGTTGCGATGGACCATTCGGCGGGGAAGGTTCCCGTCTGTAGATACGAGAAGATGGGTGTGGGCACTAACGCTTTTAGTGCGCGATGCCACCGCGGGTAGGTTGCTTCGTCCTTCAGTCGGTTAACGGCCTCGAACGTGATCGACGTGGCAGCGGGGACACGCGGGACGGAGGCGGTCTCGGTGGTGGTGTCAGGGGGTGAGGACGAGGAAGAGCGGGTGTCACGACCATGAACGTCGAGAGCTTGTTGGATAAGAGCCTTGATTTCCTCTGCAGTGGGTGCAGCAGAAGACGGCGACATGACGGCGCGGGCCAGCGGGGTTGGCCGGGTGGGTGAACGCTCGCGGTGGAAGGCGGTGGAAGCTCGTCGAAGCTTGCGTGCTCTGAGCTGGTAGGTCGGTTGGGCTCATAACCTATGAGGAGCAGCGCAGTGAGCAAACGAAGATGCCGAGTAGAAGAGGATAGGGAACGTTAAGGGAAAAGAGAGGGAGAGCCGCGCTAGTCGCTGCCTCGGGTAATCTAAGTCAGAATCTAAAGAGGTCGGAGCACGCCCGAGTTCCCATCCCCCAATCTCTGTATGCTGGAGTTGAGAGCGCCCCTGCAATGTAGTGTACACGATGACAAATTTCGTTGATAACGATAATTTTGTCCATCCATCGTTGAGCTTGCAGCGCCCAGCTTTGAACGTCTTTTGCTCGGTCGTACTCTGACCATAGCCGATCGGCGCCGAGCGGCAAACACGTCGACCCGACGGCCAAAGATCGATATCCTTTCTTGCGTGCATTGATCAGAGCATCGGTAGCGAGAAACGCGTCTCTGGTCTGAAGAGTCGGGTAGGGTGAGTTCGAATACTGGGTGGGCTCGTCTTTGGACAACTCGATGTGAAGAGACGCGTCGCCGGGAGCGACATCGAAGGCGAGGAGCTCGGCAACCGTCATGTTGGTGAGTGGCGATAATCGATCAAAGTCATCGTCGTGCAAATAGTAGTCCTGATCTTCGTCAAGAAACAAGCATGGAATCATTTCGTTGTGCTATGCTCCAGTGTCAGAACGAAGTGAAGCGGAACGGAACCTCAGGGGCCCCATCATTTTTATCTTACTCGATAGGGGTATCTAATCCCTAATATTCTCTAACAGCCACTGAACTAAAGTGATTAGCGAAAATGGCTAGTGACTTGTTCAAGCGCGAGCATCGCAAAGCGCGTTTCGAAGCGAAGGCAAACGGGCCCAAAGCGATGCAGTAGGCTGCTCAGGGTAGGCCAAATGGGCCGACTCACGGGAAAATGTCAAAATCTGGGCATGCGCCTCGGGGGCGAAACATGTGTTTCGTCCCAAAATGTCAATTTTTTGCGATGCGCCTCGACGATTTTCAGGATTTTGGGTCCTCAAAATGTCAAAAAAAAACGTGCGCCTCCGGCTGGGCTTTCGGGGGTCCTAGCCGACCTCTGCGGCCTCACGCTCACCTATGCGGGTCAAAATAAGCCTAACAAATATACTACCCCGCGCGCGGCGAGTTTAGGGAGCTTTTTGAAGATTTGGCCCAGGAAAACGTTGGTGCGGGCTAGGTGCACCATTGCCCTGCCAACCCCTAGCCCCCGGAGGCAAAAGTGGTCACTAATCCGGGCACTTGCTACTTATCCCCGCTAATGGTCCATCTGCCTCAGCACCACGAGTTCCCCCCACTTCCCTCCAACCAAGGCCTTGCAGGCTCGCACCCATCGCTTCAAGCATGGACATCCTACCACACACACCACCACCTCTACAACCTAGCTCAGCATCGCCAGTCGGAACAGAGAAGGGAAAACGCACTGACAAGACCAAGCGCAAGAAGAGCACGACCGTGAGGAGGAGGAGGAGGAGGAAGGTGACCAGCAGCAACAAGGACACGTTCGAGAATGGGGCCACGACGTCGGTCGGAACGGAGGAGGAGGCGAAGACGAAGAAGAAGAAGAGGAGGAGGTTATGGACCAAGCGAGTACGGAAAAGGGAGCCATCGTTGTCCCCGGATAGCGAGCTGTTCGACAAGGCGTTCGGCTTCAACTTCGGTATTTTCCGCTCTCCAACGAAGAGGCGTCCGAAACGTCAGCCGGGCCCTCCCCTATCACCATTAGTCCAGAGGTCAACGCGTCGTCGGAAGGAGCATTCGGAGAAATCCATTGCCGGCCTCCACAAATCATCGTCCGAGCCTTGGACTGACATTGCCGATTGCGCAACGGCGTGGCCTCTAGACACCGAGACCGGCGGCTTCGAGCACAACTTCAAGCCTAACAGCGCGCCCGACTTTGAGCCCGACTACGACTTCGGTCGCGATTTCGGCGGTGGATACTCATCTGGACCGG
The DNA here is from genome assembly GCA_001244265.2 of Microbotryum lychnidis-dioicae p1A1 Lamole. Classification (NCBI taxonomy): domain Eukaryota; kingdom Fungi; phylum Basidiomycota; class Microbotryomycetes; order Microbotryales; family Microbotryaceae; genus Microbotryum; species Microbotryum lychnidis-dioicae. The sequence goes on from CDLV01000005.1 coordinate 1,549,533, forward strand.
AGCATTCGCCATTCCACCCAGACGGTGCTTCTCAAGATCAAGCGCCCTCTTCCCTTAAGCGATCGCAGATTGAGAGGAACGCCAAGAAGCAGCACAATCGTCTCCGGAATGCGAGGGCCGAAGCTCGCAATCGTCTCCGGAATGCGAGGGCCGAAGCTAAAACTAGGGCGTCAAAACGAGCTGAACTTCTCCAGGCGTACCTATTGACGAAGAAAAAGGCCAAAGAAGCGCTTCGAGAGAGCGGGTTTGTCCCTTCCCCGGACGACGAGGGGTGGTGCGACGCATGTCATGAACGCCGAGTCACCAGAAAGGTCCGGGTTGTCGACCTGTTCTTTGCAGGTAGGTGCTTCTGCTGCACATCTTTTGTCAATCACCCCTACGCTATCGTCTTGGACTGATTTGATATCCCCCAACCATGAGCAGGCATGCGAGAACTACGATACTGCCCATGCTATCCGAGATCCAAACCCTGGCAGCTCACGGTCTTCTCCCGACGTCGTCATCTTCAATCCGGCATCACCGCATTCACCTTTCGCACGATCGAATATCTCGACACCTACTGGGGGTAGATCCTTTTGGTATCTATGACATGTCCGAAGCGCTCATTCTCTTTTGGTCCTCTGAATTATCCTCGGATGATCTTTTTAACAAGGTGGGCTCTGGGACAGGGACAGGCCGGAAACATTCACAGTTTCTTACAGAAAATATTGGAAGCTTCCCAGGGTCCAACCGTGCGTCAGTATCTTCAAGCCGCAATGGATGAATATCGATTTATGCAACAGCTGCAGGCAACTTTGACCGCCGAATTTATCGGCCTCTCCCAGCGCGAGCGTCTGGCCGACGTTTGTCCGGCATGTTTTGGGCCTCGGATCGATGAAGCCAGCAAGAGCGAGAATGACCTCGATGTCATCATTGCTGTCGACGGCAATTTTCAGCATCGACGATTCGCGCGGGCAACTGCTGATCCTCTCAAGTCACGTCCAGCGTTATTCCTGTCACCAGACAAGATTCGAAACGAGCAAGCTTTGATCGACGGATCGACTGAAGCGGGCGAGCAGGTACCTTGGTGCTGCTGGTGTCGGGTCACCCGAACCCAATAATGCGTTGACCCGACTGTCTGTGATTGCTAAACGGGCTATTCTATCATATAGGACGAATGCACAGCGAACTGGAAGGCCGAAGATGGTGGTGTGACCTCCGCTTTGTCAAATGTAGTAGCCGACACAGGCCTCGTTGCTGCAGTGTGCCGTCATGATCATTGCCTGCGACTTTGCAACCTTCATCAATCAGGTGAAAAGTATGTGTGGACCGGCCATCTGTGACTCCAGGCAAGGACACTAATAAGCGAGTTTGGTCTACCGCAGGTTAGTATATCCCGTGTCGCTGTTGAAATGGATTCTCGAAGAAGTTGAAGTCGGAGAAACGGATTGTACTACGGGACCTGCGCGTACCAGTGACGCTACAAACGTCGGATCCAGCTCGGGATCGGGCTCCCACCAAAGTTCGAGTCAGGATCGAAGTCGCGTTGGAGTCGCGTATGATATCGCCTGCAACTTATCGTCGCACTTACGCCGTGTGAGGTTGTTCGTGACACTCAGCCTGAGCATTGGCTTAGTCCGTAGCTGAACAGCTCATCTCTCCCCGGTATGCGCAGCGCAATCTTCTGGCAGACCACTTACCGCGTCTAGAATTTGCTCTCTCGTCGATGCATGCCTATGCGCACAAGTGGTCCTGCCAGGTTGACTTTGATCCGCGCTTTTTACCCAGTTTTGGTTTGACTGATGCCGAGGGAGCCGAGCGCTTGTGGTCGCAACTCGATCATCCAGTGCCTCCCATCGGCTGGAGAACATCAATCGTCGAGCGTCTGCTTATAACAAGCAGCATCTGGCCGAACTTGGTTCGCCTAAGCGTCCAGTCTTTCATGCACTACCTTACCATGTCGCTGATCTTTGGCGTATCGATCATGCCCAGTGACCAAACTTAAGTCTCGACTCAAAAACGCAATCAAGCTCAAGGCCGAAGCCGACAGAGTCATTGCTGAGGTCGTTAATTGCTCCGCCGAATGGACGGTCGCTACCCTCCTTGAACAATGACATGCGCAACGTGCAGCGTCCAAGCAGATCCCTCTGAAAGAGCAGCGCAAAGAGGTAGCCGAGATGCGCAACGTCATGTTCAAGCTTGAGCTGATTAACAGAGACATCGCAGCATGCCGGTGGGTCTGAGCTATCGTCGTCGTCTGGGAGTGAGACACGAACCGGTAACCTAACTTCGGTATTCATTTTTCGATTGCTACAGGGAAGACCTAGCCTGCGTGAACACCATAGATACGAACAAGCTTATAGAACAGTCGACTCAACTTCAACAGCTGGCCAAACAACGGCAGGTTCTTGATGATCGACTGAACTCCTTACGCACGTCGGACATAAACATCAGTGTCCTGGACCCTGGTACGTCACTCCCTTCTTCCATTCTGACCCTCTGGTGTGATCCCTGTTGTCCTCGCTTAAATATTTCAATACCTTTGATTGGCACGGACTATGAATTTGCCTGCACATTGATTATCGCATCTCGCTCGCTGTGGGACTTGGTCGTACAATATCGACAGGGAGCTGAGAAGCTGCGGCTCCCGTGCCTAGGCGGTAAAGCCCTCGGTAGGAAATCCATGGTACGAGTCTTCTGCGCCGGCAGAAGGAACGCTGATGTGTAGCAATGCCAGCTCATAGGTACGAAAGCGGCTGGTCTCCTGGTCAAGAATCTTAATTCTCTGCGTCCAAGACTCATGAAGGCAGTGGCGATGTATAACGACGAGGTGAAAAAGTATGCTGCCATCCTCGCCAATTCTGAGGATTCCCATTCGATCTTGAGAATCCGAAGGGTACTGCCGTCAGCCCCAGAGGATCTCAACGAACTGCTCAAACTCGACATCTTGGCGCCGCTCTGGAACAACGGATTATATAGTCATCCCACTGAGCCGTGGGCCTACGATGATGATGTTTGTGTCGGCATTCCAGCAGTATTGTCTCGCGCAAGATGCCAGCAAGAAATCAAGCGACTTGGATGAGAAGTGCGTCGCATTGGACGGTAGCTGATAAGCCGTCGCAAGAGGTTTCAGCAAGTTTGCCAGCAATCACTCCAACGAGATGAGCAGGATGACTCTGCGATGATGATGCTCGAGCAAGAAGAAGAGCGTCTTAGAAATATTGCGCGCCGATGGTTTTCGAAGGGCGGCCTAGATCACCTGTGGGAATGCACCCGGCAAACCGGCGAACCGCAAGTGGAGGAGTGGGTCGAGCTTCGAATGTGGTGCACCGACGACGTTGATGTTTTTCAACGAACCACAGCGGGTGGCTTGCCGGATCACACATGGCCATACTGCATCAATGATGGGATGGTCGGAGAGTCAGACGACATCACCACGGATCATGACACCCTTCTTGACATCAGTGATCATTCGAGCGATGATCTGAGTCATCATTCCGTCGACACTACCGATTACGGCGCCTTCAGTGACGAGATCAACGAGAACTTTGATGAAGACGATGGCGATGTTTTTTGGGGGATTTGATATTGATCATATATAGTTGCAGTCTTTTGCCCAGTTGCTACTTGCACTAGTAAAGAGATCAATGATGCGTTCATTTCGCTAGTAATTCTACCCGTTATACGACGCTTCGCCAGGAAGTGCAACAAGAGCGATCAGACATCCAAGACCCGGCATCGCTAAATCGCTCGATCTTGCGGTGGCTCGCCTAATGTCGCTCGAGTAAAGCTGGCAGCCGGAGCCCAACACGACCGGTAAGATTTAGAGGAAGAGCGCGCTACACTGAGGGAGTGAACACAAGCGTCCATTGCATCTTTTTTGCACTGACTGCACTGAGATCTCCTACATGTAGACCGCGCTCCCTGCCAGTCAGTCACATGCGCAGTCCGTGTCGTGCCTTGGGTGACACTTCCCAAACAGTCAGCAGGGATTGCAAAAGTACTTATTATATTCCAACACTGCCGACTACATTTTGATGTATACTTGAACGAAGTCCTGATCCAGCCCACAGTCCCAACGTCGTACAAAGGTCTTCTGTGGTGTTGCCACGGCCACTCCGAGGCTCACACTCGCCCAGCTCCGTAGAGTGTTTGCCTCGGCACTTGGTTGATGACTTTTCAAACGCAAGGACCAGAAGTTGATCACCCCTAACAGTCTTTTTCTGTATGATGTAATGAGTTATACATTGGTGGCACTTTAATGAGCTCTTTGCTAAGTTGCTTATAGCCAGCGTACTGCTTTGTCGCAATTCCTTCCTGCGTAGTTCACACGCTCACTGTAATCTCGATGCGAAGTACGTCATCACGGGCGCTTGCGTTTCAACAGTCGAACTGCAGCAAGTCATAGTCACCCATACCCAAAGTATTGTGCTGTATTTGACTGAACAAAGCCACGAGCGAGTCAGACTCACCTTGATACACCCCTTGCTCTGTCGTTGCTCTACGTTTTCTCATCGCATTAGGCGGCTTGAGAGTTCTGCACGCTGTTGTGGCCTAGGCCTCCTTCTAATATCGACCGACCGACTGCCCTGCCGTGGTTTTCGGCGATGGCAGGTCATATAGTCTTTTGTGACACCAATCAGGGTTCAAACTCAAGGTGGACAACACGTCGTGTTGGAGTCAGACTGAAAGTACCCAAACCGGGAGGGTGTTTTCAAAGTTCTTTTCGACGGGACATACCGTCTTGTCATCATTGTGATGGTCATCTTCTTGGTCTTCAGTTGGGTCTTATAGTTGCGACGATGGGTGAATTCAGGATGGGACATGAAAGGAGAGGTCGAGCTGTCGTCTGACCCCTGTATTGCAGTCGCACCGAATTGTAGGCTCGTACTCCTCGAGGGAGACTGGCTCGACAACCAGTAAGTACACGAGACAGAGTACGGGTTGTAAGGGAGTATTTGGAGCATTAGGATTGCAACTAACCTGGATCGACAACCAGTAAGTACACGAGACAGAGTACGGGTTGTAAGGGAGTATTTGGAGCATTAGGGGAAAGACTAAAGAGGCGCGCAGTGCGAGTGTGCGAAATATCTCTAAGTCCAAAGAGAGGTTCAAGCGGCGCGGCCGGCTAGGCCCGGCGCGGATTGGAGACCGATCTAAGCAAGAGTGTATGGAATTCAACACCGTCTTCGACTTTGACTCCTTGGCCCTCACCGCCTTCAATCGCCTCAAGTCGCTCTTCGCGTCCGACATCGTCCTTCGTCACTACGATCCTTCGCTTCCCTGCGTCATCAAGTCCGATGCGTCTGATTATGCCATCAGCGCAATCCTGTCCCAGTCAGTCGATTCTCAGCTTTGTCCTGTTGCGTTCTTCTCTTGCAAGATGACTCCTGCCGAGCAAAATTATGAGATCCACGACAAGGAACTCCTCGCCATTGTTGCCTGCATGAGACTTTGGCGACACTACCTCGAAGGAGTTCACCACCCAATCACGATCCTCACGGACCACAGCGCGCTTCAGTACTTCCAGACGACCAAAGTGCTCACTCGTCGCCAAGCTCGCTGGTCCGAAACGGTCAATCACCTCAACTACATCATCAAGTACCAACCTGGCGCTCAAAACAACAAGGCCGACGCGCTCTCTCGGCGTCCCAACTTTGCCGCGGGGGGGAAAGCTTGTGAACAACCCGGTGTAGTGCTTTTACGTCCATCCTCTATTTCCGCCACCTTTTCACCCTCCTCAGAGATTGTGACTTGATCAAGTCTCGCCTTCTTCATGATCCGGCATCTCTTCACGTCATCAACGATCTCAATCGTGACGCCTCGCTTCACCCCGACTTTGCACTTCAAGATGGCTTCCTCCTACAACACCACAAGATATACGTTCCCAATTTCGAACCTCTTAAGGTCAAACTCCTGCATCAAGTTCATGACTCACCTCCATCTGGGCATTTCGGCCAAGCTAACTCCTTCGAACTGCTTGATCGGAACTTCGTATGGCCTGGGATGCGCGCCTTCGTCAATGACTATGTTCGCTCCTGCGACAGTTGTCAGCGCAACAAGCCCCCTCATCGGAAGCACGGCCCACTTCACTCGCTCCCGGTTCCGACGAAACCCTGGTCCTCGCTCTCGATGGATCACATCGTCGACCTCCCGCCGTCCTCTGGATTTGACTCCGTCCTCCTCGTCGTTGATCGCCTCACCAAGGAAGCTCACTTCATTCCTGCACAAAAAAGCGACACTTCAGAAACCCTTGCCTCGCAATTCAAGACCCACATCTTTCGACTCCATGGCCTACCCGGCGACATTGTATCCAACCACGGAACGACTTTCACTTCATCTTGGTGGACCAAGTTCCTCAAGATGCTCGACATTCGACCCAACTTGTCTACCGCGTTCCACCCTGAGTCAGACGGCCAAACGGAACGAACCAATCAAATCCTCGACCACTACCTACGCCACTTCTGCTATTACCATCAAGACAATTGGCATGATTTGCTCCCCCTAGCTGAGTTCTCTTACAACAATTCCTTTCACTCGAGCATAGGGATGACTCCTTTCTTCGCCTCTCGCGGTTATCACCCAAGGCTTGAGGTCACCCTCCAGGAGACTCCTGTTCCAGACGTTCGACAACATCTTGCTGGTCTTCGCAATGCTCAACAACTTGCACAAAATCAGATTCGTCGTTCTCAGGAGTCTCATGCTCGTTACGCCAACCTTCGTCGTGCTCCTACGCCCCCTTTCGTGCTCGGTCAGAAGGTCATGCTGAACCGACGCAACATCCGCACCACTCGGCCTTCATCGAAGCTCGACTCCAACAAGCTCGGACATTTTGTTATCAAGCGCATCATCAATTCCGTTGCCTACGAGTTGGATCTCCCTTCGACGATGCGCATTCATCCTGTTTTCCATGTCTCGCTTCTTGAACCTTATCGCCTCAACACTCTGCCGTCTCGACAACAGCCTGTGCCGCCGCCACCCGATCTCATTGACGGCCAGGAAGCCTTTGTCGTCGAAAGGATCCTCGACTCTCGCGTTCGCCATGGCTCGCTTCAATACTTCGTTGATTGGACTGGCTATGGACCTCAGGATCGTGAGTGGGTTGACGCTTCCGATTTTGATGATGACGATGCTCTCGTTCTCGACTTTCATCGCTCGAAACCTCGCAAGCCTGGCGCCGACCGTATCCAACATCTCGCGGAGCTCGACGCTTAACCTGGGGGTACTGTTACAAATGGAAGCTCGCCACTCCGAGTTCGGCCTCTCAGCACTCTCGTCATCCGCGTGACCTCGGCCTTCCCGCGCCTCGGACCTCCTCTCCCCGCTTCGGCACCTGCACTGCTTTCTTCTCCTCCAACTACCCACTCACAACCCTCTCGCCCCCGACTCTTACGTGATCATCAACCAAGCTCTATTACGTGATCCTCAGCCTCAACACTATTACGTGATCCTCAGCCTCAACACTATTACGTGATCCTCGTGCCTCGCCTCCTCAAGCTCGTCACCTCGTCCCCAACTCCTCTGGTCTAGTTCCCCCTTTCCGTAGCTTACTTCTCTCTTTTCCCTCTGCAACTCGAATCTTGTCAAAGGTCACATCCTTGCACTCGTCCCTCGTCCTCGTCTCTCTTGAGAAGTCCCTAGAACCTCTCTCGACTTGTCCCTCGTCCCTCGCCCCTCGTCTCGAGCCCCTTCGTCCGGCTCGTTCCTCCTATCTTTGTCCTTCGTGATACAGCAAGGTAGCAAGAGCACCACCAAAAGAAGCTATCAATCAGCTTAGGCTGCATCAAAACACCCCTTCAAACTCTCGGAAGTGATTAAGAGTATGGGATTGTTGCCTGATGAACATGATGCCTTGATAGTCAAGGCTGATATTACTCCTAGTCCGTCGCACTTTGACTATCAGGCCTTTGACGCAGAAGCTAGGAGACTTTGGCAAGTCATTAGTGCTACCCGCGCTTTGATGAAGGCAACTAACTGCCCAGGCTTTGGCAAGAATTGACCACCCAGCCAACACTAATAGGCCACCACGCACAAGCCAAGGTAGTGCACGTGTCCTTGAAGTGGCCAGCATTGATCTTTTAGCACTTGAAACAGCCCCTATTGCTCTTGAGGAAGGCGCGTTCACAATCAGTCATTGGCAGTGGTCGGCTTTCGGATGACAAAGACGTGGGCATAGAGGTGGTGGCCTAGTAGTGTTGGTTGCGGTCGTTTGCTCTCAGCCCCCCAAGAGCATCCGTTGCGGCGAGGCAGCAGCTTTGACGTTTCCCAGGCATCAAGGCCACCACCCCCGCTCACTTCCCTGGACCAGCTGGCCCACGCGTTCCCAGACCTTCGGAACGACAACGGACAGCTGGTGTTCTGCGAAACAATCCAGATGGTCGACCCATCCTCCCCATGGGACGGGTTTGAGCCACCACAGACATCCATCGCAGAGTCGAAAGACGATGCGGCCAAACAACACAACCAACTTATCGCTTCGCTGGAGCCCGGGGATGTGGTTGCCTACAGTGATGGATCAATGAATGAAGGATGTACTGGGTCAGCAGCAGCACTTCGAGGCATTTGGCACGCTGACGAGCCGATCCTCCATATCACCGAGGCACGCGCGCTCGGCACGCAGCAGACGGTCTACAGCACGGAGCTGGACGGCATTGCCCTCGTCATGCGGACGCTTTTCAACGCCCAAGCCTCAACTTTCCCCCGCAGGATCGTCATCTGCGTCGACAACCAGGCCGCTGTCCGCGTCGCAATCTCGACCCGACCCGGCCCAGGACAAGAATAACGCATCGAGATCGGGCGCCGGTACTTGCAGCCCAGGAAGAGGTTCGGACTCACAACATCGATCGAGCTCCGTTGGGTCCCAGGACACGTCGAGGTTGACGGCAACGAGCTTGTGGACGAAGCGGCGAAAGAGGCGACCAAAGCGGTCGGGGACGAGTCGATCAAAGAAGACCCGAAAGGATCCCAGCCTCGAGGACGGCACTGGGACGGCAGCAGTTCAAAGCGCGTGTCAGCCAGATGCAGGCGAAGGAGTGGAAAAACAGCACGACAGGCGCGCAGCTTTGCAAGCTCGACAACTCACCACCCGGAGCCCTCGCCCTCGCCCACGACTTCTTCCGTCGGCGGCTCCATCCAACCGGCCGATGTGCGTGCAGCGCGGCTGAAACGTTGGAGCACGTTGGCCTGTCGTGCCAGCAATACCGAGATCAGCGACGCGTCCTGCGCAGGGAGATGAAGAAGGAAAATCTACCGTTGGACGACATTCAGCTATACGTGTGGAACGCAGTGGCATCCCGGCTCCTCGTCACCTTCTTTTCCTCGACAGGCGTGTTTTTGTTCAGATATTTCTAGCGGACTACATGTGCTTTAGCGCGATACAGTCTTGAAATGAAGATTTCTCTCTCTCTCCCTCTCTCTCGCACGTGAGGTCTTTCCGGGTGGTGAGCTTCTCGAGTCGCGTCGCCAGGTCGTCGGGCGCACTGATGCTTGGCCTTGGGCCTTCATCTGCTGCAACAGACGTCAGGAGAGGGCGAAGCGTCAATGTCGAGGTGATGTAGGCCTTGGGGCTGAGTTGCGTCCCGAGAGGCTGAGGCGCCCCTGTTGAGTTGAGAGTTGACGCATCAGGAAGAAGGTAGCAAACGCAGTGCCTTTTTGGTGTATACAGATAGTGAATTAATGATGCCCAGGTCTCTCAACCATCAAAGCAGGCAAGGCAAAGCACTTCATTCTGTCCTCCCTCCGGCACCATGTATGATCCTGTCAAGGGTGTGTCACACATCTGAAAGTAGACTGAATCAGTAAAATACTCCTGATTGATTCACAAGAGAGAGGTAGAGAAGAGAGGAAAATTGCAAAACTCACTTTACAGCAGAAGCATTCTTCGTGCCACTTCTGATCCCCAATCTCAATCCATCCATTTGCAATGCCCGAGTGCCCGCACTTTGCACTCGCGCACTTTGGTTTCCATAGTCGCAGATCACAGTTCTCACAGTACACAAAGCCTTCATGAATGGTGTAAGGGTCTGGAGTAGCCTCGTCTTTATCCGGCAAGAGCAGCTTGGGTTCAATGAAGGGGTCGCCGCATGAGCTGCAGAAGAGGTGCAAAGCATGGTAGGTTCGTCGGGTCGGTGGCAGAAGTCGCGGGTCGTCGATTGTAATGACTTGATCAATTGTGATGGGTGTCTTGCAATGATAGCAGATATCGGCAAAGAGCTGCAGAGCGTAATCCGAGTTTCCATACAATTCATCAGCATGGACAGATGCTGCAGGCAAGAATTGAGCCAATCAAAGACCGACCCACCTCTTCAAAGTGGAGAATGCAATAAACCCGGTCATCCTTTCCATCGAATTCGACGTGCTCCAGTCGTTGCCCGCAACCTTCGAGCGAGCACACGAAGCATTCAGGGTGCCATTGCTTCCCCATCGCCAACAACTTACGACCTAGTATCGTCGCATCGCAGCCGTGGCAGGTGACGTTGTCGTTGTCAAATAGTGCCGGAGCAGAAGAACTCGGGTGATAAAGGTAGTGCGAAGGATGGCTCGGATCGAATCGAGGGTGGAGTGGCGGTAGCGGGGATGTCAAAGTTTTGGAATCAACGGTCGTGGCTAGGTTGACTGCGGACCGTAGCTCGGGCCGTGCGTCTTCCAATATCATAGTGAAGGTCGGAACTCCGCGGGTGTCGTCCGCTTGGCTTGGTGAAGCTTCGTCTACTGGGAACGCGGTCAACAGCGCAGCAGATGGTGTCGAGACACATTCGTTGCCTTCCACGAAGACAGCGGGCAAGACGGATGATGTTGATGACGGTGCGGGGCGATTTGAGTCCGAAAGAGAGAAGACAGATGGAGCAAGTGGTACGGGGGGGTTGGGCTTTGGAGTCGGAAGTGGACGGCCCGAGCGAGGGCCTGCTGCGTTCGGGCATCCTCGGCATTAGCACCTGTAATATTTGGAAGGCAGCATTGGCAAAACGGTAAGACGTTGTGTTGCAAGGTACTTACCATCAGGAAGAGGTGCGGCCGGGCTAGTCGGCATGTGGTGAGTCGGTGTCGAGACGGACGCGGCCCCACCGTGCACCGTCGCGGGAATGGGAGAGTTCTCAGGGTGCGAAAGTACGATGCCATGACGTTGAGCCCACTCAAGAGCCTCCTCCCTTGCACGCCACTGGTAGAGGTCGCCTTCGATCACCGGCGCGAGGACGCCTTGCTGTGCAAAGTGCCAATAGTGGGCAACGAGCTGAGCATGGTGCATCGCAGTCGCATCGGTGTTCGAGACGAACGGTCGACCCGATTGCGGAGTCGTCTCGATGGATGACGGGGCAGCTGGGTGTCTATAGTCGTTTCCCAAAGGCAAGCTCGGCGTATGCATGAGCACCACAGGCTACGCCACCGGTAGTGCGTCCGAACCAAGGGTTGTCGCACCGTTCAGTGAGAACCGATCACCGGTCGCGAAGCTGGACTAGTCGTGCGAACGCGTCGCGACGTGTCCAGTCGTAGCAGCTTGGCACCGGGCACGGGCGAAGGCGAAGGCGGAAGTGTAGTACACTGTACTGTTTCGAAAGTTTCAGGGCGTGACTCGATTCATTGACGGGGTGTAACGGGTGCAGTCAGTATGAGGCAGAAAAAGTCGAGATGGTGAAAGCCGCCTGCGAGCCAGTTTCGACGGGCTTTGACGCGGCTATAGTACACGCGTTATTCCTGCTTAGTACGCGGCCCAGTCCTGCTTAGTACGCGGTTTAGTCGCGGCTTTCGACAGAGAGCCCAAGGAAGCGCCGTCAGCTTTCGACTGCTTTCGATCGGCTTCCCTTCCCCTTCCCCACCAGCCGTGAGAGTCTCCCACTTTCTTGCACTCAGCCGGAGAACGTAGAATAGGCTCCTACACGCCTCAACCAGCTACGCTTTCTCATTTCCCACCTCTCTCGAGCCTCGATCTGGCCATGTCGCGTCTCAACTACAACAAATGGGACGCTCTCGAGGTCAGTTCTCCCGTTGCTCGTCTTTGCCGCCGTGCCGCAGCTCACCGACCGCTGTCGCTCGACCTCGCAACCAGCTCTCGGATGACTCGGACATTGAGGTACACCCCAACGTTGACAAAAAGTCCATGATCAGGTACGTGATCCGCTCCGGATTCTGCCTGCCGCTTCCGCAGAGTGCTCGCGCACCGTCGAGACCGAGGAGGCTCACCCCACTTGCGTGCTGCCCCGTCATCTTTCGCGGCTTCGCTCCTGAACTTTTACAGATGGAAACAACGCGATATCCACGAAAAACGAGAACTACGCAAACTCAAGCTTCAGCACCTTGACCTGGAGAACGAAATGAACATCGCTCTGCTCGAGCGCATGCGCGCGCTCTCGACCGCGACCCACGACGAAGGCGCACCGTTCATCTCACGCGAGATTGCTCGGCTACGCGTGGCCGTACCTGATTTCGATGGCAAGCAATTCAAGGACGGCGAGCAACCCAGCCAGGACCACATGATCCTCGCCCTGCTCACTCAGGTAGTCAACGCCGTGGAGAAGGACGGCAGCGGCGAACAGGGGCGCAACGATCGACTGGTCGCCGAGTTGGAACGCCATCAGGAGCGACTGGTGCAACGCCAAGCCGAGATCGTCGAGGAACGAAAGACAGAGATCGCTGAACAGCAAAAACACATCACGAGCGAAGACATTCACGTTGGGTTCGAGTCAAAGACCGTCAGTTCGACGCATCTTCTTGCCGAAGGAGTCTTCCCTCAAGGTATGGCCCAGTCGAGCGCTGACTTTCGAGGGTTTCCCCAACTTGTAGATGATCTCCAATAAACCCTCAGCGCAGCCCGACCCAGCTACTTCATCAACTTCAGCAGTTGGCGCAAAGTCGAAAGCGAAGAAGGCCGAGACTCAGATCGAGACCATCAACTCCCCTTCGGTCCTCGCAGCAGAAGCGGTTCGTCCACCCTTCTTCCTGAGCTGGTCTGCACCATACCTGACTCGATATTTATTGCGTTTCTCCTTGTTCCCCGTCCGTCGTACAGGAGGCGGCAGCGATCGGCAGTGACTCCTCAGACGACGAAGATGTTCCTGATCTCACGGACTCAGCATTGCGCTTCTCCAAGCTCAAACCTCTTGACTTCGCATCTTGCTTCGCCGCCATTTCGGACGATCCATCACTTTTGGCAGAAGAGACGACGGATGCATTGCTTGTAGAGGCATTCTCGGTGGCGATGAAAGGGGGCAACAAGAGGGCTCGCGAGTGCGTTGAGAAGGCGCTGATGATCCAATACTGCCTCAAACTTGGGAAAGATGGAGTCGCACTCTACTTCAAGAGGTACGCTTGGGCTTGCTCAGATACAACGGTATGCTTGTGCACTGATATCATGACCGCGCGGCCACAGGATGACATCGAGCGATCCTAAGGCCTTGCAAATGTTCCTTGAAGACGTTAACGGCACTGCCAAACGGATCATCGAACGAGCGCACGTCGTCGCCGCCGAGAAGGAGGCAGATCGAGCTAGGAATCCTGACGGGAAAGAACAGATTCAACTTGTCGCCTCCGATCCGTCAACGGTCATCACCTTCGAAGTGCCTGATGGCCCGCCTCCAGAGACTCTCGAAATCACCGGGGAGGGCGCCGATGAGCTCGATCCTGAGCTCGTGCGCGAATTCCTCCAGCGTCGATGGGATTATTTCAGCTCGTTTTCGCCAGGCCTGCAAAAGGCTCTTCAGGCGAAAAGCCTCGAGAAGGTGAACAAGGTCTTGGGCAAGATGAGCGTGGAGGACGCCGAAGATGTTGTCAAAAAGCTCCAAGAGGCCGGGATTCTTTCGGTGAGTTGTACACCTTTCAGGTACTAATGCTTTTGGATCTTCAAAGCGCTGACATTATAGCTACGTGTCACAGTTTGAGACAACAGAGATTCTGGATCAGACCGGGACAAGCGAGCCGACAGGAGGGTGACAGCAACAACCCATAGATACTAGTATGCCTGATGTGGATTAATAGACATGGGCTGTCAAGAGTAGCAGTTCGTGCAATCAGATTCAAGCTCTACCAAGCTTTTTCATTCACATACCAAAGCGCTGGGCTGAAGTGAATTTGCGAAATAAATGACATTTCAAAGAAAGGTACAGATGCTTTTCCACACTTGAAAGCTCTCGGTCGGGGTCTCACAACTTGCTATCGCCTCCCGTCTGTCCAGCACGCTCAATGGTTTCGACAGCAAGCATACCAACAAGCGGGAACATTGTCGAGTACGATTTTGCTTTGGCACTCGAGGCTTGACCTTTGGCGGCTCGCGCAGCGATTCCTTGAGTAATGACGGCGAGCTGAGGGAACGCGGTTGAGCGTAGGTTGGCATCAGCGTCGCAAGTTCGTGTCCAGACATGAGATGTATCTGATTATGCTCACCCGGAAGAAAGCAAAAGATACCGCGGCAGTCCATCGTTGAAGCGGGTACGGCTGGCCCATCTCCTTGCAATACGCCTTGAGAAGTTGTTCAGCCGAAGGGATGGGGAGATCGGCTTCGGAAATATCCCGAAGGGCCGACAAAGCGGATGGTCGGGGAGCACCTTCCTGCTCAGGGACGTAGAACGGCTGAAGCAAGTTGGCAAGATCAGAGTACGGGTGTCCGAGGGTCGATAGCTCCCAGTCAAGCACGCCGATAACTTCGGGTTTGGTGGGATGGAAGATCTGCAAAGCGCTCAGGTAGGTTTAGATTCCGCTCGTCTAGTTTCACTTTGCTTCGGTTCTTTCAAACTGACCATGTTGTCACATTTGAAGTCGCCATGAATGACCCCGCCCTCCAGTCCGCGACCCTCAGGAGCATTTTTAGAGTACCAGTCGACGAGGAAATCAAAGCCCGGAATCTCGCCCACTTCGTTTCCCGTGACATCGTCTTTCACAAGCGCCTGCGCCCTTGAGACACGACTGAGGGATCTGCGAAGTGAGAGACGCGCCAAGAATGGGGTCAGGAAAGCAGTGTCATTTGTACGCGAACCACGCTAGCCTAGGAACTCGCGTACTTGATCTGGCGAGGATAGAACGGCGCCTTTGACCCAAAATCGCCCAGACCAATTTTGTCTGAGTTGAGTTTATGTAAAGATGCAAGCGTTTTGATGATGCTCATCCAGCACTTGGTTCGTTCTTCCTTGGTCTCGATCTCGGGCATTCGCACGTCGGTGAAAATTCGGCCCTGCGGGGAGGCATCGTGGTATGAGGTTGTTGAGCCGCCACCAGTACATACGAGCCAAAGGCAGTGAAACCTACCTTGATGTACTCCATGACATAGAACGGTGTGCCAAGGATACTTGCGTCGAGACACAGCGCGTAGACCTTGGGCACGGGGACCGTCCCATCCTCGCCGATCGCTTTGATGATCTTGTACTCCCGCTCGATGGCATGCGCTGTTTGGGATACAAGCTTTCCAGGCGGCTTCTTGCGGAGAACGTACTGCTGCGGTGGGTCTGATGCCGAGTTGATGAGGTAGGTCGGGTTCCTATTCGCAGAAAGGGGGGTGAGGCATGTGGGGTGGGCAGGGTCGGCCAGATCGCGATGCAGATCCGTATAGCGGTTCGAATGAGTGGTGTGTTTGGAGGAGAGCCCAGAGCGGAGGCGAACCCATGCACTAAACTCACGACTGTCCGAATGAGAACTGGTGGATGCTCCCTAACTTAAATCCTGGCATGTTCGCGACCAAGTAGCGTTCGACGGCTTCTTGGTCGAGCTCCGTCCTGCGGTCGAAAAGGAGTGCACAAAAGCAGCCGTTTAGCACACCTCACCTGATTGCCAAATCAAACTATTCGTCGTCTCTTCCACACCGTACAGCCATGTGAACCCACTGCTCAGCAGGCCAAAGCTCAAGCCTGGTAACGGGCGCCTCAACTGCCCTGGCCCACCAACGTAAGGCGACCTCCGGATGGACGACAGGACATCGGGTGGCACAAGCGCTCACCTAATGGCACCATACTCGACACCTTGAGTTTCCACCGACTTGGATGCGGTCATAATAGCGGTGGGTGGGGGGAGGTGATTTCGCTAAAGTGGAGGGAAGCTGCAGAGCGAAAGATGCGGTGAGGAGCCGAAAGGCTCAGAGCCGTTCGGGTTCTTGAACTCGCCGAGCGCCGGACTAGCCGGAGCAGTGCCCAGGCCGGTTATGGCCCCGGCCAGGCTTCTCGTTGAGGCTTTCGGCAGATGGTCAGTCGGCAGCGGTGAGGGAGCATGCCAAGAACGTATTATTTCTTTTTCATTTGGAGCGAACATACCGATTACAGACTACAGCATGCCTATAACTCGAGCCCATGCGTCCAACAACATTGGAACCAATTGCCAAGGGCGGTAAATGGAAAATGCAAATTACAGGACCGCGATTCACGCCTACAATTGAAGATAGCTGCCCACCAATAAGCGCGCAAAACGGAGCGAGATACCGTCAGTACTCTTAGTTGATAGTAGGGAAAAAACAAAGAAGACATGCGCAACTCACTCTGCCACCTCCTGCTCCGTCAGCTTCCTGAAGCAAGGGCTGTCGGTCGAACCCGTTCCGTGTGCTCCGAGCACATGCTGAGCGCCCTCAAACCCGGCAGTGGAGATGATGCCCAGCTCGATCGTCTTCTCCGTCATGACACCTTCGAATCCTTCCTTCAGCGTCAAGAGGGCTGTGTGAATGGCGTCCTCGAGTGAAAGATCATCGTTGTAGCTGCGGGAACCGACGAGCAGGAAGATATCAGAAAAGCAAATTTTCGAGGAAGGACGGCGTGATCGAGCGACTGACCGTTTTTCTAAGAATGTCTTAGCGTTGACTTGGTTCTTTCCGATCGCGCTCGCCTTCCATGCCCAGAATGCACCCGATGGATCGACCTGGTAGAGTGTGTGGCCTTTGGCCTTATCGTAGCCGGCCACGAGCAGAGATACGCCGTACGGTCGCACGCCGCTGTAAGGCATCATCCAGGATGTCAGGTCCATTGTAGCGTACCAACGAGCGACAGTTTGTTTCGACGTAAACTGACCCTGATTGTGTCGCATCCTGCATCACACTCGCGATTTCGCCGACCATGACCCTCGTCGACGGATACTCGCCGTAGATTTTCCAGTACGACTGCGCTGACTTGCGCGCTTTGGCCACGAGCACTCGGAAGTCGGGACCCATCCCTGAGTAGACAAGACCGATGTTGGGGCAGACAAGAGACACCTGTAGACGTCGCGCGGCCAGCAGTCGTGTAGCATGGGCATTAGGCACGTCGACGGAACCGGCGGCGGGAAGGATGGGAGTGGCATAGGTAACATGGTAGGAGAGGTGATGGTTATCGTAAGGGTGAGATCTTGCAAGGAATCGGCATCCTTTACAAAATGGTGCGATAGGACTCGCCTTTTCCAACATGGAATCATCGACTAGGGGCGACGGAGGCTTCTTGGACGTTGCCAGCACGATACCGTTCGAAGCTGCACAGCGAAAAGTGAGGGAGATGAACAGTATCAGCAAAGTGCACCATCGGACGCGAACAAAACCTGTGGCTACGATCGAAGCGAATCAATGGAAGTCCCGTGCTGGAGGTCGAGTGTGACGAGGGGTGACGCGTCGCTCCGGGCACGGCGACAACACGGTTGAAAAGGCGTTGATCATTTAATGGAAACTTTCTCCAACTAGAGAGATGATTGGCCGTCCTCAAAACTGCCCATTGATCGCGGACGAGGGTCGAAGCCGATAAAGACGCGATGACGACGCCGACACCGACACCGACACCGACGAGGGTGACGTCGAGCGGACGCTGCTCCTGTCGATGGTGTGGGCGGACCACGCGCGAGCTACTTCTGCTCAGCTTCGACTCTCACCTTTGATGCCTAAGCTGGTAGTGCCTTGCCCGACGGCAGCGAGTGCATGTTCGATTTGAATGAGCTTGCCCGAGGGGGAGAACGTAGTCAGCGAGAACGACTGCGCGAAGATGAGGTGAGCGTTATCGTCAGAGGAGCCCACTTGCAGCAATAGTCCGAAACACTTGCATATGAAGATGCTCCTGGGTTGGCCATGATAAGACGATGTCGTGCCGTGAGGGCGAGCGCTCGAAAGTCTACGCCGGCGGTCAGTCAGTTCAGGATGTGGGGAGAGGCGCGCAGGGAAGTGCGACAGAGTGCGACTGACTATGGACCGCCCAATCCGACCATTAGGATTTTGAGCCAACTCTAACCGAGTCCATTACAAGTCCACAAGTCCACACACAACCCTCAGCCCGCACAGCGCTCGCGCTTCTTCCACCTCCACAGTACCCCACCTCATACATGGCTTCACTCACGCCAGCCCTCCGAACAAGCTTACGCCTGACAAGACCTGGTCGCTCGACTGTAGCCAGTGCATCATCGTGGCACACCACACCGCTCGCGAGCTCGTCCTCTCAGCTTCGCAGCTTGCACGCCCCGGCGCTCGCACCACGCCGCATTCCTTCCACAAGAAGTGAGTCATTCTTCGTATCAGCACGTACGGCATAGCTCCCAAAATGCACCACATCTGACCGGCCGCTTGTACTTGCCCGCCGGTCGACACCAAGCTCCCTACACCACACCCGCCGCCGTCCTCGAGTCGGCCTCTCGGAATCTCAAGCAGCACACCGACAAGTTCCCGACGTGGGAAGCCCTGTTCGCTTCGACGTCCCATTCTCTGGCCGAGCTAGGTCTAGCCGTCAAGGAGCGACGGTATCTGCTCTGGGTACTCGAGAAGTACCGGTACGTAGCCCGCAATTCTTCCTTTCCTCTTCGCATGTCAACGAGGACCGATACCGCCCCCCTACGCCTGTCCATGTGAACCTAAATCTCTTCAATTATGTTATACAGTGCCGGATTCGACATCGCCGAGATAGCGGTGCCGACAAAACCCAAGCGCAAGATTCGAGGCTGGGGTCCAAAGGTGCAGAACGGCAAGAGGGTGCGGTAGAAGGTAGAAGGTAGAAGGACTGTATACGATGATGAAGCCTTGAAGTGATAGTGCATAACACTCAAGACGAGAGTCTCCCCCTTTGAAATCTGGTTCTGTTCCGCTAACAAGCACGAAGCCGTTTCTGCACGCATGCCTCAGGCCCTCAACTCGGCGAGGAGCGATGGCCGCACTTTGAGTTAAGTGTCACAACTTGACCGCGAGGTATAATCTGGACGCTCTAGCAACCCCATTGGGCACGAACCATATACCGAAAGAGCAAACTTACCGCGCAAGTCGGCGGCGCCGAACACAGCGGTGGGGCTCATCTGGGCTCGTGCTCACGTGACCCAAGAAAGAGCGCTCCACCTCCTGACGCTCGACCTCGCTCAGCTCTTGACGCCTACCTTTGCGCCGCACCCTCTATTCAACGCGTCGCCCCTTTCAATCTGCATCGCCTCAGAGTCTGATCGACGGCCATTTCTACGCCCAGCATTCATAGTGCCATGACTGCATCCATCGCGGCGCGTCAAGCGGTCATGCTCGAGTTCGCAGCGCTCGGAGCTTCCTCCACGTGTCCTCTCGGCATGTACGTGCTGCCAACAAGAGACGATGTCTTCAGTACGTGCAGGACTCTTATTGCTTGCCGAAGCGCTGCCTGAACTAAAATAGCCCATGGAGCCTGTCCGGCAGCATGGCAGTGTGTCTTGTTCATTCATCGGGGCTACTTCCGCGACTCGGTCCTCAGATTCTCCATGACCATGGCATCCACGTACCCATCCCGCCTCCCTCCTACGATCACGTTTAGCACCAACGTGTTCCACCCTCTAGTCGATCCAGCAACAGGCCGATTCCACTTCGGCGATCGATTCAGCCCTTGGACTCCCGGGCGCGACTACCTCTTTCACGTGCTGCACCACGTCAAGAACGCGTTCAAGAGGGAAGGCCTCGATGCGGTGCAGCAAGAGAACTGCGGAAATCCCGAAGCCTGGAAAATGTGGGTGTCGGCTCTCCAATGTCGATCACTGATTTGCCCCTCCACGTGCCCGATTCAATTCAGCCCCTGACCGCCGATTCTGATTATGGATACTCTCGCTACTGGTCGCAGATACCATGATCAGACGGCTTTATTCGCCAAGCTAGCGTCACAGACATCGGCGTTGTCCATCACGCCCGAATCTTTATACACACCAAGCTCGTCCTACGCAAATTCGATCCGGTTTGACCCCCTTCGGTCCATCTCGTTTCGACCGCTCGAGGAAGGCGAGGAAGAAATTCTCACTCGGAGACTCGAGGACGAAGCGAAGGCCAAGATCAGCAGTTGAATAAATATCACTTAAAGCAAGATAGGGGAGAGATCGTCGCGCACTGGCCTCGACATTGTGTTCTGTCACGGCCCGATCGACTTGGCCGGTTCGAATATTCCCGCTCGCAAAACACTTTTTCCTTTCCCTTGCACTGACCGAGTCAATGTATGTGTGTAACTATAAGTCTTATCAGTTTCGTGTTGTAATTACCAATAAGTGATACGCGATGGCCGTCTTGATTACTTGTGAAATTTCTTACCGGTCGCGGGTGCGGAAGCCAAACGCACGATCCTAGACGATCCAGTGACGATCCTGCACATTTGGTCATCGACTTGCGACGTCGACGTCAGTCAGCGCAGGTCGTCTTCTCGCCTCGTCCTCATAGCTCGCAGTTGCGTCGCCTCCTCGTCACCACAAAATGGCGGACGCACACATGCACCAGGTCATGTCGAACCTCTGGATAGGCGACTACTTTGCTTCCCAAGATGCCAACTTGCTGGAGAAGCACAAGATCAAGCTCGTCGTTGCAGCCAGTTCGTCTCCAGCTCCGCGAGCCCCCACTTCGCTCGTTCCCGGTCCCAAACTCCCGCCGCCTAGCAAGACTGACGCTCGATTGACATCGTGGACCTCCATCTTCAGTGAGACAACCCTATGACCCACTACCTGGGACCACCCTGCACCGTGTCCCAGTCGACGACACTGCCTCAGCCAACATTATCGAGCACTTTGTGCCTGTCAGCAGGGCTATCGCGTCAGCTCGGCTCAAGTCTCATGCTGTCTTGGTCCACTGCCAAGCCGGTGTATCGAGATCATCGGCTCTCGTTGCGGCGTATCTGATGAAGGAAATGGATCTCACGGTTGAACAAGCACTGGCTCGGGTGCGAAAGGCAAGGGCGCAGATTGAGCCGAGCGACTTCTTCCTGTTGCAACTTGAGCTGTTCGAAAGGTGCGACTGCGAGTGGAACCCCGTCAAAGTGAGAGTGAGCTGTGCTTTACATGCTAATCGACCGACTGACAGACTCTTCTGTTGCCTCCTCCTTTCTTTAGTACGCCGAGGAACGAAGATTTCTCATGAGCTTTGCGCAAAATGAAATCATGGGTCAGTGAATAGGTCTCGAGAGGCGAAAGTGAATCTTCACCGCTAACGCCGCTGTATCACCACTCGACGTCAGGTGGTGTCTCCCCTTCCATCGTTCTAGCATACTACCCCTCACCGACGCCCTCGCCTATTCCTTCGCCCAAGGGTAGCGCACCGGGCACTCCGTTGACCATGACGCCGATGCCGACGACAGCCGAACCCTCGGCCTCGGACGCATACAAATTTGTGGGGGCCTCTCCTCCCGTCGAAAGCAGTACTTCGACTAGTCTCTCGGATCGGTTGGGTGCCACCACGACTCCAACACACGCTCCCGTAGCTCGCAAGCGACTTACTCCTCGGAAAGCGGAACGCGAGACAGAACGACAGTCTGCCGAGATGCGTAAAATTCCATCGATCGAGAAAATTGGCAACAAGCAGGAGGTAGTGATAAGCGGGCGCAGGATACGATGCAAGATGTGCAGGTTCGTACCTTCCGCTTTCCTGATAACCTTCGTCATTCACGGTCGAGTGCTGATTCAGATGGGTTTGTCATTGGCCTGGTCAATCAGGCGAGAGCTTGCAGCCCGCGAGCACGTCTTGGCGCACGAGCCAGGGAAAGGCCAACAGGCGTTTGCCCCGCATCGGCGCGATATGGCGGCGCACAGGATGGAGATGGAGGCCAGGCGGCGCGACGAGATGGACAAGGAGGAGCGCGAGCGAGCAATTCCAAATTTGGAGACTGACACAAACATCGGGACATCGGTTGACAAGACTGAGAAATCGCCGGCGACTGCTTTGGCCGGCTTAAGGATTTCGCGCCCTTTGCCAGGTCTTGGGGCTCGCGCTGTGGTACAGCGACCAACAGTGTCTCGACCGCGGCCACCATCAGCTCCCGAATCTACGGTAGACGGATCGACGACGTCGTTGACTCCAATGCCGGAGTCGGGCGAAGCACCAGAGTCATCACACTCCGCTTCGGCTTCGGACGCTGCGAAAGCATCGGAGGCTGAGGTCAAAGCTCGAGAAATCTTCGATTCCCCGATTTTGCCCTCTCACCTTTGCTCGAGCTACTTTACCGAGCCGCTGTCTTGGATGTCGCCCATGTTGGAATCTGGTGCGCTTGGGGGCAAGATTGTGTGTCCGAACGCAAAATGTGGGGCCAAACTCGGCAGCTTCGACTGGGCAGGCGCGCGTAAGTTATCGCGGCACAGTTGACATAATCAACTCGGTTCAAAACCTATGTTGATCCGTTCTCGTTCGTTCGGACTTCACAGAATGCTCCTGTGGGACTTGGATCTGTCCAGGGTTCGCACTAAATGTTTCACGGGTAGATGAGATTGCAGAATACTGATGAGGGAGCTGTCTGTGTGCACGCCGAAGTACGCTGCAATGTGTGAATGGAATAAATGAGATAGGACTTTTTACGATGGCACAATCGGGTATGATCTTTGCTCATTCCGACACCCCTCTCGATATTGAGCTTACGCGAGGAGGGTACACCCTTTCGCTCGGTGCTTGGTGCCGAGCATCGGCCCTCCTCGGCTCCGAATTGGAGCGAACAGGAAGATTAGGGGTCCGACGCGATGATCCTTCCGGATTGAATAAAGTTTCGCCTGGCCCTCTCCGGTCCCCGGGCATTCGGAACGACTTCGACCTTTTCAAGTATTTGATGCTACCCTCTTGAGTAGGTGGCGCCGGATTTGAGGCAGGCTTGAACCGCTCGGTAAACGCAGACATTGGTAGGCTGCACTCCCGACCGAGGGGTCGTGGTACGTTGTTCGACCTCGGTGACGACCTCGGGCTACACAATGCTGAAGTGGGTGTTCTGGATATCTGCAACTGGTATTCGCACTCGAATTGCCTCGAGCGATGTGCCATGGGAGATCGGGTGATGGATTCTTGGGAAGCTGCCGTATCTGTTCCTTGCGACGGATATAGCATGAGCTCGATGCGCCGTGGCGTTCGGAAGGATTTTGTGCGTCGCAATTGCGCCAAGAAAGACCGTCCTGCTAAAGGACTGGTGGTTATGTCGACCAAATTTGCATCCAGTGAGGTCCTACTAGTTGTCGATAGCTGAATAGCAAAGTGTTGATGGTCATTCTTGATATTGCGGAGGCTCTCGCTGCTCGCCTCGTGGAGTGTCTCAACCGCGGCTTTCGGGTCACTCGAGGACATGGAACACGCATCTCGCTGAACGACTGTGTCATGATCTGAGTATCCCAAGACTCTTGCCTCTTTGGTCGACGGGGCTTCAATGTCTTCTTGAGACTGAACGGTAAGCCGTACAAGCGATGGGAAGGTCGGCGAAGGGCAGTACGGGGTGACGGTTTGGCCGACAGGGGCGGGCCGTGCATGAACCCCGGTTTTGGCCAACATCTTGGATAAAGAGCGAGACCGTGAAAGCGATGAGGTAGAGCAACCCTTCAATTTGGAGTCTGCGAATTCTACAAATCGTAATTGGTCATGTGTGTTGCAGTTAGTCATAGTGGCCGCCGAAACGGGAAGACGGGAAGATCGAAAATGGAGCTTACTCGGGCAGGGGTCGTGCATCGCCGCCGGCGGGAATGGGTCACGCCCGGTATGACATTTTGAAATGCACGATGGGGACCGGTCGAGTCGAACAAGCTCTCTTTCGACGACATGGGGGTTGAAAAGAGAGGCGATGTAGTCGGCAATGTTAAAGTTATTCAGGCGATCGATGGCTGGCGAGGATATGTCAGATGGCCCAGTTTGAATCACCCGACCCAATTCGATTTTGCGCTCGACATCACTGTTCCGGCCCGACACATCAATCTCGACGACTTGTGACACCCCGATCAACATGGGTAATCCAGAGCTGGGTACGCTGTTGGCATTGTACGACACCGCCGGCAGAGATGGCAATGCGTCGGATCCGGCGTGGGGCTTGCGGAGCCGTTGAAGCCGACGGGAGCTACTTGCTCGACGCTCGAGCTGAACCGGGGTTCTTGATGCCATGAGCAAGGGACAACGCAGGACGAAGGGTGTAAAAAGTATAGGGATGAAATGCAACCCGTCGCGGTGTCGTCTCCCGCGGACTACAAAGGACAGAAACAAGACATTGCCGAACGCCAGTAAACGAACCTTTGATCACTTGCGACGACCGCGGTCCGAGGGTCGCGGACGGCGGTTGAAGGACAGGGTGAACTGCGATGATTACCGCGCGCGCAGTGAAATATATATCACCCAGAGTCCAGTTTATGCGATGTGCCCTCTCGGTCGAGCTCGCTAAGTGTTTGTTCGGAGTCCGTGCACGCGCTAGCGAAGCTGAAAACGTTCGTCCGACGGATACAAATCATCGCGGAGTCAAAGCGCGACGTCGTCATGCATAATGCAGGCTATCTTGGACTTGGTGGTTACGCATGCTGGAGCAATCAAATTCACGTCACCAATGGGCACGTCATAGATCGTCTGCAGCCCTCTTGCATTCGGCAGACAATTTCTGGCGCAGCGAAGAGCGTCAACGCTCAGCGCTCAGGCCCGTGAGAGGAACACGAGATCATCGATTCCTGGTCGTGCACGAGGTCGTTGTTGCTTAATCCAATTCAAACACAAAAGTATCAGATGCATGTGTACTACCATCATATAATACCAGATCAGAGGCTGTCTCAATACGACGAAGTTCCCCGATGTCTCCTTGAAAGTGGGCACAGCGGGCTCCTAAAACTCAATGCTTCCGACCTCGGCCTTCCGCGGCTCCAAAGCTTCTCCCTTGCGCCCGAATGCAGCCATACGCGTCCAAAAGACGGATTCCTTCAACCGTACAACCTCGGACCAGCACACATCCTCCCAACCCGGTGCTGAAGCAAGTACGTCCTCGACTGTTGTGATGAGCTTCGGAGCGGTGGAGGGATGCCGAGGGGAAGGGCCAGCGGGACGGCGAGGTGGTGGCGGCGGCGGCAGGGATTGCGAATCAAACGCCTGGGGGCTATCACGAGGAACTGGAGAGGTGGGTTGATCAGAGTGAGGTGAGGCGGGTGTGAGGACGGGCGAGCGGGCCGCGGAACGTTTGGGGAGTGCCGGCTTGGTCAATGCAGGCGACGTAGACTTGGTAGAATCGGGGGCTTTTGATTTCGACGCCGAAGCATCTTCGATATTCTTCTCCTCGAGCGTGGCCTCCTTATTTTCCCCGTCGGTCTTGGCATCAGCTGGCTCCGATTCGTTCGTATCGACAAACTCATCATCTTTGTCCTCCTCCTCGGTAGCGCCATGCTCCTCAGCCCGCTCGGAAGCCTTGGCTGCTTCGGTTTCTTTGGTGGGCTCTGCATCCTTGCGCGTCTTATCCTCATCGTTGACTACCTTGTCCGCCGGTCCCGTCTCGACCTCGGCCAAACCGAGTCCGTTCATCTTCGCTTTTTCCGTCTCCTCGACCTTCCGCTGTTCTTCCTCGACAGCAATATTAACCTTCTCTGGCAAGTTCGCCGATGACGTCGACGCATCCAAGATGCTCGATCCTCGCCCTCTGACGAACTTGAACCCTTCCTCGACCAAGAGGCCCCTTTCCAAAGCACGAACGTAGGTCCAGAATTCGCAGACGGACCTCAGCCGACCCAGGCAGTACAAGGGGCACAAAGCATACTTGCTCGTCGAGCTGTCGTTGACACGGAAGACGTGGACGTGCAGCCGTCTGCCATCGAGTGTGGTCGGCTGCGGAAGGGTGAAGTCCTTGATCGTCGAGGTCGAGACGGGCTCGGGTTGATGCGGAGGCGTCGCTGTGCCCGCGGAAGATGTCGAGGAGCCTCCACCCGTGATCCAGGATCCGGAGCCCCAGACCTTGCGCATTGTCGAATTGACGGACGCTCCGACGGATGCTGCATTCGAGGGCAGAATGGTTGGCTTCGTGACGCTCGCGCCTGCGCTCCAGCGTTCCAGAGCGATCCCGCAGAGTGCGCAGTTGGCCGAAGGAAGTGTTGCGCCGAAAGAGAGAGGTTCGATGACGAGCTGGCCGTCGTAAATTGCTTGCGCGACGTTACGTCGCGACAGAAAGCCCAGTCCGGGCGCGAGGTCGAGGCGTAGAGAAGGGTCAGAATCTTCTTCGATGCATCGCTTGAGGAACGGTTGTGAGAGATGTGTCGAAAGTGGAAGGTGAGGCGCCAGAAGCTGGGAAGGGTGAGCGGATGGCAAAGACCCCGTCGAGTTGGTCGGGGTGTGTGTGCTTGCGCCGGTGCTGAAAGAGCGGGTCGCAAGGGAATGCGAGTAAGATGGCGAGTCGAGGGGCTTGGAGAGAACACTGACACGCAGTTGACGCAAGTAGGTGACAAATGCAAGGAACTCGTGGTAGGGTTGTACCGAGTTAAGGAGTCGTGGCGCCAGGACGTCCAACTTGGGCGTACGGGCCGAGGTGAGGGCCGTCGGTGTGCCGGATCCGACCACAGGTGTGACGCTGACGCCATCGGAGACAGTGACGGCCAATTCGGATCCATCGACTGCGTCAGTCGTGGAAGATGATCCTTCCGCTTCATCGACGGAGATACCGGCGTCGGCCAGCTTCTTGCGCAGCATCTTGACCTCGAGCTCCTTCTCCTCGAGGCGAGTGACGGTCTCCCGTAGATTGGTCTGTACGCCATCGATGACGCCTTGCATGGCCTGGGTCTGCTCGTCAAAGCTGACCATCTTTTCTTCTGCCTTGGCGCGGGCAATGCGTTCGTGGACGACCATTTTGTTGGCCTCGTCGAAGAGGGTGGAGGTGAGGGATTCGATTTCGGTCTCGAGGGCCGAGTGGGCTTGCACGGCCGTTTCGCGTGAGGCGGTTTCGGCCAAGACTTGGGTCATCAACCGTTGCATTTCACCTTGGACGTGATCCTGTGGAGAGGAGCGGTGAGGGTCACAATCTATCGACAGTCAGCTGACGAGTTCCTCAGAGGCGGTGCGCCATGAGCGTGGAATGAGTGAGCGATACTGACCCTTTCGACCCATCCACCGCCTTCAATCTCTCTCTCCCATCGTTTGTTATTCTGTTCCAACTCTTGCAGTCGCTGCTGTGTGACGGCGTCCCTGGCCTTGAAGTCGTGCAGCTCGTCCTCGAGATCGCCGTGGCGGATGTAGCTGGTGACGAGCTTGGAGTTGAGCGACGTGACCTGGGACTTGAGGTCGGTGATCTGAGCTCGCAGGGACGCAACGAGCATGAAGGAGGGGGACGAGTCATCGATATGGTCCTGCACTGTCGGTGATGATCTCCCATTGCCTATGTTGTCTAGGAGATTGTCGGACGAGGGCGAGATGGGCAATGACGACGACGAGGCCGCGGCGAGGGCGGCGAGGGTGGCATTCTCGTCACTGATACCGCCACCGATGCCCTTGGGGGATGATGCGATCGACGTGTTGATGTTGTGTCGTTCCTTGAGCTTGGCGATCGGTGGAGGAGAGGCGGTGTCGCCAGCATGGGTTACGGGCTTGTCGTCGTGGTGATCGGCGTCGGTGGCCCCTTCGACAGCCTCACCCCGCCCCCTCCCGTGCTGCTCCTGCTCCTGTTCGGGCTGATTTGTGGCCAGTACATCCGCATTGGGATGCTCGTCAGCGACCATGACGACACAGGCAAAGTAGGACTACGACCGCTGCGGGATCGCAACTTTCGTGAGCCGGAGGGAACGCAGCTAGGAGGTGGGTTGGGATGTGTAGAAGCTGATGAAAGGTGGTAAAGTAGCTACACCAAGCTACTTTCCGACCGGTGAAAGAGGCCTAAAGAGGCGCGCCGACTCGCGCCGAGTCCTCAGATTCCGTGGTGATAATCGAGACTGCTCCATTTGTAATCCAGCGCGTCAATAGTCCGACTTCAATTGGACCCGGGCTTGGGCTGGCTTGGGGAGCTCCGCACTTGTAGGCGCCGCTCGTCAAGTCCACTCGCCAATTCATCCAACCGTTGCGCATCGTCAGTTCACCCTCTCCGTCTAACCGATCGAATACAGCATTCTGAGACCATCTCTACGCTGCACAGATGATCTTGACACCATCGATCAGGCGAGTGGTCGCCAACGTCCGCCAGGTCGGACTCGCCCGTCAGTCTCTCCCGCTCCCTCCGGACACGATCTCACTTGCAGAGGAACTGATTACATGCAACTCTCGTCTCATTCTGGGCTCTGCAGAGGCATGGAGGGACCTGCAGTACATTGGTGACCTCAAAGCTGGTCAATTCGTAGGCCAAGACGAGTCGGTCGCCGTTCACCTGACCTTTGCCATCCATGTCTCCTCGTCGGACTAACGCCTCAACTCGACACGACATGTTCCACGCGCAGACACGGCAACAAGTTTTACGAGAACCAGGACGAGACATTGTGGAGGCATCGCTGGGTCGACTTTGCCTCGGTAAGTGACACCGGACCAGGGATCCGACACGAGCTCAGTAACCTCGTTTCGGGATCCTCGAGGAAGATCTGTCAAACTCATCGACCCACACTCCTCATCACCTCGTAGCACGATTTTAACGCGTCGCAAATCACGCCCGAATGGCACTCGTGGATCTCGCACATCCGACACCTGCCCCCGCCTCAGGATCCGGTCGTGCAAGCGAGCAAACGACCGTGGCAGAGCGTAAGCATGCAGTTATGCCACTCCGGATCGCGATTCTAATCTTCTCTCGTACTTTCCCTGGACAGCCCCATTGGGAGAACTTGACCGGCACGCGAGGCGCGTTCAAGACGTATTCGACGACCAAGCCCAAGGTCGACGCTTGGGAGCCGACCATCGCCAAGCGATCCTGAAGAGGAGGTAGCAGCAGCAGGTTACGGTGACGTGTTTTCGCTTTTGCAATGGCGAGATTCGAATAGGTTTCTCTTGTATGTACAAAAGATGAACGAGCGGAGTGAGTGCTAGAGAGGGAAGGACAGGGCTAGGAAACCCGAGATCGTTAAGCCGAATCGGATTGCATGCGGGAAGCTGTTGCAAAGCATGCGTCTAGTATGTATGGAAGTGCTGGACCCTCGGTCTCGAATGCGAGTGGACACCAAAGCACTTTACACTGCCGGATCGATAACATCTTGAACATTCCGAGACTTGATAATTGTCAGTGGCGCCAAGATGCAAACCGAGCACCGCCGTCCCAAGCCGTTTGTTCGGATTGAACGATTGTAGACCTCGTTCCAATGAGTCTGCGTGGATACGCTCGTCGGGCCGCAGGGAGTGCTCCATTTGGTCTTGATAAGAGAGGACGGGCGCTAAAGCAGTAGGATCACTCCCTTTTGACAGGGTCGAATATGATCAGCATCGACAGTTGTAAGTTCAGAAAGCCATTCAATTCCAACTCACTTTGTCTAAACCCGACAACATCTCATCTCATGGCTTCATTACTTCCTTGAGAGGTTCTCCTCATACTCCCGCGACGGTCTCCTTTGTCTCTGCATGACTCCCGTTCCCATTGACGTTCCAATTCCCATTCATCTTCCCAACTGCGCCACCAGTGCCGTTGATCTTGCCCTGCCTCCACGTGGCCCACTGACCCAACTGCTGCGCGGCCAACCGTTCGGTGATGAACGCGCTATCCTTCAGCGCAAGGCGGAACGACTCGAGCTTGAGCAGATCGAGGTATTGCAGACAGAGCGGGTAGTGCACGAAGCGGGCATAGCGCGGTTGTTGAAAGTAAGCGAGGTAGGTGAGATAGTTGAGGAAGGTCGGATCGTCGAGATGCCCCTGTTGCGCGAGCGAGTGGAGATACCATGGGTTGGCAAGAGCTTGAACGAACTGAGGAAGAGATTAAAAGGTATCGTCAGCTTAAAAAGCAAAGAGCTGCTTACAGATTTGCCCCCGATCGCCGATGCCCGTTGGTGGAGGACCTCGGCAGTGTTGAAAGCTATAGGATGACCGACCTCGAGCTCGGTCTCGAACCTGACTTGGTTCTTCTCAATTTGCTCTGGGGTCGGCACGTGTGATGTTTCGGCGGCCATGATGCGACGACGAGAGGTGAGTTCGTGCACGCTGACGAGCGGACGTTTAGGTTGTGAGCGGAAAGTGATCGAGCTTCTTCTCATTCGCCGGCGAAGCGCGTGAAAGTTGCGAGCACAGGCGCGAGCCAATTCCAACTGCAGTTTCTCATTCGCACCTACCTCCTACCTACTGCCACGTCGCATCGGATTCCACCTCCACCACCCTCCTCTTCTTCTTGCTCCACCGCTTATCCTCCACGATGCACGCCCTACGATCAATCGCCACCGCGCGACGAGGACTGGCCACCGTGGCCGCCAGCAAGCCGTAAGTCCACAACGTTTCGACTTTGGTGATCGAGCTCGACGACAATCATTCTCGGAACCTGACCTTCTCACCGCCATGCACACCCTGTAGACCCACAGGTAGGGCACCGAGCACAGCACAGGCCTCGCGTGGGAACTTTTACTGACCTTCTCACCCCATTGCCCCTGGTTTCCCTCTCCACCTCCCTCTCGATCTCGTCCTCCTCTCGCCGGTGTCGTCATCTTGTCCGGCTCACTCCTTTGGCCTTGTCGATCGTACGATCCCATCCCATCAAATCGCTGGGTTCCCTCCCCTCGCCCACAATCTGCCAACCTCCACAGCCGTTGTTCTAATGAACATGGGTGGTCCGTCCACGGTAAGGGCCACATCCTTTCTCATTCTATTGCGGTGCCCGTGCCGTGTCCAATCACCACTCGCCGATCTCGCACCACGAATCGGACTTGGGTCAACGCTGTCAGCTTTTAAAAGCACGTGGTTGGAACACGCCAGTCGTCCCTCCATTTTTTTTTCGAAATGAGAAGATGAACCATACGCACAATCACACTTCCGTTCCGCCTTACATTCGGACATGAGCATGCTAGCGGCCAAAAACGAGCTCGGCCTTTAGCCAGCCCCGATTACCCCGTCTCCAGACACAGGCTTTAGTGTACTTTGGCTGACCCTGCAATACTCTCATACACTACCAGGTCCCGGAAACCGGTGACTTCTTGTCTCGACTCTTTCACGACGGCGATCTCATTCCGCTCCCTTTCCAGTCTTACCTCGCCCCCTTGATCGCCAAACGCCGAACGCCCAAGATCGAAGCTCAATACGCCGCGATTGGAGGTGGCTCCCCGATCCTCAAGTGGACCCGGATTCAAGGCGAAGGCATGGCCAAGCTCCTCGACGAGCTCTCACCCGAGACCGCACCCCACAAGGCCTACGTCGCCTTCCGATACGCCAACCCTTTGACGGAGACCTGCCTCGACGAGATGAGGAAGGACGGTGTAGAGCGTGCCGTGGCCTTCACGCAATACCCTCAGTACTCGTGCTCGACCACGGGCAGTTCGATCAATGAGATGTGGAGGGTCCTGCAGGAACGTTCCAAGGTCGGTAACGAAAAGCCGATCCAGTGGAGTGTCATCGATCGATGGGGGGTGCACGAAGGCTACGTCGATGTCAGTTCGATACTCTAGCCACTCCTGGACGGTGCGGTACACTGACTCTCGACCTTTTGATAAAAATATAGGCGGTGGCACGAAACATTGAAAAATCCCTCGCGGACTACCCGGCCGAAGTGCGCAACAAGGTCGTGCTCCTCTTCTCGGCCCACTCCCTCCCCATGTCCGTCGTCAACCGCGGCGACCCTTATCCCGCCGAAGTTGGAGCGACCGTATCGGCAATCATGACTCGACTGGGGCACACGAACCCATACCGGCTGACATGGCAGTCCCAGGTTGGCCCTTCGGCGTGGTTGGGTCCTCAAACCATCGACGCAATCAAGGGGCTTGGAAAACGACACAACGACATGCTCTTGATCCCCGTGGCTTTCACCAGTGATCACATCGAGACCTTGTTCGAGTTGGATTTGGAGTACCTCGAAGAGGCAAAAGAGGTGCGCAAAAGTCAAATCTGATCTTTCAACCCAGGCCGCCGGTTCTGACCCAACTTCCTTAATTTTCACGCGCAGATGGGACTGACAGGGGTCCGACGCTGCGAATCTCTCAACGACTCGCCCCACTTCATCCGCGCCATCGCAGACATTGCCGCCAAGCACCTCAAGAGTCCGCAAGCGACTTCGGTTCAAATGGGTCTGCGATGCCCCGGGTGCACGAACGAGAAGTGCGGACACGCGAAGGAATTCTTCGCCAGCCACCCGCCGCCGAAGGGGGACGGGATTGCAGCGGACTGACGGAGCATTTGATTAAAATGGAATTAGAATTTTGAATTGAGAAGTGTAGACGTGTTACAGATGAGATTGACTGCGGTTCCGTTCCGCTGCTGTCCGCGCTATCCTGGGTCTGGCAGGCTCAATCACCCGCCCACCGGGAGGGGATGTCGGAGCTGGTCGCGCTTTGCTCGCCGGCCCCACATTTCCCTCGGCGCGGACTGCGGGCGAGTCGGGCAAAGCGCGCGGCGCTGGCAGACTGACGCGAAGCGTGAATCAGCATGCGCTTTGACACATCTTCTCATCTCTGTTGCGAGGTTGAAGACGTGTCATACGAGTTCACGATTTCCATTAGGACGTAGGATCGCCTCAAGTGATCGCGAGTATGGACCTTCCGCCTCCGCAGCCGGCGTGCATCGCTCTACTTCCCGTGCTGCTCTCGCCTACCCCACGAGCGATCCCGGGTTGGCAGTTGAGCCAACTGACTCGGTCAGCGCACCACTACCTCTCGACGCCGGTCACTTCGCCCGCCTACTTGCAGCCCGTCCAGGTCGACTATGAGGTCACAAGGCTGAGGGAGGAATTGACTGACTGTACGTTCCTTGTTGGCGCCGAATGTGTGACGTTCACAAGCTGATTCAGATCTCCCGCGATCGTGTTCCACTCGGGCCCTGGGCGCTGCTCCATATTCTCCTCTTTCCCTGTCCGAATCACACACCCAAACTTTCGCCCGCTCTAGCGATCACGGATCCGCACTTGGGTGACCCACTCTACGCAGCGGATGCATCTGCCATCCGAGCGCTCATTCCTATCGGATCATCCTCCCTCGCCGTCGTACTCGTATGGGAGGAAGAATCGGTTCATCCCTTTGGCGGCGCGTTCGCCGGTCTCGGCAACGCATCCTCGTCTACTTTCGCCCGTTCCGAAGATCAGGATGAACAAGGATTGGCCGGTTGGCGATTCCTCACTCTCGATCGAATCGATCCCGACTCGCCAAGTGCCAAACATTGGTCCTCCGATCTTCGAACCGCATTGGACGGTTTAGCGCGACAACTTTCGGAAGCGGTCGAGACTACCGGAACAGGGGGGTCGAAGAAGAAATCGGGCGGGACGGGTCCGATGACGATCAAGACGCCCAAGATTCCCATCAAGAGTCGTGAAGAGATGGCTGAAGGGGAAGGGACGACACCGGGTGCGTATGGTGCGCCTGAAGATTTCTGGGAAGGATGGGAGGAAGAGGATGATCATTCCGAGAGAGGAGATCACCCATCAGGTGTACCCGGTGGTTCGATCGGTGAGGCCTACGGCACAAAACCGTTCCCTCTGGAGGAGAAAGAAGCGGCTCAAGAATCGAGCTACTGGGAGAGCTATGGCAGCGACGTCTCAGGGAGCGTAATAGGAGACGACGACGATGCGCACGACCGCCCTCGAACAAATAATACCCACCACCAAGACTCGGACGCACAGCTCTTACTGATGGACGCCGACGATCCGGACTTTGCCTCCCTTTCGAGACGAGCCAGTGTTGCTGCACCCAGTTCTCCCATCACCCGACCACAACGATCATCAACAATTCGAGCCGCGGACGGTCCGGTCGTCATGGACGCTCTGGGACTTGCAGGAGCAATACGGCCCAGTCCATCCCGCACGCTGCCCAACGTCGCTTCGAGCAGTGATGAAATCCCCACAACAAATGGGAACCCTCTTGCCCAAACCCACTATCCCGAAGAAGAAAAGACGACCCCAACGCTTCTCACCTCCTCGCTTGTCGGTGCCGACTCATCGCCCGACGTCGACGCCCTTCGATTCGCACTCGCAGGGGTGTGGCAACTCTACAGCAAAGGCAGTACCCCGGCAGAACGGAACCAACTACGCGACACGTTCCTCCGCATCGCAAATATGGTTACCAAGAGCTAGCTTGGAAGGAGTTGTTTTCGAGGTTTTTGACGACTTGTTACGAAGCACTGGTTGCCTGATTTCTCTTTTAATGAGCTTCTGCCTTGGAATCGCATTCGTTCATAGACGTTTTTCAATACAAATCATACATTGACGTCACGTTATCCCAACTTCTCTCGGTACTGCACCTATCCGAAGGATTGTAGTCGAGCCCATGGAGAGCCTGCTCGTACAACAATTTGCTCACAAGGCCGAATCCCAAGCGGTGCGTCATTTCGATCGACAAGGTCGTCTAATGACATAAATCGCAAGCGGTGGCATCGTACACAGGAGAAAGAAGTAAACAGCACAGAGGAAATAGACACCGAGTAGAACCCCAAAGAGAAAAAGAGCGAGAGAGAGCGGAGACAGATGCGACAACTGGTCCATCGGCGCTAGCGCTAGCATCAAGGAAGACAGCAACTAGGCGGGACCGCTATGTTGAGAAGGTGAATGAGATAATCTGGCCCTCAAGGTCGGAACAGGAAGGTCGCTCTTCTAAACCAAAGAAGTGAACGCTGCGCGGTCGCCGTGATCTATTGCGGAAAGACCGACCCTCACATGACCTGACACCCACTCTTGGGGGCCTGTTCTGGCTCGGGGTTCATGTCCTTCTCGATCTGCGCAACGACGAGTTCAAAGATCTTGCTGACGTTCTCGTTGTGGCGCGCCGAGGCCTCGGTGAAGCCGCACATCCCCCAGGACGCGGCCAGAGCGGCACCCTCTTCTCGCGGAACTTGTCTGAAGATCGCGAGCACGAGTAGACAAAACTTTGAGCTTCCGACCTCTGCAGCACTGAGCCCCGACGCAGGCCCGAGACTGACCTCTGCACTGCCAAATCACTCTTATTCCCGACCAAGACCATGGGCACGTTCTCCCGGCCCGTGTAGTTGAGCACCTTTTCCCGGACGATCTGGATCATTTCAAAGCTCGAGCGCGACGAGACGGAGTAGACGAGCACCCAGCCATGAAGCCCGACGGCGTGTTTCGAAGACAGGATTGAGAACTCGTCCTGTGTAAGAGTTGGGCTTTGAGGTTAGCTGCTAGTCGTGCCCATAGTTCTCATTGATCTCATTAACCGCCTAGAGATCGCCGATGTCGATCCCGATGGCCTGGCCTCACGATCGCTCGGTTCGAACCGGTGATGCCTTACCTGCCCTGCGGTGTCGATGATGTCGAGGTTGAAGTCTTGCCCCTTGTATTTGACGACCTTCTGGAACGTGTTCTCGATTGTCGGATAATAGGAATCGACAAAGTGCGAATCAACGAATTGGACCGTCAACGACGATTTGCCTGGCGAGGGGTCGGATGAGACGCGAGTGGGGTTAGCTCTTTGCGTGGCAAGCACATGGCGTAGGGACCACGATGCTGCTGTTCGATTGAAAGCTGTGGTCTAGTGTGCATCATGCCCAACGCAACGGCCCAGCCCGCGATCGTGAGTTTCGAGCCCAGCGGTGACCACGGCGTCGTTCGCGCACCCTCCTTCCCCCACCCTCGGCAATGGCCTGCATCGGCCTCCACCAAGGCCTGCCCACGCATTCCATCCCGTTCTGTGGTTGGCAAAGATCTTATCGTCCTGGCTGGTACGCCTTCGGATCGCCCCCCTTCCACTCGATACGCAGCGTTGATCTCGGCATCAAGACCGTCGCCGCCGATTACCGCCGCCTCATGCGCGGCGCGCGTGGTCGTGGTCGTCACCCCCTCATCTCGTGACCTCATCATCATTAGTCCCGACCCGACCAGCCTCGACGGAACACACTCACCAACCGATCTCGATCCCAACAAGGCGATCTTGCGTTGCCGTGGCGGGATGATCTTGCCTGAGGGGGTCGTCATGGGTTTTTATCCGGAATCAAAGAATCAAAGTACGTCCCCGTCCGAGATCAGTAGTGTGAAAGGAGGAAGCGGACGTCCATCGAGTACGCGCAGCCCGCGCCATCGCCTCTGGCTTTCCGAAGCGGAGCAATAGCAGCGGAGAGAGTTAGTGGCTACTTTTAGCGGTGCGCTAGCTTTGATTGCCCATCGAGCTTATCCAATAGCAAATCTTCCACGCTTGGCACTCGAATCTCATCAATGAGCACGTCAAAGGTAAAGTTTTCATAGCCCGTTTGCCGATTAGCCACGTAGTTCGGGAGCCGTATCGTATCGTCCAGTTGAGTAGGTCTCCTCCCTATCAAAGGTGGGATGGCCTGACTCGGCTTTAGTTTTGCGAAGAGCATAGAGCCCTCAGAATCTGCGTTAACTATTACACTACAACGATGATGAGTACGAAGTACAAAGCCTTCCGAAATCCGACTCTTCAGAACAAGGTGTCCTGTAAGGGAAGCATAAAGACGAGGTCAGCACTGTTTATTTGTTTTCGGCAGTAAAAGTGCGCTGAACTAACCTCTTCGCGAAGGTATTCTCCTACATCACTGTGAAGGATCCACATGACCGAAAGGATGGACAAAGTGTCAGTATGGGGCCTTAGAGTGCAGTTGCTCCACATGAGCAGGACTCACGCCTGGTTAAAGACGATGATGGCGGTAGGGTCGAGCTTCCTCGTGTCGATCGTACTTCGAGCAGTCACGCCAAAGCCCTATAGTCAAAGCAAATGCATCATTAGCGGACTCACACTTTTGATTTGGTCGTATTGTTTGGTATAACCCACAAGAGGAATGTCAGTCATACTGTAGACGACGACACCTTGGTGTTCGGGTGTGTCCTCGGTGATTTTACCGAGATGGGCCTTGACGACGTGGTTGCCATACAAGAAAGGCATCTCTCCGTTCGCCTTGATCCAGATCTGCACGAGCGAAAGCACAAGTCGTCGTGAGATCACCCTGCATCTAACACCTAATGAACACGAACTTCGAGCTCGCACCTTGTTCTTGGCGTATCGCCCGAGCAGATCCAAGGCCGTAACGTGCAACCTAAACTTGTCCGTCTTGGAGAACTTGCCGAGGCAAATGCCGAGCGAGATGAGATTCGCCCGTGGGACCGAGATAGCTTGACGAATGATCTCCTCTCGTACGTAGTAGACCCTTGATCGGTGGAGACGGAAGACGTGGGGCTGAGTACGAACCAGAGTCGAGCGAACGAACGAGCGCGGCGAGTTCAGGTCGAATCACCAATACAACAAGTTGGAAGTAGTGTCAGTCATCAGAGCTTCCTCAGTAGCAAGGCATGCTCGGTCGACCTACATCATCGGGTGTGTCGACGAGGTGGACCAAGTTGGAGCCGATGTAGTTGGCCAACTTGCTGAAGAGCGTTTTCGTCTCGGCTTCGGTGAGAGGGCGCACTAGACACAACGGACCCAACGTCATCAGCCTCGTATTATTCATTCACTTTGCTGTTGAGTACTCGACTTACTTGTGGAGGACGTGAATCCGGTGGAGATTGCGCGAGTCCGGAAGGGCCAGAGGTGCGATCGAGCTCACACACGCTCGCGACCGGCTGCGAAGCTTATCCACACGCGGACGGTCCGTGCGCCCGTCGGGCTTTGGACTCGAGAACTCCACAGCAGGCTCCGATTGACGAAGGCTGCATGCAGCAGTGCAGCCATATCGCCCGGCGCGTAATTCCAGACCTTGTAAAATCCCCTATCTCATTGTACCTTGCATAATTTATTCCTTACTTCCCACAGTGCAAGCACATATGTCATCTTCCACATCGGACTCGAGGTATCGTCGACGTTAGGGGCTCGAAAATTGAGTTTTTTTAGGTACACCCTTCCAAGGAAGTTATACAACAGATAGATGGAGACTAATGCTCAAATCCACGCATTGGCGCGCCTGGCACGCAGTGCTGGTGGGTGACGACGCTTCCACCTTGCTCCCCCACCTGACACCAACGGACAGCAGACTCCCCAAAGGTGAGCCTCGAAATCGTCTGACCGCGTGCAAGTCCAACGCTAAGCAGCGCATACGCTGATTAAACTTTCACCACGGTCCGTTCTGCGTTCCCCAACTCGAACCCCACCTCGTCGGCCCCTTCGCTCTTCGCATCGCCGGGTACAACCGACCAATCATTGATCGACCGTGCTCGACAGATGCATCGCAACTCGTACGACTCGGACAACACCACACTCAGTCCAGCAGGACGACTGCACCAGGTCAGTTGGAACAATACCGGCCGGACGGGCCAGCTCAGTTGATGACGATCGCCTCAGCACAAGGGGAAGCTGACGACGTCCTACTGTTTCCCGGGTACTACCCATGCCACAACCTCCTCTCCACCAGGTCGAATACGCACTCGAAGCTGTCAAGCAAGGATCGGCTTCCGTAGGACTCAGATCCAAGACGCACGTCATCCTGTTGGCGCTCAAAGTAAGCAACCGGGCGAGATTGACGCGTCAGCGCCCCCTCAGATCAAGCTCGATCGCCCTATCCCTCCATCGACATACAGCTGACATTGTGTGTTTATTCTATACCCACTCCAGCGCTCCACGGGTGAGCTCGCCTCGTATCAGAAGAAGCTGATCCGCATCGACGACCACATCGGTGTCGCCATCGCCGGCCTCACCTCGGATGCGAGGGTATTGTCGTGAGTACCCAACCTGCTTACTACAACCAAACACAATCTGACGTCCACTGTTGATTCTTAAAGGAACTTTATGAGGACGCAAGCCATGTCGTCGAGGATGCTCTACAACCGACCGATGCCCGTCAACCGAATCGTCAATGCGATTGCCGACAGTAAGTCTAGTATGCTATCACTGTCGAATACTACTGTAGAAAGGATGGAAACTAAAACTCTAGAGCCTTTGATTTGCACAGAGGCACAAGTCAACACGCAGCACTACGGCAAGCGGCCTTACGGTGTCGGCTTCCTCGTGGCAGGCTACGACGTGAGTTGACCCCGCGACAAGACCATAGAGTGTGGTTGACTAAGCATGACATTCCGTGTATTCTCTTCGTAGTCTACCGGCTCCCATCTGTACGAGTTCTCGCCCACGGGCAACTGCTTCGAGTATTTTGCCATGTCAATCGGTGCCCGCAGTCAATCCGCAAAAACTTACCTCGAAGCTCATTACGACGAGTTCCCGGATTGTCAGTTTATTTCCTTTCCGACCGTTTCCCAATTGCCAGTGCTTACCAAGTAACATGACGGTCTGGTTCGCGTCCTCTCGAGCAGGCGACCTCCCGAGCTTGATCAAGCACGGCCTCCATGCATTGCGCGACACGCTCCAACAGGACAAGGAGCTCTCCCCACTCAACACTTCGATCGGTATCGTTGGCGTGTCTTCTTCTTCCTCCATAACAACAGAGTCCCACGTTGCCCCCGTCGCTCCCATCGGTTCGGAATCGGATACCACTTCGGTGCCAAAAGGGTTCCAAGAGTTCCGCATCATCGAGGGAGACGACCTCAAACCCTACTTGGAGAGCATGGACCCTAAGGAGTCGCTCAATGCGGACACTTTGCCTTCATCCTCTGCAACGGCGACTGCGACAACTGCCACCGGGCCAGTTTCGAGTGAAGGACCGACGACGGCAACCGGAACTGAAGCCGCGGCAGGCGGCGAAGCGATGGAGACGGATTGATTAAAAGGGGATGATATGATGTATTAGATCAGGACCATGCAATGTGATGGGTGAACTGAAATGTGCTATGGGGGCCTTGGACGTTGAGTGGCTCGGCTTCGGCCTCCAACTATCGCTGCGTGACCTCGGACCGCCCTGATCCCGTGAGCCACTAACAAGCACAGCGGCTCGGCAGGTTCAAGTGACGTCTGACAGGACAGGTGTAGTATCGTCTCGTACGCGGCGAAATGACTCGGGGCCGAACAAGTTAGCCTTGAAGGTCGTAAACTGACGGAAATCCGGGCGAGCCACGATGTAAGGCCGGTGGCCTTACAGAAGGATCGCGAGTACTGGGCCGATCGACTCGTCGTATTTGTTGTCCTTGAAGAGGTATTGTAGACTGTATTCTGGTTTCAGGGGGTTGGTTCGAATGAATGTGTTCCTCTAAGAGGGAGAGAGAGGACGGAGACTGAACTACACAAAAGGGGGAAGCCGGCCAATAATGGTCCAATATTCGGTTAGCCGGGTTTTGGCCAGATTCAGTCGTTGGTCATGCGCGTGCGAGGCCGCTCGGGCCTCACATCCTCCTTCCCAAATCCAATATGGTTGGATTTTCATCTATCGTCGTGTGGGAGTAGCCACCTCCTGTCCTGTTTCCTCGTGGTCCTCTTCAGGGTCGGGTGATAAAACGGAAGTATTCCGCAATTCTGGGATCGCCAAGTCGTTTGATCCTCTGTTGAGAGAGGTCATCGTCACGCTGTCGATCAGAAAAAGCGGCTTGGGATTGAAAAGGCGGTTGGGGAATCGGTCTTCGTCGGTGGCGATCCACTTC
The DNA here is from genome assembly GCA_001244265.2 of Microbotryum lychnidis-dioicae p1A1 Lamole. NCBI lineage: Eukaryota > Fungi > Basidiomycota > Microbotryomycetes > Microbotryales > Microbotryaceae > Microbotryum > Microbotryum lychnidis-dioicae. The sequence goes on from CDLV01000005.1 coordinate 1,590,095, forward strand.
TTCACCTGGCTGCCATGAAATCGGGGGTGAATCCGTCGTTGTGCGTACCGCGGAGTGAGTTCCAGAGTGTACGTCGAGGTGGCAGGAATGAAATCCACGCATTCAAATGGGCCGGCCCAAGGGGCAGTCCACTTGCGTGATCGGTTGGGTGCGCAGGCGAAATTCGCTGTGCGCACCAAAATGAATTCTCCTATGGCCTTCTGAAGGTTGGCGTCGGGTTTTCGCTTGCGGTTGGCAATGACGGCTTGGTTACCATGCGCTTTCAAGACACTGTCGAGTGCGCACAATCATCTCTGCACCGCTTGCTCAATCAAGTCGCCGGCGGTAGTGCCGTTGGGGGCTCGTGCCCAGCCGGGCACATTCTTTGGTGCTACAATTCAAGCCAGCTGGTAGGGCGAGTACCCTGTCGAGGAGCTTTTCGTAAATTTGATGGCGTGTACCACAAATGGTAGTTGATCAGGCCAGTTTGTCTGTTCTTTGTTCACGATCTGTCTCATCATCGCGTTGAGGTCTTGGTGCATCCGTTCGATGCGCCCGTTCGTTTGCGGATGAAAACTCGTGCTAAGGAGTAGCGTCGTGCCGAGCCCTTCAAACAAGGCTCGCCAAAGATATGACGTCCATCGAGGGTCGCGGTCAGATATGATCTGAGTCGGTATTCCCCACTGAGGGAACACAAATTGAAAACACAGTTCCGCGCATCCCTTTGCGGTAATCGTCTGTTCGCAAGGCACGGATATGACCTCTCCAGAGAAGGTGTCAATCCAGTTGCACAGGAAATCAACTTCCTTTCCTTGCCATTCCACTTTCACCAGTGGGCCTTGAAAGTCCACTGCAACTGTCTGTAGCGGGCCTGCCGGTATCGGCATCGAGTGCAATTTGCCGTTGCGCATTTGCGTACCGGTCTTAGAGATGTCAGAGTGTATATTGCTGTTTCATCCCACTTCTATTACCGATCACGATTAGTTACTAGTTGTTGATATTAGTCGCCTCGCGCGCTCCTTCTCTGCGCTTCTCTTCTTTCTCAAACTGTCTTTACTATCATCCTCGGCTCTCGTACTAAACATATCTCGTGCCTTGGCTTTAGGTTCTAATAAGAGACTTGGCATGCTTCGCAGGTCTTGCAATATTCTTCGATATCTGCACTCATAGTGGGCCACCAGTAGTGATGTGCTGCGTGAGCCAGCATATTTTGGCTACCAGTATGTACTGTTCATCTCGTGTACGTGTTCCAACACGAGTTCTCGGACTTTTCGTCCGTCCACGGTGCCGGCTGCGATGCACAGTTGGTCGCCGTAAATTTCGTCATTCTGCCACAGAGCGCCATCAGCATTAAGGGTGTATCAATCGAATCATCAACGGTGGTCACAATCTTCTTGAAGAAAGGATTGTTCAGGTAGTCCGTGGCTGCTTCCCACGTCCTGTCTTGGTGCTGAGGGTCAAGATTCAGAGCTTGATCGGTGGGGATTCCACCTTCCTCCTCGAGTCGCGCAGCAATTGCCTTTTCCTTGCGCGACAGTTTACTTGGCTTAGGCTTTGCCACATTTGGCGTCGGTGTTGTCTCCACCACTGGAGTCTTGGTTTGTTCGGTTTGTCTCGGCTGAGCAAGACGACTACTGCGTCGAAGTGTTTCGGTCTGCAGAGACTGCAGCCTTGCTCCTAGTAGCAAATTATTGAAACTGAACAGCAATGTGCTGAACAAGTTGGCGGCAGGGACGAGCCAATGAGTTCGTAATCAAGTAAAGATTGAAATAAAGGAATTCTTCACATACCTGAACGAGTTGGCGGCAGGGACAAGCCAATGAGTTTGTAATCAACTGAAGAAGAGGAGACAAAGACGCAAATTGCGCGCGCGACTAATATAAAGTGGAGACGCGCGTAGTGCGGATTTAAGGCAAGAGTAATTTACCCCCCCTTGCTCTTGGCCTGAAATTCGCCGAAGGCCAATAGCGTCGCAATGACGCTGAAAAATTGCTCGAGGCAGCAGCTTGGTGAAGATATTGGCCACCATGTCATGGGTAGGGATGTAGGTGACCAAGATCTCTCCATTTCGAACATGCTCCCGAACAAAGTGCTCCAACATGCGAAGGTGTTTGGTGCAAGCATGGAAGACCGGGTTCTGGGTGAGCGCAATAGCGCCTTGATTGTCTCCAAGCAGATGAAGGAGCGACGATGTGTCAAGGCCGAGCTCGGTGAGGAGCAAGCGAAGGAAGACTGCCTCCTTGGCAGCGTGCAAAAGACCCAGATACTCGGCTTTCGTAGACGAACACGCCACTCAGAGTTGGAGACGGGATGACCACAATATCGCGCCACCTGTAAGGCCCGTGCGCCTGGGCCTTAGGAAGAGGGGACGCGCGCCTGGGCACTCTTAGTCTCTCTCCAGCGACTGATACGAGTGTCCAGGTGAGCACAAGGTGGATCAGAAGGCATTGTCATACCAGCGACTGATACGAGTGTCCAGTGTCAATTCTACATACTTTGGTCCTGTGATCCTTGTCGTCGTCGCTCAGGTGTACACTCCAACGGGGTGTATTACACTTTTTTTTCACACCGGTCAAAGACGCACACTGCCACGTGCGCCAGCGACACACCCACGGAACGAACAAACGACAACGAACGGTAACAGACGAACATGGCGCGTGGCAAGAACTCCACCGCCCAACCAGCGCCACCATCGGCACCAGAGGAAAGGGAGGACAGCTCGGACGATGAACAGGAGGTTGCAACGATGCCAAGGGGCATGAAGCTCAGCGCGCCCAAGCTTGCGAACGGCACGAAACTCACTCTCTCCTCGATCCGCGCATTCCTCAACGACATGGACAACATGTTCTTCCAGTACCAAGTGAAGAATATGCGACTAAAGATAATGTTCATCGCCAACCACATTGAACACGAGGCGCTCAAGGATTGGCTGGTGATGGCGACGGAGGAACGCACGTGGGACGAGCTTAAGGTCGCCTTCATCCGCAAGGCACTACCCTTGGATTTCGCCTTCACGACAGAGCAGCGTATTCGCCACAGCCACCAAGGCAACCACGACTACGCGACGTGGGCTTCGGGACTTCGGGCCTCACAGCTGCAGCTCGGCCAGACCGCCCTCAGCGACATCGAGTTCATCAAGATCCTACTGTTCAACATGGACCCTCAATTGAGCGTTGTTCTACGACAGAACGACCTTCTGTTGGGTACTGGCCTACACCAAGATGATTTAGACTACATGGCGGCTTCAAAGGCGGCGCTCCCCAAGCTCAAGACATTATCTTACGAGGTGTTCGAGCGATTGGCAAGATCCCAATGGAATGTGATCATAGCGGTTCGTCCTGTAGCAACTCCCGAACGCAAACCTCAACTACGAGCCCAAAGACCAGCTCTGGCCGACCTTTTGTGACCTCGGCGACCACTCGACGCAGGCCGACGAGACTCACGGACCCGATGAAGGATTATCTCTCGGAGAAGGAGGGATGCTTTAGCTGCAGACGCATCAACACGGATCACCGCGCGAGCGACTGTACAGCCAACTGGCAGCAGGCACCGGATGTCCCGGAGGGGTGGGCCAAATTCGAAAAGAAGACGGCGAAAGCGGCTAAGAACGACACCCTCCATCAAATTGCGGAAAACTCAGAAGACGACATCTCAACGGACGAAGAAAACGAATACGCCCCTCAGTTCATCTCCACCATTCCCATCACTCTGCACAACAACACGAAGTCAAAGACGTTGCAGGCACTTGCTGACTCTGGGGCCTCTTCCTCCTTTATCGCAGATAAGGTGGTTGAGAAACTGGGGTTAGTCATGCATCGTCTCCCTGTTCCTACATTGGTCAAAACTGCAATCAAAGGCCAAGCACGCGCGTTTCATGTTACCTCGTTTGTAAAGATTCCGATCACGCTCGAGAATGGCGCATGGGAAGCGGGACACACGATTCTGAAGGTGGCTAAACTGCAGGAGCCCTTGGAAGTGGTACTGGGGTTCAACTTCCTTGTAAAACACAAGGTTACCATCGACTTCGCGGCACACAAGATCCTGGTGCCACATCCGACCATGCCTGACGTAAAGATCGACCTTCTTGCGCCGGTCTTCGGACCCCACCCCCAGCGAGCCGCGGCGAGGAATGCCAAACAAAGCGATAAAGCTCGGATCAACTGGCGTGCAGTGATTGCCTACATCGACGGGGTCCAGCAAAGGGAAACGGAGTTGACGGAGTTGCGACGGCGGGAGGCAAAGCTACGGGTCGAGTTCGCGGATCGGTTCCCGGGGATATTCCTCCGGTTTCGACGTATGAATCACCGGTCCGACACCGAATCGAGCTGAAGGACGGAGCAACAAAACCGAACTTGAAGGGTTATCGAGCGGCACACCGTTACCGGGAAGCCTGGAAGCGCCTGATTGATCAGCACGTCGCCAATGGCCGCCTTCGAAAGTCGTCATCAGAGTTCGCGTCCCCGGCGTTTGTCATCCCAAAGAAAGGTATGGATAAGGACCCGTCAATCCAACCACGCATGGTCTGTGACTACCGAGTACTCAACGAAGGGACGGTCCGAGATCGCACACCTCTACCACTTCCGGACGAGATTCTGTCGGTCTGCTCAAACGCGCGATTTGTGAGGAATCCACTCTCCGCTCGGCTCAGGACTTAGGCGCGCAGAGCGAGCCTGGCGCACCGGCCCAGGACTTAGGCGCGCGCTCGCCTGGCGCACCGGCCCAGGACTTAGGCGCGCGGAACAAGCCAGGCGCACCGGCTCAGGACTTAGGCGCGAGGAGTGAGCCTGGGACTTAGGCGCGCGAAATGAGCCTCGCCCACAGCCCCAGGACTTAGGCGCGCAGGGCGAGCCTGGGCCATTGGCTCAGCCCCAAGGTTCGCAGCCTGAGGACTTGAGGCGCGCGGCTCTCTTGTTGTTAGCTTCCTATTCATCACTCTTGGCTATAACTACATCACTGACGTAGTAGAGTTGATCGAATAGGTATGTTGTAATGAATTCATCACTCTTGGCTATAACTACATCACTGACGTAGTAGAGTTGATCGAATAGGTTATCAGCCCACGAGCTACCAGCCTCGCCGCCTTGCGTTTTTTCCTCGAGCTTAGCCACTCGACCGCACACATCCATTCGCACCATGGGCAACTCTCCCGCTCCCGCACCGCCCTTGCCCCCAAGGATTCTCCCAGCCCCCCTGAATCCTCGATCGCCGCACAAATTGCAACTCTACAGGCACAGCTCGCCAAAGCGAGCCTTGAGAGCGGTGAAGATGCGCGGTGCTGAGAGATCGTCACTGGGAATGGCGTCGAGCGTGGCCGAGACGTCCGCGGAGTCGATAGAGCCAACGATGAGTTCCCGGCCGCCCCCGCCACGCAGACCAACGCCGCTACCTCAGCCAAAGTCGTGTTTCCCAAACACGCTCGCCTCGACGGTCCCAAATCGTTCACCAACTGGTTGCGTCAACTCCGTCTTGCGCTCCCGAATCAAGTCCGTGCTTACGTCCTCGAAGGTGTCGTTCCCGCTACTTGGACGGCCGATCAGCTTGCCGCCCGTGACGACGCCGCCCGGGAACTCATCGTTGGCTCTATCGACTCCGCGGACGTCTCGGCCACGCTCGACGCCATTCCCAGTGACGATCTCTCAGCACCGCGCATCTTCACCGCTCTCAAGGCTCGCTTTGCACCCGACGATGCTACCCGCACCCTCGAGTTGTTCGCCCGCCTTTGGGATTTCAGGAAGATGCCTGCCTCCGTCGAGGCATACAACACCTGGCTGCGCGAGTACATGTCCATCGTACAAGAAATTCGCGACGCCACTGGTCTTTCGACTGCAAAAAGGCTCTCGAGAACGGCAAAAAGGCCGACACGGCGAACTCGACCGCCAACTCGCAACACCATGTCGGATGTCTCGCTACCGGCCTTCTCGCTCATCGTCGCCAGCTTTGCGCCAACTCCTTCGTCATTGACTCAGGCGCCACTTCGCACATGGTCTCGGACAAGTCACTGTTCACGAACTATCGACACGTCGCTCCTACGAAGATTGGTGGTATTGCAGGGGGTATTAACGCCATCGGGACGGGAAACATCGCCTTCGTTGCCGCCTCGGGTCATCCGATCACGCTCACTGGTGTGCTGCACACTCCAGGCCTGCCTGTCAACCTTCTCTCGGTCTCACGTCTCTGCGACACCGACAACGTCCGCGTCGCCTTCACGAAATACGGCATACACATTGACAAAGATGGCAACAACATTGCTGAAGGCGCAAGGCTCGACGAAGGGCTCTACTTGCTGGACGCTGATCATTCCAAATGTCAGCAGCTTGCTCTCCTCTCTCGCTCACAGTCTTCCGTGCCCTTGCTGACTCTCCACCGCTGCCTTGGCCATCTCGCACCGTCATCCATACAGAAGATGGTTGCCACTGGTTTGCTGGAGGGTCTCGGGGCCGGATATAGTGACGAAGAGGTAGAGAAGTTTGTCTGCAATGCTTGCCTCAGTGCCAAGGGCCATCGTCTTCCTTTTCCCGATTCGGATTTGCACTCCTCCGAGAGACTCGGCGTTGTGCACAGTGATGTGCTTTCCCTCCCGAGCGGTCCTTGACTGGCAAACAGTACCTTGTCACGTTCCTCGACGATTACTCCCGCAAACTCTGGGCCTACGCAATCGGACACAAAAGCGAAGTGTTCGGCGTGTTCAAGACTTGGCTTGCCGAAGTCGAACTCGAGACGGGTGAAACATTGAAGGTCCTCCGAACTGACAATGGTGGCGAGTATTGCTCGAGAGCATTTACGGAGTTCTGCAAGGCGCGAGGTACGCGTCGACAATACTCTATCCCTCGCACGCCTCAACAAAACGGTCGGGCGGAGCGGGCAATCGGTCCATTGTTGAAGGTATTCTTGCCCTTCTGGCGGACGCCCATCTACCCAAGACATTCTGGGAGGAGGCTGCGGCTTACTTCGTTTACTGCAAGAACCTGGTTCAACACTCGGCTCTCGACAAGGCAACACCAAACTCGGTCTGGCAGGGCGGACGCACCACAGCCTCCGCGCTTCACCCGTTCGGCTGCACAGCTTGGCTCACGGTCGCGCCCGAACTTCGCTCGAAACTCGACCCCAAGGCGGTTCGCGTTCTCTTCACCGGCTACGACCTGGCTTCCAAAGCCTTCCGTTTCTACGACACAACGACCAAGAAGATCATTTTGGGCAGAAATGCCAGCTTCCTCGACACTGAATTCCCCGGTTTACTTGGCGACTCCACCGAGGAAGACGCCGACACGCACTTCGCCAGCGCTCCCTTCGCCGACCCTCAAACCACCGCCAAGTCATGGACCCCACTAGTAAGGTCGGCGCACATGGACGTCTCATCCCCTCTTGATGATTCTTCCATGAGCGCCGTTGACGTGGCCCCAGGGTACACTGGCGGATCCTTACTTAATTACACAGATGCCGAATCGCCCGCGTCACCGTCGCCTGCGCCGTCCTCGTCACTGTCTCCTGAGCCGCCCTCGTCGCCATCGCCTGCGCTCTCGACTGCGCCCTCACCGTCATTCCCTGCGTCGTCGTCACCCTCGGCCTTGCCAAACGACTCTGAATACTCCGCCGATCCTCTCGACCTCATCAGCTCACAGCCCCAGGTTCGCCTCGACCCACCGGACGTGCATCGCCCCGACTTCGGCACGTACGCGAGCCCGCATCGGCTGAGGAGTCGCCCGACGAACTCGACCTCTTTGGGCGCCACTCTCGTGACGAATCGCCGGACGAAATCGATTTCCTCACCCGACACCACCGCGCTTTCATCGCGACCGACGACGACACCTCTGACGCTGAGGCCATCCAGCCAGTCAAGTCCATCACAAGCGACCCACAGACCTGGCGCAAGGCGATGTCGAGCGACAAAAGTGAAGTGTGGGCCAGGGCCGCCGATGCCGAGTTCAATTTTATGCGCGACGACTTCAAGGTTTTCACCATCGAGGACCGCTCTACGATACCCACCGGCGCGACCATCGTCACGTCCAAGTTCGTCTGGAAAACGAAACGGAACGCACTCGGCGAAATCACTGGACACAAGGCACGGTTGGTAGCGCAAGGGAATCGGCAACGGGACGGCATTGACTTCAACGAAACCTTCGCCCCGGTCGCCCGATTCTCCTCGATACGCTCACTCCTCGCGCTGGCGGCCGCCAACGGCCTGCACGTACACCAAGCGGACATCGACAAAGCCTACCTTCACGGCGACCTCGATCACGACATCTGGATGACGGCACCGCGCGGCTTCGACCTTCCCAGCGACAAGGTGCTTCGGCTGCGACGCTCCATCTACGGGCTCAAACAGGCCGGCCGAATCTGGAATCGACACATCGACGCTTCGCTTCGCGACCTCGGTTACACGGCGACGGGCACCGATCACTGCATATACTCTCGGCTCGATGATCGTCAACGCTCACACTACATCGCGCTGTACGTCGACGACCTCCTCATGATCAGCCCGGACCTGGCCGAAATCGAACGTGTCATCTCGGGCCTCGAACGACGTTACGGAGTCAAGCGCCTTGGCCCGGCAGAATACATCCTCGGCATTCAGATCAGGCGGCTCGCAGACGGTTCTATCGCCCTGTCCCAGGAACGGTACATCATGGACGTGCTCGCTCGGTTCCATTTCGACACCACGACTCGCGGCACTACAGTCCCATGACTCCCGGCCTTTCGCTCACCGCCATCCCGGGTCAAGGCACCGAACAGATCAAGTCATGGTATCTGCAGGCTATCGGCTCGCTTCTCTACATCTCACTTGGCACCCGCCCCGACATCGCCTTCGCCGTCTCCTACCTGGCCCGCTTCGCCAACAACCCCGGCCGTCGTCATTGGATCGCGGTCAAGCATGTCCTCCGCTATCTCCGAGCCACGTATCGTAACGAACTGCTATATGCTCGTGGCGAGACGCGTATCACGGGTGTGGTAGGCTACTCCGACGCGAATTGGGGGCCTGTGTCGATACATCGGTGTCCACCATGGGCTACGTCTTCTACATCGCCGGCTCCGCCGTGTCCTGGTCATCCAAACGTCAATCTCGAGTTGCCGATTCCACCACCGACGCTGAGTATCTCGCCCTCTCGCATGCTGGCAAGGAAGGGATCTACCTCAGTCAGCTACTCGAAGAGCTTCATGTCCAACCTGTTGCACCAGCTCACATATTTACTGACAACGAAGCCGCTGCAGCAGTCGCCCGCGACCCTGTCCGCGTCACCGGCACTCGGCACATACGCTTGCGCGAGCACTTCGTTCGGGACATGGTGAATCGGGGCGACATCTCACTCTCGCACGTCGGAACCAGCGACATGGTGGCCGACATTTTCACTAAGGCTCTCGGACCCAAGGTATTTTCGACGCACTGCTACGCCCTTGGCCTTCGCACTCGACACCCACGGCTTGGGTCTGCCTCGCATTCGCGTGGGGGGGGTGTGAAGAGTCCACTCTCAGCTCGACAGAGGCGCCTCGGTCGTCGCGCGCACCGCTAGCCCGCCCCCTTGCGGTGGGGACTTAGGCGCGCGCGACTGCCTCAGCGAGCAGGCGCCAGCGGACACGGGCGCGCGCCCGCTAGGCCGCCCCTTGAGGTGGCTACTTAGACGCGCGCAGCTGCCTCAGCGCCCTAGCGATTTCACCCGCGGCTGGGCCTATCCAGCGCGGGCCCACCTTTTGTTTCTTAGCTTCCTTTTCATCACTGCTGTTCGACTCTCAACCTCTCCTGACAGTTGTGGTGATCGTCTTATAGCGACCCCACCACGCCTTTGTCCCCAGGGACCCCAGCCCTCTTGCGTCTTCAATCAGCGATCAACTTGCTACCCTGCAGGCCCAGCTCGCCGCTCTGCAGGCCTCGCAGCCCCCTGCCGCCCCGCCTCTGCTGCCGCTGCCTCGCAGCCCACTGCCGCCACCGCCGCCGCCACCACCGCTTCAAAAGACGTCTTTCCCAAGCACGCTCGCCTAGACGGCTCCAAGTCGTTCACGAACTGGTTACGCCAGCTCCGGCTCACGCTTCCGAATCAGATTTGTGGTTACGTCCTTGATGGAGTCGTTACCCCGACATGGATGGCCGACCAGCTGGCCGCTCGTGACGACGCCGCGCAGGAAATTATTGTCGGCTCGATCGACTCCGCCGACATCTCAGCAACCCTCGACGCCATCCCAAGCGACGACCTGTCGGCGCCACGCATCTTCGCCGCACTCAAGGCTCGTTTCGCACCAAACTATGAGACAATCACCACTACTGTCAGGAGAAGTTGATTGTTGAACAGAAGTGGTCTATTTCAGCATACCTATGAGACGATCACCACTACTGTCAGGAGAGGTTGATTGTTGAACAGAAGTGGTGAGAGGGAAGCTAAGAAACAGAAAGGGGGCCCGCACTGGGATAGGCCCAGCCGCGGGTGAACTTGCTAGGGCGCCAAGGCAGCTGCGCGCGTCTAAGTTGCCACCTCAAGGGGGCAGCCTAGTGGCGGCGCGCCCGAGTCCGCTGGCGCCTGCTCGCTGAGGCTGTCGCGCGCGCCTAAGTCCCACCGCAAGGGGGCGGGCTAGCGGGTGCGCGCAACGACCAAGGCACCTCTGTCGAGCTGAGAGTGGACTCTTTACACCCCCCCCCACGCGAATGCGAGGCAGACCCAAGCCGTGGGTGTTGAGTGCGAAGGCCAAGGGCGTAGCAGTGCGTCGAAAATACCTTGGGTCCGAGAGCCTTAGTGAAAATGTCGGCCACCATGTCGCTGGTTCCGACGTGCGAGAGTGAGATGTTGCCCCGATTCACCATGTCCCGAACAAAGTGCTTGCGCAAGCGTATGTGCCGAGTGCCGGTGACGCGGACAGGGTCGCGGGCAACTGCTGCAGCGGCTTCGTTGTCAGTAAATATGTGAGCCGGTGCAACAGGTTGGACATGAAGCTCGTCGAGTAGCTGACTGAGGTAGATCCCTTCCTTGCCAGCATGCGAGAGAGCGAGGTATTCGGCGTCGGTGGTAGAGTCGGCCACTCGAGATTGGCATTTGGACGACCAGGACACGGCGGATCCGGCGATGTAGAAGACATAACCCATTGTGGAGATCGACGTATCAACGCATGCCCCCCAGTTCGCGTCGGAGTAGCCTACCACACCTGTGATCCGAGCCTCGCCGCGAGCATATACCAGTTCATCGCAATACGTGGCCCGGAGGTAGCGTAAGATGTGCTTGACGGCAATCCAGTGGCGACGTCCGGGGTTGTTGGCAAAACGGGCCAGGTAGGACACAGCGAAGGCGATGTCGGGGCAGGTACCAAGGGAGATGTAGAGGAGGGAGCCGATTGCCTGTAGATACCAAGACCTGATCCGTTCGGTGGCTTGACCTGGGATGGCGGTTGTAAAGATGTCACGCCTGCTCAAGCGGTGGTAAGTCTCTGATCGAAGGACCAAGGGAGACCAGACCAAGAAGTTGCTTGTTACACACCTGCTCAAGCACTACCGTAAGTTACCACATCTAGAGGGGTGAAAGATGATAGGAAGAGTAGTGCTCACCTGCTCAAGCAGTGGTAAGTCTCTGATCGAAGGACCAAGGGAGACCAGACCAAGAAGTTGCTTGAGCAGGAGAGAAACCAGAGAGGGGCCAGCTGGCTGGGCCTAAGTGCCCAGCCAGAGTCAGGCGCACGGACCTGGCCCAGAGTGGGAGGGCTAGAGTGGTGAAAAGTGTGAGATCGAATATCTCCTTCATGTCCTTCTTGTATCTTGTACCTACCTCAACATCCTCCTCTCTTCGTTTTGATCACTTTTGGCCTACTTTTCACCACCTTAGCTCTCCCACTCTGGGCCTGGTCTCTGCACCTGGGCCAGGTCCGTGTGCCTGACTTTGGCTGGGCTGACTTGGGCCCAGCCAAATGGCCCCACTCTGGTTTCTCTCCTGCTCAAGCAACTTCTTGGTCTGGTCTCCCTTGGTCCTTCGATCAGAGACTTACCACCGCTTGAGCAGGCGTGACAACATCACAGGTTATAAGCCCAACCGAGCTACCAGTGCGGCCACCTCCGTGCCCGCCTGTCGCTCTACTTTTTCACCCTTCGCAACATGTCCGCCGCCGGCGCCTCCGCGCCTGAAGCCAAGCTCCGTGAGCCCACGCCCGATGCGCCGCCCTTGCGCCCGCCCACCCACTCTGCGGCCTTTGCAACGACCGAGCTGCTTCGCAACTCGTCCGGCTACCGAGACTGGGTCCTCGCCATCCGTTCACGCCTGCCTCCGGCGTCGTCCGTTACCTCAACACGGGCGTACCACTCGAGTCTTGGCCTGCTTCGTATGTCCCTCTCTGGGACCACTACGCCTGCTCCTCCATTTGCGCCTCCGTCGATTCGCAAACCGTCCTCCCAGGCCTGTATCACGAAGGACAAAGATAGGAGGGATGAGCCGGACGAAGGGACTCGAGACGAGAGGCGAGGGACGCGGGACAAGTCGAGAGAGGTTCTAGGGACTTCTCAAGAGAGACGAGGACGAGGGACGAGTGCAAGGATGTGACCTTTGACGAGATTCGAGTTGCAGAAGGGAAAGAGAGAAGTAGGCTACGGAAAGGGGGAACTAAACCAGAGGAGTCGGGGACGAGGTGGCGAGCTTGAGGAGGCGAGGCACGAGGATCACGTAATAGTGTTGAGGCTAAGGATTACGTAATACAGCTTGGCTGATGATTACGTAAGAGTCGGGGGCGAGAGGGTTGTGAAAGTGTAGTTGGAGGAGAAAGAAAGCAGTGCAGGTGCCGAAGCGGGGAGATGAGGTCCGAGGCACGGGAAGGCCGAGGTCACGTGGATGACGAGAGTGCTGAGAGGCCGAACTCGGAGTGGCGAACTTCCATTTGTGACAGTACCCCCGGGTTAAGCGTCGAGCTCCGCGAGATGTTGGATACGGTCGGCGCCAGGCTTGCAAGGTTTCGAGTGATGAAAGTCAAGAACGAGAGCATCGTCATCATCAAAATCGGAAGCGTCAACCCACTCACGATCCTGAGGTCCATAGCCAGTCCAATCAACGAAGTATTGAAGCGAGCCATGGCGGACGCGAGAGTCGAGGATCCTTTCGACGACAAAGGCTTCCTGGCCGTCAATGAGATCGGGTGGCGGCGGCACAGGCTGTTGTCGAGACGGCAGAGTGTTGAGGTGATAAGGTTCGAGAAGCGAGACATGGAAAACAGGATGAATGCGCATCGTCGAAGGGAGATCCAACTCGTAGGCAACGGAATTGATGATGCGCTTGATAACAAAAGGTCCGAGCTTGTTGGAGTCGAGCTTCGATGAAGGCCGAGTGGTGCGGATGTTGCGTTGGTTCAGCATGACCTTCTGACCGAGCACGAAAGGGGGCGTAGGAGCACGACGAAGGTTGGCGTAACGAGCATGAGACTCCTGAGAACGACGAATCTGATTTTGTGCAAGTTGTTGAGCATTGCGAAGACCAGCAAGATGTTGTTGAACGTCTGGAACAGGAGTCTCCTGGAGGGTGACTTCAAGCCTTGGGTGATAACCGCGAGAGGCGAAGAAAGGAGTCATCCCTATGCTCAAGTGAAAGGAATTGTTGTAAGAGAACTCAGCTAGGGGGAGCAAATCATGCCAATTGTCTTGATGGTAATCGCAGAAGTGGCGTAGGTAGTGGTCGAGGATTTGATTGGTTCGTTCCGTTTGGCCGTCTGACTCAGGGTGGAACGCGGTAGACAAGTTGGGTCGAATGTCGAGCATCTTGAGGAACTTGGTCCACCAAGATGAAGTGAAAGTCGTTCCGCGGTCGGATACGATGTCACCAGGTAGGCCATGGAGTCGAAAGATGTGGGTCTTGAATTGCGAGGCAAGAGTTTTCGAAGTGTCGCTTTTTTGTGCAGGAATGAAGTGAGCTTCCTTGGTAAGGCGATCAACGACAACGAGGACGGAATCGAATCCGAAGGACGGCGGAAGGTCGACAATGTGATCCATCGAGAGCGAGGACCAGGGTTTCGTCGGAACCGGGAGCGAATGAAGTGGGCCGTGCTTCCGATGATGGGAGGGCTTGTTGCGCTGACAACTGTCGCAGGAGCGAACATAGTCATTGACGAAGGTGCGCATCCCAGGCCACACGAAGTTTCGATCAAGCAGCTCAAAGGACTTAGCTTGGCCGAAATGCCCAGATAGGGGCGAGTCATGAACTTGATGCAGGAGTTTGACCTTGAGAGGTTCGAAATCGGGGACGTAGATCTTGTGGCGTTGTAGGAGGAAGCCATCTTGAAGTGCAAAGTCGGGGTGAAGCAAGGCGTCACGATTGAGATTGTTGATGACGCGAAGAGATGCCGGATCATGAAGAAGGCGAGACTTGATCAAGTCAGCGATCTCTGAGGAGGGTGAAAAGGTGGCGGAGATAGAGGATGGACGTAAAAGCACTACACCGGGTTGTTCACAAGCTTTTCCCCCGCGGCAAAGTCAGGACGCCGAGAGAGCGCATCGGCCTTGTTGTTTTGAGCGCCGGGTCGGTACTTGATGATGTAGTTGAGGTGGTTGACCGTTTCGGACCAGCGAGCTTGGCGACGAGTGAGCACTTTGGTCGTCTGGAAGTATTGAAGCGCGTTGTGGTCGGTGAGGATCGTGATTGGGTGGTGAACTCCTTCGAGATAGTGTCGCCAAAGTTTCATGCAGGCAACAATGGCGAGGAGTTCCTTGTTGTGGATCTCGTAATTACTTCCTCGGGTTGCAGTAGAGTCGATTGTCAATGAGGCGACGAAGGACTTCTTGTACATGAACGACATGGTCGGAAAGCGAATCCAAGAAGATGAGGATGTCGTCGAGGTAAACAAGCACCGTGACGTCGAGGAGGTCGCGGAAGATGCTGTTCATCAAGTGTTGAAAGGCAGCAGGGGCGTTAGTGAGACCGAATGGCATGACGAGGCATTCGAAGTGACCGTAGCGTGTGCGAAACGCGGTCTTCCATTCGTCTCCCCCTTTGATGCGAACGAGGTTGTAGCCGGAGCGCAGATCGAGCTTGGTGAAGATCTTGGCCGAACGAAGTCGGTCAAGCGCCTCCGGATCAAGGGCAAGGGATATCGATTCTTGAGGGTGACCGCGTTGAGTCCCGGTAATCGACACAGAGGCGAAGCGACCCATCCTTCTTGCGAACAAAGAGAATAGGAGCGCCCGCTGGCGAAGTCGACGGACGGATGAACCCTTCGAGAGGTTCTCGTCGATCCAAGTCGAGAGTGCCTGAAGCTCCTTTTCGGACAGAGGGTAGAGCGGGCCGAAAGGAGGTTGCTTGCCGTCTTCTATCTCGATGGCGAGATCGAAGGGTCGATGAGGAGGGAGAATGTCGGCCTGCACTTTGGAGAAAGCCTGGAGAAGGTGGTGATACTCCGAAGGAAGCGCAGATCGCAAGTCATCGAGGTATTCGGCAGAATCAGGTGGACCCACAGGGAAGACTGACGGGGAGGCTTCCTCTGAGGTCGAGAACAAGTACGAGTGCGCTGGATCGCGATTGATCAGGCCAAGGTAGGGCTCATCGACCAGAATTTGGTCGAAGGCGTCGGAGGAAACGAGGGCGACGTCCAGAGCGAGGTCGGGCGCCGAATGTACGAGTGGGAGGCCCTGAAGGCTGACATCAACTGAGGTTGGATGTCCAAGAGTGCATTGAGAGCACACGAAAGTGAGTGTATTGTCTGCCCAATTGATAGAGGGATTGAAGAGACGTAACCATGGGGTGCCGAGCACCAGTGGGTAGGTACCCAACTGCGTGACATCGGCCTGAATGACTTGAGAGTGTCCTCCGAGCGTGATCGTGAGGCGAACAAAGTGGGTGACGTGGCCGGACGCGATGGGGCGGCCGTCGATGACGAAGAGTGGGATTGGAGTCGAGTGGGGGCGGCGGACGAGGCCATGACGAGACACGAAAGAGTCGTCAATGAACAACGAGGTCGCACCTGAGTCGATGAGGGTCGAGCCTGAGACCGGAGGTTCCAGGCAGAAGTTGAGGGGTAGGACGAGATGATCAAAAGGTTGTGTGTCGAGTGTGGATGCCAAAGTGATGTAGACCGGTGAAGGAGGTGACCAAGTGATGCCGTGCGCGTGTGTGATGTCCTCATGCGTACACGAGGGCAGAGGACGCTCTAGTTTTTTGAAATGCTAGAGGGGGCAGCGGCATCTGTGATGGAGAAAGTGGCGTTGCCAGCACGACATCCTGGATACTTCCTTGGAGCGGCGGGGCAAGAGCTGACCTGGTGGCCACCTTCGCCGCAGTAAAGGCAGAGGTTGTTCTTGAGACGTTGTTCGCGTTCTTGAGGGTGAGAGGAGCCCTACGAGTGGTCGTGGCGTCGACGTCCATGGGAGTGGGGCCCTGGGTCGTGCCATTCGTGGTGACGCGGGTCGGCAGCGAAGCCGAGTTGCCGCGTTGCTGAGGGTGTTGTGAGTGAGGCTTGGCAGTCGCCTTCGCTTCTTGACGACTTTGATGAAGACGGTTGTCGGCCCTGATAGCTTTGGCGGAGAGGTCGGCAACCAAGGTAGGGTCGTCTTGGAGGCTGAGCATGTTACGAACGTCGGGCTTGAGGCCGGCGTAGTACTGGGCCTGCAAAGCGGCATCATTCCAAGCAAGGAAAGCAGAGAGCTGAAAGTGTGAGATCAAATATCTCCTTCATGTCCTTCTTGTATCTTGTACCTACCTCAACATCCTCCTCTCTTCATTTTGATCACTTTTGGCCTACTTTTCACCACCTTAGCTCTCCCACTCTGGGCCAGGTCCGTGCGCCTGACTTTGGCTGGGCTGACTTGGGCCCAGCCAAATGGCCCCACTCTGGTTTCTCTCCTGCTCAAGCAACTTCTTGGTCTGGTCTCCCTTGGTCCTTCGATCAGAGACTTACCACCGCTTGAGCAGGTGTGTAAGAAGCAACTTCTTGGTCTGGTCTCCCTTGGTCCTTCGATCAGAGACTTACCACCGCTTGAGCAGGTGTGTAAGAAGCAACTTCTTGGTCTGGTCTCCCTTGGTCCTTCAATCAGAGACTTACCACCGCTTGAGCAGGCGTGACAACATCACAGGTTATTAGCCCAACCGAGCTACCAGTGCGGCCACCTCCGTGCCCGCCCTTCGCTCTACTTTTTCACCCTTCGCAACATGTCCAACGCCGGCGCCTCCGCACCTGAAGCCAAGCTCCGCGAGCCCACGCCCGATGCGCCGCCCTTGCGCCCGCCCACCACTCTGCGGCCTTCGCAACGACCGAGCTGCTTCGCAACTCGTCCGGCTACCGAGACTGGGTCCTCGCCATCCGTTCACGCCTGCCCTCCGGCGTCGTCCGTTACCTCAACACGGGCGTACCACTCGAGTCTTGGCCTGCTTCGTATGTCCCTCTCTGGGACCACTACGCCTGCTCCTCCATTTGCGCCTCCATTGATTCGCAAACTGTCCTCCCGGGCCTGTCACCTTACCTCGACGAATCGCTCGCAGCACCCAAGGTCTGGCAGGCACTTCGCGAACGCTACGGCACCGTCTCTGCTGTCGATCTGCTACCAGTCATCCAACGCCTCTTCAGCTCCGACCCTGTGCCCGTCACTCCCGACCTGTTCCTGCAATTCCGCGACAGTTTCGAAAACGACGCCCGGCTGCTGCAGGACTCGCAGGTCACCGTGAACGCCCTTCTCGCCTCGCACTTGCTTGCTCGCCTTCCTTCGTCCTTCGACGCCTGGCGCACCACCTTCGTTGCTGACCAGGGCGATTCCACTGCGATGCCCTCCGCCACCGAGATCTTCACGCGCCTTCACCCCAGAGGCGTGAATCAGCGCCAGAGGAGTAGAGCAGAGCAAGGATGCCCTCCTTGATGGTGCGATTGCTGCGCTCGACACACCCATTTTGTTGGGGTGTGTAAGGGATAGTGAGTTCCCGACGAATGCCTTTGCTTGTACAGAAGTCGACAAAGTTGCGCAGAGTGAACTCGCCTCCATTGTCAGAGCGGATGGTCTTCACCTTGTTGCCGGTGGCATTCTCGACTTCAAGGATCCAGTCGCGAAGGCAAGGGAAGACGTCACTTTTGAGTGCCAGGAGGATACACCAGTGCTTGCGAGAGAAGTCATCAATGATGACCAGCATGTACCGATGTCCACCAAATGTAGGGCGAGGCATTTGCGCTACATCGACATGGAGGAGATCCAGGCGGCCAGAGGCAATGCCCATTCCCGGATCGCACTCGGTACCTGCAGGCCATCGGTTCCCTTATGTACGCGTCCACTGGTACTCGGCCCGACCTGGCTTACACCGTCGTTACTTGGCTCGCTTCTCTCACTCGCCTTCCGCTGCTGCTTGGGGAGCTGTCAAGCACGCCTTCCGTTACATCGCTGGCACTCTTCCTCACGGCTTACGCTACACTCGTGGGGATCCGGCACCGCTCTTGGCTACTCCGACTGCAACTGGGGTGCATGCGTCCTCTCTTCCAAGTCAACCATGGGTTACACTTTCGTCTATGCAGGTGCTGCTGTCTCATGGTCCTCCCGGCTTCAATCGCGCATTGCCGACTCCACTTGTGACGCGAGTACCTCGCACTGTCACACGCTGGTAAGGAGGCAATCTTTCTGCGTCAGCTCTTTGGTGAGCTTGGCCTTTCGTCTTCAAAGCCCGTCCTCATCTACGGCAACAACCAAGGTGCCAATGCTCT
Organism: Microbotryum lychnidis-dioicae p1A1 Lamole; assembly: GCA_001244265.2. Classification (NCBI taxonomy): domain Eukaryota; kingdom Fungi; phylum Basidiomycota; class Microbotryomycetes; order Microbotryales; family Microbotryaceae; genus Microbotryum; species Microbotryum lychnidis-dioicae. Next base: position 1,608,689 of record CDLV01000005.1, read on the forward strand.
CACCAAGAATCCGGTATTTCATGCTCGGACTCGGCACATCCGCCTGCGCGAACACTTCGTCCGGATATGGTTTCCATGGGCGACATTGTCGTCCAGTACATCAACACTGGTGAGATGACAGCGGACATCTTCACCAAAGCATTGTCACGCAACCTCTTTGCTCGGCACCGCGGTCGACTCGGTATCTGTGCTCCCTGATACTCGAAGTAGGGGGGGTGTGAGATCAAATATCTCCTTCATGTCATTCTTGTATCTTGTACCTACCTCAACATCCTCCTCTCTTTGTTTTGATCACTTTTGGCCTACTTTTCACCACCTTAGCTCTCCCACTCTGGGCCTGGTCTCTGCACCTGGGCCAGGTCCGTGCGCCTGACTTTGGCTGGGCTGACTTGGGCCCAGCCAAATGGCCCCACTCTGGTTTCTCTCCTGCTCAAGCAACTTCTTGGTCTGGTCTCCCTTGGTCCTTCGATCAGAGACTTACCACCGCTTGAGCAGGTGAGCACTACTCTTCCTATCATCTTTCACCCCTCTAGATGTGGTAACTTACTGTAGTGCTTGAGCAGGTGTGTAACAAGCAACTTCTTGGTCTGGTCTCCCTTGGTCCTTCGATCAGAGACTTACCACCGCTTGAGCAGGTGAGCACTACTCTTCCTATCATCTTTCACCCCTCTAGATGTGGTAACTTACTGTAGTGCTTGAGCAGGTGTGTAACAAGCAACTTCTTGGTCTGGTCTCCCTTGGTCCTTCGATCAGAGACTTACCACCGCTTGAGCAGGTGTGTAACAAGCAACTTCTTGGTCTGGTCTCCCTTGGTCCTTCGATCAGAGACTTACCACCGCTTGAGCAGGCGTGACAACATCACAGAAAGAAGGTACTCGCATAGGCAGCAGCAGATCCGGTTTGAGTAAGGGCGCGCAACTTGTTGGTGATGGTGTGGTTGCGATCGGGGTCGCCGAGGTAGAGCTGGGCCTGTTCAAGGAAGGCGGGGAAGTCCTTGAGGAAGTGGGGGCGCTTCTCGTCGGCGAGCTCGATGTAGGGTTCGAAGACCTTGTAGGCACTGTTGCGGAGGAGGGAAATCATGAAAGCAATCTTCGCCTCATCCGTAGTGAAGAGAGTTGGGTTGCCATAGATGTAGAACTTGCACTGAGATACGAACGTAGAGTAAGCGGTCTTGTCCTTGCCATCATAGGCAGGCGGCTTCTCCAACGGTGACTTGGGCTTGGGAGTGTGCTGGAGGGTGTCGGTGAGCTTCTTGACGATGTTGAAGTTGTCCAAAACCGCTTGATAGGTCTGCTGTAGAGCGCGGCCTTCGGCGTGGAGGTTGGCGATTTCCGCTTCGCGAGAAGCTAGGGCGGCGTCGCGGGCGGCGAGCGCAGCCTGGAGTTCTTCAATGGAAGGAGGGTTGGAGGACATGGTGAAACAAGTCGGTAGAACCTGGGAACTCGAATCTTCTATCACGAAGGACAAAGATAGGAGGGATGAGCCGGACGAAGGGACTCGAGACGAGAGGCGAGGGACGCGGGACAAGTCGAGAGAGGTTCTAGGGACTTCTCAAGAGAGACGAGGACGAGGGAGGAGTGTATTAGGAGCAATATACCGCTGCACCAAAAGGAGAGGCACCTCTTCTTCAGGGAGCGCATATTGTCCTAGAAGTGAGATGGAGGGAGGTTCAACACCCCCCTGTGCGCGAAGCTGAAGAGCTTGTGGCAGTGGGTGCGGCTTTGAAGGCAAGTGCGGGGCGCGCACGAAATTTGCCTGACCCAGGGGTGCGGCTTTTTGGAGGCAAGTGCGGGGTGCGCGCAAAATTGCCTGACCCCAGGGGGCTTGAACCCATGAGCAGCTGGTAGCTCGTTGGGCTCATAACCTATTCGATCAACTCTACTACGTCAGCGGTGTAGCTATAGCCAAGAGTGATGAATGCATTTCAACATACCTATTCGATCAACTCTACTACGTCAGCGGTGTAGTTATAGCCAAGAGTGATGAATAGGAAGCTAACAACAAAAGAGCCGCGCGCGCCAAGTCCTCAGCCAGCGAGCCTCGGGGCTGAGCCAATGGCCCAGGCTCGCTCCGCGCGCCTAAGTCCCAGCCTCGCTCTGTGCGCCTAAGTCCTGGGCCGGGGCGCCCGGCTCGCTCCGCGCGCCTAAGTCCACGCCCGGTTCGCTCCGCGCGCCTAAGTCCTGAGCCGAGCGGAGAGTGAATTCCTCACAGAGTGCAAGGATGTGACCTTTGACGAGATTCGAGTTGCAGAAGGGAAAGAGAGAAGTAGGCTACGGAAAAGGGGAACTAAACCAGAGGAGTCGGGGACGAGGTGGCGAGCTTGAGGAGGCGAGGCACGAGGATCACGTAATAGTGTTGAGGCTAAGGATTACGTAATACAGCTTGGCTGATGATTACGTAAGAGTCGGGGGCGAGAGGGTTGTGAAAGTGTAGTTGGAGGAGAAAGAAAGCAGTGCAGGTGCCGAAGCGGGGAGATGAGGTCCGAGGCGCGGAAGGCCGAGGTCACGCGGATGACAAGAGTGCTGAGAGGCCGAACTTGGAGTGGTGAACTTCCATTTGTGACAGCCTGTCACCTTACCTCGACGAACCGCTCGCAGCACCCAAGGTCTGGCAGGCACTTTGCGAACGCTACGGCACCGTCTCTGCTGTCGATCTGCTACCGGTCATCCAACGCCTCTTCAGCTCTGACCCTGTGCCCGTCACTCCCGACCTGTTCCTGCAATTCCGCGACAGCTTTGAGAACGACGCCCGGCTGCTGCAGGACTCGCAGGTCACTGTGAACGCTCTTCTTGTGAGATCAAATATCTCCTTCATGTCCTTCTTGTATCTTGTACCTACCTCAACATCCTCCTCTCTTCGTTTTGATCACTTTTGGCCTACTTTTCACCACCTTAGCTCTCCCACTCTGGGCCTGGTCTCTGCACCTGGGCCAGGTCCGTGCGCCTGACTTTGGCTGGGCTGACTTGGGCCCAGCCAAATGGCCCCACTCTGGTTTCTCTCCTGCTCAAGCAACTTCTTGGTCTGGTCTCCCTTGGTCCTTCGATCAGAGACTTACCACCGCTTGAGCAGGTGTGTAAGAAGCAACTTCTTGGTCTGGTCTCCCTTGGTCCTTCAATCAGAGACTTACCACCGCTTGAGCAGGCGTGACAACATCACAGGTTATTAGCCCAACCGAGCTACCAGTGCGGCCACCTCCGTGCCCGCCCTTCGCTCTACTTTTTCACCCTTCGCAACATGTCCGACGCCGGCGCCTCCGCGCCTGAAGCCAAGCTCCGCGAGCCCACCCGATGCGCCGCCCTTGCGCCCGCCCACCCACTCTGCGGCCTTCGCAACGACCGAGCTGCTTCGCAACTCGTCCGGCTACCGAGACTGGTCCTCGCCATCCGTTCACGCCTGCCCTCCGGCGTCGTCCGTTACCTCAACACGGGCGTACCACTCGAGTCTTGGCCTGCTTCGTATGTCCCTCTCTGGGACCACTACGCCTGCTCCTCCATTTGCGCCTCCGTCGATTCGCAAACCGTCCTCCCGGGCCTGTCACCTTACCTCGACGAATCGCTCGCAGCACCCAAGGTCTGGCAGGCACTTCGCGAACGCTACGGCACCGTCTCTGCTGTCGATCTGCTACCAGTCATCCAACGCCTCTTCAGCTCCGACCCTGTGCCGTCACTCCCGACCTGTTCCTGCAATTCCACGACAGTTTCGAAAACGACGCCCGGCTGCTGCAGGACTCGCAGGTCACCGTGAACGCCCTTCTCGCCTCGCACTTGCTTGCTCGCCTTCCTTTGTCCTTCGACGCCTGGCGCACCACCTTCGTTGCTGACCAGGGCGATTCCACTGCGATGCCCTCCGCCACCGAGATCTTCACGCGCCTTTACCGCGATGTCAAAGCCCGCCCGTCGATACTCCTGTTGCCGCCGTCGCCACCCGCAGGCCCGCCACGGCTGTTCAAGGCCGTGCCCAAATCCGTCTTGTCGCAAGTTGCACTGGCTCCGGGAATGCCCAACACCGCCTGGGCCGCCGCCTACCGAGCTCGTCGCACCGCTGAGAAGAAGGCCTCCCAGCCAGTCGCGTCACCAGCCGCAGTGGACACACCCAACTCTGTGTCGTTCACGGCCTGTCTCCTCGCAACACCTTCGCCATTTCGCAAATCGGCTTGGCTTCTTGACTCGGGCGCTAATCGCCATATGACGAACGACAGGGGCCTTTTCTCCGAGCTTCACACGGTCGCAGGCCCACGAGTTGGAGGCGTCGCCGGCTCCCTCCCTTCCACCGGCTGCGGCACCATTTGCATCCAGACTTCAACGGGTCCGATCACTGTGTCCAATGTCCTCCTGGTACCGGATCTCCCATGCAACCTGCTGTCCGTCTTCCAGTTGGATCAACTTGGCTACCGCGTCTCCTTCGCATCTCGTTGTGCAAGCATCGCCCGTCCCTCGGGTGCCGTCGTCGCTACCGCTCAAGCCATCGGGAACAACCTGTACGCCTTGGCACTTGGACCTACACCCTGTACGCCCAAAGCCCTCCTCGCCATCCCTACCAAAGTGTCCTTGCTGACTCTGCACCGTCGCCTTGCGCACTTGCCCGTTGCGCAAATCAAAAACATTGTGCAGAAAGGCTTGGTTACTGGGGTGGATTGGGTGTATAAGGATCAGGAGCTCCGGGATTTTTACTGCAATGCTTGTCTCGCTTCCAAAGCGCATGCCCTCCCCTTTGCCCGGTCCAAGTCCATTGCCTCTGGCCGCCTGGATCTCCTCCATGTCAATGTAGCGCAAATGCCTCGCCCTACATTTGGTGGACATCGGTACATGCTGGTCATCATTGATGACTTCTCTCGCAAGCACTGGTGTATCCTCCTGGCACTCAAAAGTGACGTCTTCCCTTGCCTTCGCGACTGGATCCTTGAAGTCGAGAATGCCACCGGCAACAAGGTGAAGACCATCCGCTCTGACAATGGAGGCGAGTTCACTCTGCGCAACTTTGTCGACTTCTGTACAAGCAAAGGCATTCGTCGGGAACTCACTATCCCTTACACACCCCAACAAAATGGGCGTGTCGAGCGCAGCAATCGCACCATCAAGGAGGGCATCCTTGCTCTGCTCTACTCCTCTGGCGCTGATTCACGCCTCTGGGGTGAGGCTGCCTTGTACTAGGTGCACTGCAAAAACCTGATGCCTCACGCCGGCATTGGTGGTGAGATCCCCGACACCCGTTGGCACGGCTTTGCGCCTGATATCTCCACCCTTCGCGCATTTGGCTGCCGCGCTTGGCACCACCTTCCCTCGGCCAAGCGCACGGACCTCGACCCCAAGGCTGTACCCCTCCTGTTCGTTGGTTTTGACCACCATGCCAAGGCTTTCCGACTCTTCGAGCCGTCCACGCGCAGGATACAACTCAGCCGCAATGTTGTCTTCCGTGAATCCGAGTTCCCTGCACTCCGGCCAGACACCGACGTTCGCGCTGAACCAATCCCACTCCCCGTCACTGTTGACGCATACCCTGACCAGGTAGACCCCCTTGAGCCTTCGCTCGTTGCTTCCCCTCGCTCACTCGCGCCTTGCGCTGAGCCACCTCGACCCGTGCCGGCAGCCCCTGACCAGGGCCCGCACCGTCCCGCCCCTGCCTGCGAGGTCCCTGACCAGGACTCGCTCGCACCCCTGCCCCTGACCAAGGCTCCCCTGCTCGTGAGCTCCCTGACCCGGAATCACCTGCATCAAGCGCCTCTGACCAAGGTAGCTCTGACTCGGCCATCTCCACGCCTTGTCCTTCCCCGCGCCCGTGGCCTCCCGTGCGTTGCCAGCGCCACCCTCACCCGCTCGGTCCTGTGAGAGTTACAACTCTCTGTACTTCCTTCTCACATCATCTCCCTCTTTCTGTCTTGTCCTCTCTGTGATTTTTGGCCTGTCCTTCACCCTGCTCTATCATCACTGGGCTTGGTCTGTGCACCTGCATCAAGCGCACGGACCTAGTCACTCTCTGCCTGGCTCCCCTTGCCTCTAGGCTGGGTCCGTGCGCTTGGCACTGGGGCACGGACCTGGTTGCGCACTTGCCCCAGCCAACTGGTTCCGCGCTTCTCACTCTCCTGCTCAAGCAACTTCATTGGTCTGGTCTCCCTGGTCCGTCGATCAGAGACTCACCACCGCTTGAGCAGGTGTGTAATCTCAAGCAACTTCATTGGTCTGGTCTCCCTGGTCCGTCGATCAGAGACTCACCACCGCTTGAGCAGTTGTACGGTTCATAGGTTATAAGCCACAACAAGCTACCAGCGCGGTCACCTCCGTGCCCGCCCTCGTCGTCGTCGTTTTTTTTTTTTTTTTCGCGCTTCGCACGACTCAGCCTCGCCCTGCACCCTGCACGCCTGGCATGTCCGACGACGCCATGTCCTTAACGCCTGGCATGTCCGACGACGCCAAGTTCTTAACGCTCGCGGTCCCCCCACCGCGCCCTCCCACACAGGTCGCAGCCTTCGCTGTTTCCGACCTTCTGCGCGACACCAACGGCTATCAAGACTGGGTCCTGACGCTATGCTCCCGTCTGCCCTCCGACGTTATCGACTACCTTCAGTCTGGCGTCCCTTCGTCGTCCTGGCCGCCATCTTACGTTTCATTATGGGATCACTACGCCCGCGCCTCGATCTGCGCCGCCGTCGACCCTCGGATGGTTCTTCCCGGCCTCTCGCAATACTTCGGCGACCCTCGCAGCGGTCACAAGATTTGGGTAGCTCTGCGCATGCGATATGGCGCTGTTTCGGCGGTCGATCTTCTCCCTGTCATCTCTCGACTCTTCAGTCCCGACCCTATGCCCGACACCGTCGACGAGTTCCTTCAGTTTCGCGACCGATTCGAGAACGACTCCCGCCTCCTCGACGACTCAAAGGTGACGACGGATTCCCTACTAGCGTCACACTTGCTCGCCCGGATGCCCTCCTCCCTCTCCGCCTGGCGCACTACGTTTGTCAATTCTCAGGGCACATCCCGTACACTGCCCCCTTCCGCCGAGATCCTCGACCGTATCTACCGCGAGATCAAGGCTCGTCCGGTCGACTCCCCCGTTGCCGCCACTACCACCTCTCAGCAACGCGTTCCCCATAGCCCTTGCCCCAACCCCTCTTGCCGAAAGATGCACTGGCTTCGGGACTGTCCCGACACCGCCTGGGCCGCCGCCTTCCGCGCCCGCAAGGCTGCCGCCGGAGCGACTTTGCGAAATCACAAGAAGGGTTCCCGCGCCGTCGCCTCTCCTGCCGTCACCTCCCCTGCCGTCGACGAGAAGTCAGAACCCGCCACCTTCACAGCGTGCCTCCTCGCCACTCCGTCTTCCTTTCCTAAGTCGGCTTGGCTCCTCGACTCCGGCGCTAATCGCCACATGGCCAACGACAGCCAACTCTTCTCCACCCTCCGGCCGTTCGCTGGCCCGCACGTTGCTGGAGTTGCCGGTTCTCTTCCGTCCACCGGTTGTGGCTCCGTCTGCCTCTCGACGTCAGCTGGCCCCGTTGTAGCGACCGACGTCCTCTTGGTACCTTCGCTCCCGTGCAACTTATTATCGGTCCGCCGCCTGGATTGACTCGGTTTCACCACCTCCTTCGGTTCCGGCCGCGCCACGATCCGCAACTCCTCAGGCACCGTCGTCGCCACGGCACAAGCAATTGCAAATGACCTATACGCGTTAACCGTCGCACCCTCACCCTGTATGCCCAATGCCCTCCTAGCCACCCCCACAGAGTTTCCTTACTGACTATGCACTGTCGCTTCGCGCATTTACCCGTCGCGCAACTCAAGAGCGTTGTGCAGAAAGGTTTGGTCACTGGGGTGGATTGGGTATATTCAGAGGAAGAGGTTAGGTCTTTCAATTGCAATGCTTGTCTCGCTTCCAAAGCGCATGCCCTCCCTTTTGCTCGTTCCAAGTCCATTGCGTCCGGTCGCCTGGACCTCGTCCACGTCGACGTCGCCCAAATGCCTCGGGCCAGCTTCGGCGGTCATCGCTACATGCTTGTGATTGTCGACGACTACACCCGCAAACATTGGTGCATCCTCCTCACTCACAAAAGTGACGTCTTTCACCGTCTCCGCGCCTGGATTCTTGAGGTAGAGAACGTCACGGGTGACCGGGTAAAGACTATTCGCTCCGACAATGGTGGCGAGTTCACTCTTCGGAACTTTGTCGATTTCTGTGTGGCCAAGGGTATACGTCGCGAGCTCACTATTCCGTACACCCCTCAACAAAACGGACGTGTTGAACGCACCAACCGCACCATCAAAGAGGGTATCCTTGCTTTACTCTACTCGGCAGGTGCTGACACGCGCCTCTGGGCTGAGGCCGCCACGTACTTCGTACACTGCAAGAACTTGATGCCGCACGCAGGCATTCGCGGTGATATCCCTGACACTCGTTGGTATGGCATTGCACCGGATGTATCCTCATTACGTGCCTTCGGTTGTCGTGCGTGGCACTACCTTCCCTCGGTTAAGCGCACCGCCCTCGATCCCAAGGCTGTGCCGCTCATGTTCGTAGGGCTCGACGACCACGCGAAGGCGTATCGCCTATTCGACCCGGCTACACGCAAAATCCTCCTCAGTCGCAACGTCGTCTTTCGTGAATCCGAGTTCCCTGCCTTGCAGAGCGTGGTCGACACCCACACTGGCACCACTCCACTTCCTGTGGCCGCCGACATTCACCCCGACCAGGTAGACCACTCTGAGCCGTCGCTCGTTGCTTCCCCTCACTCTCTGGCGCCTCGTGCCGAGCCCCAGGACCCGCGCCCGCTGCCTTTGACCAAGGCCCGCGCCGTCCACTCCCGCCCGCGTCCTCCCTGACCAGGACTCACGCGCGCGCCCTGCCTCTGACCAAGGCTCTCCTGCCTCCGACCAAGGCTCTCTTCCTGCCTCTGACCAAGGCTCTCTTCCTGCCTCTGACCAAGGCTCCCTCATCAACCGTACGGGTGGCCTCCCTGACCAGGACTCCCCCGACACCCACGCCTCTGACCAGGGCAGCTCCGACTCGGCAATCTCCACGCCTTGTCCATCCCTCGACCGGTGGTGCCACGTCCGTTGCCCGCGCCGTCCTTGCCCGCTCGATCCGAGTCCCCCGACCCTATCGACCTCTTGCCACGCTCGGGTGATATCGCTTCCGTCTGTCTCGCACCTGAATTCCCCGACGACCTGGACGACGCCCTCCACTCGCCTCCACCTGTCGCCCACCTTGCCTCCGGTGTCGTCGCCTTGCTCAACACCGCGCCTACGGACTCGACGGAACTGATCGCGCCCGCCCGGGATCCCCTCACTGGCGTGCTGCCATGGCAACCCCTCAAGCTGACGAGTGGCGTCTCGCTGCCCAGGCCGAATTCGACTCACTTTCTCGCGATTTCTCCGCTTTCACACCAATTGATGAGTCCCTCGTGCCTGCAGATGCTAGGATCCTCGGCTCTCGATTCGTCTTCCGTACGAAACGCAACCAGCACGGTGAGGTCAAGTCTTACAAAGTATTAGGAGCAATATACCACTGCACCAAAAGGAGAGGCACCTCTACTTCAGGGAGCGCATATTGTCCTAGAAGTGAGATGGAGGGAGGTTCAACACCCCCTGTGCGCAAAGCTGAAGAGCTTGTGGCAGTGGGTGCGGCTTTGAAGGCAAGTGCGGGGCGCGCACGAAATTTGCCTGACCCAGGGGGTGCGGCTTTGGAGGCAAGTGCGGGGTGCGCGCAAAATTGCCTGACCCCAGGGGGCTTGAACCCATGAGCAGCTGGTAGCTCGTTGGGCTCATAACCTATCAGGAGCAATATACCACTGCACCAAAAGGAGAGGCACCTCTACTTCAGGGAGCGCATATTGTCCTAGAAGTGAGATGGAGGGAGGTTCAACACAAAGGTCGACTTGTTGCCCGTGGCGACTCTCAGCGCTCGGGCATCGATTTTGACGAGACCTTCGCACCCGTCGCTAAGTTCACATCCATTCGCGCACTCCTCGCCCTCGCAGCCGTCCATGGTTACCACATTCATCAGGCCGACATTGACAAGGCCTACCTCCACGGTAAATTGGACAAGCCACTCTACATTCGCGTACCCGATGGAGTCTACATGCCGGGCAAGGTTCTCCAGCTGCACCGCTCTCTCTACGGCTTGCGCCAGGCTGGACGTATTTGGAACGACGAGATCGACTCTGCCTTGTCGGCTCTCGGCTACACCGCCACGGAGTCGGACCACTGCGTTTACGTTCGGGCGGCCGGTGATGAGCGTCACTATATTGCGCTCTACGTTGACGACTTGCTCATGATCAGCCCTTCTCTCCCAGAGATCGAGCGTACCCTCCACGGTCTCGAGCAGCGTTACGGCGTCAAACGACTTGGTCAGGCGGAATACATCCTCGGCATCCAAATTCGGCGCTCCAACGACGGCTCCATCACTCTCAGTCAGGAGCAGTACCTCAAGGACGTTCTTGCTCGCTTTGGTATGTCCGATGCTCACTCTGTCGCCACACCCATGCAGCCCGATCTCCGCCTCGAAGTCGAACTCCAACCCACCCCATTCCCGGATCGAACTCGGTACCTGCAAGCGATCGGCTCTCTTATGTATGCTTCTACCGGTACACGTCCCGACCTTGCCTACACCGTCGGATATCTGGCTCGCTTCTCTCGTTCACCGTCTGCTGCTGCCTGGGGTGCGATCAAGCACGCCTTCCGCTACGTTGCCGGCACTCTATCTCACGGCTTACGCTACACTCATGGTGATCCGGCTCCCTTGGTCGGCTACTCGGACTGCAATTGGGGTGCATGCCTCTTATCCTCCAGATCGACTATGGGTTACAACTTTACCTACGCAGGTGCCGCCGTCTCCTGGTCCTCCCGTCTACAGTCACGCGTCGCCGACTCCACTTGCGACGCCGAGTACCTCGCTCTGTCCCACGCCGGCAAGGAGGCCATTTTCCTACGTCAACTCTTTGGTGAGCTTGGTCTCCCTTCTTCACAGCCCGTCCTCATCTACGGCGACAATCAGGGTGCCAATGCTCTCACCAAAAACCCGGTCTTCCATGCTCGCACTCGACACATTCGGCTTCGCGAACACTTTGTCCGGGATATGGTCTCCATGGGCGACATTGTCGTCCAATACATTGCCACCAGCGAGATGACGGCGGATATCTTCACCAAGGCCTTGTCTCGTGACCTCTTTGCTCGGCACCGCGGCCGACTTGGTGTCTGTGCTCCCTGATGTTTGAAGTAGGGGGGTGTGAGAGTTACAACTCTCTGTACTTCCTTCTCACATCATCTCCCTCTTTCTGTCTTGTCCTCTCTGTGATTTTTGGCCTGTCCTTCACCCTGCTCTATCATCACTGGGCTTGGTCTGTGCACCTGCATCAAGCGCACGGACCTAGTCACTCTCTGCCTGGCTCCCCTTGCCTCTAGGCTGGGTCCGTGCGCTTGGCACTGGGGCACGGACCTGGTTGCGCACTTGCCCCAGCCAACTGGTTCCGCGCTTCTTGTAAGAGTTACAACTCTTTGTATTTCCTTCTCACACCGTCTCACCCTTTCTCTGCCTTATTCTTTCTGTGATTTTTGGCCTTTCCCTTCACCCTGCTCCCCCATCTCTGGGCTGGGTCTGTGCACCTGCATCAAGCGCACGGACCAAGCCATGCTCTGCCTGGCTCCCTCTATCTTCAGGCTGGGTCCGTGCGCTTAACACTGGGGCACGGACCTGGTTGCGCACTACCCCAGCCAACTGGCTCCGCGCTTCTCTCTCTCCTGCTCAAGCAACTTCATTGGTCTGGTCTCCTTGGTCCGTTGATCAGAGACTTACCACCGCTTGAGCAGGTGAGCACTACACTTCCTAGTACCTCTCTCACTTTGATAGCCAGGGTAACTTACTGTAGCATCTGAGCAGGTGTGTGTAAAGCAACTTCATTGGTCTGGTCTCCTTGGTCCGTTGATCAGAGACTTACCACCGCTTGAGCAGTTGTGTGCTTCATAGGTTATAAGCCCCAACAAGCTACCAGCGCGGTCACCTCCGTGCCCGCCCTCGTCATTTTTTTTTTGCGCTTCGCACGGCTCAGCCCCTCCCACACTTCGCACGCCCGGCATGTCTGACTCCGACATCCCCGAGCCCACAACGCTCACAGTTCCCCCTATGAGACAATCACCACTACTGTCAGGAGAGGTCGATTGTTGAACAGAAGTGGTCTATTTCAGCATACCTATGAGACAATCACCACTACTGTCAGGAGAGGTCGATTGTTGAACAGAAGTGGTGAGAGGGAAGCTAAGAAATAGAAAGGGGACCCGCGCTGGGATAGGCCCAGTCGCGGGTGAAGTTGCTAGCGCGCTAAGGCAGTCGCGCGCGCCTAAGTCCCCACCGCAAAGGGGCGGCCTAGTGGGCACGCGCATGGATCCACCCGGCGCTGGCGCGCTGAGTCAGTCGCGCGCGTCTAAGTCCCCAGCGCAGGGGGCGGGCTAGCGGGTGCGCGCACCGACCGAGGCGCCTCTGCCGAGCTGAGAGTGGACTTGTCACACCCCCCCCACGCGAATGCGAGGCAGACCCAAGCCGTGGATGTCGAGTGCGCAAGCCGAGAGCATAGCAATGCATGGAAAAAATCTTCGGGCCAAGTGCCTTGGTAAAAATGTCGGCCACCATGTTGCTTGTCCCCACGTGCGAAAGAGAAATCTCACCCCGATTCACCATGTCCCGAACGAAGTGCTCACGCAGACGGATATGTCGAGTCCCGGATGCGCGGACAGGGTCTCGTGCGACGGCGGCAGCAGCTTCGTTGTCAGTGTAAATGTGAGTGGGATACCGGACTGGACATGGAGCTCCTCAAGCAGCTGACTGAGGTAGATCCCTTCCTTGCTAGCATGCGAGAGAGCGAGGTATTCCGCGTCGGTGGTAGAGTCGGCGACCCGCGATTGACGCTTGGAGGACCAGGACACAGCGGAGCCGGCAATGTAGAAGACAAAACCCATGGTGGAGACCGATGTGTCGACGCAGGCACCCCAGTTGGCATCGGAGTAACCTACCACGCCCTTGATGTCCGTCTTACACGAGTGTAGAGAAGCTCGTCGCGATAAGTGGCTCGGAGGTAGCGTAGGACGTGCTTGACGGCAATCCAATGGCGCTGGCCCGGGTTGTTGGCGAAGCGGGCCAGGTAAGATACGGCGAAGGCGATGTCGGGGCGAGTGCCAAGCGAGATGTAGAGGAGCGAGCCGATTGCCTGTAGATACCACGACCTGATCTGTTCCGTGCCTTGGCCCGGAATGGCGGTGAGCAAAAGACCGGGGGTCATGGGGATGGTAGCGCCGCGAGTCGTAGTGTCGAAGTGGAACCGAGCGAGCACGTCCATGATGTACCGTTCCTGGCATAGGGCGATGGAGCCGTCGTTGAGACGCCTGATCTGGATGCCGAGGATGTACTCGGCCGGTCCAAGGCGTTTGACACCGTAACGTTGTTCCAGGCCCGAGATGACGCGTTCGATTTCGGCCAGGTCCGGGCTGATCATCAGAAGGTCGTCGACGTACAGGGCGATGTAGTGTGGGCGTTGCCGATCGTCGAGCCGAGAGTAGACGCAGTGATCGGTGCCTGTTGCCGTGTAACCGAGGTCGCGAAGCGAAGCGTCGATGTGTCGATTCCAGATTCGGCCGGCCTGTTTGAGCCCGTAGATGGAGCGTCGCAGCCGAAGCACCTTGTCGCTGGAAGGTCGAAGCCGCGCGGTGCCGTCATCCAGATGTCGTGATCGAGGTCGCCGTGAAGATAGGCTTTGTCGATGTCCGCTTGGTGTACATGCAGGCCGTTGGCAGCCGCGAGCGCGAGGAGTGAGCGTATCGAAGAGAAGCGTGCGACCGGTGCGAAGGTTTCAGTGAAGTCGATGCCGTCACGTTGGCGATTGCCTTGCGCGACCAGCCGTGCCTTGTGTCCAGTGATCTCGCCGAGTGCGTTCCGTTTTGTTTTCCAGACGAATTTGGACGATACGATGGTCGCGCCCGCAGGTACTGTAGAACGGTCATCAATGGTGAAGACCTTGAAGTCGTCGCGCATGGAATTGAACTCATCGGCAGCGGCCTTGGCCCATACCTCACGTTTGTCGCCCGACATCGCTTCTCGCCAGGTCTGTGGGTCGCTCGTAATGGATTTGACGGGTTCGATGGCCTCGGTGTCAGAGTTGTCGTCGTCAGTCGCAATGAACGCGCGGTGATGGCGAGTGAGGAAATCGATTTCGTCCGGGGACTCGTCGCGAGAGTGGCGTCCAATGAGATCGAGTTCGTCGGGCGACTCTTCAGCCGATGCGGGCTCGCGGTACGTGCTGAAGTCTGGGGTTGGGTGTCCATTGGGTCGAGGAGAGCCTGGGGCTGTGAGCTGATGAGGTCAAGAGGATCGGCGGAGTACTCAGATTCAGTGGGTAAGGCCGAAGATGACGACAATGCAGCCAACGACGGTGAGGGCGCGGACGATGGTGCAGCCAGCGGGACGAGGCCGGTTCAGGAGACAGTGACGAGGACGGCGCAGGCGACGGTGACGCGGACGATTCGGCATCTGTGGATTAAGTAAGGATCCGCCAGTGTACCCTGGGCCACGTCAACGGCGCTCATGGAAGAATCATCAAGAGGGGATGAGACGTCCATGTGCGCCGACCTTACTAGTGGGGTCCATGACTTGACGGCGGTTTGAGGGTCGGCGAAGGGAGCGCTGGCGAAGTGCGTGTCATCGTCTGGATCGGCGGAGTCGCCACATAACCCGGGGAATTCGGTGTCGAGGAAGGTGGCATTTCTGCCCAGGGTGACCTTCTTTGTTGTAGTGTCGTAGAAGCGGAAGGCTTTGGAAGCCAAGTCGTAGCCGGTGAACAGAACGCGAACCGCTTTCGGGTCGAGTTTAGAGCGAAGTTCGGGCGCGACCGTGAGCCAAGCCGCACAGCCGAACGGGTGAAGCGCGGAGGCTGTAGTGCGTCCGCCCTGCCAGACCGAGTTCGGTGTTGCCTTGTCGAGAGCCGAGTGTTGAACCAGGTTCTTGCAGTAAACGAAGTAAGCCGCAGCCTCCTCCCAGAATGTCTTGGGTAGATGGGCGTCCGCCAGAAGGGCAAGAATACCTTCAACAATGGAACGATTGACCCGCTCCGCCCGACCGTTTTGTTGAGGCGTGCGAGGGATAGAGTATTGTCGACGCGTACCTCGCACCTTGCAGAACTCCGTGAATGCTCTCGAGCAGTACTCGCCACCATTGTCAGTTCGGAGGACCTTCAGTGTTGCACCTGTCTCGAGCTCGACCTCGGCAAGCCAAGTCTTGAACACGCTGAAGACTTCGCTTTGATGTCCGATTGCGTAGGCCCACAGTTTGCGCGAGTAGTCGTCGAGGAACGTGACCAGGTATCGTTTGCCAGTCAGGGAACGCTCCGGGAGGGAAAGCACATCGCTGTGTACCAGGCCGAGTCTCTTGGATGAGTGCGAATCCGAATCGGGGAAAGGAAGACGATGGCCCTTGGCGCTGAGGCAAGCATTGCAGACAAACTTCTCTACCTCTTCGTCACTATATCCGGCCCCGAGACCCTCCAGCAAACCAGCGGCAACCATCTTCTGTATGGACGACGGTGCGAGATGGCCGAGGCAGCGGTGGAGAGTCAGCAGGGGCACGGAAGACTGTGAACGAGAGAGGAGAGCAAGATGCTGACATTTGGAATGATCAGCGTCCAGCAAGTAGAGTCCCTCGTCGAGCCTCGTGCCTTCAGCGATGTTGTTGCCGTCTTTGGTGATGTCAATGCCGTGTTTCGTGAAGGCAACACGGACGTCGTCGGTGTCGCAAAGTCGAGAGACCGAGAGGAGATTGACGAACAGGCCGGGAGTGTGCAGCACGCCAGTGAGCGTGATCGGATGGCCCGAGGCGGCAACGAAGGCGATGTTTCCCGTTCCGATGGCGTTGATGCCCCCTGCAATGCCTCCAATCTTTGTGGGAGCAATGTGGCGATAGGTCGTGAACAGCGACTTGTCCGAGACCATGTGCGAGGTGGCCCCCGAGTCAACGACGAAAGAGTTGGTGCGAAGCTGGCGGCGACGAGCGAGAAGACCGGTGGCGATACATCCGACATGGTGTTGCGGGTCGGCGGTCGAGTTCGCCGTGTCGGCCTTTTTGCTGTTCCCGAGAGCCTTTTTGCAGTCAAAAGACCAGTGATTCTGCTTGCAGGAGCGACAGGGTCCTGGCGGCGGGTGTGTCGCTCTCACAGGGCACTCCGCCACACGGTGCGAAGGGCTGCGACAGGCGAGACACTTGGGACGGGTAGGACGTGACGACGACGAGGCAAGAAGGGCCGATTGGGTGCTGGGGACGTTGGTGGACCGGAGTTGAACACGCATGCGGTCGGCGAGCGAATCGATGGCAGGGAGAGATCGTTGAGTGCGCTGTTCATCGGTGAACGACGCCTTGAAACTCTCGAGGGACGGGTGAGCGATGGCGAGGAGGAGTGTGGCGAGAACATCGTTGATCGTGGTCTTCGTATCGATGATTTCTTGCGCAATAGCTTTGAACTCCATGATCAGCCGTCGAATTCGCCAACGGTGCCAGGCATGGGCCGGAAGCTCCACAGTCGGGAAAAGAGCTCGAGTGTGCGAGTGGCGTCGTCAGGAGCATACCGCGATTTCAGCGTCGAGTACATTTTGGGCGCTGTGAGGTCGGCGGTAGGGATTTGGTCGAGGACTGCCGAGACGTCGGCTGAGTCGATCGAGTTCGCTAGGAGCTCACGTGCCACGACATCGCGGGCAGAGCGGTGCGAAGGTGTCCAGTCGGCGGGCACAATCCCGTCGAGGACGTATGAGCGGATGTCGTCCGCGAGGCAGAGGCGAAGCTGGCGTGTCCAGCTCGCAAACGTCTTGGGCCCATCCAAGCGTGCGTGCTTGGGAAAGGCGGGGCGAGAGGTGCCGGACGACGTGGCGGATGTGGCAGTGGTGAGACCCGACAGCAGCGACGTAAGTGCGGCGAGCTGTTCGGCGGGGATTGTTGGGTGGGCACCCGTCGTTAGGGGCGACGACGTGTCCATGCCAGCGGTAGGTCGATGGGCGAATAACCTATGAGACAATCACCACTACTGTCAGGAGAGGTCGATTGTTGAACAGAAGTGGTCTATTTCAGCATACCTATGAGACAATCACCACTACTGTCAGGAGAGGTCGATTGTTGAACAGAAGTGGTGAGAGGGAAGCTAAGAAATAGAAAGGGGACCCGCGCTGGGATAGGCCCAGTCGCGGGTGAAGTTGCTAGCGCGCTAAGGCAGTCGCGCGCGCCTAAGTCCCCACCGCAAAGGGGCGGCCTAGTGGGCACGCGCACGGATCCACCCGGCGCTGGCGCGCTGAGTCAGTCGCGCGCGTCTAAGTCCCCAGCGCAGGGGGCGGGCTAGCGGTGCGCGCACCGACCGAGGCGCCTCTGCCGAGCTGAGAGTGGACTTGTCACACCCCCACCGCGCCCGCCTACACAAATTACAGCCTTTGCTGCTTCGGACCTTCTGCGCGACGCAGATGGCTATCAGGACTGGGTTCTTACCCTATGCTCCCGCATGCCATCCGACGTAATCGATTATCTAAAGTCCGGCGTCCTCCTACGTCCTGGCCACCCGCTTATGTACCTTTGTGGGACCATTACGCTCGAGCCTCAATCTGCGCTGCCGTCGACCCCCGTTTGGTCCTCCCGGTCTCTCCCAGTACTTTGGCGACACTCACAGCGGTCACAAGATTTGGGCAGCTCTGCGCACGCGATATGGCGCTGTCTCGGCTGTCGACCTTCTTCCCGTCATCTCTCGACTCTTCAGTCCCGACCTTATGCCCGATACCGCCGACGCATTCCTTCAGTTCCGCGACCGTTTCGAGAACGACTCCCGACTTCTCAACGACTCCGACGTGACAACCGACTCCCTCCTAGCGTCGCACTTACTTGCTCGGATGCCTCCCTCCCTGTCTGCCTGGCGAACAACTTTTGTCAATTCTCAGGGTACATCCCGCACACTGCCCCACGCAGCCGAGATTCTCGACCGCATCTACCGCGAGATCAAAGCTCGCCCCGTTGACCCGCTCGCTGCCGCCACCGTCACCGCCACCTCGCCGCAACGCACCCCTCCCAGCCCCTGTCCCAACCCGACTTGCCGCAAGATGCACTGGCTCCGGGACTGTCCCGACACCACCTGGGCTGCCGCCTTTCGCGCCCGCAAGGCTGCCTCTGGCACGACATCGCGTGCTCACAAAAAGGGTTCCCGCACCATCGCCTCCCCTGCCGTCACCTCCCCTACCGACACCGAGAGGCCGGAGCCCACTACTTTCACTGCTTGTCTTCTAGCCACTCCATCTGCTTTTCCCAAGTCGGCTTGGCTACTCGACTCTGGCGCCAATCGTCACATGGCAAATGACAGCACGTTGTTCTCCAGCCTCCGGCCGTTCACCGGCCCACACGTCGCTGGAGTCGCCGGTTCCCTCCCGTCTACGGTTGCGGCTCCGTCCGCCTCTCGACTTCAGCCGGCCCAGTTGTCGCGACCGACGTCCTCTTGGTGCCTTCGCTGCCGTGCAACCTCCTGTCCGTCCGTCGCTTGGATCGCCTCGGCTTCACCGTCTCCTTCGGCTCAGGTCACGCCACGATCCGCAACTCTTCCGGCACAGTCGTTGCCACGGCACGAGCCATTGCAAATGATCTGTACGCGTTAAACGTCGCACCCTCAACCTGTATGCCCAATGCTCTGCTTGCCACCCCTCACAGAGTTTCCTTGCTAACTCTGCACCGTCGTCTCGCGCATCTACCCGTCGCGCAACTCAAGAACGTCGTGCAGAAGGGCTTGGTTACTGGGGTGGATTGGGTATATTCAGAGGAGGAGTTCAGGCGTTTTCATTGCAATGCTTGTCTCGCTTCTAAAGCGCATGCCCTTCCTTTCGCACGTTCCAAGTCCATTGCCCCTGGCCGGCTTGCCCTCATTCATGTGGATGTTGCCCAAATGCCCCGGGCCAGCTTCGGCGGCCATCGCTACATGCTGGTGATCGTTGATGACTACAGCCGTAAACAGTGGTGCCTCCTCCTCACTTACAAAAGTGATGTCTTCCACCGGCTACGCGACTGGATCCTCGAGGTAGAGAATGCCACAGGTGACCGGGTAAAGACCATCCGATCTGACAATGGCGGCGAGTTCACTCTGCGGACCTTTGTCGACTTCTGCGTGGCTAAGGGATACGTCGCGAGCTCACGATCCCGTACACCCCTCAACAAAACGGACGTGTTGAACGCACCAACCGCCCATCAAAGAGGGCATACTTGCGTTACTCTATTCGGCCGGTGCTGACACGCGCCTCTGGGCCGAGGCCGCCAAGTACTTCGTGCACTGCAAGAACTTGTTGCCGCATGCGGGCATCCACGGCGAAGTACCTGACACTCGTTGGTATGGCATGGCACCGGACGTCTCCTCGTTACGTACCTTCGGTTGCCGTGCTTGGCACTGCCTCCCCTCGGTCAAGCGCACGCGATCTCGATCCAAAGGCCGTGCCACTCATCTTTGTCGGGCTCGATGACCACGCCAAGGCGTATCGCCTCTTTGACCCGGCCACGCGCAAAATCCTCCTCAGCCGGAACGTTGTCTTTCGTGAATCCGAGTTCCCTGCATTGCAACCTGCAGCCAACACCACCACTGGCGCGACTCCCCTGCCCGTGGCCGCCGAGGTTTACCCTGACCAGGTAGACCACTCTGAGCCATTGCTCGTTGCTTCCCCTCGCTCCCGCCGGCCTCGCGCCGCGCCTCCTGGACCCGCGCGCCGTTGCCTCTGACCAAGGCCTGCGCCGCCCCTCCCAGGCCGTGCCGTCCCCGACCAGGACTCGCACGCGCCCCCTGCCTCTGACCAAGGCCCTTCTCCTGCCTCTGACCAAGGCTCTCCCACCGCCTCTGACCAAGGCAGCTCCGACTCGGCCATCTCCACGCCTTGTCCATCCCCTCGACCAGTGGTGCCACGTCCGTTGCCAGCGCCACCCTCGCCCGCTCGATCCGAGTCCCCGACCCTATCTGTGACAAGTCCACTCTCAGCTCGGCAGAGGCGCCTCGGTCGGTGCGCGCACCCGCTAGCCCGCCCCCCTGCGCTGGGGACTTAGACGCGCGCGACTGACTCAGCGCGCCAGCGCCGGGTGGATCCGTGCGCGTGCCCATAGGCCGCCCCCTTTGCGGTGGGGACTTAGGCGCGCGCGACTGCCTAGCGCGCTAGCAACTTCACCCGCGACTGGGCCTATCCCAGCGCGGGTCCCCTTTCTATTTCTTAGCTTCCCTCTCACCACTTCTGTTCAACAATCGACCTCTCCTGACAGTAGTGGTGATTGTCTCATAGGTATGCTGAAATATACCACTTCTGTTCAACAATCGACCTCTCCTGACAGTAGTGGTGATCGTCTCATAGGTTATTCGCCCATCGACCTACCGCTGGCATGGACACGTCGTCGCCCCTAACGACGGTGCCCACCCAACAATCCCCGCCGAACAGCTCGCCGCACTTACGTCGCTGCTGTCGGGTCTCACCACTGCCACATCCGCCACGTCGTCCGGCACCTCTCGCCCCGCCTTTCCCAAGCACGCACGCTTGGATGGGCCCAAGACGTTTGCGAGCTGGACACGCCAGCTTCGCCTCTGCCTCGCGGACGACATCCGCTCATACGTCCTCGACGGGATTGTGCCGCCGACTGGACACCTTCGCACCGCTCTGCCCGCGATGTCGTGGCACGTGAGCTCCTAGCGAACTCGATTGACTCAGCCGACATCTCGGCAGTCCTCGACCAAATCCCTACCGCCGACCTCACAGCGCCCAAATGTACTCGACGCTGAAATCGCGGTATGCTCCTGACGACGCCACTTGCACGCTCGACTCTTCTCCCGACTGTGGAGCTTCCGGCCCATGCCTGGCACCGTTGGCGAATTCGACGGCTGGATCATGGAGTTCAAAGCTATTGCGCAAGAAATCATCGATACGAAGACCACGATCAACGATGTTCTCGCCACACTCCTCCTCGCCATCTCTCACCCGTCCCTCGAGAGTTTCAAGGCGTCCTGTTCACCGATGAACAGCGCCACTCAACGATCTCTCCCTGCCATCGATTCGCTCGCCGACCGCATGCGTGTTCAACTCCGGTCCACCAACGTCCCCAGCACCCAATCGGCCCTTCTTGCCTCGTCGTCGTCACGTCTACCCGTCCCAAGTGTCTCGCCTGTCGCAGCCCTTCGCACCGTGTGGCGGAGTGCCCTGTGAGAGCGACACACCCGCCGCCAGGACCCTGTCGCTCCTGCAAGCAGAATCACTGGTCTTTTGACTGCAAAAAGGCTCTCGGGAAGAGCAAAAAGGCCGACACGGCGAACTCGACGCCGACCCGCAACACCATGTCGGATGTATCGCCACCGGTCTTCTCGCTCGTCGCCGCCAGCTTCGCACCAACTCTTTCGTCGTTGACTCGGGGGCCACCTCGCACATGGTCTCGGACAAGTCGCTGTTCACGACCTATTGCCACATCGCTCCCACAAAGATTGGAGGCATTGCAGGGGGCATCAACGCCATCGGAACGGGAAACATCGCCTTCGTTGCCGCCTCGGGCCATCCGATCACGCTCACTGGCGTGCTGCACACTCCCGGCCTGTTCGTCAATCTCCTCTCGGTCTCTCGACTTTGCGACACCGACGACGTCCGTGTTGCCTTCACGAAACACGGCATTGACATCACCAAAGACGGCAACAACATCGCTGAAGGCACGAGGCTCGACGAGGGACTCTACTTGCTGGACGCTGATCATTCCAAATGTCAGCATCTTGCTCTCCTCTCTCGTTCACAGTCTTCTGTCCCCTGCTGACTCTCCACCGCTGCCTTGGCCATCTCGCACCGTCGTCCATACAGAAGATGGTTGCCGCTGGTTTGCTGGAGGGTCTCGGGGCCGGATATAGTGACAAAGAGGTAGAGAAGTTTGTCTGCAATGCTTGCCTCAGCGCCAAGGGCCATCGTCTTCCTTTCCCCGATTCGGATTCGCACTCATCCGAGAGACTCGGCCTGGTACACAGCGATGTGCTTTCCCTCCCGGAGCGTTCCTTGACTGGCAAACGATACCTGGTCACGTCCTCGACGACTACTCGCGCAAACTGTGGGCCTACGCAATCGGACATAAAAGCGAAGTCTTCAGCGTGTTCAAGACTTGGCTTGCCGAGGTCGAGCTCGAGACAGGTGCAACACTGAAGGTCCTCCGAACTGACAATGGTGGCGAGTACTGCTCGAGAGCATTCACGGAGTTCTGCAAGGTGCGAGGTACGCGTCGACAATACTCTATCGGTCGCACGCCTCAACAAAACGGTCGGGCGAGCGGGTCAATCGTTCCATTGTTGAAGGTATTCTTGCCCTTCTGGCGGACGCCCATCTACCCAAGACATTCTGGGAGGAGGCTGCGGCTTACTTCGTTTACTGCAAGAACCTGGTTCAACACTCGGCTCTCGACAAGGCAACACCGAACTCGGTCTGGCAGGGCGGACGCACTACAGCCTCCGCGCTTCATCCGTTTGGCTGTGCGGCTTGGCTCACGGTCGCGCCCGAATTCGCTCTA
The DNA here is from genome assembly GCA_001244265.2 of Microbotryum lychnidis-dioicae p1A1 Lamole. Classification (NCBI taxonomy): domain Eukaryota; kingdom Fungi; phylum Basidiomycota; class Microbotryomycetes; order Microbotryales; family Microbotryaceae; genus Microbotryum; species Microbotryum lychnidis-dioicae. The sequence goes on from CDLV01000005.1 coordinate 1,631,219, forward strand.
AACTCGACCCAAAAGCGGTTCGCGTTCTGTTCACACGGCTACGACTTGGCTTCCAAAGCCTTCCGCTTCTACGACACTACAACAAAAAGGTCACCCTGGCAGAAATGCCACCTTCCTCGACACGAATTCCCCGGGTTATGTGGCGACTCCGCCGATCCAGACGATGACACGCACTTCGCCAGCGTCCCTTCGCCGACCCTCAAACCGCCGTCAAGTCATGGACCCCACTAGTAAGGTCGGCGCACATGGACGTCTCATCCCCTCTTGATGATTCTTCCATGAGCGCCGTTGACGTGGCCCCAGGGTACACTGGCGGATCCTTACTTAATCCCACAGATGCCGAATCGTCCGCGCACCGTCGCCTGCGCCGTCCTCGTCACTGTCTCCTGAACGGCCTCGTCCCCGCCGGCTGCACCATCGTCCGCGCTTCACCGTCGTTGGCTGCATGTTGTCACCTTCGCCTTACCCACTGAATCTGAGTACTCCGCCGATCCTCTTGACCTCATCGGCTCACAGCCCCAGGCTCCCCTCGACCCCATGGACAACCCCCCCGACTTCAGCACGTACCGCGAGCCCGCATCGGCGAGGAGTCGCCCGAGAACTCGATCTCATTGGACGCCACTCTCACGACGAGTCCCCGACGAAATCGATTTCCTCACTCGCCATCACCGCGCGTTCATTGCGACTGACGACGACAACTCTGACACCGAGGCCATCGAACCCGTCAAATCCATTACGAGCGACCACAGACCTGGCGGGAAGCGATGTCGGGCGACAAATGAGGTATGGGCCAAGGCCGCTGCCGATGAGTTCAATTCCATGCGCGACGACTTCAAGGTCTTCACCATTGATGACCGTTCTACAGTACCTGCGGGCGCGACTGTCGTAACATCCAAGTTCGTCTGGCAAACAAAACGGAATGCACTCGGCGAGATCACCGGACACAAGGCACGGCTGGTAGCGCAGGGCAATCGGCAACGGGACGGCATTGACTTCAACGAGACGTTCGCACCCGTTGCCCGCTTCTCTTCGATACGCTCACTCCTCGCGCTCGCGGCTGCCAACGGCCTGCATGTGCACCAAGCGGACATCGACAAAGCCTATCTTCACGGCGACCTCGATCACGACATCTGGATGACGGCACCAACGTTTGATCTTCCAGCAACAAGGTGCTTCGACTGCGCCGTTCCATCTACGGGCTCAAACAGGCCGGCCGAATCTGGAATCGACAAATCGACGCTTCGCTTCGCGACCTCGGTTACACGGTGACAGGCACCGATCACTGCATATACTCTCGGCTCGATGATCGTCAACGCTCACACTACATCGCGCTGTACGTCGACGACCTTCTGATGATCAGCCCGGACCTGGCCGAAATCGAACGCGTCATCTCGGGCCTGGAACAACGTTACGGTGTCAAACGCCTTGGACCGGCCGAGTACATCCTCGCATCCAGATCAGGCGTCTCAACGACGGCTCTATCGCCCTATGCCAGGAACGGTACATCATGGACGTGCTCGCTCGGTTCCACTTCGACACTACGACTCGCGCGCACCATCCCCATGACCCCCGGTCTTTCGCTCACCGCCATTCCGGGCCAAGGCACGGAACAGATCAGGTCGTGGTATCTACAGGCAATCGTCGCTCCTCTTACATCTCGCTTGGCACTCGCCCCGACATCGCCTTCGCCGTATCTTACCTGGCCCGCTTTGCCAACAACCCGGGTCAGCGCCATTGGATTGCCGTCAAGCACGTCCTACGCTACCTCCGAGCCACTTATCGCGACGAGCTTCTCTACACTCGTGGAAAGACGGACATCAAGGGCGTGGTAGGTTACTCCGATGCCAACTGGGGTGCCTGCGTCGACACATCGGTCTCCACCATGGGTTTTGTCTTCTACATTGCCGGCTCCGCTGTGTCCTGGTCCTCCAAGCGTCAATCGCGGGTCGCCGACTCTACCACCGACGCGGAATACCTCTCTCTCTCGCATGCTGGCAAGGAAGGGATCTACCTCAGTCAGCTGCTTGAGGAGCTCCATGTCCAGTCCGGTATCTATGAGACAATCACCACTACTGTCAGGAGAGGTCGAATGTTGAACAGAAGTGGTGAGAGGGAAGCTAAGAAACAGAAAGGGGACCCGCGCTGAGATAGGCCCAGTCGCGGGTGAAGTTGCTAGCGCGCTAAGGCAGTCGCGCCGCCTAAGTCCCCACCGCAAGGGGCGGCCTAGTGGGCACGCACACGGATCCACCCGGCGCTGGCGCGCTGAGTCAGTCGCGCGCGTCTAAGTCCCCAGCGCAGGGGGGCGGGCTAGCGGTGCGCGCAACGACCGAGGCGCCTCTGCCGAGCTGAGAGTGGACTTGTCACACCCCCCCCCACGCGAATGCGAGGCAGACCCAAGCCGTGGATGTCGAGTGCGCAAGCCGAGAGCATAGCAATGCATGGAAAAAATCTTCGGGCCAAGTGCCTTGGTAAAGATGTTGGCCACCATGTTGCTTGTCCCCACGTGCGAAAGAGAAACTCACCCCGATTCACCATGTCCCGAACGAATGCTCACGCAGACGGATATGTCGAGTCCCGGATGCGCGGACAGGGTCTCGTGCGACGGCGGCAGCAGCTTCGTTGTCAGTGTAGATTGAGTGGGGATACCGGACTGGACATGGAGCTCCTCAAGCAGCTGACTGAGGTAGATCCCTTCCTTGCCAGCATGCGAGAGAGCGAGGTATTCCGCGTCGGTGGTAGAGTCGGCGACCCGCGATTGACGCTTGGAGGACCAGGACACAGCGGAGCCGCAATGTAGAAGACGAAACCATGGTGGAGACCGATGTGTCGACGCAGGCACCCCAGTTGCATCGGAGTAACCTACCACGCCCGTGATGTCCGTCTTACCACGAGTGTAGAGAAGCTCGTCGCGATAAGTGGCTCGGAGGTAGCGTAGGACGTGCTTGACGGCAATCCAATGGCGCGACCCGGGTTGTTGGCAAAGCGGGCCAGGTAAGATACGGCGAAGGCGATGTCGGGGCGAGTGCCAAGCGAGATGTAGAGGAGCGAGCCGATTGCCTGTAGATACCACGACCTGATCTGTTCCGTGCCTTGGCCCGGAATGGCGGTGAGCGAAAGACGGGGGTCATCGGGATGGTAGCGCCGCGAGTCGTAGTGTCGAAGTGAACCGAGCGAGCACGTCCATGATGTACCGTTCCTGCATAGGGCGATAGAGCCGTTGTTGAGACGCCTGATCTGGATGCCGAGGATGTACTCGGCCGGTCCAAGGCGTTTGACACCGTAACGTTGTTCCAGGCCCGAGATGACGCGTTCGATTTCGGCCAGGTCCGGGCTGATCATCAGAAGGTCGTCGACGTACAGGGCATGTAGTGTGGGCTTTGACGATTGTCGAGCCGAGAGTAGACGCAGTGATCGGTGCCGTCGCCGTGTACCGAGAGCACGAAGCGAAGCATCGATGTGTCGGTTCCAGATGCGGCGGCCTGTTTGAGCCCGTAGATGGAACGGCGCAGTCGAAGCACCTTGTCGCTGGGAAGGTTGAAGCCGCTGGCGCCGTCATCCAGATGTCGTGATCGAGGTCGCCGTGAAGATAGGCTTTGTCGATGTCGCTTGGTGTACATGCAGGCCGTTGGCAGCCGCGAGCGCGAGGAGTGAGCGTATCGAAGAGAAGCGGGCGACGGGTGCGAACGTCTCGTTGAAGTCAATGCCGTCCCGTTGCCGATTGCCCTGCGCTACCAACCGTGCCTTGTGGCCAGTGATTTCGCCGAGTGCGTTCCGTTTCGTTTTCCAGACGAACTTGGACGTGACGATGGTCGCGCCCGTGGGTACCGTAGAGCGGTCCTCGATGGTGAAAACCTTGAAGTCGTCGCGCATGGAATTGAACTCGTCATCGGCGGCCTTGGCCCACACTTCACGTTTGTCGCTCGACATTGCCTCGCGCCAGGTCTGTGGGTCGCTTGTGATGGACTTGACTGGCTGGATGGCCTCAGCGTCAGAGGTGTCGTCGTCGTCGCGATGAAAGCGCGGTGGTGTCGGGTGAGGAAATCGATTTCGTCCGGCGATTCGTCACGAGAGTGGCGCCCAATGAGGTCGAGTTCGTCGGGCGACTCCTCAGCCGATGCGGGCTCGCGGAACGTGCTGAAGTCGGGGCGGTGCACGTCCGGTGGGTCGAGGCGAACCTGGGGCTGTGAGCTGATGAGGTCGAGAGGATCGGCGGAATATTCAGAGTCGGTTGGCAAGGCCGAAGGTGACGACGATGCGGCCAACGACGGTGAGGGCGCGGACGATGGTGCAGCCGACGGGGACGAGGCCGGCTCAGGAGACAGTGACGAGGACGGTGCAGGCAACGGTGACGCGGGTGATTCGGCATCTGTGGAATTAAGTAAGGATCCGCCAGTGTACCCTGGGGCCACGTCAACGGCGCTCATGGAAGAATCATCAAGAGGGGATGAGACGTCCATGTGCGCCGACCTTACTAGTGGGGTCCATGATTCGACGGTGGTTTGAGGGTCGGCAAAGGGAGCGCTGGCGAAGTGCGTGTCATCGTCTGGCTCGGCGGAGTCGCCACGTAACCCGGGGAATTCGGTGTCGAGGAAGGTGGCATTTCTGCCCAGGGTGACCTTCTTTGTTGTAGGGTCGTAGAAGCGGAAGGCTTTGGAAGCCAAGTCGTAGCCGGTGAACAGAACGCGAACCGCTTTCGGGTCGAGTTTAGAGCGAAGTTCGGGCGCGACCGTGAGCCAAGCCGCACAGCCGAACGGGTGAAGCGCGGAGGCTGTGGTGCGTCCGCCCTGCCAGACCGAGTTCGGTGTTGCCTTGTCGAGAGACCGAGAGGAGATTGACGAACAGGCCGGGAGTGTGCAGCACGCCAGTGAGCGTGATCGGATGGCCCGAGGCAGCAACGAAGGCGATGTTTCCCGTTCCGATGGCGTTGATGCCCCCTGCAATGCCTCCAATCTTTGTGGGAGCGATGTGGCGATAGGTCGTGAACAGCGACTTGTCCGAGACCATGTGCGAGGTGGCCCCCGAGTCAACGACGAAAGAGTTGGTGCGAAGCTGGCGGCGACGTGCGAGAAAACCGGTGGCGATACATCCGACATAGTGTTGCGAGTCGGCGGTCGAGTTCGCCGTGTCGGCCTTTTTGCCGTTCTCGAGAGCCCTTTTGCAGTCGAAAGACCAGTGATTCTGCTTGCAGGAGCGACAGGGTCCTGGCGGCGGGTGTGTCGCTCTCACAGGGCACTCCGCCACACGGTGCGAAGGGCTGCGACAGGCGAGACACTTGGGACGGGTAGGACGTGACGACGACGAGGCAAGAAGGGCCGATTGGGTGCTGGAGACGTTGGTGGACCGGAGTTGAACACGCATGCGGTCGGCGAGCGAATCGATGATGGGGAGAGCTCGTTGAGTGCGCTGTTCATCGGTGAACGATGCTTGAAACTCTCGAGGGACGGGTGAGCGATGGCGAGGAGGAGTGTGGCGAGAACATCGTTGATTGTGGTCTTCGTATCGATGATTTCTTGCGCAATAGCTTTGAACTCCATGATCCAGCCGTCAAATTCGCCAACGGTGCGGGCATGGGCCGGAAACTCCACAGTCGGGAGAAGAGCTCGAGCGTGCGAGTGGCGTCGTCAGGAGCATACCGCGATTTCAGCGTCGAGTACATTTTGGGCGCTGTGAGGTCAGCGGTAGGGATTGCGTCGAGGACTGCCGAGACTTCGGCCGAGTCGATCGAGTTCGCAAGAAGCTCACGTGCCACGACATCGCGGGCAGAGCGGTGCGAAGGTGTCCAGTCGGCGGGCACGATCCCGTCGAGGACGTATGAGCGGATGTCGTCCGCGAGGCAGAGGCGAAGCTGGCGTGTCCAGCTCGCAAACGTCTTGGGCCCATCCAAGCGTGCGTGCTTTGGAAAGGCGGGGCGAGAGGTGCCGGACGACGTGGCGGATGTGGTGAGACCCGACAGCAGCGACGTAAGTGCGGCGAGCTGTTCGGCGGGATTGTTGGGTGGGCACCCGTCGTTAGGGGCGACGACGTGTCCATGCCAGCGGTAGGTCGATGGCGAATAACCTATGAGACAATCACCACTACTGTCAGGAGAGGTTGATTGTTGAACAGAAGTGGTCTATTTCAGCATACCTATGAGACAATCACCACTACTGTCAGGAGAGGTTGATTGTTGAACAGAAGTGGTGAGAGGGAAGCTAAGAAACAGAAAGGGGACCCGCGCTGAGATAGGCCCAGTCGCGGGTGAAGTTGCTAGCGCGCTAAGGCAGTCGCGCGCGCCTAAGTCCCCACCACAAGGGGGCGGCCTAGTGGGCACGCGCACGGATCCACCCGGCGCTGGCGCGCTGAGTCAGTCGCGCGCGTTTAAGTCCCAGCGCAGGGGGGCGGGCTAGCGGGTGCGCGCAACGACCGAGGCGCCTCTGCCGAGCTGAGAGTGGACTTGTCACAGATTGCTGTCAAGCACGTCCTACGCTACCTCCGAGCCACTTATCGCGACGAGCTTCTCTACACTCGTGGTAAGACGGACATCAAGGGCGTGGTAGGTTACTCCGATGCCAACTGGGTGCCTGCGTCAACACATCGGTCTCCACCATGGGTTTTGTCTTCTACATTGCCGGCTCCGCTGTGTCCTGGTCCTCCAAGCGTCAATCGCGGGTCGCCGACTCTACCACCGACGCGGAATACCTCGCTCTCTCGCATGCTGGCAAGGAAGGGATCTACCTCAGTCAGCTGCTTGAGGAGCTCCATGTCCAGTCCGGTATCCCCACTCACATCTACACTGACAACGAAGCTGCTGCCGCCGTCGCACGAGACCCTGTCTGCGCATCCGGGACTCGACATATCCGTCTGCGTGAGCACTTCGTTCGGGACATGGTGAATCGGGGTGAGATTTCTCTTTTGCACGTGGGGACAAGCAACATGGTGGCCGACATTTTTACCAAGGCACTTGGCCCGAAGATTTTTTCCATGCATTGCTATGCTCTCGGCTTGCGCACTCGACATCCACGGCTTGGGTCTGCCTCGCATTCGCGTGGGGGGGGGTGTGACAAGTCTACTCTCAGCTCGGCAGAGGCGCCTCGGTCGGTGCGCGCACCCGCTAGCCCGCCCCCTGCGCTGGGGACTTAGACGCGCGCGACTGACTCAGCGCGCCAGCGCCGGGTGGATCCGTGCGCGTGCCCACTAGGCCGCCCCCTTGCGGTGGGGACTTAGGCGCGCGCGACTGCCTTAGCGCGCTAGCAACTTCACCCGCGACTGGGCCTATCCCAGCGCGGGTCCCCTTTCTATTTCTTAGCTTCCCTCTCACCACTTCTGTTCAACAATCGACCTCTCCTGACAGTAGTGGTGATTGTCTCATAGGTATGCTGAAATAGACCACTTCTGTTCAACAATCGACCTCTCCTGACAGTAGTGGTGATTGTCTCATAGGTCGCGCCCGAACTTCGCTCTAAACTCGACCCGAAAGCGGTTCGCGTTCTGTTCACCGGCTACAACTTGGCTTCCAAAGCCTTCCGCTTCTACGACACTACAACAAAGAAGGTCACCCTGGGCAGAAATGCCACCTTCCTCGACACCAAATTCCCCGGGTTATGTGGCGACTCCGCCGATCCAGACGATGACACGCACTTCGCCAGCGCTCCCTTTGCCGACCCTCAAACCGCCATCAAGTCATGGACCCCACTAGTAAGTGTGAGAGTTACAACTCTCTGTACTTCCTTCTCACATCATCTCCCTCTTTCTGTCTTGTCCTCTCTGTGATTTTTGGCCTGTCCTTCACCCTGCTCTATCATCACTGGGCTTGGTCTGTGCACTTGCATCAAGTGCACGGACCTAGTCACTCTCTGCCTGGCTCCCCTTGCCTCTTGGCTGGGTCCGTGCGCTTGGCACTGGGGCACGGACCTGGTTGCGCACTTGCCCCAGCCAACTGGTTCCGCGCTTCTCACTCTCCTGCTCAAGCAACTTCATTGGTCTGGTCTCCCTGGTCCGTCGATCAGAGACTCACCACCGCTTGAGCAGGTGAGCACTACACTTTCTAGTTCCTCTCTCCCTTCCATAGCCATGGTAACTTACTGTAGCACTTGAGCAGGTGTGTAATCCCAAGCAACTTCATTGGTCTGGTCTCCCTGGTCCGTCGATCAGAGACTCACCACCGCTTGAGCAGTTGTGTGGTTCATAGGTTATAAGCCACAACAAGCTACCAGCACGGTCACCTCCGTGCCCGCCCTCGTCGTCGTTTTTTTTTTTTTCGCGCTTCGCACGACTCAGCCTCGCCCTGCACCCTGCACGCCTGGCATGTCCGACGACGCCAAGTCCTTAACGCCTGGCATGTCCGACGACGCCAAGTCCTTAACGCCTGGCATGTCCGACGACGCCAAGTCCTTAACGCCTGGCATGTCCGACGACGCCAAGTCCTTAACGCCTGGCATGTCCGACGACGCCAAGTCCTTAACGCCTGGCATGTCCGACGACGCCAAGTCCTTAACGCTTGCGGTCCCCCACCGCGCCCTCCCACACAGGTCGCAGCCTTCGCTGTTTCCGACCTTCTGCGCGACACCAACGGCTATCAAGACTGGGTCCTGACGCTATGCTCCCGTCTGCCCTCCAACGTTATCGACTACCTTCAGTCTGGCGTCCCTTCGTCGTCCTGGCCGCCATCTTACGTTTCATTATGGGATCACTACGCCCGCGCCTCGATCTGCGCCGCCGTCGACCCTCGGATGGTTCTTCCCGGCCTCTCGCAATACTTCGGCGACCCTCGCAGCGGTCACAAGATTTGGGTAGCTCTGCGCATGCGATATGGCGCTGTTTCGGCGGTCGATCTTCTCCCTGTCATCTCTCGACTCTTCAGTCCCGACCCTATGCCCGACACCGTCGACGAGTTCCTTCAGTTTCGCGACCGATTCGAGAACGACTCCCGCCTCCTCGACGACTCAAAGGTGACGACGGACTCCCTACTAGCGTCACACTTGCTCGCCCGGATGCCCTCCTCCCTCTCCGCCTGGCGCACTACGTTTGTCAATTCTCAGGGCACATCCCGTACACTGCCCCCTGCCGCCGAGATCCTCGACCGTATCTACCGCGAGATCAAGGCTCGTCCGGTCGACTCCCCCGTTGCCGCCACTACCACCTCTCAGCAACGCGTTCCCCATAGCCCTTGCCCCAACCCTCTTGCCGAAAGATGCACTGGCTTCGGGACTGTCCCGACACCGCCTGGGCCGCCGCCTTCCGCGCCCGCAAGGCTGCCGCCGGAGCGACTTCGCGAAATCACAAGAAGGGTTCCCGCGCCGTCGCCTCTCCTGCCGTCACCTCCCCTGCCGTCGACGAGACGTCAGAACCCGCCACCTTCACAGCGTGCCTCCTCGCCACCCGTCTTCCTTTCCTAAGTCGGCTTGGTATAAGACGATCACCACAACTGTCAGGAGAGGTTGAGAGTCGAACAGCAGTGATCTATTTCAGCATACCTATAAGACGATCACCACAACTGTCAGGAGAGGTTGAGAGTCGAACAGCAGTGATGAAAAGGAAGCTAAGAAACAAAAGAGGGGCCCGCGCTGGGATAGGCCCAGCCGCGGTGAAATCGCTAGGGCGCTGAGGCAGCTGCGCGCGTCTAAGTCGCCACCTCAAGGGGGCGGCCTAGCAGGCGCGCGCGCCGAGTCCGCTGGCGCCTGCTCGCTGAGGCAGTCGCGCGCGCCTAAGTCCCCACCACAAGGGGGCGGGCTAGCGGTGCGCGCGACGACCGAGGCCCCTCTGTCGAGCTGAGAGTGGACTCTTCACACCCCCCCCACGCGAATGCGAGGCAGACCCGAGGCGCGGGTGTCGAGTGCGAAGACCGAGGGCGTAGCAGTGCGTCGAGAACACCTTAGGGCCGAGAGCCTTGGTGAAGATGTCGGCCACCATGTCGCTGGTTCCAACATGCGAGAGTGAGATGTCGCCTCGATTCACCATGTCCCGAACAAAGTGCTCGCGCAAGCGTATGTGTCGCGTGCCGGAGACACGGACAGGGTCGTGGGCGACTGCTGCAGCGGCTTCGTTGTCAGTAAAGATGTGAGCCGGTGCAACAGGTTGGACATGAAGCTCTTCGAGTAGCTGACTGAGGTAGATCCCTTCCTTGCCAGCATGCGAGAGAGCGAGGTACTCGGCGTCGGTGGTAGAGTCGGCCACTCGAGATTGGCGCTTGGACGACCAGGACACGGCGGAACCGGCGATGTAGAAGACGTAGCCCATGGTGGAGATTGACGTATCAACGCATGCCCCCCAGTTCGCGTCGGAGTAGCCCACTACACCCGTGATCCGAGCCTGGCCGCGAGTATATACCAGTTCATCGCGATACGTGGCCCGGAGGTAGCGTAAGATGTGCTTGACGGCAATCCAGTGGCGACGTCCGGGGTTGTTGGCGAAACGGGCCAGGTAGGATACAGCGAAGGCGATGTCGGGGCGGGTACCAAGTGAAATGTAGAGGAGGGAGCCGATTGCCTGTAGATACCAAGATCTGATCCGTTCGGTGGCTTGACCCGGGATGGCGGTGAGCGAAAGGCCGGGGTCATTGGGACTGTAGTTCCGCGAGTCGTAGTGTCGAAATGGAATCGAGCAAGCACGTCCATGATATACCGTTCCTGAGACAGGGCGACAGATCCGTCATCAAGCCGCCTGATCTGGATGCCGAGGATGTACTCTGCCGGGCCTAGTCGCTTGACACCGTAGCGTTGTTCAAGGCCCGAGATGACACGTTCGATTTCGGCGAGGTCCGGGCTGATCATCAGAAGATCGTCGACGTATAGCGCGATGTAGTGTGGGTGGTGCCGATCGTCGAGCCGAGAGTATACGCAGTGATCGGTGCCCGTCGCCGTGTAACCAAGGTCGCGAAGCGACGCGTCGATGTGTCGATTCCAGATTCGGCCAGCCTGCTTGAGCCCGTAGATGGAGCGTCGCAGTCGGAGCACCTTGTCGCCAGGAAGATCGAAGCCTCGCGGTGCCGTCATCCAGATGTCGTGGTCGAGGTCGCCGTGGAGGTAGGCTTTGTCGATGTCCGCTTGGTGTACATGGAGGCCGTTGGTGGCCGCCAGCGCAAGGAGGGAGCGTATCGAAGAGAAGCGTGCGACCGGTGCGAAGGTTTCGTTGAAGTCAATGCCGTCCCGTTGCCGATTGCCCTGCGCTACCAGCCGTGCCTTGTGTCCGGTGATCTCGCCGAGTGCATTCCTTTTTGTTTTCCAGACGAACTTGGATGTTACGACAGTCGCGCCCGCAGGTACTGTAGAACGGTCATCAATGGTGAAGACCTTGAAGTCGTCGCGCATGGAATTGAACTCATCGGCAGCGGCCTTAGCCCATACCTCACGTTTGTTGCCCGACATCGCTTCTCGCCAGGTTTGTGGGTCGCTCGTAATGGATTTGACGGGTTCGATGGCCTCGGTGTCAGAGGTGTCGTCGTCAGTCGCAATGAACGCGCGGTGATGGCGAGTGAGGAAATCGATTTCGTCCGGTGACTCGTCGCGAGAGTGGCGCCCAATGAGATCGAGCTCGTCGGGCGACTCCTCAGCCGATGCGGGTTCGCGGTACGTGCTGAAGTCTGGGGGTCGTGCATCCAGCGGGTCGGGGGAGCCTGGGGCTGTGAGCCGATGAGGTCAAGAGGATCGGCGGAGTATTCAGAGTCAACCGGTGAGACCGAAGGTGACGACGATGCAGCAGACGATGGCGAGGACGCGGGCGATGGCGCATGCGACGGTGACGAGGCCGGCTCAGGGGACGGTGACGAGGACGGCGCAGGCGACGGTGACGAGGGCGATTCGGCATCTGTGGAATTAAGTAAGGATCCGCCAGTGTACCCTGGGGCCACGTCAACGGCGCTCATGGAAGAATCATCAAGAGGGGATGAGACGTCCATGTGCGCCGACCTTACTAGTGGGGTCCATGACTTGACGGTGGTTGGAGGGTCGGCGAAGGGAGCGCTGGCGAAGTGCGTGTCATCGTCGTGCTCGGCGGAGTCGCAACGTAACCCGGGGAATTCGGTGTCGAGGAAGGTAGCATTTCTGCCCAGGGTGACTTTCTTTGTTGTAGTGTCGTAGAAGCGGAAGGCTTTGGAACCCAGGTCGTAGCCGGTGAACAGGACGCGAACCGCTTTCGGGTCGAGTTTAGAGCGAAGTTCGGGCGCGACCGTGAGCCAAGCCGCACAGCCGAACGGGTGAAGCGCGGAGGCTGTGGTGCGTCCGCCCTGCCAGACCGAGTTCGGTGTTGCCTTGTCGAGAGCCGAGTGTTGAACCAGGTTCTTGCAGTAAACGAAGTAAGCCGCAGCCTCCTCCCAGAATGTCTTGGGTAGATGGGCGTCCGCTAGAAGGGCAAGGATACCTTCGACGATGGAACGATTGACCCGCTCCGCCCGACCGTTTTGTTGAGGCGTGCGAGGGATAGAGTACTGTTGACGCGTACCTCGCGCCTTGCAGAACTCCGTGAAAGCTCTCGAGCAATACTCGCCACCATTGTCGGTTCGGAGGACCTTCAGTGTTGTACCTGTCTCGAGCTCGACCTCGGCAAGCCAAGTCTTGAACACGCTGAAGACTTCGCTTTTATGTCCAATCGCGTAGGCCCATAGTTTGCGCGAGTAGTCGTCGAGGAACGTGACCAGGTATCGTTTGCCAGTCAAGGACTGCTCCGGGAGGGAAAGCACATCGCTGTGTACCAGGCCGAGTCTCTCGGATGAGTGCGAATCCGAATCGGGGAAAGGAAGGCGGTGACCCTTTGCGCTGAGGCAAGCATTGCAGACAAACTTCTCTACCTCTTCGTCACTATATCCGGCCCGAGACCCTCCAGCAAACCAGCGGCAACCATCTTCTGTATGGACGACGGTGCGAGATGGCCGAGGCAGCGGTGGAGAGTCAGCAGGGGCACGGAAGACTGTGAACGAGAGAGGAGAGCAAGATGCTGACATTTGGAATGATCAGCGTCCAGCAAGTAGAGTCCCTCGTCGAGCCTCGTGCCTTCAGCGATGTTGTTGCCGTCTCTGGTGATGTCAATGCCGTGTTTCGTGAAGGCAACACGGACGTCGTCGGTGTCGCAAAGTCGAGAGACCGAGAGGAGATTGACGAACAGGCCGGGAGTGTGCAGCACGCCAGTGAGCGTGATCGGATGGCCCGAAGCGGCAACGAAGGCGATGTTTCCCGTTCCGATGGCGTTGATGCCCCTGCAATGCCTCCAATCTTTGTGGGAGCGATGTGGCGATAGGTCGTGAACAGCGACTTGTCCGAGACCATGTGTGAGGTGGCCCCCGAGTCAACGACGAAAGAGTTGGTGCGAAGCTGGCGGCGACGAGCGAGAAGACCGGTGGCGATACATCCGACATGGTGTTGCGAGTCGGCGGTCGAGTTCGCCGTGTCGGCCTTTTTGCCGTTCTCGAGAGCCTTTTTGCAGTCGAAAGACCAGTGATTCTGCTTGCAGGAGCGACAGGGTCCTGGCGGCGGGTGTGTCGCTCTCACAGGGCACTCCGCCACACGGTGCGAAGGGCTGCGACAGGCGAGACACTTGGACGGGTAGGACGTGACGACGACGAGGCAAGAAGGGCCGATTGGGTGCTAGGGACGTTGGTGGACCGGAGTTGAACACGCATGCGGTCGGCGAGCGAATCGATGGCAGGAAGAGCTCGTTGAGTGCGCTGTTCATCGGTGAATGACGCCTTGAAACTCTCGAGGGACGGGTGAGCGATGGCGAGGAGGAGTGTGGCAAGAACATCGTTGATAGTGGTCTTCGTATCTGTGATTTCTTGCGCAATAGCTTTGAACTCCATGATCCAGCCGTCGAATTCGCCAACGGTGCCAGGCATGGGCCGGAAACTCCATAGTCGGGAGAAGAGCTCGAGCGTGCGAGTGGCGTTGTCAGGAGCATACCGCGATTTCAGCGTCGAGTACATTTTGGGCGCTGTGAGGTCAGCGGTAGGGATTGCGTCGAGGACTGCCGAGACTTCGGCCGAGTCGATCGAGTTCGCAAGAAGCTCGCGGGCCACGACATCGCGGGCGGAGCGTTGTGAAGGGGTCCAGTCGACGGGCACGATGCCGTCGAGGACGTACGAGCGGATGTCGTCCGCTAGGCACAGGCGAAGTTGGCGTGTCCAATTTGCAAATGTCTTTGGCCCATCCAAGCGTGCGTGCTTGGGAAAGGCGGGGCGGGTGGTACTAGACGACGTGGTGGTCGTGACAGTGCCGGACGCTGCAGCGGTGAGACCCGACAGCAGCGATGTAAGGGCGGCAAGCTGGTCGGCGGGAAATGTCGGGTGGACACCCGTCGCTAGGGGTGGCGACGTGTCGTCCATGCCAGCGGTAGGTCGTTGGGCTTATAACCTATAAGACGATCACCACAACTGTCAGGAGAGGTTGAGAGTCGAACAGCAGTGATCTATTTCAGCATACCTATAAGACGATCACCACAACTGTCAGGAGAGGTTGAGAGTCGAACAGCAGTGATGAAAAGGAAGCTAAGAAACAAAAGAGGGGCCCGCGCTGGGATAGGCCCAGCCGCGGGTGAAATCGCTAGGGCGCTGAGGCAGCTGCGCGCGTCTAAGTCGCCACCTCAAGGGGGCGGCCTAGCAGGCGCGCGCCCGAGTCCGCTGGCGCCTGCTCGCTGAGGCAGTCGCGCGCGCCTAAGTCCCCACCACAAGGGGGCGGGCTAGCGGGTGCGCGCGACGACCGAGGCCCCTCTGTCGAGCTGAGAGTGGACTCTTCACACTTGGCTCCTCGACTCCGGCGCTAATCGCCACATGGCCAACGACAGCCAGCTCTTCTCCACCCTCCGGCCGTTCGCCGGCCCGCACGTTGCTGGAGTTGCCGGTTCTCTTCCGTCCACCGGTTGTGGCTCCGTCTGCCTCTCGACGTCAGCTGGCCCCGTTGTAGCGACCGACGTCCTCTTGGTACCTTCGCTCCCGTGCAACTTATTATCGGTCCGCCGTCTGGATCGACTCGGTTTCACCACCTCCTTCGGTTCCGGCCGCGCCACGATCCGCAACTCCTCAGGCACCGTCGTCGCCACGGCACAAGCAATCGCAAATGACCTATACGCGTTAACCGTCGCACCCTCACCCTGTATGCCAAATGCCCTCCTAGCCACCCCTCACAGAGTTTCCTTACTGACTATGCACCGTCGCTTTGCGCATTTACCCGTCGCGCAACTCAAGAGCGTCGTGCAGAAAGGTTTGGTCACTGGGGTGGATTGGGTATATTCAGAGGAAGAGGTTAGGTCTTTCAATTGCAATGCTTGTCTCGCTTCCAAAGCGCATGCCCTCCCTTTTGCTCGTTCCAAGTCCATTGCATCCGGTCGCCTGGACCTCGTCCACGTCGACGTCGCCCAAATGCCTCGGGCCAGCTTCGGCGGTCATCGCTACATGCTTGTGATTGTCGACGACTACACCCGCAAACATTGGTGCATCCTCCTCACTCACAAAAGTGACGTCTTTCACCGTCTCCGCGCCTGGATTCTTGAGGTAGAGAACGTCACGGGTGACCGGGTAAAGACTATTCGCTCCGACAATGGTGGCGAGTTCACTCTTCGGAACTTTGTCGATTTCTGTGTGGCCAAGGGTATACGTCGCGAGCTCACTATTCCGTACACCCCTCAACAAAACGGACGTGTTGAACGCACCAACCGCACCATCAAAGAGGGTATCCTTGCTTTACTCTACTCGGCAGGTGCTGACACGCGCCTCTGGGCTGAGGCCGCCACGTACTTCGTACACTGCAAGAACTTGATGCCGCACGCAGGCATTCGCGGTGATATCCCTGACACTCGTTGGTATGGCATTGCACCGGATGTATCCTCATTACGTGCCTTCGGTTGTCGTGCGTGGCACTACCTTCCCTCGGTTAAGCGCACCGCCCTCGATCCAAGGCTGTGCCGCTCATGTTCGTAGGGCTCGACGACCACGCGAAGGCGTATCGCCTATTCGACCCGGCTACACGCAAAATCCTCCTCAGTCGCAACGTCGTCTTTCGTGAATCCGAGTTCCCTGCCTTGCAGAGCGTGGTCGACACCCACACTGGCACCACTCCACTTCCTGTGGCCGCCGACATTCACCCCGACCAGGTAGACCACTCTGAGCCGTCGCTCATTGCTTCCCCTCACTCTCTTGCGCCTCGTGCCGAGCCCCCAGGACCCGCGCCCGCTGCCTTTGACCAAGGCCCGCGCCGTCCACTCCCCGCCCGCGTCCTCCCTGACCAGGACTCACGCGCGCGCCCTGCCTCTGACCAAGGCTCTCCTGCCTCCGACCAAGGCTCTCTTCCTGCCTCTGACCAAGGCTCCCTCATCAACCGTACGGGTGGCCTCCCTGACCAGGACTCCCCCGACACCCACGCCTCTGACCAGGGCAGCTCCGACTCGGCAATCTCCACACCTTGTCCATCCCTCGACCGGTGGTGCCACGTCCGTTGCCCGCGCCGTCCTCGCCCGCTCGATCCGAGTCCCCCGACCCTATCGACCTCTTGCCACGCTCGGGCGATATCGCTTCCGTCTGTCTCGCACCTGAATTCCCCGACGACCTGGACGACGCCCTCCACTCGCCTCCACCTGTCGCCCACCTTGCCTCCGGTGTCGTCGCCTTGCTCAACACCGCGCCTACGGACTCGACGGAACTGATCGCGCCCGCCCGGGATCCCCCTCACTGGCGTGCTGCCATGGCAACCCCTCAAGCTGACGAGTGGCGTCTAGCTGCCCAGGCCGAATTCGACTCACTTTCTCGCGATTTCTCCGCTTTCACACCAATTGATGAGTCCCTCGTGCCTGCAGATGCTAGTGTGATGTTGTCACACCTGCTCAAGCGGTGGTAAGTCTCTGATCGAAGGACCGAGGGAGACCAGACCAAGAAGTTGCTTTTTACACACCTGCTCAAGCGGTGGTAAGTCTCTGATCAAAGGACCGAGGGAGACCAGACCAAGAAGTTGCTTTTTACACACCTGCTCAAGCACTACAGTAAGTTACCACATCTAGAGGGGTGAAAGATGATAGGAAGAGTAGTGCTCACCTGCTCAAGCGGTGGTAAGTCTCTGATCGAAGGACCGAGGGAGACCAGACCAAGAAGTTGCTTGAGCAGCAGCGAAACCAGAGTGGGGCCATTTGGCTGGGCCCAAGTCAGCCCAGCCAAAGTCAGGCGCACGGACCTGGCCCAGGTGCAGAGACCAGGCCCAGAGTGGAGAGCTAAGGTGGTGAAAAGTAGGCCAAAAGTGATCAAAACGAAGAGAGGAGGATGTTGAGGTAGGTACAAGATACAAGAAGGACATGAAGGAGATATTTGATCTCACAAGGCGCACAGAGCGAGGCTGGGACTTAGGCGCGCGGAGCGAGCCTGGGCCATTGGCTCACCCCCGAGGCTCGCTGGCTGTGGACTTGGCGCGCGTGGCTCTTTTGTTGTTAGCTTCCCATTCATCACTCTTGGCTATAACTACACCGCTGACGTAGTAGAGTTGATCGAATAGGTATGTTGAAATGGATTCATCACTCTTGGCTATAACTACACCGCTGACGTAGTAGAGTTGATCGAATAGGTTATAAGCCCACGAGCTACCAGCCCCGCCGCTTGCGTTTTTTTTTTTCACTCGAGCCCAGCCACTCGAGCCGCACACGTCCATTGCACCATCACATCATGGACAGCTCTCCCGCCTCGCCTTTGGCCCCCAGGGATCCCAGCTCCCCTGAATCTTCGATCGGCGAACAAATCGCCACTCTACAGGCCCAGCTTGCCGCTCTGCAGGCCTCGCAACCGCCGCCGCCGCCACCCCGGCCGTCACCGCCGTGCCGGGGAACGCCGCCACCGCATCCAAGGTCGTGTTTCCCAAGCACGCTCGTCTGGACGGCCCCAAGTCGTTCACCAACTGGTTGCGTCAACTCCGTCTTGCGCTTCCCAACCAGGTTCGCGGTTACGTTCTCGACGGTGTCATGCCCCCGACCTGGACCGCCGACCAGCTTGCCGCCCGTGACGACGCCGCCCGGGAAATCATCGTTGGCTCGATCGACTCCGCCGACGTATCGGCCACCCTCGACGCCATCCCCAGCGACGACCTGTCGGCACCGCGCATCTTTGCCGCTCTCAAGGCTCGTTTTGCACCGGACGACGCTACATGCACTCTCGAGTTGTTCGCTCGCCTTTGGGACTTCAGGACGATGCCTGCCTCCGTCGAGGCCTACGACACTTGGCTACGCGAGTACATGTCGATTGCTCAGGAAATACGCGACGCCAAAACATCGCTCAACGACGTGCTCGCCACCCACGTGCTCGCCATGGTCCCGTCTTGCCTCGACAGCTTCCGACTCACGTTCACGGACGAGCAGCGAAACCGACGCGACCTTCCCGAACTCACGACACTTACGGACCGCATTCGCATCCAGCTTCGTTCGGCAGGACTCTCGACCTTGCATTCGGCCATGCTTGCCACCAGCTCCCCCTGCCCCGCCTGCCGCGCTCCCGGTCACCGCCTGCGCAACTGCACTTCACGTGCGAAGCACCCGCCCACCGGCCCCTGCCGCCGATGCCAAAAGAAAGGTCACTGGGCACTTGACTGCAAGAACCGGGGTGAACAGGCACGTCGCAGCGACGACACCCAGGACGACACGTCTTCCTCCGCGGCTTTGCAACCGAACGTCGGCTATTTCGCCTCCTGCCTGTTCGCTCGTCGCCAACTCCCAACTGACGCCTTTGTAGTCGATTCGGGCGCCACGACACACATGGTCGCCGACCGATCTCTGTTCACGACTTATCGTCAGACGGCACACACCAAGATCGGCGGCATCGCGGGTGGCATCACGGCTATCGGCGTGGGGGACGTGGCATTCGTCGCCAAGACTGGACACCCGATCACACTCCGTGGCGTTCTCCACACGCCTGGCCTCCACGTCAACCTCCTCTCTGTCGCTCGCCTCTGCAACACCGACCGGGTTCGCCTCGCCTTCACCAGCGACGGCATCGACATCACCAAGGACGGCCAGGCCATCGCTCACGGTACCAGGGTCAACGATGGTCTTTACCTTTTGGACGCGGATCACACCAAGTGTCAGCATCTTGCCTTTCTCTCACGCTCTGAGTCCCCCGTGCCCCTGCTTACCCTACACCGCTGCCTCGGCCATCTTGCCCCATCCTCTATACAGAAGATGATTGCTGCAGGTTTGCTGGACGGGTTTGGGGCCGGGTACAGTGACAAAGACGTGGAAGAGTTTGTTTGCAATGCTTGCCTTGGTTCCAAAGGCCACCGTCTCCCTTTTCCTGACTCTGAGTCGCATTCCCCCGAGAGACTTGGCCTCGTGCACAGCGATGTCCTGTCGTTTCCCACTCCGTCCTTGACCGGGAAGCGCTACCTTGTCACATTCCTCGACGACCACTCTCGCAAACTCTGGGCATATGCGATCGATCACAAGAGCGACGTCTTCCCGATCTTCCAGACTTGGCTCGCCGAAGTGGAGTTAGCGACGAACGCGCGTTTGAGAATCCTTCGAACCGACAATGGCGGGGAGTATCGATCAAACGCATTTACGGAGTTCTGCAAGTCCAAGGGCATACGTCGCCAATATTCTATCCCTTACACGCCTCAGCAAAACGGTCGCGCTGAACGTGTCAACCTCTCCATCGTCGAGGGCGTCCTCGCTCTCCTTGCGGACGCCCGTCTGCCGGCCACCTTTTGGGATGAAGCGGCTGCGTATTTCGTTTATTGCAAAAACAGATGCTCACACTCAGCTTTGGCCAAACAGACTCCAGAATTCGTTTGGAACGGCCAACGCACCACCGCCACCGCCCTCCACCCGTTCGGCTGCACAGCCTGGCTCACGGTCGCCCCGGACCATCGCAGCAAGCTCGACCCCAAGGCCGCGCGCGTGATCTTCACAGGTTACGACCTCGCCTCCAAAGCTTTCCGTTTCTTTGACCATTCCATCAATAAGATTGTGCTTGGTCGCAATGCCACCTTCCTCGACAACGACTTCCCCGGCCTGCCAGTCACCACGCCCGTCGATGCGGACGACACCGACCGTCAGTTCGTCGTTCCCGCCGACACGCCCGCCCCTGCCGTCAAGACGAGGACCCCACTAGTAAGGTCGGCGCACATGGACGTCTCATCCTCCCTTGATGATTCTGCCATGAGCGCCGTTGACGTGGCCCAGGGTACACTGGCGGATCCTTACTTAACTCTACAGACACTCGCTCTTCGTCGTCTCCATCGCTTTCCCCATTTTCGTCGCCGGCCACGTCCTCGGCCAGGGATCCGTCCCTCAACGACTCGGATGACCCGCTTGATCTCCTCAGCTCCAACACCGCGGTTCGCCTCAACCTGATGGACGTGCATCGATCCGACGACGACACACCAGAGACGCAGGCACCAGCCGTTGACCCCGTTGGGCAGCCCTCCGATGACGACTCCCCCAATGAGATTGATTTCCTCTCTCGTCACCACCGCGCTTTCATCGCCACAGACGACGACGACCCCACCCTCGACGCCATCGAGCCCGTCAAATCGATCACTAGCGACCCCCAAACCTGGCGCGAAGCAATGTCCAGCGACGAGCACAACATCTGGGCTGAGGCTGCCGCCACCGAGTTCACCGCCATGCGCGACGACTTCAAGGTGTTCACCATCGAGCCTCGCTCATCCGTACCGCCGGGCGCCACCATCGTCACCTCCAAATTCGTCTGGAAGACCAAGCGCAACGCCAGCGGTGAAGTCACGGGGCGGAAGGCACGTCTTGTAGCGCAGGGTAACCGACAGCGCAATGGCATCGACTTCTCAGAAACCTTCGCACCCGTCGCCCGCTTCTCCTCCATTCGCTGCCTCTTGGCTCTTGCCGCTGCCAACGGCTACCACGTTCATCAGGCCGACATCGACAAGGCTTACCTACACGGCGAGCTCGATCATGATATCTGGATGACGACACCACGAGGTTTCGACTTCCCAAGCGATAAGGTTCTCCGGCTGCGACGTTCAATCTACGGTCTCAAGCAGGCCGGTCGCATCTGGAATCGTCACATTGACACATCACTCAGGAATCTCGGGTACAAGGCAACAGGCACTGATCACTGCATTTACTCTCGCATTGACGATCAGCAGCGGCCTCACTATATCGCCTTGTATGTCGACGACCTCCTCATTGTCAGTCCCCACCTCGACGAGATCGAACGTGTCATCTGCGGCCTTGAACAGCGATACGGCGTTAAACGACTCGGCCCGGCGGAGTACATCCTCGGAATCCAAATCCGCCGCCTGGACGACGGCTCCATTGCTCTATCCCAGGAGCGCTACATCATGGACGTGCTAGCCCGTTTCCACTTTGACACCACGACACGCGGCACTACGGTGCCGATGACGCCCGGCCTCTCGCTCACGGCAATTCCGGGTCAGGGAACGGAGCGCATTCGTTCGTGGTACCTACAGGCCATCGGCTCCCTCCTTTACATCTCCCTCGGCACTCGACCCGACATTGCCTTCGCCGTCTCGTACCTGTCCCGGTTCGCCAACAACCCCGGCCGCCGCCATTGGATTGCCGTCAAACACGTCCTTCGCTACCTTTGCGCCACGTACCGCGATGAGCTTCTCTATGCCCGCGGCCCAGCAAAAGTCACGGGTGTGGTTGGTTATTCTGATGCGAACTGGGGCGCCTGCGTCGACACATCCATCTCAACGATGGGCTACGTATTTTACTTGGCAGGCGCCGCCGTCTCTTGGTCGTCGAAGCGTCAGACTCGGGTAGCAGATTCCACCACTGATGCCGAGTACCTGGCCTTGTTGCACGCGGGTAAGGAAGCGATCTACCTTACCCAACTCCTCTCCGAGCTCCACGTTTCACCAATCGCTGCAGCTCACATCTTCACCGACAACAAGGCCGCGGCCGCCGTCGCTCACGACCCCGTTTGCACCTCCGGCACCCGGCACATTCGCCTCCGCGAGCATTTTGTCCGTGACATGGTCAATCGAGGTGATATCTCTCTCTCACACGTTGGCACAGCAGACATGGTTGCGGACGTATTCACCAAAGCGCTAGGCCCCAAGATTTTTGGTACACATTGCTTTGCTCTAGGCCTCCGGACGCGACATCCACGGCTCAAGTCTACCTCGCGTTCGCGTGGGGGGGGGTGTGAGGAATCCACTCTCTGCTCGGCTCAGGACTTAGGCGCGCGGAGCGAACCGGGCGCGGACTTAGGCGCGCGGAGCGAGCCGGGCGCCCCGGCCCAGGACTTAGGCGCACAGAGCGAGGCTGGGACTTAGGCGCGCGGAGCGAGCCTGGGCCATTGGCTCACCCCTGAGGCTCGCTGGCTGTGGACTTGGCGCGCGTGGCTCTTTTGTTGTTAGCTTCCTATTCATCACTCTTGGCTATAACTACACCGCTGACGTAGTAGAGTTGATCGAATAGGTATGTTGAAATGGATTCATCACTCTTGGCTATAACTACACCGCTGACGTAGTAGAGTTGATCGAATAACCATTCCCATACCCTCACGATGAAGTTCGAACAAGTTGCGAGCGAGCGGCTTTGTAAGAATATCCGCAGTCATCGCTCCTGTCTTGCAATACTTGATTCGAATATCGCCAGCCGTAACTCGTTCTCGGATGTAAAAATGATGCACATTGTAGTGCTTCGTCCTTCCGTGATGAGCCGGGTTGAGAGCAATCGCGATCACCGCTTGGTTGTCCTCCCAGATCAGTGTAGCCTTAGGTTGTTCTAGCTCGAGATCCGCCGCCAATCGCCGAAGCCACATGGCCTCCTTTGCTGCCGCGGAAGCCGCCAAAATCTCAGCCTCCGTAGTCGAAGTTGCAACCATCGACTGCTGTTTGCTTTGCCAAGAGATCGCAGCACCTGCCAAAATCGAGACGAACGCTCCAATCGACTTCCCAGTCGACATGTCGTCTCCCCACGAGGCATCGGAGTAAAGCTCGAATACCGTAGATCCTCCGTGGTTGAACTTCAGTCCCCAGTCAACAGTGCCTTGCAAGTAGCGGATGATACGCTTCACCGCGATCCAGTCGGCCTGGGTAGGAGCCGAAACCTTGGACGCTGCCGCACGAACCGAAGTGACGATATCGGGTCGAGCTCGATGCGCAGCATACTGCAGCGCTCCACTGCTGACTGGTACAGAGCCACGTTGTCGAAAGGATCCGTAGAATGTTCGACGTCCGACCTTGGCTCCATGGGGACTTTCACCGGGTGCTTGGATACTGAACCTCCTCCATACATGGCAACGAGATCCCTGATGTACTTGGACTGATGCACGAAGATGTAATCTGATGTACGCTCGAATTCGAGACCCAAGAAGAGCTTCACTGGACCGAGGCGCTTGAGCTTGTAGACTTTGTTAAACACTTCGATCTCCGAATCCAGGAATTCTTGGTCGTTTGAAGCAACCATGCCGTCGTCCACGTACAGCGTGATGTAGATAAACTTCTCATCTACTCGCTTGACGTAAAGGCAGGAGTCAGCATCAGATCTCTTGTAGCCGCGCTCGACCATCAGGGAGTTCACAGCTGCGTTCCATTCTCGAGGAGCTTGCTTTGTGCCGTACATTGACTTGACAAGACGGAGGGCTTGGCCGGTTTGAGGGCGATCCCAACCCTTGGGATACTTCATGTAGACCATCTCCGTCATCGTTCCATTCAGAAACGCAGAGTCGAAGTCAAACTGCTCGAGAAACAGTCCCTGGGCGGCGGCAGTGCCAACAAGGCTGAGGATGGTCGATGGGCGTGCAACAGGGGCGAACGTTTCGTTGTAGTCAATGCTAGGACGTTGGGCAAACCCTTGCGCAACCAGTCTGGCCTTGTAACGAGTCACCTCCCCTTGAGCATTCTCCTTTCTGGTAAAGACCCACTTCGACCCGAGAGCTCGAGCGCCACTTGGAAGATCCAAATCAATTAGGACTTGATGGCGAGCCATGGCATCGAGCTCAGCTTTGATAGCTGCGATCCATTTGTCTGCTTCGGGGCTGGCCATTGCTTCCTTGTAGTTGCTGGGTACTGGAGGAAGAGAGACCGACATCGCAGAGCCATACATGACTTGTTGCTCCGTGTCCCGACGTTGACTACGAGTACGGTGTGGAATCTCGTTGTTAGCGTCGATCTCCTCATATCTTCCAGGGTTCCTTCCCTTAACGGCGGGATCTCCATACTCCCATCGAGGACGGTTCTGACGGGCAGGTGGCATCTGCTCACCGTCTACCTGATCCTGAAGTTCGTCAACGACTATCTCGTCGTTATCGACAGGACCCTTCTCTTCATCTGGCCCCACAGGCAGAGTTGTGACCTCCGGTACACCAACCTGCTCTGATTTGTGTTCCAAGACCGAAATGTCGCGCGTCACAATGACTTTGTGGTCCGAGTCGGGATCAACGAGCACACGATAGTTATACTCGCTATCGTATCCGATGAATATCCCTTAACCGAAGTCGATTCAAGTTTGGATCACTTTGACTTCGGAACTTGCGCATACACGGTTGATCCAAATGGACGAAAGTGCGAGACCTTGGGTTTCTTGCCATAGAATACTTCATAGGCGGTTTTACCCTCCAACTTGGCGTGTAGAATTCGGTTGGCAACAAATGTGGCGTACGCCAACGCATACGACCAATACTTCCATGACAGCTTGGAGGCTGCAAGGACCGCACGAACGATCGCCATCAACGAGCCATTGAAGCGTTCTACTGTTCCATTCTGTTGCGGGGTGTATGGTGCAGAGGTCTCATGAAGGATACCTTGACTTTGGAAATCCGCGCCAATGAGCTTGTTTGTGAATTCGGTACCATTGTCCGTACGCACGCGCTTGATTTTCCGACCAGTCATTTTTTCAACTCCTTGTCGAAATGTGATCCATACTCGAGTGACTTCTTCAGCCGACTTCGTCTTCAACGGGAACGTCCACTTCGCAGTCGAGTACTGGTCTACAATAGCCAGATATGCCTTTCGACCTTGGAAATCAACTTGATCTTCTGCGACGAATCCGATGTCCATGAATACGTGTTGAAGAACGTCGGTGACCTGAGTAGCCAACTCTGAGAACTTCGATGCGCGAGACTTGGAACTGATGCAGGGCTCGCAGTCGTGGACCTTCTCATCGGTGAGAACTAATCCCTCGACAGCGCCTGACTTGACGAGCTCCATGATTGAGCTCACGGGCACATGCCCGTAGCGACGATGCCACTCCATCAAAGGCGCTCCCACTGTCGCACGGGTTGCAACATGAGCTTGATCCTCGACAATGCGCGTAAAGTCGAGCGCATAACCGGTACCACTGAGCGTCTTCGCCAAGATGACTCCTTGATAGGTGATCGTCATGACATCCTTGCCATCTTCCCATCCGCACTTGGCTCCCAATTTGAATAGAGCTCGAGTCAAGATGAGGTTCACGGGCGCACCCGGGAGATGATACACGTTCGCAAGTGAGAGCGATGCCCCACTCTTCAACTTGAAACGTACCATCCCATACGTGTCGCAGTGTACTACCTGTCCGCTCGCTGTCTGAACCTTCAGGTTTCCACTTTGACGATTGGAGAGCAAACTGGCGTCTCCAACATAGTGCTGGCTAGCACCTGTGTCCAGTATCCAGATCTCACCCTGGTTAACCTGCGACACCCTATTTGCGACATTGTTTTGAAGCGAATGGCTCTCATCGAGAGACTTGACCGTCAACACAAATTCAGCCAACTCGTTCAAATCCGCAGATTCCTTCGAGTCCTGTTTCTTCTTTTTGTTGCGGTTGCGCGCACGACCGTGGTTCTTCTTGGCGTCGTACTTGGGACATTCAGGGTCCATCGCGAAATGACCCTTCCCCTTGCATCCCCTACAGACACAGTTCGGGTCACGACTTGCTTGCGTGCTTTGAACGGCTAACGCTCCCGCGTTCTTCAAGAGTTTGTCGAACTTGCCCGACAACTTCCGTTCCGTGTACTCGTCTGTAAGGCGATTGATGACATGGTCGACCGATCGATTTTCACCGAGGCGAATTGCTTGCTTCAGCATCTCGTACGACGGGGGTAATGCTTGGAGGATGTACGCGATCATCGCCTCGTCCCCAAACTTCTGACCAAGATCGTCGAGTTGATCCGCCTTGTCGATCATGCTCTTCAAGAACTCGCCCACATTCTCGTCTTCGTCGTACTTCGCATTCGAGAGTTCCATCAACAACGTTCGAATCTTGAGAGGCTTGGCATTCCCTTCATGATGCTGGCGAAGCTTATCCCAGATATCCTTGGCGGAGAGCGTCTTGCTCTTGACCATCTTGAGATTCGCATCGTCGATACATTGAATGATCAGGGCACGGGCGCTTCTGTCCTTCTTCTGCAAGTTCACGACCACTTGGGTGTCGGTGACCGAGGCATCCAGACCGTGCATGGTCCTCCACTCAGCCAGGCTGACGTCGGAGGGCCGCACATGCCCATGCTCGAGGACGCTCGCATAGCCCTTGCTCTCGAGGTACGCCTCGACTCGAATCGACCACAGCTCGTAATCATCCTTGCCGAGCTTGGCTATCTTGATCTCCCCAGACTCCTGAGCAATGGTCTCTGATGGACTCATAACCTGTTATTGTAGGAGCGTCTCTAGTTACGTGACGCCGATAGATGACCTATTGTGAGATAATGGGTCGCTAAAGGTCAATCGACTGTAACAGAGCGACTAGGCAAGATGTGATATCGAGTGCGTGGTGGAGAAGAGAGAAAAACAGCTAGGCCAAAAAGACGCAATCTCATGTAAACAACCAGCCGCCTCTGATGGTCCCCCGCACAACACCCGCGCGCCCGCGCCACTGCTAAGACCATAAGTCCCTCTGGACCGCAGACCCCACTAATTTCCCACAACAAGAGACGGCGGCGCCAGCCAAGTAGAAAATGTAGCCCATTGTGGAGACGGATGTGTCGACACAGGCACCCCAGTTCGCATCAGAATAACCAACTACACCTGTGACTTTCGTTGGACCGTGGGCATATAGAAGCTCGTCCCGGTACGTGGCGCAAAGATAGCGAAGGACATGTTTGACGGCAATCCAATGGCGTTGGCCGGGGTTGTTGGCGAACCGGGACAGGTACGAGACGGCGAAGGCAATATCGGGTCGAGTGCCAAGGGAAATGTACAGGAGGGAGCCAATGGCTTGTAGGTACCACGATCGAATGCGCTCCGTCCCCTGACCCGGGATTGCCGTGAGTGAGAGGCCGGGGGTCATTGGCACCGTAGCCCCGCGAGTAGTGGTGTCGAAATGAAATCGAGTAAGTACGTCCATGATGTAGCGCTCCTGAGACAGGGCAATGGAGCCGTCATCCAGGCGGCGGATTTGGATGCCAAGGATGTACTCCGCGGGGCCGAGTCGTTTGACGCCGTATCGCCGTTCAAGGCCGGAGATAACTCGTTCGATCTCGTCGAGGACGGGGCTGACAATGAGGAGGTCATCAACATACAGGGCAATATAGTGAGGTCGCTGCTGATCATCAATGCGAGAGTAAATGCAGTGATCAGTGCCCGTTGCCTTGTAGCCAAGACTCTGAGCGATGTGTCAATGTGGCAATTCCAGATGCGACCGGCCTGCTTGAGACCGTAGATTGAGCGCCGCAACCGCAGCACCTTATCGCTCGGGAAGTCGAAACCTCGTGGCACCGTCATCCAAATGTCGTGATCGAGCTCGCCGTGGAGGTAAGCTTTGTCGATGTCGGCCTGGTGAACGTGATAACCATTGGCAGCGGCGAGGGCGAGGAGGCAGCGGATGGAGGAGAAACGGGCGACGGGTGCGAAGGTCTCCGAGAAGTCAATGCCGTCGCGCTGGCGGTTACCTTGTGCTACGAGACGTGCCTTTCGCCCGGTGACATTACCCTGTGCGTCACGCTTGGTCTTCCAGACGAACTTGGAGGTGACGACAGTGGCGCCCGGGGTACGGCTGAGCGAGGTTCGATGGTGAAGACCTTGAAGTCGTCGCGCATGGCGGTGAACTTGGCGGCGGCAGCCTGAGCCCATATGTCGTGTTCGTTGCTGGACATTGCTTCGCGCCAGGTCTGGGGGTCGCCGGTGATCGATTTGACGGGTTCAATCGCTTCAAGGGTGGGGTCGTTGTCGTCTGTGGCGATGAATGCGCGGTGGTGGCGAGAGAGGAAATCGATCTCATCAGGAGAGTCGTCATCAGAGGGCGGGTCAACAGGGTCAACGGCTGGTGCCTGGCCGTCCAGTGTATCGTCGTCGGACCGATGCACGTCCATCAGGTTGAGACGGACCGCGGTGTTGGAGCTGAAGAGGTCGAGCGGGTCATCCGAGTCGTCGGGGACGGTCCCCCGGTCGAGGACGTGGTGGGCGACGAGAGCGGGCAAGCGACGGCGACGGCGAGGGACTAGTATCTGTAGAATTAAGTAAGGATCCGCCAGTGTACCCTGGGGCCACGTCAACGGCGCTCATGACAGAATCATCAAGGGAGGATGAGACGTCCATGTGCGCCGACCTTACTAGTGGGGTCCTTGTCTTGACGGCGGTGGGTGTGTCGGCGGGCACAATAAACTGGCGGTCGGTGTCATCCGCATCGACGGGCGTGTTGATGGGTAGGCCAGGGAAATCGTTGTCGAGGAAGGTGGCGTTGCAACCGAGCACAATCTTGTTGGCGGAATGGTCGAAGAAGCGGAAGGCCTTGGAGGCGAGGTCGTAACCGGTGAAGATCACGCGCGCGGCCTTGGGGTCCAGCTTGCTGCGAAGATCCGGGGCGACCGTGAGCCAGGCCGCGCAGCCAAACGGGTGAAGGGCGGTGGTGGGAGACTGCGAGGCCTGCAGGGCAGCGAGCTGTGCCTGTAGAGTTGCAATTTGTGCGGCGATCGAGGATTCAGGGGGCTGGGAGAATCCTTGGGGGGCGAGGGCGGTGCGGGAGCGGGAGAGTCGCCCATGGTGCGAATGGATGTGTGCGGTCGAGTGGCCAAGCTCGAGGAAAAAACACAAGGCGGCGAGGCTGGTAGCTTGTGGGCTCATAACCTATTCAATCAACTCTACTACGTCAGCGATGTAGTTATAGCCAAGAGTGATGAATTCATTACAACATACCTATTCAATCAACTCTACTATGTCAGCAATGTAGTTATAGCCAAGAGTGATGAATAGGAAGCTAACAACAAGAGAGCCGCGCGCCTCAAGTCCTCAGGCTGCGAACCTTGGGGCTGAGCCAATGGCCCAGGCTCGCCCTGCGCGCCTAAGTCCTGGGGCTGTGTGCGAGGCTCATTTCGCGCGCCTAAGTCCCAGGCTCACTCCTCGCGCCTAAGTCCTGAGCCGGTGCGCCTGGCTTGTTCGCGCGCCTAAGTCCTGGGCCGGTGCGCCAGGCTCGCTCTGCGCGCCTAAGTCCTGAGCCGAGCGGAGAGTGGATTCCTCACAGAGGCCATCGAACCCGTCAAATCTATTACTAGCGACCCACAGACCTGGCGAGAAGCGATGTCGGGCGACAAATGTGAGGTATGGGCCAAGGCCGCTGCCAATGAGTTCAATTCCATGCGCGACGACTTCAAGGTCTTCACCATTGATGACCGTTCTACAGTACCTGCGGGCGCGACCATCGTATCGTCCAAATTCGTCTGGAAAACAAAACGGAACGCACTCGGCGAGATCACTGGACACAAGGCACGGCTGGTCGCGCAAGGCAATCGCCAACGTGACGGCATAGACTTCACTGAAACCTTCGCACCGGTCGCACGCTTCTCTTTGATACGCTCCCTCCTTGCGCTGGCGGTCACCAATGGCCTCCATGTACACCAAGCGGACATCGACAAAGCCTACCTTCACGGCGATCTCGACCACGACATCTGGATGACGGCACCGCGAGGCTTCGATCTTCCTGGCGATAAGGTGCTCCGACTGCGACGCTCCATCTACGGGCTCAAACAAGCTGGCAGAATCTGGAATCGACACATCGACACCTCGCTTCGCGACCTCGGTTACATGGCCACAGGCACCGATCACTGCGTCTACTCTCAGCTCGACGATCGGCAACGCCCACACTACATCGCGCTGTACGTTGACGACCTTCTGATGATCAGCCCGGACCTTGCCAAAATCGAACGTGTCATCTCGGGCCTTGAACAACGCTACGGTGTCAAGCGACTCGGCCCGGCGGAGTACATCCTCGGCATCCAGATTCGGCGACTCGACGATGGTTCAATTGCACTATCACAGGAACGGTACATCATGGACGTGCTTGCTCGGTTCCACTTCGACACTACGACTCGCGAAACTACAGTCCCGATGACCCCGGCCTTTCGCTCACCGCCATCCCAGGTCAAGCCACCAAACGGATCAGGTCTTGGTATCTACAGGCAATCGGCTCCCTCCTCTACATCTCCCTTGGTACCCGCCCAACATTGCCTTCGCTGTGTCCTACCTGGCCCGTTTTGCCAACAACCCCGGACGTCGCCACTGGATTGCCGTCAAGCACATCTTACGCTACCTCCGGGCCACGTATCGCGATGAACTGGTATATGCTCGCGGCGAGGCTCGGATCACAGGTGTGGTAGGCTACTCCGACGCGAACTGGGGGCATGCGTTGATACGTCGATCTCCACAATGGGTTATGTCTTCTACATCGCCGGATCCGCCGTGTCCTGGTCGTCCAAACGCCAATCTCGAGTGGCCGACTCTACCACCGACGCCGAATACCTCGCTCTCTTGCATGCTGGCAAGGAAGGGATCTACCTCAGTCAGCTACTCGAAGAGCTTCATGTCCAACCTGTTGCACCGGCTCACATATTTACTGACAACGAAGCCGCTGCAGCAGTCGCCCGCAACCCCGTCCGCGTCACCGGCACTCGACACATACGCTTGCGCGAGCACTTCGTTCGGGACATGGTGAATCGGGCGCGCGCCGCTAGGCCGCCCCCTTGAGGTGGCGACTTAGACGCGTGCAGCTGCCTTGGTGCCCTAGCAAGTTCACCCGCGGCTGGGCCTATCCCAGTGCGGGCCCCCTTTCTGTTTCTTAGCTTCCCTCTCACCACTTCTGTTCAACAATCAACCTCTCCTGACAGTAGTGGTGATCGTCTCATAGGTATGCTGAAATAGACCACTTCTGTTCAACAATCAACCTCTCCTGACAGTAGTGGTGATTGTCTCATAACCAGGTTCTCCGGCTGTGGCACTTGATCTACGGTCTTAAGCAGGCCGGTCGCATCTGGAATTGCCACATTGACACATTGCTCAGGAGTCTTGGGTACACGGCAACGGGCACTGATCACTGCATTTACTCTCGCATTGATGATCAGAAGCAGCCCCATTATATTGCATTATATGTTGACGATCTCCTCGTTGTCAGCCCCGCCCTCAACGAGATTGACTGTGTCATCTCCGGCCTCAAACAGTGATACGGCGTCAAACGACTCGGCCCTGCAGAATACATCCTCGGCATCCAGATTCGACGCCTGGAAGACGGCTCCATTGCTTTATCCCAGGAGCGCTACATCATGGACGTGCTCGCCCACTTTCACTTCGACACCACAACGCGCGGCGCTACGGTGCCAATGACGCCCGGCCTCTCGCTCACGGCAGTACCGGGTCAGGGAACGGAACGCATTTGGTCGTGGTACCTGCAAGCCATCGGCTCCCTCCTATACATTTCACTCAGCACTCACCCGACATTGCCTTTGCCGTCTTGTACCTGTCCCGGTTCGCCAACAACCCCGGCCGCTGCCATTGGGTCGCCGTCAAACACGTCCTTCGCTACCTTCGCGCTACGTACCGTGATGAGCTACTCTACGCCTGCGGTCCAGCCAAAATTACAGGGGTGGTTGGCTATTCCGATGCAAACTGGGGTGCCTGCGTTGACACGTCAATCTCCACAATGGGCTTCGTCTTTTACTTGGCCGGCTCCGCCGTCTCTTGGTCATCGAAGCGTCAGACTCGGGTAGCAGATTCCACCACTGATGCCAAATACCTCGCCTTGTCGCATGCTGGTAAAGAAGCGATTTACCTTACACAACTCCTCTCCGAGCTCCACGTTTGCCCGGTCAATGCGGCTCACATTTTCACGGACAATGAGGCCGCGGCCGCCATCGCTCACGACCCCGTTCACACCTCTGGCACCCGACACATACGCCTCCGCAAGCACTTTGTTCGCGACATGGTCCACCAAGGCGATATCTCCCTCTTACACGTCGGCACAGCGAACATGGTTGCGGACATATTCACCAAGGCGCTAGGTCCCAAGATTTTTGGTGTACATTGCTATGCTCTAGGCCTCCGGACGCGTCACCCACGGCTCAAGTCTACCTCGCGTTCGCGTGGGGGGGGGGGGGGGTGTGAGGAATCCACTCTCCGCACGGCTCAGGACTTAGGCGCGCGGATCAAGCCTGGGAAACTTGGGGTGCGTGGCTCTCACACTGTTAGCTTCCTATTCATCACTCTTGGCTAGAACTACATCGCTGACGTAGTAGAGTTGATCGAATAGTCGTTGAGGGACGTTTTGGCATCACGGATTTCTTGTGCAACCGACATGTACTCGCGGAGCCAAGTGTTGTATGCCTCGACGGAAGCGGGCATCTTCTTGAAATCCCAAAGACGGGCGAAGAGTTTGAGGGTGCGCGTGGCATCGTCCGGTGCGAAACGAGCCTTGAGAGTCGCAAAAATGCGAGGGGCTGACAGCTGGTCGCTGGGGATGGCGTCGAGAGCCGCCGAGACGTCGGCTGAGTCAATAGAGCCAACGATGATCTCGCGGGCAGCGTCGTCACGGGCGGGCAGCTGCTCGGCCGTCCAGGTAGTGGGGATGACACCGTCGAGGACGTAGCTCCGAAGCTGGTTTGGGAGCGTCAGACAGAGTTGACGCAACCAATTTGTAAAAGATTTGGGTCCGTCAAGGCGAGCGTGTTTGGGAAACACGACTTTGGATGCGGTGGTGGCGTGGACTGGCGTGGCTAGGGGCTGTGAGGCCTGCAGAGCGGCGAGTTGCGCCTGGAGAGTGGCGATTTGCGCGCTGAATGAGGGCTCAGGGGAGCTGGAATCCCTGGGCGGCAAGGGTGCGGCGGGAGGGCTGTCCATGCTGCGAGGGACGTGTGCGGTGCAAGTGGTTGGGCTCAAAAAATCCCTCAAGGAGCAGTTGGTTGCTCGTTGGGCTCAAAACCTATAAGACGATCACCACTACTGTCAGGAGGGGTTGATAGTCAAACAGAAGTGATGAGGAGGAAGCTAAGAACAGACAGGAGGCCCGCGCTGAGATAGGCCCAGTTGCGGGTGAAATTGCTAGCGCGCTAAGACAGTCGCGCGTGTCTAAGTCCGCACCGCAGGGGGGCGGCCTAGCGGGCACGCGCACGGATCCACCCGGCGCTGGCGCGCTGAGTCAGTCGCGCGCGTCTAAGTCCCCAGCGCCGGGGGGCGGGCTAGCGGGCTCGCGTAACGACTGAGGCGCCTCTGCCGAACTGAGAGTGGACTCATCACACTTTGGTCATCTGGAAGTACTGAAGCGCGTTGTGGTCCGTGAGGATCGTGATTGGGTGGTGAACTCCTTTGAGGTAGTGTTGCCAAAGTTTCATGCAGGCAACAATGGCGAGGAGTTCCTTGTCGTGGATCTCATAATTCTGCTCAGCAGGGGTCATCTTGCAAGAGAAGAACGCAACAGGACAAAGCTGAGAATCGACTGACTGAGAGAGGATTGCGCTGATGGCATAATCAGACGCATCGGACTCGATCACGCAGGGAAGCGAAGGATCGTAGTGACGAAGGACGATGTTGGACGCGAAGAGCAACTTGAGGTGATTGAAGGCGGCGAGGGCCAAGGAGTCAAAGTCGAAGACGGCACCCTTCTTGAGAAGACGAGTGAGAGGCGAGATGATGCGAGAGTAGCCTTGAATGAAACGCTGGTAGAAGTTGGCGAAGCCGAGGGACTGTTGCAACTCCTTGAGTGTGGTAGGAGCTGGCCAGGAAGTGATGGAGTCCACCTTTGAAGGAGACATCGAGACACCGTCGGGCAAAATGATGAAGCCGAGGTACTCAGTCGAGGTCTGGTGGAACTCACACTTCTTCGGGTTGCAGTAGAGTCAATTGTCGATGAGGCGACGAAGGACTTCTTGTACATGAACAACATGGTCGGAAGGCGAATCTGAGAAGATGAGGATGTTGTCAAGGTAAACGAGCACCATGACGTCGAGGAGGTTGCGCAGGTTGCTGTTCATCAAGTGTTGAAAGGCAGCAGGGGTGTTAGTGAGACCGAATGGCATGACGAGGCATTTGAAGTGACCGTAGCGTGTGCGAAACGCGGTCTTCCATTTGTCTCCCCCTTTGATGTGAACAAGGTTGTAGCCAGAGCGCAGATTGAGCTTGGTGAAGATCTTGGCCAAACAAAGTTGGTCGAGCGCCTCCGGAATCAAGGGCAAGGGATATTGATTCTTGAGGGTGACCGCGTCGAGTCCCCGGTAATCGACACAGAGGCGGAGCGACCCATCTTTCTTGCGAACAAATAGAATAGGAGCGCCCACTGGCAATGTCGGCGGGCGGATGAACCCCTTTGAGAGGTTCTCGTTGATCCAAGTCGAGAGTGCCTGAAGCTCCTTTTCGGACAGAGGGTAGAGAGGGCCAAAAGGAGGTTGCTTGCCGTCTTCTATCTTGATGGCGAGATCGAAGGGTCGATGAGGCGGGAGAGTGTCGGCCTGCGCTTTGGAGAAAGCCTGGAGAAGGTGGTGATACTCCGAAGGAAGTGCAGATCGCAAGTCATCAAGGTATTCGGCAGAATCGGGTGGACCCACAGGGAAGATTGACGGGGAGGCTTCCTCTGAGGTCAAGAACAAGTACAAGTGCGCTGGATTGCGATTGATCGGGCCAAGGTAGGGCTCATCGACCAGACTTTGGTCGAAGGCGTCGGAGGAAACGAGGGCAACGTCCAGAGCAAGGTCGGGCGCCAAATGTACGAGTGGGAGGCCCTGAAGGCTGACATCAACTGAGGTTGGATGTCCAAGAGTGCATTGAGAGCACAAGAAAGTGAGTGTATTGTCTGCCCAATTGATAGAGGGATTGAAGAGACGTAACCATGGGGTGCCAAGCACCAGCGGGTAGGTACCCAACTGTGTGACATTGGCCTGAATGACTTGAGAGTGTCCTCCGAGCGTGATCGTGAGGCACAAAGTGGGTGACGTGGCCGGACGCAATGGGGCGGCCGTTGATGACAAAGAGTGGATATTCTGTCAGGAGTGAGTCCAAGCTTTACCGCTAACCTAAGTTGACCTCAAAAAGGTACACTATCCACTCTCCTCTTGGAAGTCAGAGGTTCGAACCTCACTTAGGTCTTGAAACATTTTCTGACTATCCCAAGGCAAGCTTTCGCCCTTGGGGGTTAACTATGTGTGGAGTTGTTTTCACGCAACTTTCATGAACCTGCCAGTCTTGGTTGCCAATTGAGGACAATTGCCCTGAGGGGGGGATACTGTCATGACCCAGTAATCCTGCAATTCCTAGCTCGCTTCACTGGGGGTTGGCCATACATAGTACCAAGCTGTCCACTCCTTTCAGAGTGGATATTGTACCTTTTTGAGGTCAGCTTAGGTTAGTGGTAAAGCTTGGACCCACTCCTGACAGAAGTGGGATTGGAGTCGAGTGGGGGCGGTGGACGAGGCCATGACGAGACACAAAAGAGTCTTCAATGAACAACGAGGTCGCACCTGAGTCAATGAGGGTCGAGCCTGAGATCGGAGGTTCCAGGCAGAAGTCGAGGGGTAGGACAAGATGATCAAAAGGTTGTGTGTTGAGTGTTGATGCCAGAGTGATGTAAACCGGTGAAGGAGGTGACCAAGCGATGCCGTGCGCGTGTGTGATGTCCTCATGCATACACAAGGGCAGAGGACGCTCTAGTTTTTCGAAGTGCTAGAGGGGAAGCGGCATCTGTGATGGAGAAAGTGGCGTTGCCAGCACGACGTCCTGGATACTTCCTTGGAGCGGCGGGGCAAGAGCTGACCTGGTGGCCACCTTCACCGCAGTAAAGGCAGAGGTTGTTCTTGAGACGTTGTTTGCGTTCGTGAGGGGTGAGAGGAGCCCTGCGAGTGGTCGTGGCATCGACGTCCATGGGAGTGGGGCCCTGGGTCGTGCCATTTGTGGTGATGCAGGTCGGCGGCAAAGCCGAGTTGCTGCATTGCTGAGAGTGTTGTGAGTGAGGCTTGGCGGTCGCCTTTGCTTCTTGACGACTTTGATGAAGACGGTTGTCGGCCTTGATAGCTTTGGCGGAGAGGTCGGCAACCGAGGTGGGGTCATCTTAGACCTGAGCATGTTGCGAACGTCGGGCTTGAGGCCGGCGTAGTACTGGGCCTGCAAAGCGGGATCATTCCAAGCAAGGAAAGCAGAGAGCTGAAAGAAGGTACTCGCATAGGCAGCAGCGGATCCGGTTTGAGTAAGGGCGCGCAACTTGTTGGTGATGGTGTGTTTGCGATTGGGGTCGCCGAGGTAGAGCTGGGCCTGTTTGAGGAAAGCAGGGAAGTCCTTGAGGAAGTGGGGGTGCTTCTCGTCAGCAAGTTTGATGTAGGGTTCAAAAACCTTGTAGGCACTGTTGCGGAGGAGGGAAATCATGAAAGCAATCTTCGCCTCATCCGTAGTGAAGAGAGCTGGGTTGCCATAGATGTAGAACTTGCACTGAGATACAAACGTAGAGTAAGCGGTCTTGTCCTTGCCATCATAGGCAGGCGGCTTCTCCAACGGTGATTTGGGCTTGGGAGTGTGCTGGAGGGTGTCGGTGAGCTTCTTGACGATGTTGAAGTTGTCCAAAACCGCTTGATAGGTCTGCTGTAGACCGTGGCCTTCGGCGTGGAGGCTGGCAATTTCAGCTTCGCGAGAGGCTAGGGCGGCGAGCGCGGCCTGGAGTTCTTTGATGGAGATAGGGTTGGAGGACATGGTGACGGAAGTCGGTAGAACTGGGGAACTCAAATCTTCTATCACGAAGGACAAAGATAGGAGGAACGAGCCAGACAAAGGGGCGAGGGACGAGGGACAAGTCGAGAGAGGTTCTAGGGACTTCTCAAGAGAGACAAGGACGAGGGACGAGTGCAAGGATGTGACCTTTGACGAGATTCGAGTTGCAGAAGGGAAAGAGAGAAGTAAGCTACGGAAAGGGGGAACTAGACCAGAGGAGTTGGGGACGAGGTGACGAGCTTGAGGAGGCGAGGCACGAGGATCACGTAATAGAGCTTGGTTGATGATCACGTAAGAGTTGGGGGCAAGAGGGTTGTGAGTGTGTAGTTGGAGGAGAAGAAAGCGGTGCAGGTGCCAAAGCGGGGAGAGGAGGTCCGAGGCGCGGGAAGGCCAAGGTCATGCGGATGACGAGAGTGCTGAGAGGCAGAACTTGGAGTGGCGAGCTTCCATTCATGACAAAACCCTCGGCTTCCGGCAAAAAGGATAGATGGGATTGTTCAGGCCCGGCCCCGAGCAACTGTCCGGCCTGTGGTCAAGGCAAACACTGGGTGGACAAGTGCCCGGACATGCGCACGTGCGCCAAGTACTTCAAGCTTAGGAACGCAATGAAGGAACTTCAAGGCACATCATCATCGCAGGCATCCGCGTTCGTGGCCACCAAGGAGGCATCCAAGGATCTTGACATGTCCTTCTTCTTGTCCCCCACATTTGTCAGCTTCGGAGCGCCAAACATCTTCCTGCATGACTCGGCGTCCACCTGCCACATTGTCAACGATGCTTCCTTCTTCAACGGCCCCCTAGCACCTACCTTGCACATACTGCAAGGTCTTGGGGGGACGGTGAACGCCTCGGGAGTCGGCTTGGTCAAACTTGTCTTGGACATTGGCACCGAGTTCACCCTCAACAACATGATTTACGCTCCCAAGAGCCCTGCAAACCTTGTCTCCGTCCGAGCCTTCGACCGCAAAGGGGTCCGCATCACCTTTGAACGCGGACAAGCCGAGCTTTGCACGCAGCAAGGGCGCATAGCCACAGCCTCCGCCATCACATCACGCGTCTACAAGCTCAACGTGTAAGGCGCGGCTCCACTAGCGCCTCACGACCGCCTCAAGCCACCCTGCGCGCGGCGCCATGGGCGCCTCTTGACCTTAGTCTTTGGAGTAGTCTTTCTTTGCCTGCAATTTACACCGTTTGATCCTTTCTGTTCGGACTCGGAATCAGTGAGGCTCAAGAGCGATCTCGTGCCTTTCACTTTTTTTTTGAAAACGACAAGTTGGCTGTACAACTCCGTCCTCACCCGACGTTAAACCCCGATCTTCGCAACGCCCCCGGCAACGCATGGTGCGAACCCGCTCAGCCGCTGCAAAGAAAAAACCGAACACGAACCCGACACAGACAGATACCGATACCGAAACAGATATGATACAGACAAGAACCGATAGCGATACAATACAGATACAAGACACCAGAACCGGTACAGATACCAAGATACCACTACCACAACACAAACGTGGCCCCCCTACCCCCACCCCTGCCCAGCCCCAAGAACACCAACCCGAACGCCGCCAAGACCAAGGAACGAATACAGCAATGTTGACCGGTACTTGTGACGGGCCGCCTCACACGGACAATGTAGCGCGGCGGGTCAAGCTTGAGCTGCCGACGCTGAATGCTGGTTTCAAATTGAGGGACGTGACACGTTGGCTGGCAGGCTGCGAAGACGCGATTGAGTCGGCGGAGTGGAATTACGGCGGCAAGATCGCTGCCGTGCACCTCATCCGCAAGGCTGGCTGCAAGATAGAGGGCAAAGGCGCGGACTGGTACATCGATTGCCGCAACAAAGTGAAGGCACTCAAGTTGTGGCCCGAGTTTGCCCAGGAGGTCAGGGCCCAATTTATCAACGAGAAGACCGGGCTGGAGGCAAAACATGCGTTCTACAATGCGCACCAAACAGGGACCCTCAGTGATTTTGTGGCAACGTTGATTGCAGCACGTGGCCAAGCGGGATCAATTGGCGGGACCCAGGTATTCTCGGACGAGCTCTTCAAGGATCATCTCCTACACCGCTGTGACGAGCTTCTTTACCTCCGCGCAACCGCCTCCCCGTTGTTCGATGTGGCCAAATTCACGATGAACCAACTTGTTGCGTATCTTCAGCCCTTGTGGGAAGCGATCACTCTTGAGCGCGCAACAACAGGGGTCCGACGCATGGGTTTGTGAAATGACCAAGTGCGCCAAGAACAGAACAACAGCGCAGCTCACCAGACGAGTGGTCGACCAATGGCTGGTTTGGACCGCACACCCAGGGACAAGGCTCTGCATGAGGGGCGCTGCTTCCACTGTGATGTTCACGGTCACATTGCGGCGGACTGTCCTTCCAAGCCAGGCACTTCATTGACACCTGCTCCCTCATGACCAACACCTGGACCGCGAATGGTTGCTGCAATCCGAGAGTACCAGGAGTCAGGGGACTCGACAGCATTTGTTGGCATCTCAAGTGACTCAGAAGAGGATGATGCCCGTTGGCTTGCATTCCAAACTGATAAGGAGGACGCTTGTTCGTTTGGATTAGAAGCTGGATGAGGGGATTGATTCAAGTTGGGGAGAGTGTAAGGCGCGGCTCCACTAGCGCCTCACGACCGCCTCAAGCCACCCTGCGCGCGGCGCCATGGGCGCCTCTTGACCTTAGTCTTTGGAGTAGTCTTCCTTCGCCTGCGATTTACACCGTTTGATCCTTTCTGTTTGGACTCGGAATCAGTGAGGCTCGAGAGCGATCTCGTGCCTTTCACAACACTTTGGTCCGAACTCCCAGCCCAGGTGCAATTCACACGCTTGTCACCACCAAGTCCCATGGGATCCCTTTACTTACCCTTCACCGTCGCTACGGTCATGCCTCTGTTCAGACACTTAAAAAACTGGCGGCCTCTGGCCAGGTGGAGGGTTTGGATTGGACCTATAGTGACCTTGAGTGTGTAGACTTCACCTGCAACGCGTGCCTTGCATCCAAAGCCCATCATTTGTCGTTCCCCCCTTTGTTGTTCCACGCCTCGGAGCCGCTAGCACTGGTCCACTCGGATGTCTTGTCCTTTCCAGAGGAGTCGTTCAGCCACAAACGGTACCTCGTCACATTCATCGACGACTTCTCGAGGAAAACTTGGGTCTACCCCATCGGGCACAAGAGCGAGGTCCTTCCGATGTTTAAGGACTGGCTTATGGAGACCGAAAACGAGACAGGTCGCAGGGTCAAAACGCTCCGCTCAGACAACGGGGGTGAATACGTCTCTACCGCCTTCAATGGTTTTTGCGTGGCTCGTGGGATCCGTCGCGAATTGACCATACCGTACACGCCCGAGCAAAACGGTCGAGCCGAGCGGCTCAACCAATCTATTGTGGAAGGCATCCTGGCTTTACTGATTGACTCGGGACTCCCACGTACGTGCTGGGACGAGGCTGCCAAGTGTTACATCCACACCAAGAACCTTTCGCCTCATGCGGCTCTCAAGGGAGGAGTACCAAATTGTTGCTGGTCAGGCGCCCCCCCCCCCCCGACCGTGGGAGCGCTTTGAGCATTTGGTTGTCGCGCCTGGGCCACCGTGCTGGCTCATCGTCGGGACAAACTCGATCCAAAAGGGATTCCGCTGGTTTTTGTGGGTTACAATTGACATGCGAAAGCCTGGCGCCTTCTCGATCCCTCCTCGATGCGCGTGAGTTTGAGCCGGAATGTGACATTCCTCAAAACCGAGTTCCCCTTTGTTGCCGTTCCCGCCCATGTCACACCGCCTTCCGTTCCGGGTTTCTATCCCCGTCCTCCACCTGCCAACGCTCCGGCAACGCCGTTACCTCCCTTGCTCGTCGAACCCACCCAGCCGCCTTCGCTCGACGACGATGCCACTTCTTTGATCCACCTGCCGCAGCGTCCTCCGGAACCAGCACCACCGGAACCAACTCCACTCGCCAAAGTCAAGCCCACTTGGGAGTACGGCAATGTTGCCAAGGTTGGTCCCGATCCAGGGAAGTACGGTGAAATCGACGCTTGGAACATCATTGCTGGCCCCTGGACTCTCCGCCAACTCGTTCCCACCCTCATCATGCGGGAAGACCTTGTTGGCGGACCTGATGGACCCACTCCCGCCTTCCAGGGCATGCTCCGTGCCTTTGCGTCCACCAAAGCCGGCTTTGCGGAGCACAACTTATCCGTTGTCCGAAATCCAGCCAATTGGGGCAATGTCATCCGATCGGGACAACAGGACACGTGGGGTGGCCCGGCACACGACGAATTCAATTCACTTCTCAACGAATATGAGGTGTTCAACGTCATTGACTCCTGTGAGCTCCTCGCGGGTGAGATCCTCTTACGGTCGGGCTGGGTGTTCCGAACTAAGCGCAACCAGCACGGGGACATCATCGATCACAAGGCTTGTCTCGTTGCCCACGGGTGTGCCCAACGCCCTGGCATCAACTTCGAGCAGAACTATGCCCCCGTCGTCAAGTTCACGTCCATTCGGGCTCGCCGCGGCCAACGGCTACCATGTCCATCAAGCCAATGTCAACAAGGCGTACCTCCACGGCAAACTTGACAAGCCTCTCTACATGTGCGTTCCACAAGGCATTGACATGCCTGGCAAGATCCTCAGGCTGTCCAAATCCATCTACGGACTTTGCCAAGCGGGCACCATCTGGAACGCGGAGATTGACTCAACTTTGTGCTCCCTTGGATATGTGCCCACCCGATCGGACATCTGCATCTACCGCCGCAAACACGACGGGCACTCTCATTACATTGCCTTGTACGTTGACGACTTGCTGTTGGTTGGACCCTCTACCGCCGAGATCGACAGGGTTCTCGACGTGTTGGAACTCGCATATGGTATCAAACGTCTCGGGCCTGCTAAATACATCCTCGGCATCCAAGTCAAACGGGGGCACAACGGGTCCATCACACTTTCCCAAGAACGCTACCTTCGAGATATCTTGGCCAGGTTCCAAGTCGCCGATGCCAAGCCGGCGAGCGTCCCCATGCAACCCGGTGTCGTCCTCGATTTCAAGAACTCGTCTGCTACCCCTGAGGATCGCACTTGCTACTTGCAGGCCATTGGTTCGTTGATGTACGCCGCGGTTGGCACTCGTCCGGACCTCGCTTTCATGGTCAGCTACCTCGCGCGCTTCTTGCAGCAACCCGGCCCGGAGCATTGGACAGCCATCAAGCACATCCTCCGCTACATCAAAGGCACACTGGACTTGGGGCTCACCTACCGCAAGACCAACCAACCGCTCCATGGCTACTCGGATGCAAACTGGGGAGCCTGCCTGACAACCTTGCGATCGACCATGGGCTACGCATTCATCTTGTCCGGAGCTGCCATTGCTTGGTGTTCCAAACGGGAGCACAGGGTCGCCAAGTCTACTACCGACGCGGAATACCTCTCTCTTTTGTACGCTAGCGGGGACACCATTCACCTGAGCGAACTCCTGAGCAAACTCGGCGCTCCGGTTCCCGGTCCAGTCGTGCTCTATGGTGACAACCAAGGTTCGCTTGCTCTGGCACAACACCCGACCAACCATCAGGGATCTTGTCACGTTCGCATCTTGGAACATTACGTCCGCGAGAGGGTTGCTGAGAAAGAGATTGAGGTCCGCTACATCGCCACTGGCAACATGTTTGCCAACATCTTCACCAAGGCCTTGGGTCCCAAGCCATTCATCTTCCATCGGACGAATTTGGGCTTACGAGGTGCAGTGGTATGACAGCACGGGGGGGTGTCAGAGTGTATATTGCTGTTTCATCCCACTTCTATTACCGATCACGATTAGTTACTAGTTGTTGAGATTAGTTGCCTCGCGCGGCTATTGCTTGCCTTGCGCGCTCCTACTCTGCGCTTCTCTTCTTTCTCCAACTGTCTTTACTATCATCCTTGGCTCTCGTACTAAACATATCTCGTGCCTCGGCTTTAGGTTCTAATACCCAAGATAAAGAGAGAAGTTGCGCGCGTGTATCGGACAACTAGCATATTGAAAAGCAATTGAGGCTGTTTCTCTTGGGCGACAAGCAGCCAATCTGTGACGGTCGCGGTCGGCGCCTTGGTGAAGCAGGAGCCCTTAGCTGGGTGGTGAGCTCGCCCAAAATGATGGCGTGGTTGATTGCCATCTTCAATACTCCGCCACGGTGAGCACAACTTGTCGACAAGAAGTCGGGTTTTTTGCCCGTTTTGTTGGTGGGGGATTTGCGGAGCGGCGTGTTAGATGTGCCGAAAAAGAACTTGAAGTGCCGGGCCGCTTGCGTTGGAATTTCGCCGGCCTGTTATGCAAAGTTGCAAGTCGCATGACAAAGCAGCAGCATGCGCTCCAACAAACGGTCAGTGTATGACCAATTCCGACGCACCATTGTACCGAGCTGATCAAACCAAGTGGTACTTGTTTCCCTGCTGGCACCTTTCCGTGACTCGGCGACGAAGGCCTGCTTCAGCTGCGCGATGTCCCTTGCCCTCTTCACCCAGGCCGAGTTCCTCTCCCTCTCCGCCTGGTCCGGATCCCTCTCCCTCTTTGACCTCTTCGACTCCCTCTTCGAATCAAGGTCTTCCCCGGCCAGATTTGTTGAAGTAAATTACTCTTGCCTTAAATCCGCACTACGCGCGTCTCCACTTTATATTAGTCGCGCGCGCGATTCGCGTCTTTGTCTCCTCTTCTTCACTTGATTACGAACTCATTGGCTCGTCCCTGCCGCCAACTCGTTCAGCACATCGCTGTTCAGTTTCAATAAGATTCGCCGCGACCTTTTCCAATTCTCCGAACCAGGCTCCACCGGCGTTGAGTGTTTCGTTTTGGTGAAGCATACGGAGATCGCTGATGAATTCTCCCAAAGACGTTTCCCGCACGCTTCCTTCCCCGTACGACTGGGCCTTCTCCTCTGGAGTGCGAATGAAATCCTATTGGTCCGAGCTTTCGGAAATGGGAAAGAGCGGGGACAATGGGCGCTCTGGACGCTCCGACTCGAGGCTTGGGTCGGCACTCGATCGATCTCGCGCTGTCGCAACGCCTGGCAATTGCCGCGCGGTCCAAAGGCAGTGCACCACGTGCCT
Source organism: Microbotryum lychnidis-dioicae p1A1 Lamole (assembly GCA_001244265.2). Classification (NCBI taxonomy): domain Eukaryota; kingdom Fungi; phylum Basidiomycota; class Microbotryomycetes; order Microbotryales; family Microbotryaceae; genus Microbotryum; species Microbotryum lychnidis-dioicae. The sequence continues at coordinate 1,675,089 of CDLV01000005.1, forward strand.
GATGCACATCAGCCGACTTGATCTTGGTTACGGGTGACACGCATAAGGAGGGATCATCATAATGAAAGAGTCTCACATTTACAAGGCGACCGCCGATTCGAAGCCATTCCAAAGCTGTCAATGGGACCAACGGCGCCTCCGAATCTCCGAGTCGCAAACTGGTGGAAGTAGGCAATACATTGGAGGTGGTGCGAGCGACATTGTGCTGCGCAGCTTGAGCTTTGCTTTAGATTGATACAAGACCGCTCATAGCTGAAGTGTGAGGTTGGGGGGCCGACCGAATCGCTGTGCGGGATCCGAAGCCACTAGGCGAGACTCGGAGCGAGGGGAGTTCGAGTCGAGCCGTTGGGAGAGGGGCGTGCAGATCGTCCTCCAGTCGGTCGAAAGCTCCTCGGCCGTCGACGTCACATGTGACTCTATCTCGTGAGTCGCCATCCATATCATCGGGTTCCTCATTAGATGGAGCACATCTCCCTTAGATGAATAGATCAGCTCCCGGGGGCTCTCTTGAATATCTTTGGACGTTTTAGAGGTTTAAACTTTTTTTGTGTACAGACTCTAGATCTCGTGGTTTCCCCTAATAACGAGTTTCATGCTCTCTTAGCGAGGACATCTCATTTCTGCCGCACGGCTCGGCCCTATCGACTGCAGTGAGTCCCACGCAATGGTTACACACGCTACACACAATCCTTGCCCCCCCCCCGTGCCAAATTTTGACAGGACTTCAACAAAATCATGTGACAAATCAACCTCGAATTAGAACCATGTAACCTGTGCTAGATGGGTTTCCCGATCAATCGCGGACTCGGAATCGGTTGTGAGAGGTCGAAGGAGGCCTCGGTAGACTTCTCGCCAGCGCCTGCCGCAACTCCGCACCTCACTAGTACTCATCGAAGATCGAACATGGCGCCCACGAAACGACCTCACCCGGGCAGAGCTACGCCCATGGAGCATCCAATCAAGCATGTCCGCGCCTTGACATCACCTCCACTGTCGCATCATTCGTCATCATCACGAACGACACTACGCGCGACACTGCGCGCGGCACCACATGCACACTCGACAGCACAGACCACAGAGCAGATCACAGCACCATCAAATTCGACGTCTTCGTCATTTTCGTCACGCAAATGCGCGACTACCGATGTCGTTCCGCCGGTTGACGCGTTCAGGCCAGAGAGACTGGGTCTTGCTGTGTGTCGCACGCGCGGCCAGGGCGAGCCGAGTCACGTGTGACAACGAGACGGAACTCGAGGGCTGACCCGGCTTTTGCGATCATAATCCTCCATGATGGACAGTGCACCCCACACAGATTGCCTACAGTATCAACCTCGGTCATGTCAACGCGTTCAAGTTTCCGATCGTCCGCGTTCAACCCGGTGATGCCGGTCGCCGAGGCTCTACGGGAGGGTTCCTGGAAGGACGCCGACCAAACCCTGCTTTGCAACGAGATTCTCCCGCGCGTCCTACTCTACTCGACTAAAGATTTGATTGAGGAGATGTTTGACGTACCAAGGACCCACTTTGAGCTGATGTGGCACCGTGCTGGCCTGTCGGGACTCGCGCAAGACGCGCAAGGGTCGCTCCTAGATCGCTTTCGAAAAGAGCAGGAACTTCAAGCATCTACCGGCGCGGCCAAGAAAGATTCGGTGATGACGGCGAGCTGGGTGGAGGATGTTGCGCAGCATGTGAGTCGAAGCTGCAGTCAACCTCGAGCACAGTGGGGGCACCTATGTCCTCACAGTGCCACGGTCACGACAAGCGACCACACGAGTTCAAACTCTCGGTCGCCGCGGCTCAGCGCCCCTATCAAAACGGGGTGTACGACAAGGTTAGCGACTACGACAAACATACTGCTGTGTCTGATCTTCCCCTGACTACGACACCTTTCTTGGCCTGTGCAAGAGATGCTCCCACATCAACATCCGGCGCAATGTTCTGGAACCGAGCCATGGTCCCGCTCGCGGTCGGCCTCTCCCCGCGGCTTCCTACATGGGACGACGTGGGTGACGAGGCGCATGCGCCTGAGCTGGTCAAGGTCGTGTTAGATCTCGTCAAACACGTTCTTGCGCAACCGAGTCGACTGTTTGCGCCGGGCTTAGCGATCAACGAGACTGTGGCGTACTTGGTTGTGCTCGACCACGAGACGTGTTGAATCGCGACCATCTCGGACTGCTGGCAGAGGGGCTTCGGCGAGCTTGCGGCGGTGCTCTCGGTCCTGCTCGACCTTGACGTCTACTCGGCGGGGTTTCCCTCTTTCCTGCGCTACAAGTGCTTGCCTTCGAGTGGGATCACGGCAGTTTCGCTGCTCGCGTCAGTCTTTGACTCATCGGCGGGACGCTCCGTCCAGTTAGAGGAGGAGGAGCCGATCGCACTCTTGTCCGGCCCGGCTGGTAAACGGGGTTCGGTCTTCTCCCGGAGCACGGCGGTGTTTCATCTCACACGTCCCAGTTTGCAACGGGAAAGTGGAGATTCTGTAGCGCCATTGGGATTTCGTTCGTGTTTAAGATGAGCTTCGTCAGCCCAAGTACTGCGAACGTCAAGCTCGATATGCTCACACAGATCACCAAGGCGCTCGACGGCGGAACACTGCCGCCGAAGGTCGCGCAGCATCTCGCTCTGCTTGAACTCGCCCAGTCACTCTCGCCTCATAAGTCGCAGGTTGAGGACGCTCGCCTACCCCGTCCACCAGCCCCGCCACAGGATAAGTTCTTGCTATTTTGGCCACCCCACTCCGAGGTGTCTCGACGCACGCTCGAGCTGCTCGTACTGCGCAACCCAACACCGCTGCCTGTGCCACTCGTCGATTTCGCGCGACCACTCGAGCCAAAACCGCTACCGCTACCGCTACCGCACATTCCACAAGTCTTTGATCAACTTCTCACCGTCCTGGCGATTTTGGCCGAGCGCAACTTCCACCATCGTGATTTGTCTGTGGGCCACATCCTGCACTACCAAGGGCATCTCGTGCTGGTCGACTGGAGCGCAGGGATCAGGGCACCCCTCTCGGACTCGGTGCTAGTAGGCGCAGAAGAGTCGTCGGGGTACCTGAAAGGATCGCCCGAGTCGGCTCCTCTGAATTGGCTTGAATCGAACAACGGCGTGGGTGCTTGCCCTCCGATCCCCTACCAGCCCGCGCACGCGCTGGAGTCGACCATCTACTGCCTGCTCGTGGTTTTGGCACATCGCATTGCGGCCCAAGAAGAGATTTGGCGCACCTTGCGCCTTCAACGCCGACGTGAAGAACGCGAAAGTCCGATCGATTATTTCTATTTGCGCTGCATGGTTTGGGAGCATGGCCCTTCGCCGTTCCAACGTCATCTTGTGAGACGAAGGCAGCTCCTCGCGGCGATCCGCGGCGAGGACGCCGCTCTCGGAGACCTGGTCGACGTTGTGACGGAGGAATGGCCTTTATGGCCTTTTATGAGGTCAATTGACAACGGTGGTAAGGCTTTGTGGGCAGCGATTTATCTCAAATTCCATGCTTTTGGTGGTAATGCGCAGTAGAGGCTGTCTTGCCCAGCCTTCGTAAGCGGCACATCTAATCCTGCAACTCAGCTTTCTTTTCCTTCCTTTTGTGCAATGAGAACCGTTTCTACTCAAGAGCGTGTCCTGGGACAATCGTACGAGGCTCAAATTCGCTCGCATCAAATACGAGAAATGTGTGTCACTTCGGGCATCATCGAGTCTGAAAACGCAAATTGCGAAAAACAAAGGGCATTCCGAGGGAGGTCGACGCGAAGTCGAAAGTGCCCTCGACGACTGAAGTACAAGGGAGATGAAGTCGCATCGCATCAGATGCATAATAGAAGCATGCAAGTAAGCATACAAGTAACGTGCTACAAATGACAATTTTTATCCCGCTCCTGCCAAGCATGCACATCGTGAACATTGCTGCTCTGGCGCTGGCGTTGGTGGTGCCCCGGGGGTTCAAGTTAACCTTGCTCGCCTGTTTGTTGTTATGCTGCATTGCTGCCGTGATGACAAGGAAACAGCACCCAAGCATTCAAAGGATCGAAACAAGTGATCACTTGTCCCAATCTTGATACCAAGCTTGACATGTCATCGATAGGAACAACATGACGCACGTTCGGCATGTCGACTCGGAGTGCGCTGCAATTTGGACCTTTGAGATTATTGAAGGCACTTTCGACGTTTCTGCCTACTTCGAAACGGGTTCTTTTTTTGGTTGATTTTATTCCGGTCGTTACAATGCTTCCGACCGACACAGGGGTGTCTGCATTAGTGGACTCCTTCCCAGCCTTCCCTAACAGAGTCCCGCCGACAGTACTCCAACTGAGTCCCCCGCGCCGGCGTTTCCCGCCGAGTTGCTCGCCATACGTCGCCTTCACGCCACATCCCAGGACCGTCTCGATCCGATCCCGTGGAAGATAGCGGACCGTACGTGGTGTCTACTTCACTTGGCCACCTCGTGCAGTCTATTCTCCGGTGAGGGGTGCTCAGTGCTATCACGCAATCGATTTGGTATGTTCTGCATCTCCATCTGGGCTGTTTGCCGAGGAGACGTGCTTCCTTTGCCGTGCCGAACCGCCGGACGGACGTGCAGCCCGAGCAAGCGAGCCGGACTCTGACTCACCCTGGGTTTGTTTCTTGCCCAGTCTAAACCAGAGGTGTTTCCTGGTGCTCATCTGGAGGAAGAGGCTGTCGTTGCTTGTCACCTCCTCCTCGACCACAGGCACGAATCACTCCGTCTGCAGACGAACACGATCTCGACCTCGAACACGGTCAACTCGAGCGCCGCCAGCAGTGGACGTACGTCGCTGTCGTACGATCTTCAGCCGACACTTCAACTTCCGTATCCGCCACAGCAGCGGCTCCCATTACTTTAGTGACTGGATTCGATACAGCGCCAGTGCCTGAGACTGTGGGTCGTACCTTACTTGACGCTACGTCCACCTCGCCGTTATCGCCCCGCGCTCCGCTATCGTCCTCGACATCGTCATCATCGTCATCGCTCGAGCCACAGCGCAGGAATAACAACTCCCCTTCGACTGTACGCATCACCGTCAGCCTTCCTCTCGGTCGCAACTTCATCTCGCTCACTCGGAGTGCCAACCCGACCGATCTTGTCGTCATGCAACCGTCCAATGAGGACAGCCTCATCAGTGCCGCCTCGCGTCAGCTTCCCTCGATCGTCTCGCTCGGCTCGATCGGAACGCGACGCGTGTCCGGCCATGCGACCCCACCGAGTACAGCCAGTGGATCTAACCGCTTGCCTGTCATCAACCGCAGACGATCAACGGCCGCGGCCAAGGCTACCTACTCCAAGCCGTTCCCGATCCCGACCTATCTCAGGCACTCGAGCTTTGCCGATCGATTCTTCACGACCCCCACCTTGGCCGAATCGAGCTGGCTCAATCCGACATCGGCCACGACGATCACCACCGCCGGGGCTGGCAAAACCACGACAAGTCCAACTTTAATCGGTCCTTCACCAGCCTATTCTGGCGATGGCGATTTCGAGCTGAGGTCGTCATCTGTGCCGTCCTCAACCACGATGGCAACTCCCAAGCTGAGCGAAGGACTATTGGGCAACATCACCGCCGGTTCGGCCACAGCGGCAAGGATCCTGCTTCCGACTTGCTTCGATGACAACGACAAGTGCGCCTTGATTGATCTCTCATCAGATGGGCTCACCGTTTCCTTTTCGGGCTCGGCCAAGTACGGCGACCGAGATGCAGCAGCCGTTCGAACAAATAGACCGATCCCGCCCCAGACCGCGGTGTATTACTTTGAGGTCATCATACTCGACAAAGGCGCACAGGGTTACATCGGCATAGGATTTTCACATCGCAACGTCTCCTTGTCACGTTTACCGGGTTGGGAGGACCACTCGTGGGGCTACCACGGCGACGATGGCCGCGCTTTCTGCTGCCTCGGGACGGGTGAGCCGTACGGCCCTACATTTACGACGGGGGACGTCATCGGCTGTGGAATTGACTGGACGGGCATGGCTCCTCAATCGATGAAAGAGAGGCATCGGCCTAAGGATGCCGACAAGAAGGGTGGCGGGCGGGCGTTCTTTACAAAGAATGGCGAGTTCCTAGGTCAGTGTGCGGATGGGTGCAATATGTACGGACTCCGGTTCGTTGATGTGCAGATTGCTTATAAATCGTGTATCGTACTCTGCACACGACAGGATACGCCTTTTCCAATCTACATGGATTTCTATATCCGAGCGTCGGACTACGGACACCGGGAGAAATCGTCAAAGCCAATTTCGGAGCTGAACCCTTTCGGTTTGATATTGACGCGTTAGTACAAGTGAGCCAAGGTCTACTTTTTCTCACTTCTGGTATGATCCTGCTAACAACTTTCACCATCGTCCACTAGGAGCGCAAAGGTGCGATCGGCGAGTCCATCGAGCGCACGGAAGTCCCATCAGCCCTCTTTCTACCCTCCCCGAAACCTGCGATCCCATCCCTCTTACCTGCATCATCAAGTCAGCGAGTACACGAGACGCTCGAAGCCTTGTTATTGGCGTACTTTGTGCACCATGGATACTCCGAAACGGCCCAGGCTTTGCAGACTCAAATGACGCGGGATCGGATCGAGCGGGTACGGGGCCTGATACCGGGCGCCTCGGCTCAGTACGGCGAAACAAACGACACCTCGTCCTCATATACAACAATGGCTGCGAACGACTCTGACTTGCGAGGCCAAATCCGCTCTGCCATCCTGGAAGGCAACCCGACCCTCGCCATCACGCTCGCTCAACGCCATTACCCGGGTGTCGTTGATGGCTCGCAGTTTCCCCTCGAAAGTGACTTTGACCCCGAAGGGGGAATGCTCTTTCAACTGCGCACGCGTGAATTTGTCGAGCTAAGCGCCAAGATCAATTCACCCTCCCCGTCCCCGTCCTCCTCCATGTCAGACGATTCCGACCTCGAAGAACTTTTTGCCCTCGGTCGTCAGCTCGACGCGCAATACAGTAGCGATCCTCGACCGCATGTCCAGGCAACACTGAAACAGACCTTCGCCCTTTTGGCCTACGCTTCGCCTTCCCTGATGACCTCCCCTCAAATCCGCTACCTCTACTCGTCCGAGGCTCGCCAAGCCCTAGCGGACCAAGTCAACTCGCGCATCCTTATCAGTCAGAAACTGCCGCCCAAGCCCGAGCTCGAGTCACTCTATCGGCACACGGCCGCGGTCATTGATCTGTTGGGGAGGGAAGGTCATGGTGCGGCGGCGTTGGTGCATATCAAGAAGGAGTTGTTGCCCTAACGCCTTCCGGCGCGGCGAGGATTCGATCGAATTTATATACGTGGGATCAAATTGCTTTCCTCTGTGCGTTGACTGTTGATCTCCGAACACAATTGGTTGTTGTAAGGGATATTTGTTGTTCGCTCGATACTATGAAGCTTTGTCGATGAATGCTCTGGATGGTCGGAACACGCCCATTCTTTGCCCGAACTGTGGGAAGTAATTACTGCGACGATTCGTTTAAATTGCATATTTCATGAACCGAGACAACGAAAGAGAAAAGAGATCATTCAGCCCCAGACAACAACTGCTTGAACTCGCTCGCGTGCTTGCCCGCCAAGACCTCGCCCTCCACGAACTGCGCAAACTTGGGTGCGGCGCCGGTAACACCCGCACTACTCGCAGTGGCGCCACCACTGGCGTTCGTCGTAGTGCCGAGGGTGATCCTTCGGTGCAATGCAGCAATGCAGCGCAAGGTTGATTTTTGCAGTTCGGCCAGACGTTCAGTCTCTTGCTTGACGGCCGAGTCCTTGAGGACCATGTCGAGCGTCGCCTTAAACGCGGGCACGCATTCGTCGAGGCCTGATCCAGCACACAAAAAGCTTGCGTTAGTTTGAAACGCCTGGAAAACGAGATTTTGCGACATGGAATTTACGCTGAGCCACCGCAATCGGCGCGACCATCGCCAACTTGACCAACATAAGGTAGCACAACTTTTTAACGTCTTCCTCGTCGGTCAAACCCCGTACGACATGACCGAGGTACTCGTGCAGATCGGCGTCCTTGATGCACTCGTCGAGCAAAGTGTGCATGCATTCGTACGCGGTCTTGCGGAGATCCAAGCCGTCGTCGACCTTGTGCTTGAACGGGCCCATTTCGACGATACGGATCAGAGCCTCGTTCACGACGGTCTGTTGGTACAGCTCCGGCAGCAAGGTCGATAGGTGTTCACGAACGAGATGAGGCTTGTTGTGCGCCGCGGATGAGAGCGACGAGAGCGCCAATCGTCGAACACCGAGATCGGGGTCATGGATCAACTTGAAGAAGTCGACAATGAGAGGCGCGAGCAACAAGTCGTACGAGCTCGACTCGTTGGTAAAGGTGAAGCGAATTGCAGCAATGACGGTAGCGCGCGTGTCCTTGGACTCGGCGTTGAGGCGCGATTGCAACTGCGGCAAGCACTTGGCCGGGTTCATAACGGTGAGCTTGCCGAGGCAGTCGGCCCCGACGTTGCGAGCGCCTTCGTCGGACGATGCCGAGTTGTCAAACAAGGGGGTCCACAGGGCATCCGAGATCGAAGCCAGTGCTTCAGGCGACGAGTGAACAATGACCTCCTTTAACGACTGCAAGGCGAGGTACCGCTTCTTGTCGCCCGACTCGATCGCCTCAAGCAGTGCGGGAAGGTAAACGGTCGTGTTGCCAACAGCGATATTTCCGGCCGCATAAGCAGCTGCGCGACGAACTTCCTCCGAACCATTCCCAAAGTGCTTGACGACGTTGGGGAACACTTCAACCCTACTAGCTTCAAGATCAACGGATCGGCCAATCTCACCAAGCGAGAGAAAAGCCAGCACTTGGGCTGGGGTTGACGATTGGGGCGAAGCGATGACGTCGCTGTACTGAGCAATGAGCCCCGAAGCGATTGAAGGCACCTCACGAACGACGATACCGATGCTACGACTCGCAGTGGAGAGCGTCGAGCCACTGTTACTCGCCTCGCCGGATGTTGAAGGCTTGGTGGGAGCCTCGATCGCGGCCTTGCTGATCGTCTGCACCAGTGGTAGAGGGTCGGCACCTGCGCGAACGTACGCTTCGAATACCTCAAGCAATGCATCGAGAGCGGGGCCGTGCTGCAGAAGAGGCGATTGCACGAGCTCGATCAAGCGAGGTAGAACCGAGGCCTCAACATCGTTTAGAACAGCGACCGGATCTGTGACCAAAAGAGCGGCGAGCGTTTGAAGGGTGAGAGGGAGGAGGTTGATGTCGGTGTCGTTGACGAGCGGCTGCAGCTCGATGAGCACGGCCGAAGACGTCTCGCTGGGGAGCGGGCTGCCCGGAGCACTCGCTCGTCCAAGCAACACCACGAGGCTTTGGAACGATGCGACCTTAAGCGGTCGGTGAATCTTGCGCAGAAGCATCGAAATGTCGACGAGGCACTCATTGATCCAGGTATCAAACTTGTCACCCTTGCACACCGGAGATTCAGCGACCTCACCGATAACCTTGACGGCAACGAGGCGGGACACCTCATTCTGCAAGCGAGCTCGGAGAAATTCGAGCGACGTGTCAAAGTCGTTTGAGAGAAGGTCACCAGCATGGTACAGCAAGGCGCCGAGACACACGATCCCTTTGGCTTTGACCTCTTCGTCGGCATCGGGGCTGGCAAGTCGCTTCATGGTCGCGTCGTAGATGGCAGTGAGATCGGGTGCGACCGAGGCGGGCACGGGCGTGGAAGAGGGTATCGGACAGAGAACCTTGACGAGCGCCGTCGACGCAACGAAAGCCTCGGCAGCGATCTTGTTGAACTTGTCCTGGATCGTCGCGACGTGCAAAGGGACCAGCTTCGACAGCTCGTCACTGAATGACTTGGCGGGATGTGTCCGGTAGAAGAGCGCGAGGAAGGAGAGCACTTCAATCTTGAGCTGCGTCGCCGCGCCCGACAATCCACTGTCGGACGTTTTGAGCGCCACCTCCACGCGTGCCACGAGCTGTGTGATCTGCGACTCGACGCCTCCGTCGAGAACGGCGATGAGCTCGTGGAGCAAGGCGAAGCCAGCCTGGCGAATCGGAAGCGATTTGAAGTTCAATTGCTTGATGATGGACTTGGCGATAATCGGCGTCTGGGAACTCAGCTGGGCAATCGGGCCTTCTTCGGTGTCCATCTGGTCCGAGCTCCTCTTACGCTTCAGTCGGCCCATCGGGCTCACAGCACCACTCGAGAAGCTCGAAGGACCGGAAGACCGACCCCAGACTTTGGTGTGGGCCAGCAAAGCCGTGTACGTCCCCCACACCTCGACCTTGACGGTTTCTTCGCGTTCACTGAACCGAGCGATGAGGGCAGGCGAGATGGTGTGGTAGAACGACGAGAGCAGATCGGCGCGAGTCTGGATGCAAGCCGTGAGAAGTTTAGTCGCTGATCGGCGAACCTTCCACGAGGTGTCGTCGTCGTCAGAGTATCTGCACGAAAAGCGAAAGGACATAGGTCAGTTCTCAGGCCCGCTACAGAGTAGTTTCCGGTACTTACTCGTCGCCAAAGTCCTCATCGTCTTCGTCCTCTTCACCGTCATCGGAGGCAGCGCCCATCTCGACATCGTCATCCTCGTCATCCCCGGCCGAGTAGTTGGGGTCGTGTTTGAGCCATCGAGTACCTGCATCGACAATGGCCGAGAAATGGGAAGCGATGTCGGTGGGGCACTTGAGCACAAGCAACTCGAGACTTTGCAGAGCGCTTTCGCGCAGATCATCGTCGTCGTGGTCGAGCGTAGCCAGGACGAGGGGAACGAGGTTCGAGGCTTTCCTGCCCATCTTGCTCGGTGCGGCGCGTGCGAGCGAACCGACGAGTAGGACCGAGGTCTTGAGCGATTCGGTGTCGGACGTGTGCAGTGCCTTGGTGATGGTCGAATTGACGAGACTATCAAACACTATGGAATCGTTGGTCGTCGACACGAGCGTCGACAGGGTCGCAACGGCTCGCTTTCGCAGCGCGGGTCGTGAATGCTTGAGCAGCGGCACGGTCGCCTTGAGTGAAGCGTTTTGGATGTTGGGCAGGTTGCGAACACTGGACTCGAAACGGGAAAGGATGTCGGACAAAAGCTCAAGAGAGTCAAGGAGCAACTCGGACGAGGAAGCCGTCTGAAAGTTTCGACACAAGAAAACGACATGTGAGCTCAGTCAACTCTTATGTGGAGCTCCAAATGTGGGGGCGTTCGACTCACGTTCTGGAGCTGGGCGATGACCTTGGGAGCCAGTTTGGAGCAGCATGTTGTCGCAAGCGGTGTTCCGGGTACGACTGATGCAACGACCGTCTTGAGGCCTGTCCGAGGTAGTACAAGTCAAGGTCAGTCGAGGAGATTCTGCAGCTCCGCACTCTTTGTTGCAGGAGGCGACCTACCCAGGCTGGCGATATCACGCACGCCCTCATCCTTGCTGGCGGCAAAGTCGGTCAAGCGGGTGATGATGGTCTGCACCCTCGCATCGGATACTCGACCGCACAAAGCAGCGAGTCTGGTAAGAGCGGGTGAAGCGTGTGCGCACGATGTCCAATGTCAATCGAGCTGCTACTCTTCGCGGAGAGGGCACACAACACACGCAGCGCTACGCTCGACTCACGCCTTGACGGCCAGATTCTTGACTTCTCCATTGAGATCGTTCGTGAGGGTGAGGATCTGTTCCACGGTCGAATGCTCCGTTTGGTCGTCGAGGCCAAAGGTGTCACGCGACCGGTTGATCTCCGAAATCAGATCGTTCAGCGCCATGAACCTGCGACAGCGACAGCAACACTTATGGGCAAGCTCGTCGATGACAATACCAGACACTTTGACGCGTCACTAACCTTAGATCAGCATCTGGGTTACGCATCTGTGCAGCCGAAGATTAGAGAGGCAGACAAGGTGGAGCACATTGCACGTCAGTCAGCGTCCCATTAGCCCGTTTCGGTAGCCATCCATTGCCCCGGCACGCACCTTGGTCACCAGACCCTGAACGGCATAGCTGTTCTTGGCTGTGTAGAGCATTGAAAGCGGCACAACGTGAGAGCAGGGGTCGTATCAGCAGCGTCATCGCATCGAGTAAAGTGGAGGCGAGCTGATAGATTCACTGCTACAGACGCCGGCGCACGAGCACTATAATACAAGCAAAGACTCACCTGACATGACGAACAGTAGCTCTCGCTCTTTTCAAGTGGACAGTCTCAAGGTGGCTGAGCGAAACAGCGTTGACGTGTGGACGAGAGCGCGCGAGAGAGCTGAGCTCGACTGAGGCCTGAGGCACCACGTCGCGAACAACCAACTAAAATTGACTTTTAGCGCGTCGAACCCGTTTCACGTCTCAGCAGTGCAAATCGTTGCCTGATTGCCTCTGCACACGGAGAGATCCGGACGATCCACTGCATGACCTGGGAGATAAAGCAAGACCGATAATCTCGAGGAACAAGTGGCTGAAGGTAGAAATATAACCTGGCAGTTGCCTCAAAACGCTAATCACTCGGTCCATATAGTGTCAAACTCGTGAACAAAACTCAAGCATCTACTGCGCGTCATCATTATCCTTCCACAGCGAGAGCGTTGTCAACAAGAGTGGAACTTTGCGTGGGCCCCTTCCGATAAGTCTTAAAACCCTTTGGCATTTCATAGCTACAGGGGCCATCCTTTGTCGCATGGTCCACCAAGTCTCCGAGTCGGGCATTGTCCTTGCGGAGGATTGCAAGAAGCTTCAAGTTCGCTCGTCCCGATCGCTATAAACGTTCCTACGATCGGCCACCCTTCCGAAGCATGTCTTGTATGAAGAAGTGAACGTATTTTTGTGTCGCACCGTGTAGTCTCGCGTATCGGTGCTGAACGAGTGGGAGAGCTCTCTGGAGGATTCGACGTGCGCATCGCTTTTCGGCTTTTGCTGCAAGAGTTTGACGCTGAGGACTTTAGCGCGCGCGACTTCAACACCCGCAGCCGTAAGCCGTGCCCGCACGCAGGCCTCTCGCTGTAAGCCGTGCCCGCACGCAGGCCTCCCGCAGTAAGCCGTGCTCGCACGCCTGCCTCGAGCATAAGCCTTGGCCCGTAAGCCGCACCCGCGCAGGAATCTCCCCAAGCACGCTCCCGCCGCACTGGGTCAGTTCCGCACTGCCTGCTGTTGCCGTACCAGTATTCGCTGCGTACCTTTGCCACCTCCTGCCAAGGTTGGTTGCCGTCCTAGATCTCTTCCTGCCCTCACGCCTTCTGGCTGACAGGTTCCGAGCATCTCACAGGACCTCCCCAGCGATACAAACACGCAACTGCCTCCCAGTCTTCTGCCCTGCCAGACTACGACGGACAGCTGCCCACTGCGTACGCCTCTTCTTCTCAACCTTCCTTGTTGGATTGTTGACTGACTGTTCATACCCTGTATGCAGCCGTTTCTGCCCTACACCTGCCAGTGTAGCCGCACCTTATTTTCCTGAGTACCGAGTCACGCTCCCGGAGCTAAGGTACATCACTCCCCCGCATCAGGCTCTACCTTTTGGTACTCCTGCTCACAACTGTCCTTGTTGGGCATGTTGGCTTACTTGGCTACCTTGCGCTACAGACTACACTTGCCACCCAACGTGCCAGCGTTCAGGGTCGGTTTCCTTCTTTCAAGTGTGTCACGCTTTCCAAGCAAAGGTATGCCAAGCCTCCCAGTCTTTGCAGTATTTCTGAGTACTAATAGCATCCACGCTTTCCAAGCAAAGTGTCCTATTTTTGAGCTCCTCCCACCCACCCTAAAAATAAAATAAAATAACCTTTTTGGTATCTTTTCTCTCTTTTATTATCTCTCTTCTGATCTCTGGGTCTCTTGTCTTGTGGGTACTTTCTTTCAACCCATTCCGTTTGTTACGGGATGCCGGGTTTCATGCCTGATACTGCAACTCGACTCAAATCCCGCTACCTAGCCGCGCTTCTACGAAAGAGTCGAAGGGGACGCGGGCGCGACTTGGGGTTGAAACGGAGTGGACCACCCATCGGTGGGTTTTTTTCAGACTTGTATAACCCGGACTCCCGTAAATTGCCATACGGGCTCATAGGGCAAAGGCTCCCCCTTATGCTTTTCATAATCGGAATTAGGTTAATCCCGCGAATAGCAGGGCACTTTGGTCCCGAGGATGGCAACTCTGGTCCACATCGGAGGCGACTCTGGTCCCACATCGGAGGCGACTTTGGGATCACATCGGTGCGGACTTTGGGATCACATCCGAGGTCATTCTTGTACCACGTTCATGGGGACTTTGTTACCACATAGTGTAGACGCCTGTAGCTCTTGCAATGTGTGATGTATCACTCTGGGAACAGTATTTTGATGCATGTACAGGTCTATAGTACTTCTGGCCGGTGAGACAAGGCGGACAATGCAGTAGTTGCTACATCGAGGTTCTGCCCCGCTTGGCCTCTCCGCGCCCGTGGTGTCAGCAGCGGTCCGGCGCCCGAACCGCCAAGGTCGGCACTCCCGAACGTGATTGCGCCGACTCGGATTAGACCAGAATTGGCACCGGTCCCTCGCTTCTCTCATCCATGAAGAACAGTTCATAGAGATCGAGCGAAGATACAGACTCTAATAAGTCACGCTTCGACATCGGCAGACTTTTGCTTGTATGATCATTGCAGTTGAACGATCCGATCTCTTTTGCAGGCCCCCGAGCAACGACGGCCATCCGCAGAACCTCCATAACAGGTCGACCTTCGCGGGTTGACTCCAAGCTTCTAGAAGAGTGATGGGCAGTTCTGGACTTCATCAGATCCCTACTGCTACGTCTGACGGCTGTTGATGATGAGTAGACGCGGGCGCCTTACCGTAAGGTCGCTCGACGACAGCGAGACAGCATTCATATTTGCGTGGAGCCCAATCATGCGTCTGTTGGTATACCTCACGAATAAGAGTTAGTTCGATCACAGGACGAAACAAAACGCAGCGCAGCACGCAGCTTCGACACACCTCTTTAGCTATGAACCTTGGGAGCTCCAGGACAGGGAGATTGCTTACAAATTTCCAGTCGGATTTCTGCTTGCGAGGAACGAGCGGCCTGAGACGGAGTTCGTTGTGCTCTGCAGTGGTGAAGATGATGTTTGAGAGAAATGCCTCCGCGCTTCGTGTTCGACAGTTCGTCCGTCTGCGTTCCGCCGAGAGAGCTCGCAGGTATACCGGTCCAAATCTTCTTGTCTTTCCGAGCCAGGAGTGGTGCGGAGACGACGTTGTCAGGTAATGCCTCCTCTGATCTGTCTTCTTCGACTCCGTAGTATGAATCGCTTGTCGAATCCTCTTCGGAGTCGCTGGAACAGTTCTTGCGAGAGTTCGAAAACCCCGAGGCTGAGGAGGTGCGAGACATCGAGGACTTGGGGGGGACCGCGACCAAAGCTGCCGAGAGTTTCGAGTCATCCTCATCCTCATATGAATCCGATTCATCATCTGATAGGTATGGCTCTGGCGAGCTTTGTTGTCGCAGCGCAATGGGTGGGCGGTCCCCTTTGTATTTGACTTGCAGTTGGTTCATCGCTTAAGTTGTTGACATGAGCGTACTTGGCGTCGTCTAGAAGGTACCCCATCCAGGCGTTGTTGTGCTCGAAATGGACGAACTATCCGCTCAACAAGGAAGGAAATGAGTGCTTTGTGTGAGGATTGTATGTGTACGAGTAGGCGAGTGGGGTGTAAAGACGAGGAGCGTACGAAGCTTCAATGAGGTTTTTTTTTGGTTTTTTTTTTTTTGCTTGCTTCAGGCCGAGCGGCATTCGTGAGCTTGCCGGTTTCTAATAAGGGTTCTAACGGTTGCAGGCCTAATGGAGCTAGAGCTCACCCGTGTGATTTATGTGATGGCGTCACTGAAATGGTTAGTGATAAGGAAGTTACAGTGACAAGGCATAGGGAAAAAAGGGTTTACTCCACCCTACGATGTTTGTTGCATGCAACGCCTGTTGCCTCGTCACTGCCAGACGTTGGCAGTCCGACAGTCGTCCGGATCGGAGTGTGAGGTCCCGGAATCGCTGACACCACCGACACCACCGCCGGGCGGCGCCGGAGCGGCCAAGCAGGCCGGGGAAGAGTAGAGCCCCGATGTAGCAACTACTGCATTGTCCGCCTTGTCTCACCGGCCAGAAGTACTATAGACCTGTACATGCAAATACTGTTCCCAGAGTGATACATCACACATTGCAAGAGATACAGGCGTCTACACTATATGTGGTATCACAGTCCCCTATGAACGTGGTACCAGAATAACCTCGGATGTGATCCCAAAGTCCGCACCGATGTGATCCCAAAGTCGCCTCCGATGTGGGACCAGAGTTGCCTCCGACGTGGGCCCAAAACCCGACCTTATGTGAGCCCAGAGTGACGAGCGATTAGAGCGGTTATGTGTGCGTGCCCTAACCTATTCCGGATTAAGGAACTCCGAGGATTTAGGGTGACCGGCGGACGCAGACGACGCAGAAATTAAGAATGGTCGCGAGGCCTGATCACGAATTAGCGTCAAACAAAGCCAGCTATTCCCTCGAGCACCCTTTCTCTCGGTGGGCCTTCTCTTGGTCACCGTAGTACATAGCCGACTGGGGGACTGCAGCTGTAGAGGTTTATGACCTCAAAGGCTCTTTTCTCTCGCCCGAACGCCTCCATCGAACACCTTGCAGTCACTCCTTTCACCACAGCCTCCCAAGGGTCTTCTCCGATCATCGCCCAGTAAAGGTATGCCCGTTGTGACAGCGTCGACGACTTCAGCGGGATCAATGTGGCCCTCGTATGTTTCGCCGAGCTCGACGAGCCGACATGCAGCAGCGGCAGGAGAGGCCGCTCGAACGCCCGAGTCCGAAGTGGCCCCGGTGATGAGCCAGCCCGCCGTAGCGCCAGTCAACCACCTCTCTCCGCTCGCAAGCCGACCCCACCCACACGCCGCGACCAGCAGCCCCTTACAACACGTCGCTGCACACCGTTTGTCGTTCAGCTCGCCCCGATCCGACACCGAGCCGGGGAGCTATCTGTCCAAGTCGTCGTCGGGGAACTCTATGCCAGCGAGTCCAGCATGTGCAGGAGGCGGAGCACGACGATCTAGCCACGTCGCGCAGCGCTCCGTATTCGGTTTCATCGTCGGGCACCACTACACGAGGATAGACGATGGACCGCCGTTGATACCCGTCGCACCTCCTAGTCTGTGGGCCGCCACCGGGGCTCTCGTACGGTACCCGCTCGTGATCGTGCTCGTCACGTGCTCCGTGAGCCTGTTCTTCCTTAGCAGTTCAGTCGCATCTCTGTGGAACGGCCTCAGCGACAGTCAGGGCAACTACAGGAATGGGAGCAACATCGACGTCTTCCAGGACTACAACATCTCCGCCCCCGACGGCAGTGCGATTGCGACCTTCATCGGTAAGCCGCCGCTCTCCAAAATCCGCGTGAAAGCTTTCTCGACGGACCCCGGCGAACGACGAAGGCGCTTCGGCAATCTCGAGCGGGACCTGAGACCAAACCTTGCAATCTGACGATGTCTTCCTTGAGAGTCGGCCGGGAACTTATCCTCCGTTTCCTTCTATTTCCTTCTATTTATATTCTTCGCAGGGCTCGGTGCGACCCTGACCAGCTGTTACGTCAAGGACAAGAACGGCCATTTCCGGGACGTCGTACTAGGATGTAGGTAAAAAAAAAACCTTCTCGGGCTCACGTGAGGGTCTTTCGCGCCCCTTTCGGCGTCTGTGACATCACGCCGCGGACCGCTGACTCGGCGCCGCCGGCGCTCCCGTTCCCTCGGTCTCCCCCGCGCAAACGAACCCTGTGTGCACTTGCCTTATTTTGAGCAAGCAGATGATGGCCGGAGGAAGTACCTCACAGATATACGCCTACTATGGCTCTGTCGTGGGCCGGTATGCGAATCGGATAAAGAACGGTACGTATTTTTGGCATTTTGGCAGCGATGCTCCACCGGTGACCCTTTGCTGACGCCTACTGGCCGACTCTTTCCGATTCTCAGCCACGTTCTCCATTCCACCTCTTCGACAGCTTGATGAGCCGCTCCCACCCAGAACGACAGTTTACAAAGTCGCTGCGAACGAGCAAGAAGGGAAAACAGCACTTCATGTTGGAAAATGGGGTTACTCGAGGGCTGGATGGTCCTTGGTCAAGCATGAGGCCGATCGGATCACGTTTGGACTCAGGGACCGAGGAGCTGAAGGTGAGTGCCGCCCGACGAGCTTTCCGCCGAACATAGAAGCTGATGATGGTAGACACATGTACAGGCTTTCCCGGAACAGTCCATGTTTTGGCATCGTACACGCTTGGTCCAGATGCGGTATGGACAACTAGACTATCTGGTCAAGTCAAGACGGGCAAGGCAACGCCGATGATGATGTCGTCCCACGTCTACTGGAGTCTCAACGGCTATGGCTACGACACCTCCGGAGCGGTCGGTAAAACGACGAACAAGGGCGCGCTGGACCATGTCTTGAAGATCAAGAGTTCGAGCTATGTATCGACCGATGAGATCCTAGTACGTCGAATAGAAAATGTGTGTCCATTCCGTGCTCTTCCAACCTCTTAATTCCTTCAACCCTGCAGGTCCCCTCCGGATCCATCACCCGTATCGCCTCGAACGCCTCGCCCCTCGACTTCCGGAAAGCGCGAACAATCGGTTCCCGCTTCAGTCGGACCGACGGCGTTTGTGGTGGTGATTGCACAGGTTACGACACATGCTTCATCTACGACCAGAGCGCGCCGAGGGAGCCGGTGATGGAGTTGATCAGTCCCGGTTCGGGGATCAGGCGAGTGACCTATCGGACGAACTGCATTTCATCAGCCCTGCACGAGCTTACTATGTTTCTTCTTCCTGTCTACATTACGAACTCACAGGCTATCAGTCCGCACAA
The DNA here is from genome assembly GCA_001244265.2 of Microbotryum lychnidis-dioicae p1A1 Lamole. Classification (NCBI taxonomy): domain Eukaryota; kingdom Fungi; phylum Basidiomycota; class Microbotryomycetes; order Microbotryales; family Microbotryaceae; genus Microbotryum; species Microbotryum lychnidis-dioicae. The sequence goes on from CDLV01000005.1 coordinate 1,693,877, forward strand.
ATCAGCCCGCAGTCCAATTCTACACGTGCAACCACCAAGGCTCGACGCCTCGCAAGCATTCGCACGGTGGACCCGACGCCGGCTTTTACGAGAAGCATTCGTGCGTCGTCTTGGAGCAGCAGGGGAGGATAGGGGCAATTCGGGAGCCGGAATGGGGGGAGGATCAGGTACGTTGGGCTCATTGCGGTTTTTTCTGTCGATACCATCGTAGACTGACGTGAGCTCTACGGATGGTTCATAGGTTTACACACCGTCGAGGGCCTACGATTGGTGGAGCGAGTACTCGTTCTCGACCTTTTAGACCGGATCCATTGCGAGGCGCAACGATACCAGGAGAATGAAAGAGCACGTAGCCTATACACTCCAGATGTTGTAATATACCACATACCCGTGAAAAAATGTCGGCGCAAGAAGCTTGCAACCTGTCCGGTCCCCAATCATGGACTCTCCGCCTCTCGATGTCAATCGAGACGTTCCCACGACTGCAATGCAAAATAAGTAGGATCCACATACATAACAGTCAGCGAAGCGCACTGATGATCTCTGATAATCTCCTGTCACCTTCATCCCCTTCTTCAACCCCATCTCGGCCTACTCAGTCCGAATCCAACTCGATCGTGCCCAAACTTTTCACCTCCGGCTTGATTTTGGGTTTCCGATCCGCCCCACCCTGCTTCTTCATCTTCCTCTTCTTCTTTCTCTTGGAATTCAACTTGGCCAATTCGGCCTTCAACCTCCTCGCTTCTACTTTCTCCTCTGGTGTAAGACCCTCAACCTCAGATTCGGAAGGTTCGGATTCGGCGGATGACGCGGAAGCTAGGTCGTCGGATTCGGAGGACGAGTCGCTCACTTCGAGATGATCCCCCGGGTTTTGGATGGTGCTTGCTGATCGTGGAGCACTGTTGGCGTTCGGTCGTGACCTCTTCGACCTGAACAAATCAGAAATGATTGGGGTAGCCGACGTCAATTAGCAAAGTTCCCCTCTAAAGAGGCTTCTCCATCGTCAATCAAACGTACTCGATACGATCTTCGAGCTCCAACAAAACTATGAGACAAGAAGTCGCACCCAATCAGCGTTTCAGTCGTTTCTGACGATTGAGCATGCGACCCCGGACTCACTGCGTGCTCGATACTTAAACTCGATAAAGCCCATCGGGGACGAGAGGTCGCCCAAAGCGACCGTATCGCATAAGTGTAGCTTCCCCCGAAGCGGGACAGTCGAGCCGAATCTAAACAAAACATAACTCAGATCCCCAATGAGTATCCCTAGCGTGGTAGGCAGTGCCATACTACTCACGCGGTGGTATGGGACAACGAAGCCTTTTTCGATTTCTCATGAAGCACCGGTGGGTCGGGGTTGTCGTTATAAGACACGGTGTCCCTCAACGTCGGACCGAGGTGTTGACTCTGGATGATGCGGACTTGAATCGTACCGGCGTTCTTGATCGTTTCCTCGACCTTGGTTGCGGTGTTGTCGTCGTCTGTGAGTCGGATCTTGCCAAAGACGAACGGTCGTTCGCTTGTCTGGGAAGGAACACACGATTCGCGAGAAGGCATCGTTCCCCAAACGCTCCTTTGGATCAGTCTTCACCTTTCACTGGTGGTTCACAGCATTACGACTCCGTGCCCCTACCTTGGATGCTAGCCGCCCAGACAGGATGGTTTCTCTGGCCGGATGATCCAACGGGTAGCCGTACCGTGCGTGATCCTTCTTGGCCAGGATGCCGCGTTGCCTGTGCATTCCATCCCGCACATTTGCTCCAATGGGATCAGCACCCCAGCCTCTGTGTAACAGACGATCTGCATATCTCCCCTACGCTCTCACTGACTTAGTACCATCAATATAAACCCACGCATCAAGATCGGTCGGCGCGCTGAGCCGTTCATCCCGGAACTTGACCGCATATGACTTCCTCTCCTTGGACTCGATGTACCCAACAGCCTTGTTCCCTTCGATGTGGGGGTCGTATATGGGTGCATCGACGCCGTCGACGACGACCCAGGCGAAGAAGCCGGGCAGGCCGGGCGCCTCGCTGCGAACGATTGTTGAAGCAAGACCAAGCAGGCCGCAGCGTGTTCCCGCCGTCAGTGATGAGCCAAGAATAGGCTGCGCGAACGTTGATTAGATACGCGTGTACTTACAGACGTTTGACGGGCGGCTTGGGTGCCATGGTGGGGCGGCGTATGGTGATGCGAAGGCGCAAATGCGCAGAACAAAGGAGCGAACCGTGGCGACGAGGCCGTGAGGTGGGGTGCCGTCCGGGTTCAAAACCAGGTGTTCAGATCTGTTCAAAACAGATCGGCAGGTCCATTAAGCCAGCCAAATGAAGACCGAGCCCGACTCCCCACCCCCAGCAGGTTTTCACTTTGTTCTTCTCTCGTTTTTCGTGCAGCAATTCGGCAAAACGAGAACGTCCACCTCGGTACCGAAGGAGATGCTAGTACCCAGAATGCGCGATGATGACTCCATCCGCCCCCTTGGTGCGTTGTGGTGACTAAGTGCGTGTTCGGCTGCACTTTTAAGCACTTTTAAGACCGCTTTTAGGGAAATCCTCAGCCATTCTGAAAGCCTCCCTAAAAGTGCTTAAAAGTGCTTAAAAGTGGCGTGTACGGTTGCGTCGCTAAAAGTTCCTAAAAGTCACTTTTAGGGACCATTCCTTAAAAGTGGTCCGCGGGCACTTTTAGCACTTTTAGGGACGCACTCCGAGCTTCGACCCCCTTAGGCTGGCAGGTTGCTGGGACGCGCTCGGACCGCTCAGGCCGCCTCGGTGGTAGCATTGGCTCACGTGCGTAGATAACCGAATATGTGAAATCTAATCAGGCTTGATACAAAAAAAAACCTCACGGACGCGTCGGTTGGCCTTCGTCGCGTCACGTCGTGCAGTGCGCTGTCCACCATGGCCAAGAAATCCACCTTATCACACTCAGCAAGCGACGACGACAGCAAGAACGACTCCGCTCACTCGAACACTTTGCGCAAAAAGAACAAAAGCAACACAGGCAAGGGCAAGAGCAAAAGCAAATCGAGAGGGGCCGGGACGCGAGCGGAGAACTGGTCCGTTGCGCAGACCACCTTTTTGGTCCATCTCTATGGCAACAACATGCTGTCGCCCGAGCTTCCTCTGAAGCTTCCAGCCTGGAACATCATTGTTACTTCGATGGTGAAGCAACACCCCGAGCGCAAAGAGAGCTGTAGCCGACGCCAAGTGAAAGCTCTCTGGCTCATGGAGCACGCTCCCGTACCTTTGTCCATGGTCGGACCATTGGCATCGCGAGTGTACAGGGTACAAAACCCATGTCCTACAACAGTGACTTGCCTTTTTTTTACCCATTAGCCATTATTTGAGGTGGTACCGAACGTTTCTGTACGGTGCCGTGCACTCCTCGCTGGTTGCAAAGCCTGCATCACCAAGATACCACTCTAGTATTTGCCTTCGGGGATGAGGAGGTCCCGTTCGCGGGCCCAATCCCACGCTTGCTGATCGTGAGCAGAACCTTCGCAGCGGGTCTGAAGATAGCAGAAGCGAAGTTCGAAAGTCATAGCCGCGAGTATGTCTTGTGTCTTGTCTCCTTTTCGATCCATCGATCGTTTGGCATCGTTGGCCGCTGAGTACAGGGGGCGTGCGTTCCGTCGATGGCGCCGATGCAATTGCCGAAGTATCGTGCAAACCGAGGTTTGTCGGTGATAACGCTCGATGTAGGCGTGTCTACCGTAGGCTGAACAACGTACAGCTTTCTGGGGTCGCTGTGCACAAGTAATCCAAGTGTTTCTGGCAAATGACTGCGACGCAAATAGGAAGGTGCATGAGTACTAGCGCTCAGGTTTGGAGTTAGGAGGAAAGCTGCGGACCTGTTCTGTCATGAAGTAGGACATGAGAGCAGGAACTACTAACCGAGCGATGGTATCCAACAATCTTTGAAAAACCTCGTCGATTTTGCGGTAAGACTCGGCGCCCCGCTGCCAGTACAGCAACATAGCAAGTTTCTCCTCGACGGTCACATGCTTCGAGGGGACGATCTCGGTGTGAAGAAGCACTTTTTTCACGAAGATGGAGAAGCAGGCCGGTGTCATGCCAAGAGCATTACTCTTAGGAACAGGATTCTTGTTGTTGAAGAGCTCCATAACGAAGATGAGGCCGGTTCGGACCGAAATATGCTGAAGCAAGGGCGGATTTCGTCTTCGTTTGGCCGTTTCGTCCAGGAGACGGCGTTGCTGCAGATGCCTTTCAATATACTTCTGCAGTATGTATATTCCCGCTGCGATGGCAGAATCTATCTGCTCGTCGGATAGATCCTGGGGGAGTGTATTTATGACTTCGAGATGTCTTCATGCAGCGATGCGCATTGCAGAAGCAAGACACGCATCTCCTCGTGCCGGATGTTGCGATTCGAATTTCGACATGCCGGGTTCAAACGCGTGACCTGAACTCGTCCGGTGAGCTCTCTCACCCGTCATATATCAGATCGCTCCCGGCCGTTCGCGCCTTGAAAGTGGTTCCTAAATGTGAGGTGTTCGGCTGCTAAAAGTGGACCTTAACCGCGGCGCGCGCCGCTTTCAGCTAAAAGTGAAAAGGTCCTAAAAGTGCTTTTCCAGCCGAACACGCCCTAATAGAACATGTCATTGGAGCAGGAGTACGGGCAGCCAAGGACGCTCGCTCACATTCGCTCACTGGCGCACACGCCCTTACATAACCTCGGAACCCTCCACAGAGTGGAGGGCTTAGTTGAGCTTAGGTCCTACACGCCCTCACACGCCCAGTTGCTGATGGCTCGTGTCTGCGCGCGCTTGCCCTCCTTTCCTTAGCCTTGGGCCTCTTTGCCGGCAAGATCCAGCCCGGCGAATCCGTGAGGCGCGCATGAGCCCCAACGGAGGTGCTGAGTGCGCGACCACGAGCGTCGATCCATCCGTTCCCACGATAAGACACGTCAGAAGTGCAAGTGACTAGTACCCATACCGGTGCCAGAGCCAGTGATGAGGTGAAAGCAAAGGTGTATGAGGCCGCGCTGACGCCTTCCCCCGTGACATCATCTCTCACCGTTGACAGGATCGCGTACAGAGGTCCCCGTCGACCCCGTCGACCCCGTCGACCCCGTCAACCCCAACGTCCCCGTCGCCGATATCGTCATTATCGTCACTATCGTCACTATCGTCATCGTCGCACTCGGGCCCGCATTCTTCGACTGCGAAGAAAGTCATCGAGGCGCTCAAGGACGGGATCAATCACGTTGACGACCACGCTTTATTGAATGACATCATCGTGCCCCGCCTCGCGCTGTGCTCAGCTTCGGACCTGGTCGAGCAGGTGTTCCAAACGGACCCTTTGCGGTTTCGTCAGATGTCGCAGCGCGCTCGCACGTCAGGGAAAAAGGTCCGCTCTGGCCAAGATGAAGATGCGCAAGAAGAGCTCCACGCCCGATTCAAGCAAGTCCACGACCGCCGCCCGGCCGCGACAACGGCGGCTTCGACGGGGCAGTCGACCTGGATGCACGGCGTGGCACGACATGTGAGTGCAGACCATCGACAGCGGGGGCCTTGTTCGACAATCGACCATTCTCTGCGGGTGTGGCGCATGAAGACTAAGTGAAACCTCGTTTCTTTGGCACACGTGTGCGGCAGGCTCATACGGGGCACCCGCGCCGGCGACAGTTCAAACTCGGTATGGCCGTCGCCGAGCGGCCTGCTCGAGTCCACGTCCACACCGATCACGCGCCCGAGTCCGAGATTGGGACCGAGCCAAAGTCATCCAAGGGGGCGCAGGAGTGGACACACTTCCTGGCATGTCCTGACGTCGACTCGAGCTTGATGAATTTGTTGTGGAGTCGCGTTCTGGTGGCGTGTGCGTTCGGTGCTTCTCCTCGCGCAGATCGTCCGCGCGATAGCCAGGGGGGATCTGCCCCACACTTGGTCAGGGTCGTGCTCGATCTCGTCGAGCACGTGCTTGCGCAACCGACTCGACTGTTTGCACCGGGTCTGGCCGTCAACGACGAAGAGGCACACTTGGCCGTGCTCGACCACGAGACGTGTCGGATCGCGACCATCCCGGACTGCTGGGGTCAGGGGTCAGGGGTTCGGCGAGCTGGTGGCGGTGTTCGCGGTCCTGCTCGACCTGGACGTCTACTCGGCCGGGTACTGTCCTGTTTTCCGCTACGAGCGTCATCCCACGAGGGGAGTCAGGGCGGTGTCGTTGCTCACGTCAGTCTTTGGGTCGTCGGTCGGGCGCACGGTCAAGTTCGAAGACGAGGAGCCGATCGAGCTCGTGTCTTGTGCGAAGACAGACGGTGGACGTCCCCTTTCCGAACGATGTACGACGGTGTTTCATGTCATACGACCTAGCCTGAGCTCGTCGGGGACGGCCTCGACAGCCTCGCGCCGTTCGCCTTCTTTCGTCTTGAAGATGCAGCTCGTCAGCCCAAGCTTCGTAGGCGTCGAGTCGGGTGTGCTGCGCAAGATCAATGACGCGTACGGCACGGGTGCACTCTCACCTGACGTGTACGACCACCTCGCCACACTTGAAGCCCGGGCCGCACTCTCAGCCCCTGCCTGCGAGCCCTTCGACGAGGACCGGCTGCCATCATCCGCCTCAACGGCTTGTGGCGACGGCGCCACCGAGCTCGAAAAGGCCGCCCCCTCCCCCCCAGCAGAGCAGGCCCGGCGCACGCTCGAGCTCCTCATTCTGCGTAATCCGACGCCTCTGCCGCGACCGCTCGTTCGGCGTCATCGTGAGGAGCAGGATCTGCCTCTGGCCCAAGTTGTTCACGTCTTGGTCCGACTCTTGACGGTGCTGACCGCGCTCCACGACCTCAGCTTTTACCACCGCGATCTCTCGCTTGGCAACATCCTTTAATATAAAGGCCACCTTGTGCTCATCGACTGGGATGGCGGCATTGCGGCCACTCCGGACGAGTCGGTCGCCGTCGGGGCGGAGGAGCATGGCCGCTTCCGCGTCACGGAGAGTAGCGCGCCGCGAGACGTTCTCGAATGGCACAGATTCAACATACCTTGTTGCGACGATATTCCTCATTATACGCTCGTCCGTGCGTTCGAATCGACCGTTTATTGTTTCTTTCAAGTTCTGGCCCATCGTATCGAACCAGAGGATCCTGCATGGGACTTTTTCCAATTTCGACGGCAGCGAATCAGCAAGTACAATAGCCGCGATCCGGGGGGGGGGGGGGGGGGGGGGGGGGGGGAATCATGCTTGGTCGGGCTGCTCTCTGGAGTCGAGCTCGTTACAGTTTTTTGTCCTCGTCGTACCGCGAACGTCTCTTTGCTATGATCCGTGATGTAGATCGGGAGCTGGGCGAAGCGTTGGATCAGATGACGCTCATGTTCCCCATAAAGTTGTCGTCTGTGGAGATGCAGCAGACGATGGAAGCGATCTGGAAGGGATTCCGACAACTGTCGACGAGAGGTTCGACGGAGCAAATGACGAGCCAGTAGTAAGTCATGAGTTACTTGAGATGAAACGACCGCTACTCGGACTCGACACTCCTGGGCCTCGTCTAGGTGGAAGAAGCGCTGCCTTGTAATTATAGCAGGATCTTGTTGTATCTCCTCTTCCTCCAGCCGAGATGGGGTTTTATTTTTGAGACTGGAACAGTGGGAAAGTAGGGCGACTGGCTTCTAAAGAGACAAAAGCATGCCGACGGAAGAGCGCACCGCCGGCGTGAGGCGTAGAGCAACCTGCCCCTCTTGGCCGAGGAGAAGCGAGCGCTGAAGAGAGTGAGTCGGCAAATGGCTTTTCTGGTGATCCTGCAAATTAACGAGGCCTGAGAACTCCTGAAATGCTTGTCGGATCGACGTTTGTGGGGAAGCAGACATGCCTTCGAAGTGGGGGCTTCTGCGCAGCACCAAACACTGAGTAGTTCGCTGCGCGAGGGCAAGCGAGAGATCAAGTCGAATGAATCTTGGATCGTTCCACAAGGGGAGTGAAGCATCAAAATGGGGATCCACGAGATGTACGAGATGTTGGAAGAGGATTCAGCGCATGCATCTTTTGAAGGTGCCTTCACTTTTGGTATAGGTTAAGGCGACCAGGATGGTTTTACAACACGAGATGGTACAGGTGATTTGAAATGCTTTGAATCGTGGTATCTAGTACAAAAAGTACTCTTTACTCGTGTTCGAGAGCCTAGCCTCTGATTGTTTCGACAGCTCGACGAGCGTTTTACTCAGCTCATGCTGGAAAGCAATGTTGTTCAGTACCTCGTCCACAATGCGCTGCGGGACCGCCAATAAATGCTCGACAGATGAAGTCGGACGGATCAGGTCGCCGAGCGTGCCTACTCCACGAAGCGCTACTTGCCAGCCAGTGAGCGACGTCGAAGCGGAGGTGGACGATGCCTCACCGGCCGTGAACGCTGGGATTGTGAGGAAATCGACTCCCTGATCAGCGAAAGCACATTGTGAAGCGGATGGGGAGAAACTAAGCCGCTTCTGCGCGCGGAGCCTAACAACGTCTAAGCAATACCCAATTCGACACTTTCTAATGAATATTGAGCCCAAGAATCCCTGGCCTCGCTCTCACTCGCGATCACCGCCTCAACCCAGATGGCTCCCATTGTGCTCACAGACGAGATCGTCTTCTGTTGCACCAACCCATTCCAACACGGTCTCGGTCCCAATTTTTCCCCGGATCATTTCACATCATCTTTGATCGACCGCTTTGCTAATACCATAGTGGGCGGTGATGCCCCCGACCTGAACCGAACAGCGAACACAGTGACAGTGAAGGACGAGGCGCGATCAGCATGCGTCGCTGGTCGGCGTTTGCAAGCTAGGGGACAGCGCTCACCAGATTGACCGTCTTGGCAAGCCGAATCGATCCAAACCTGTCTGGGGCTTCTTATCCGCCATGAATCCAAATCCGCTTGTAAAAACCGGCTGCCAAGGCGCCGCAGCTTCGGGCGACGAAGAAGTCGACGAGCATCCGTACTTGCCTCTTCCATTGCGGGCCCTCGCCGGTTTCTCCATTCTCGTCTTGGCCTAAGCTGAGCTACTTGAGCTTGGGGCGACGGGCGTCCCTCCCTTCTCGGCCTGTGCGGCCCGCGGCGTTGGACGTTAGATCTCGAGCCCGACGCTGACGAAATCGAGAGCGCTGGCGACGGTGCAGGGGTCGACTTCCGTTCTGACGCGCGTACGGGTGGAGCTACGCGGACAGGCACAAGGGACCTGCAGTGGCCGTGTCAGAGATAGGCAAACGTGGAGGCATAGGTGAAGACGCAGATGTGAGAAGGAAACAGGTGCTGTCGAAGGTGGTGGAGATGTAGGTGCGGGCGCGAATGTGGATGGCGACGCGAGTGGGTCCTCGAAGGTTTGGCACAGGCATCGGACTCCATGTGATCAAGTTCCTATTCGATTCGATCCAGCCAGCGGGTCCGTACTGTCCACACTAATGCGGCGATCTGTCCAAGGGTCGTTACAGCGGGCGAGGAAGCAGGGGTAATTCGAATGCGGGATGGGCTGCCGGTCGATACCACGGCCCCCGGTCGTGCCACCCCGCACTCAAGCCAATTTCTTTTGCTGTATCGTGCAGGTGTGTCCTCATTTGTTTTGGACACTTCCTGTCGGTACGTTTATACTTAGAGCGAGTTCTCAAAAGGCTAATATGGCCACCTGTCGCGCTGGTTTCATATTCTGGGCCTCGCAGATGTATCCATTAAATTGGTGACGAAAACGAGTCGAGTTTTAACCCACCACTGAAGCTAGAACAGAGAAGGTGTTCGGATATGTTCTCTCCGGCACAAGAGAGCCCCTACACGACGGCCGCCACCTACCGAAGCCCGTGATCGGTACGCCTGTCGGCCTGAAAAAAGCTTTCTGCTGCGCACTTTGGCTACGCACCGCATGGGCCTTCTCTGAGCTTCGAACCCAAATCTGAACCCTTTCTTCAGCTTTCGTCTCAAAGAGTATGAGACCGATCCCGAAAGAGAACGATCAAAAGGGTGCCGAGAAGTACGGCCGATTAAGGAATTAATCTCTATGAGAGTGCGTCGATTACACATAGCTGTAACAGGCGAGGGTCAGAGATCTAGTTCATCTACCAGCAGCCGCTCTTGGATTGCAACTGTCTTCCCGTCGCCTCAATCAAGCCTTGATCTCATCGGTCGAGGCGGTCTCCGCTTTCTCAGCAACGGAAGCAACAGAGGCAGGTTCGGGTGCGGCGGTCTCCTTCGTTTCCGTCTTGGCGATCGGCGATCTCTCCGCCATGTCGACGTCTTCCGTCGGCGGTGTCCGAACCTCGGTTTTGGCGGGGACAGGGACCCCCACCGGTGTCGCATGCTTCGCTGGGTCGGTTGATTCGGCCGCGGCAACGAGTTCGGGTGCGGCCTCGGGTGCGGCCTCGGCGGCGGCCTCGGGCTGGAGTTCGGGCACGGGCGCGGATACGGGCTCGGGCTCAGCTACCGCAGCGCTCGGGGGTGGTGTCGCCAGTTCATCTACTTCGGCTTCGACAGGACCACCAGCAGCGGCGGTAGGAACCGGCTGCGATGACTCTGCAGCAGGGGCGGGGTTAGGGGTGGGGGCCAGCTCATCGACTTCCTCGTTCATGGGGACGTTGTTCGATGCGGCGGTCGGAGGAGGGGTCGCTGCCCTCATCGACGGCATCACAGGTCCATCTTCGGGCTTATTCTTCTTCGATTCGGGCCCGTTTGTCGAGTCCGCAGCGGGAATCGTCTCGTCGAATGCGCGCTTGCGAGGGTTGAGACTCGCCTGGGCTTCTTCATCGGTGGTGATCTCCTTTTCCGAAGCGGGCGCAGCCGATGAAGGGACCGATCGCGAGAGTCCCATCAGTGCGTCGACGCCTTCATCGTAATTGTCGTCGATCTCACGAGTTGGGGCGACGGGAGCGTTGGGTGTGGGTGGGGCAAGCAGCGACGCCGTTGGAAGGAGCGAGGCACTTGTGCTGATGGGTGAGGCGACCGCAGGCGAGGACGCAGTAGACCCAGCACTTGAATGCGCCTTCCGGCCTCCCTTGGCAGATTCGCTCGACTTTGGAGCGGCCGTCTTTCGCTCCTTCTTAACCGTCACGCCGGTATCGCTTTTTCGGCCCCGTCCTCCACTAGATAATGGGCCTTCCTTCTTCCCCGATGGCGTGGTCGAGAAAGCCGGGGAGGTGGCTCCATCGCGACGATTTCCCCCTTTAGCACCTCCATTGTTGGAAGCAAGGGCAGCCCCGCGCTTCTCGTTCGAAGGCGGCACAGCCGGCGGAAGCGAAGAAGGCCCAGATGGCGCACCCCGAGGGGATCCGGAAGACGTCGGTCTCGGTGCGCCGCGTGATCGATCATCCATGCCTCCAAACGGTGGGTATCGCGACCTGTCGTTCGCAGCTACCGGATGAGACGGTGGGTACGGTGCATAGCCGTACGGAGTCGGGTACCCTGGCCCTCGCTCGTCAGGACGAGCCGAAGACGGGGAGCGAGCGGTCTGGCGTTCGTACGCCGCCGAATCGCGCGACATGGGTGGAATGGGGGGAGAGCCTCGACGGTGTTGCGATGAAGGTGGCGGCGGTGCATGTTGGGTTGAATATAGATTCGGATGGCTGCCCTGCGCAGAACCTCGACCGTTGGTCGGCGGCGCCCCACGAGCTCGCTCCCACTCCATCGACTCGTGCTCGCTCGGACGGCCATAGGGATGCGACGGGATGTTGGGGTAGTGACCCGAGTTGTTGTACTCGGCGCCGTTGAGACGAGATCGCGGTGAGGGTGGTGACCTGCGGCGATGCTGGTTTGCCATGTCGGCAGCGGAAGGCAACGACGAGGGACCGGTGTCGTGATTGCTCTTCATCTGCGGCAACTGCGACTGTGACGACCCGGAATGACGATGGGTCGATCGAGGCGACGTGCTCTCATGAGCTGGCGAGAAATGACCGCCGTGGCCCGAGGCTCGACGCCGGTCGTCGCGGTACGGATCGGTCGACATGGGCCGGGCTCCGTTCACAGGCGCAGGGCCGTCGAATCGTCCATTCTGGGGCGAGCCGGGTCCGTGACCATTCGACTTGCTCAACGAAGGGCTCGAGTCCGGCCCAAGACCAGCCTGCGCGATCTGCGTCGGTGCGCCGCCCGATCCGGTCGCGTAGCCCCACGACAGCGAGCTCGGGCTGATGTCCTTGGGCTCGGGGGGCGTTCCCAACAGCGATCCGGTCTCTTGGTGGGCGCGAATCTCACGCAAACGCGTCGACACAATTGTGTTTCCCGGGTCGAGCTGCAGCGTGCGTTGGTAGGCGTCGATGGCATCGGTCATCTGGTCATTGCACGATTCATACAGGGCGCCCAAGTTGAACCAGACCTCGGCGAGGTATGGGTGGATGCGGATCGCACGCGAGTAGGCGTCGAGAGCATCATGGTACTGGGTGATGTTATAGTAGAGGACACCTATCGAGCACCAGAACGCCGGGTTCTTGCCATCGCGGTACACGGCTTGCTGGTAGGCCTCGTACGCTTTGGAGAAGTTATTGACGGTCATGTACGCGCGGCCGAGCAAGTACCAGGAGAAGGGGTCGTTGGGGTCCGACTCGAGACTCTTCAGCAAGATCTGCACGGACACCTCGGGGTTATAGAAGGACGCGCGCGAGCGGTGGTAGAGGCCTCCGAGCTGCTGCAGCACTTTGGCGTGGGATGGGTTCTCTGCGAGCACTCGTTCGTACGACTCCTTGGCGGCGTTCAAGTCCTTTTGCTGCTCGTAGACATGCCCGATCTGGAACCAGATGTCGATTTCCGTGAGGGGGTGGGGCGGGTTCGTGAGGATGTAGCGGAAGCACTGCGCAAGCCAAATAAGGAGCTCATTCCAGTGTTGGCTCGAAGGCTCACGTCTGAACTGGGCGGCTTCGGATGAACTAACCTCGAGACTCTGCTGCGACTTGCGTTGCTGTTTGTAGATGATGCCTAGGCGGAAGAAGATTTCGTTCGCCTTCTCGAAGCCTGAGGGAGACAACAGGTTGGCGTTAGGAGCGGTGTCGTCGGCTCCGCTCCGGAGAAACGAATGACTTACTCGGATCCAATCGAATGACCGAAGCGAACGCATCCTCTGCATTCTCGAGACTTCCATACCTGTCGTACAAGATGCCGATGCCGTACCACAACTTGGGTTCCTGTGTGGTCAAATCAAAGGCCATGGCCGGCCTCAGTTCTTGGTCGACAAGCGACAAGGATGCAAGAGTTCGAAGCTTTGCTCACCTGGGGGTTGGGCATATAGTAAAGGGCTTGCTGGTACGAGCAATAGGCCTTTTTCAGATCGTCAATCATCAAGAAGCAGTGTCCTGTTGTTGTGTAGCATGGCACGACCATGGTCAGCCGTGCCGAAAAGTAAGGATGGAATCGACGCTCGATGAAGTTGAAGACTGACCGAGAGCGCCCCAGATGTCACCCGACTCGGGTGCGATCGCAAGGGCTCGGCCAAAGTACTCTGCCGCTTTCTTGAATTCTTCCTTGCTGCGGCAGATGGCTGCAATCTGGGACAAAGCGACGAGGGAAAAGGCGTTGTGTCGCAGAGCGGCTTCGTACGAGGCGATCGCGCGTTCCGTGCACCCAACTGCTTCTGCCGTTCGACCTGTTGGGATCAAAGAGACCAATATCTTAGTCCCGAACTTAATGACACAAATATTGGGACAGAAGGGGCGGCACTGCTGAGAGTCCTAAGACTTACCAATTTGCAACCACGTCGCTTCTGCCTCCTTGCCGAGCTTGACGAGAGACTCGATGCGAGGGTGGTGGGCGACTTGATCGGCGGCATGGTTCCTCTCGTGACCGAGGGTAAGGATCTGGGCCACACTGGGGCCTTGTTGAGGTGGGGCCGATCCGGTCTGGGACATGCTGAGCGGCGGCGGCGGCGGTGGGGCCGCTGCGGCAGAGTGCATGTTGCCGTACGCGCCAGCGGGGGTCGCCATGACGCACTGAGCCTCTACGTTGTAGGAGGTTGGAACGAGGCTTGAAAGAAGTAGTCCTAAGAATGTAATAAAAGCCAGGTGGTGGGCGTGGTGTTGCGGCTACGTTCGAGCTAAGCGAGGATGCGATGGCGGCACTGTGTGCGAATTACCACGTCCCGGGCACGCGGCAGTAGTGGGGCGAGGCCGTGAGGTCGCGGCGCGGGGCTAGTCGATCGGCCGTCGGTCGGGTCAGTCGGTCAGTCGGCCTGGGCAAGCAAGCCAGCCAGGCGGTCGTGGGTCGCACGGGCCACTCTGCAAGAGGAGACTTGATTCGTCTTGAAAAGTGTCTTGGTCCTCGGCGAGCTTCTTCCAAGAGAGGTTCGTTCGCTCGACGTCTCCGGATCGTTCCAATGGGAGCAAGGGTCGAGTCGATGTACACCGATCACTGATCGGCGGAGAAGCTCAGGAGCTGCCGAGGCGGTCGAGTGGGAGCCACCAAAGACACAAGGAACGCACGCACGCAGACGGCGCTAGCACAGCCGCGCAAAGGCGCCACTCGGCACGGCAGCAGCAAGCAGGCAGGTGGGGTCGCGGCGAGGCGTCGTATCAACAGTCCGCGATGGGCAGCAGCCTGCGGTAAACGTTCGACAAGGCGTATGGTGCGGGTCGTGTGGACGTGGAACTAGATCCTTAGTCGAGAGTGGCGCAAAAGCGATAGGAGGACCTCTGCGTCGTGGGTCGTACCGTTAGGTGGTACTTACTAAAACTGGGCGGCGGCGACCTGTTGAATTTGAGGGGAGAGGGGGAGGATGCGCGTGGGCAAAGGCGGGCAAGGACACGGCGCCGAAATCAATTGGCTCCAGCGCTCGAACTCAAGGGCTTCGCCGCTTCGATCAATTCGAATTCGCACCTGCGCTGGGCCTCCCCAAGTTTCAGGAACGGCGCCGGAAGGAAGCTCCACGCTTCATCAAACAAGTCATAAGTCAGGCACAATCGGTGCCGCCCCGCCCCCGCGCCTCTCGCTCGAAACAAAATAAAAAATAAAAAAATAAATGAAGGGGAACCGAGCTCGGAAGGACATGCAAAGCAACATTGTGGAAGGTCAAATAGAGGCCAAATAGAGGCGATGCATTTATCCTTCTTCGCCAGGAGAGAAGTGATCAAGTGGTCACCGTCGGTCGTAAGTTTCGTAACGGTGGTAACGGTGGACGAGCCGGTGCCTTGCGGGTCCCGATCCGACCTTTTTCTATCTCCCTCAGAAAATGCGCGTGGCAGCTTGGAGCCGTCGCCGGGGGCCAGCGGTAACCGTTTGGACAATGCGCAAACCGAGGATCTTCAGCCGAGAACCTTGGGTGGGCCGCAGCCAGGGCCATCTTCATTACCCCGCACCAGCCCGCCTCAGCCCCCCGAGTCCCTGACGCCAACGTCAACGTCTTTCCTCTCTTGCTTTTGGCACCCCCAAAAAAAGATTGTAAGCTCCTCCTTCGCCCTTGTGACAAGGTCTACGTCAGGTTTCTCGGTAGATCGAGCCTACGAAGTACCAAGATTTCAGCCCCCTTCAATGCGATTCGGAATCCGGACTCAGCGGGGCCGGTGCAGCTTTTATTTGACGCCGAGCGAGCACGAGGCGCGGACGATCAGTCGACCTAGTCAACCGCTCAAAATTCTGACTAGCTGAATGCTTGATTTCTAGTATGTACTCACCAAAACCGATCAACCGCGAGTCGTCCGCGACGTTGGCCAGCCACACTAGTAGGCCTTGACGAATAAATTGTAGAGTAGATCGCCTGGCACGTCATCGGTCGTCTTATAAGCGCCGGCTCCCTTTCTATAAGATCTCACATGTCACAAGTGAGCTTTCGCTTGTCTCACCCTCGAATCGCCTTTAATACCATCTGCGCGCAGCCTTGCTAATCGGTGTGAAGTCGTGCTGCGCGAGATCCGTTCCTGGACACGAAAAGGCTCGTATCAACATCTACTTTTATTCATTTATCTACGTCTACTTTTCTGTATCACATCCACTTATCTACACATCTCAGCTTTGTACACTGCTTAAAAAATCGCACCACAAAAACATCTCCATCAATTATGGTTCTCTCAGGCGCGCGCGCGAGCGCCGATCCCCCCCCCCCCGGTCCCGGAGGCCCGGGCGGAGCTCGCAACGACCTTGAATCACATTCACCGAGCAGGGCGACTAGTCTTCATCGACGTCGACGCTCGGGCTCTAGGTAGGAGCACACTGAGGATTTGGGTAAAGGCTCATGCCTAGGTACTACCTTGTGACATCATCACGTCTGACAACGCTCCTGGGCGCTCCCAGTCTAGGCACTTTTGCGAGCCAGACCTGGATTCAAACTAAGCGCAACGCCGAGATTTGTGACTGTGCGGTGGGGAGAAACACGTGGCCCAAGCATGCGCTAGCAAGTGGGTACGTAAGCAGCGGCCTACTTCTAACTCAGAGCAAAGGCGCGGACTCGATCGGGCGGGATCCAATTTTCGCTCCGCCGTTAGCCTGAATGAATTCGGACGGGAGTGTCTTAGATCTGATCAATTATGCTTGAAACCTTCTCATCCCGTGAGCCCAACCGGCGCTTGGTTCATCGATCTACAGAGTCGCAATTCGATTCCAGCGGGTGATTGACGGATTCGCGAGCGTGAGATTTTGTAACCCCAACTCTTTGTCAGCCGAATTGCCGAACCTACGCCGGGAGCTGATTTTCTCTTACGTGTACGTGTAGATCCTTTCCTACCTGGCTATTTTTAGATGAAGGGACGAGCTAGAAGTGCTTTGCTGCAGTCGATAAAAAGTGGGCGTAGAGCCCCTACCTGTAGGTAGGGAATATTGTTACCGCCTCGGACGACTTCCAACGCCGGGCTGCGACTTCCCGAACACAGACGCTGATGAAAACTCACTGCCAAACACCTGATGTGTAAGGAACAACCGGATGGCTCTTAAAAAGTACGTGTATAATTACCTACGAAGAGCGGGTAGCTAGTCAATTGTTTCTGTAGAGATCCAACCACTGTTCCCACTGCAGCAGACGGAAGGCTCACAAGGCGTGGCGGCAAGTCGACGAGTGGTGCCCGTCGATCGAGCGATCGCTCGGCATGCATTAGGTACAGTGCCACGAGCCAAGCCGCTCGCACGTCGCCGCCGATGTATCAGCACACCTTGTATTGCTCCCCATGTGGGCAAGGGCCGAGCGTGAACTACTTGACCATTCCAAAGTCGATGCTTAAATCGCGATATGCTTAGTCCGATCAATACAGAGGTAAGATCCCGGCGGTCGGTAATCCAAGACTCACTCCGCGCGACGACCGAGATTTTGCACAGCATGATGATGCGTCTCCCGGACTCCGAGAGAGCGAGCCTCTGTGCGATCGTTTGCAGGTGAGGAAAGGTAGAGTCCGGGTACGTCAGTATTTCCTACCACCTATAGGTAGATCTCTTTGGTTGCCGCAGGCTGAGTGTGGCTGAGCCACATCAGGTGTACCAAGGCTGCCCTACCTGACTAGCTATAGGTAATAGGATCGGTCCCTTAAATCATCGGTCGGTGACTGTGATCCTAGATCTAGGCAAGCACCCACCCAAGTAGCGTTAGCCTAGGCTCCAGAGTGGCGGTGACAGCTTTGACATCTAACCCACCTCGTTAGGTAGGCACCTAACGGTCGCCGAAGTGCCGAACTTCTGGCCGAGTGATCCTGGCCGAGGATAACTCGACTCGAGCATTTTTGAGTCGCAGGAGCGCTCGCGCGGCTCGGTCTCACGCCGTCATACCTTCCCCTCGGCGCTAAGTGCTCAAACGCACCACTCCCCTCGCGTCGGTGACACCACTTTCCCCGGTATTCGTTTGCAAGTCGCCAAAACGAATGGAGCTTTTTGCACCCGGAGGGTTGTTCTTACGAACCTTGACGTCGAAGCACGGTGAACCTCGATCATGATCGATTTTGTTGCTTCCCGCTGAATCCCTCCTGATCGGGATCTCGCTCGGTTTCGACCTCGGGCCTCAAATCACCACCTGCTCCCGGCCCCTGGCTGGCGGATAACCGGAACAGCAGAACCTTTGCAGAAACATTCCAGCTTGCAGTGTAGCAGTAGCGTATTGTAATCACTCGGCTACCAAACAATTTTAAAATTCCGCTGCCACCCCATGGTTATACTCACTTCCTATATCGGTCTCTGAGTTGCATGGCGGTCTGGATCGCTCGTTCGGGCATTCCACTCAAGCGAGCGACGGTTAAACCACCGCTATCGTCGTTGAGCCCCTTTCGCACGTCGTGGAGGTAAGCGACCGAGTTCTGTTTATCCAGAAAAGACCACATCAGCTCTCGATCTGCCATGAGCCTTGCTCGTTGAGAAACTCACCCCTGTCTCCTCCAACCTCGTGCACCAAAACTCGACCCCTTTCCAAACTCCCCCGGTATCAACCCCTTGCCTCCCCTCCTCATACCCCATCAATTCTCCCAGCCTATGATAATGCGTCGCAAACAAAGTCCTACACCTATTGACATGCACCAAATGTTCCAATGCGCCATAAGCGATCGCCAGTCCGTCCAAAGGACTTGTGCCTCGACCCAGCTCATCCAACAGGACCAACGATTTTGGCGTGGCTGTATGGAGGATGGAGGAGGCTTCGTCCATTTCGATCATGAAGGTCGATCGATCACGATCAAGTTCGTCCCTTGCTCCGACGCGGGAGAAGATGCGGTCGACGAGGCCGATGGTAGTTTTCGCGGTGGCGGGGACAAAGGATCCGACTTGGGCGAGGAGAACAATCAAGGCATTTTGACGGAGGTAGGTCGATTTGCCAGCCATGTTCTGCAAGATCGAAACTCGTTGAGCAGTCTTCATGAGATCATACTCGCACGCGGGTACTCACTGGGCCAGTGATGACATGAACAAAAGCGTCGGGATGCTCAAAGCGCACCGAGTTGGTCGTAAAGCCTCGATTCTGTACCTGCAACGCTTGTTCGACGGTCGGGTGTCTCCCATCGACGATATGTAACCTCGTACTGCAAATTCCACGATCAGGAATGAGCTTTTACATCGCATCGAGCCGCACGAACTTCGCTGACACAGACTTACCTTTCTTCGATCCCCGGCCTAACCCACTTCATCTCATCCGCAACCTCAGCAAAACTCATCGCGACATCCAATTCCGCAATCGCATCAGCGGTTTCCTTCAAGCTTTTGTAATTCTCCACGACCCTAGCAACAAGGACCTTGATCGTCTCGGATTCCAACTTTTGAATCTCGGCGGTGACTTTCAAAAGCTTGACGTGAATTGCGGTCCATTCCGAATAGGCGTAAGACCTAGTCGAGCCTGATTTGATGAGGGACGCGAAACCCGATTCGGGTAGGTCGATCGTCGTAGGTTTGGAGGTGACGACGTGAACGATCGGTCCGTATTTGGGAAGCACCCGCAATGTCAATTTGGTGGGGTTGAGTTGATGGGCTCGAATCAAGCGCTTCTCGAGTTGGTCCGCGGCCTGACGTAGCTCGGTCAATCGTTGATGAAGCTTTTGCAAAGCCGGCGAGCACTGGGGTCGAATGACCCAGGGTTCATCCTTGCCCCATAACCCTTCCCTAATCCCTCTCTGACTCGTCCCTCCTTCCTCCCCTCCTTCCTCCCCCTCCACGAGCGCCTGCTGTTCCTGTTCCTGCTGCAAGATCTTCTCGACCGCCCCCGTGCCATAATTCTCAATCAACTCATTCTTCCTCAGCGCCTGCTCATGCCGTTCATGCAACGCCTCCTCATCGATTGCCGATTCAATCGCGGCTGCCAGCCCATCGTTGCGATGCAACCTCCGCAATACTCTCTCCACGACTTCCCTCTCCTCAATCTCCTCGGCTTCCAGATGATCGTCCAAGATCGCTCGAAGGCTTTGAACCCCTTCAACAATTTTCTTCAGCGCCAACAAGTCGAACGAATGTTGTGGTCCCTTTTTGGCCAAGAACAATTTCTGAAGGATCCTCGGCAAGTCATCAAAGCCTTTGAATAACACCATGCTGTACTTCCTCGTAGATCCCAAACGGACGAACGTGTCGACCAGTGCGGCCCTTTGTTCAATCACCTCTTTCTCCGTCGAGGGTGTACATAAACGTTCGAGCAACAATCGCGTTCCAGAAGGTGTTGACGTGCGTTTGACGGCTGCGAAAAGAGAACCTTTCGTTCCTCCTCTCAATGATTCACGAATTTCGAGAGATTTCAACGTCGTTGAGTCCATTTGCACGATGCGGGACGGGTCGATAAAGGTCGATTCGATGGGCGGTGGAGTGGACGAAACGAGCGTTTCGGCGAGGTAAGCGAGGAGCACATCTTCCGCGACAAGTTCAACGCGGGGGTCGTTCTCCGAGTTGGAGCAAGAGGGGTCTTGAAGAATCGACGAGGTCGAGACGGTCGAGATCATGAGGTTCTCGCGACGTCGTTCGCCTTGCAAGATGTCCAAAATCGCTTGTCCGAATGGGGTCGAGGACAGCTCGGAATCGACGACGACTTCTTTGGGTTGGACGAGTAACAGGTCGTCTCGTAGTGACTGCAGGGTCGAAGTACGAGTGAACGAAGATCCCGTCGAGACATCTCGATACGCCATCCCAATGGTTTGATCTCCACCTCCATGCACCCCAATCGCAAGCACATAAGCAAGGTTGTCCACCTGTACGAACGCCTCATCAATACCCGTCCCAGGAGTAATGACCCTCGTGACCCTCCTGACCGTCGTCGCCCCACTCTCATCAAACATCCCATTCCCCCCACCCCCAATCATTTTGGTCTCTTCGACAACGACGACTTTGTGCCCCGCTTCGATCAACGTCGTCGCGTGTTTTGACAGTTGGGCTAAAGGGAACCCGGCAAAGGCGTGACGGATCTTGTTGCCTCTTCTACCAAACATTTTGGAAGTAAGCTTGATGTTGAGCAGTTTGGCGACCATGGGGGCTTGGTCAAAGTAGCTCTGTGCACAGCGAGGATAGACTGATCAGTCTTGACGCGCTGGTCTCTCGCTGCTATATGTGGGGTTTTGCGATGCTTTGAAGCTCACCTCAAAGAAGGACCCGACTTGAGTCAACAGGATCGCATCGGGATATTTGGCCAAATCGATCCGAATCGATTCTTCCAACCTCGTCATGGTCTGAACGTCCGAATCGTCCGAGGTCGATCGCATTCCGTCGTCGGTCGGAGCTGAGGCAGGGGAAGACTTTGCAGACGAGGCTTCAGGGGTCTTGGCTCGGGTTGTTCGTTTCAGCTTGGCGGTGGCAGTACCTGAGATGAGTTGAAGTCAGGGATTTGAGCTGGTATTGCATATAATAGCTAGAGATATTGTGCAGTTGGACTGACCGAGTTGAGGATTGATGAGCCCATGTCGGGTCAGCGGGCTCAACGGAGCTCTCCTCTTGCCGTTGGGCGACGAGGAAGACGATGCCAAAGAGTCTATCCCATACTCATCCTTTTCCAGAGCTCCCGTCTCGGCCGTAGTGGAGTTTGATGGCTTGCATGCCCGACACGAGCTATGGAACGGCTGGGCAGCAAACGCTCGCTTCGAGTTGAGAACAACGAGGTGGTGCACGACAAGAGACGGTCGACTCGGACTGGGCCAGGGCACGAATGCGACCACCGAACGAGAGAGTCGCATTCGAGGTAGCACCGGGAGGGAGCTTGGGCCAGGTGTGAGGGCTCGAAGCGAGCTGGTGGTGCGAATGAGAGCTCGCTCGAGACGACAGCCACGATGGGGCGCGTCTCAGTCTGCTCGCGCTGTAAATAGCCCAATTGCAAGCCCAGAGAACGCGCGTGACGGGTGCGACTGCGATCCCGATCTAATCTCAAATTCTGAAATACGACGTTGATCATAATGCGCGTAATGCCCAGCCGGCGGACTGAATAGGAACGGTGGAATTGCGCGCGCGTCTTTGAAAATCCTTCGCTCGCCTTGGCTTGGCCGCGCTCTGACCTGCGTGCACGGGTTGGCTTCTGACCAGATCCACCTCTCAAACAACTCGAACTCGCCTCGACCGCTTTCGTGGGGTCCCCCGTTCGGTCTTCGTTTCCCAACCATCAAAAAAAACTCAAAAAAAAACCTCTACTCTGAAACCTTCCTCCTCTCCCGCCGCCTCCCCTCCCCCCCTTCGAGTAGAACACAAAAAAAGTCGCATTTGAACCCCTTGCACCAGTCCTTGCCGTCTCGACGAAACCCGAGCCTTTGAACGACGCAACCCCGTTCGCCCTCGTCAACAAAGCCCTCGACTCGTCCCCCTTCGTCGATCGTCCTTCTCTCTCTACCCGCCCCCCTTTGTGACTGAAGAATCGCTCCAAACACCCCAACCCAACCCAACCTTGCTTCGATCTCCCTTCTTCCCCCGGAATCGATCCGCTCCCGCACGCGTTTACCCCCGAACCACCCACCGCCGTCACCCTGTGAGTTTCGCAGCCGCACTCTCCGGCCCGCGCAGGCACACTGGGCCAATAACCCTGTGACGTGCACCCACACTCCATTACCTCGTGACTGACCTTCCGCCTTCACCTTTGTTATCGCAGCAACTACCCCCACTACCACCACCCTTAAAAAGATCCAACAGTACGTCTTGGCCTATCTCGGGGACACCGCATGACTCTGGCTGGTCAGCGGCGTTTGAATCGGCTCAGGCGCATGCCGCCGGCGGGCTGGCAACGACGAAGGGCGGCAATCGCTCCTCCCTCTACGCGTCGATGACTGACCCGATTCCGCTCCCTCTTCATGCAGTGTCTGCCGCCTCCGCGACTGAACAAAAGGTCGACGCGACCAAGGACACCAAGGAAGCCCCCGCTGCTGCCTCCCCCGCCCCCGCTGCCGCTGCTGCTGAAGAGTCCAAGCCCGCTGCTGCGAACGCCGAGGACAAGAAGCCTTCGACCGACAACGCCGAAGCGACCCCTGCCGCTGCTGCCCCCGCCGCTGCTGTTGCCGGTGCAGCCGCCGCACCCAGTGGCAATGCGCAACCTTCTCCCTCAAGCTCGCTTTACGTCGGCGAACTTGACCCGACCGTCACCGAGGCGATGCTCTACGAAATCTTCTCCATGATCGGACCCGTCGCGTCGATCCGAGTCTGCCGTGATGCGGTCACGCGTCGTTCGCTCGGCTACGCCTACGTCAACTTCCTCAACGCTCTCGATGGCGAACGCGCGTTGGAGCAACTCAACTACTCGCACATCAAGAACCGCCCGTGCCGCATCATGTGGTCGCAACGTGACCCAGCCTTGCGCAAGACTGGCGCCGGCAACATCTTCATCAAGAACTTGGACGAGAACATTGACAACAAGGCCCTCCACGACACTTTTGCCGCCTTCGGCAATATCCTCTCGTGCAAGGTCGCGACCGACCCTCAGGGTAACTCGCTCGGTTACGGCTTCGTCCACTACGACGCCGGAGAGGCCGCCCAGGCCGCCATCGAGGGCGTCAACGGCATGCTCCTCAACGACAAGATCGTCTTTGTCGGCATCCACATCCCCCGTCGCGAGCGCCAGGCCAAGATCGACGAGATCCGTTCCAAGTACACGAACCTGTACGTCAAAAACATCCCGCTCGACTTGACCCAGGAGGAGTTCGAGAACTTGTTCAAGCCGTTCGGCAACGTCACCTCGGCCGTCATCTCGCTCGACAACGAGGGCAAGTCCAAGGGCTTCGGTTTCGTCAATTTTGAGAAGCACGACGAGGCGCACAAGGCCGTTATGGAGTTGCACGAGAAGGAGATCAAGGGCCAGCAGATCTACGTCGCGCGTGCCCAGCACAAGTCCGAGCGCGAGGAGGAGCTCAAGAAGTCGTACGAGCAGAAGAAGTACGAGACTACGCTCAAGTACCAGGGCGTGAACCTGTACGTCAAGAACCTCGACGACGACGTCACCGAGGAGAAGTTGCAGGCCGAGTTCGAGCCGTTCGGACAAATCACGTCGTGCAAGATCATGGCCGACGACAAGGGCGTCTCCAAGGGCTTCGGCTTCGTGTGCTTCTCCTCCCCCGATGAGGCCACCAAGGCCGTGAACGAGTTGAACGGCAAGATGATCAGCTCCAAGCCTTTGTACGTCTCGTTGGCGCAACGCAAGGACGTGCGCAAGCAGCAGCTCGAGCAGCAGGTCCAGCAACGCAACCAAGTGCGCTCGCAGCAGATTCAAGCCGCTGGTATGGGTGGTATGCCCCCCGTCGGTGCGCCTTATGGCCCCGGAGGCGTCATGGGTGGTCCCGCCGGTCTCGCCGGTGCTCCGATGGGCTACTACCCCGGCCCCGCTGGGTACCCTCAACCCGGAGGGCCTCGTGGTGGACCGATGGGCCCTTACGGTGGCCCGGGCGGCCCCGGTGGTATGCCCCGACCTCGCTTCTACGCTCCCCCCAACATGCCCGGTATGCCCCCCATGGCTGGCCCCGGCGGTCCTTACGGCCAAGTCCCTCCCCAACAATTCAACGGTGGTGCGGCTGGACCTTACGGCGGTGTCCCCTCGCAACAGGGTGGTCGACCCGGTGGACCGATCCCTCAACCTGGACCGGGCGGTCGACCCCTCGGTGCCGGACCTCAAGGTGGTGTCCCTCAACAACCCCCCCGTGGCGCCGCCGTTCCCCCTCGTCAAGGAGGCTACAAAGGTACCCGAGCAGCTCAAGGTGCGGATGGACAAGCCTCGAACCCCGACGGAACGCCCTCAAGCCAACCCCCTCAATCGGCCGGTCTGACTGCGGCGTTGTTGGCCAACGCGGCACCACAAGAACAGAAGCAGATGCTCGGCGAGGCGTTGTACCCCAAGATCCACGCCAGTCAACCCGACTTGGCGGGCAAGATCACGGGCATGTTGCTCGAGATGGATTCGAGCGAATTGATCTACTTGCTCGAGAACGACGAGGCTTTGGGGGCCAAGGTCAGTTTGGCTTGTTCTTTGGTGATCTATCGTATTTTGCTGTTTCGCTAACATGTGGTCTTCGTTCATTTATTCGACCAGATTCAAGAAGCGATCGAAGTGCTCGACGCTTTCAACCGATCCAATACCACCGCCCCCGCCGAAGCCTAAACCCCTTCTACCAACCACCCAAGACGGAGTCGGACGCAAGGCAAGACGTGTGTTCCCTTCCTAATTCGTGCGATTCACTTCGTTCTTACGAAATTCGAAGAACACATCTCCCTTTCTCCCCCCCTCTATTTGTGTCTTCCTCTCTCCCTCTCCTCTCTCTCTCGGGGTCCCCACACCTGAGTGCTCTTTCTTTCCATCTCTCTCCTTGATCACTCTTTCCTCTTTTGTTCGACGGGCATTTGCGTTACCCCCTCTCTCTCTTATGTGTAATCACCAGGGTTTGATGGGATGCAATAGATGGGGTGGGAAGAAGAAAATGAACGCGACGTTCTCCCCGTTAGAGAGAGGGAGGTATAGGTTCCATTTTTCGGACTGTCACTGGTATGAAGAGAAAACAAACGAAAGTGTGATTGCAGGACTTTGTAACCAAGTGAAGCAGAGACTGAACGATGGGAAGGAGTGTCGATCGTGGCTGGAGCGAGGCGTGCGCTTGGGACCGTTCGTTCCAAAGACGATGATAGAGCCGAAGGTGAAATGAATTTGTAAAAGGCGGACAAAGAGAAAGGGTGGGTCTTGACATATCCGATCCAAAAAGTGGCTTGGGACGACGAAGCGACTTGTGGCGCTTGTGCCGTGGTCGATCGAGCGGAGCGTTCACCAGTTGTTGTGAAGGCGTCCCCCGGTTTCAAGTTGGAATTCCTCGGCGTCGGGACTACGACGGAGCTTCTTGAAGCCGGCAGGCTGAGTGGGGGTCGCTGAGGTTGCCCTGGCGTTTGGGAGTGAAAATACGGTGTTGAGAATAAGTACCGTCGTCGCACTGTGGCGAAGTCTCGAGAGCGCAACGTGGAATACGAGCGCAACGTGGAATACGCGCGCACGGAGGCATGACTCACAAAGCCGAACCGACCGTGCAGACCACCGCGACGATGACGAAGAAAGAACGCATCTTGGTTGTGTGGGGGGTTGTGAGAGCGAATTCGAGTAAGTGGGGTGCTCAAATCAGATGTGATGTAGAGGACGTCAAGTGGCAATGGATCAACGCGCTTGACAGGCTGAGACAGGAGGACCCGACTCGCTCGTCGTGCGTCGGCTGTGCAGGTTCCAGCCCTCCTAAGTCTCAGAATTTTGGAGGCCCCTGAATTCTGGACGTGGACTCAAAGCGTGCCCGGCGACCTCTACTGTCAAGGATCCGCATTAGATCAGATCACCTTCAGATCAGATCTGATCTGATCTGGATTTTTCTGATTCTGCCTTGATTGATCTGATCTTGATCTGATCTGAGCAGATCAAATTGATCTGGGACATGTGATTGCCTAATTTGGCACATAAAGACTTCTACATGTCTACATGTTGAAATCCTCATTCCTTCACAACCTCATCCTCATCCTCATCCTCATCATCCTCCAACGTGATCACCTTGCTAAGCCGCCGCTTTTTGGAGGAGCTCCCCGCTTTTGACTGGATTGGGTCGCATGATTCCTATGAGAAAGTGCTAGCAATGAGATGGCGCAATCCATTCTCTCTTCTGATCAGGTGCGCCGCAGTTGAAATCACAATGGCACCATCTAGGTACCGCCTACTTTTGGATTTTTTTCCTCGAGGCTTGATTGATCTGAACTTGACCTGACCCCCGTCAGATCAGATCTGATCAGATCTGAAACTGTTTAGATCTGATCTGATCTGATCTGATCTAATGCAGACCCTTGTCTACTGTCATCGGACGAGCAAATAGCTCTTGCACATTTTGCTTTTCCACGGTGATAGCACGTTGCCGTCAGAACTGACAACCATCAATCGTGTTACTAGGCGGAATCCACACAGCGATCACCACGCGCAGGCGTTCCCGCTTCTGCTGAAAGTGAGAGAACAGATCTTCATCTTGCATCATCTGGCTTAAATCTCTACACGGTCTCAAATGATCAGGTACGCAATCGGGATATCGCTGCGCAGAGAAGCTGGTCGTCGTTCTCAAAGGTGGTCCCCAAAACCATTTCGAATCGGCAATACGTGACGGAACGTCTTTGCGCTGTATCGAATGTATCGTTCGCGAATCCGAACGCCTCCAGCTCAAGAATACCAAACGGCGGTGGTCGTGCTGACAAGCGCCATGTAAGGTCGTGCCTTACAGAGAGTCGCGAGGACGGTCGTAGATCGAAGTCGAGACAGTGAGAGGCGGTAGAGGATACTTGTTAAACGTTTTTACTGGGTTTCAGCTAGAATTTAACTACCCAGAGAGAGCAAGAGAAAGAGAGAGAGATGGGGAAGGGTTTCCCAATTGAGCCAGGCCGAAGCAGCAGGCCGACGATGTCAACTTCTTCATGCGCAAGCAAGCCCACGACCGCATGCGCGCGCTCGAGCAGAGGCGCGACTTCAGTCGACATACCAACGAACTCCTACAACTGGAGGTCGAGGGACAAGAACTGGCCCGACAATACATCGAAAACGACCAACGACAGCAGGGGTACAATCCCCTTGGACCCCTCGGTGTAAGACTGACGCCGACGCACAGGGTCGAAGGCCTGGTCTCATGGGGTGCGGCCTTACACGCCACATGCCTGAGCGACCAGTTTCCGTGCTCGCCGAGGTTGATGCCACACACCCCATGAACGCTTCACCTCCCGTGCAAGTATTGTTGGTGCCAATTGTTATGGGTTGAGAGACTACTTCTTCGTTTGTGCCCATTCCGCTCCTCACTTGATCCACGTGATTTTTCAGAAAAGGGGTCACGGAGGGCGCTCGGGACCAGCCGGTGACACACTCGGTAGGACTTTGTGCGGGGCCGCGATGATAATGTTCCAAGACCCTAGTTTGGAAGATTGACACTGGGTATTTTACGCTGGTTGCAGAGAAGAGGCGACGTGTGTCTTGGCCTACAATGTACATTCTCCGCTTTACGGAGCCAGTGCTGCGGAGTTGTGTGCGCAGACGTATCCATGATCGTAGCAAAGAGTTCAAAGCAACACAGTAATCAGATCATGATAATGGAAACAACTTGTCAAAAGCTACGTCAAGTAGGCGAACCAGAACACGGTTACGATAGACGCGGCTCAACAATGGCAGGAAGGGAAGGGCGAGCGCTCTACACCACACAAACACAACACGCTAATCACTGCTCGACAATCGACCCGTCCAACTCATACATTTCGACACGATCTCGGAAGGAGGGCTTCTCGATTCCTTCAGGTACGATGCTTGCCGCTCACCTTCAGGGCTGTTCCTTCGCCAGCTCGATCAGCGTCTTGCCCAGAAGTTCGCCGACCTTGTACACCTTCAACGCCCCCAACGCCGCACCGGCCATCCGCAGCACCTTGTCGACCGCATCCGCTTCCAACAGACTACCGTGCCCGATAGCGTTGAGGTGAGGTACGAAAGCCTCGACATCGTCGCCGCCGTAGATCCATTGCTGCAGTTTGCTATCATCGCGATCTCTGATCTTGTCCAAGACGAATGCGTGGCATGACTCAAGACTCCGACCGGATTGATAAAGCGCCTCGCGCGCCTCGCGGATGAAAGCGACGAGCGTCAAAGCGGCATAGAAGAGGGCGAACGGTTCCCAGGGCGAATCGTTCGGCGACTGGAGAGCAAAGAGTTGGCCGGCATGGTAGGCGGTCAAGCGAGAGACCTGGCCGCGCGAAGCGTTGAACCACATGTTGACCGCTTCAAAGATCTCGGGTGACGGTCGTGACGCCCCTGAACGGGCCAGCAGCTGTTGGCGAATGGTAGCGGGGTGCTCAAATCAGCACTCGGAATGGAAAAGCTCCAGCGAGACGAGGACCACTTACATGCAGGACCCTGAGAGGCAACCGCTGACTCATCGCCATCAAGTGCAACATGAGCGTCAAAGTCGAATCCGTCATCGGTGTTTTACCCGAGCCAGCTGCTCTCGACCCTAATACCACCCGATACTGGACAAAGTCCATCCCCGCCTCGATCGAAGCCATCGCACCTTCACTCGACTGAGCTAGCGACGTCGACGCTTCGGGCAAAAACATTGCCATGAGGTAGTGGTGATGTTGCGTGGACCACTCCAGGGAATTCAGTATCGACAAGACGATTTGCATCGCGAACGTGTCCTTGGAGAAGGCAAACAAGGAGTCATCAGAGTGTGTCGACCGCGTCGAGACGAGCTTGATCGCTTCGAGGGTGTCGATGGACCTTGGGGGCACTGAAGAGCTTCGGAACAACGCTTGCCACTCGATAGCAGTCTTGGCCTCCTGTAAGCGGTATAGCACTATTCGTCAGCGTCGCTCACAGTACCATGGGATCAAAAAGTTAGCGCCCACTCACCCAAAGTACGTCGCGACACGGCAGACTCGTCTTGACCGCATCGACGAACAAGCTCGAGTGCTCCCTCCCCCACATCGCGGTACCCATCGAGTCAAAGATCAAGGCCCCAAAGCCCAGCCGCTTGACCTCCTCACGGTCGCGCCACCGCTTCCACCGTTCTTCGAGCGAAAAGGAGCGTTCGTGCGAGTCGTCAACGTGGGGTTCTTTGAACCAGCCCTGTCGACGTGCGTAGGTGATGGGCATCGATCCCGAACCTGCCAAGAGTGACACGTCAACACATGAACAGATGCACGAAAACAGCCAGCCCACCGTTACTCACCCTGTGTCCTCTCCAGATCCCGCTTGTTCCCACTGACATAACCCGACATGAGAATGATCAACAAGCTCTGCTGCCAAGCCACGGTCTGCAACATGCGATTATCGGCATCCCCAACGACCTGGACCATCTTCCTCGCGGTCTCCAACAATGCCTGGGCCCAGACATCGGCGCCGAGCAACCTCTCGTGGGCGTAGCGGGCCCCGATCGAAGCGACAGCGAGCAAGAGGAACGAAGGGCACGTGTTGGGATCAAAGGTCGGGCGATGCAGGATCGGGAGTGTTGATTGGAAGTGGGTGAAGTAATATTGGAGAAAGAGGTCGAGTAGTTCCAAGCGAGGGACGAAGCGCTCTTGCGAACCGATGGACCGAACTTTGGCGATCACTCGGGCACGCGTCGCCGCCGTGAGAGGGGGAACGATCGAACTCGGTGCGGAACGGCCCGCGACGGTCGCAGCACCAGGTCGAGGGGAGGCCGCCCGTGAGCGATAACCCGTCCCTCGTGCCGCGGCAGGCAGTAGGTCCTCGGTCGCTTGCACGGGTCGATAGCTCAGAGGCCACGGATCATTCGATGAGTGCGCGAGATGGGATGACCGCGTCTCTTCCTCTAAAGCCGAGGGAGCTTGCGGGGGTGGTGTTCCCCGGAGGTTCGACAACAGTGTCCCCGCCACCATCGACGAAGTGGAAGCCAGAGGGCCGAACCTCGACTCCGGCTCGGGCGATTGTCTCGGCGTATGCGAAGCGAGTTGCAACAACGTCTCCGCCGCAGCCGAGTTGAGGCCCAAATGGAAGGCACCACTCGAAGCGCTACCCGGCGTCGACTCGTTCGTCTGCGTCGGCTCCGTATCACCACCGTTGATGGACGCATCATGGTCCTCGGGTTCATCGAACGGCAAAGCAAGGACTGGCAAGAGGTTATCGGACTGCGCCTCCCTCATATTGGAATGCTCAGGTTGGAGGCTGTGGCCCAACAATCGAGCCTCGAGCTCGACTGTCCCCGGCGAACCGATCGATCTCGTCGACCCACCGTGAATTTCGTTGGCGCCGTCGCCACTACTACGGATGTCGGAATACGACTCGTGGTTGGGACCGGTCAAGTCCGCGGCATCCGCCATCAAAGGGGACGCGTTGAGCACGTCCCAGTTGATTTCGGCCTCGGCACTGGGTCCGGTAATAAGGTCCGAAAAATCGGCGTTGCCCGCAGAGTCGCTGCCGAGCAACCCACTGCCACCGTTGACGTTGCTCGTCGAAGCCCGACCATACGCAGCCGTATCGAAAGGCGACGCCGACGGAACAGGCGAGGAAGGCGCAGACGCGGGGTTAGATTGTTGTCCCGCGCCAGACACGTTCGAAGGGAAATGCGAGAGATAGGGAGACGAGGATCCGCTTCCGACTCCAACTGGAGTTGTGGCGGTGCCGTAGTAGTGACCCGCTTGAGGGCGATGGAGGAAGGAATCGGGGGGTCGAGAGTAGTAGTGCGCCGTCGCATGCGGCGCCCCAAAGCCAAGAGGAGAAGGAGCTTGCTGGAACGACGAAGGAGGAAGAGCACCATGGTGGGATTGATGAGCCGAGGGAGGTCGGATCGGGACCGAGTAAGGAGAACCGAACGAGTGAGGCATCGGGGGTTGCGACGTCGCGGGCTGGGCGATCGTCGAGGACGCGGACCAACTTCCATCGTGGTGTGGGGATCCGACCGAAGCAGCTCCCGTGAGGACGCTCAACGAGTTGCGCGCATGTTGGGGCGAACCGACAAGCTCGGGGAGATGGTCGTCGTAGTCGTCGTCGTCGTCGTCGTCGCATTGGTTGCTACTGAGATCGGAGCCCGTGTCTTCCTCCGAGAGCAGGTCCGACGCGGGCGAAGCGCGGCTGGGTGGATCCGAGCCGAACTTGTCCCGACCGTAGGTGCAAAGCGTATCGGCCCTTCGGCATTTGATGCAGGGATCGCCTCCGTCGCAACGAGTCCTGTGCAGGGGAGTAAAGGAGACCAAGATGCCGGATGAGCCTCACCTTCGGAGACAAAACCGTTCCGACCGACTCGCGTCACTAACCTCATCCGGGTACACCCATCGCAGACCCTCATGACCCTCTGAAACTTTTTCTGCGGGGGGTTCTGCGTCCCGGACTGCCCACCGGACGAGAAAGGGGCCATCTCGTCCTCCAACTCGGACTGTGCGGCGGCCCTCTTCTTGGCCGAAGGCACGGACTCGCGCTTGTTCCTCGACCCAGACGAGGCCAACGAACTTCCGATGGGAGTGTTATTCGCCGAAGAAGGTCCACCGGTCGGGTTAGGCGTCGATCCCCGTGATTTGGTGGGCTTGGGTGAGGACGATCTTGAATCGGATGCTTTGCTCCCCGAGGTTCCGGGCGCTTTGGCGTGTCCCAGCTCATGCCGCCTCAGAATGTCCCTGTATTTGAGAGGGCAAGCATATCAGCAGACCCGAACGGGGGAGTGGTGATTTCGAAGCGTATGAGATGCAGTGAACAGCTCTTCGCGCTCGCAGTAACGCTTCATCACTGAGAGAGAGCGCGCGTTTCCAAGGTGTTTCCAAGGGGAGGTTGTGCGGGGCGGGCAGCGATCTGGAAAGCCACAGCGCGTCGAAGCGGGCGAACGCACCTCCTAGCGAAGCCCTTGTTGCAAACGGTGCAGACAAAGTCCTTGACCGTGCTGTACAGAGTAAAGAGGACACAGCCGTAGCAGGTCGAGTGTCAGCGATATGGTAGTGCTGAAGAGGGTGGGGCTCAGGGTGGGGAGGCGGGGGACATGACACCCCCCCTCCCAGCTTCCCCCGTGCCGCATGACGCGGTGAACAGACTCACGAATGCCTCGCCTGTTGATGCCTCGACAGATGTTCCTGGAGACGAGGGCATAGCCAAACAGGTCAACTCAAGGCGCTCGATGCCTCGACACTGCGGATCGGCGTCATCAGGTCGCCTTCCTCGTTCGCTCGTTCGCCCGCCCCACCCGCCGCGCCCTCCTGGCAACGCCGCCCCACCTTTCGGCGGGCACCACACGCCCTCCGCCCTCGCCTCGCATTCCGCCGTCGCAACGACCGCCAACAAAACTCGAACCTGGCCCACGTCCTGCATCGACTCGGGCATACCAGCTTCCACGACCCCAGTAGAACGCTTCCTCTCAACTCACTTGTCGCGTGTATCGACTCCCACATTCCTAATACATCACCCCCATCGCCCCACACGGGTCCGCATCCGCATTACATGCACCATGCGCACAAATGGTCGATTAACCCCCACCACCACATCGCGCGAATTGAGGAATAGTAAAAACGTAAGGACTCAATCAGCGGGGATTTCAAAAACCAAGGCAGAAAAAAAACCGCCCGCCCGAGGCTGAGCGCCACATTGGGCTGGTTGAAAAACAAACGCCGCCGCCGCGCGGGGGACTGGACGAATGAAGGGGTGGTGTAGATGGTGATAGCTTACGGGGCACTGGAAGGGCCTGACGAGCTCATCCGTGTTGTTCATCCTTGGGCTCGACGCACGCGAGCAGAGACGCAGAGAGAGCAAAGTCCCCGGAGTGTCCGTAATGGATGGACGTCGACGCGAGCGATGCCCCACGCCCGCTCAGCGAGGTAAATGAATGTGGGAGAGGCAGAGGGAGAAGCAGATCGAGCTCGCGCGCCATTCCATTAGTCCGCAAGGTGGGGAAGTTGGCCAGTAGTGGGCCGGCCTGATTTTATTCTACTAATCGTGCCAAGCCTCCTCCATAGCGTTGCTGCTAATCGGCAATGGAAACGTGGTGCCCTCACGAGTGGGGCGCCCGTGCCTCTCCTCTGCCGTGCGAAGTCACGACTCACCGCTCCGCTTGAGCCTGCGTATCCGCACTGGGACACTCGCTTTCATTCACCTTCTTGGACCCTCAAATATCCGAGGATGACTTCGGTTTATATCGCACGGGATGAGTACGACGCTGACGATGACGAACAGCAATTCGATTCAGCCGGAACCTCTCACACGAACGGCGCGACCGCGAACGAGGACGGTGGCGATGACGCTGAGTACGACGAGCAAGACTACGAGCAGGGGCACGCCGAGGAGGAATACTACGAGGAAGAATACTACGAAGAGAAAGAAGCAGACGTCATCCCGGAACCTCCTGCCCGACCCGTCAAACCTGTTTCGGATGTGGACGACTCGGTTTATTACGATCATACCTCGTTGATGAGGTGTTGGACGTCCGCCCTGTCCGATTACAAGGTGGATTTGATTTGCCTATACTGGACTCCTGCGTACGCTAACTTCACTTAGACCCTCCTGAGCCTCCCATAGTTCCTTCATCCTTCCTCTTTCCTTGCCTCGACCGAAGCCCCTCGATCCAAGCGGGCCAAGCATCTCGCTGCACCACTGTAAGAACACTATCCATCCATCTCACCATGAAAAACATACACTAAACACTATATCTCGCTCAACAGATGGTACGGTCCCCTCCCTCTCGTCGGCACGAGCTCAACCACCGGTCGATCCCGCTCCGTATTCTCCACGAGCACGACCACCACTACCAACATGAACGGCGGTCCACCCTCGTACCACAACATGTCGGCCAGCCAAAAAAGGAACGCCAAGAAACGCGCGAGGAGGGATCGGTTGGCCGCTCAACATGCGACACAAGAAAAGGGCATTTCACCTTTTATCGGAGGTGAGGCCCTCGGGGGTGGGGGTAAGAGGAGACGACTCGGTTCTCGAGACGGGAGTCACGACGAGCCGAGCTGGACACCACAGTCGCCGGATTTCCAGAGAGATGCATCTGTGGAAGCTAAGGAATCTGAGAAAGACGAGGAGGTCGAGGTAGCGGAACAAGCTACGGAGCTCCAGATGGACGTGGAACCGACGGGGCCATCAACGCGTCCATCATCAACACTCACACGGGATTCGACACGAACAAAAACTTTACCTACTGCAGCCGGACCAAGTCTACCTTCATCTTCCTCCCGGTCCAACGCAGCGTCATCCTTTCTCCCTAATCTCACCGAGCCCTCACCCTTCACCTCATCCCTCTTACCGAAGAAGCAAACCCATCCGTCAAGAACCCCCACAACCTTCCTTTCCCCTCCCCCGATCGTCCCTCTCGACCCCGAAACCATCACCTCAGTCCGAGCCGAAAGGCTCGAAGCCGCACGCCAAAGAAAAGTTCAACAACTTCGGAAAGCCCAGTGCGAGGAAGAGGCCGAAGTCGAGGGGGAGGATGAGAGCGAGCAAGGCTTGTTGCAGAGTGCGCTGTGGGCTTGGTATACGGCGGGGTATCAGACGGCGTTGTATCATGCTGCTGTAGGAGTGGCTGGGGTAACGGAATGAAAACATAGTTCTTGCCAGATGGTCCGCAGATTCGCTTCGCTCGGAATGACTTTACGAGAGACTAGCCTGTGTCACATTCTCAGGGTATCTAAAACATACGCGGATCACTTTCATTATCAACAAATGATGCTTAGTGCACTAGCGCTACAATCGCGCAAGCTCTTTACAATTTGGCCTTCAACTCTCCCTGCGGCCTCGTCGCAAAAGTCGGCCCCTCCCCTCTCGTGACCTGATCAACGATTTTATCCACCCAATCAATACACCACTGTGCCCCGTCTTCGCTCGTCAACCACTCCCCACCTTCCCCTAATTCCTTCTTCGCCTCCTCCTCGAACGAAGCTTTCCTCAACCCAAAGACATGCGAAATCACTTGGGGTTCAACACCCCCCTGAGCTCGGAGACACGAGATGGCGATCAAAGAAGTCAAGATGCGACCGACTGTGGAGGTGCTTTCGCCCGGAGAAGAAGACTGGAAAGGAGGATCGGCGAGTAAAGCGCCGTAGTGGGAATTGAGGATGTGGACGGGGAGGTCGGGATGTGAGGCCGAGAGGATCGAAAGTAGTTTTGTGGATTGGGGGTCGTAGATCGAGTTCCAGAGGGCGTTGGCGCGGGATGAGACAGTCGAGGGGTCCTTGGGCTCACTGTGTATGCATGTATAGGTTTCGTCAGTGTGTGAGATCGGTCAAGCTGAAGATCTTGCTTGCGAGAATCCTTGACGCACCGAGTGGGGGTCGTGCCGAGACGTTCTTGGATCGGCACCGGAACGGCGGAACGAAGTGCAGCCAGGTTGTTGATCGACTGGAAAAGAAATGGATAGCAAGTGAGCACAGCACAACTTGGTCGGGGGTGAAGCGGGCAGAGGACATCTTGTCCGAGCGCATCCGGCCTGCCCCGGGATGATCCGAGAAAATGGGTGTGGAACGCACGCGTGGTATCCCGTTGAAACTGAAGGGAACACCACAGTACACATCAAATGGTGAGCAAACAAGGAAGGCACCAAAAGGCCACTCTAGTGCTCGCTCACCTGATGCACTTGAGTCCGACCTCCCTCATCAACTGATGTTCCATCCGTGGTAGCCTTGGGAGTCAGCTCACGACACGATGCAGTCTCTAGCACGCACGGGGATGATGCGACCCACAGCAGCTGTCCTGACTTGATCATCCCCGGTCGCGTCCTTGGTTGCGAAGGTGTAGAGGTGCTTGAGCGAGTCCGGTGAGTTGAGCGTGGCCAGTGTCGCTGACTGTATGCAGCGGAAGGACATCCCGGGTATCGATGAGTACCCTCGTGTTCTCCATATCGAAGCCAGAACGGTACGACTGACCGACAATGTCAACCACGTGTTGGATCCTACGCCCTTCCCCTTCGCACTCGACCTCAACCCCGCGAATAAGCGATCCAGCGAAGCCGCCGAGGGGGCCGGCAACGGTGCACCCCTAGCAGCACTCGAGCCGATCAACGCCTTCAGCGACTGAGACAACTTGATGGGCGGCATATCCGTAAATCACACAAGCTTAAGCCCAAATTACGGCAGAGATAGGGCTTTCCAAGACGAGGGTTTTCGTTCTATACGACACCGACTCTAGGGAAGATCAGCAAGATCAGCTCGGCCGCGCCAGAGAGATCATTTTAGCCACGGGTTTCAAAGCTAGCCAAGTCCAAGCGGGAAAATTAATGAGGCGCCGCGACGTTGGCAGAAACATCAAAAGTGGGGCGCACGCCCCCACTACAGTGAGAGTGTGTCAGCGACTGCCTGAGTTAGGTACCTCGCCTCTGCGAGTCTGCGTACTATTCGCGGTCAGATTAAGGCGGTCGAGAAGTTGTCCTGATCGAGTCCAACGCCGACGCCAGCCGCGCCGGCACTTTTAGCGTCAAGCTAGCCAGGCAATAAAGGCAAGGATGTGCTCCTCCTCTGGAAAGTCTGCCCAAGATACGGCAACAGCAGCCGTACACGGTGTCTGAAACCGAATGAAGTGGAAAAAATGAAAGAAGGTTTCCTACAACGAGCTAGAGACAAACGTTTACCCCGATCGTCCCCCGCATTGATTCCCAGGGCAGTGGATCACGATAAGCCCTTTGGTCGACCTTCCCCACAAATCCCATCGATCAGTCGCGCCTTTCTTCGCGCGCCGAAGGCGAATGCGAATTTCCTCTCTTCCCTCCTCGTCCGGTCGAGGGCGCCTCTTTATTAAGGCAGAGGTGCCGCGGTCGGCCACATGACCTGTAGTAGCTTCCCACTGTGTTGTTGATCAAAAGGCACATGGGCCTACTACTGGGTTAAGCAGGGTAAGTGGTACCTGCTCCCCCACCTTCGGCTTGCGCCCCCTTTTTCACCGTCCGCTGGGAGTTGGCGCGGTCTTCTGCGTGATTTCCCCGGCATCAATACTTGGCCAGACATACTTTTTTTAACAGAAAAACAAATCAAAAAAATCCTCTGCCGGTCTACGAGCCACATTTTAGGGCTAAGCGATTGGTGTACCAAGTCTGTGCCATTGTATAATTCGCTCGATGAGGCGACACGGAAAACGTCTCTTCTTCCTTTTTAGCGGCCCTCATTCCCCCTGAACGACCGGCCACTCTGCGTACGTAGTACGCTTGGGCATTATCGAGGTGGGGTTTCCCCTCGATCTCCGATTGGTGTTGTGCATCTTCCCGTTCGACTCTGGCTTTCGCCCTGTCGACTTGCATCTTTTCCCAATTCTCTCACTTCCTGACTCTTTGCCGCTGCTTCCCATACTCGTTTCGACGTGCACCTGACACGTCGTCTCGTCGACTTTCTGCAGCGTCCATCCATCTCTGTTGAGTTCCAGAACGACTCTCCGCCTCAATTCTACGAACTCGGGTATCTGCCGAATCGATCAACGGCACCGGCGTCCGAGCTCGAGCGGCGACGTCAGCATCGACGTCACCTGCTGTTCGCTCGACCGGTCCTCCGCAGCGACTCGAGACCAATAACATCGACAAAGCTACACCACCCATCTGTACACGACGTCGAAGATCTCCAAGGTTAGTTGTAGTGGCTTTACTCTTCTTTGTCGGCGTTTTACGTTAGGTCTTTGCTCGGCAATCGTCGGCAAATTTCTGCGCTGCATCTTGGGCTCCCATTAGCCTTCGATCCATCTCGTTGCTTTCCGCTGCGAATACGCGCGAACCATGGGTTTTTGATGCTGCTTGCCCTTCTGTCGGTCGGAATCTGGCTTGGGGTTCTTTTTTTTTGTTCTTTTTTGTTTGGGTGAGGCGTCGTGGTGTGGCTGGCCCCGAGGCCGTGCACCCCCCCGCCGAATGCAGCAGCTCATTTGCGCTGCTACATAGTCAGCTGTTCCCCCACCCCTCGTCGGCCCTAAAATAAGAGAAACGCCCCACGGCGCGCACCGCGGCAGCTCGCCCAGAGCGGATGGTGCCACGACGCGCATCTGCGACAATCCCAGTCTTGCCGCTGCGCCAGTTTTGAGCCCTTTGGGACTGGGGGGGCGACGGCTATCGTCGTTGTTTCTCGCGTACAACGTCTCGCTTGGATTCGACCTCAACTCAGGCCGACGGTGTTTCACCTTTGGCTACAACACGCGTTTTGTTTTTGGTCACGATAAGATCCACCGATTAATGGCAACATTCTCTTCGGTCTATCGTCCCTGAACGACGCAGTTGGCTTGCAGCAAGACCTCCTCGAGCAGCGGTATTACCGTGCCATCGTCATTCGTTGACGACCACTGGAGGCTCGCGACGAGCTCCCCATCAAGATGACCGTGAGTCTCGAGCTGAACCACCCGAGCCTTCGTGTAGTTCGAGGTTCATTATACCCGTGAATTGGGGGCGAACGATGCTGATGTACGTGATCCATGCCGGATCATCGTCGTCCAACAGGCCGCGAGACCGAGCACGGGCTCAGCCTCGGCCCAAGTCGGTTCGTCGGGGCAACTGCAATCTCACTCGAGCGCACGAGGCGTCCAGTCCGACGCGGCCGCTGGTGCCCAGCCTGGCAAACCCACGACACTCAACTCATCAGCAGCTTCATCGTCCTCGTCCTCGTCGTTCACCAATAAAACACCCCGCTTCGTTTCGAGGCATTGTCATCAGGACAAGGTCAGTCTTTCTGTCACACACACACGCACACCCCTGATCGTCGTCTCGTCGACTTGCTTCGGCACTTCCGGCGCTTCACCCGCGCATGGCCCCCTATTGCAACTGAGTCAATTAAAACACCCATTTCATGAGCGCCACACACCCGCGCGCGCGACTCGCCTCGGAACCCACTGCGCTTCCGAACGTATACGCCCTTGTCGCCCTGTCGCCCATCGCCCATCGCCCGAGTTCCAACTTGGAGCCCACTCTTTATCGAGGGAGATCGCCAACAAGCCGGCCCCACCTCCGAGCCAAGCCCCGATCGGCCAATTTACAGCAACTGATCACAGACATCACATTGGCCACTTTTTCCCCTGAATACAGAAAACTCCCGTTACCCAACCCCGTATGTTCTGCAGCAACACCGATTGCTCCTTCAACTACTGCGACAAGTGCATCCGCAAACAGTGAGCCCCCCTTATCCGCTTCCCTCTGTTGCCGGATCTGGCACCTCCCTATCGCTTTTTTCTTTCGCGAAGGGCTGCATGCTTTGCCCAGCAATTAGAAACGTTGTACTGATTTGAACCTGCCTATGGCTCGCAGCTATACCTCCATACCTTTCGTGGCCAATGCTCTGTTCGAATGTCCGGCATGCCAGGGAATCTGCAGCTGCGCTCGCTGCGTCAAGGCGCGCATCCGCAACAAAAAGGTGCGATCTGCACCAGGTGGAAAACGACTACAGCATCATTCCTTAGGAGGCGCTCATCACGAAGATCACGGCGACGAGGAGAGCGATGCGGCGACCAGCGGGGACGAGGCAAGCGCTCAGAGCACTTTAAGGAAGCGCAAGTCTGCCAAGGGATCGAGCGCCACGCAGGGCCATGGACCTCTTCCGAATGGCTCGGAGCAAGACCCTGGGTCACAATTTGGTGCTCATGTCGAAGCATCGGGTGCAAGCGCTGCTCGTCAATCGCGCACGCGCAGACGCGATTCGGTGGGAGCGAGCGATGACGAAGACGACGACGACGCCGAAAGCGATGTCCCCGCGAACATGTACAACGCAGCTTTCGGTCACTTTCCAGCATACTCAATGCCGGAAAGTTCTCCTAGCGCTTCCGAGATGATGCTACCCCAACTTGTGCTCGGAACGGGCGAGGTCGTCGACCCTAACGTCGCTCCCTTCCACGGCGCGCGCGTCCAGGCGACTCCAGCGGAGTACGACGGGTTCTCATTCGCCGCCTTTTCCATCGAATCTAACGGTGTCAAGCCCTGCCCGCCTACACTGCCGAGACCTACCTCGTCATTCTGGCAGATGGAGGCACCCGAGCGCAAACGCCGGAGAATGAGCACGGGGTCGGCCGGCTCCTCGGCGCCATCGGTGTCGTCTCTATCCTCCTTTCCCGACTCGGGGTCCCGGTCCGGAACAGGCACGGGCTCGATGGACTCGTATACATCGGTCGACTCAACATGCTCAAGCCCCGAGGCGACGACGACAGTGTGCGAGGCGGAAGCAACGACACCTCCCGTCTTTCCTGACGAAGACAAGGCCGACATGGACGACGACCTCGACTCTTTGCTCTTCAGCCAAGGCACTTTTTCATCTGTCACCGGTCTGGGTGGACTCAGCTCGACTTTGACCACATACCCGACCATCGACGGGGCGTCACCGATGCGTCTCGCTATACCCACGGCCGACGAGGTGACGAATTCGATCTCGCACGACTCGTTTGCGCCGGCCAAGCTCGGTTCCTTAAACGACTGGGGCACTTTGGGGTCCTCCAGCTCTAATCTCATGCCGACCCACCACCGTATCCCCTCATCTTCATCGGCGTCGACGCTGCTTTCAACGT
The DNA here is from genome assembly GCA_001244265.2 of Microbotryum lychnidis-dioicae p1A1 Lamole. NCBI lineage: Eukaryota > Fungi > Basidiomycota > Microbotryomycetes > Microbotryales > Microbotryaceae > Microbotryum > Microbotryum lychnidis-dioicae. The sequence goes on from CDLV01000005.1 coordinate 1,734,579, forward strand.
CTACCGACTCGTTCGCTGAAGCCCCTGATGCTCAGACCTCGGCGTCCTCGGTCATCTCCTGGTGCGATGAACTAGAGCTCGACTTTGGGCCGATGACAAGTGATGCTCGCCGCCCCAGCTGCTCCTTCAGTGGCCCATATCTTCCGCCCCATCATCACCACTTTTCGACTCGGGAAGACGATGAGTTTAGTTGGGCTACCAACGGCGTCACTTCTTCGATCGATCACGGCGCGTTTGTCCAAGTCGATGATTGGATCAACTGAGCGGAGGTCTCTCTCGATAGTCGAATCACGACTCTCTGGTCACAGACAACCCTTCGCGTGTAAATAAGTGTACAAACACGATGGTCTTGGCTGTGTGTCTCTCTTGTTGAATGAATCTGAACCTTCGTCTTTACTTCTGTTTTGCTCTTCCTCGCTTCGCCTCCATGCTTATAAATTCCTGCCCGGGTTTCATCTGTCTGCCCGATATTAGTTTCACCTCGTCCAAAATATACAAATCTCTTCCTCTTCCGAGACCTTGTCGTTTCTAAAAGTTCTCGCTTCTTTTCCATCTTTTGCACTCGTCCTTGGAAGTAATATTTTGGTAGTCCTGATCTGTCATTAAAGCAAAAGACAACTCGATCTAAACTGTAGAAACTTTTCAGACCGCTCGGATAGAGAAAGCAGAACGTTGTTTGCATCTCAGCACCAGCTGCGACTCACAAACGATCGGACGTGTTCTGCCTTAGCGGGCCGGGTGTAGGACTGAGCCGGGGCAGGACATCTTTCGTCTCAACTCGATTGCATCCAAATGGGTGATCTCGCGCCCCTCGCTGAGTGGTTTGGAGCTCTGTTTAGCGTGCATGGACATAGACCCGACCCACAGCTTCTCACCGTGGTTCAATAACATGAACATGGCGATGGCGCCGAGCACCCTTATTCTGCGCCTCAGGTTCGCCCGCGCGGCGCTCCAGGCTCGAACTGAGCCCCAGTTAAGGTACGCTCGCGACAGGGTCTCGTTGGCTCAGCTGCCTCATTTGTACAGCATGCACGTCTACGCACGCTCGTCCGGCGACTATTGCTCAGTTCCTATGGGATAGAAGGGGCGGCCGGGAGTCCCAGTGCGAGTCGGTCTCGTCGAGGACAGTAGAACGACTCGGAGCGGTCCCCATCTCGCAGCCACATGTGACCGGTTAAAGTGAATGACAGGGAACGCAAAACGTACATGAGCTAATGATATCAAGAAGTGCGCTCGCAATGCAAGGTCGTCGCCTGGGACCTGGACCGCGGCCAAACGAGCAAACTTCAAGTTTTCGACAGCTTGGGAATCTACTAACGAGCGATGAGGCGAACCGAGACGTGGCGCCGAGTTCGATCCTACTACAGGCCTTTGAAGCGGTACATGGGCAAGTGGCAGCACGCCCTGGGGAGATCCTCTTAGAACGCATCAAAAATATTCTTGGGCGCTGTACATGATCTCTTGCGTTATTTAATGGATCATGCGAACAAGTGCAGTGCGGTCACTCAGGGGGTCCGTCCGGGCCAAGGCAGCTTTCGCCAAAATAGCTGAGTGCGGCACTAAATATTCAAGGGATCCCAAGTCGTACATTTCGGAGTAAAATACCCTGGTCTTGGGAGTAATTACATACCATTTTGCTGTAAGGCATCTCCGACGCTGTGATCGCTGTGATGGCTTCTACAGCTGTAGACCAGATCCGCACGATCGAGTGCGCCACGCCGCCAGCGTTCGTTCGCGCCGCTCGCTCGGGCCTGGCCGGGGAGACCAAAATATCGCCGAGCAGCCACCACACGCGGTGGTGCTCTCTCGACAGTTCCGCTCCAGCTGAGCTCGTTCTTGTTCCGTGCGCCCGCTTCTCCCCCCTTCCTCAGCTTTTCAAAAATGACGCGGTTCAGTATCGGTGGGTTGGGTGTTCGACGACCCTTCGGTCAGGCCACCACGAACGTCAACAACCATCTCTCCGGTGGCTCCGCACATGGCCAGGCCCACGCGCATCAGCACAAGCGACACGGCTCGACCTCGTCCTCGTCGCCTCTCTACGGGTCCGGATCCTCGTCTGCACCGTCTTCCGGGAACGGCAATGGTCCTTCGGTGGTAGGCTCGACTACGGCTTCGAACGGTAGTCGTCGTCGATGGCCCCTCCGCGCCGGGGCGGTGATGCTACGTGGTCCCGGTCTCCTCCTTCGTGCGCCGACGCGTCTGCTGCTCGCCACGCCCCGAGGCGCCTACAAAGGTCTCCGTAGAGCAGGCATGGTCGCTGCTCCCGTCGTTGCCGCAGGTCCTCAGAGACTGTTTGGTACTTCGGCTAGGGCGAGAAGGTTGCAGCAACGACAGCAGCAGCAGCAGGTCGAGAGGGACGGGGTGGTGGAGGGGGATAAGGTGGGGTCGACCGGTGCAGGGGTACAAGGACAGCCGCACGGGCCTCGGCAGAGCTTTACGAGTGAGCTTGTGTGTGAGCAATTCACATTCTTCTTTCGGTATGCTCACTCAACCACTACTTTTCTCCAGCCCGCCTCCGCCAAAGGTGGTCCTCGACCGAAACGCGCTGGTACCCGATCCCGATTTCGCTCGGCGCAGCCCTCCTCGTCGCTCTTAGCCTCTACAAGAAACGAGACGGGCTCTACAATAACCTCGATTCCGACTCGACCGACTCGGACTCTCGCTCCGTTCGTCGCAAGCCCGTTTCGGAATCACAAATCAAAGTCCAAGGACCCTGGCAGGTGCACGTCATCGGGGCCTTACCCCTACGATCCATTTCGAGGATCTACGGCCTGTTGAACAGCTTCGAGTTGCCCGTCTGGTTCAGGACGCCGGGGTATCGGTTGTACGCTTGGTTCTTTGGGGTCAATTTGGATGAGTGCGAACCGAGCGACTTGAGGGAGTACAGGAGTATGAGCGAGTTCTTCATGAGGAGGCTCAAGGACGGGGTTAGGCCGATCGCGGATACGGTGCTGGTGAGTGGGGGAGGAGCGTCTAGGATAGGACAGAATGGTAGGACTAATGTGCTTTGTTGCACCAGGTCTCACCTTCGGATGGCAAAGTCGTCAACTTTGGCGTCGTCGAAGGCGGTCGAGTCGAACAAGTCAAAGGCTCGACCTACTCCCTCGAAGCCCTCCTCAACGGCACCGGACCCGCATCCGACACGCCAACGTCCAAAAGTCGTCGCCCCTACGTCGCTCCTGAACACCCACACAAAGCCGAGCCCATCTCGGTCAACGAAGAAGAGTTTGCCAACATCAATGACATTTCCTATTCACTCGATGAACTGATGGGGAACCGACCCATCGGACCTCGGTCTTCACCCTCCTTCACGACAGAGGATGCTTCCCTTTCCTCAAATGAACAACACCTCGCCTCAACCCAAGGCCCCAAGCGGTCCCTCTCGACGGACGCCAAAGTCGCCCTCGAAGTCAGCTCGTCCTCGTCGAACCCTACGAACCCGAAACAAGGCCACAAGCTTTTCTTTACCGTCGTTTACCTCGCCCCGGGTGACTACCATCGCTACCATTCCCCTACGAATTGGGTCGTGGAGAAGAGACGTCATTTCGCTGGCGAGTTGTTCTCCGTCTCACCTTGGATGGCGGCCAAGTTGCAAGATCTTTTCGTGCTTAATGAACGGGTCGCGTTGTTGGGGAGATGGAAGTATGGATTTTTTTCCATGACGCCCGTAGGGGCGACGAACGTCGGATCCATTCGCGTCAATTTCGATTCAACGTTGAGGACCAACTCCCCCTTACGTCCCATCACTCCCGGAACCTTCTCCGAAGCGACCTACGCCAAAGCTTCGACTTTGTTGGGCGGTCAACCGTTGAGGAAGGGGGATGAAGTCGGGGGTTTCTGGTTGGGTTCGACAATCGTTTTGGTGTTTGAGGCACCGGAGGATTTTGAGTTTATGATCGAGAGGGGGGAAAAGGTCAAGATGGGGCAGGCGTTGGGGGAGGTTAGGAGGAGGAAACAGGAGTGAGACATGGGAAGGGTCGGCGAGCACAGGAGGGGTGGGTTTAGCTTGGGTTAGTTCTGTGGCGTAGTTAATTCGGTTTTGGAGTAAAGTGAGGATTGAGCGTTAGCATCACTTTGAACATGGCTGGGGTGGGTAGCGGGTCGGTGTTACCGGGCGGCTTTCCCAAATTGAGCGCCGAGAACTTGCCGAGGAGGAACAGGAGTATGCGGGCCATTCTCCGAGCAGAACGCGAGTCAACGCTACAAAAGAGGTACGATCTACGGTCGATGCCGTGCTGTTGTGCCGATGCGAAATCGAGATGCCGAAAAAGTTGATTCGACAAGCCGAAACTCTTCAGCCGTGAGCGATCGGCGTTGTCTTCAACGAGTCCGTCGGGTTGACTCACCGAGCCGGGCGGCAGAAAAACGGTCGCGCGGGAGATAAGACGATCGGCTCCAACTACTGGTCTGCCTTTGCTCTCTCCGTCCCGTCACTCACTCCAACGTTGCTCACCACCACCACGATGACCCGATTAACGCCCTACCTCACGCGCGTACTCAAGACGCAGAGCAGTCGATCGTCCACCTCGCTGTTCCACACCCGTCAAACCGAAATTCCGCCCGTCGCTTCGTCGCTCAAGTCGTCGTCGTCGTCGTGTTTTAGCACTTCGGCCTTGCCCAAGGAGAAGCATGCCCAGACGACGAGTCCCCCTATCGTTGGCTCACCTGTGACGGGGCAGGATTTGATGACGGGGGAGATTTTAGCGGGCGCCGATATCGATGTAGGTTTTTTTCTCCCGTTCGGGGTTGGGGTTGGCGAGATATGGGGATCGATTCTGGGACGAAATGAGACGTCGAACCCCGAGTGGGTGACTCGTCGTACTTGCGATCGGACCTTTCCTTCCTCCTACATGAACACTGACGCTCGACTGTTTCCGCCAGCCCTCGGCGCTCGAAGTGGAGCTCACGTCGTCGCCCAAGACGATCCCTCCTTCCAACCAGTTGCAGTTCGGTCGCACGTTCACCGACCACATGTTGACCATCCCTTGGAACGTGCAATCCGGGTGAGACTACTTTTTTCTCCGGCCATTCTCGGCGATCGTTTACAAGGTGGCGGGATCGTTACCGGATCGACGAACACGTTTTGCTCTGCCGCCGCGTTCCTCGCTGGCGCGGGCCCCACCTCTCGGCAAGCCGGCCGTTGCGCGCCAAGGTAGTCATTTCGAAGACGTCACTGAAAGGAGCACGATCTTGGCCAAGTTGTTGCCTGTTCTCGCTCAGCACAGTCACCGTCGGTCCGGAATTTCCATCGCCCCCCCCCCCCCCCCCCCACGCTGTTACCCCAGCGCCCGTATCTTCGCCATCACGCCAAAAAAATCCACTAAACTCCGTTCGTCCTCGCACAGCTGGGGCACACCCAAGATCGTTCCTTACGCTCCCTTGCAATTGGACCCGTCCTCGACCGTGCTGCACTATGCTCCTACATTGTTCGAAGGCATGAAGGCGTACAAGGATGAGAAAGGCCAGGTTAGGTTGTTTAGGCCTGATAAGGTACGTTTTGTAGCGTGGCGATCAAGAGGGAATGGGATGCACGATGAGGTGTGGGCGTACTGATGCGGAATGTTTCCTCGTGTGGGGTGCAGAACATGGAACGTATGACGAGGAGTGCGGCGAGGTTGGCGTTCCCCGTACGTTATTGGGTCCTCAGCGGAATCCTCTCTCGATCTAATGGGGTTTGTATTGAATCCGCAATCTCTTCCGACCCCAGGACTTCACGGGCGACCACCTCACGACCCTGATCAAGAAGCTCGTCGACGTGGACTCGAAATGGGTCCCTTCCGAACAAGGCACCTCACTCTGTACGTTGGTCGCGCCGGATTGCGATTTCAGTAACGAGTTCAAGAACTGATCATCTACACCTCGTCGCGGCATGGTCCAAAGACATTCGCCCTACGATGATTGGCACACAAGCTGGGTTGGGCGTTGGCGCTTCGACTGATGTTTTGCTTTTCGTCATGTGAGCCCTCGCACAATACAATTCCAATAGCAAGTTCGACCAAAACTGACTTTTCATGTGTCTCCTGCCTGGCTGAAAAGTGCGTGCCCCGTCGGTCCTTACTACTCGACCGGGTTCAAGCCCGTCAAGTTGCTCGCGACCGCCAAGGATGTCCGTGCTTGGCCCGGAGGGACGGGTGGTTACAAGTTGGGATCCAACTGTACGCATGCATATTGCCCGAATTTCTTAAAATCTCAAGACTCCGCACTGACTTTGGCATGTAAATGCTTTCCCTTTCAGACGCCGCCGGTGTGGTCCCCCAACAAGCCGCCGCTGCTTTAGGCTACCAACAAATCCTGTGGCTCTACGGGCCCGAACACCAATTGACCGAAGTAGGCACCATGAATCTGTTCGTTGTCCTCTCCCAACCGGACGGGACGACCGAACTCGTCACCCCTCCCTTGGAGGACATGATCCTTCCCGGCGTGACACGAGATTCCGTCTTGGCGTTGGCTAGGGCACACGAGAAGGGTGAAGCCAAGTTGGAAGGCCTGCCGGACAAGTTCAAGGTATCGGAGAGGAATTTGACGATGCCGCAGTTGAGGCAGGCGAGTAAGGATGAGAGTTTGAAGGAGGTCTTTGGTTCGGGAACGGTACGTCCTTCTCTCTCCATCACGCGAATTACATCTTCCCTTCTGCTATAGTCATTAACTCTCTCGTATCCCCCCCCCCCGATCAGGCCGCCATTGTATCACCCGTATCCGGGATCGGATACGAATCCGAACTCATCGACGTACCCCACGGCGAAGATGGTCTTGGTGACGTTGCGAGGGTCATGTTGAGGGAGATTGTCGGACGACAGACGGGCAGGATCGAGAGCGAGTGGAGTGTGGTCATTTAAGAGGGGAGGGGACGCATACGAAGGTTTACTTAATTGGTAATTCGGTATTTGAGGTGGTATGAGATTCTTTAGAAGAGGACTGTGTGAGCGATTAAGAAGACGGAGGTATAAGCGGGGTGAGGATTCGGGGACCCAACAGCATCACTCGAAGAGACGACAGCGTGCAAGGACGACGGAAGCCCTCGTGCCAGTAGACGGGCCAAGGCGAGCAAACAGACTTCCTCCGCTGGCCGGGACACGTTCTTTCGTCCGGCCAGGAATCGGCCCGGCCTCGAGTGCGTTGGCGTTTGATCCCCCATCGTCCTTCCTCCGATTCTCGCGCTCCAACTACCGCCATCTCGTCGCCTAGTCTTTTTTCGTATATTTTCTGTCAACACCGATCGCTTCCAACGACTTCGGCTGTGTCCGTCGTGATTCTCATTCTGACTCGGCAAAAGCCGACGAAAAGATTAGCCAGGCTCACAACATGAGGCGAACACTTGCTCTCGTACCATGATCCGAAGGGTCGAACGACAATGAAAAGGGTGTACTGGTTGTATCGCACAAACGGTGCAGTTGTGAACAAAGAGCTAAGACGTGACAACGATAGAAAAGCGACCGCAACGACTGGAACAACTCCACCCTCCCAAGGAAAGCGCCAACTCCCCTGTACTCCTTCCCTACTCCAAATACTTCTTCCAAAACCCTGTCGACCCATTCGTCCTCGCCCTGTTGTCCTCCTTGATATCCAACAATTCGCACAACAAATCATAAACCTCAACATTCTCAAACGCCGGGATCAACGTCACTTCCTCCTTCTCCAGAACCCCCTCGGCACGTTCGCTGAGGACGGTCCGTTTGATGAGGTTGGGGTTCTGTTCAAGGGTTTGGGATTGGAGACGCGATGCGAAGGGGCCGTGGGCGATGAAGATGGCTTGCATATCCGGGTCGGCGTTGTCGTAGCCGTGGTTCCTAAGCGAGGACAAAACCAAAGAAAACAAGTCGGCATGGCGAATGAGTGGATGAGTGGTCGACTCGAGAGCAGTTTCAAAGTCCTCCAGAACTTGACTTACCCAGCAGGCGTAAATTGGCCCTTCATCTCGACCTCAAACTCATGATGATTCGTGATGGCCCACCCAGGATGGGGAACGACATAAATCGGCGCGATACGCTGCAGAATCATGCGAGTAAAGTCCTACCTCAGTTTCGAGATTCATCCTCAACCTGGGTAAGATTGACCACGTGACCTACCTCGTTGCCTGTGAAATGCCATCTTTCGGGCATGTCCTCTTGGGTGTAGACGTTGAAGCCTCCCTTGGATTCGGTCGCGGCTTGACGGAGTTTGGAAAGCATCAGAGCCGCGTCGATGTCGGGTTTGAAGCGCAGACCAACGGATGGCCATCCTTGGTGCAGAAAACCCCCTGTCAGCTCATCCCCTCCACCCTGAAAGCTCTGCCACCATCCACCACTCACCTTCCGCCGTCAGGATCCCTTCGAACCCTTCCTTTCCCAGAATATCATCCAAAAACACCAATCGCTCGTTATGGGTGCTCGTCATCCCATGATCGCTCACGAACACCACGTCCACCACCTGCGTCAAATTCCTCTCCTCCAAAAGTCCCGTCACCCCTTTCGCAAAATCGTCCATCTCCAACAACTCGTCTGCCAGCGCTTTGGAATCAGGTCCGGTACGATGGCCTTCTTGGTCGACTTCGGGGGCGTAGGCGAGGATGAGATTGGGGCGGGAGGTATGAGGGAGGTCGAGCCAAGAGGCGATTTGCAAAAGTTTACGCGAGTAGTGGTAGTGGTCATGAAACGCGTACCACCGAGTCGGTTTGGTGCCATCCGCCATCATCGGAGGGCCTGTGATGGTGAAGAACGACTTGTCAACCTCACGACCCAAGGATTTGATCGAAAGAAACCACCCACTTGGCCACATGAGAACGTTCGCCTTTAACCCATTCTTAACCGCCGTAGACCAGATCTAACCCGCCCACGCAACAAATCATCAGTCTCCACTCTCGACAGTGCCAACCTCTAAACCCCCAAAACGTACCGGTTCCCCGCCCCACCATTCCGGACCCCAACTCTGTTCAGGTTTGGTATACACAAACTCCTTGCTCAAATTGGGGTCCCAGAAATCATTCGCGATGATCCCATGGCTCGAAGGGTACAGGCCCGTGATCAACGAGTAGTGGTTTGGGAACGTCAACGTCGGAAATGAGGGCTGTAGCGATTCGGCGCGAAGTCCCTTTTTGGAGACGGAGAGGAGATGGGGCGTGAGGTTGCGTGTGAGGTAGTCGGATCGAACGCCGTCGAGTGAGACGAGGATGACCGTTCGATCTGAATCATGCACCAAGTCGAGCGGGGTTAGCTCGTCCCCGTCGTGCGTACGCGCTCCTTCGCTTGCCCCACTCACCGAACCAATGCGTGCCATTCGATCTCCACCCACTAGTCTTCTCCTTTTCCTCCTTGGCCGCTCCGCCATCCCCACCCGCCCAATGGGGTGTTTGCTTATCATGCGCCAAGCGATTATCGCCGACCTGCGCGAACGGCACATCGTTGAAATGCGCGTCCTCGGGTAATGGGTTCTTGGCCAGCGCAGGACTGGACGAAAAGGTTCCCGGTTTGAGTTCGGGATGTCCTTTGTAGTAGTCCGAGGAAGGGTAGTTGAAGTGGTAGGCGTAGGGTGAGGCGGGGTGGAAGAGGAGGATCATGAGCAGCAGCACGACGATCGACAGGGTCGAGAGCAGCACCGTGCGCAAGGAGACCTGTAGACAAAGGGTACTGTCAGTATTATAGTCAATGCAAGACGGAGCCGACCCGAAAACGGGTGTGCGGGCCAACTGACTGCAGCGAGCCAAGACCGGTCCAGCGTCGGCGAGACTTGAGCCGCCGTAGGATCGACATAGGCGTGTCCGACCTCCTTGTCATCCATATCCTGTTCGTACACGACCAAACCATCCCCTTCCCCAGCCCTAAGCGAGGTACGCTCATCCTCATCGCCGTCGTTTGAGCTGGGACGCGACGTCCTTCGCTGACGCTGGCGCGGCGAAGTCGGGAGCGATGCAGGTGATCGAGGTACGTCCAGGTACAGAGACGACTCGTTCCCATCCGACGAGGGGATCACGGCAGAGTATTCGCCTCGTGACATGCTGGCGGCCAGCGCGTGGCGTTATGCTGCGTAGGTGTAAGAGTGTGCGGCAACTCGGAGAAAGGCACAAGGCCAAGGCGCGCGCGGGAGCGAGAAAGGGGCAAGTCGGGAGACATTTGTCGTCCGATAGACCAGGCGCGCGATCGATTTCGAAAGAGTCACCGAGATACTGCAGTGATGTCAATCATGGCATTTCGCGGGCCATGCAACTAGCTCCACCTGAATCGATAATTCACTTACCGTCTCAAGGTCTTAGCCAAAGTCTCGATATAGGAGACGACCGAGATAAGGATATTGCGTCGAGTCGTCCGACTCGGAGTCGGAGCTTCACGAAGCAGGATCTCGGCGTCGACCTAAGCTCAACTAAGCCCTCCCTCGGGAAGGGGCTTAGGACTTATCGGCGCGCCTGGCCCAGTTGCCCTCCGAAATTTCAGGGCCATTTTGGGGTGGTTCTCTGTAGCGTGGCAAGTACTTACAATGATCCAAAACGCAGAGATGCTATTGATCTTCTACTAGAAAAAATGCCTGTGCGGAACAACAAGAGGATAACCTTTCTGTAGGCGAAGCTATAATGATCTGAAGTGTGCAGATTTGGTCAATTTGCTCCCGAGTGGTCCGAGCGGCAGCACGCTGCTGCAGCCGCCGGCTTCCGCACTTCGGCGTGTGCGCATCGGTTTCTCTCCCGTCCCATTCCGCATCACTCGTCTTCTCGGTACTATGCTCTTCGCTTGTTCTCGGTGGAACACCGCGCTTATCTCAGAATGACGCGCAACCGCAGACGCTATGACTCGACGACTCGCCAGGATCGCCGCCGTCAGGCGGATCTATTCGCTCGGTTTCGGTTTCATAAGCTCTCACTATGTCAACACCTCTCGTGGTATTTCAGCCCATCAACACAACACGGTGGTGTTCACAAGCATAAGCCAAAGCTCTTCAACAGTAATTGGACAGACATAGCTCAAGCATGTACTTGATCTCATCATACAACTCGCCCGCGAAGATGGCCCAGACGCACGAGGCCGAATCAATAATTGGATTGCCAACCAGGTGGGTAACCCTCCAGCATATCAGATCAGGATACAAGACCGCGGCAAGGCCTCTTAAACACTTGCGTCATACCTGTACAATCTGACTCAATCATTGTGAAAGAGATGAAACGAACCAAATCCGCCTTCGTCTTCAGCCACGACATTGCTCCCGAAGTCTTTGCATCTGATCAGATTGACGCACGCCTTGACGCAATAGTCGAAAGCAACTCTTTCATCACTGGACGCATCCGCAACCTCTTGTCTCACTGCGGAGACCCACCACCAGTCGAAGAATCAAACTGCGACAAACTCAGCTCGGATTCTACGGACGTTGACATGGAGGACGCTCAAGAGGATAGCTCTGGGTCGGATGCAGAACGGGGGTGTTTCAAGAAGCGACATATATCATTTGTGCGTAATTATTGCCTGAGCTCAGCCCCTTGGTCAAAGTCAAATTGATGATGGCGTTTATTGACTTGCCGCAGCTTTGTCGCTCGATAATGGGTCAGATCGCCTTCGCGTGTAACCGAAGAAATAATGCTATGCAGCATCGTAACGGTCTCATGGCTCTCTCGCATGTGGAGCGAACGATCGGTTGACGACGTTGGCTTGAAATATCAAGCTCCTCCCTGAACCCGTTGGAGCAATCACGAACACAGCGTCTTACTGATTTCGAGTCTTGAACCGCTCGAGCTGAAAAAGTCCGGCGAGAGCTTCGATTTGCACCGGCCGCGGGACGAAGTCCTCGCCAAATTTGTCGACCAAGAGTAGTCTGAGCTTCTTGCGTAACTCAATCGGGTCAACTCGATCTTCCTGAGTCAATTGTGATTTCCAGTGAGCAGCCCGAGAACGAGGGATAGGCAGTTCGGGGGTTGTGTTGGTTGATTGATGGTCCCTCGATGTCGTTGGCTTTGCCCTCGAAGCTGATCGTAAGGGCGACTCTCTGAACTCAATCGATGGAAACCGACGAGGTGCGCCCTTGACAGATGTGGCGTTTGTACGGGCATGGTGGATCATCAGGGCGGTAGCGACGTCGTGCACTGGCGTTGTGGACCGAAGGTGAGACCGGTGAGGCCCGGCTGGCTGATTCACGTCGGCGCGAAGAACCGTCCCTCTGGGTCCGTGCGCGAGCCAGCTCCAAGTCGAAAATAACGACTTCTCACCGCTGTAGCTCAATGAATAGGATTCCCAAGAGTCTTCCCTTAGGGTATATGCTCGAAAAAATAGCATAAGAGTAACCCTTTTGCAACGATTGTATAGGTTATTTTTATTTGCCATGCTACAGCAAGGTGGTACTTTTCTGGGCCAAATTTCGATAGGCAACTTAGCAAAACGCGCGGATAAGGTACAAGCGCACAAGCCCCCCACAGAGTGGAGGGTTTCGAGCTTAGCGTCGACCGGTCGACCGCTACGGCGGCGCGTTGCCAAGCGAGGCCGAATCGACTTGCCACGAGTCGCGAGCTCGGACGCTCACCACTCCTAACTTCAAGCTCACAAGGTTCACGACCTAATCAAAATCAAAGCCGTACCTTCTTCTATTTCTTATCCCTTCCTGACAACTCTCTCTGTGCTCTACGGCTCCGTCTTCCTTCCCTACGATCGTCGATCGAGGCCCTGCACCTGGATATACGCACGCCCGCTGGCTCTCTCTCTCTCTTTGCGACCTCGACCCGCGATGCGCCAACCCCTCGTCACATACCTGGCTATATACATAAGCGCGCTAAAAAGTGGCGCGCGCGGCGCGCCTTCGACCCTCGCTTCCGCGCGGCGTAGCCATACATGTTGCCCGCCTGCAACCCGGGTTGCTGGGCGGCCCCAGGACTAAGGCAACTTGCTAATAAGATTGACCTATTATTAGGGAGTACTTGTGCAATCGCCCACAGTGCTGTCTCTTCTAGCCTCCCCCCGCTCAGCGCAAAATCAGACCCGCGTCAGTTCTAACACGAGCATCAACTATTGTAACACACAGTAACACATTCTCGAATCAATCTACGACATTTGTATCAGACAATGGGCAGGCATAAATGGAATCGCTTCAAGTTCTGACCTGACAGGCTACTTCGAGGGACATCCTGACTATAAGCCCCGAGGCCTTCGTTCGGACGCTCGAATCCGCACCAACATCCCCGGAACCCGGCACATGGTTACGTACACTGCGCGCCAAATTCAGCAAAAAACCTTTGATGAACATGCTCGTGGCGAAGCTAGCTCTCCGTCTCCTCGGCCTCCAATGGCCCCTCCGATACAGGCCGATTTCGACGAAGCCGCCAACCCGAGTGGGATGGATTGGGATGATGAACGTCACAGCGAGTACGGTGGTGGCCATGAAAGCGACTTTAGTCCGGCCCCATATTTTTCGGATCGAACATCCCGTATGCCAATCGCGCCTGACTATCTTGCAACCGCCGAGCGATTATCATTGGCTGATCTGCGCCAAGTCGAAAGTTTCGAACCAGCCACACGTGGTCAGTCGAAGAAAGAAACGTACAAGCAGTTTGTGTTCAACGACGCTCGTCTAAGGAGCTTGGAACGGCCAGCGCTTCTGCGTCAGTATATTGCGTTTTGCGCTGGGGCAGAAGCGAAAAAGAGGTGGAGGGAGCGCAACAGTTTTAAAGGAGTATAGGACCCGCATCCAAGATTTTGACGACATCCTCGCGCGCATCTTCACCGTCCCCGTTGACATTACCGCCGAATATGAGGAATCGCGCCTATTCCGTGAAATCCTTTCACCCCTGTACCAAGAGTGCCAACGCCCCCTCCCTGAGGACGAAATAAGGACCGACGAGGACCAGGAGGGGAGTGACCGCCTTTTTAAGATGGATCCAAAAGGTGTACCGCCCTTTTCTCGGTAAACGTACCCCGGACGAGTACTGGGATCAGTTAGAAAGCGAACATCGCACCTGGCAAGCAGCGCTCAGACCATTTGCAACGACGGTGCTTGTCAGGAGTAGGTCCAAGCTTTACCACTAGCCTACGCTGACCTCAAAAAGGTACAATATCCACTCTGAAAGGAGTGGACAGCTTGGTACTATGTATGGCCAACCCCCAGTGAAACGAGCTAGGAATTGCAGGATTACTGGTTCATGACAGTGCTCGTCCACGTTCCCGAACCTCCCAAGCCGCCCACCGATGCGGACCGAGAGTCCGAAAGGAAGAAGATCTGGGACTCCTGGATTGTTGAGTGTGCCCACAGGTGGTTGGCGCTGTTGAGCAAACAGAGGGAGACGTATCGTTGGATGCGCAAGAGGGGTCCAGCGGAGAGGGTGCCGCGTTGACCTCAGGGGCACGAGAGGAGGACGCGATATCAGAACACAGTTCGGCGACAGGCCAACATTCCGACCACGGATCAGCAGCCGGCTCGGAGGCCAAAAGCAATCTCTCCGCCCTATCCGAGCTGACCAGCCTGAGCAAGCTGGAGCGCGGCCTGGATACTGGGACATGAGGCACCATGAGTGTCAATTCACCAGTTAGGCAATGACCGTCTCGAGTTTTCCGTGAGCGTGTGTAGCCATCTAGCTTGTATGTTATGTCAATGGAGATCCTGCATTGCAACCATGATTCACCCCGAGGGTACAACGCACTCCGAAGGCGGAAATTCTTGTTCAATTTTTAACCTTAGGGCAGGGCGTAGATACACTACAACAGAGTCCCGCGCCTCCAGAAATGAGGAAGAGGTATGCGACGACATGCTTCATCAATTCTAGGACACTTTTAACAAGCACTGTACAACCGGCGTGGCGATGTGTACCCGCCGGAGGTACACACGACCGGTGCCCTCTCCAGCTGTGTACCCCTGGGGTTCCACGGCTCAGGCGCGGTCCGTCGCCGCCGACGGCCTTGCTGACTGCACTACAACAAACTTCCACGCCCCCGTTCAAAGCTCAGGATGTGTCTGGGGTTACGGAATGAAATAACCTCTTGCGACGAGACCGACGAAAAATTTGTTTGCTACATCCGACTTGCACTCTGAAAAGCCCGCAAGGCCAACGCACTTCCCTAGCTGAATTCTTCGTTCGAATCAGCCTCCGAGCAGAGCAGAGCGAAACTGCACTACAACGAACTTCCACGCACCCGCTCAAAGCCCAGGATGTGTCTGAAATTACCGAAAGGATTCACTTCCCGCCGTTGGAGACTCGTATATGTTATTATACAGTGATCTGCCACCGGTGACCGACTTTGCACCCCCGGGGGTACACAAGGCGCAAGCGGGAAAGCGCCTGTGTACTCCCGGGGGCACGCAGGACTGGTCCACTCTTCCGCTGTGTACTCCCGGTAATGATCACACCCCGCGCGCCGAATGACTGTGTACCCCCGGGAGTACACAGCTTTGTCGGCGGCACAGGCCGGGTCCCTCGGGGTTACACTCTTGTACTCTTGTCGCGCGCCGACTCTGTGTATGTGTACCCCCGGGAGTACACAGCCCCTACAAGGTCCTTGGCCGATGGACCGATATCCCTGCTCACTCGACTACATAAACTATCACGTCAACGGAGTAGGTATGCGGTGACGTATTTCATTGATTTTTGCTGACATGTTATCGCAAGCACTGTACAACGGAGCGCCGTTGCACGCGTCTGGACCCATGCTTTGGGGTGCTGTTGGAACCGAACAACTACAGCAACACCAATCCTCACCGCCCCCCGCCTCCCTCTGGCAACGTTCCCAAACCTGAACCTGCAGATGTCAGCACCGATGCGCACCAAATTTTAGTCTTTAACTTAGCAGAACCTTCAAGCTTGTCACGTACTGCAGTTCGGTGAGTGTGGCGGTGGCGACCGGCTCGTGGGATCGTGGTCGTCAACGCGTCAACGCCTGATTAAGGCTGACATTCATTTTACTTTTGTGCACTGGCGTACATTTCCACCATGTGCGATATGGGCCGCATACAAAAAGCAAAGTCCTTCAATAACAAATAATCTACAGTCAACAAATGCGCCAAACCATCACTAGCTAGCCCATGGGCTCGTCGAGAATCTCGAGGTCGTCCGAGTCTTCAACGCTTGTCAGCCCGACTCTCCGTCGCCCTCCCCGAGCTCAGCATCATCTTCTTCCTCGACCTCGTGCTCCGATCGTGAACCCAAAACTTCTTCCACTCGTCTTTCATACACATCATCGCGGTCTCGCTGGGCATGCTCCGCGGCTGGATCGGGGGTCAGGCCAAGTTCCCTTCGGAATGCGTCGAGGTCGATGGTTGTGGCGCACGTCCACGGCAGAAGGACCTGATGAGCGGCGGCTCGACTCAGTGACGAGGCTCTGTATTTGAGTATTATTCAGCGTCGAAAGGCGGCGACCGAAATGACGTGGACTACCGCGCGACCGGCGCAACACCTGTTTCGCCCGTCCGGCGAAAACTCCTCCGATCAAACCGAATGCCGTGGGCCGCGATTCATGAACTGCGGGTAAACGGGTAAACGCATTCTGAACCAGACAACCGAGAGATCATCGCATTCGGCGAGCCGATCCAGACGCTCTTTGACCAAAATCTGCCGGCGTTGAAGCACATACCACACCGCAGTGCCAACCTCGCCCGCGGGTGGAAGCGGCAAACGCTGACGCGTTGCTGGGAGCAGACAGGAGAGGCAACACATCGTATGGTCGGTGGGCTTCGATTCAAGATATACGACAGAAAGCGTGAGGGAACAGAAAGTAGTAAGACCAGGACCGTGATCGATAGCGGCGCGTCAAGCGGCAATGCTGTTGCTCGCTCGCGCTCAGGCTCGCTACGGCTGGTCTACCAGCGTGGTGAGACGGCACGTGACTTAACCACGTCCATCAATGCTACCTTATCCCCACCGCTAATGAGGTAATGATGTAATGATGTTCTAATCGAGCTTCTTCTCGCTACTAATCTAAAGAAGATTTTGACGGTGAGTTTTCCGAATATGCTTTATACAGAATGGCAGCATTTATAAGATTGGATTACCCCGATACGAGCTCGCACGTACATGAGATGAACGTGTTGAAGGCCACACCAGCCTCCGTGTTGCGCTAGTCCTCGCGCCATCCAGCAACCCGGGTTACAGGCGGGCAACATGTATGGCTACGCCGCGCGGAAGCGAGGGTCGGAGGCGCGCTGCGCGCGCCACTTTTTAGCGTGCTTATATATATATAGCCAGAGGTGCGTCATTTACGCCATCGCGAGAGCAGGCGCCTTTGCGACCTCCTCCGCAGCCTCAAGACAACACGGCTGGTCGTAAGTCGATCCTATTCAAGCCTGTCAAGTTAACACCAACAGAACCCACTGACAGCGGCCTCCTCAACTCATAGATGGATCCGCCCCGTTCTCCTCAACGAGTGCATGTGCGTTGCAGCAACACGCGCGCGCGCCACCGACAGGCTCGCAGGACGGCTCCTGAGCGCGACGCGCCTACCTGCGGGTGGTGCTCTCCCGACCTCAGCGGCTTGACTCGGCGCAAAAAAACTGATCCTCCCAAAACGCTGCGTTGTTGAATTCCAGGAAATGTCGATGGCCGTGTCAACACCGACCCGAAGGGTTTGCCCACAGTCGCAACAGCGCGTACGTAATCATATTCAACGACCAGAGAAAGGAGACTCGAAACTGACCTACTTTCTCCTCCTTTATGTCCGATAGTGAAATCAAGCGCTGTCTCGCAAATAACTGCGCCATCGATGATACAGGGCTGAACGCTTGTTCTAGGTTGGACCAAGCCACGTTGTGTGTCAGGCAAGGGTGCCCATCAGGACATCACTTGGACTATCTTAACGTCACGTGAGTTCCTTCGACGACAGGCGACAAAGGCGGTTGGGTTGGACTGCGTTGGGTTGAAACTCCTCGCTGATGCGAAGATGTATGGGTTCCCATAGATGCAACTATCAAAAATGACATTGCGCCTGAGCAAACGCTTCTAGACCTCCTTGCATGACTCTCGTCGACGCGTCTAACTCTAGGGGTCAGACTAAGGGGTGTCAGGGTCGTGTCTTACAGAGAGTCGCGAGGACGGTCGTAGATCGAAGTCGTGACAGTGAGAGAGTAGAGGATACTTTGTTAAACGTCGTTACTGGGTTTCAGTTCGAAGTAAAGCTACCAAGAGAGAGAGATGGGGAAGGGCTTCCCAATCGAGCCAGGCCGAGGCCTGTGCGTCGGCGTCAGTCTTGACATCGGCCACGGGGTCGAAGGCCGCGTGCAAAAGGGGGCGGCCTTACAAGGGGAGCCTCTGCGGTCCAATTTCGATCGATTATTCCGACCGTAGACACCACACGGACTCGATTCACAGGATTCTACCTCATCAATACGTCTGGCTGTACCTCAGAATCATCTATCTTGACTTACCAAAGTCTGTTGTAACATATAGTATACACTGCCCATGCCCTCGTGCGCCGGCTCAGACATCCTTGCAGAGTGGCTGCCATCAAGATGTAATATCTGAGCGTGACAATCCCCGGTCTCTCTCTCTCCCTCTCTCTCTGAAATCTATCAACAAATAAACGCATTCGGCTCGATGGTTTCGCTCGGAAATGATTCATTCCCACGTAGATCCGAACAGCTTGCACAAGCTTGAACACATCCTCACAGACGAATGCGCTCGAATTTTGCTTCATCCCTCCTGCACAAGCGCAGAGCCGCCAAAGGGGCGGGTAGTCGACGCTTGTATCTATGTCCGTCTGGCTTCGGATTGTTGCCAAGTGGGAACACATTTAGTCCGAATAGGTTCTTCATCGCGTCAGCCCGTGTTTGGATTAGGAGAGTATCATGAACATTCGAACGATCATCGAGAAACCCGGAAAATTCGTACCAAACTTCTCGGCACTGGTCTCCACTAAGCTGGAGTCGAACGAGGAAACTCGCGGCGTCGATATCTTGTGTAAAGGCTGTAGTGCCACACCTCACTCGTTGGTAGCTGTCTTCTCCAACGAGTGGTGAAGCAAAGATGAGAGCGATGTTTGTGACCCCTGCGCCGTGGAAGTCGGTCAAGCGCCTTGGCCCGTCCGCTTCGTCAGCGCTTCAGCGGGTGCGCGAAGCCAGCCAAGGTATAAGGAGCGCCTCTGCTCGGCCTCCCATGCCCGAGTCGAAGCGCCGGGTCTGACTCTGTATCGGTCTTACACCCACCTCATCCCGACTCCGCGAGTATTATACCACTCGATCAGGTGAACTCGACCTCGCGTACCTTTTCACGCCCATCGCAGCTCGGCTTGTGCTCGAGCGACTGAACTCGGATCACTCTTGGCTCGGCCTTCCGAAACGCGCGCGACGTGACCACCCGACGCCAGCCGCAGTCTACGCGACGCAGCAGACCCCCGACCGACTACGGAGTACGCACCACGCACCACGTACGACGGGTCACTCACGCTTTCGATTCGACTCCTCCTACCCATTAATATCAACGGCCGCAATGGGTTTGTTCAAACGCAAGTCGCCGACGGGGACCGACTCGCCCAAGCCGGACAAGGAAAAGGTCAAGTGGAGCCACAGGCCAGCGAGTGCGTTTTGTGCGAGTCATGGACACCAGAAGACCGTGGTACTGTTACGTATCCTTGCAGCAGAGTCCGATATTGAACCCTGTTTGGCCCCTTGCGCGCACCAGACACTGCTTTCAAGCAGCAGCGACTCAAGGCTTGGCAACCGATTCTCACACCGGCGACCGTGCTGCCGACCTTCTTCCTCATCGGCGTCATCTTTGTTCCCCTCGGTGGGGTATTGCTGTGGGGGTCCAACAAGGTCAGTTTGCGTGGGGCATGGGTCTTGTGGTCTTCATCGTAGCCCCGTAGCGTTGGGTCGACCGGCTCGGCCTTCACTTCACCTTCACGGACTGACGCTCTCTCGCTCTGCCCTCCATACTTGTACAGGTCAGGGAGTTCACAATCGACTACACCCAATGCGAGTTCAAAGCCCCCAACACGACCTTTGAGGCCTTGCCCTCGTCGGCGTACAGCTACCACCTCGGCTCGTCGGTCGACACAGCCCAAGCGGTCGTGCCGACTTGGCAGTTCACTCACGACGAGACGCGACCGGTTGGCCAGAGGAGTCTGTGTCGGTTGCAGTTCAGTTTGCCCGTCGAGTTGACTAGACCGGTCTTTATGTATTACAAGAGTGAGACTGCACGAATGAAATGCTGCTAATGCTGATTCCGCGATTATAGCACTGACTCGACTCGGGTAACCCCCCCCCCCCCCCTCTGGCGCGCAGTGACCAACTATTATCAAAACCATCGACGCTACGTCAAGTCGATCGTATCAGGCCAACTCAAAGGCGATGCCACGTCCGCCTCGTCGCTCTCCGGAGGGGATTGTAAACCCGTCGATGTGCGCGACGGTCTGCCGATCTACCCGTGCGGATTGATCGCCAACTCGTTCTTCAACGACACCTTCCTCCCGCCCGTGTTGACGAACCCTTCAGGTGCCGAGGGCAACGTCACCTACAACATGACCGATAAGGGGATCGCATGGCCGAACGAAGCCAATAAGTACGGTGTGACCAAGTACCAGATCGGGGATGCCGTCCCCCCTCCGAATTGGGCCGAGAGCTACCCCGACGGATACACCGCATCGACGGGCTTCCCGGATCTGCACGACGATGAGCACTTCCAGATCTGGATGAGGACCGCGGGTTTGCCGACGTTCAGGAAGTTGTACTTTAGAAACGATGAGGAGAACATGGCTGCGGGGATCTACGAGCTGGACATTCGCATGAGTGCGTCTCAAGCTCGCTTATCCCTCGTTCGAAGACTGAACTGACACTCGCTTTCGTGAATAGATTACCCTGTCGCCCCCTTCAGCGGGACCAAGTCAATTGTCTTCTCGACCGTGTCCTTTATCGGCGGACGCAACCCTTTCCTCGGGTACGCCTACATCGTCGTCGGTGGCTTGTGCATCATCTTGGGCTTGGCTTTGACGTTGAGACATTTGATCAAGCCGAGGAAATTGGTATGTTGTCGCTTTCGACGTGAAAAGGCTCGGAATGAGGTGCTGATTGGCTTTTCTCGTGATACAGGGTGACCCTCAATACCTCAGCTGGAACCGAGCTGAACCCAACTCGGCCTCGACAAAGTAATCTCACGCCCTCCAACCGACTCGAATCGTCGTCATCCTTCAACCCCAATGTTGGCGATCCACTTCCCTTCACGACAGTCCCTTCCGCCCTTGCCCCTCTGTCCGCGTCTCAGTCTGTCTGTGTGTGCTTCCCTGTTTGTTATCCTCTGCTGTTCCCGAACGATCCAGGACCCTTTCCCCCTTGCTCTTTTCTTGCTCGTTCCGACCTGTAATACCATGTCCCAATTTCATTTACCTATCCCCAATCCCAATACAAACCTCATTCGTTGACACTAAAAACCAAAACCCAATTCCCCATCGCGACCCCAATCTCCCTCTCCAAAGTCCACCCGTTCTCTTCCGCCAATCGACCGAGATGAGGAATACTTCGAAGACCGATCCCGGACGATCCGGGGCGGGAACGGATCATGATGTCGAACTTGGTTAGAGAGAGGTTAGGGGAATAAGTACTGTCTTTCTCAGGCAAGGTAGAGAGACTGAGCGAACGTACTTTTTCGTCGTTTTCGGAAAAGTAGCCTTGATCTGACTTCATAGGTCCGTATATGAGAAGCTTACCGTAAGGTCTCATCTGGGGCTTGAGGCGTTGGAAGAGGGCCGTAGGACCTTGTGGACTGAGAACCAACAAAGACGTCCGGTCCGTCAGTTCCAGTGCAGTCACCTCGCTGCAATCAGCTTGTAAGTTCGACCCAACTAACCAAGGCACCATATGAATGAAATTGTGACCAAACACCAAATCCCACCCCTCCCCACTCTTCCCACCCACCTCTGTACCGTCCCTAGTACGATCAGCTAATAATCCCTCCCAATCCTCCTCCACGAGCAAATCCAACCTCCTACACCTTTCAATCCTCTTCCCCCTCCCCAAATCCACCCCTTGCGTTTTTTGATCGACCAACCGACAATTAAAACTATCGCATTCCGTAGGTTGGTAAATGATACTTCTTCCATCAAGTTTCGTCCCCTCCTTCAAGTTCTCCTTCGATGAATGGGGAGGGAAGTTCTGAGCGTAAAGAAGAAGGTGGGTCCCGTTACCGGAGGCGAGTTCGAGGATCCTTGCGGGCTTTTTCGTAGGGTGAGGTGGAGCTTGGAGGGTAGAGAAGAAGGGTTCGAAGATGGGGACGAGGTTCGTCAGGATGCGGGACTCGAGGCCTGATCAAGGAAGAAGAAAGGGATTGACATAGTGAGACGTAGTGGGAGAGGTGTGCTCTGGGATTGGGTTAGATATATGAAAAGCGTACCTTGTTGATAGGTCGGAGGAGCTAGTGTCCACGGGTATTTGGGACCTTCTTCCTTGTTTTCGTGGTTCGGGTGATCGTGCACAGCTTGCGACGCTGGATCTTGTGGGGGCGAGGTGGTGGAGAAGCTCATTGCCGTCGAGGCCGCGGCAAAGGCGAAGCCGAAGAGGAAGGTAAGGTTTCGAGGAACTAGAAGTTGATCCAAGATGGTCCTTGACGGCGGGCTTCCCTTGGGCCACAGGAGACGAGAGAGCTCTTGATGAGTGATGTAGCACCAGGAGAGAATCGTACTGAAGTCGGCGCCCGCCCCGCCGACCGGGTTCGCAAGGCCAATGACGGCGCCCGGTTCGATCACTATTGTCCTACCCCACCGTCGACGGCCCATGCAGGTGGGTGGGGAAAAAGAAAATCCGCATCTTAGATTCTCGAGGTATGGCAGACCTTAGAGAGGGACCTGAGTCATCAGTTATTAAGAAAGGCATCAAGAGAACCTCATGCATAAGGTAGTAGGTCACGTAACAGCCGCCGGCGCCGGGATGATGATCGCTGAAAGCAGAGACGGCTTTCTCTCGGCGATCAAAGCAATCAGCCGTGGCGAGATACCGGCCGGAGTTGGGCCCATCTCCGGCGCATGGAAATGGCTGTCAACAGGCACTTGGTAAGCTTCCCGAAATTCTGGAAATATCGAACATGAACGAGATCGGGGGACCCGGGTCGAAAAGAGTGCAAGCTCGACCCTTGAAAGAAAGGAGTGATCGTTCGCTCCTGGTAGTGGCTCCGGCGTCGCGGCAGCTGGGTGGGACCCCGGACTGCCGCAAATGAATTGCGATGCGCATGAGCTCGAGATTCCCGACAAAGCTCTAGCCTTCCTCCTTCGCTACCCCTCGGCAATTATTTCCTTTACTTCTTGCTTATCTTACCACAAGACCTCTTGGAACAGTCCTACTTGTCCTTGTGAGGCTTCTCTCTCTCTCACTCCCCGAGGCCCACCTTGCGCCTCGAACCGGAGACCGGCGGCTTCGTAAAGCCACCCTCCGAGAGCTGGAATTGACTGACGTCGTCGAGACCCGCTCGTTGTCCCCACAGAAACCTTGCCTTCCCGCTCGTCGACCTCCGCCTTTCATCTTGCTCTCTCACACAAAATCGCACGATGAGCTCGATCAAGAACCGACTGAGGTCGAGTAGCGAGTCTGCTTACGAATACGAATCCAACTTTGGTGATGACGAGACCCAGGTCAGTTCACACTTCATCGTCGACGTCCTGTCGAGGGGCTGGCTGGCTGGCTGTTGCTGGCTGGGGTGGCGCCGGTGTGTGGGGGGGCGGTCGCTGCTGCCTCTGCCTGCGCCGCCGGGCTCGGGCTCGGGGAACTCGGCCGCTATCGAGTCTGCGGCAGTGCGCTGGCGAGCGGCGCGCCCGGGTGCGACTGCCAGCGGAAACTTTCATCAAGTAGTGGTGGTAGTGGTGGTGACACACCGCCAGGGGCTCGTGTACCTAGTACCCTAGTCTTGACCGGTACTGCCTACGGACCAGTCACTGACATCCGCTTGACCTCTCCCTCTCCATGTCCCATCCCTTCTCTCGCATCCCACCTCTCAACTCCCACCTCCGTCATTGCCGTTTCACTTCTCCCACGCCCTCCTATGCCTCTGCTACATGTTGGCCGCCTCCCCTCGCTCCCTCGCCCGTTCCTCTGCCCGTTCCCCCTACGTCTCGGTGCTGTCGTGCTCATCGTCGTGATCGCGGTCACTGACGCCGCTGCAGTACGCTGCCTCGTCCGGCGAAGACTCCGATTACGATGAGGGTGACAACGACCGCCTCTCGCGTCGCGCGTCGACCTACTCAACTTCGGACGACGCCGACGCCCACCTCTCGCGCGTCGACGAAGCGATGGACACTTTAAACGACCTCCACTCGTCCTCGGACGGCAAGTGGAAGAAAGCGCTCAAGCACCGCTCGGGTACGGTCGTCTACGTGACGAAAGAAAAATCGCCAGCGGGAAAGCAGAAGAACGGCAAGCCTTTCCTCGCGCCCGTCTTCAAGGGCGTGTTGGACATCAACGGCTTCAACCCTTCCGAGGTCTTTGCCGTCGTCGGCTCGCGCAAGCTCTGGGACGAGTGGTACAAGGAGGTGAGTACCACGGTACATTGCGAAAAGAGGCGGGGGGGACTGATTTTGCTGCTCCGTTCCCTCACGTCATCAGGGCAACCTCGTGGAAAACTTGTCCGACTCGTCGTCGTTGACCTACATGTGAGCATCGCTCGTCTCGTTCCGAGCGTACCCTACCCGGACTGATCTGGGTGGGTCAAACTCGTCCCAGGTGCATGCAAGGTATCGCCGGGTCATCGTGAGTCGTCCTCGCAACGCAGCGACCTATTTCGCCCGCACAGACTCTAACCTCTCCCACTTCGTTTGTTCTCAGCACGCGTGATCTTGGCCTCGTCGAAAAGGTTGCCGGGAGCCCCACGGGGACCATCTCGTTCGTCTCGACTTCGGTCGTCACCCCCAAGATCCCGCGTGTATCGGGTCGAGTGCGCGCTTCGATCGCCCTCAACGGTTGGGTTCTCGAGCCCATCGACGGAGGAACGCGTCTCAGTTACTAGTGAGTACCCTGGCACCGTCTAGTTGCAGTGCGTTCTCACTGACTTCCGGCATCCTCGACGTCTCACAGCCTGCACGTCAACGTCCGCACGTTTGTGCCCGCCTTTGCGGCTCGCAAGTACCTCGCCCGTCGCCCGACGTGCATCGCCGCGATCGCCGCCTACCTCGAAAAGAACGGCGCCCCCGCGATGGTCGAAAGCGGATCTGGTGGCGCCGTCGCGGGTGAGACCCCTCGTCGTCGTCGCGATTCGACCGCGTCCAAGCGCTCGTCGCGTTCGAGCCGCACGACGGGCTCCAACACCTTTGCCGGTCTTCCGGCGCACGTCGCGCTCGATACCGAAGCGGCAAATCATGGCGACATCCAAAAGGCAATCAAGTTGGTCAAATCCGTGGCGGGTTCGCGCGACTTCTCGCAGGCCGTCGACGAGAAGGGCACCAAGATCTTCATGAAGAAGCGCGACGACGACGGGTTGCCGACCGTCAAGGGTGAATGGAACGTCGAGGGCGTCACGACCGAGCAAGTCGCCGGGACGATCCTGTCCGAGGCCGCTCGTCGGGAATGGGACGTGCGCTTCAGCTCGTACACGCCCGTCGCCCTAATCAACGGCTTTGACCAGTGCGAGCTGCTGGAACTCCACAAGGGGGTCCACCCCGTCGTGCCGGCGCGCCACTACAATGTCATCCGCGCCGTCGAGCGCGAGGACGTCTCGGGCGAGAACGGAGACATCATCGTCGTCTCGCGTTCGGTCAAGAGCCCCATCGAAGAGTTCAAGGGTCCCAAGGGGTCGAAAAAGTCGCAAATGGACGTCATCGGCTTCCAGCTCGAGTCCGCCGGCGACCGCGGCGTCAAGATCACCTCGGTCGTCCAACTCGATTGGCAAGACGAGGCCGCCCAGGAGTTGACCCCGGCGTTGCGTCGCTTGCTCCTCGGTGAGATGGCCCGTATCCCCCGTGCTATCACGACCTTCATCGACGACTACGGTTATGCGCCTTACTTTATCCGCTGGGGCGAAGGACCCGCCGCGCTCGTCGCGGACGGCGAGGACGGAGCCAATCTCAAGTTGGGCAAGACGAGCTTCCGCGTCTCAGGCGACGGCAAGGGCACAATGAAGAATGGTCAACAAAAATGCTGGTTGCAATGGAGCGACAAGATGTACGAACGTGGGCTCGAGCTTAAGCTTGAACCCGCGGGCGCAGCCGAGATCGCCAAGGTTGATGGCATCGATCGGACGCTCGAGTTCGTTTGGTCGGACAAGGTCAAGGACGGGGTCACGATCAGTTTGACCCGCTCCAAGAAGGGAGATGGTGCCGATGACGTCTTTGTCGGTGGGAAGCGCCTCGACGCGACCGTGCAGATGGAGAAGGGCAAGGCGAGCAAAAAGTCCGCACCGGCTCCTGTCGCCGCCGGCAAGTCGGGGGGCAAGTCGTCGCGCGAGGCCAGCAACGACGATGACGAGGAAGAGGAGGACGAGAAGTCCTCGCGACGTGGGAACGACAAGGTAAGTGAAAGAGACTACTCAGGCACATTGTACCAAACGGCTGGTTGACCCGTTTGTAACTTATGACTTGCTTTATTAGGTCGCTGCGGCCGGAGTCGGAGGAGCTCTCGCCGGTGCCGGTGCCGCCGTCGCCGCCGTCGGTCGCAAGGCCGCCACCCCCATCACCCCTGCCTCGCGCTCGGCGAATAATTACGGTCCCCAAGCTGGCGACTTGAACGGCCAAGCCGGGGGTGACACTCAAGTCAAGCAGCGCGGTGCCCTCCCGCCCGACGCGATGATCATCCTCACCGACGACCTCTACTTCACCAAGTCACAAGTCATGTTCATTGGCGGTGTCGGCTTGATCGCTTTCCTCTGGGGCAAGTTTGCTTGATTGCCTTTCGCTCGTGTAACGTATATTCCCACAACGACTCCGAGACCCGACCATGGAATCCCTTCGGCTCGCTTCCCCCATCTTGTGTGTGCTTTTATTTCATGCTTATCGGTAAAACTTCATTTGTTGGGATCCTCTTGATTCTCTTTTCAGTCTCTCTTTACCATATCTCGCTCTCGCTCTGTTTTCATTATATCTGCGTCTTGATATCCAATTGCTCTCCCACTCTCTTCCGGCCGCTATCGCCCTTCGGTGACCGGCGTCTGCTTCCCCGCGCACAGAGAGCCCTACGGCAAGTAGCTGCAAACTACTTTGTCTCTACCACGAAATCAGGTCAATCTGATGTCCGTGACTCTAAGACAACAAAGACTCGAACGCTTGGGCAACGCGAGCGGTTGGGACCGCCCCTAACCAGCGCCAGCAGGGTCGCACTTGGGCCTTGGTAAGCTGCAGTCGTGTCCGACCGTCGCACTAAGTTGGTAAGCCCTTTGAGATGGTCGAGAAGAGTTCGAGTTTGATTCTCCCGTTGATATCGCCACCGGCAAATTGCGCCATTCCAGTCCCCCGCGTGCGTAGAGAGGGACCAAGACCGGCGACCGCCCCGTGCCGCGATCGTCAGGTCTCCACCACCTTGACGGCTAAATTCAATCTGTATTTGAACCGGGGCTGCCTCTCCGGGGCTAACGAAGTGATGTCCAGAAGCGATGTGAGGGCTTTAATACAATACAAAAGCAAGCCTTAGGTGAGGTGATGCTACACCAGGGGAGGCATTTCAAGAGCTAAATACAGTGGGCCGCATAAAGCATCGTCAGCCACTGCACCACCGTCACAGGCATTGCTGCCAGGTGTCGACTGGTCCGCAAATGCTTTACTAGGCTGTGGTGGAAGAAGGTGGAAGCAAGGAAACTCACTTGATGTAGGGAAGCTCACAGCTCGATGCCTGTACAGAACTGCCCCCGCCTAACCAGGGCAAAAGGTGGGATCATCATCACGTCTTCGTTGACGAACAAGGTGCCAGTAGGGTCCACGGGGGCCAAACGCAAAAGTGACGATGTTCCGAAGCCTCGAGTTTCTTCGTACCAAGGTATCATATTCGTCCAGTCAAAGTATATTCGAGGCTTACTGGAGCACTACACCTTCGAAAGCAAGTCGAAGAAGCCGGTCGCGACTCCCATGGAGGATCGCTTCATTTCGTCTTCTACTGCTCCGTTCTCCGGAATTCTCGTCTACCAATCGGTTGTGGGAGAATTTGAATATGCTGCGTGACGTTTTTTCCCGATATCGCGACTGCTGTTCGTGCGGTGGCGAAGTGCGTAGCTGCTCCAACCGAAGGAGACTGGATCTGCGTCAAGCGAAGCTTTCGCTATCTTTCTCACACCGTCGACTATGAGCTACTCTACCGCGTAGGCGGTTCTACCAAGTTCGAGGTGTACAGTGACGGGTCGTTCGGATGCGATCACAACAACGGCGGATCTGTGGGAGCGTATGCCGTTATCATGGCTGGCGCCGCCATCTCCTGGAAGTCGAAACAACAAACGATGGTCGCTTTTTCTACAGCAGTCTGAGACTCTGGCTGCCTCAACCGCAGCAAAGGAAGCTATTGGTCTTCGCAACCTCAGGGCGGCCGAAACTCGCATCGACGCAAGGTTGATGGTCCTCATGCAGAACAGTAGGTCGACCTTGACAGACCCACTTGATCCAATGCATCATCCGGAAGGCGCAGCGCGACCTCGCGCAAACCAACTTGGAGCGAAGAGCCTCCGGACTTGATCCCTGCCCCGCGACATCAACGAGATCTGGCTGAGGAGTGAGTCCTCGTCGGCCCCACCTAAAGATTTTTGCACCTCCAGCACCCAATCCGCTTCCACTCTCACGCGCCACTCCAGAGTCTTGAATCGAGCTGATCCCGTAATGATGTCCTTGTTCGCCCAGACGCTCACAACAAGGCGAGTCAGATCCTACACCGCGACGAACGATTACGCGGTATGGTCCCACTTGAGGAGCACCTCGAAACGCACGCCGACGTGACCGACCCAACCCATTTCCTTCCCCACCGCTCGATACTCTTACCCTCGCATTTCTTGAAACGGTACCACTTCTACGCCCGAAGATTCTCCTCCGAGGACGACCTGACACAAATTCTTCGTCCCGCTTCGGAAGAGAGGTCAAAGAAGAAGAGAAAGAGCGGTTCGCTCGGGACGCTACTGAATTGGAGTAGTGCCCACGCAGGTGCACAGCGGTGAGAATGCGGTGAGGGAGGGGAGAGGCGGTGGTCGAGCATCGATTTGCTTCATGTTGTAACCTGAGCAAACTGATGAGTGTGAACCCGCATGATGTAGCCTCCTGACTTTGATCCTTCTGGGCGATTTCTACCTGAGGCGTTCGCGGAGCAGACTTCATAGAAATTCCACTTCTTTTTAAAGGTGATCTGAACCCCAAGTCCCAATGAATCACACACCAGAGAAATTGCAGCGTACCGGAACCTGCGCAGAAACAAGGGCACGGCATCGCTGCGCATTTTGTCGATTGATGACCACGCAAGAGGGGGAACATAGGCTGCGACTCAAGGGCATCGAACAGCAAAAAGAAAGAAAGAGCAAAATCTCTAACCCGATGACGAGGTGTTGAAGTACAAAGTCTGTATGAGAAGTCCGACGATGAGAGACACAAGCGATAAGGCCCGAATTCGAGAGGACCTCATATTACCTCAATCGTCTCGGTACCTCTCGTTTTGGATGTGTCTCCAGGCAGCACAGCTCATTGGTGACGAGAATGAGAGCGTCGATGCTAACGAACCTTTGCCCTTTCGGCACGATTCCGGAATTGAAGCGCGGATGACTCGGTCGATTCCCGGCAAATCTTCTTCGGACTTCGGTCCCGCACCACGGTCTTGGGTGTTTTCATACAAAGCCAGGAATCTTGACCGAAGCGTAGTATAGCGTGAACCAAACATCGTGATACATTACATCTGTCCCTCGGACCGTCAGGGACGAGCGCTCCCAACAAATCCAAACAACGAGGCCCTGGTGAGCCCGCCAGGGCCTAAAACGTCAACACTCTTCGCTCCCTTTCAGAACCTCTCCCTCGATCGACTGGCGACGATCCTCAACCCGGCATAGATCTTGCCCGGTGGTGAACCAAGGATCAAGGCGCAGATGGCGTCGCGCGCGATCTTGATGTTGGAGTAGGTGCCGAGGATGTGGATCTTACTATGGGGACAGCGCACGCGGTGAGGAATGGAGTTAGGTCAGAAGGCTGTTCTGGTCCATTTCTTCGCGTAGCAAAACTCCAAACTCACGTATCGGCCAAGACGACCCTGGTCCTCGACGCATTCTCAATCACGAACCTCGTCTTGCCCTCGTGTCCGGCAATACGCCCAATCGCACGACTCAGATGATCGCCATGGAGGGTCTTGACGTCCTTGATCTCGAATGACTCGACGTACAACTCTTCGAGACGGAGAAGGGCGATCGCATCTTCGACTGCGAAACCTAGGGCGTAGGCGGAGAGGAAGTCGGAGGCTCTGGTGAGGGAGGAAGCGGAGGGTGTGTGTTTCGAGGTCTGCGCACGGACGGGGGTTCGGAAAGCTGATCAGCCGTAACTCTGATTTTTTCTTCATCCCGTTGCCTTTGAACTGACCTTCATCTCGACACATTTCTTGCCGACGTTCATCCTAACCTGCAGCCCACACTCCTCGACCAAAGGCGTATAAATCTTGATCCAATCTCTTTTGAGCGGCGTCATGCGATGCGGCGGGATCCCGATCTTCCTCCTCTGGGTCAAACCCGCTTTGGTCTGATGGGAAACGGCGGGGAAGGACAGGGCGTCCGATCCGGGAATTTGGGATATGGGAGTTCGAGTGACGGGGGTAGGCAGGGAGAGGGACGAAGGGTCGATCAGAACGGAGGAATCATCTTCTTCCGCATCCGCTTCGGGATCAGAGTCGACGGCCATAGCCGCATCGGCTTCTTGCGCTCGTGTGTTTTTTGATCGAGCGTTGACTTTGACGGGGGCGACCTTGGTGTCGTATAGAGGTAGTCGCTCGGAGAATTCGGCCAAGATGGAATCGGACGCGATCGCCGACGCCGAAGGAACGGCGTTCAGATCCGAGGACAGATTCGGTTGGGTGGGGAGGAACGTGGAGACGTTCTTGTTTGATTTGTTGGAGGCGGAGGATGATGACGAGGCCTTGAGGGCTTGTTTCCTCGATTTGGAGGACGATGCCGACGCGGGCAGGAAGTCCGTGTTGGACATGGCTGGAGAGCTTGCAGAGGTAGAGAGAGCCTTTGGTGTGTTTCTATAAGAGAGATTCCTGTGTGTTGTTGCTTCCGGTCTGTTTAGGTCGAGTGCGTTGCGTTGTATTGATCGCGGGTGAGTGCGAGTCTGCAAGTGGAGTGAGCAAGTCGAGACGAGTCGCGAGCTGCGCCTGCGAAGTTTCGCAACCCCGGCCCGGCGGGATGACCTCAATTGCGCGCTTATCCCAGCGGCGATCGCTAATGGCCCATTGTTGAGCTAGTGCAGGAAACTTGACCCAGCCGTCGTGCGCGCGCGCGTCCGGGGTGCGCTCTCCTCGGCCTGTCGCTCACCTGACCCGGCCTGACCTCAGCCAGCCTCAGTCAGTCATTAGGGCATTAGTCATTACCCAACAGCGCCTCAGCTCGCCAGCTCGGCCCACCGCCCGCAAGATCGTCCTCAATCAATTCGGCGTGTCTCGTCTGCCTTCCGCGTATCCTCCAACACGTCCTTTGGTGCGCATCCCCACACCCAGACCCACACCGTCTACATCCATCAGCCTCCTACATCTCCGGCTCCCCAGTCTGAGCTTCTCCCTCAGGAAAACTCTACACCTCTCCGACCTCGTCCCCGATCCGGCTTGCTCGAATCGTCATCGTCAATCACGAGCATCACCCCGTCCATCACCCCGTGCATCCCTAACCAAAGCCTTCAACCATGGCCTCGCGTCGCAAGGTTCTCTTGAAGGTACGCATCTGCAACACGCAGACTTCCGCCTGGGTACCTCTCAGCTGACACCAAGGTACTGTGACAATGACGAGCAGGTGATCATTCTGGGTGACAGTGGGTACGTACACGGATCCTGCCTCGTGACTCGTCCTTCGCTTCGGATACGGCTAGTTCGACGTCGCATCTAGGTTCTCCCGTGGAGTGTTATGCATCGCTCCATAAACACTTTTCCCCAATTGCAAGCTCAATTAACCCCAACCCCATCTCTCGCTGCAGAGTCGGCAAGACGTCGCTGATGAATCAATACGTCAACAAGCGCTTCTCGAACCAATACAAGGCCACCATCGGCGCCGACTTTTTGACCAAAGAAGTCATGATCGATGATCGACTCGTGACCATGCAGGTGAATACACCCGCGAACCACTTTGCATAATCAGAGACGTGGGACCGACTCGGAATGGCAACTGACCATCTCCCGTTGACCCACTCTGACTTTCGACTTAGTTATGGGACACGGCCGGCCAAGAACGTTTCCAATCGCTCGGCGTCGCCTTTTACCGAGGTGCGGATTGTTGCGTCCTCGTGTACGACGTTAATTCGAGCAAGTCGTTCGAGACGCTCGATAGTTGGAGGGATGAGTTCTTGATTCAGGTTCGTTCCCCTTGCCTCGTTCACACCATGTGGGAATCAGCAGAGAGCACTGTTCGAAGAGCTGATTCTGTGGGATTTGGTATTGGACAGGCCTCGCCGAGAGATCCGGAGAACTTTCCGTTTGTTGTGATTGGGAACAAGATTGATGTCGAGGAGGGTAAACGGATGGTCAGTCCTTCCCCCGCCTAACCTCTCCGGCGCCGACCGAAACGCAGGAACTAAAACCTCAAATTACTCGTACTGGCCACCCCGCGCGACAGGTCTCGCAAAAGCGAGCGATGACGTGGTGCCAATCCAAAGGAAACATCCCTTACTTTGAGACCTCGGCCAAAGAGGCGATCAACGTCGAACAGGCGTTCCAGGCCGCGTGCAAGAACGCGCTCTCGCAAGAGTCCGAGGCCGATCTGTAAGTCCAGAATGCTTTTAAGAGTGATTTAGCGGGTGGACTAAGCTGTGCTGGAATTGGGTTCGGAACAGGTATTCGGACTACCCGGACGCGATCAAGATCAACGCGCACGATGCGGACAAGTCGAACGGCTGCGCTTGCTAAGTCGCACTTTCTTTGGTCATCTCGGGGTTCTTTTTCCTTCCTATGTCCATTCCCTATTGCTATTCGTTCTGGTTTCTAATCTCCTCGGACCATCGCATAATACTGTTTTTACTGGGCCTGCACCTCGGTGGAACCCTTTGCGCCGATTCCTCCGAGGTGCATCCTCTCCTTTCCCCTTGCTCTGCTTCCTCCCTACCTGGCGCTGTGTTCGTCTTCTTCTTTTCCCCCATGTCGTTTCCTCCCTTTTTCTTTCTTTTACTAGTCGTTTCGATGTAAAGTACAGATACTTTTACTCCCTCCTTAATCTACACGCGACCGAATTCGAACGAGAGCAAGAAGCCCGATCGATCCGTCCGAGAGAGAGAGCGCGCGGATTCGGCCCAGCGAATGGCGGTGGCGCGTCCGCTGGCTCGGGCTCGCACCGTCGTCGCCACACCTGCCCAGTGCCGAGGCCGGACACGCGCAGAGACGGGGCGAGAAGAAGGGCCCAGTCGGGTTCGGGTCGATGACATCGTACGGGTTCCGCTTACTCCTCTACCCCCTCCCTTGAAAGTGCTCCAACGCACGCTCACCACCTCCAACCCTTCCATAGCGTCTGATTCTATCGCGTCGCGTCTCTTTCGGGAAAACCTCCACAGCACCACCTCGGACCACACGGCCTCACCCACACCCAACGTCCCGGACACGAACAAGACGTCATGCCGGCCCCGCAACAGAGTTACGACATGTTGGCCAAGGTGATTTCACACGGAAAACTTCGCAGCTTTTTGAGCTTTCTTCTCGATCGAAGAGGGGCGACTTTGACGTCGAGCGTCGATCGTCGATCGTCGGTTGGTCGTCGGTGTTGGGAGGAGGAGGCTGTTCAGGGCTGTTTAGCCGTCGGGTTGGCAAGGTGCAACCAGCCGCCATGACCGTCGGCGCAAGGAAGGGACCCGACACGCATTTCGAGGTCGAGCGATGCGCGGGGGTGTAGCATTCGGCATCTTGATTGGGTGGGATTCGTGGGGTGGGAGTGGTGTTGGACTACCCTCGTGGTGTTGGTGGTGGCATAGCATAATGGTCGCGTTGCGCCTCCTCCTCATGCCGCAAGCCGTGCACCGAATGCCCAACTAGACTGAATCTTGAATCGAACACTTGGACTGACCACCTTGCCAACGCGTCACCGTTCCCCCCTTCCCCTCCCCGTGTCTTGATCATGGATAGATGTTGTTGATCGGTGATTCAGGTCAGTCTATCTCTCCCCCGGCTGGTGGACCTGGGAGCTTGTGAGAGACGAGGGCTGATAGACTGATGAGACTCCCTCCCGCTCGAACCGCTTGCTCGCATCACACGTCGTTCGTCACCAAATGTTCGTGATCGTTAAATCTGCGCGCTCCCATCTACTCGAACTATCGGAACCATTATCGTCCGTCCACCTACACTATTGGAAATTATCGGCGTAAACGCCCGCCACGCTGCACGCTTCTCTCCCGTCGAACGCTCCACCCACAACCGATGACCAACCCAACCTATTTTCCCCTCCGACGCACCACACTT
Source organism: Microbotryum lychnidis-dioicae p1A1 Lamole (assembly GCA_001244265.2). Classification (NCBI taxonomy): domain Eukaryota; kingdom Fungi; phylum Basidiomycota; class Microbotryomycetes; order Microbotryales; family Microbotryaceae; genus Microbotryum; species Microbotryum lychnidis-dioicae. The sequence goes on from CDLV01000005.1 coordinate 1,768,989, forward strand.
TTTATACAAAAACCAGGTGTGGGCAAATCGTGCCTGTTGCTGCGTTTCTGCGACGACGCGTGGACGCCGTCCTTCATCACCACGATCGGGATCGATTTCAAGATCCGTACGATCGAGCTCGACGGCAAGCGAATCAAGTTGCAGATCGTACGTCACTGTCCAAAGAGGTTTACTCCTCTCGTGGGGGATTAGGAAAAACCTCGGGGGTGGGGGCAGATCAAAAAAGTCTAATGCCAAGAGTTTGTATGTCGTTCGTTGCGCAGTGGGATACGGCCGGACAGGAACGCTTCCGAACGATCACGACCGCGTACTATCGCGGCGCGATGGGTATCTTGTTGGTTTACGACGTCACCGACGAGAGGAGTTTCAACAGTCAGTTTTGGGAACCGAGTCTTTTTTTCAAACGGATGTCTTTTTGATGGGGGATTTTCGTACGTCCTTCATGCAGACATCCGAACGTGGCATTCGAACGTCGAACAACATGCGAGCGAGGGAGTCAACAAAATCTTGATCGGCAACAAGTGCGATTGGTCCGATAAGAAGGTGCGTCCATTTCGGGCACTGGCGAATCAATCAGCAGAGTTGAGGTTGATTTTCTTTCTTGGGGCGGTAGGTCATTACGGAACAACAAGGCCAAGAACTCGCGGACGAGTTGGGCTTGCGGTTCCTCGAAACTTCGGCCAAGACCAACATCAACGTCGAGGAGGCCTTTTTCGCTTTGGCCAGGTCGGTTCATTCTGCTATATCTGACACACTGTCGGGACAGTTTCACTCAACAGCCTGCTTTCCTTGCTTGACGCCCGCTTGCAGGGACATCAAAGCGCGATTAATCGACACGGTCGGTACCGACGGCGCTGGAGGCTCGAACGGCGGGTCGAGCAACAGCGTAGGGTTGAACGAAGCAGGGGGACAGTCCAAGAGTGGGTGTTGCTAGATCGACGAAGGGGAGGTAGAGCTGTGTGCTGAGGTATCGGTGGGAGGCGGAGTTTTGAAGGCGATTCCTTTTTCTTTTTTTTCTTTTTTTTTCGCGTTCGCGTTCATTTTTCCTACCACTTTTGATTTCTTCTTCTTTCTGTTCCTTATTTTTCTCCTTTTTTCTTTGTGTGTTTTCGTGTTTTGTTCTCGATCCATGATGGTATGCCATTCCCGAATTCGTTTCTATTCGCATCTAAAATGTCGAAAGCACTTGCAGGCCGAGTCTTCTTTGCCGTCTTGAGGTATCTTTGTCTCGTGGTGTAGACGACCCTCCTTCCCACAAGAATTTCTGGCACTGGTTGGGACGAACTACTGCTGATGAATATATCGTATCCCCCGTGCGAGCGGCCAAGAGAAGCGGGCGTGTACACGCGGGCATTTTCACACCCAGTGCATGCGTGGAGCGAACGATGACGTTGCGCCTTCTTCCCGGCCGAATGCGCGCTGACGAGTGGGGCCGGAGGTCGTGTGCGCGGTACGTTTCCTTACCACCACACTTAAGACTACGCAAACACAAAGTTTTTCCCAACACCCTGTGAGTGCACACACCGGTCCTCAGCGGAAATTTCCTGAATCGACTAGGGGTCAGCTATAGTGTTTTTCTCGAGTCGGTTTGAACTGCGCCACGATGACTCTTTCGTGGTCGGTCGCGGTCGGGTCGTCTTTCACGCCGCACAGGCTGGTGGTGGTGGTGATGACGATGACGTCCGGCCACGTTTGGCGTGCGGGGCGCAGTCAGCCTTGCGGACGGGGGTAGCCTGGTCATGAGGTGGCTTGATGATGATCCACCTAGGGTGTACTTTCAAAGTAGTCCCTCTGAGGCGGTGGTGGATGTAGGAGGTGAAGCCTGCGGGCTTGAGCTTATCAGTTGGGCGCGTCGCCGGGATCCCGTCTTTTGAGCGAGTGTACATGCAGTGGCGTAGCGTACCACATGGACAGCCATATCTGTGGACCAAAGACAAGCAACTGACGCGGTGTACCTCCGCTCACTGTTTCCCATCGTCGCTTCGGGCTCTTGCTCCGTGTGGGCTTCCCCTCCCCCTCGCCCTCCCTCGCCCGTTCTTCCGCCTTGTATCGCCTTGTCGACGCCCTCGCCTGCCCGCCGCGACTACGGTCGATCCCGCTCTTCCTTCCTCCTCTCGCTTGCTCACTCAACTCTTCCCCAGCCCCTGCCTCACCTCCCACACCACCCCCCACAGCAACAACGATGGCCTCCGCTCAAGCCAAGTTCGAATACTACATCTCCCAAGTCGACGTGAGTTTTTTTTCTTTCTTTCCCCTCCCTGCTGACGAACGAGAGCGATCGCAATCGTCGTCATTTCACCTCCTCCCACTCGAAAGACTCGAAAAGGCGCGCGATTGCGTCGTCGAACGCTCACCACGCCCACGCCCACGCCCACGCCCACGCCCACGCCGGCCGAGCTCCTTGGTTCGAACTGTGTGCTGATGCCTCGTGGGGCCTACTTGTCACCGTTCACAGAAGGAGGTAGGTAGTCTAGCCAATCGTCGGATTACTTTAGAGTGTGGTAGCTGACCTGGTTCCTCGTACACTTCTTCCCTACCGTCCGCTTCGGCTCCGACTCGGGCTCTCCCTGCGCCTTTTCCCATCGCCTCGTCTCGCTCGCCCTGCGTCACATCCGGACCCGAACCCTCGCACGGCCTCCCCATCCCGGATCGCACGCTGTGAACGTCGTCACCGCTCGCACAGTTGTCCAAGTACCCCAGTTAGTTGTACCCCGCTCGTCCGAGTCGGGAAGGCCCAGAAGACTGACCCCCCCACCGGCCCCGCCTCCCTCCCTTTCGCCCAGCCCTCAACAAGCTTGAGCAGCAGTTGAACGTGCCCAAGGCCTACGCCGTGCTCGGCCTCGGTGCCTTTTTCTCCTCGTTCATCTTCTTCAACATCTTTGCCGGCTTCTTGTCCAACTTGCTCGGATGGGCACTCCCTGCGTACCTGTCCCTCAAAGCGTTGGAGACTCCCGGTCACGATGAGTGAGTGGTCGCTTGGGGTCCATGGCCGGTTGTGGCTGGGGTGGAATCGCCACCGGGGAGCTCTCGGAGCTCAGTCGGCGATCGAGTCATGGCGGACCAACAACGGAAAACTGACCCCGCGGCATTTCCTTCTCGAATCAGTGACACCCAATGGCTCACGTACTGGGTCATCTTTGGCGGCTTCAACTTTATCGAATCCATGTCGAGCGTCATTGTCGCCTGGTCAGTTTGCCGAGCCATTTGACTCGGGGAAACGTCATGGGTGCGGAGCGGAGAGCTGATGCGCCTGGGCGAGCTTGGTTTAGGTTCCCTTACTACTACACGTTCAAGACAATCTTTATCCTTTGTGAGTTGGCCTGCGCTGGTTGGTGTAAAGAATGAGGCACTGATCCGGTTCCCGACTCCGTGCAGACTTGATCCTCCCGTACGCTACTCGAATCTCACCTGGAGACCGCGGAGAAAGACGTGTGAACTGACTTTTGCCCGATGCAACTCGCTTCCATAGCTCGACCCGCGGCGCGACCGTCGTCTTCAACAAGGTGCTCCGACCCGTCATCGCCAACAATAAGCCCGCGACGTCGACCACGCCCGTGGCGAACCCCCAATAAGCCTCCAAGCCCCCCGCACCTGTTGTGAACCCAGTGCTTTGATGATCGACCGACCACCCCTACGACGACGAGAATTCGGGGGACCGGACTCAAGGATGGATCGAACCAACATACGCCTCGCTCCCTTTGTGGATCGTTCTCTCCCTCCAGGCCTCCCTCTTCCCCACCTTTTTTGATATCTCTGACGAAACCTCCCCCGAAACCCCTTTTTCCCCTTTCTTAGGCGTTGCCCTTACCTTACCCCCTCATCGCGGCTTTCTCCCCTCTTCTTTCTGCCGTCTCTCTGTGTCGTCCCCTCTTCCCTGTGTGTGACGTGTGCCAGTGATTGTGTGCTATTTGATGAACTTTCCTCTCTCCCTCTTCTCTACTTCCTCGTCAGAGGCGTAGGTACTAGGCTGCAGTAAAGAGATCGAGTCATGGACAATGAATGGACCCGGAGGTTATTGCCCCTGGATTGCCCCTTACTGAGGGGTTCGGGTGAATATTTGTTGATAAGAAGAAAGTGTGAAATCGCGTGTTCATTCTCAGGCGAATAGGCATTTTTTGCAATCAGTCCCTTTATACCGAAGCACATTCAGACGATGAGTGACACGGTAAGGTTGGGCGAAAATTAAGTGGGCCGGAGGGGTCACCGGTTGGTGACGCGTGACATTCGAGAAAGCTCTCGTGCCTCTCAATCGAGAGATTGATACACTACCGAACATTTTTTTGGGGGTGGAGAACTAAGGGTTTTTTGTGTTTTTTTTTTGAAAAAGAAAGGAGAGGAAAAAAAAGGAGAGAAGAAAAAAAGAAAACAAAAGTTACCGCATTACGAGGTTCATTTCAAAAAAAAAAAAAAAAACCCCGGAGGAGACGATTCATTGATTGGGGGGGTACATCAGAAGGAAGGGGGGGGGGGCGCGTCGCTGACCATCCGAAGATGCTCCGCTACCAGGGGGTTGATCGTAGTCTAATATGGGATGGAGGATCCAAGTACGACGTCGTTGCGGTGGTGGATTTGGCCATCGAGGGGTCGGAACCGGGCGGCGATGCAAGGCAGGGGCCTGCACGCAGGCCTGTACCTTCGATTCCAGCGCCACATGCTGGTTACCGTAGGGACTCGGACAGGTGCGACTTTTTGTCGTAGGACATCAAGCACATCGGAGGGGTCGGCTTTGCCTTTGGCGTCAGCGTTGAGGTTCAGGCCTGTCGTCGGTCAAGCGGCCACCGGCCCCCCAAGGGAGAAGAAACAAAGGAGAAGGGGTCAGCGCGCGCTTTTCGCTCCGGGCAGGCGATTGAAGATCGCGACCGCCGGACCCGCGGGCAGCCTAGCCGAGTGCACTAGGTCCGGGATGCCTACCCACAGTTCAGCAGGAACTGATTACATGGTCCCCCATGGCTACGCGCAACCCATGTACTACCGCAGTGACGCGTGCTGTAGCAGTGGGGAGCGAGCGGCCGGCGACGCGGCAGGGCAGGCGTCAATACGTCAGTGTCGTCGGTGGCTCCCTCGTCGCGTGAGCAGGGGCCCGCGTGCGATGCGACATGGTCGACGCGACGATGTAGGCAACTTACCGTTTTCTGGCGCGGCACCGGCCTCGGTAATGAGCTGGTCGTATCGGCGGATATCCCCGACAAAGTCGCTGTCACACAGCAGTAGCTCGAAGAGAGCGGTTGCCCAGTATGAGTTGCCGAGATTAGGGAGGCCGATCAGTAACCGCAGGTCGACTTCACGGGGCGCACGAGTACGTTCGTTGCGTGCCATAGGGTGGTGAGCTCACAGCTTGACGATTGGAGAGAGCTTGATCCGAGTGGATACAAGTGGCGTTGGACCGTAGAGTGGGGTTAACCAGTCGAGGGCAAGGTGCGGAGCGAGAGAGGGTGCGGCACTAGAAAATGGCGAGGCCAGGGAGCGGTCTCCTGAGTGGAGATCTCCCAATTAGAGTCCCCAACCTCTGGCCGCCGTGCATATCGTTCGGGCTTGCCAAACTTTAGCTCATCACGAGATCTTAAGTCGATATAATTCTCGCTGTTCGCAGTCATATAAGGGTCGTTTTCGGTTCAATACAGCCGCGAAAAGAGGGAGATATGAACTTCATGGAAAAAAGAAAACAATGCAATACAATACGTGGCTTCAGTTTCAGGCGTCTGAAGCCACGGACTGTAACACACTTTTTCTTTTGCTGTTTTTCTTTGAAAAGCAACGAAGTAAATCGACGTCATTCGAGAATCTCAGGGGAACTAAAATTTTGCAGGGCCGAACGATGCGCACGGCCGCCCGAGCGCCAGAGGGCTGAGGCTCTAATTGGGAGATCTCCACTCAGATCTCCACTCAGGAGACCGCTCTCTGGCCTCGCCGTTTTCGAGTGCCGCACCCTCTCTCGCTCCACACCTTGCCCTCGACTAGCTCGACTGCTTAACCCCACTCCTTTAAGCTCACTGTCCAGCGTGGGGAAGGGGGCAGGGGGAAAAGCTTGGGCCTGACCAAGACTGGTTTAGAGTTGCCATTTATCTTCGTTCTAAGCGTGATACACGAGACCTGAAAGGAATAGAAATATAAACATTCCTCAAATATAAGCGTGCATACCCTGAGAACCACGCACAAGCCACGATTGATCAATCCGCCTCCGGTTCGACTGCGCAGCAACACTCTGTACGTCGAAAGGGTGCGGTGGTTTGTTACCCTGGGCCGCCTTGGCTCCCAGAAGCCTCCGCCCCCTAATTTTCGCCCACCCTCACCGTGCCGTGTCGCTCATGGTCTAAAGGTGCTTCGGTATGTAAAAAGATGACTGAGTGATCGTACGAATGGCCTACTCGCCAGGCAGTAAAAAGTCACCTTCAATTTGGACGAACGGGGAATCGAACCCCGGACCTTTCGCAGCCACGAAAATGCGAAGCGAACATTATACCAACTAAACCATCCGCCCGTGATGCAGGATGATGCTGGTAAAGTTTATATATCTTAATTCACACATCACGTGACCATTTTAAAAAAAAAAAATGCCGCTATCAAGATGAACAGATTTGGTTGTGTATTGACCTTAACTCATGTGTAAGGATATATCCTTACATGTGTCGTGGCCGAAGCTGGCGTACCACTTCACGCCAACGCGGAAGCGCCAGTTTGTGCAGCGGCATGGCGACTCAGCCTGCTGCCTTGTGCAGGCATGCAGCCTGGCAGGGGTGGAGGATGACTTTACTCACTTTTGGCATGATTGCCCTGACTCTTCTCAATTTTGGCAAGCAGCTAGGTCCATTCTCTGCGACGCGCTGGGGGTCGTGTCGATCCTCGACCTCGACTACACGGCACTTCAGATCGAGCACGGCCTCCCTCGACTGCGCGCTCGCCTTCCGGCTTCGAAAAAGCGCCCAACCCGCGCCTTCATTGCGCTGGCGCTTGACACTCTCAGCAACCGACGCTGGGATCTCCATCGCCACGCCAGAGCGATGTCGAGCATGGACAAGGAGATGGCCGGACTGAAGGAGAGGTTGGAGCTCAGACTGGCACGATGAAGTAGACGGCGCTCCCTCCCTACCCAAACCAAAACCAAAAAAAAAAAAAAAAAAAAAAAAAAAAAAAAAAAAAATCACAAGTCCCCTTTCCCTCTTTCTCAATCTCTCCACTGTCTCCCAAAAACGCCAGCATACTGAACCTGTCTTCTCTCGCTCTTTTTGCCATTCCTCATCATAGGCTTCCGTACTCCCCAGGAGCCTCGGGTTCTTTGCGCCGGCGAGCATCGTCGCCCTTGGTTCGAGCTTCTGCCACATCACGATGACACACAGCGAAAGCGGATCCCCTCGGCCCTCTCCTGGACTACGCCGTGAGTTTTCCACTCCTCTCAAGGGCCGGGTCTGTTTTCTCTTTCGGTCGAGCGACTCCGTGATCTCCTGTTCAAGGCCGGCACAAACTGCCTGCGTGGCTCGCCTCTCCTTGCTTTGCTGCTCGCTCGGAGTCGCGGCCGCGCGGCGGGTGACTCGGGTACCGAACCGCCATACACATCCACACTCGAGCGAGGTCCCACCCAATGACATCACCGTCGTGGGCCTCATGCTCCTTCTTTCCCCAGTATCTGCGGTGATTGGGAACCACCTGCACGTACAACGGGACTCGAGTGTGCGTTCCGAGATTGGGAGTACGCCGCAGGGAAGCGAGGCCCTTGCGGAAGGTATACCCCGCCTCTTGTCTCCAGCTGCGCGACGGTGTTGACGGCCACCCGCCCGCGCTGCAGACCGAGGCGTGTCCAATGGACTGTCACATGCTCCATGACTTTCCCCGGAAATCTCTGGATTGTGTGTTTTTGTGCGAAGTAGGCCTGTTTCGCAGTTGCAGTCATTGAAATGGGGGTGATCTGGGGTCGTGCGGTCGCGAGGGGGGCAGACTTTGGTAACCGAAAAGGGGGTTGGACTCCGCGGTGGAGATCCAGCGCAGACGGGTACAAGGGGTATGTGATTGCTGCGGTCGCAGGGGTTACATTCCCCCTTTTGGACCACGTGAATCATTCGGATTGAGCGGGATGTTTGTGCCATCGGAGGCCTTGTTCGACGCGTCTCAAAGAATTAAGGGCCTCAAGGAGTATGGCAGTCTCAGGGGGGTCTGAAGTCAAAAGATCGAAGAAGGTTCAACTGTACAACTATGATCGGATTCACCTGTACAACACATGTACCACCACCAACATTTCTTCCATCTTTTCCCGATTCCTTGTGTATAATCTTCAATCTTCCTTTCATTCGTCTCTGGGAGGGAGCAACCGTGGGTGGGGGGGACTTGAACTCGGATGTATCGGGTTGGTCTGTTCTGCTAGTTACCACGCATCGAGCGGCGGTTGTGGTCATCAACGTGCATACTGGGCAACATCACCTTTAGTTCCGTAGGGGGTTTCTCGTCTTGCAAATTAGCGATGAGTTTCATACAAAAAAAAAAAAATGCCGCCACCCCCATGCCGATGGGGGAGGTTTTGAGGGACCTTCACCGCGTCTTGTTGTGACTGAGCAGAGACTTGGAGCGTCGAGGGTCGTGGTGGTTGCGCAGTCGTGCTCTTGTCTGCGTCTCGACCGAGTGGGAAGTGGCTGTGGGGTGGGCCTTCTGTCGTTAGTACTTTTCTTTTCTTTCTCTTTTTTTTTTCTCTTCACCTCTCTTTCTCTCTCTCATTAGTCTCCTGGGGGGAGCAACCGCTTGGCTAGGGCATTTGAATCCGAATCTCGGATTGGTGGACTTGGCTCGTTTCTCGCACTTTTGCGGGCGGTTTGTGTTATCATCGTAGTCTTCCATCTAGTTTTCCCGTAGGCCAAAACAGGGGGAACAGGAACTGGGGGCAATAGGATGAACGTTTTCTACAAAAAAAAAAAAAAGTCTGTTCTGCGGCAACGATGCAGCGGTCATCGAGACGGTCTCGCACTACTTTTTCGAGTGCGCGTACTCGACCAGCTTCTGGGGTGGGGTGCTTCGCATTCTGTTCGACAAGCTGGGCATCGAGGATACCGACGTCGATCCGTCGACGTTCACTCCGGAGCAGCTGACTATGGGGCTCCCCTTTTGCGGGGTCGTGGGAGAACGACCTCGAGATGGATGTGGGTTCGGCTGGCCTGCGCGATCGGCTTCCAGCGGCTGCACCTGCGCCGCGTTCATCAGCGGTTCGAGCTGGACAAGGTCGTGGCCCCTCCCTCGCTCCCCAGTGCACTCAGAGCGTTCGAGCGAGATTTTCTCTCTCGAGCGGGTTTTGTGCCTGGGGCTCGAGATTGGGAAGTGTGATGACCGAGTTAAGTCCTTCCTTCCCATTTTCCTCCCCTCCTTTCCTCCCTTCTTTTTCGGAGGTCGACTTCTCTTTCAGAAGCTGACTGTTTCGAAACTTGTTGCGCAGTGGAAGGCTGCGCACCTCTCTGTCTCTCTCTCTCTCTACTTTGCGCAGTAGCGGTTTTTTGTTCTTGGATGGATCGGCAAGCCAGGTCGATTGTCTTTGCGTTGGAGGCTTTGTGAAGTTTTTCCCTCTCCTTTCCCCCCCTTTTTCCCTTCCCTTCCTCTTCTCGTTCCTGTTGCTCGATTGTTGACTACGCTTCAGCCACTTCTCCTTTTACTCCTAAGCCGTGTGTTGGATTCCGTCGAATGGTTCGTTCGTTCGCGTTGGTCAAGATCTACGGCATGGCTCGGGAAGAAAGGTCGCTCGTCTTTTGGTCAATATCCTCGCGTCAAGGCGAGGCTCGTTTCGTTGTATTGGATCGCTTTTCGCTCGGCCCCGACGGCTCAACAGGCAGCACTCGAGATTCAGCAAGGGAGGACATCAGACGATGTCGGGGTGACGAGTAGCTGGGGCTTGGCTGCGGCCTGTTAGTCCCTGGGGACCTCTATCTCTGGCTTCGACCCCCTCCCTTGGCCCCTCGGGTGTGTTCCCCTCCTCTCTGTCTTAGTATTCCTGGTTCTCCGTATCCCCGTCGCGAATTTCTGTATATTTTCCCCTTTTCTTTCTCTAGGCGCTCTTGCCAGGTTTTCGAGTATCTTCGCTCCCGCTCTTGGGACGTGAAGTGGCAGCAGTACTCACCGCCCGTTGGAGTCCGCGTTAGGTGCTCGGCGGGTTTTGATTTGCGCAGCGCTCTTTGCGCGCAGGGGTTTGACTTTCACCCAACTGCTTGCCGTCGTTGCTTTATAACCTCCTTTAGCTCTTTCTGTAGCGGTCCCAGCCAACCCGAAGGATTGAAATTTATGAGCCCCAGTCAAAATCAAAACAAAAGAACATGTTTTACTCTTCAATCTAACCAGTTACTCTGACTAGTCGGAAAAAATGCAGCCCTGCGGGCGGCCTGTTGTGGATGCACCAGCACACTGTTGTGGATGCCGCACCTGCCTGTGGTGTCCATGTTCCGATCAGAAGTCACGTACAAGCTCTGTGGCAAGTTTGTATTTTTCGCGCCAGTCGAACAAAGCTACAGCGTTCCCAGTATTTTCCGTCACTTTTTCGTTGACGTAGAGCTGTGCGAACACTTATATTGTATTTAATGGACGGCAAGCGCGTGGCTTTGTATGTCATTGCTTCTACAGCAGAGCTCCTCCTGACGGGCGGTGTGAGGGCGTGAAAGGCACGAGATCGCTCTCGAGCCTCACTGATTCCGAGTCCAAACAGAAAGGATCAAACGGTGTAATTCGCAGGCGAAGAAAGACTGCTAAAAGGACTAAGGTCAAGAGACTCGGCGGCGCCGCGCGCGAGGGCAAGCGTGAGGCCGCAGAGCGCAGAGGTTGGCTCGAGGTCGTGGTGAGGCGTAAGCGGAGCGGCGCCTTACACTGGCGTCTGTCACGTGATGCGGCCAGGGAGGGCCATCGCAACCTCGCCAAGTCTTGGCCGCGACGAGTGAGTAATAGTCTCTCTGCTGTCTTTCGTCACTATACCGTTCGATTCTCCTGCTGTTTGGAATCCCATTAATTTTAACGGTCTTAATCCCGTAAATTAACGGGATCCCACTGGTCTAGGATAGCACGAATGATGCGTTCGTGCACTAGACTCAGGATATGCTCAAGATTGATGGTGGTATAGCCTTGTGAATGGATACCTACGAATCACGTCTCGAGTCGCAGAGCAAAACTAGAGTTATAAAGACCAGTCCACAGCAGAGGCCGAGGAGCCAGCCTACACGATATTCTTTCTCCTGTGGGGTACTCGTCATTCATTTGCACTATACATGCCCCTCTACGAAGCACACAGGCACATACGCACACAATGCACACATGCACACATGCACACACACACGCACCTAGACCCCTTTCGATCCCACTGCACCGAGCGAAAGCCCGTGATCGTGTCCCTTCCTCGGGTCCGGGACCGACTGACGTCTCCTCGCCTCCTTCCTATCCAGGATCTCGGTCTTGCTCTACGGCTTGGTGTACGAAGGATATTCTGCATATAACACTTTTGCTTGCATCAGTTCTCGAGTGGATGCCGTTGCGCACTTCACGAGGAAGGAGAATCAAGGATGACTGACCGTCGCGCCCGGGCACATGCCCGTAGCGACGATGCCATTCCATCAAAGATGCTCCCACTGTCACACGGATTGCGACATGAGCTTGATCCTCGACAATGCGCGTAAAGCCGAGCGTATAACCGGTACCGCTGAGCGTCTTCGCCACGATGCCTCCTTGATAGGTGATCGTCATGACATCCTTGTCATCTTCCCATCCGCACTTGGCTCCCGATTTGAATAGAGGCGAACAAAAACCCGTAGGGGACACCTTCAAGCAAGGTTTGCATGTCAACTGCATCCGAGACGCACGAGAGATTGTGAGCCAACCGCTCCGAGCCCATCAAAGTGTCAAGGTCGCGTGTGGTGGGAAGTCGGGTACCAAGCACAGCGAGTCAGCGAAGGTGGGCGAGACTCACAGGTTGGCTTCGGATATGTGCAACAATACAAGCGAGAACATCAGCGGACTGCAATGCAAGTGTGCTCGATCGCCGACCGGGCCTTCGCGTGACTAGAAGTCCTGCAGGCGCTCATCGGGTCATCGGGCGCCGGTGGGCATGTGACGTCGATAGCAGGTAGAACGGTCGATTCAAACGACTGCACTTCTCGAACGACTACACTTCCGACACAAAGAGAAGCGGATGGAGATGGAGATACAAAGACTTACGGTAGCGGTAAAAGGGACGGCAGAGAAGGTTCAATCTGATCAAGCGACTGAAGGTAGCAGGAGTTAGGAGAGACACAGCGAGGATCCGTGGTTCAGCTCGTCGTGGCCTATCGCGCCGGCCGAAAGCCTCTGGCGTCCACAAACTGCCGAAGGGACGCGTCAGTCGGCGTCAGCCTTACTTAAAGCTTGTGCGCGTGGGCGCGTCAGCTCGCGGCAGGTCGTGTCTGCGTGCCTGCCCGGGTCATTTCTGGGCCAAAATTACAGCTATTTGCGAAATGGCGGCGCGCTCAGTAACAAAAACGCGCGCGCTGTATACACGGTAAAGGGTTTGATCCCTCCAACTTGGTCGCGAGAAGTTGAGAACCAAGATCGAGCATTGCGACTACAGATAACCGATTGCGCGCCAGCTGGACACTAGCTGGACTGAATCCTACTCCCACCTCGCGGGCCTCCCGCGTCGCGTATCGAGCCCTCTGTCCGCACCCTCACTCCGCGACACCTCACACCCATACACCCAACGCAGTGACGCACGACCACGACCACCACCCCTCACCTCAACCATGTCGCGCCTCTTGACTCGTGCTTTGACAGAGTCCATGTTGCACTCCGCATCAACTGGCAGGATGGGTGCTCGAGCCGCTTCGGGGGGCCAACACTGCCACCCGCCGACTGGTTACCTCGTTGGCGAAAAGGTGTGTATGAGCAAGCTTGCACTAGGAGTGATGATGATGATCAACTCTTGAGCCTGCATTGTATCTCTACAGCCACCCGCCAAAGGCAGGAGAGCGATACCCCCTCGCACGTACGCTGTACTAAGCCCAACGTCACCCTCTTTCGCTGAACAGGTCAAGAACACGTACGAGAGGCTGAGCCATCGCTCTTTTACTACGGGTTCGTAGTTGGAATAATAGCCTTTGCGGCCGTGCTCAAGTTTTACCAACCTGCTACGAGGTAAGCACGGAGAGCCCGGTTTGGAGTAGTCTCGCGAGGGTTGAGGGGCTGATTTTGATTGGCCCTGTTGACCCTTGTAGTCTGTCACGCAAGGAAGAAGGCTAAATGGCCGCAGCGTGAGCTCAATCATGGAGCTCGTCAAGTCAGGCGCAGTTGATGGATTGGACCTTCTCATCGGTGAGAACTAATCTGAGTCCTGCATCTGTTTCAAGTCTCGCGCAACGAAGTTCACAGAGTTGGTTACCCAAGTCACCGATGTTCTACAACGTGTATTCATGGACATCGGATTTGTTGCAGAAGATCAAGTTGATTTTCAAGGTCGAAAGGCATACCTGGCTATTGTAGACCAGTACTCGACTGCGAAGTGGACGTTTCCGTTGAAGACCAAGTCGGCCGGAGAAGTCACTCGCGTATGGATCGCATTTCGACAAGATGTTAAAAAAATGACTGGTCGCAAAATCAAGCGCGTTCGTACAAACAATGGCAGCGAATTCACCAACAAGCTCATTGGCGCGGATTTCCAACGTCAAGGAATCCTCCATGAGACCTCTGCACCGTCCACACCGCAACAGAATGGAACGGTCGAACGCTTCAATGGCTCGTTGATGGCGATCGTTCGTGCGGTCCTTGCAGCCTCCAAGCTGTCATGGAAATATTGGCCGTATGCGTTGGTGTACGCCACATTTGTTGCCAACCGAGTTGCTTGTTGGTGAATTCGTTGCCATTGTCCGTGCGAACGCGCTTGATTTTGCGACCAGTCATTTTTTCAACATCTTGTCGAAATGCGATCCATACGCGAGTGACTTCTCCGGCCGACTTGGTCTTCAACGGAAACGTCCACTTCGCAGTCGAGTACTGGTCTACAACAGCCAGGTATGCCTTTCGACCTTGAAAATCAACTTGATCCTCTGCAACAAATCCGATGTCCATGAATACACGTTGTAGAACATCGGTGACTTGGGTAACCAACTCTGTGAACTTTGATGCGCGAGACTTGAAACAAATGCCACAGGACTCGCAGTCGTGGACCTTCTCATCGGTGAGAACTAATCCATCAACTGCGCCTGACTTGACGAGCTCCATGATTGAGCGACGATGCCATTCCATCAAAGACGCTCCCGCTGTCGCACGGGTTGCGACATGAGCTTGATCCTCGACAATGCGCGTAAAGTCGAGCGTATGACCGGTACTGCTGAGCGTCTTCGCCACGATGCCTCCTTGATAGGTGATCGTCATGACGTCCTTGTCATCTTCCCATCCGCACTTGGCTCCCGATTTGAATAGAGCTCGAGTCGAGATGAGGTTCACGGGCGCACCCGGGAGATGATACACGTTCGCAAGTGAGAGCGATGCCCCACTCTTCAACTTGAAACGTACCATCCCAAACGTATCGCAGTGTACTACCTGTCCGCTCGCTGTCTGAACCTTCAGGTTTCCACTTTGACGATTGGAGAGCAAACTGACGCCTTCAACATAGTGCAAGTTAGCACCTGTGTCCAGTATCCAGATCTCACCCTGGTCAACCTGCGACACCCTATTCGCGACATTATCTTGAAGCGAATGGCTCTCATCGAGAGACTTGACCCTCAACGCAAATTTCGAATCCGCAGATTCCTTCGAGTCATGTTTCTTCCTTTTGTTGCGGTTGCGCGTACGACCGCGGTTCTTCTTGGCGTCGTACTTGGGACATTCCTGGTCCATCGCGAAATGACCCTTCCCATTGCATCCCCTACAGACACAGTTTGGATCACGACTTGGTTGCGTGCTTTGAACGGCTAACGCTCCCGCGTTCTTTAAGAGTTTGTCGAACTTGCCCGACAACCTCCGATCCGTGTACTCGTCTGTAAGGCGATTGATGACATGGTCGACCGATCGATTTTCACCGAGGGGAATTGCTTGTTTCAGCATCTCCTACGACGGGGGTAATACTTGGAGGATGTACGCGATCATCGCCTCGTCCCCAAACTTCTTATCGAGATTGTCGAGTTGATCCGCCTTGTCGATCATGCTCTTCAAGAACTCGCCCATATTCTCGTCTTTGTCGTACTTCGCATTCGAGAGTTCCATCAACAACGCTCGAATCTTGAAAGGCTTGGCATTCCCTTCATGATGCTGGCGAAGCTTGTCCCAGATATCCTTGGCGGAGAGCGTCTTGCTCTTAACCATCTTGAGATTCGCATCGTCGATACATTGAATGATCAGGGCACGGGCGCTTCTGTCCTTCATCCGCAAGTTCACGCCCACTTGGGTGTCAGTGACCGAGGAATCGAGACCGTGCAATGGTCCTCCACTCAGCCAGGCTGACGCCAGAGGGCCGCACATGCCCATGCTCGAGGACGCTCGCATAGCCCTTGCTCTCGAGGTACACCTCGACTCGAATCGACCACAGCTCGTAATTATCCTTGCCGAGCTTGGCTATCTTAATCTCCCCAGACTCATGAGCAATGGTCTCTGAAGGACTCGTAACCTGTTGTTGCAGGAGGGTCTCTGGCTACGTGGCGTCGATAGATGACCTAATGTGAGGTAGTGGGTTGCTAAAGGTCAATTGATTGTAACAGAGCGAATGGGCGAGATGTGATACCGAGTGCGTGGTAGTGTATTCCAACTAACCTCAGCTAATGTGAGATAGTGAGTCGCTAAAGGTCAATCGGCTGTAACAGAGCGAAAGGGCGAGATGTGATATCGAGTACGTGGTGGAGAAGAGAGATATACAGCTACTAGACCAAAAGACGCAATCTCATGTAAACAACCAGCCGCCTCTGCCGCCTCTACCGGTCCCCGCACAACACCCGCGTGCCCCGCGCCACTGCTGACACCATAAGTAGTCCCTCTGGACCGCCGACCCGACTAACTTCGCACAACAAATCGCGCGCGCGCGACAGGTTGTGCACCTCGATTCCGTCGCCGCGGCGCTGGTCAATGCGACTGCCTCGAATGTCACCTGCAAGGCACCTGCTGTTCTAGCTCAAGATCGTGACTTCGGGTTATCGCCAGTCACAAGAGTATGCTAGGAGGATCGATTTAATGACCCTGCACCTACCGCGACCGGATTCATGTGCAGGAAAAAGCTGCTGCGCCGATCCTCACGCGACGTCATGTTCGAACCGTCCAACTCTACCTCGTGTGCCGAGCAATACGTAGTCGTCAATCAGAGATGTGAAATTCGATGCGCACCTCTGCGCGTTGCTGCCGACAATAGTAGGTCAAGTCAGCTTGATACATTAGGAGTGGTTAGGGAAGCTGTAAAACTCATCTGCTCGATGAGATGGCGATTGCTGCATGGATTCTCACGCGACATCTTGCTGGAACCCCTGGCACTGGCTACCTGTGAGCCTGGTTGGGGGTTTCAAGGTGGGACCTCATGCGTGCGCATAACTTGTCGCACCCATTACTCCCTGTTGGCAAACAATGGTAAGCTCAGCTCTCCGTTCAAACGGAACTCCAAGGCCCTCCGACTTTATCGCTCACCTCTTTCGTGTTCCAAACCCTGATGGGATCGTTACACAGGCCGTACAGTGGCTGCTGCTCGGACGCCTTCGCGCTGTCCTGCTCAGATCCCGCCACCGCGACCAATTGTCGTTTGGGCTACAAACTCGTCAACGGTGCTTGTTCCACTATCCCCTTCGGCTTTGTACCCAATCCAGGCGTATCAAACGACGGTGAGTCTTCTGGTTTTGGGCCCACCATGTTGGCAGGTTCGTTACAATAATCAGTGTTCTCGGTATCATTACAGGCGAGGGCTGTTGCTCCGACCCTATGGCTACTACGGCGTGCTCTGCGCCCAATAACGCCACCGACTGCGCAAAGGGATACTTGCGTCAAAGGGGTGGCAGTTGCTGGGAGATTCCTCGATGTCTAAACCCGATCATTTTGGCAGATGGTGAGCAGTTCTGGTTCTTGGCGTTCAGACCCAAGCTTCTTCGACTACGGACTCACCTGCCAATCATTCCCATCCATCCACAAAGGTGTCGGTTGCTGTCAGGACCCACACGCTACAGCCTGCGCATATGGAAGGTGACTGCGCGCGCACGAGGTTACAAAAAGGGCCAGAACCATGTATGCACTTGGACGCCTTGGTGGGGGAAGCTTGTGCCATTTTGGTCCACTGCATTGGGGCTTAGAACGGCTTGAACAAACGAGTAGAGGTATTGTCGTTTTACCCAGGCTCCGCTGTCGTGTCTGACTTTTGGAAGGATATTACACAGCGCTTCTGTGGTCCTTCATCCGGCGCAGTAGAACATAAGTTGCCCTCGGTGCCAAGGTCAAAATGAGAATCATGGCCCAAAACAGATTGTGACATTAATACTCCTGGGGCCTACTGCAAGGGCGTAGAGCTTTCTTCATATGGCGGAAATGATATAAATCTATGTCTGATCAAAAAGATTCGGTGCATAGTAATCAAGGCCACGGGGTGTCACCTGATGTAGTAGCTGTGCTCCGCGGGAGGTACGGCCCCCTCGGCGCGCCATCACTGCCGCCTGAACTTCTGGCACCGGCCACGGTACAATAGCATCATACTTTTCCGAAGACCTTCGAGTCCGCAGGGGAGGCACCATACGTTGAACTGACTACCCACATCAGTGCCTACAACCTGCTTGGAATTATTGTGATTAAAGACGCAGACAGGGCTGCAACAGTAGTTAGCCTCTCTAGATCTGCGTGTGGGATGATCGGAGGGCGCGGCGCTCACACCTAACTTCATGATGCCACATTGCCTGCAGTTAGTCAGAATCGAACTATGCCCAGATCTGACTGTCTGGAAAAACTTCCTCCTGGGTTAAAGATGTGTTTAGCGTCCTACATGGGCCCCCCGAGACTGCCAACTTGAAGCTGGGGCCGCCATCAAATTCGGCGCCGGTTTCAGCCCGGCTCGCCGAACGCCAACCGATTCGAAGCCTTGGCACATCGCCAAGTTACATACTCCTTGCATGCTGAGCTCGACAAGGATGGAAATTCACGCCGTATTGGTCGAGCTTTACCAGCCGAGTTGTTCGTCGTTTGTCGCCCATGGTGTTTGTCATCATATGGTTGCATCGTCCTTCAGTTTACGTATAGTACCTGTTATAGTACTTCGTCTTGAGCCTCTAGCGACTTCATGAATCCCTTCAGCACCTCATTTGTCTTTACCCTTTTAGTCCCTATTAGCTCTTTATTATATCCGCTTATCATCCCTTTCTAGTCCTTCTGGAGTTCGTCCCTTAGCCTTTGGCCACTCTGTTCTTGTCCCGTTCCATTGGACTGAGTCGTGGTCTTCATCAGTTACCACATGAGAACATTCTGCGACAGTGTTTTGCCACAAACCGTCGGCTCCTTTGCCGAATCGGCGGTGCATCGGCGATAACAGGTAGCTCTCGCGGCGTTGAACTCTGACTTGGGTAGGTCTGAAAATTGACTTAAATGTGAGATTACATGGCTCTAGATGCCACGTTCATACCGGCGTCTAATCGAGTCCGGAGAGTATCGGATTTTACAGAAGATTTGCAACATCGGGTTGGGAGCGTGACAAACTCCGAGGGGACGACGCGCCCAAGGCGTCGGCGGCAGACCGGCTCGGCGGAGCGCTCGTCGACAACGGACGAACTAGAATAGGTGCATGTGCACTTTAATTCATAGAGCTTGGTCTCGGTCTTTTCACAGGTTCCGGAAAACGACGCGATGAAAAATGATTTCTTGGGGAAATTTGTAGCATAGCAGGAGATGCAACCTAGCTCGGTTTCGAGGGCTTTCGCGTAGCAGGTTCGGGCCCGGCTTTGAGGTTGCCGAGGCTGATTAGGTCAGCGGCTCGAGTCGCGAGTTTGTCAGCCAGAGTGGGAGCATTGTCAGCATAAACCGAGCGATTGTCGTCATCGTCATTCACCTTCGCACCGAACGTGTCTCTCTCCTACTTTTCCCCTCCTTCACAACCCATTCCAGCTTCACTGCAACAACGCACCTTCAGCTTAGGCTCTTCTACTTGACTTCGCACGTCGTACCCACACACACGTAAATATCCCCCGCCCCTCTATTTCTGCCGATTTCCAATTCGCCATGTCGTCCTCCGCCGATTTGCTCAGCCAGCCGGTGACGTTCCACCAGTCGGGCAAGCAGTCGCCCAATGTGTTTCTCAAATCGGCCATGACCGAGCGCTTGTGCACCTACGACCAGGAAGATCTTGATTCTCGAGGAAAGTAAGTCTCCGGATCCTCTCAAGCTCCTTCACGCTCGTTCGGATTCCGCCGAGCGATCTCGGACGACAGCCCAGCGACAAGAGCCTGGCCTGCGAGTTTTGTCGGGGAGCTGTCTTTCCGCGCGAGTCCCGGATGTATCACCTAGTGCAGCTTTAGAGTACTAATTTTTTTTCCGCTCTCTACAGGCCCACTCCCGAGTACATCAAGTTGTACGAGGAATGGGGCAAGGGCAAGACGGGTGTGATCGTGCTCGGCAACATTCCCGTTGATCGAGAGGGTCTTGAGGCTCAAAAGAATGCCATCATTGACAAGCGCTCGGTGAGCTCAGTCTCGCCGAATACGAGACCACAGCAGTGTGCTTATCCCCCTCGCTGCTTCACCAGCCATGGGATCCGGTCGAAGCTTTCAAGCCCGTCATTGCCGCTGCCAAGGCCCACGGCTCGCTCGTCATCGGCCAATTGACCCACGGTGGTCGACAAGTCTCAACGGCAGTCACCTCGCACCCCATTTCGTCGTCCGACGTCCAGCAGCCCCCTGCGATGGGTATGGAGTTCGCCAAGCCCCGACCGGCGACAATCGAAGAGATCGACGCCCTCGTCGAGGCGTGGGCTTACGCCGCCGAGGTTTTGTACAAGGCCGGCGCTGATGGTGCCCAGTTGCACGGTGCTCATGGGTGAGTGCGGGTCTGCGGTTCGTGAAAGATCATGAGAGCCGAGTGCTCAAGCCTTCTGCCTTCCTTTTCTTGGCGTAGTTACCTTTTGAGTCAGTTCCTCTCGGCCCGAGTCAACAAGCGAACGGACGACTACGGTGGATCGCTCGAGAACCGTTACCGTATCGTGTCGCGCATCCTTGCGGCGATGCGTGAGCGCGTCCCCCTCGACAAGTTCATCCTCTCGGCCAAGCTCAACTCGGCCGACTTCCAAGAGGGAGGTTTCACCGAGGGCGAATCCAAGCAGGTCTGCCAATGGTTGGAGAGGGACGGCGTTGATTTGATCGAGTTGAGTGGTGGAACGTACGAAGGTTCGGGCTTCCAGCACCGAAAGGAGTCGACCAAGAAGAGGGAGAGCTACTTCCTCGAGTTTGCCGACGAGATCCGTGAGTCTTGCCTCTGCGCGTTACATGGCACTGTGGCAGAAAAAGCTGACACTACACCGATCCTTTGCATAACCAGGCCCCGTTTTGAAGACGGCCAAACTCGCCGTGACGGGAGGTTTCCGATCCCGTTCCGCGATGGAGCAAGCCCTCTCGGACAAGTCGTGTGACCTCATCGGTCTCGCACGCCCCTTGACCGCCGAACCCAGCTTCTCCGGCGATCTCATCTCGGGCAAGACGACGGCAGCGAAGGAGAACAAGGTCGACCCTTCGGTCCAAACGGTCACCTCCATCTACCAGATCCACCAGATCGCGAACGGCGCCGACATCGCTGATTTGAGCGATGCCAACACGGCGGAGAAGACGCTCAATAAGGCTTTGGGCAAGGATGAGAGTCAGGATGCTAAGCACCCTGAGAACTAGAGTTGTCCATCTTTCCTATTTATAGAGTCGTTTCGAAGAGGAAACGCTTGTGCAGATTTATATATACGATCCGAGAGGAGCAGACGTAAATGTGATGCTTCAGTCCTTCATGTGCAGTGATGAAAATGAGAGGAGAGCTGATAATACAGGAACGGGAGGTCTACTGATTGCAAGATGACTAGACGGGTTGCGGTATGGAGTACAAGTGCGGCGAGTTCGTAAGTTGGTCATATGTCGGACTGGGAAGGCCTGGTAGTTGAGGAAGAGGGAGCGTGGATTATGCCTGGAGCAAAAAAAACGTACATTGGTTTCAGTTCGGGTTTACATCGCATGTCCTGAAGAAGCGAGACTCACATCTTCATCGACGACCTCCTTTCGAATGTACAGATCGATGATGCCCGAGAAGGCGGCGAAGCCCAGACCTGATCGTATTCGCAAGAAAGATGTTATTAGTAGACGAGGTCGGCAGCGATCTGCAAAATGCCGTAGGCACTCACCGCCCAAAACCATAGCCCTCGGCCCCGAATTCCGGCCCAAGACGGCACCCGAGATGGCTCCGGCGTACAAGGCGTTGTAAATATCGTTCTTTGCTCGGTACTGGAAGAATCACATCCGATGTCAGCTCGAATGCTTGCCCTAATTGGTATTCATTCGCGAGACTCAAAGCACGGACTCACTCCTTCAACGACACACTCCGTCCCTGCGTACAGAGCACCGACCATACCGAACCCTTTCCCTTGCCTCCACATCCCCTTTCCCATGTCTTTGAATATGATCTTGGCCTTTTCGGAGGTCTTCATGCCGTCGTATTGCGCGGCTCGGAACGGGTCTTCGAGCGTGAACGACGAGCCCATCAGCGAAAAGAAGGCGCCGATACCGAATCCTGGGAAGCAGTGTAGATGCAGGAGTCAGTACATATTCACTTTCCATTATACAATCAAATGAGGGTCCTCCCACGCACCCATTGCACCACTAATGCCCGCCTTGGCGATCGGGGACTCGATCCCAGCCTGGACCCATCGCATCTGCTTCATCTGGAACAGGATCTGTTGCCTCTCCTCCGGCGTCTTGGGTTCGCCCGTTGGTGAAGGCTCGTAGCCTGGTACGACAAAGGGGGCGGTGTATTCCATCACCGGTGGACGGTGTGTGGTGTGGTGATGTGGTGCGGAGCTAGCCGGAGTCGAAGCCGGAGTCCCGCGCGCGTGTCGCTTGCGAAGCTCTCGGAAACGACGGCGAGCCGATCGATCTTGTTGCGGAACGGCATTGGAACAAGCGCGGGTGGCGATTCCGGCTCTCCCTCTTGGCACCCGCCTCTCCCAGTACCAGACACGGATAGCCCCCGCACTCTCACGGTCACCTAAGGTCAGTCTAGATGCTCCAGCACAGCGGGGTTGACGGTCTCGCTCTTCGCAGCCGGGAGTGCCGCAGTTCCAAGCTTAGAGCTCACCAGCACGGCTTCTACCTTTACAGGGATTCCCAAAGCAACCACACAAAGCGTACATCGCTTTCAAGCGAGTCCAAACCAAACGTAATCAAAACCATGTCCCAAGCCCAAGCTTCGACCTCGAGCTCCGCTTCGACCCCTATCCCGGACCTAATCCTCCCGCTCTTCGCTCGATCGATCCTCGACCTCCTGCACGTCTGGCCCGCGGTACGCATCGCCATCACCCAAGGCTGGGCCCCATCGACAGCGATAACCGTCCTAGCCGAGGACGTCGTCGACCTCTTCTACACCACCGCTTCGACGGACGATAATCCGAATGGAGAAGCCCTTCCCGACCCTACCGACGTCGAGGATGTCCTATTGCATGTCCTCGCCAACGCTTTCAATTTGACCTTGGAGGATGATTCCGAAACTCAAGTTGCCAAGGACGCGATCAAGATTTGGCAAGAGTGTTTGAGGAGGGTCGTGGGTGAGCTCTCGGGGAAGGTGATCCCGCCACCGAGCGGGGAGGAAGGCATCTTGGAAGCGTTCGAAAAGGCCGCGGTCAAGGCTAAAGCGGAGGATGGGACGGGGGTATATCGTGGTGCGATGCGGCAGGGGGATGAGAGTAGTGATGACGAGGATGGGGAGGGGAGTGGGGACGATGACGACGAGGATGGGATGCAGGTCGATGGGGATACAGAGATGGGCGAATTGATTGATACGACACCAGCGGCAGCTCCGAGGAGGCAGGAGCCGGAGATTGATGAGGATGGGTTCCAAATGGTCACGGGGAAACGGGGAGGGAGGAGGTGAGACGGAAGCATTGTAGCTTGATCTTGCGCGGGATGAAGAGTATGCAAGAAATTCCGAAGTTGCCAAGTGAAATAGATGCCATGGCTGTACTCGGATCCACGAGGTCGAAAGCATAAGATTGACGGAGATGTGATACAATTGTTGTCAGCAAAAGGCCGTGCTCGAGTGGGCGCGGGGCACGCGCCGCATCGAGCTCGGAGTGCGTGGGAAACGAAACGAGACACTCGGATTAAACTCTATAGACTCTAGGTATCTCAGTACTGTCTTCAGCCAGGACACCCGTTCATCTCTCCTTCCACTTGAGCTTGCGCAAGAAGTTCGCCCAGCTCACACAGAGACCGGCGAAACGCGTGGCTTGGTCCCCTAGCTCGTAATTTGGGTGGTACAGCGGGCTCGCAGCATTAGTCAAGATATAACGATAACTTTTGAAGACCCGCAGTGAGACACTCGGGTCGCTAAGTGCTCCGCAACCTCAATTTCCTCCCACTTGCCATCGACTCGCCGGATCCGGGCGTCGAAGCTTTTATCTCCAATCAATAGTACGCCACGCTCTTGCAGCCGCAGGCGTCGGAACAGTATCGCCAGCTGCGCATAAAAACGTTCTCGATATGTTAATGGTAGGCGCCCCATTCAAACCTGTGACTGGCTGTCCCAGTCGAGCACAAAAACCTACGTTCTCGAGACGTTCCGAGCATCGTTCCAGCATAATCTTGCGCACTCACTGTGAGAAGGGCGACAGCGGCATGAAAATATTCAGCGACTGTAGGCTCTCACTCTGGACATACTTAGGTCTCAATAGTGCCCAACTCACTCGCACGGGGCTTTCTTCTTCTTGATCCGTAGAGGTGTCTGGGGCGCTTGCCGCTTCTCAGACTGGACATGTGGTTGAAGCTTGCCTTTGAAAGCCTTGTTTTGCGGACTGTGAATCAGACTCTTAAGTAAAGTACTTTCTTACGGTTTGTCTGAATTGGCCAGAACAGCGACTCACCTGGGCTCACCCGAGACAACGCTGATGAGCGCGAGGAGCATCACGACGAGTGAGCAAAGTCGAGGCGCGCTCATCACTGTTCGGGCTGAAAAACGTCTAAAATGGTTCAGGCTATCGATGAGTATGATTCGTGTCACAACCTGATACTAGATGGGTTAGAAGTCCACTTCGCTCAGCATACGGTCGATGCGAATCCGCACTACGCGCGGCGAATAGCAAGATGAAGGGAAAGAGGAGGTGAGGACTCACGTGACATACCCGAGCACTTGCCCGATAGCATCGTGGCATGACCTAGATCCCTGAGGAGCCATGTGATGGGCTCGGGCTTTACTCGAACTGGAGTCGCGAAGAGGTCCGTAAGTCGAAGCGGACAGCAGCGTTGAGATCGTTGAGACGCAAGCGGGGTCTCCTGAAAAAAACACCTCCTATCCGTCAATCTGCGACGCTCTTGGTTCCCTACTTCCGGCTACTGGGGTACTGGGGCTGTTTCTAACAATTTGAATTCTTTCTAGAGGCTAGGCAGTATCGGCCATCAATCAGCAAGTCAACAATTGCTTATTTCAGTACGTTTAAATATGCAATTTTGAGGTTAATTCGCTTTTGTCAGTTGTGCGCTTCTCCTCCGCTCCCCACACACGTCATCACGTCTCCGACGACCCTATTTTGGTCTCATCTGGACGTTGCTCTCTTTGCCGACATGTCTGATTCTGCAGGATGGTCGTTGACCGAGTCAGGTCAGTCTCATTACGTACTTTGATGTAGTACCTTGATGCACTCGCTGACGCGTCGCCGCTCTGCTCGCCCACCTCACTCTTCCCCCGTCAACTCGCCCCTGTTCATCCCCATTGCACGGACACAACTCGATCCAGATCCCGGAATCATGACCGGTATCCTGCACGAACTCGGGCTGAAGTCGCTCGACGTCGAAGAACTCTACGCACTCGACCCGTCCCTGCTCTCCAGCTTCGAGCCCCTCCATGCGCTCATCTTCCTCTTCAAATGGATAGGCAACAAAGACCCTTCCACATCCGGAGGATCGTACGTCGAAATCCCGGATGAGAAGGGGTACTTTGCTCATCAGGTCATCAATAATGCGTGCGCTTCAATCGCATTGATCAATGCGGTTATGAATTTGGGGGAAGACTGGGATTTGGGGGACGAGTTGAGCAATCTGAAGATGTTTAGTACCGGGCTGGGGGCGGAGGATAAAGGCTGGACGATCTCGAACTCGGAGAAGATTAGGCAGGGTGAGTACTGTGGGATAAGGGCATGGGGAGCGAACGGATGGGAAGCTGACTGGATCGGTTCTTTTCGACGGCGCTTCAAGTGCACAACTCGTTCGCAAGAGCGGACCCATTCCATCTCGAAGAGAGTCGACCACCGACCGATGATGACGACGCCTACCACTTTATCTGTCAGTCTTTCGGATACTCACCGGGGGAACACCCTTGCGTACGCCTTGACACTGACACCGCCTTCGATTACCACATGACGCTTTCAACGTTGCACCGGCTATTCCGACATGATCGCATCAGGCTACGTCCCGATAGGTGATACACTGTATGTGACTAGCCATATTTGATGTCATTCGAATAGTCAACTGAGTATGCTCCCATGCCCTTTGACCGGAACAGGTACGAACTCGACGGCCTCAAACCGTCGCCCGTTTCCCACGGCGTCATTCCTGGCGGGAGAGAGAAGTGGACGATGCATGCCAAAGAGTACGTCCTCAAACTGTGGGAGAAACCGACTATTCTACAAACTTATACGGGCTTTCTTTTCCTTTGTCTCTCCTAGCGTCCTCGGACGGCGCATCTCGACCCACCCTCCAGGCGAAGTCATGTTCAACCTCCTCTGCATCACCTCGCGGCGCCATCAACTTGAGCAAAAACTGGCCAGATTGCAAGGTTCCACTTCCGACGGAACGGTTGGGAGTGGTTCGGAGTGGGAGATGAAGGAGCATTTGAGGGAGATTGAGGAGAGGCTGAAAGGGTGGGAAGTGGAGAATGAGTTGAGGCGACATAATTACGTTGGGTTGGTGAGTCGTCACGCTTCCTTATCGAGGTTTCCAATTCGTGTTGGGCATGCTGCTGATCAAATACCGCACATCTTGTTCTTTTGTGACTTCTCAACAGATCCACGCCCTCTTACTCGAACTTGCTAAGAAGGGGGAGCTGACCCCGGCGATTGAAGAGGCCAAGAAGACGATGCAGAAGAAGGTCGAGGAGAGGAGGAGTAAAGGGCAGGAGATGGAGCCGGACGAGTAGAGAGTCGAAAACGCAATGCGTTCTGCAAAAGACATCCTTTACAGTCTTCGAGCAACCTATACCACGAAAAGACTACTACACAAAGAGACACGTCCATGATTTACGGTGTTGTTGTGGTCGAAGTGCTCCAGCGCGTTACCACGCCTTCCATGCCCGAATCCGATCTTGGACCCCGCTCTCACCTAAATCGATGACCAACCTCGCGACTTACGACTCACGAGAGGGCGTGGCCTTACGGCCGCGCGTCACTGATCGGGCTCAAAGGGTGGGAGCAGACGCTGAGACCGAGCAGGCGTAGAATGATGTAGAGTTAAATGCGCCCAGGCTGAGCGAGAATGGACGGTGTGGTACCCGAGAGAGCTCAGGCCGAATACGAGCTGCCGGCAGCTTTGACCTCGACTCAGGAGGCAAACCTCGAGCGCACTAGCGCCAGTTGCAACCGCCCAGTCGATCCCGCCGTTGCTGAACATCGCAGCCGTGGACATCAATCTCCTTCGTCGGGAACCATGGCTGGACTCGGCGGTAGCCACTCAACAGTCTCAGACGGGGGAGGCCCCACGTCGCATCATCACGCCGCAGGCTGTCGCAAGTCTTTTCAAAACGATGAGACAGAATCGACGTTCCCGCCCGGAGACGCCAGCTGCTGCAACCGTTGCCAGCATCGTAGCGGAGTCTTTGTTCGACTGGGCCACCCACTTCCGCCGCCTGCTAGCCCTAGTAGGGTCGAACGAACTTATCTATCTCTCTGCGTCACGAACGCGTGATGTGAGCTAGCGGCCACGGGTGGTGATGTTCCCGCGCCGATCCGGAAATTGCCACCCGGGGCCGGTGGTGTCGTCAGTGATCTGCGCACTGGCGATGGTACCAGATTTGCAGTCGTTCTACAATATCCTTGCCTATGCCCTCCCTGCCGAGTGGGAGAGCCGAGTCAAAAATTTACCCGAGGGGCGATCACATGTGGGGCCCAAGATCGAGCTCGGGACCCCGGTGACAACGATCGCATCACGCAATATCGCGCCTTCCGTCTGGTGAAATAACAGCATTGGATCAGAGCTTTAATCGGAACATTGACCTAGCCACGTGCATTCTACCCCTTGCACCTCTCAAATTCGGCCTCGTTCAACGATTCGTCGCGGCTGTTCAATTCGATCGATCGCCGAACAAGCGCCTGCAGTGAGCCTTGCCATGTGTGCATATGTCACCTCTGGCTATATATATAAGCACGCTAAACAGTGGCGCGCGCAGCGCGCCTCCGACCCTCGCTTCCGCACGACGTAGCCATACATGTTGCCCCCCCTGCAACCCGGGTTGCTGGATGGCCCGAGGACTAGGGCAACCTGCTAATGAGATTGACCTATTATTAGGGAGTACTTGTGCAGTCGCCCGCAGAGCTGTCTCTTCCAGCCTCCTCCCGCTCAGCGCCAAATCAGACCCGCCTCAGTTCTAAGACGAGCACCAACTATTGTAACACACAGTAATACATTCTCGAATTTGTATCAGACAATGGGCAGGCATAAATGGAATCGCTTCAAGTTCTGACCTGACAGGCTACTTCGAGGGACATCCTGACTATAAGCCCGAGGCCTTCGTTCGGACGCTCGAATCCGCACCAACATCCCCGGAACCCGGCACATGGTTACGTACACTGCGCGCCAAATTCAGCAAAAAACCTTTGATGAACATGCTCGTGGCGAAGCTAGCTCTCCGTCTCCTCGGCCTCCAATGGCCCCTCCGATACAGGCCGATTTCGACGAAGCCGCCAACCCGAGTGGGATGGATTGGGATGATGAACGTCACAGCGAGTACGGTGGTGGCCATGAAAGCGACTTTAGTCCGGCCCCATACTTTTCGGATCGAACATCCCGTATGCCAATCGCGCCTGACTATATTGCAACCGCCGAGCGATTATCATTGGCTGATCTGCGCCAAGTCGAAAGTTTCGAACCAGCCACACGTGGTCAGTCGAAGAAAGAAACGTACAAGCAGTTTGTGTTCAACGACGCTCGTCTAAGGAGCTTGGAACGGCCAGCGCTTCTGCGCCAGTATATTGCGTTTTGCGCTGGGGTCAAAGGTCATCTACGGCCCTTGATTGACGTGGACGAGGAGCTGTGCCAGGGTTCGGTCGCTAGCGAAGTGCCGCCGCCTTGTTCATGCGAGAGCCCCCTCACATTACTGCTTGACGTGTACGACCTCATAAGCCGTATGTGAATAAGGCAAGTTGGGTCACTGTGTCGAATAACGCGCTACAAGGTCGAATCGATGCAGTGGTCGAGGTACCGATCGCTTTTTGTCCGAGATCCAGCAGCGATAGCCCATGCCTTACGTACGCCGAGCGCCTTGCTCAGATCGGAATGATCGGATCGACCGCAGCTGCTCCTCGCTCTGCCTTCACCTTTCGACTTGTACAATTTCTCGACTCCTGGTGGAGCACCGCGCCGTTTCCTGTTGATGGAGCAGCTCGCGGGCTCGACATTTTCTATGAGCAAACTGGATGGGGTCGGCCGGGCCTGAGTCAGCATAAATTCGTGAGCTCGACCCCTGTCATGGTTGCTATTGATCATTATCTGATATTTATCATCGTTCGCGCAGGACAAGGAGCTGCGAAAGCAACTCCAGCGCGCCCTTGACGAATTTCGGGCTCTCACGACATCCGAGCGAGAATTGGGCGACCTCGTCCTCGGTGTCGCGGGTTCTCTCTCGGATAAGTGTCCAGCATGCTACGGATCGACGCGTCTAAATCAAGCCCACCATAGAGTCGAAGTGCAGCATCTTGTCGCTCTGGATGGCAACTTCCAACATTCTCGCGACACCTCAGCCAAATACGATTTTCAGGAGTCGACGCCAGCCCTCTTCATCGGCGAAGGCGAGCTCGAATCGACGAAGGAGATCTGTGATGGTGGCGACAGCAAGAAGTCAGAAAAGGTCCGTTGATCCGAGCCGCCCCCTGCGATCCTTTCAACGCGCTGACGCCCTTCCTCTCGCGTCTTGAAGGCCTGTGCCGATTCGTGGAAAGCGGCCAACGGCGGTGCGACACAAATATCGCGGGGCAAGTCCGATACGGGCCTAGTTGCCTGTGTTTGCCGTCACGACATCGCGTTGAAGATGGTCAATTTGTATCAATCAGGCGAAAAGTTCGTCAGCTCAGCTCCTCTTTCAACCGCTTACAAGGCCTGACGCTCGATTTTGATGAGGCAGGCGCTACTACGGCTTATCGCTGCTGCAACATATTTCGAACCAACTCCCTTCCAACGATACACTCGGAGTGCTGTATGATGTTGCGTGTAATTTGGACGGCTACATGCAATCGGTCAGGAAGAGTGGCGGATCCGTCGTTTCTTAGATTTCTGGCCCTGGGGCGCCGCTGACCTGTACTGTACTTCGATCGCCTGCAGAGAAGTATCCTTCCCGATCTGTTTCCGAGATTGAAGTTTGCCACGAGCGTGTTTCATGCTTTTGCTCATCAATGGCCCTGCCAGCTTGAGTACAACCCGCGCCTGATTCAGCACTTTGGGTTGACGGCTGGGGAGGGATGCGAACGCGTTTGGAGTCAGCTCCGATCGCTCATCCCGATCAATCGTCCTGCGAGCGCTTCTCACCGGCGCGTCAACATCTCGCGTCGCATCGACCTGGTGTTGACAGCCTCGGTATGCTCTGCCATCCACACTTTCACGCCGTGTTCGTTACTTAATTGTGCGGTCCCTTCATTCATCGTCCATTCCAGGCCGTTGGTTCCGCAGACGACTGTCGAATGCTCATGATCAGCTTGGAAGGGCACAAACTGATCTGAGTAACGTTTCGGCAATATGGTCCGAGTCTGACCTTCTCGCGCAATGGGATTTACGACGAGCTGCTCAAGCGGCCACAACGGCGGGTCAACGTCGGGAGAACGAGGACAAGGAGCGATTAGAGCTTTTTAACATTGTACAGAGGCTACACCACGTGGAAGAAAGGCTGTACGTTCGGCGCGTCAAACCCCATTGGAGGACGAGGGCGTAAAATTGACACTGTGTCTTGGCATTGTGTGTTCAGATTCGATCCAACGGCTTCCGATGAAGCGAAGGCTCGCTTGCAGCAACAGCTAAGAGCTTACCAACAAGAATACGATCGCACGAAGGAGCTTGCAGCTTCAGGTGCGGCGCGCGTCCTATCTTTATGAGTATCGCCACCTGATGTTTGATGTCCCATGACATACCTAGATTTCCAGCATTTGTGCAACTGCGTAGTCAAACTTCGCACATTACACAAAGCGACGGTCCAATTGCAATGCTGTCAAGAACGAATTGACTCAATGGGTCGGGGACGAAGCGGCGCGACAATCGGTCAAGTCGAAGGCAGCAAGCTTGTCAGCGTCTCACAGACGCACAGCAAGAAAGTAAAAGTGGCAATCGATATGTACAATAAAGCGGTCGGGGATTACCGAAATGCTGCGACCGAGCAATCGGCCCAGATTCTGGACAACTTACCGCTCGCTACCACAATTAAGTCGCTTGCGACTCTGTCGCCAACGGACGCTTTCTGACAAGACGGTTTTTTCGTACACGACACTGCGCCTTGGGCGATTGATACCGATGTTCAGAAAGGGATCAAGGCGGTTTTACTCAAAGCCAGGGCGGAAGAAGAGATTCTCCGGATCGGAGCTGAGGTTCGACAACTACTTGCGTGGCTCGAAGATGAGGATACTCGCTTTGTTAGGGTATCTCAGGCATGGGCAGAGGACCGAGGTGAGATGGACACACCCTTTATTTGTGTTGGTGCTGTACCTTACGTCGCCCCTTCTATTAGTTCCCGAAGAAACGCTCGAAGCGGCTAAGAAACTTCTCGGAACTGACGGCGCGGGCGAGGTTGGCACTGCGGTGTGGCATGTGCTTCAACGCCGGCAGATTTAGTTCAAAGAGCGTCTGGATCGGCTCGCCGAACGCGATGATCTCTCGGTTGTCTGGTTTAGAACGCGTTCACCCGCAGTTCATGAATCGCGGCCCTCGGCATTTGGTTTGATCGGGGGACTTTTCGCCGGACGGGCGAAACAGGTGTCGCGCCGTTCGCGCAGTAGTCCACGTCATTTCGGTCGCCGCCATTCGACGCTAAATAATACTCAAATGCAGAGCCCCATCGCTGAGTCGAGCCGCAGCTTATCAGGTCCCTCTGCCGTGGACGTGCGCCACAACCATCGACCTCGACGCATTCCGAAGGGAACTTGGCCTGACCCCCGATCCAGCCGCGGAGCATGCCCAGCGAGACCGCGATGATGTGTATGAAAGACGAGTGGAAGAAGTTTTGGGTTCACGATCGGAGCACGAGGTCGAGGAAGAAGATGATGCTGAGCTCGGGGAGGGCGACGGAGAGTCGGGCTGACAAGCGTTGAAGACTCGGACGACTTCGAGATTCTCGACGAGCCCATGGGCTAGCTAGGGATGGTTTGGCGCATTTGTTGACTGTAGATTATTTGTTATTGAAGAACTTTGCTTTTTGCATGCGGCCCATATCGCACATGGTGGAATGTGGACGCCAGTGCACAAAAGTAAACTGGATGTCAGCCTTAATGAGGCGTTGACGCGTTGACGACCACGATCCCACGAGCCGGTTGCCACGGCCACACTCACCGACCTGCAGTACGTGACAAGCTTGAAGGTTCTGCTAAGTTGAAAACAAAAAATTGGTGCGCATCGGTGCTGACATTTGCAGGTTCAGGTTTGGGAACGTTGCCAGAGGGGGCGGTGAGGATTGGTGTTGCTGTAGTTGTTCTGTTCCAACAGCACCGTACTCCCGGGGGTACACATACACAGAGTCGGCGCGCGACAAGAGTACAAGAGTGTAACCCCGAGGGACCCGGCCTGTGCCGCCGACAAAGCTGTGTACTCCCGGGGGTACACAGTCATTCGGCGCGCAGGGTGTGATCACTCCCGGGGGTACACAAGGCGCAAGCGGAAAGCGCCTTGTGTACCCCGGGGGTGCCAAGCCGGTCACCGGCGGCAGATCACTGTATAATAACATGTCCGATTCTACAACGGCAGGCGGTTAATCCTTTCGGTAACTTCGGACACATCCTGGGCTTTGAGCAGGAGCGTGGAAGTTTGTTGTAATGCAGTTTCGCTCTGCTCGGTAGTTCGAACGGAGATTCAGTTAGGGAGTGCGTTGGCCTTGCTCGCTTTTCAGAGTGCAAGTCGGATGTAGCAAACGAATCTTTCGTCGGTCTTGTCGCAGGAGGGTATCCCGTTCAGTAACTGCAGACACATCCTGAGCTTTGAACGGGTGCGTGGAAGATTGTTCTAATGCAGTTTCGCTCTGCTCGGTGGTTCGAACGCAGATTCAGTTAGAGAAGTGCATGGGCCTTGCGGGCTTTTCAGAGTGCAAGTCGGATGTAGCAAACGAATATTTCGTCGGTTTCGTCGCAGGAGGGTGTTCCATTCAGTAACTGCAGACACATCCTGGGCTCTGAACGGGTGCGTGGAAGTTTGTTGTAGTGCAGTCAGCAAGGACGTCGGCGACGGACCGCGCCTGAGCCTAGGAACCCCAGGGGTACACAGCTGGAGAGGGCACCGGTCGTGTGTACCTCCGGCGGGTACACATCGCCACGCCGGTTGTACAGTGCTTGTTAAGAGTGTCCTAGAATTGATGAAGCATGTCGTCGCATACCTCTTCCTCATTTCCGGAGGCGCGGGACTCTGTTGTAGTGTATCTACGCCCTGCCCTAAGGTTAAAAATTGAACAAGAATTTCCGCCTTCGGAGTGCGTTGTACCCTCGGGTGAATCATGGTTGCAATGCAGGATCTCCAATGACATAACATACAAGCTAGATGGCTACACACGCTCACGGAAAACTCGAGACGGTCATTGCCTAACTGGTGAATTGACACTCATGGTGCCTCATGTCCCAGTATCCAGGCCGCGCTCCAGCTCGCTCAGACTGGTCAGCTCGGAGAGGGTGGAGAGGTTGCTTTCGGCCTCCGAACCGGCTGCCGATCCGTGGTCGGAATGTTGGCCGGTCGCCGAACTGTGTTCCGATATCGCGTCCTCCTCTCGTGCCCCCGAGGTCGACGCGGCGCCCTCTCCGCCGGAACCCTTCTTGCGCATCCAACAATACGCGTCCCTCTGTTTGCTCGACAGCGCCAACCACATGTGGGCACACTCAACAATCCAGGAGTCCCAGATCTTCTTCCTTTCGGGCTCGAGGTCCGCATCGGTGGGCGGCTTGGGAGGTTCGGGAACGTGGACGAGCACCGTCGTTGCAAATGGTCTGAGCGCTGCTTGCCAGGTGCGATGTTCGCTTTCTAACTGATCCCGGTAATCGTCCGGGACACGTTTCCCGAGAAAAGGGCGGTACGCCTTTCGGATCCATCTTAAAAGGCGGTCACTCCCCTCCTGGTCCTCGTCGGTCCTTACATCGTCCTCAGGGATGGGGCGTTGGCACTCTTGGTACAGGGGTGAAAGGATTTCACTGAATAGGCGCGATTCCTCATGTTCGGCGGCAATGTCGACGGGGACGGTGAAGATGCGCGCGAGGATATCGTCGAAGTCTTGGATGCGGGTCCTATACTCCTTCAAAACTCTCGCGCTCCCTCCACCTCTCTTTCGCTTCTGGTTATCGTATGCATCGAACAACACGTTCCTCCAATGGATGAGCACGGTCAACAGGCTCCGAGGCAGACGTCCATTCCCTTTGTACCCTGCCCATTCATCCCAAACAGGCCACATGACGTAGTCGATCTCCTCCCGGACCTCATAGTCAAAATTTTCGACGTCCTCGGGATTGGGTCTTGAGTCATGATGTCTTTGGGTTCCATCACCAGCCGACGCGCCCTTTCCGCCGCCCACTCGTCGCGCCTCGCACGGTCCGCTTTCCCCGGCGCCTCCAACATGTCAAGCTTGGCCTGCAACTGCCGGCGGTATCTTTTCTTTAGGTGGCCAAAACCCTAATCAGATCAGATAAGTACATCAACAAAGGTTTAGCCGAATTCCACATAGTTTGTTTTCTGATCTCCTGGGAAAGCTGTCTAGCACTCACTGCTTGGACCTCACGGTCGGTACCGATCAGCTCAAACGCCGCCTCGTTACATCTGTACCGACTGTCGACCGTAGACGAATTGAACGCGCGCTTGTGTATACGAATGATTTTTTTTTAGGTTTCGTTTGGCCTCATGTGCATGTTCCGGTGCTGAAGTTGGTCCGTCGAGTGACCTGTACCCTCCAGGCAGCTTGTAGTGTTTGTTGCAAAGTTCACAACGGACACGCCATTGGCCGGACTCGTCACGGATGAGATGCGAGTCGATGTCGAGCCAGGCGCGCTCGCCCTCGGTGGCGCGTGGTGCCATATTGGAACTTGGAGTGGGGGTGAGGGGTGAGATCGGTGAGAGGGAAAGAGCAGTGTCCCAATGTGTACCCCCGGGGGTACACGTCGCGCCTCGCGTCACCTCACGTCACCGAGCGCGCGCGCTCTCCTCTCACAGCATCACCGACACCGCGCGCGTCACAGCCGATCCGATCCGATGCCCTCAGCGAATCACGACAAGTTACAATCAGCGATTCTCTCTGCAGGACACAAAGGTCAAGGTCATCGAGTATTTGCACGAGACAAGATATACTGGCCACCTGGCACATTGCCTGTCCCAGGCGGGAAGCAACTTGAATACGTAGTCGGCACCGAGCGCGTCGGACCTATATGAAAGCTTGCAGTGTATGCAAGCGACTCGGCGGCACCGAGCGCGTCGGACCTATATGAAAGCTTGCAGTGTATGCAAGCGACTCGGCCAACAACGAGCTTTGCTACTACGAAGTCATTGACGCCTCAGCACCAAGCTGCCACTATATCGATGCCGAGTTTACGCGCCCTTCCATTGACAATTCAGCAGAAAAGGCATTGATTACGCGTAATGCAGCGTCGTATTTCCCTGGCACATATGGTCAGCTAGCCAGCTCGGACACCTTGCGATCTTGCGTCTGCAGGTCAGAACTGCCGAACTACCTTGTTCCCTGCTTCTGTTTTATATCTATTGTTCCAGCGTCAACGAATAATCTCGGCTTTCATTCTCACCGCGGGCACACCGTTTGGAGAACCCAACGCGAAGCGTGTTATTACGGACATTCTCGACAGCTTGAAGGTTCTGCTCTCACTTCGCCGGCGTCTCGGGGGGTCCGAAGGGGTAGTCGGAGAAATTTGGGTGCTTTGCCGTTGTCACCCCCAAGCTCTGGGGCGAGCTTAACTGCAGTTTGACATTAGGTAGGATGCGTGAGTGCTTTATTTGGACATCCATTATTTGCCTGAATTGAATGTCCGGAGTAAAGTCTGAAACGTTAGGCGTCAGTAAATCTATTTGCTTTGCGATCAAAATCGCGTCCAACGGACGAATCAGCTAGTCAAGATGCGTGGAAACTTGTTGAATACCTCTTGCCACACACAGGTCAATATCACCTCAACGACTACAAAAAGTTTGGCAATCTATCTCAACGCGCGATAGGCGCACCAACAATATACTGAACAACAGAAATGTAGTCGGATTCGGAATCAGGATGTTGCAGCTCCCAAATCAGCATCAGAATCGGAATTAGAATTAGAATCAGAACCAAGATCAGAAGCAGAAGCAGAATCAGATCCAGAGACTTGGTCTTCTGGCTCCGTTTCCAACTGTCCGGTTGTCACAGTACCTTCGGCACGAGTGCGGTCGAAAGAGCCCTGGCCTATCTCCTCTTTGAGTGAGAAAGTAAGGCCACCCTGTCGCATCAGAGGGATGATTCTTCTCAAATCCGCACCGGTCGGCTTCTTGCCATTTGTGGGACTGCGGAAATCACGCTCTTGAAGACCATTTCCGAACTCGACAATAAGAGCGATTGGATCCTTCGCAAGAGTTGCCTGGTTATAACTCGTAAGCTTGGAAAGCACGTAGGGCTGAGTAGATCTATTTCTCTGGTGGCGACGACGGAGCGCTTGATCTGCACGGCCACAGATGTTCAGTACTAGCCTGCAAAATGTGGGCGCAGAGCCGTGGAATGGTTGCTCACTATAGTGATCGTCGATTATGATGCTATACCATGCGCAGAGCACTCGTTGAGACGCCTTATCAAACATCGCCATGATTAGCTGCTCATCAGATTTTGGGATCAGCGCCAATCCATCACCGAGCACAAAATACGTCCTAAAGCTTGCTTGACAAACCCCGCATCTTATATTGTTCATTTTGCCCCTGATTAAACCGAGTCCCATTAACGCAATCCGTAAAGTTGACTAGAATATCTTTTTGCTGGTCAGAATCCCAGCCTTGGCGCCGCATGAAAGCTGCGCCGCCAAGCGTAGAAACGATAAAATGATCATTTTTGTTCTCGAGCTTGTTCAAGCTGACGATGACTAACGCGTCGAAGCCGTAGCCCTCAGCATACTGCTCAACCTAATTCGGTGCCGAGCTACGTAAGTCAGCAGGGGGATTTGGCCTCTGAGGAGGCGGAAACGGAGAGCCGAGTCTTCACGGACCAGCTCGTTCATCGCATTTTCGTATCTGCGCTGCAGTTTGGAGATGGTAGCAGAATCGATTCGCCATCGCTTGAGGGGCTGAGCGGTCTCCTTTCGATCACGCGCTTCACTTGCCCTCGCTTCCTTCCATTGTTCCCAGAGTTCTGGTGAGTTTTTGACTTGTTCCCAGTAGCGTGATCCAATCGCCTGTAGCGCAGAGAAGTCTTTCGGGACTTTGTAGGGGTCCGAGTGATGGATTTGTCTGTCAGAGTAGCGTCTTGTAATGGAGAGTAAACGGTTTCGGGATGAGTCAGGAAGGCAGACGCTACACTTACCCTCGAGTCCGTTCTTTTCGAGGAGACAACGGAAGAAGCGGCTGGTCTTGAAGTCATTCCAGTCGTTTCGGTCGTTGCTTAGAGTCGCAGGGGGCGTGTACGAGTCGAGATCGTCGTCCCGAACTCCATGCCGCAAACAGTATTGCATCTTTTCGAGGCGACGTTGCAAGTTATAGAGCACGTGGGTCTCCTTTTGCGACGATGACAGGCGCGAAGTCGAAGGCAACGCTCGAACGGCATCGTGGAGGGCTCGGATCTCATCCTGAACCTCTTCGATTCGATGACTCATTGAGTTGGACGAGTTGGACGTGGTCGGCCTTGAGGCGAGCGTCGTGCTTCGTCCATCTTCCGCGATGCTGGAAGCAGAAATGTGGTGCTGTTGTGTCTGAACGGTCGCTGAGGACGACAGTACAGACCTCATTTCGGGGCTGCTGGTCGATTGCACCGAAGCATCTTCGGCGGTAACAACGAGGAATGAGGAGTAGGGTCAGCAGACAATAACAAAACAATCAAGACACGAGGACGCGTCTCACGGTCGGGAGCGGCAAACGCTGACGCGTTGCTGGGAGCAGACAGGAGAGGCAACACATCGTATGGTTGGATGGCTTCGAGTCAAGATATACGACCGAAAGCGGAAGGGAACAGAAAGTAGTAAGACCAGGACTGTGATCGATAACGGCGCGTCAAGCGGCAACGCTATCGCTCGCTCGCGCTCAGGCTCGCTACGGCCGGTCTACCAGCGTGGTGAGACGGCACGTGACTTAACCACGTCCATCAATGCTACCTTATCCCCACCGCTAATGAGGTAATGATGTAATGATGTTCTAATCGAGCTTCTTCTCGCTACTAATCTAAAGAAGAAATTGACGATGAGTTTTCCGAATATGCTTTATACGCAATGGCAGCATTTATAAGGTTGGATTACCCCGATACGAGCTCGCACGTACATGAGATGAACGTGTTGAAGGCCACACCAGCCTCCGTGTTGCGCTAGTCCTCGGGCCATCCAGCAACCCGGGTTGCAGTGGGGGCAACATGTATGGCTACGCCGCGCGGAAGTGAGGGTCGGAGGCGCGCTGCGCGCGCCACTTTTTATTAGCGTGCTTATATATATAGCCAGAGGTGGCATATGTGTGCCTTAGCGAGGCGCGGTAAACGTCGGGAGCGAACCTCTTCGCAATCGCAGCTCGCGCGGCCGCTCTACTTCAGCTCGATCGCCGTCACCCGCGACCTTCAAAACTCGCCCTCACGCCAGACCGTGTCCCCGAAATGGAACTACCGACTCCACCATTGCAGGCCCACATCCCCGCCTCGGCGTTCCCGGCCGCGACGCCCCCCCAAGCCCAGGGTGCGGCTGCGATGGGAACCCCACCACTAAGCCCGTTCGAATCCCCGAACGTCTCGAGACCGCCTTCGCCGACGACGGCGGCCTCGTCGACGATGCTCTTTGACCCCTACTCGCGCTCCAGCTCGATGAAACGGTTGCTCGATCACCACGAACGCTCCCTATCGCGGGGGAAAGACCCGGCTTACAAGCTGCAGCCGCAGAAGCAGCAACGTTCGCGAGCGCCGTCGTCACTCCTGTCCAAGCTCGTCGCGCTCCTGCCTTTATCGGACACGGCAGCCTCGACCGGGCCGCACACGAGGGGTCGGCGTCGCAGCATTTCCCACGCCGCGGCGGGCGAAGAGATTGAACTGGGAAATCTTCATGTCGTGGGCGCTCCGATGACCTTGCACTCGACCGCGGCCTCCCTCCGAAGCGTCAAGACGAGTTCGGCGACGCACTCCGCGGCTCGGCAAGGGTGGTTCACGCGCGACCGCGCACAGCTCTACATCGCCTTTGCCATGATTTTTATGGTCGGCAGCAACGA
Source organism: Microbotryum lychnidis-dioicae p1A1 Lamole (assembly GCA_001244265.2). Taxonomy (NCBI): domain Eukaryota; kingdom Fungi; phylum Basidiomycota; class Microbotryomycetes; order Microbotryales; family Microbotryaceae; genus Microbotryum; species Microbotryum lychnidis-dioicae. The sequence continues at coordinate 1,807,919 of CDLV01000005.1, forward strand.
TTCGGCGACGGGAGCCAAGTGAGTCTCGTGCCCCTCCACCGCGATTTGCGCATCTCTCCCCTTGAAGAGGAAGGACGGCAAATAAAACTCAATGCTCTTCTCTATTCGCCACGAATCTCTAGTCTTTCGTCGATGCAGGAGCACTATGGCGTATCATACGATGTGATTTCAATCGTCTTCTTGGCCAACGTTGCAGGGTTAGTCAAATGGGTCACCCCTCCCTTGATCGGATCCATCAGTATCGCGTGGGAGCTGAGTAAAGAGCCGCCCCCTCTCCCTCTCCATACAGGTACTTCATATCTTGCGTATCGTCATCATTCCTGTCACACAAGCTGGGCGCACGCTACGCCCTCGTGTGTGCCGCCGTTGTATGGTCCATCGGCTGCGCCATTCTCATCGTCCGGCCCCCGTTCGGTGTCTTTGTCCTCAGTCTGGCAATGCTCGGCTTTGGCGGTGGATTGTACGACGCGCTGCTGACGACGATCATTAGTCACGACGAGAACCCGGGTTAGTCCCCGCCCCCTTTTTACTCAGAATCGAATGTATCACTGACGCCCACTCTGCCCCGGCAGTGCTCATGTCGTGGATGTACTCGTGCTTCGGCTTTGGCGCGGCCGTGAGCCCGATCGTGATCGGCACCTTTGTCGACAAGGGTATCTCGTGGAACCTATACTACTACATTCCCACGGGTCTCTCTATCGTTTTTGGGCTGTTGGCGCATATCATATTCCAGGGTTACGAGGCGCCGCTGGATGAAGCCGTCGTGCCCGCTGCCGCTGTCGCGGCTGGGGCCGAAGACAGTGCCCCCCACCCCGGTCCGAGCGTCGGCGAGATTTTTCATGGTCGAGCAACGCTGTCGGCGACGGCGAGGATGAAGCGGGCCTTGTCACTCAAGGTGGTCTGGGTTGCTTTCTTGTTGATTACGCTGGCGTTCGGCACAGGCGACACGCTCAGCGCTTGGATGACGGTCTACCTCTCGACGATCAGAGCCGCGCCCGAAGCGGCTTCGCGCTACATGCTTTCAGGTCTTTGGGGAGGTGAGCTCAGTTCAGCCTTGACAAGTCCCGGTCTGTATTGAAAATCTTTCAAGTGATTGAAAACCTTACCCTTTCCCTTTGCAGGCATCGCCATCGGCCGCGTCGTTGTGCCGCTCATCCTCTCGAAACGGCTCGGGGAGCGCACGTTCGCGATCGTCTTGCTCATGCTCGCCATGTCGATGTTGGCCATCGCGTGGGGTGTGCGCAACTACAAAATCGACGCAGTCGCCCTCGCCTTTGTCGGCGTCACAATCGGTCCCGTTACGCCTCACGTTCTATCCGTCGTGGGTGCTCGCGTGCCGCCGTCGCTCAAGGCGTCGGTCATGTCACTCACGATCGGCGCCGGTCTCGTTGGCAGTGGTGCGGGTCCGTTGCTATTCGGAGTCATTGCCGGTCGCGGCTGGTTAAACAGTCTACCGGCGGTGTTAATCGTAGCGTGCGGGACCGCGTGTGGAAGTTGGATGCTCGTGCCCAAGAACACGAGGAGGGAAGATTAGATACGCCGCCGCCGGTTCTCAAGTTTACTTTCAGAGCTTTTTTTTGCAATCATAGACAACCTGTATCATTGTATTTCGTCTGTTGCAATACTTGAAAGGCCTTCCACTGTACAGGGAGAGGAGCTTCGCCTCCAACGAACTTGGCCGAACTGCACTGCATGCTTCCAGCCGAGACGGCGCAAGCGCGGCTACCTACCCACTTCCTCGTTCACCCGTTCGGTGCCAGCGGCGGCAGACCGTGGCTCGGACTTCCGAGCCTGATCGCCCCGTCGACGAGCTGCCGAAGAGGCCATCCCCGAATTGGAAACGCGGGGGATCGAGCTCGACCGCACTGGGAGAAAAAACCCGCACGCTTTGTTCGCTAGGCAGGATGAGCCCGGATGAGGCGGCGATGCAGCGCTATCATGAGGGGTTCACCAGCGGCGGTGTGACCCTTCGCCGAACCCCTTAGATTCGATCCAGTGCGATCCGCTCGATCGATCTCCGGAATTCCACTCTATAAACATAAGCGGGGGGAGAAAACTTCCAATACGTTAACCTGGAACAATGCTACGGAATTGGTTTGGTCCTGATCCACTCCGCTGGACGGCACCCCAGGGCAAAAAGGTTTGAATCGTGCGAATTGGGAGGGGTTCAGTGTTTCTCCATTTTTCACTCTGGACCTTTTAGGTAGCTCAAGGGAATAGATCTACAAAGTCTCAGATGATTTCCGGTGGTGGCAACATGGATAGGTGCATGCGCGCTTTGGCTACCGAGGGGTCGACTGAGAGGAGGTTGCCTCGCCGCATGAGCGAGGGCGTCCCGCCCGTGACGCCGCCGATCGACCTTGATTTGCTGACACGTCTAGAATCGCCCCTCTCCTCTGGACTCCTTTTATTCATCCCAATTGCTCTCTTTCTTTCTCTTCCTCTTCCCACACCCTCGTCTGATCGCAGCTTGAAGATCTCCCCTCACCTACCCACAGCTGCCTCGCTCGAACTTTCACCTCCAATCGCACCTCTCCGGAACCCGATTCGGTCTCGATGATCGAACCTTCCCAAGCCTCTTCCCAGCTTTCCAGCACTGCGGGTGCTGATGCTATTACTGATCTGCACTATGCTACGAGCTCGGAAGCCTACGCCCAAGAAAGTGACAGGAAGGATGCAGGCGAGCAAAAGCTGGGTGTTCCAGCCTCGTCGTCGCCTGGACACACGGGGGATGACTCGAGCAAAGTCTCTACCCAAAGCCACGCTACTAAGATTCTCAGGACTAGTCTCTTCTCTCGAGACCTGCGGCGCACTTGCGTTGCCTTTGCGATCGTGTTCATGGTCGGGTTCCACGTCGGCGCGACGGGGCTAAAGTGAGCATCGCCTTTACCCCTGTTCCGGTGCGCGACCTTGCGCTTCGCTCCGTCGCTGATCTCTCAGCCTCGGCGGACTTTGTCGGCTGGGACGCAGTCTTTCCCTCATTCGAGAACACTACAATTTGGCCTACGAGCAAGTCTCAATTATGTTTGGACCCATGATTGTGGGGCAAGTTGTTTGTTTGCAGTTGTTGACAACTCCTATCACTTGGGCTGCACTGAACCCCTGGTTTCTGGCCACGCTAGATTTCTCTTTGCATGCGGTGCTTGCCCTTACCTCATCCAATATGTTGGTCTTCAATGGGCACTCGTCGTCTCATGCACGACGTGGTGTGTCGCGTGCCTCGTTCTCGTCGTGCAACCGCCTTTCCCTGTGCTCGTCCTCGCGTTTGCAACGCTCGCTGCTGGGGCGGGATTGTACGAAGCCCTACTCACCACCGTCATCAGTCACAACAAGGACCCTGGTACGTACTACAGAAGGCTTGGTGAACAGATTTTCTGGCGACCTCGATCTGAATGACCCGTGTCGAATGCAGTCATCATGTCATGGCTCTACGCCAACTTTGCGGTCGGCGCCGCCTGTGCCCCCATCGTCGTCGGAAGTTTCGTGGCCCACGAGATCGGATGGAACAAGTTCTACATCGTACTTCTCAGCTTATCGCTCGGACTCGCGGTGTTTGCGCATCTCGTTTTTTGGGGATACGTCTCTCCGTCAGAGACCGTCGTCAAGGAGGAAGCGGACTTAGCCGCGATGACCGATACAGAGTCTCAGCGCCGTTCCGAAGCCGGGGGCACGCTGGACCCTGCTTCGGTTCTCAAGGTTGTGAACGATAATGCCAAGGGTGGTCACCTTCCTACTTCGACGACCGCACGCCTGAGCCGTTCACTCCGACTCAAGATCGTCTGGCTCGGCCTCGCGCTGCTGTGCCTCGCGTACGCGACGACGGACTTGCTCGCGGCGTGGATGTCGACTTATCTCCTGGCCGTCAAGCATGCGTCCAAGCCGGCGTCCAAGTACTTGCTCTCGGGTTACTGGGCGGGTCAGTGCCCCGTCACTCCCGTCCCTGTCTCTTCATTCTTTCCTCTCTCATGTCTGACATATCCTCGCGCTCACATGACTGCGATCATGCACAGGAGTCGCCTGCGGTAGGCTCCTGCTTCCTTGGGCGCTCTACCGACGTCTCGGGGAGCGCCTATTTGCGAGCGTACTACTCTTGATCGCTGCTTCGATGTTGATCATCATGTGGGTGGTCAAGTCATACGAGCTCGACGCCGTCGCCCTCGCCGTTTGCGGCTTCGTCATCGGTCCCATCAGCCCGCACGGTCTGTCGACGATCAGCTCTTGGGTCCCCGCTGCTCTGCGCCCTTCGGTCGTCGCCTTCACGTTAGCGTGCGCCGTGACGTGCGGTGGGATCGCGCCCCTCTTGTGCGGCTTTGTCGCCGGTAAGGGGTGGCTCTCAAGTCTACCTAGCTGCTTAATCGTCATGTGCGTGCTCGCGGCAGGGGCATGGCTCTTGGTGCCCAAGACGCACGAGGAGGTCTTGATCTCGGAGAAGACTGCAGTCTAGTTGCAACGGGCGCTCCAGGTCTTTTCGAGTCCCTATTTTCTCGTCGGTTGATAGCCCTCCTAATTGGAAAACAAAGGAAAGTTTGGCTGAACTGAGAATTGAACTCAGGTCCACTCTATTAATCAGAGTTGCTCTGACCGCTGAGCTACTCAACCAGTAGGAATAGATGAATATGACGGTGCACCCAAGTCACACCGGCGGTGGTTCTACCACACATTGGGAGCAGTAGAAGTCAATGTGACCGTGCACCAGTCCGCCCGCCATGGCTCCCAATGTGTGGTAGAACCACCGCCGGTGTGACTTGGGTGCACCGTCATATTCATCTATTCCTACTGGTTGAGTAGCTCAGCGGTCAGAGCAACTCTGATTAATAGAGTGGACCTGAGTTCAATTCTCAGTTCAGCCAAACTTTCCTTTGTTTTCCAATTCTCCTTTTATATGTAAATGCTCATTCTCGTATCTTTGTTAGAGCTGAAATATTGGACGACCATCTGCTTCAAGAAATCTAATTGAATTCATCCCTTGTCAAGCTTTTTCACGGGCACCGTATCCGATTTGCTTTGTGGGACAATTGAAAGTGACAGAGCGAAGCCGACGGCCCAGTCAAATTGCCGAGATGTGCCTCGGATCTCGCTCCGATGCAGCGGCCGGATCGGCAAGATGAACAAGCCGGCAAGGTGGGAGCAGTCTCACGGAGAGGAGAGGGTGCCGATGCCGCCAACCCGGGACCCGGCGAACCGTGCAATCAGCCGCGGGTGGGCGCTTGCACATCAGTGAGATCGCACCACTGGCTTCGGCCGCGCTTGTCCGAAATGCGAAGCGGAAAAACGATTGATAGCTGGGGTATTTAGTGACAATTCTGATCGATCCGAGCAGGAAAATATTGATAGCTTCTATACCCTTTCCACAGCCCGCGGCTCTCTTTTGGGTTCCTGCCTCCCACCACTTCATCGCAACCCGCTGCCGAAAATGCCGACGGGTCGATTTTCCAAAATGCGCCACGCCGTGATGTCATCCCCATCCTGTGCTTTGTCACGGGTTCCTACCACCTCTTTGGATTTCGTTTCCGAAACCGCCAATGACGTTGAACTCATTGAGGTGATGACCGATCGCGCACGTCCCGCTCCTGAAACGCGCGCGAGCACGATTTCAACCAAAGGATCCGAGCACTGTGAGCACCCGTCCACTGGATTGGGTGCGGCCAGAGCCAGCAGAATCTGGCACATGGCTCGCCGATGTGTTGCGTTTGCGATGGTGTTCATGGTCGGCATCCATATCTCGGCGACTGGGCTCAAGTGGGTGTTCCCGGCTCGAAAGCAGTGGTGCCCCGAGCTCCTAACGATTTGGCGCCTGATCGCTGACCCCCGCCTCCGCGCGCGATTCTGGCTCCTCTTTGGCGGACGGACACTCTTACGCGCAGTATCTCGCTCATGCAAACCCATTACAATCTTTCGTACACCCAAATCTCGACGGTCTTTCCTCCGATGATTGCAGCGTAAGCACTCGCACAAGTTTTGTACCGAGCCGTGCCTACATTTTCCGTCGAGTTGCGCGCTCATGGATGGTAACCACTACACCCTTCGTACATTCCTTCAGCCACGCGATCGCCTGTGGAAGCTGCTCTTACCTCTTGCATGGTATTGGTATGCGATGGGCGCTAACGCTCGCTTGCGTCGTGTGGTCGATCGGCTGCGCCATGCTTATCGCCGAACCGCCCTTTGCGTGGTGTGTGGTCGGCCTCGGGAGTCTCGGCGTCGGTGCGGGCACCTACAACAGCGTGCTGACGGCATTCACAAGTCACGAAGAGGACGCAGGTTGGTTTATACATCGGCTTTAGGGGGTCCAGGGCGCTGACCTATCTTCGAATCGTGGCAGTGCTCATGGGGTGGCTGTATGCAAGTTTTGCCTTCGGCGGTGCGATCGCCCCTCTCATTGTCGGGGGTTTCGTCGCCCACGGCATCGGGTGGAACAAGTTTTACATCCTCCTTCTGGCCTTTTCAAACCTTCTGGGTGGTATTTCCCTCGTCTTAGTGGGTGAATGGGAAGTATCTCTGGACCAGAAGGCCGGTTCGGCACCTAGTACTACTAGACGACCCGAGGCCGAGAACGAGAGCGAGCATCTTCGACCTGCTCCCTCGGCGACGGCGAGGCTCTGCGAGGCCCTGCACCTCAAGATCGTTTGGATGGGTCTCTTCTTGATCGGTATCACCTACGGAAGTGCCGATGCGCTCGCGGCTTGGACTTCGAGCTACTTCCTGGACGTCAAGCATGCGCCCAAGTCGGCTTCCAAGTACCTCATGTCGGGTCTGTGGGGAGGTCAGTGATGACATCGCATTTGCCCGCGGCATGTTTATGATGCATGATGCCTAGTAACTGGCTTTGGCTCACCCCGAGACAAGATCACCTCGCGCCCACAGGGATGGCGGTGGGCCGACTCACCCTGCCCTGGCTCTTCCGAGGTCGCGTTGGGGAGCGAACTGCCGCAATTGGCACCTTGACGGTCGCCATCGTAATGTTGACGGTCATATGGTTGGTCGAGTCGTTCAAGGTCGCGGCCGTCGCGCTCGCCTTTGCCGGCTTCTCCGCCGGACCCATGACCCCGCATGTGCTGTCGACGGTAACGTCCCGAGTGCCCGCTGCTCTCAAGGCTTCGGTCGTGTCCCTCATTCTCGGTACGGCCGTACTGAGCGGAGGTGGCGGCCCGCTTCTCTTTGGTATCATCGTCGAAAGAGGGTGGATCTCGAGCCTTCCTCCCTGCTTGATCGTCGCCAGCGCCTTGGCCGCATGTTTCTGGGCCTTGCTTCCTCCGAGGTGCACCGCCACCCCTTCAGCTCAGTAGATTTTGATTTCTTCCATTTCCTTCATTCTCTTGTAGATCTTTCGAGTTCCAATTTCGAGTGGGAATTTTTAATAGTGACGTCGGTGGTTTTGATAGCGATAAACATATTGCTTGATTGCGACGATGTGCGCGACCCGGTCCCTGGCTCCTTCAAGTGTTCATCGTCAACCGTATCGTCCGCTCGAGCCTGTTGCGATTGATTGCCCGAGTGCGAGATGAGCCTAGCAGGCAAATTGTTGAACACGTCCGCTGGGGGCGTACTAGCGACACCATCACCGGTCGATCCTGTAAGATATTCCATTCGGCACGAAAGATCGTGCTGAAAACCAAGCGTCTCTGGAGGCGCTGAAGAGCCAAAACTTGAAGCTGCGAACGGACGATCGACGGACGCTCTCTTCGCCGGCGCTCGCACGCACCGGCGGACTGCACCGCGCCGCACTCATCCGAGGCCAGCGATGGCACTCCGAGCAACTCATCTCGTATCGTTTCCTATTGTCTCTTTATTCTCCAGATACGAATCTCCACTCGCTAACTTTTTTCTTTCGGAAAGTTCGGATCACCTCCACGCTCCGACTAGCACATCGCACCGCGCTTCGTTTCTCACCTTTGGGGTTGCGACAATGCAAAGCATTCGCAACAAGTTCTCCAATAGCACAACAGGGGTCTCCCCAGGTTTTAGTAGCGGAGTGATGAAGAAACGAGGACAAGTATGCGTGTCTTTTGCGATGATGTTCATGCTAGGCTTCAACATCGCTGCGACCGGTGCCAAGTGAGTCCTGGTAGGCTCGGTTCGGTTCGAGCCGAGCTGACGCGCGCGCCATGTATTTTCCGAGCCAATAGTGTTCCCTCCATCAGCGCGAGTTTCCACGTGGCGTACAGTGTCATCTCACTATTTTTCTTGTCCTACGTGACTGGGTAAGTCTGGAGCACTCTCATGAGCGAAAAGAAACGCACCTCTGACCACAATCACTCTCGCGCGGCCTCCCATGCAGATTTATCACCACTTGCATCGCGTCCTCTTACGTCGCCCGCGAATTTGGGGTCCGCGCCACCCTGGCTGGTGCCAACATCCTGTGGATATTCGGATGCCTCATCTTCCTGCTTCAAACCTCGTTCGGCGCCTGTGTGCTCGCCTTAACTTGCCTCGGTCTCGGAAGTGGCTTGTTCGAGCCGACGATCGTGACCGTGGTTACGCAGCAAAGCACTCCAGGTCGGTCTCTGCATTCGAGCCTAGTTCATGTGATTTGAGAATAAGGAGTTAATCCAACAGTACGGGTCTTATGGGGGACTTGCAGTGGTTCTGTTTTTCCTGTACAGCAGCTTCGCCATCGGTGCCGGAATTTCCCCGCTCATCATCGGAGGCTTTGCCGAGCGCTCGATCCCCTGGACAAATTTTTATTACTTTCCCGTCACGATCTACCTAGTGCTTGCAGGGCTCTGCCACATCGTCTTTCAAGGCTACGAGGAGACGTTGAGTCACGACCAGGCACCGTCGGCGCACGGAATGGCGACCTTTTCTTCCACATACCCCGGCGATTCCACGACCAAGTTCGGGCGGCGTGCCTCGTTCGGATCGTCGGTCATGTCTGCGCCGAGCCGGTTCGCGGGGCTCGAGATAGACCGCAACTGCGTTGCAGGGGGACACAAATCAGATGTCTCGGCAATGGACCGTGTCGGTCGAGTGCTACGCCTTCGCGTTACGTGGATCGGCTTCTTTCTCGTCAACCTGTCGCTCGCGACGGGCGAGCTCCTCGGCGGGTGGGGCACGACCTACTTTCTCGTTTTCAAGGAGGCTCCTCCAGGCGATTCCAGATTCATCCAAAGCGGATGGTGGTTTGGTGAGTGACTCGCCCAACCTTGGGGAGGTAGAGTACCGAGGCTGACATTGAGTCAGCACCCAACCTTTTCTGTGGCACAGGCATGGCTTTGGGTCGCTTAGTCCTACCTATTCTTTCACCTCGAGTTTTGGGGGAGCGCCTCTTCGCGATCGTCCTGCTCGCCTTTGCCTCGTGCATGATCACTGTCATCGGCGCCGTGCATTCGTACAAGAGCGATGCCGCTGCTCTCGCCTTCTACGGCTTTGCGTACGGCCCCATCGTTCCTCACATCCTCTCAATGGTCAGCTCTCGGGTGTCCACGGACTTGACGGGCACCGTGATCTCCCTCACTCTCGGTGTGGGGGTGCTGGGTGGCGCGGCCGCCCCGATCCTCTTTGGTGCTATCGCGGCCGATCATGGGATGTTGAGCATGCTCCCCACTTGCTTGATTGCGGGCACGTTGCTCGGCATTTTCGGGTGGCTCTTGGTTCCGGATCACGACGACGAGCTTAAATCGACCTTTCACTAGACTCGCTTCGGTTTCTGCATAAAATATTTGTTGTAATAGAGCCTCATAGAATACATTACCGGTGCCAAACGCCGACCGCTTCTTCAAAAATGTGTGTTAAGGCACCCTGGTTGCCGAAAGTACAATAAAAGTGAAAGCATCTCCACACGGGATGCATGCGCCGAATCCTCTTTCGACAAAATGCACGATTGGGTGAGTTCGATCCACAGGAGATTACGCCTCTGACTCCATGCCGTTATTTTGTAAAGCCTTTTTAGGCCATGGAATGACCTTAGACTGCCTCAGGGACATGAGCGGCCAGTGGCCAATCCAGCGCCGGGCGACGCTGACGCGGCGATCCCTTACATTTGTCAACGGCAGGGGCAGTCGATCAGTCGGTCGTCGGGACGGACGTGACAGGCAGCTATCAATCGTCCTAGCACGTGGGAACGCCCGACGGACCACGATCGACCGCTACTCTCAGAGGGCGACACATTCCCTGGGCGGTGTCACCGACCGTTACCACGGCTCAGTGTTCGAGCTAGTGGTTCGCTGCCAGCGCGCCGTCCGTCCGAGTCGACCCCTGAACTTGTCGGGGACTCGGGTCTGGAGACAGGTCAATCTTCGATCACCCATCGTATTGTGGATGTACTTCGATCACCCGTCTACATTCCTTTTCTTTCTCTCTTTCCCTTGTCCATACGTTCGTCGGAGTAACTTCCTGCTCTATCCTCTATCCACCGGTCTTGCAGCTCTACCACGGTTACCATCGCCATGCAAACAATTCGCGAAAAACTCGCCAACGGTCTCGAGCCCATTCGGCCGAGCCGACGCCGTTCGAACATGGAAATCGCGCGCATTTGCCTCTCCTACGGTATGAATTTCATGTTTGGTATCAGCGCCGCAGCAATCGGATCCAAGTCAGTCGGTGCGCATGCTTACGATGTTAAGCAAAAGTACCAAAACTCAGCACGCACCCTATTGCCTCTTTCGCTACAGCATCCCATCCATCAGCGCGCAGTACCACGTTTCGTTCGCGCTCCTGTCAACCGTCTTTTTAACCAACCGAGTCGGGTCAGTCCGATCGAAACCCCTCTCCTCTCTACCTACTCACACCGAAAGGACGACGCACGATTAATCGTTCGCTTGAAACGTACCCGCAATGCAGATTTTTCCTGGCCTGCGTCCTATCGTCGTACCTAATGCACAACTTTAGCGTGCGCGCGACGCTCATGTGTGGCAATGCGTTCTGGGTCATGAGCTGCCTCATCCTGCTCCTCCAACCTTCGTTTGCTCTCGTCGTGCTCGCGTTCACGGGCATGGGCGCTGGCACTGGCCTCACCGAACCGGCGATCGTCACCGTCATCACTCGCGAACAGAGTCCCGGTGAGTTTCAAGAGACCTTCCGTGCGAAAGCCAAAGAACCACTCGTTTACCCCTGACCACCACCCTGCTCCAATGATCACACCCAGTCCTCACCTCGTGCCTCTATAGCTCTTTCGCCTTTGGTGCCATTTTTTCCCCCCTCATCAACGGTTCCTTTGCCGATCGCAATATCCTCTGGACCAACTTTTTCTACATACCCCTCGGGCTCTGTGTGCTCCTTTCGATCGCAAACGTTTTCATCTTCCGCACCTACGAAGCCGATCTCTTGAAAGCCGAGCAAGAGGAACTGCGCCGCCGCACCGTCGTCAATTTTGCGATTCGGTACCCCACGCGTCCAGAAACCGAGGGACAAGATCGACGCAAGTCATTGTTCCTCTCTACCTCGGTGGTAAAGAACACCCATCCCGAAGCCCGAGAAGACGGCTTGACAAGTGAAGCAACACATTCGTCCTCCACATCGTCCAAGCCCAATGCGACGGCGCTGTTGCTGCGCGTGTTGCGCCACAAGGTGACCTGGATCGGGTTTGCGCTCATCGTCTTGACCATGTCCGAAGGGGAGACGTTGGGAGGGTGGTCGACGACGTACTTTCTCCAGGTCAAGCATGCGCCGGCGGGGATGTCAAGGTACATCTCTTCGGGAAAATGGACAGGTGAGTCGTCCTGGTTCGGTATCTCAGACTTTTTCCGACCCAAGCTAATCTCAGCCTGTTTCTGACCACAGGCAACGCGATCGGCCGCATCCTCTTGCCAATTATCTTCCTTCGCCTCCTCGGTGAAAAGACCTTCGCGATCGTGATCCTCCTGATCGCCTGCGGCATGCAACTCATTGTCGCGCTCCTCCCTTCTTGGAAAGCCAGTGCTATTGCTTCGGCCTTTTTCGGTTTTGTTATTGGACCCATCACGCCTCACGTCCTCTCGATGGTCGGCTCCCGCGTTCCGAGTGATTTGATGGCTCCGGCCATGTCGTTGATGCTGGCCAATGGAGTCGTGGGTGGTGCATTCGGACCCATGTTGTTTGGTATTGTGGGCGCGTCCAAAGGGCATTTGAACGCTTTGCCGTTCGTGGCGATTGGGTTGTTGGGCCTTAGTGCTCTAGGGTGGTTGCTTGTCCCTAGAAAGAAGGAGGAAGGCGTCATGGCAGTCGGGGGGGACTTTCAGTAGGCAGGACGGGGGGTAGTTGAAGAGGTCGCGTTTATTTATGTCTTTTCAGGTGTCTGTCTCACCCGCTGCAATTCCGTATCTCATTATTGTGTCATTCCTTTTCGAGAACCCTCCTAGGGATCAGAATTACAACACCCCATCCAACAACCTCACACTATCTACGACCTGCCACAGCTGTTCCTGGTGCTTCTTACCCGGGCCACCGGCGGCACCCGCAGGACCCATCGACGATCCCACACCACCCGCTTGAAGTCCACCAAGTTTGGTCAAAACGCTCGACCCAGGAAGACGGGAAGCATGCGTCCCTGCAGAAGGTTCATCATCGTCGGATCCACCATCGGTCGAGGTGTTGTTCCCACCGTTTGCACCTCCGCGTTGCATAGCCGAAGGCGAACCGACCATCTGTTGCTCCGCGAACGACCCACCTTCTAACCCTGACGACGAAGGCGACTCGATCGACAGTTCGGGGAAGAGTTGATGCCGAAGGGCCAAGCTCTTGGGTGAGATTTGGGCGGCGCCTCCTCCCCCGCCTGCATTGTTCGCTGTGTTGGTGATCGTGATCGAGGTCGATATCGCCGAGGATTTGTTCGTCGGTCCACCCCCCGTCGTCGGTGTACCGACCATCGAGCTTCCCCTCGATCCATTCAAAGGATTGTCCCCATTCGTTGCCAAAGTCGCTTGCCCTGGGATCGAGGCCGATGATCGAGCATGCGCGACGTCAGGGTGACCTTGAGGGATCGCGACGGCCGAGGGGTCAATGAGGTATTGGTCACGAGGTCCTCCGCCTGGGGTGAGAGCGTTCGTAGAGAAGGAGTTGGAGCGACTGGGTCGGTGCGAGCGCGAGCGCGAGATGGTCGAGGGCCGACGCGAGGTGGAGCCGGATCGAGAGAGGGGGTGTTTGGAACGAGAGAGGGAGGACGTTCCGGTCAGTGTGGTCGACGAGGAAGACGATGTCGATCGCACCGGGGCGAGTTTCGAATGCGATTTGCCTCCCAGTCGAGGCCGTTCGGGGAACTTGGGCATCGTCGGCGGCGGGGCGGTGATGGCTTCGGGCTCATCAACGACCATGGCCTCGTCATCGGCTTCGATCGCCGCGTCCTCTGCATCGTCTTCGTCGTCGCCCTCGGTCATATCCGAATCGTCTGAATCAGGAGGCAAAGCGTAGGATCTCTCGACCGCACCTAATCGAGGTACGACCAAGACCGACGGGTTGATGTCGAACAAGCCGAGGAAATCGTCGGTCGTCAATGGCCGTTGCTCTTCATCGTCGTCCTCCTCGTCGACGTGAACGTGTTCGAGCGGAGGATTAAGTAATCGCACCGCTTTCACTGGATCGAACGATTGCTCCGCCTTGACGTCCCCTTCCCCTGCTGGCGGATCGTCCTCTCGTACCTCCCTCCGCACTGGCCTTGCAGCGTCGAAAATGGCCAACTGTTCCTTCGTGATGGACGACGTCCGTATCCCTCTATCCCGATCGGACCGTACTAATCCCACGACGTGGGCGATGATATTTTTCAAATGGGTCTGAAGCGGATCACACAGCCCCTCAAGAATCAGTCAGGATTACCCCTCTCTCACCTCGAGCTCCGTTATCCAAACTCACCTCGACGGCCTGAACGCCCAACAACCCGACCCTCTCGTCGACAACCCCACCTCCGACCAAGCCCGATTCGAAAACGATCAGCGTCATCCGATCCCGCAACCCATCGACGTCGGGCAACAGCTTGGAAGTCGAACAGAGCAGCGAGTCTTTGGCCGACGACGAGGCGATGATGCGTTGGTATTCTTGCGTGAGGGCTGAGATGGGTCAAGCACGGCCAACATCAGTTCTCGTAGCTGCGCTTGCCCACGATGCCAATCAAACTCACCAGGATCGGTCTTGCCGCCCGTTCCACCGCCAATCGCGTCGACTTCCCCCCTCCCCTTGCCTGATTCCAACGCCGCGGCGAGCGTGCTCAGCCGGACCAACTCCTTGTCCCTCTTGCGCTCCCTCTCCCTCTCCAATTCCCTCTTGGCCAAAGCACTCGGCACGACCCCACCCGCTTCCTTGATGGCCTGCAACTGCGCTTGGTCCTGTTGTTGCAGCAGAGCGGCGGCACTCGTCGTCGAGGCCGCGGTGGCCGTCACGCCGGTCTGAGTAGGCACGAGAGCCTTGATCTCCCTCCTTTCGCGCTTCCCCAGGGACATGACGAGCGTCTTGAGTTTCTTGCGTAGAGGATCGACCTCGGAGGCGGAGCCGTTGTTGGGAGGGTCGTTGGGTGCGCTTAGTCTTCGTTTGACCTGGAAGCCGGAATGGCGCAGCGTCGACGGAGGGACGGCGATGCGCGTCGTGTTGTACAGGATCGACAGGAGCAAAGCGTTGTGGAGTTGGACTATACACGGGGCATTTGAAAACACGTTCAGTTCCTGTTGCTTCGTGTACGTGCGACCGATGCCAAGGCGCTACTCACGTGCCGTGTCCTGCTCGCCTTGTTTACCCTTGCCCAACACCCTCTCAAACACGCCCTGCAACTCATCGCGGTTGATCTGACCGGTCATGAACTCGACCAACGAGGTCCAATACAGCTGACCGAGGTGGGGAGGGAGGAGGTCCGCAAGTTTGAGCTTCAAGGACAGCAGATCGGCGCGCTTGGGTACGGTCGGTGGTGGCAGAGTCGACGTTGATGTTGATGTTGAGGTTGATGTCGACGCGGTGGGGTGGGTCACGGATCGGAGCAGTGCGGGGAGGGTGGTAGGAGGAGGACATGTTGTTGAGGCAGTTGCGGCGGTCGTTGTCGGGGTAGGTATTGAAGAAGTGGACGGGGTCGGGTCGACGAGCATCATCACGGGCGAGCCCGGAGTCGGTGGGTGGAGCAGAGACAAGAGGCGATCGCCGTGTGAGCCGCGCAGATCTAAAATACCGCGTTCCTAATTGCCATTTACAAGCGCGCGCTTTACACCAATTCTCGATGTCACTTTCGCGGGGGCTGGCCGGCGTCGGGTCGCAAAAAGAGAGCTCTTGCCATCGGCACTGGTCACAGAAGTATGTGGACGCAAACATCACCGGCTATTCCTTGCCTTGATAACCGTTTTCACTCCTTTGGAACGCGGAAAGTATCCTGACGACCAGCGCGCGCCGACTCATCGACTCGGGATGTGGGGCCCGACTTTTAATCAGCCCAGCCAGGCTACGTCTGCCAGTAGTGTGACTAGCTGTCCAGAGTCAGCTCTGCCGACAGGACGATGATACAGCCAATCGGACAGGGAAAGAAGATCCGACTATGCTGGGTATATTCAGTGGCTCGTCACCTGGGATATTTCTGAAGTCCATCAATTTCAGAACTGCATTCCTCAAGGTGAATTCGAACAAGCAAAGACGCAAGCAAGAAGAAAAGAAAACCTTGCGTGCAAGTAAAGTAATCGACTCACACGCTTCCATCCGAGAACGGCTCCGGATTTGGTCCGGGCAGCCTTCGCGCGACAGAAACCTTCCGTTAGATCAGATCGGCCAGAGTCCGCTCGCACCTCGCACCTCACCTCTTCCCCTCCCTCCTCCTCCTCGTGAGCGCTCTACCACTCCACCCCCTACCGCCACCATGTCCACCCCCTCTGACGGTCCCACCCCCTCCCAAATCTCACTCACCGACCTAAGCCTCGAGCAACTGCACAAAGTGCGCCAACAACTCGATCAGGAATTGCAGCATCTGACGAACGCGTTCCAGGAATTGCGGTTGGCGCAGGTCAAGTTCGCCGCCGCTTTGGAGAGCTTGGATAGTTTGAAAAAGGCGAATCAAGGTGAGGATTTTTGTGATTGGAAGAACGAAGGGAGGAAGGGAGGTGGGGGTCCTCTCCGCGTCGAGCTCGATTACAGAGCACTGCTAGGAGAACCATGCACCACCTACGATCACAGCAGTACTTTGGACCCCCACCATCATCACTAACAAGCCCTACTCATCCAACCCCCATCTTTTGGCCTCGCAGACAAGAACATCCTGATCCCCCTCACCTCGTCGCTCTACGTCCCGGGCAAGATCAAGGATTCCGAACACGTGCTCGTCGATATCGGAACTGGCTACTACGTTGAAAAGGTACGAATCTCTCACCGTGGTAACCACAAACGGATCGCAGCCCTCCGACATGAGCTCAACCTCAAATCCCCCTTCTTTCGCGCAGACAACAAAACAAGCCAAAACATATTACAACCAAAAGAACCTCACCCTACGCTCAAGTCTCGCCACCTTGCAAAGCCAGATCGAAAAGAAGGAGGACAACATGAGGGCGGCGATGAGTGTGTATAACCAAAAAGTCGCTCGGGAGGGAGCGGCGGGAGGTGCGGGAGGGGAGGGGGAGGAGGATAGATGACTGAGAGGTTGGTGAGGCGAGAGGTATAGGCTGGGTGTTTCGTTTTCGCATTTGCATTGTATGGAAGAATTTGTACAAGATCTCCAGGATCGGTCCCACTGCTCGTCGGTTCCGAAAGTCGTGAGGGAGCGCTAGAACGTTATCACAAGCTTCGGTGTCCCGATCTTATCCATTACAATGCGACGTAAAAAACAGCAAACAAGTATATGCAGAACGAGAAGGAGCAGTGAGGAACAGTTGGCACAAACAGAACAATCACTCAAAAAAAGCCCCGATCAGAAACACATTGTGATACGGAACGCCTACCCCGTCGCTCCCGGTGCTCCTCTCCTCCCTTGACCACCGGCACCAGGATATACATCCGCCGTTCCCGTACCCGACGTCGATGCCGTCCCCGCTTCGACGTCCCCGCCCAATCCCTGACTAGCCCCGGACCCGAACCCCAACCAACTCAAGAAACCACCACCTCTCCCTTCTTCGGCATTCGAAGTCGATCCGGGGAACCCGACATTCATTGGCAACTGACCACAAGGCGTCGGGCTACCCCTCGACGTTACCAAGGGGGTGCTGTACGTCCTCGAAGGAAAGAACGCCCCTTGTTGCGTCGGGTGGTACGATTGACTTGGGTGGAAATAACCCCCACCACTCTGCGTCGTCACACCGCCGCTACTCCTCCCCCCGAATTGGCGAACGCATCTTCGAGGATCGTCTCCGCCACCCCAGGTGCATACATGTGCGGATCGATCGGATGATACGCCGGTGGATCTTGCGCCGCTGCCGCTGCCGCTATCCCAACCCTGCCCAGACCTTGACTTGATTCTCCGCCGGATCCACCGCCCTCTTCGGACGTCGATCTCGACCCGTACGTCGAATGCGATGTCGTCGAACCGACCTCGTCATCGTCCATCGGCGGACTGCGGGGTGGCGGTGTGCTGGGGAAGCGATGCATCGAGTGGAGACTGATGTCCAACAAACCCGGTGTGGGAGGGTTGTGCAACCGAGCGCGTTCTTCGTCGTCCTGATCCTGATCGGGGTGAAGCGAGCGTTCAGAGTCCTCGATGAGAGCGAGGGGCGATCGACGCCCGGCTTCAATATCGTACGAATGCGACGACGATGATTGATGCGAGAGGTTCCTTGAATGTCGCAACGGCGAAGGTCGAACGGGTTGAGTCGGTCGCGTCGGGGATCCCAGAGCCGCTGCCGCCCCAGCGGCCGTCGAAGGATGGCCACCACCTACGGTCGAAGCCGAGCCCGCCGACAACTCGGCACCACTGGCCGCCCCGTTCCTTCTCGACGAATGCTGCCTTCTTCCACTCGGCCGCGAACCCCCTTGCACGCGCGACGAAGGTCCCGTCCCGCTACTCCCTCCCGTGAACCCACTTAACAAACCCCGCGCAGCCTGTTGTTGTTGCTGCTGTGCAACCGCACTCTCCAAGAGGATGCTCCCCCGCTCGCTCCCGTAAGCGGGGGGAGGTGCGAGCGTGCCCATCATCGGCGCCAACCCCCATTTCTTGACATTGGCCTCGATGAACACAAATCCAGCCTGTCCGAGGTTGACGTGGACCGTGCAGGGCCCGTCGGCGCCGACGGTCGGGAACAGGTTATGGCGCGTCAGGCCCGTGTAGGCGTCTTCGAGTTTCTTGCCGTTGCGGGTGAAGAAGACGGTGCCGCTGCGGGGGCGGTAGCCAATGCCGAGAACGTCGCCTTCCCGTAGTGGTGGGCCGTACGAAGTCGCAGTGAAGGGGTACGAATGCGATTTGAAGCCGTCCGCGGAGAGGTAGCCGACCGAGTATTTGCTAGCGCCTGTGGTAGGATGCGAATGCATCGGGGCCAGAAACAAGCGTCAGCAGCCGACTCGCGTGTGGTACCACGGGGTCTCCACACTGACTGACCTGGCATTCTGAACGAAGGGTAAGGCTTGGTCGCGAGGCCCAGGGCGACGTTCGTCCCCTCGGGTTTCTCGTACATCTTGCATTCCCAGTAGTAGACCTCGTTGATCTTGGGCAGCGGCAAATTACTCTGCACACAACACCCTCCCCCTTCCTCGGGAGCCATGCCGACGCCGTCGGAAAGGAACGTGATCTCGGTGCGCGATTGCACAATCAAGGCCGGGTTCGACTCATAGTCTGGTTCAAACGACCACGCCGAGATGCCTTTTTCTTGGATCGAGAGGAACTGCGAGAGCGTAATGTCCGTCGGTTGCGAGTTGGGTGGGTACTGTGTTTGCCAAACTATAAGAAAAAGTCTCCCGATGCGTCAGTATCAGGCAGCGAGGGCTAACCGGAGGAAATCTGTCGGCCCACAAAGGTTCCCTCACTCACCTTTGGCCCTCGTGTACCCGATCCCGACGTTCTCGTCGACGTCCTCTAACCACCGCTGTTCTATGCCCGCGACGTCGGCTTCGGCCTCCCACCGGTCCTCGTGTTCGAGGTTCGTCGGTCCGCCTTCGCCGAGCGGGAGGGCGATCGCGCCTCGTCTTCGACGGACGAGGATCAGAAAGACGAGAAAGACGAGCAGTGAGAAGAGCAGCGACGTGAGCAGGATCAACAGCGGGAGTAGAAGTCGCAAAGGCTGTGAGGCATCGGCAGGGACCATTGTGTGGAAGATCGCACGCAGGGAGGATGGAAGCAGATCGTCGAAGAAGGAATGGTAGGATCGGATCAGGATCGGATCGGTAGGGATATCCGAGACCGAGTCCGAGACAGGCGCACGCGCGCGCGGACGGGGTTGGGAAGGGTGCGTGGGGGGGGGGGGGGGAGCAGACGAGTAGTGGTTGGCGTCAGTCATCGTAATCGGACACGGCGAGATTCGCCCACACACGAGGTCACTCACATCTTCCAGCTGACCGTCCCCAGGCATCTGGGGCGATTCGGGGTCGGACGGAATTGTGGGCAGGTCCGACGAGAGGGGAAGCGACGCGGTGCCACTGCTGCCACTCGCCTCCCAGCCCCAGCCCCGCGCATTATTGAAGCCGGCTCCACCACCACTCCCACCGCCACGCTGGCGACTCGCCGCCGCAGCACCATTGCTCCTCCATTGTGCATCGTCAAACAGTTGTTGCTGTCGTTGTCGGAGGTACTCGACCGCTTCCTTTTGGCGTGCCAGGATCTGCGTCTTGTCCGAGCCGCTGGCCTGACCCTGCTGCTGATGCTGATCGCCCGAGGCGGCGGCGTTGACGTTGACGTTGACGCGGCCTCGGCGTCGGCCACTGCCATCATTCGTGTAGGGCCGCGTGTTCCATGTTGACAACATATCCTGACTCTTGTCGTCCGAGTCGTCGTGATTGATCACTCTTCTCCGTCGACCCGTCGTCACAGTAGGCGCCATGCTCGCCCACGTTCACACGACTTTGCTGGTAGATGGTTGGGTCCGGAGGGAGGATGAGCAAGCCTGGCCCGGAGTGCGTGAGTCACCGTGGCAGGGAGAAAGGCGGGCTCGCGCGGTAGGCGTTTGTGGACAATGGCGACCCATTAGGTCAAGCTCAGGAGCTAATTCACTCGGTTTCTAATGTGAGCGCTGTGAGCCCGCAATCGCCGATTTGTCATGTCTCACTTTTTGGGTCGCGCGCCCCCGCGCGTCAGTAGTAACTATTACCAAAAGTCATTCGGCATGTGTTCCATACCGTCGATACGGTGGGTGGGCTGGGGGTAAACTGACAAACCCGTACGGGAGGCTTGTAAGGTTCTTGCGTTACGGAAGGTAGTAGCGAGGACGGTCGTAGATCCAAGTCGGACAATTTGCGCAAAACAAACATAGGCGACAAGGCTTAGTCCCCTTGGAGCCCTCGGGGTCTACCGCCCGAGATAGGGACGAAACAAAGAAGCCAACAGCTGACCGGAGGACTTCGAGCTTTGAGGGGGAAGGGACAGCGGCGCACGGGCCTCAGCCTGGCTTAAGCGGGAAGCCCTTCAAGTTGTCCCCCATCTTTGAGTCTCTTTCTCTCTCTTGGTAATTAGCTTCTAGCTGAAAACCCAGTATAGAAGTTTAACAAGTACATCCACGGCTCCGAGTTCGATCTACGACTGTCCTCGCTACCTTCTGTAAGGCAACTTGAACCTTACAACTTGAAGGCGGCTCGGGGCCACTCGAAAAAGTCTACATTTTCTCCTACAAGAACAAGAGGACTGCGGACAAAAAAAGTAATGAGACAACAGCACCAGGTACTTCTGGCCAAAATGGACCTCAAAGTCTCTCCCTGTACCGATACCAAGTCCGACCATTTCATCGCATCTATCCGTCTGGCACTTTGAGCTAGAGCTAAGCTTCGCTTTGATCTTCGATTGCCGACGATCGAGAAAAAATCTAGGCAAACATACAATTAATGACGGCCTGAATATCTATTTTATAAAAGGGATGAAAATAAGACCACCTCGTCCGCAGTGTCGAGGATTCGAACGGACGCCCTTTTTCAAGTGAGCGGAGCAACCAACAAGGTCAATTCTTAACAGAAGAAAAACATACTTTACAAGGATCAGACGGAGAGAGTATCGACTCTTGTGCATGTGGGCAATTGAGGACTAGAAGTGCTTTGGGCGCTGGCACGTCCACCAGCGGTTCGAGAAGGACCGCGTCGTGGCCCCTCCCTCGATCCCCAGTGCACTTAGAGCGTTCAAGCGAGATTTTCTCTCTCGGGCGGGTTTTGTTCCTGGGGCTCGAGATTGGGAGGTGTGATGACCGAGTTAAGTCTTTCCTTCCTTCCTTCCCTCTTTTCTCTCTCTCTTTCTTCCTTTTCCAAGGTCGACTTTCATTTTGGAAGCTGACTGTCTCGAAACTTGTTGCGCAGTGGAAGGCTGCGCACCTCTCTTCCTTTCTTTTGCCCAGTGGCAATCTTTGTTTTTGGATGTTGGATCGGCAAGCAGGGTCAATCGTTTTTGGAGGCTATGTGAAGTGCCCCCTTTTTTTTTATTTTTATCTTCTCTCTCTCCCCCTTTTCCATTCTCTGTTCCCATGTGTCTCGCTCGGATGTTGACTATGCTTCAGCCACCTTCCCCTTTTCCCTCCAAGCCGCTTGATGGATCTCGTCGAATGGAATGGTCGTTACGGCGTGGATCGGGAAGAAGGCTCGTTCGTTTTATTGGATCGTTTTTTATTGCCTGACTTCCGACGGCTCAACAGCCAGCACTCGAGACTCAGCCAAGGAGGGCCATCGGGCGTTGTCGGGGTGACGAGTAGCTGGGGCTTGGCTGCGGCCTGTTAGTCTTTGGGGACCTCTATCCCTGGCTTCGACCCCTATCTTGGTCCCTCGGGTGTGTCCCCCCCTCCTCCCCCTCCTTTCCCCTTGTTTTAGTATTTTCCTTTCTCGGTGTTCCCGTTTGTGACTTTCTGTATATTCTCCCCCCTTCTTTCTCTAGGCGCTCTTGCCTGGTTTTCGAGTATCTTCGCTCCCGCTCTTGGGACGTGAAGCGGCAGCAGTACTCACCGCCCGTTGGAGTCCGCGTTAGGTGCTCGGCGGGCTTTGATCTGCGCAGCGCTCTTTGCGCGCAGGGGTTTGATTTTCACCCAGCTGCTTGTCGTCGTTGCTTTATTACCTCTTTTAGCCCTTTTTGTAGCGATCCTAGCCAACCCGAAGGATCGTAATTTATGAGCCCAGTTAAACAAAAAAAAAGGACTGCGGCGGCGGCCACTCGTCCCAACACTCGAAAGACTCGGAGCTGAGGGCGCAGATCGGTCCCACTGGGACCTGCCATCCCGGCCAGCGCGTCATCACTGCTCGCTACCAACGGCCTTTGCATGGAAAAAGCCGGTTCTGGCACGAGGCTGTGCTTAGTGGACCGCATGTCAAGATTTTATGGACTTGGGTTGATCATCATCATCGCCATCGCCATTGATCGGCATCTTACCCCGGCCGCCCGCGCTTCTTCTATGCCGGGCCTCCTCGGTATCTAAACAGTTTATCGAATCTTCTATTGTTCGACTGTAATCATCATTCAGAATGTGCTCTGACGGATACGAGCGCAAAAAAACGGTTAGCACAGACTCGGATCGCCTCCGACTCTAGCCATTGGAACTTCAATCATGCTGAGAAGTTCGTGTAGTATCTGTGGAAGGCATTGCTTGTGTTGCGGAGGGTATTTCTTGTAATTCACATCTTCAAAGACTGCTCTTTTCTACTGCGCTTTTCATTGCTCCCAGCACCGCTGTCCATGAACAGGTCCAAATCAGGCCGCTGCGAGCGGGAGCGCCCCCCCTGTTTCTGAAGCATAGACGTTCCATAGCTACGTGTACCAGGTATAGGTGCATTAGCTACATCACAATATACCGAACCAATTCGGTCTGAAGAGATGCAACAAGAAAGCACCATGACCTTGTACACCATGCTTTCGTCGTCCTATGTTTCCCCTCTTTTCTTTTTCTTTCGTCCCACGCGGGCAGCGACTCGGTGACGGCCCCAGAGGCCCAGAGTCCGAGCACCACTGCCAGCGGACCAACTGTCATCGTGTACACTACATTGCAGGGGCGCTCTCAACTCCAGCATACGGAGATTGGGGGATGGGAACTCGGGCGCGCTCGGACCTCTTTAGTTTCTGACTTAGATTACCCGAGGCAGCGACTAGCGCGGCTCTCCCTCTCTTTTCCCTTAACGTTCCCTATCCTCTTCTACTCGGCATCTTCGTTTGCTCACTGCGCTGCTCCTCATAGGTTATGAGCCCCAACCGACCTACCAGCTCAGAGCACGCAAGCTTCGACGAGCTTCCACCGCCTTCCACCGCGAGCGTTCACCCACCCGGCCAACCCCCGCTGGCCCGCGCCGTCATGTCGCCGTCTTCTGCTGCACCCACTGCAGAGGAAATCAAGGCTCTTATCCAACAAGCTCTCGACGTTCATGGTCGTGACACCCGCTCTTCCTCGTCCTCACCCCCTGACACCACCACCGAGACCGCCTCCGTCCCGCGTGTCCCCGCTGCCACGTCGATCACGTTCGAGGCGGTCAACCGACTGAAGGACGAAGCAACCTACCCGCGGTGGCATCGCGCACTAAAAGCGTTAGTGCCCACACCCATCTTCTCGTATCTACAGACGGGAAACTTCCCCGCTGAATGGTCCATCGCAGCTCAGGACCAGTGGAAGGACTACGTACGAAGCGTCCTCTTCAACTCGCTGCACCCATCCATTCAAGACGCCTACCAAGAAGACGACACCCCCTCTCAAGTCTACATCACTCTGAAGGAGCGCTACTCGCCTCGGGACGCTCAGGCGTACGCCAAACTCATCCAGCGATTCTGGTCGATGCCCCAGATTCCGCTTTCCTCCAAGGACGATTTTGACAAGCACCTCAACCACGATCTCGATCTCGCCAGAGAGATTCGTCAAGGGAACCTCGACATTGAACAAGTGCTTGTCGCCGCTCGCCTCTTCAGTACCAACTTCAACGACGGTCTCGATCCTTGGCGCGAGACATTCCTTCAACTGCACCAGGGAAAGGACAGGCTTCCTTCCCTCGAGGAGACGATGAAATTGATGCGTGTTGCAGCGCACAACATTATCGACAAACGCCCTTCCGCGTATGTCTCGAACTCGGACAAGTCGGGGACCCCACCCGGCCCGTGCCCCGCTTGCAAGACTGGCCCCCTGCACTGGCTCCGTGAGTGCACCGATGAGGATGCGAAGAAGCGATTCTTCTCCAGGCCCCGGCCCAATCGCTCCAAGCAGAACGCGAACGCCAAGCCGCCCGCTCAAGCTCGCCTCGCTGTTACCTCGGACGACCCCGGCGAGATCTCGGAGACGGCCCCCAGCGTCTCCTTCGCGCCTACTTCTTTCCTCTCGGTCACGTCGGACTCGCCTAGCCTCCTCTTCGACTCTGCCGCCATTCACCACATGCTCAACGACTCAACTGCCTTCGTCGAGCTGCACAACACTCCTCGTGTGCAGATTGGCGGCGTAGGGGGGGGGGGCGCTTTCTTCGCACGGCACGGGTGTCATCGAGCTCGTCGCTTCAACAGGCAATCGCATTCGCCTGTCCAACGTCTTCTTCGTTCCGGGCTGTCCCGCGAATCTCATTTCCGTATTCGCGCTCATCAACGACGGCATCACGGCTTCATTCACCGAAGACGGACGAGTCTCGCTGGACAGGGGGGGGTAAGCGCGTCTGCACGGGTTCGGCCAAATCCGACCGACTCTTCCACTTGGATGCCCATCTATGTACGCACACCGCTCTCATCGCCGCTCGTACCCCCAAGGTCTCACTGCTGACCCTTCACCGCCGCCTTGGTCACTGCTCTCTTCCCACCCTCAGGAAGCTGGCCAAAAGCGATCAGGTGAAGGGTATTGAGTGGACTTATAGTGACGATGATTGCAATGATTTCAAATGTGATGCATGCATGGCTTCGCACAAACTACCTTTCCCTATGTCCGAGTCTCACGCTGCACTTCCCCTCGGGCTAGATCACTCGGACCTACTCATGTTCCCTGAGCCTTCCGTGAGCTGCCGACGCTACCTGATCGCCTTCATCGACGACTTCTCGCGCAAAGCTTGGGCCTTCCCACTCCTTCGCAAAAGCGACGCACTGGCTGCCTTTCAGCGCTGGAAGGCCGAAGTCGAGAACGCCTCCGGGGCCACAATCAAAACACTGCGTTCCGACAACGGTGGCGAGTACACTGCTTTCAACAAGTTTTGCGCCGAGCAAGGGATTCGTCGCGACAAGTCGGTGCCGTACACGCCCGAACAGAACGGGCGCGCCGAGCGACTTAATCGATCGATCGTAGAGGGCGTCTTGGCTCTGCTCCACGACTCCGGTCTCCCGGCCCACCTCTGGGAAGAAGCGACGCAGTACTATCTCGACTGCAAGAACCTCACGCCACACGCAGGGATCGACGGCGGTGTACCAGGTGCGATCTGGCACGGCATTCCCCAAGACCTCTCACGACTGCGCACGTTCGGCTGCCGCGCCTGGGCCACCGTCCCACAGCATGAACGCACCAAACTAGAACCAAA
The DNA here is from genome assembly GCA_001244265.2 of Microbotryum lychnidis-dioicae p1A1 Lamole. Lineage (NCBI taxonomy): Eukaryota > Fungi > Basidiomycota > Microbotryomycetes > Microbotryales > Microbotryaceae > Microbotryum > Microbotryum lychnidis-dioicae. The sequence continues at coordinate 1,833,347 of CDLV01000005.1, forward strand.
GGGGATCCCACTGATCTTTGTGGGTTATGACCAACATGCCAAAGCGTATCGATTATACGATCCTGACACCCAGCGTACTCGCATCAGTCGCAACGTCACGTTCGTGGAGACCGAGTTCCCTGCCGCCGCGCGACAAGTCTGCGAGCCCGAACCGCCCTCACTCGCCCCTACGACCGTGCTGCACCCCGTCCTGGCGCCAGCTTCGGTACCAGCCGTTCCTGTCACACCTCCAACTTCTACGCCGCCCACAACGCCTCACCCGAAGCCCCACTCGACATGCTCCCTTCTCGCGACGCCGACCCGGCCCACTGGCACCAAGCGATGCGATCTCCACACGCCGCGGAGTGGCAAACCGAAGCCATCGACGAGTTTACGTCGCTGCTGAACCAGTACAAGGTCTACGTCATTCTCGACCAAGCCGCCCTGCCCGACGGTGCCAAGCTGCTACGCTCCCACTTCGTCTTTCGTACCAAGCGTGATCAGTTCGGCAACGTCAAATCGCGGAAGGTTCGTCTCGTCGCTGACGGCAGCACTCAACGCCCGGGCCTCGATTTTCAGGAGCGTTATTCCCCCGTTGTTCGCTTTACATCGATCCGAGCCCTCGTCGCGATCGCCGTCTTGCGCGGCTACAAGATCAAACAAGCTGACGTCAACAAGGCCTATCTGCACAGCAAGCTCGACCAGCCTCTCTACATGCGACCACCGCAAGGCATGGACTTGCCGGGTAAGATTCTCAAGCTCGAACGATCCATCTACGGGCTCAAGCAGGCTGGACGCATCTGGAACGACGAGATCGACTCGACCCTCCGTTCTGTCGGCTACAAGCCCACGGTCTCGGATTTCTGCGTCTACACGAAGCGACACGGCAACGATTGGCACTACATCGCGCTCTATGTCGACGACTTGCTCCTCATTGGCCCCTCGGACGACGAGATCGAACGCGTTCTGTCCACACTCGAGGACATGTACGGAATCAAGCGACTTGGCGACGCGGAATACGCTTTTGGCATTCAACTCAAACGTAGCGATGACGGCTCCATTACCCTCTCTCAGGAGCGCTACCTACAGGACGTGCTCGAACTTTTTGACCTCGCTCTTGCCAAGCCCGCCAGCACACCGATGCAGAAGAATCTCCTCCTCGAGCTCGATCAATCGACACCTTCTGACCAGGAGCGAACTCGCTATCTTCAGGCAATCGGCTCCCTGATGTACGCCGCGCTCGGCACTCGTCCCGATCTTGCCTACGCTGTCAGCTATCTCGCACGATTTGCCAAGGAGCCCGGACCGACGCACTGGACCGCGATCAAACACGTTCTGCGCTACATTCGAGGAACAGTCTCGTACGGTCTTCGTTACACGCCTACTCCCGGTCCGCTCTACGGCTACTCCGACTCGAATTGGGGTGCATGCGTTCGGACGTCCAAGTCGACGATGGGCTATGCATATTTTCTGGCTGGTGCAACGATCTCCTGGTGCTCGAAACGGTCGTCCCGCGTCGCTGATTCTACCACCGACGCTGAGTACATTGCCCTCTCCCAGTCTTCCAAAGAGGCTATTCACCTTCAGCAGCTCTTGGAGGAACTCGGCATTCTGTCACGAATCAGCAGCGCCACCTCGCAGCTTACTCAGCGCTGGGAACTTTCTAGGAGCTTCCAGTTATCTCTACGATCTTGCGCCTCGATCACTTCCTTTGGCTTCAACTTGCTTCCATGAGTTTCTGTCGTTTTCCCTGGGCTTTCCTGCGACTATAAATAGGGCTTCTGTGTAGAAATCGCTCTTGTCTTCCTTCTGCAATCTTGATCTCATAGTCAACTCCCCAGTAACCTCCAGCTCCCTCGGCCTCTGTTCTAGTACTCTTACAAGAACAACTACATCAATCCCGCATCTCGTCCCGTCATCCTCGCTATCGCCTGCTGCCTACGGCTCAGCAACCTCAACCCTGACAGTAGATCAAGATTCCCCATTGATCTAGTTGTTCGCCACCATGGACCGCCCGCCTTCTGCCACCATGGAGGACCTCACTCAGGCATCGCTCGACAGCCTCATTGACCAGCTCCGCACCCTTCAAGCTCGAAACCAAGCCCTTAAAGCCGAATGCCGTTCACACCTCTCTGACAAGAAGAACTACCAGATCACCGTCGCCGCGCTTGCGAATCAGCAACAAACCCTCTCCGACTTTGCCAAGGCCGTCGTCGACCATCAGAAGGAGTCCATCAATGTCATTAAGTCCGGCCTGGCCAACCTCAACGTCACTGCTCCAGCCAACACTACAATTACTCCTGTCAAGTCGCAATTCGCCAAGCCTGACAAGTACGATGGAAAGGAGAAGGTCAAATTCAAGACGTTTATCGCCCAGATCAAATTTTACATCTTCGGAAATCCATCCTCCTTCCCCACGGACGAATCGAAGATCGCGTTCATCATTTCGCATCTAGCTGGCGACGCGTTCCAACACTTCGAACATGCTATCAATGTCAAGGACGACTCTAAGCCTGAGTGGCTCACCAACTACCAGAAATTCCTCGATCAAGCCGAACTTGTCCTAGGTGATCCCGACTACAGGAACAACCTTACTCGTCAACTCATGTCCCTTGTTCAGTCCGGCCCAGCCTCGGTTTACGCATCCAAGTTTACTCAGATATCGTCACAGTTGGACTGGAATCAGGCCGCACTCATTGCGCACTTCCACAAGGGTCTCAAGCTCGATCTTCAAGCTCAATTGGCGCTTCACGACGACCCTCAAGATCTCCAAAGTCTCATTGAACTGGCAATCAAGGTCGATAACAAATTGCACCTCGCGCGCCACAGAACGAACGCCTCGACACAATTTCGTCAAACCAATTGGCAGTACAGTCACAGCGTCAACAGTCCGTTACGCACTAGCCCCGTTTCTCAACTACAAGCGAACCCCTCAACGGAAAACACCTCAGGCCCAGCTCCCATGGATCTTGATGCAACGCGCAGTCGTCGAGGACCCTTATCCGAGGAGGAAAAACTCCGCCGCCGCACAAACCGCCTCTGCATGTGGTGTGCTAGTGATCAACACCTTCGCGCCCAATGCCCCACCGCGCCACCAATGATCCCAAGACACACCGCTCTCAATGCCTTGTTCACAATCACCGATCCTTTGGCCAACGCTGCCCCTGACTCGGGAAACTAAAGCATCCTCAGTCTCCGTGCCAGTCCGAGGATGTCCTGCACCGGCACACTGTTCCCACAAGTCTCGTCGCCTCCAAGTCCTCGATATTCGCAACAAAATTCGACCCGCTTCCCGAAGACCACCTTGTTCTGCCCCTCGTATTCAATCTCGAGTCCTCATCCCGATCTGGCCACTGTCTCTGTGATTCTGGCGCAACCTCTATCTTTGTTTCTGAGTCATTTGTGCACGACAACCATCTTCAACTCATCGCGCATCCCACGCCCATTCCTCTCTACGTGATTGACGGACGACCAATCCAATCCGGCAACATCACCCACTTTGTCCATCTCGAAGTCCAATTCAATGGGCACACTCAGAGCCTTCGTGCTGATGTGACTCAACTCGGAACTTACCCTCTCGTCCTCGGAATGCCATGGCTCCGCCTCCACAATCCCATCATCGATTGGAAACGGAACACTCTCGTATACTCTTGCCAATCCTGTGCTCTGGGTCATACTCAGCCCATCAATGTCTCGATTGAAGGAGCTCCTCTTGTCCCCTTGGACCACAAACATCTCGACATCTCTTTCGCTTCAAGCTTCGCCTTTGAACGCCTCGTCAACAACTACGTCAAGACCTGCGACAGTTGTCAACGAAACAAACCAACTCATCATCGCAAGCACGGCCACCTTCAACCTCTACCAATCCCCTCAAAGCCCTGGTTGTCGCTCTCTATGGATCATATTGTCGACCTGCCTCCGTCCTCAGGATTTGACTGTGTCCTAGTCGTTGTCGACCGACTCACCAAAGAAGCGCATTTCATTCCGACTCACAAGACCGACTCATCTCGCGACCTGGCTCGGACGTTCCTCACTCACGTTTTCAAACTCCATGGTCTCCCAACGGACATTGTCTCCGACCGAGGCGCCACATTCACCTTCAACTGGTGGTCTGAATTTCTGGCTATGCTCAAAATCAAACCGAATCTATCAACGGCTTTTCATCCCGAATCCGATGGCCAGACCGAACGAACGAACCAGACTCTCGAACACTATCTTCGACATTTCTGCGATTATCTGCAGACCAATTGGTCTGAACTCCTTCCTCTCGCCGAATTCGCCTACAACAATTCCTTCCACTCGTCCATTGGCGCCTCCCCGTTTTACGTTACTCGTGGTTATCATCCTCGTCTAGAAGTCTCTCTCCGTGATTCATTTGTGACCGATGTCCCTAAATATCTTCAGCATCTTCGCTCTGTCCAGGAAACCGCCTGCAAACAAATTTTGTAAGCCCAAGAAACTCAAGCTCGTGTTGCCAACCTCAAAAGGAAGCCAAGCCCACCGTTCAAGATCGGCGACCAAGTCCTGCTCAATCGAAAAAATATCCAAACCTTTCGACCCTCATCCAAGCTCGACTCCCACAAATTGGGACCGTTCCGAATTCAACGAATCATCAGCCCAGCGGCTTTCAAGCTTGAACTACCGGCGTCGATGAAGATCCATCCCGTATTCCATGTCTCGCTCCTCGAACCTTACCAAGCCAACAGTCTCGCGTCTCGATGTTCCAACCCTCCACCGCCTCCTGAAATCATCAACGGCGAAGAAGAATACCAAGTCGAACAAATCCTTGACTCAAGGAACAATCGTCGTTCAAGACGCCTCGAGTACTTCGTCGATTGGACAGGATACGGCCCTCAGGATCGTCAATGGGTCTCCGCTGCCGACTTCGATGATGACGACTCCCTCGTCATTGAATTCCACACCAGGCATCCTCACGAGCCTGGGTTCGAACGCATCCAGGGACTCAATGGAGCTCGTCCCTAAACCCGAGGGTGATGTCACGAATCAGCAGTCCGAGGTCTGAGCGCAGCGCCACCGCGCAGCTTACTCAGAGCTGGGAACTTTCTAGGAGCTTCCAGTTATCTCTATGATCTTGCGCCTCGATCACTTCCTCTGGCTTCAACTTGCTTCCATGAGTTTCTTTCGCTTTCCCTGGGCTTTCCTGCGACTATAAATAGGGCTTCTGTGTAGAAATCGCTCTTGTCTTCCTTCTGCAATCTTGATCTCATAGTCAACTCCCCCAGTAACCTCCAGCTCCCTCGGCCTCTGTTCTAGTACTCTTACAAGAACAACTACATCAATCCCGCATCTCGTCCCGTCATCCTCGCTATCGCCTGCTGCCTACGGCTTAGCAACCTCAACCCTGACACATTCCGAACTCGGAACCCACCTTGATCTACGGCGACAATCAAGGCGCGAATTCATTGACACGCAACCCGACATCGTTTTCAGGCACTCGTCACGTTCGCATCCGGGAGCACTTTGTGCGGGAGATGGTCAAAAAGGGTGAGATCAAGGCTGAATACATTGCCACAGCCGACATGGTCTCCGACATCCTCACCAAGGCCTTGACCCCAAGCTCTTTGTACGGCACCGCGAAAGTCTAGGCCTCCGAATGCCTGGAGCCTGACAGCGAGGGGGGAGTGTCATCGTGTACACTACATTGCAGGGGCGCTCTCAACTCCAGCATACGGAGATTGGGGGATGGGAACTCGGGCGCGCTCGGACCTCTTTAGATTCTGACTTAGATTACCCGAGGCAGCGACTAGCGCGGCTCTCCCTCTCTTTTCCCTTAACGTTCCCTATCCTCTTCTACTCAGCATCTTCGTTTGCTCACTGCGCTGCTCCTCATACCAACGACGGCCGTTCCACCCAATCGACGACGATTGGGCTAGGGCAAGGACAAACGGGCGAGTGAGAAGTAGAGCAGTCACGGGTCGGAAAGATGCGGGCTCGTTGAACCCTTAACTGAATCTCGAAACGTGACCACAAAGAATCACGGATCGGCGCGTTTGCATGGCCCGAAAGAGGGAGGTCCAAGCCGATGGAGATGAAAGAAGAAGCAAGAGAAGAGGTGTGGGAAGTCTTCACTCACATGGGGGTAAGACACGCGCGCACTTGAGTGGGCCTTCCATTCTTCTCCACCTCTGCCGAGGGCAGCGCGGCACGGACCTGCAGCGAAATCGCGGACAGGGGCCCACGCACCCCACATCGAGGTTAGCCGTTAGCCACCCACCTCTAAATTACCCTATACTTGGTCGATCCAGCTCGTTTAAGTCTCAAGACGCAAGATCAGCTGTGAAGATCAGCCAAATTTGAGATCGCCGCGATTGATGAAGTGGTTGTTGCTCCAGCATCTTTATTCGAGCCGGGGCGACCTCGCTTCCACCTCGATCGAAATCCGATCCGGAGCTGGGTCGCTGAGCGGCTTCACACGAGAGCTCCGACGCGGCAAATCGAGGCCAGCGAAAAAGGAGAGCAACTCCCGTGTACTTCAAGACAATGTGCCAACATCAAGGAGGTGTTTTCACTCGGAGGGTGTTATTTGATATGTGTCTGTGCCTGTGGTATCTGCGTAACTCCTCCTCTCTTCGTCCTTCGTGATAAAACATTCGAGTTCTTATCTTAGTGCAAGTTATACTATGGCAACCCCCCTCTTTTCACTAAGGATCAGGCGAAGATGTTTTTTACGATCTCTGTCTTTTGTAACAGAGCCCATAAGGCTTTCGAGGCATACATTGATGTACCCGACTCGACGACAAACGCCCCGCGTTTCTCGAACAGGCTCAGCAATACATCGGCGGCTCCGATCGCAACCCGACCATCACGAACAGGCTGCTTGCCCCCCCGGCCCAAGGCGCCGCGGCTGCCTCTGCGAGTATAATTTTCTCGCTCTCTGCTTTATGGAACGTTCCCGATTTTCAGGCCCAGTAATATCACGCCGCCCTCAAGACCGAAGCTCGCACTGGCATGCTCAGCCTCTATCATGACGATCTCACCTGGGTGGCCGACCTCTCCGCCAGAGCTATCAGGACTATTTCCTCCACCAAAGTCCTCAGGAAGCCGAGGCCACCCCCAAGCCTTACTCACAACACTCAGCAACATGCTCACTTGACCGTCTACCACTGCACAACCATCACGACCCAAGGCCTCACCCCCCCGTGTGCGTAGACGCCACGACGCTCCTCTCACTGTAATACATCCCGTAGGAGTGCACACCGGAGCGACAACGACAAGATCACACCAAAGTATGTAGGATCGACACTGGACACCCTACGTTAGTCGCTGAGGAGAGACTAAGAGTGCCCACTGCACCCAGGCAGGCGCGCGTCTCCTAAGGGTCAGACGCACGGGCCTTACACTCTCCACCACCTATTCCAAACTCTCTCCCATCCTTACACTCACCCTCCAAGAACGTGAACAACGCCTCAAAACAACCTCTGCCTTAGTGCGATGGAAGTGGCCACCAGCTGAGCTTTTGCCTGGCCGCACTCGGAAAGAAGGAAGGACGTCGTACTGGCAATGCCACTACCTCCATCACAGATGCCGCTGCGACCTCTAGCACCAAGAGAAACGAGAGCGTTCTCTGCCCTGATGACCGCACGAGGACATCACATACGCGCACGGTATCACTGGGTCTCTTCCACCGTTCTAGATCAGATCACTCTGGTATCCACACTCGACCCACAACCTTTCCATCATTTCGTTCTGCCTCTCGACTTCTGCAGGAAGCCTTCATTCTCAGGCGCGCTTTTGGGTGCGACTCGTTACTATTTATCCATGAATCTTTCGTGTCTGGTCATGGCCTCGTCCGCTCGCGCCCGATCCCAGTCATTGGCCATTAATGGCAGCCACACTGGCCACGTCACCCACTTTGTTTGCCTCACGGTCATGTTTGGAGGACACTCAAGTCATACAGGCGGATGTACGCAGTTGGCTATCTACCCTCTGGTGCTCGGCACCCTGTGGGCAGGTCACTTCAAGTCTTCTACCAGGTGGGCAGACAGTATCTTACGTTCTCATGCTCGCAGTGCACCCTTGAACGTCCAACCCCAGTTGATCTCAGGGCCTTCCGCTCGTACACTCGGCGGCCGACCTCGCTCTGGACATCCCCCTCGTTTCCTCCAACGCCTTCGATCAAATTTTAGCCGATGTGCCGTACTTTTGGCCTGTTCAATCGCGATCCTGTGCACTCGCACTTGTTCTCGACCTCAGAGGAGCCTCTCCATCAGTGTTCCATGTCGGTCCACGCGACTCCGCCGAGCACCTCGATGACTTGTGAACTGCGCTTCCTTCGCAGTACCCTTGCCTTCTACGGCCTTCCCCAAGGGCACGTCAACACTTTCTCGCCTCATCGACCCTTCAATTTCGCCATTGAGATGGAAGACGGCAAGCAATACCCTTCCGGCCCTCTGTACCCTCTGTCCGAAAAGGCGTTTTAAGGACTTTCGACTTTAATCGACGAGAACCTCGCCAAGGGGTTCATCCGCCCGTCGACTTCACCAGCTGGCGCTCCTGCTCTTTACGTTCGCAAGAAGAACGGTTTGCTCCACTTTTTGCGCCAATTATAGGGAACTCGACTTCGTCAGCCTCAAGGTTCGATGCCTCCCCTTTCATTCCGGAAGCGCTCGACCGTCGCTGGGGCTACAACCTCGTTCGAGTGGAAAACCGCGTTTCGCACACGCTACGGCCACGCTACGGCCACTCGAATGCCTCGTTATAAAATTCGATCCATTCGATCCGATTAACGCCGGAAGAGTTTTACTTCATCTTGATGTCCTTAAGCTGCTCGACATTCGACCACACCTTTCGAAGGCATTCCACCCTGAGTCAGATGGCCAAACGGAACGAAAGAGCCACATGTATCGAGGGGTGCCTACGCAGCGCTTACCATCAAGACCGTTGGCATTGTGCCCCCCCCCCCCCCCCCTACTGAGTGCTCCTACAGCAGCTCTTTTCTCTCGATCATACGAATGACTCCTTTCTTTGCATCTTGTGGTCATCACCCAAGGCGTGCACCAGAAGACTCCTGTTCCCGACGGTCGACAACATCTTGCTGGTTTTCACAGCGCCCAACAACGAGCCGAAGATCAGATTCGTCGTTCCTAGTAGTCTTTTGCTGGCTACGTCAACCTTCGAAGTGCCCACGCGCCTCCTCTCATGCTCGGTCAATAAGTCATGCTCAACCGACGCAACATCCGCACCACGAGTCGGCCTTCCTCAGAACTCGACTCCAACAAGCTCGGACCTCTTGACATCAAGCGCATTATCAATCCCGTTGCCTACGAGTTGGATCACCCTTCGACGATGCGCATGTATCCTGTCTTCCATGTCTCGCTTCTCGAACCTTATCGCCCCAACACTCTACCGTCTCGCCAACAGCCTGTGCCGCCGCTACCCGATCTCATCGACGGCGAGGAAGCCTTCATCTTTGAAAGGATTCTTGACTCTCGCCTTCGTTATGGGCCGCTTCAATACTTTGTCGATTAGACCGGCTATGGGCTTCCGAATTGCCGACTTCTATTCTGATGATTCTCTCGTCCTCGACTTCCATCGCTCGCAACCTCGCGAGTCTGGCGCCACCCGTATTCAACATCCGGCACAAGACTCTTGGCCCGGGTTTTACCTTCACGGTCACGGATGGGAGTTCCGCAACTCTTGACTCTGTACTCCGCGCTCTTCCGCCTTCCCGCCGGATCTGCATCGCCCTTCTCGCACTGCGCTGTGTCCCTTCCCTCTTCGTCGCTATGCTCTCAACTCTCGCTCTGTCGCTTTCTCTTTTCAAACCTCAGATTAGTACTACTGCTAGATTCGGTCATCAAGCGCCGCCTACTCAATCCTCAAGATGATCCCTTATTTCTATTGCCTCCTCTGATCTAGCTTTCCAGTTTCGTAGCGCGCTTCTCGCTGTCCTCTCTACAGCTCGAATATCGACAAAGGCAGCATCCTTGCTCTCGTAACTCGCTCTCGTCTCTCCTGAGAAGTCCCTGAAATATCTCTCTCGAACCGTTCCTCGTTTCTCGCCCCTCGTCTCGAGCCCCATCGTCCGGTTCACCCCTCCTATCTTTGCCCTTCGTGATAGCTGCTCAGCGGGCGAGGGCGACAGAAGAGTTACTCGAGGTACATACAGCTCGTATATGGACATACGTGACTGCGACTTTGCATTTGTCTGAGGTTATCTTAACAATTTGCACGGGTGGGCATTGTCATGCACTGTCACGCACGAGGGTGCGTGCGCTGAGAGGCGTCTCGATCCCGGGCGATATGAATGGTTCGCAGCGAGGCGCCGAGACTGCACGCCGGGGTAAAAGAGTGTATTGCTGTGCATCAACGTGAACGCGTCTGTATTGGTATTCCTGAGTGTAGATGAGGGTTCTACACGAGTATAGAGTGGATCCGACTTCACCTCAGCCTGCTCTAACGGTGTTTGGTTGCGCGGGGAGCCTGAGCCTCAGGTGCGCTTCAATCGATTCACGTCCCCCCTCGCACGTTCCTAGGCTGCCATGTCTCCTGCAGACATGCTCACTCTGCCACTGACGTTTCAAACTGTCCCGCTGATTGCTCCTCATGAACGTGGTCCTCGTCCTCTTATCCGCATCAATCGACGTAGTGCATTTGGCGGTGGGCGAAGGAAGACCTCTCGGCACGATGCAGCTTGCAGGAGGTCGAGTCGACTCATCCGAGCGCGTACAAGCTGTGCAAGGTCGTCCGGACGGCTTTGACTGAGAGGCAAGCAAGCTAGTATGACTATCCATTGATGTGCACATGCGTGCACACGTCGGAAGTCTTCGGCTGGGGCGGCAGGTGGCAGCGACGGTGACTCGATCCGCGATCAGGCCTTCATTGGCACCGAGTGTGCACGGGGGCTGCCAGAGTCAATGCTTGCTTGATGCAAGTGGAACGTGGGTAGCCATCGAATGGGCTCGAACGTATTTAGTGGATTAGATGTTGCAGCTCAATGATCCCTTACTCGAGTACCACGTCAGGTCCCGCCATCAGTGAGACCGCCCCAAAGTGGCCATTATACTCGCGCGCGTGGGCTGGCCGACGAGAGAGAAATTGCCAGCACCTCGGAAATTCGTAGGCGGTAAATTCGCCGATGATCTCCTTTCAACAAGGTGCTTCTTTGCCAGGGGTCAGACTAAAGCTCGAGTACACTGGAGACCGGGGTTAAAGGCGTGAAAAATACCCGCCTGGCCTCCTCAGCAATTCGCCATCCGCCGGCTGTGCGACCTCGGCCTGCCTGAGCGACAGTGGTGTTAACCGGGAGGAGTCAATCGACTCCGGATCGTCGCTCCCGGTGCCGGCACTAGACTCGGAGCCGCGTTGAACGTCTACTTGCGCGTCATTCTAGCCCACCCCAGTTCGGCCTCGTACCTGTCACTCCTGCCACCACCATGCTCGGATCCACGTCCAAGCGATTGCAAGGCCTCCCGTTTCGACCTCAGCTGGCCGTGGCTGCTGCTGCCAGGTTCCCCACAAGCCATCACGGCCGAGGGCGCGGACTTATTGCCATCGGCACTGGTGCCAGCCGTTCCGCCACACGACCAATGCACACGACCTCGTCCGCGGACGCTCGATTGGTGCAAGGGCACATCTCCATCACACCAGGGGCGACGATGCAACTTCCCCCTACGGTACCCATCCCCGTCGATCCCGGCACTCCGTCGGCAATCCGATCAACGCGTGTCCGCCGCGGTGACGCCAGCGGTGCCTCGGCTCAAGGTCAAGTCGGCCGACCAGCTGCAGGTCAGATCCCCGGCGTCGGCGCCGGCGCGGAGGGCGTCGCGAACCCGAACGGAGCCAGCAGGAACAGCAGCAGCTCTGGAATTTCCGGGGGCAAGGTTCTCGGTGACAAAGTGTCCGCGGCCACCGTCTGCCCACCTCCACTGATGGGCACGTCGCCGACGCCTGTCTCTCGCAAACTCAACTCGCTCGAACATCGAGGGCAACCGACGCAAGGCGCGGACTTGGGTTCGATCGTCGCGTTGGATCTTTTTCTTCTCCGCACCTTGGGTCAAATCTCTTTTGAAGCCGGCTCGGGAAAGCCGACCTACGCTAGTCTCGACGAACTGATCAGGCAGAGTCGAGAGCGGAATGGCAAGGTGTTGGATCTGGACCTGCAGTACGAGTCAACGCCTGGGATCGAGCGGAGGGTTTCGACGGCGGTTTCTTCAGCGGGGGCCCTCGCCGAGTCCGCTTTAGGTGCTCGTCGACAGGAGCGACCGGACGAGTCGGAGTCGACGGCCCAAACTCAGAGTGGGGTTGTGACCGTCGCGCACGTCATGGGGGGCAAGCAACCAAGGGTCTCGGTCTGTTCGGGCTTTGCGATCGGCAACTCGGAGACAATCGTCACGTGTGCTCATACATTGGAATCGGTGGGTATTTTCCCGTTCGATCTGTAGACGCGCGTGATTGACGCTGGGGCCTTTCCCCACCGCAGATTTCGCCCAACCTCGACCCATCGGCACCCTCCGTCTCACTTGTCCTCACGTCCTCGGGCCACGTCTTCCCCGTCCTCTCCCTCCTTTCATCGCTCCCCGCCTCGGACCTCGTCCTTCTCTCGATCCCCTCTACAGCCCTGCGCAACCCGTCGTACCGGCTCCCACCCAAGCCAACGGACAGCTTCCCGCGTCTGCGATCGCTCCCCGTTTCTCCTTACCCTGCCCCGGTCGGGACCCGGATCGCGAGTCTGGAGTATTCGAGTCCCTTGGTGGGAGAAGGGAAGCGTCAGGTATTTGGATGGAAACATAGCTTGGTCGTCGAGTATCGCGATTCAATGGGCCGCACGGCCGAGGTAAGTTACAGTTGGTGGATGTGAAACTCTAGTCGTGCTGCTTCACCATTGACTCGATGGTCCCTCTCTTGACTTAGACGGGCACCTACGACGAGCTCTCTTCTCTCCGCTTCTCGAGCCTCCCCAACCCCGGAAGCTCAGGGGGACCCATCGTCGACATTGAAACGGGTGCAGTCGTTGGCGTGGTTAGAGGAAGCACGAAGGCCTACGGGGATCGTGAAGAACGAGGGTGGGGGACACCGGCGGAGAAAGTTTTTGAGGTGGGTTGCTCAAGAGCACCGTTGAGGAACCACGAAATGCTGATGCATCGTCCTGGAACCCGTTGATTCTCTCGCAGTGGTTCAAGTTGCCAGGTTTCAAGATGAATAAGGACACGAGGACCGTTGCTGCTACAGAAGGAGAGTCTAGGATTCAAGAGGGGAAGAAGCTTTCGAAATAGCCGCTGGATCTAGAGGTACAGAGGCATGGCTTTGGAAGAGTTCGTTTCGGATGTACATACATGCATGATTGGAGGTCGCGTCGTCTACAAGCACGTTTGCTCTCTTTGTTCCTTCAGCATTAGTTCGGCACTTTCGTGATATCCTATTAAGAGTGATGCCCCTTCGGGATGCAAGGGGCTTGTAACTTTCCCTTGTCGCGAGCATTTGCACGAAATAGCCAACGACTACGCAGATGCCTTTTTCGGCAGGCCGACTAGAGCTAGTTCATTGCACATGAGCTGCGAAGGGTATGCCTGGGCTTGCGGATGTACAAGCTTGCAAGAAAATTATTCGAGATCGCCTCCGCCAAGCGTTCGATCGCGGCATTCTGCTCCACTTTGCCGGCCCGGCACGACGAATGCGCCGTGTGCAATGTGTGGGCAGCATCAAGTGGCCAGAATCGGAGCAAGGTGGGGTTATGTTTGAGCTTTAATTCAGATCATGCTTTTCCCACTGTTCAGTGTTTAGTAGGCCTTGACGATTGATCAACACAGCTCGGGTGTCAACACAGCTCGGGTATCAACACAGCTCGGGGTTCAACACAGCTCGGGGTTCAACACACTCGGGGTTCAACACAGCTCGGGTGTCAAGACCTCGTCGATCTTCGGCCCCACATGATCATCTCAGGGGCAAGTTTTTTCTTGACTCTCCGATGGGGCGAGTGTCAAAAGGGTATTACTGTTTCATCCCACTTAGAATAGTTTAGTATCTAGTTGTTGATATTAGCCGCGCGCGCGCCTCTAGCCTTCCAAGTGCGCGCGCCCTTAGCGCTTCTCTCTCTTCTCCAACTATCTTTACTATCTTCTTCGGCTCTCGTGCTTACGTACATCGTGCCTCGGGCCTCAGGTTAGTCTTGCAATGCCGGAACTATCTTTACTATCTTCTTCGGCTCTCGTGCTTACGTACATCGTGCCTCGGGCCTCAGGTTCCTAAAAGCGAGGACGGCAGTGTCTACATTGCGGGTTCATACGCAGGTTGACTAGGGCCCCGTTGAACTACTGTGAACGACAAGTTGCCCGGCACCCCGTAGAAATTTACTGTAAATCACGATCTTGCACCATCGCCAGTGCGTAGTAGATCACGACGCAGTGCCGACGGCTCGCGGCCATTTCCGGTGTCGGCATAACCAGTCCGAGAACATCACTCCTGGCGCCGAGTAGCTCACAGTCACTGCACCGACGCCAACGACGCCATCGTGACGGGAAAGACTTGCCTAAGTCGTTTCGTTCCATTAGTGGTAGCGAGCGAGGCCTTTAGCTGGCTCAGATTGTCAAGAAATGAAGCGGATACATCCTCCGCCTCGATACCCACAACTCCCGCTCACCGCGGCGCGCTCAGGACCCCCGAAAGCCCAGCCTGAGGCGCGTAGGTAAAATCCGCCAAAATCGCCGATTTTGGACCTCATTTGTCCACCAATTTTTGGATTTTTCGGCCAAAAAGGTCCCCCAAAAGTCCAGTCTATCTACGCGCCTCAAAAAATAGCTCTAGAATTGCTTTAAATGCTCTAAAACATCTTCAAAAATCGCGAAAACGCCGTCCGGACGTTTTTCGCCTGGACCGAATCGCCGGAGCCCGCGCGCGCGTCAGCCGCTTCAGTTCTGCTTCGCCGAGGGCTCCTCACCTGCACTTACTGCCTACCTCTTTGACTATGATTTAACGTGGCCATGGTATACATGTAACTTACAACGAGAGGTAAGATCGGTTGCAGTCACGCTGCGAAGCAGTAAGCTAGCTACCGTGAGGTGTACGAACCAAGTCCAATCGACAGTTGTTCTTCTCCTATGTTGCTGGCACAACTGGCAGGTATTATGCCTCGTTTCAATACAAAGCAGACAAGAAAGCTGATTTTCAAAGGCGTAGCTGACGTTACGTTTCCGTCGATCGACCCAAACGGTGGGATCTTGGCGAACGCCGTGTATTGCCTTGCTCGCAATTGCATCCGTACCTGGGCAAGAATGAACATTATTGATGAGCACTCTCTGGGCCATATGTGCAGAGCACAATTGCAGCTCACGTATTTACGTCTGTCTTCGATGTACTCTATGTTTTCCGTCTCGTTTGCGGTCGAAAAGCGACTGAAGGTCCCTTGTTCTGTCCAACGAATGGACCTCGCAACTCCTGACACGGCTTCGAGGCGGGCTGCACCCATTGAATGCACTAAGCCTCGGAGGACACTGGAGTGCACTTCACCGTGCTCGGACAATTTTGCTTTTGATGTGGGATCGGAATCTTGGGCAGTCGAGGTGGGGGCGCCGTGCCTTCCCTTGAGTAGGACAGCCTTGAGGTGGGCACATTGATGTGCCCGACGGTGCTCGATCAAGCTTTTCGGATCAAGCGCAAGCTGACGAGTGTCGTGACGCAGAAGGGATGGGAGCCGAAGAATTTGAGCCTGTGAAAGAATGCTGGTTCCATTTAGTGTTGCTACACGAAACCAATTGCTGAGATGAACCTACAGGACCCGGCAAGCTTTCATTTGCTGTTACAATGACGTCGAGCAGGAAGCGTTCCTCTGCTTGAGCATCGGCCTCGTCATAGGCCTGCTGAACGGCAAGCCTAGAATCGGAAGAGATGAGTTATCAGCTCAGAGGAGGCTGGTACAGGTCTCATTGCACTCAACTTACGGTGCAGTATCATTGTTAAGGCCAAGAGCAGCTAAAGAGCGAACAGCGTGTTCAACTGACTTCCGCTCTTTCGGCTCCCGACGAGACCTTTCTCCAAGCCACGTTGTCCATAGGAAAAGCATGAAAAATAATCCCAATCAACCGCGCCATCGAACAGACGAACAATTTGGCTGCTTACCAACGAAATCGAGCCGCGTGTGCAAGAACGCACTACACCCGAGGATCATTGAGGGGTATAGTGCTCCTCAATGAGCAGTGGCGGCAGCACCTCCAGAGCCTTAACGATGAGAGGCTGACTTTCGATGTCGACACCCAGATAATATTTCCATCTACTTTTGGCTACTGATAACGATCGAACGCATGCGCTCGGCGTAATCTATATGCCGCCAGATCCTTTCGACACCGAAAGGCAGCCGGTGCCCAGCGATAGCAATTGACCGGTAACCTTGCTTACGCGCCGCAGTAATTGCTCCACGATCCTTGAACTTGTCCGTCCAAGCAGCGAGCGGCCTAGGAAGAGTATCAAACTCGAGAAGCTCGTCTGTTGACCATGAAAGCTGTATCTGGGTGTCTGCAATGGGTTGTCGAAGAGGAAGGCAAGAAGCTCGAGACACCCTCACGTTCAAGAAGGGTGCCATTCGCTCGAAATTATCGTCAAGAAGCTCGATATCCGGATCGTCTAGATACCTTTCGTCGAAGCTGGCTGAAGCGAGAACGTAGGATAATGACGATGATGGCACAGACGACGCGACGCGGCGGGGGAGGCAAGAGACGGCGCACTAAGACGAGACGGCTCGTTCATTTTTTTTTTATCTAATAGATTTCATTAACAGCATATCTATATTAATGCCTAAAAATCCTCGGAAAAGACGGAGGGAATGCAGTTAAGCACACTGGCGAGGCCAGTAGTGTGGGACTCGTTGACCTTGGAACAAAATCAACCATACCCACTAAAACCCCCTTAGGCGGTTACAGCGAAACCAGTCGTCCCTTGGACTCCTGGATGGACGCGCGGAGCTCCTCAAATGCCGTTTCGGCGATCGGCTCCAGAGGATCCGACGAAAATCGACGGCGACGAGAGAGCTTCCAGATCGCGTGGAAGAAGAGTAGACGCAGCTCGACGGGTCGGCGTTCCGAGCGAGAAACGACCGGGCACACGAACTGAACAAAGTCGGGGTGTGGGATAGGAGTGAGCGCAGACCAGAGGCGGCGGGCAAACGGGCAACCGACCGCAAGGTGTGCCAGGGTCTCCGGAGCCTCCGACAGGCACATGACACATGCGGTAGATCGATTGTGGAGAGAACGGCTATTTGGAGAAGCGATTTGGCTACCTGGATGAAGTGAACCTAGGGAGAGGAGGTGGGCCGTGTCTTCGGCGTCCGAATGAACCCTGCGAATCTTGCGTAGCGCCTTCCACCAGGCATTCCAGCGTTGCTCGGGGAGACAGAAAACCCTCTGATGACCGAGAGGGAGGATAGGAGGGTAGAGGAAGGCTTGGTGGCGTTTGGACGCGTTCACAAACGAAGACGGAGTCATCACCTCGCCATCGGGTCCTCGGAAAAGCGTCGGGTTCACCGAGAGTCGGATTCCGTGGCCTGCTGGGAAGTAGAGGACGTGTGTTGCCCACCGCTCCAGATTCGGGCTCTTGGAAAGTTCGGGGGGTTCAGCGTTGTCACCAAATCCCAGGCTTCGAAATAGCGGATCCATCGTGGAGGGAGCAGGGCCTTCGTCTTCCTCACTGCGCGTTCCCACTGTGGAGGAGGGTGGCAAAAGTAGGCCCACCAGATCCAGACCCACGAGCGACGATGTGGGTTGGGGCCTGATTTGGGCAAGGTAAAGGGGTGCGTTCGTTCGCCGCCTGAAGGCGAGTGCGGATGTCGAAGAGGTGCCGAATGAAGCAGCCGTCCGGGTCCCGAAGATGAAAGACCCACTTGGCGTGATCGACCGCGAGGCGCCGAGGTAAGTCAATCAAGCCAAAGCCGCCGTGGTCGAGAGGGGTGCAGAGGCGCAGCCGAGAGACCTTCGGGGGTTTCTGAGATCCGTCCGAGGCTCGACCGTGGATAGCGATCATGACCGCGTCCTCGATCTCCTTGACGACGCTCTTGGAAGCTGGGATGAAACGATTATGGTAGAGAATCTTCGTGTAGCAGTAGATATTGATTATCGAACATTTCGCTGCGTACGGAAGGTCGTACATTGGGATGGATCGTATCCGGGCGACGGTCGCGGACTTGACCTCCTCCCAGCCCGCATCCTCGGCGATGTCCACCCCAACCTGCACTCCCAGGTAACGAAACTGCGAGTCGCTGAGACGCCAGGACCCGAGGTGTGAAGGGATCGGACGGTCCCTGAATGACCCGAGGGGGTAGAGGAAAGATTTGGCGTTGCTGAGCTTGCTGGCACTTGCCCGCTCGTACAGCTCGATCGCCCGATTGAGGTGGTCGAGGTCCGAGGTGTCGTGGAGAGCACAGCAGGCATCGTCGGCAAAGAGAAGTTCTCGTATGGTTGGGAGTCCCGGGCTCGCGATGCCCTTGACTTGTGACCGCAACTGTACGGCGAAGCCCTCAATTGCGAGAACGAAGAGCGACGGAGCCAGCGGGTCGCCTTGTCGAACTCCCGAGAGGATATCGAACGCGGCCGAGAGCCATCCGTTGAGGTAGATTGAGGCGGATTGGTTTGTATAGGTCGCTCGGTACCATTGGCAGGCTTTCGGGCCAAGGCCAACGGCGCTGAGGACTGCATCGATGTAGGTGTGGGAAAGACGGTCGTAAGCCTTCTCGAAGTCCATCACTGCGAGCAGACCGGACACCGGCTCTGAACCCGGGAGCCCAGGATCCATGAGACACTGCACCTCGGCGATGTTCGTGCCAATCCAGCGGTTCGGAACGAAACCGCGCTGGGTCGAGCCGATCAGGGTCTCGAGCAGAGGGGCAAGGCGCTGGTTGTGGGCTTGGGAGATGATGCGTTCATCAGCGTTGATGAGTGATATGGGGCGTTTGTTCACCAGCCGATCCCTCTCGCCGCGCTTGTGGATGAGGTGGATGTGGGCAGTGTGGCGGGCCGACGTTCGAGAACTGGCGTCGTCGGTGGGGATCGAGTTGATGACGTCGCGGAGGATGGGGCCTGTGGCTGTCCACGTTGCGCGGTAAAACTCGACCGGGAGACCGTCGGGTCCAGGCGAGGAGTTCGACTTACACGCCTCTTGTGCCTTTGTTATCTCCTCTAGGGGGTACGCTCCTTCGAGCTTGTCCGAATCGGCAGGGGATAGGCGAGTCGAGGCGAGACCGTCGATAATCTTCTCCAAGGCGGCGTCATCGATAGCGCGATCCTCGTAGACCCCTTCGAAGTACTTGCTAGCGGCTCCAAGCATCGAGTCGGGGTCGGAGTGGACGACATTGTCGACCGAGAGGGAAGGGATGAGGTCGGATGCGCGCACTTTGCGTAGGCGGATGAAGATGGAAGATGGGCCCGCGAGGGAAGGATCAATGCGGGACCGCAGCGCCGCGCCGTAGCGCGAGTGATCTGCCTTCGCCTCCTCCGATCCTCCACGTCGGAAGCGGGCAAGTGTGCGAGCCAGAGCCTGAAGCTCGGGCAGCAAGTGTTGTTTGGTGGACGTCCAAGCTGCTGATGGGTCGTCGGGCGTCTGGAGGAGGGCTTCATTGTAGAGGGCCTGGACAGTGGAAGTGAGGTATTCGCAGGTCGCGTCGCCCTCGATCACGTGCAAACCCAACTTGAATTTACCCGGACCGATGTC
Organism: Microbotryum lychnidis-dioicae p1A1 Lamole; assembly: GCA_001244265.2. NCBI lineage: Eukaryota > Fungi > Basidiomycota > Microbotryomycetes > Microbotryales > Microbotryaceae > Microbotryum > Microbotryum lychnidis-dioicae. The sequence continues at coordinate 1,852,976 of CDLV01000005.1, forward strand.
GATTGCGCCCGGCACTTGGAACCGCGCCGCCACCATCGAGTGCGTCGATTTGAGGACAGGAGCCCAGATTTTGTGGTCGTGGAAGAGGTCGACCCAATCAGGCGAGACATAGATGCGGTCAAGGCGACGGCACGTGCCGGGCGCTGAGCGATTCGTCGTGGCTCGTCCTTTGGGATGGTGAAGCCGATAGACATCAAAGAGGTTGTTGGCCGTGGCAAGGTCGCGCATCTCCTGGCCCCCATAATTCGTCCCGTTTTGGTTCTCCGAATCGAGGGGTTGGGACTCAACACAATTCCAGTCCCCCCGACTAAGAGCGCAGGCGGCGAGGGCTCGTCGCGCACGACTTGTCGGAGGGCTGTGCTGAGATGTGAGAGGAAACGCTTTTTGTCTGGCTTGTCGGAGGAAGGCGCGTATATTGATACAACCCGGATTTTTGAGTCTCCCACGCGAAAGGTGGCGTCGGTGACTCGGTCGGGGAAAGCGAAAGAGGCACGAAGAGTGTTGGGAGGTGACTCGGGATCAATAGTGATGACCACGGAGTCGCTCTTCCAGAGTATAGCGGTGTTGTTGAGAGGAGTGAAAAGAGCGGAGAGCTTTAAGTCTTGGCACTCCTGAGTCCACTGGGCAACCCTTTCCGGGGAAGGTCGGCCCGTTTCGCTCAGGAGAAAGACATCGGCGTTATGGGAGCGGAGATTGGAGAAAAGAGAGGCACGCTTACGATCTTCATTGATTGACTGCACGTTGGCAGCAACAAAAGACACGTTTGGGATCTTAATTGTGCTCATCGTCTTGCTCCATAACGTCGTCCACGTCCTCGGGGGTGCTTCTTGGTCTTTGCCTTCTTCTTCGGCATCTTCGTCGGCGTCGGTGGCATCGGGTCGGGCTTTGATCGCTGAGGGCAACGGCGAGGAGGGCCGGGGGTTCGGCTCGGAGGCTTCGGGGGCAGGCGGAGTGGGCGGGTCTTCACGAGTGGCTGGTGTGGAGAGGGCAGCAATTGACTGGGAACGAGTGATGATCGTCTTTGGCGTTGGTGTGGCCGGAGCAGGGCTTGGGGGCGAAGGGGTCGTCTCCGAGCTGGGGGACTCGGAGGATTTTTCAACGAGGGGAGGGGCAGTTGACTGGTTGGAGGCGGGCAGGGGGGCGGAGTTGGGAGGGAAATTGAAGGAGAAACCGGGGCGAGGAGTCTCCGACAGGGGTTCAGGCTGAGCCCTGTTAGATGGATCTTGGGGCTGGGCAGCCAGGTCCTGGTCTGGGTTCACTCGACGTTTTTTGGTCTTCAACGAGCGGTCGGGCGCGGGTGGCGCAGGGATCGACTTGGAGGCCGGGGGGGCTTTGGTCATGGTGGAGGCTTGCGCGGCACGTGACTCGGGAGTGCCCTGGGGTCTCGACGCGAAATCGAACCATTAGAGCCCTTGTTGTAAATTCGGTACAGGCCAGAGTGTTTCGCGCGCGCTCCGCACGTTCTTGAGGGTCGGCAAACTCTGGCGCACCAAGCCGAATGTGGCTGAAATGGGTCCAGATTTGTCCACTGGCACCTACGGGCCTAGGACCCCACCCGCACCGGCGCACTCTGATTTGTCCACCCCCGACTACGCGCCTTCGCGATTTTGGCCCATCTGAGGCCCACAATTTGTCCAGTCGGGCACTACGCGCCTCAGGCCGAGCTTTCGGGGGTCCTGCGCGCTCTCACAGTCTACGCCGGCGAAGCCACCCCGTCCCAAAAAGTTGCACGATACCAATGCCTCTCGGGCGGTATGCTCCATTGCTCATAATACTACTTGGTCTGTCGCCAATCTAAAATCGAGGGTCATCGACGTTAGCGGCTGCGCTGTTCAGCCGACGGCCCAGCGACTATTGCGCTAGTGCGTTGGAGGGGTGCCTCCTGAGTTCGAGCTCAAGGTTCTGGCTCTTACTCGTACCACACCCTCTCCTCCCGCTTCACCATGGTACCACTCGTATGGCCGAAGAAGCATGGTACCCACACAGGCCTGCTCGATCTCAGCGACTGATCACGCACTACTCACCGACCAGTGATGCGCTGCTGTGCCTTGACTTCTGCGTGCGCTCTTGCAAGTGACGAGCAGCATCATCGATCGAGTATCTCCGCCTATTCCCGGCTGCTTTGGTCCTATTTGTCCACCGGATCATTGCTGACCCATTTCTTTGCTGGTTTCCTCCACGTTGCAGGACCCAATCCTGCCCTCTGCTCTCCGCTCACTTCTAGGAGGCTTTGGTCAACCGTCGGATATGGCTTCAGTTTACCTCCTTTCGCGGTTTCGCGTTTAGTCCAGTTCCGCGCATTATTTGCTCTGTGGTCTGTATCGGAGACTCTTAAAGGGTTGATGTGAGTTGTGTCTGGTCGTTGTCACACGTAGTATTGGGAAATGCAAAGATCATGCTGATTCTCGCAACTCTTTGCGACGTCGTACCCGTTGTTCTGCTTGTGACCGAGCGCGCCGCCCCGAGCGACCGTAATAGATTTCATCGCATCCAGCTCTTCCCCTGGCACCCGACACGATCCCTACCCTGCCTATCACATGAAAGGGTGCGCTCTCCACTGGAAGCCTCATCACATGAAACGGTGAGCTTCTCACGGAAAATGTTGGAATTCCATTGTCCGCCGCAGCCAGACTTCGTTGTGGTAGCCGACGGGACTTTTGATCGTCGCTGAGCGAACAGCATTCACTCCATCGCTTCTGTACCTGAACTTTGCAGAATGGTTCTACAAGAGTCCGGACCAGGCCCGCCTCACCCTGAGCCAACACGCCGCGACCACCGATTGTGCCAGCGGCGAGGTGATCCTGACCCTTTGTCTTGTAGATGCGGCACTGTGCGGTTCAGGCAAAACATAATCAGAGGAGCAACGGTGGATTCAAACCAACTCCAAGGTACAAAGCGATTGGAGGAGGTGCTTGTTTTAAATCCAACATTTTATTTTCGAACCACGTACTACCTGACCCACACAGCGCCCCATCCACAATGTCAAACGCTAACAGCACCCCACCGTTGGCACAATCGATGGTCGCCGATTCGAAGTGTTCAGCCGTGCACTCCTTGCCCTGGCTAGCGAAGACAGGAATTCCGCGCCGGACGCTCTGTGTCTCAAATGAATGAGGGGACCTGACGTAGAGCGACCCTCGGGCCCTCCAATGAGACCCCAAGGTTTCAACTAGACTTTGGCTGACCGTGTAATTCAATGCAAAGTTGCAACACAACTTCTTCGCCAACCGACATCAGCAGGCGCATTGGCGGTCGTTATGAGTGGTTCGTGCTCCCCGCAGTTCCCCGACTGCAGGAACAGCGGCTGTGTAGCTAGCTGATCCATCAAGGCGGCCATCCCGGGGATCACCTAGAAGTCGCCGAGCTCCAAATGATCCTGTGTCTTGAATCTGTAGTAGAAGCCATGTTCCCACTAGTGTCATCTCTCTGAGTCGGGGTGAGGTTGCTTGCCAGCGTAGGAAAGACCGGATTGTACGTGCTCACGTGGCCACGTTGTGCGCAATGTGCCGCTCCAACTGAGCAATCCTTTAGATTGGCTCGAGGAGATGAAAGGGGAATGATGTGGCGTCATGCCGGGCCATCAGTCACTGCAAGTGAATTGTGACAAAGCCGTCCATCCATCCGCAGTAACATCGTGTCACCCGAGTAAGGCCAGACACTTCACAACTGGACTATACAGCCAAACAAAAGCCTGGAAATTTTTAAACGATGCAGATTGGAAGCATAGGGGAGCAATTCAAGGGGCAAGGTGACTTTGGTCCTTGCAACCGGGTTCGGACACCCACCTCCATCGGCTGCGTGGGCTACGAACTGGACTGGCCGACCATCGTCGCGTTTGACGACAATTACCAAGTCGACTTTCCAAACAAGTCATGGCGGTTGTAGTAGGAAGTTGTCTGAACATCCCTTTTTTTTTTTTTTTTTTTTTTTTTTTTTTTTTGTGGTGGTGGTGGTGAAATGTAATACTTAAAAATCGCGATCTGGTGGAGACATCGCCGGGCGGTCTAAGGGCCAGAGAAGGATGGGAGGAACGCCGAGCGGTCTAAGGGCCAGCGAAGGATGAAGGAGCGATAGACGAGTCGCGATTTGGACCTACGAAAAGCATGACGATCCGTACGAGAAACCAAGAGTATTGTATATACTCCACCAGAGATATGGCGCAGCGAAGGATGAGGGAACGCAGTGAATGAACTGTTTTGTTCCAACACGACTGCCAAAAGATCGCTATCCATACGAGCAACTGAAACCAGACTGTACACACTCGAGCGGAGATAGGCCAACGAAGGATGAGGGAGGGATTTGCAGTGGGAAGTGTTATTGTAGGAGCGTCTCTAGTTACGTGACGTCGATAGATGACCTATTGTGAGATAATGGGTCGCTAAAGGTCAATCGACTGTAACAGAGCGACTAGGCGAGATGTGATATCGAGTGCGTGGTGGAGAAGAGAGAAAAACAGCTGGGCCAAAAAGACGCAATCTCATGTAAACAACCAGCCGCCTCTGATGGTCCCCCGCACAACACCCGCGCGCCCGCGCCACTGCTAAGACCATAAGTCCCTCTGGACCGCAGACCCCACTAATTTCCCACAACACTCCCACTGGTCAAGGCTCCAAGGGACACCATTCCCATACCCTCACGATGAAGTTCGAACAAGTTGCGAGCGAGCGGCTTTGTAAGAATATCCGCAGTCATCGCTCCTGTCTTGCAATACTTGATTCGAATATCGCCAGCCGTAACTCGTTCTCGGATGTAAAAATGATGCACATTGTAGTGCTTCGTCCTTCCGTGATGAGCCGGGTTGAGAGCGATCGCGATCACCGCTTGGTTGTCCTCCCAGATCAGTGTAGCCTTAGGTTGTTCTAGCTCGAGATCCGCCGCCAATCGCCGAAGCCACATGGCCTCCTTTGCTGCCGCGGAAGCCGCCAAAATCTCAGCCTCCGTAGTCGAAGTTGCAACCATCGACTGCTGTTTGCTTTGCCAAGAGATCGCAGCACCTGCCAAAATCGAGACGAACGCTCCAATCGACTTCCCAGTCGACATGTCGTCTCCCCACGAGGCATCGGAGTAAAGCTCGAATACCGTAGATCCTCCGTGGTTGAACTTCAGTCCCCAGTCAACAGTGCCTTGCAAGTAGCGGATGATACGCTTCACCGCGATCCAGTCGGCCTGGGTAGGAGCCGAAGCCTTGGACGCTGCCGCACGAACCGAAGTGACGATATCGGGTCGAGCTCGATGCGCAGCATACTGCAGCGCTCCCACTGCTGACTGGTACAGAGTCACGTCGTCGAAAGGATCCGTAGAATGTTCGACGTCCGACCTTGGCTCCATGGGGACTTTCACCGGGTGCTTGGATACTGAACCTCCTCCATACATGGCAACGAGATCCCTGATGTACTTGGACTGATGCACGAAGATGTAATCTGATGTACGCTCGAATTCGAGACCCAAGAAGAGCTTCACTGGACCGAGGCGCTTGAGCTTGTAGACTTTGTTGAACGCTTCGATCTCCGAATCCAGGAATTCTTGGTCGTTCGAAGCAACCATGCCGTCGTCCACGTACAGCGTGATGTAGATAAACTTCTCATCTACTCGCTTGACGTAAAGGCAGGAGTCAGCATCAGATCTCTTGTAGCCGCGCTCGACCATCAGGGAGTTCACAGCTGCGTTCCATTCTCGAGGAGCTTGCTTTGTGCCGTACATCGACTTTACAAGACGGAGGGCTTGGCCGGTTTGAGGGCGATCCCAACCCTTGGGATACTTCATATAAACCATCTCCGTCATCGTTCCATTCAGAAACGCAGAGTCGAAGTCAAACTGCTCGAGAAACAGTCCCTGGGCGGCGGCAGTGCCAACAAGGCTGAGGATGGTCGATGGGCGTGCAACAGGGGCGAACGTTTCGTTGTAGTCAATGCCAGGACGTTGGGCAAACCCTTGCGCAACCAGTCTGGCCTTATAACGAGTCACCTCCCCTTGAGCATTCTCCTTTCTGGTAAAGACCCACTTCGACCCGAGAGCTCGAGCGCCACTTGGAAGATCCGAATCAATTAGGACTTGATGGCGAGCCATGGCATCGAGCTCAGCTTTGATAGCTGCGATCCATTTGTCTGCTTCGGGGCTGGCCATTGCTTCCTCGTAGTTGCTGGGTACTGGAGGAAGAGAGACCGACATCGCAGAGCCATACATGACTTGTTGCTCCGCGTCCCGACGTTGACTACGAGTACGGTGTGGAATCTCGTTGTTAGCGTCGATCTCCTCATATCTTCCAGGGTTCCTTCCCTTAACGGCGGGATCTCCATACTCCCATCGAGGACGGTTCTGACGGGCAGGTGGCATCTGCTCACCGTCTACCTGATCCTGAAGTTCGTCAACGACTATCTCGTCGTTATCGACAGGACCCTTCTCTTCATCTGGCCCCACAGGCAGAGTTGTGACCTCCGGTACACCAACCTGCTCTGATTTGTGTTCCAAGACCGAAATGTCGCGCGTCACAATGACTTTGTGGTCCGAGTCGGGATCAACGAGCACACGATAGTTATACTCGCTATCGTATCCGATGAATATCCCCTTAACCGAAGTCGATTCAAGTTTGGATCGCTTTGACTTCGGAACTTGCGCATACACGGTTGATCCAAATGGACGAAAGTGCGAGACCTTGGGTTTCTTGCCATAGAATACTTCATAGGCGGTTTTACCCTCCAACTTGGCGTGTAGAATTCGTTTGGCAACAAATGTGGCGTACGCCAACGCATACGACCAATACTTCCATGACAGCTTGGAGGCTGCAAGGACCGCACGAACGATCGCCATCAACGAGCCATTGAAGCGTTCTACTGTTCCATTCTGTTGCGGGGTGTATGGTGCAGAGGTCTCATGAAGGATACCTTGACTTTGGAAATCCGCGCCAATGAGCTTGTTTGTGAATTCGGTACCATTGTCCGTACGCACGCGCTTGATTTTCCGACCAGTCATTTTTTCAACTCCTTGTCGAAATGCGATCCATACTCGAGTGACTTCTTCAGCCGACTTCGTCTTCAACGGGAACGTCCACTTCGCAGTCGAGTACTGGTCTACAATAGCCAGATATGCCTTTCGACCTTGGAAATCAACTTGATCTTCTGCGACGAATCCGATGTCCATGAATACGCGTTGAAGAACGTCGGTGACCTGAGTAGCCAACTCTGAGAACTTCGATGCGCGAGACTTGGAACTGATGCAGGGCTCGCAGTCGTGGACCTTCTCATCGGTGAGAACTAATCCCTTGACAGCGCCTGACTTGACGAGCTCCATGATTGAGCTCACGGGCACATGCCCGTAGCGACGATGCCACTCCATCAAAGGCGCTCCCACTGTCGCACAGGTTGCGACATGAGCTTGATCCTCGACAATGCGCGTAAAGTCGAGCGCATAACCGGTACCACTGAGCGTCTTCGCCAAGATGACTCCTTGATAGGTGATCGTCATGACATCCTTGCCATCTTCCCATCCGCACTTGGCTCCCGATTTGAATAGAGCTCGAGTCGAGATGAGGTTCACGGGCGCACCCGGGAGATGATACACGTTCGCAAGTGAGAGCGATGCCCCACTCTTCAACTTGAAACGTACCATCCCATACGTGTCGCAGTGTACTACCTGTCCGCTCGCTGTCTGAACCTTCAGGTTTCCACTTTGACGATTGGAGAGCAAACTGGCGTCTCCAACATAGTGCTGGCTAGCACCTGTGTCCAGTATCCAGATCTCACCCTGGTTAGCCTGCGACACCCTATTCGCGACATTGTCTTGAAGCGAATGGCTCTCATCGAGAGACTTGACCGTCAACACAAATTCAGCCAACTCGTTCGAATCCGCAGATTCCTTCGAGTCCTGTTTCTTCTTTTTGTTGCGGTTGCGCGCACGACCGTGGTTCTTCTTGGCGTCGTACTTGGGACATTCAGGGTCCATCGCGAAATGACCCTTCCCCTTGCATCCCCTACAGACACAGTTCGGGTCACGACTTGCTTGCGTGCTTTGAACGGCTAACGCTCCCGCGTTCTTCAAGAGTTTGTCGAACTTGCCCGACAACTTCCGTTCAGTGTACTCGTCTGTAAGGCGATTGATGACATGGTCGACCGATCGATTTTCACCGAGGCGAATTGCTTGCTTCAGCATCTCGTACGAAGGGGGTAATGCTTGGAGGATGTACGCGATCATCGCCTCGTCCCCAAACTTCTGACCGAGATCGTCGAGTTGATCCGCCTTGTCGATCATGCTCTTCAAGAACTCGCCCATATTCTCGTCTTCGTCGTACTTCGCATTCGAGAGTTCCATCAACAACGTTCGAATCTTGAAAGGCTTGGCATTCCCTTCATGATGCTGGCGAAGCTTATCCCAGATATCCTTGGCGGAGAGCGTCTTGCTCTTGACCATCTTGAGATTCGCATCGTCGATACATTGAATGATCAGGGCACGGGCGCTTCTGTCCTTCTTCTGCAAGTTCACGACCACTTGGGTGTCGATGACCGAGGCATCCAGACCGTGCATGGTCCTCCACTCAGCCAGGCTGACGTCGGAGGGCCGCACATGCCCATGCTCGAGGACGCTCGCATAGCCCTTGCTCTCGAGGTACGCCTCGACTCGAATCGACCACAGCTCGTAATTATCCTTGCCGAGCTTGGCTATCTTGATCTCCCCAGACTCCTGAGCAATGGTCTCTGATGGACTCATAACCTGTTATTGTAGGAGCGTCTCTAGTTACGTGACGTCGATAGATGACCTATTGTGAGATAATGGGTCGCTAAAGGTCAATCGACTGTAACAGAGCGACTAGGCGAGATGTGATATCGAGTGCGTGGTGGAGAAGAGAGAAAAACAGCTGGGCCAAAAAGACGCAATCTCATGTAAACAACCAGCCGCCTCTGATGGTCCCCCGCACAACACCCGCGCGCCCGCGCCACTGCTAAGACCATAAGTCCCTCTGGACCGCAGACCCCACTAATTTCCCACAACAGGAAGGCGCATTTTAACACGACTGGAAAAGACGAAGATGAGCTGCACTCCACATGCGCCTGGGACTTGCGACTTGAATTTGCAAACGGAGGTATTCGACAGACTGACCCCGCAAACAGAGCAAGAAGCCCCTGTGATTTTCACCATGCGGCGGTCTATTTCTTCTACAAGCGCTAAAACAAAGCATGGTACAGATCAAATTCTCTTTCTTTTCGTTTCTCTGGACGCTCTTTTTCGCAATTTGACGAAAGCCTTTCCCTCGCTCCCCCCGAGATGCCTTGGTTTTGTGCCCCCGCCCCCCTGGGCGTGCTCCGAAGAGTCCCCTTTGCGCTGGCGGGCCTCGCGAGGAGCAGGCACGGGAACGGGAACGAGAACGAGACCGAGAACGGCAGTGGCGGCGGCGGACGGACAATCCGATGCTGCGTTCCTTGCCAACCCTCAAGCGAGTTTTTTTTTTGTATGAAACTCATCGCTAATTTGCAAGACGAGAAAACCCCCTACGGAACTAAAGGAGATGCTGCCCAGTATGCACGATGATGACCACAACCGCCGCTCGATGCGTTGTCACTAGCAGAACAGACCAACCCGATACATCCGAGTTCAAGTCCCCCCCACCCACGGTTGCTCCGTCCCAGAGACGAATGAAAGGAAGATTGAAGATAATACACAAGGAATCGGGAAACGATGGAGGAATTGGTGGTTGTAGTACATGTGTTGTACAGGCGAATCCGATCATAGTTGTACAGTTGAACCTTCTTCGATCTTTTGACTTCGTACCCCCCCCCCCCCCCACAGCTTGAGACCGCCATACTCTCCTTGAAGCCCCTTAATTCTTTGAGACGCGTTGAACAAGGCCTCCGAGGGCACAAACATCCCGCTCAATCCGAATGATTCACGTGGTCCAAAGGGGAAATGTAACCCCCTGCGACCGCAGCAATCACATACCCCTTGTACCCGTCTGCGCTGGATCTCCACCGCGGATTCCAAACCCCTTTTCGGTTACCGAAGTCGGCCCCCCCTCGCGACCACACGACCCCAGATCACCCCTATTCAATGACTGCAACTGCGAAACAGGCCTACTTCGCACAAAAACACACAATCCAGAGATTTCCGGGGAAAGTCACGGAGCATGTGACAGTCCATTGGACACGCCTCGGTCTGCAGCGCGGGCGGGTGGCCGACAACACCGGCGCGCGGCTGGAGACAAGAGGCGGGGTATACCTTCCGCAGGGGCCTCGCTTCCCTGCGGCGTACTCCCAATCTCGGAACGCACACTCGAGTCCCCTTGTACGTGCAGGTGGTTCCCAATCACCGCAGATACTGGGGAAAGAAGGAGCATGAGGCCCACGACGGTGACGTCATTGAGTGAGACCTCGCTCGAGTGTGGATGTGCATGGCGGTTCGGTACCCGAGTCACCCGCCGCGCGGCCGCGACTCCGAGCGAGCAGCAAAGCAAGGAGAGGCGAACCACGCAGGCAGTTTGTGCCGGCCTTGAACAGGAGATCACGGAGTTGCTCGACCGAAAGAGGGGACAGACCCGGCCCTTGAGAGGAGTGGAAAACTCACGGCGGAGTCCAGGAGAGGGTCAAGGGGATCCGCTTTCGCTGTGTGTCATCGTGATGTGGCAGAAGCTCGAACCAAGGGTGACAATGCCCGCCGGCGCAAGGAACTCGAGGCTCCTGGGGAGTACGGAAGCCTATGAGGAGGAATGGTAAAAAGAGCAAGAGAAAACAGGTTCAGTATTCTGGCGTGTTTGGGAGACATTGGAGAGATTGAGAAAGAGGGAAAGGGGACTTGTGATTTTTATTGTATTTTTGGTTTTTGGTTTTTGGCTTTTAGTTGGGTAGGGAGGGAGCGCGCCGTCTACTTCATCGTGCCAATCTGAGCTCTAACCTCTCCTTCAGTCCCGCCATCTCCTTGTCCATGGTCGACATCGCTCTGGCGTGGCGATGGAGATCCCAGCGTCGGTTGCTGAGAGTGTCGAGCGCCAGCGCAATGAAGGCGCGGATTGGACGCTTTTTCGACGTCGGAAGGCGAGCGCGCAGTCGAGGGAGGCCGTGCTCGATCTGAAGTGCCGTGTAGTCGAGGTCGAGGATCGACACGACCCCCAGCGCGTCGCAGAGAATGGACCTAGCTGCTTGCCAAAATTGAGAAGAGTCATGGCAATCATGCCAAAAGTGAGTAAAGTCATCCTCCACCCCTGCCAGGCTGCATGCCTGCACAAGGCAGCAGGCTGAGTCGCCATGCCGCTGCACAAACTGGCTCTTCCGCGTTGGCGTGAAGTGGTACGCCAGCTTCTGCCACGACACATGTAAGGATATATCTTTACACATGAGTTAAGGTCAATACACAACCAAATCTGTTCATCTTGATATTGTAACATCAACATATAACTATTTCTGAATGGTGTCTGCAAGGACTACATGATAGCATGTGTATTGCAAGACTTGTAGTGATTCAAAATTTCTGTGTCCTTACCGCACCCTCGTATCCTTACATGTGTCGACATGTGTAAGGATACGCCCGTGCGCGCACGTGCCATGTGGAACGACAGGAGGCGCACTTAGCTCGAAGCCTTTGTTCACATTTGTTCACCTAATTGTCCCCACACCGCCCATCGACGTCAACACCGTGGCACTGTTTGAATTTTGCGAACCAGCCAATTGCGACCTCCAGCTTTGTGCCAGCAGGCACGGACTCAAATCTTTCATCAATGAGATTGCGGAACCGCCAACTTCCCGACCCTGACGCCGGGCCCTGGGCTCGGACTCGTTCTGGAGCTGGAGACCGGCCCCAATGGCGGACTCCCAAGTCGAGATTCAAAGTCCCAAGCATCAAACGCCAATCAACGGTAGGAACCAATCGTTGAATCAGGAAAGGAAACGGCCAGTCGGTCCCCGAGTCGGCAAACTCAGCGCATCCTCAGGACGATTCTGGCGACCTTCAAGCTGAAGCATTGACCTGCACGGTGTCCGCACCGCGGCTATCGAAATCCACGACTCCAACAGGAGAATTTCCTATCACCGATCCTACAAGCGCCTTGCCTAATCGCATCAAGTCCGCAGAGGACTGCGAGGAGAACTGTGACAATTATGTGGACGATAAGCACAACGATCACAAGGACGACCGTGACAATGACTCACCTTGTTCCACTCGGCTCGCCCACGACACTCCCTTCCACCACACCATCAAGCAAGAGAAATCAACAATGCCTCTCCTGTGCTCCCAGAACAGCGATCCCGGTTGGCCGTCGCTGCGCAGTCAAAGCAGTGTTGAGAGTGTGAATTCCGCTTCTACCCTCCAAGTCGGCTCGCTTTCACCAGCATTAGCTCCGAACCTCTCCCGTCTAAGCATTTCACAACCCAAGGCTATTCCAAAGGACAGCTCCATTCTTCCCAAGCATCAAAATACGACTCATAAGCTTGAAGGTACGCCACATGTGTTGTCTAGATGGTAGGCCATCGGTAACGAGGCGAGGCGCGCACCCGGAGGCTCGATTGGTTTTAAGGCAGTGGATTAGACTTAGTGTCTGAGTGGATTATAGTCTTGCGCGTGGGCCTATGCCTTCGCAAAGCAGAGTCCCTTGTTTATCTTTTCTTTAATCACTCGTTCCTCGACTATCGGTTCTGACACTGCGCTGCGTAACATCCTACCGCTGCCACCTCTATAGGTGGTGCACTTTTACATCAACATGCGCTCTCCCAGCCTGCTTAACAAACGGCTTCACTGGAAATTGATATTGTCCGCTTGCCTTTCTTAACGCAGAAAAGATGCGAGCGCGGAAGTAAAGCCTTCCGATAGGTGAGGGTGCACGACGCCGAGAAGTCAGGACCACAATGTAGAGCGAGTGATGAGAAAGCTATCAAGAGTAAACAGCCGCGCTGGAAGAAAGCCCCGCGCGCTCCCTAACTTAAACAGATCAAACTACAATACCAAAGTGACTAATAACTAAACGCACGCGCATCCGCGCAGATACCACAGGCACAGACACATATCAAACGACACTCCCCCATGCCAAGGTAGCCAGCGAGACCATCCCGAGTCCCTCGCGATGCGTAGCGAACTTGAGTTTGGGCAGGGGTTTCGTGAAAATGTCGGCCGTGTTCAGATTGGTCGGACAGTAGCGGAGATCGATATCGCCAACCTCGATTCGTTCGCGTAGATAGAAATGATGCACATTCCAATGGCGTGTACGACCTCGAGCTCCGGGATTCTTCGCCAAATCGATGCAAGGTTGGTTGTCCTCGTGCAGAACAGTAGATTGACCTTGATTGATGCGAAGTTCGGACGCCAGGTTGCGAAGACCGATAGCCTCCTTTGCTGCGGTTGAAGCAGCCAGAGTCTCAGACTCTGCTGTAGAAGAAGCGACCATCGTTTGTTGCTTCGACTTCCAGGAAATGGCAGGGCCAGCCATAATGACGACATATGCTCCCACAGATCTTCCGTTGTCGTGATCGCAACCAAACGACGCGTCACTGTACACCTCGAATTTGGTAGAACCGCCTACGCGGTAGAGTAGCCCATAGTCGACGGTGTCAGAAAGATAGCGAAAGATTCGCTTGACGCAGATCCAGTCTCCTTCGGTTGGAGCAGCCACGCACTTCGCCACCGCACGAACAGCAGTCGCGATATCGGGACGAACACGTTGCGCAGCATATTGAAGCGCTCCCACAGCCGATTGATAAACGAGAATGTCGGCGAACGGAGCAGGAGAAGACGAAACGACGCAATCCTCCATTGGAGTCGCGACCGGCTTCTTCGACTTGCTTTCGAACGTGTAGTGCTCGAGTAAGCCTCTAATGTACTTAGACTGGTGGACAAAGATGAAATCCTTGGTACGAATAAACTCGAGACCGAGGAACGTCTTGACCGGGCCAAGTCGCTTGAGCTTGTAGACCGCATCAAAAGCCGAAATCTCGGAGTCCAGAAAAGCCTGGTTGTTCGATGCAGCAAGCCCATCATCAACGTACAAAGTGATGATTGCGAACGACTTGCCATGATACTTGAAGTACAGACAAGCATCGACATTGGAGCGCGTATAGCCGCGATCCGTCATCAGCTTGTGGAGAGCCGCGTTCCATTGCCGAGGAGCCTGCTTGGTGCCGTACATAGATTTAAGGAGCTTGAGAGCGTGACCGGGCCGAGAGCCACCAGTCCATCCTTCAGGAATCTTCATGTAGACATCCTCCTCCATGATCCCGTTGAGAAACCCAGAATCATAGTCGAACTGTTCGAGGACGAGTCCGAGAGCGGCAGAGATGGCAATGAGAAACAAAATTGTCGTGATCGACGAGACAGGAGCAAACGTCTCGTTGTAGTCGATCCCAAGTCGTTGAGCGAAGCCTTATATAACGAGCCGAGCCTTGTAGCTGATGATATTGCCTTCAGCGTCTTCTTTGCGAGTGAACACCCAACGATAGCCCAGGGCGCGAGCCCCGGTGGGTAGCCTCGTAAGCTTGAAGACCTTGTGCAATTTGAATGAGCCCAACTCCTTTTCAGAAGCGGCCATCCAGTGTTTGGCCTCAGGAGAGGCCATCGCCTCCACAAAATTCTTGGGAAGCGGGGGGTGACGAGACAAAACCATAGCAATGAGCTCTGGTGGATGACGGTAGACCGAGCGAGTAGACACGACACGAAGGGCGCCTGTGTGATGCTGAGCACGCAGGCGAGTCGGTAAAATGTTACCTGCATCGACGTTCTCGAGCGCACCAGGGTTGCGGCCGACACGGTAAGGTCGATACTCGTAACCATCCTCAGGAGGTAATGGTTGATCGTGTTCCGCAGGGCTGTTGTCGTCGTCACTGCCGATAGCCTCAACAGCTTCCTCGCGTCGATGATCGATCGGGTCCTCTTCAACTTCAGCGTCTTCGGCCAATGGACCGACAGCCGGGAAAGGAGGAGGAGCAACGTCGTCATCGTCCATATGTTGGAAACGAGGAAGAGGAGCGGGAGCTGGCCGAAAAGCCGGACCAAGCTCGGGTACGAGCGCAGGCCGTAAAGCCGGAACTTCTGCCTCGGGAAAGAGCGCAGGCTGAAAAGCCAAACCTGCCTCGGGTAGGGGAGCAGGCCGTAAAGCCGGAATCTGCTCCAAGCCAGGAAACGGTAGTTGGTGTACTAACTCGTGTTCCTGTAGAGGTTCAACTTCGTAGATGCGAGGCTCGACAGCCGAGTCCGCAATCGAAGGAGCCTTGTCGGAGAAGGTGACATCGGAAGAGACGACGATCTTGAAAGACCGACCGTGTTCGACGCAAACCTTGTAGTTGTACTCCCCCGAATAGCCGAGGAAAGTACCCTTGACAGTATGGTCATCGAGCTTCTTACGAATCGCCTTGGGGACGAGAACGTAGGCAGTAGATCCGAACGCGCGAAGATGCGAAACGTCGGGTTGCTTGCCAAAGAAGACCTCGAACGCAGTCTTGCCCTTGAGATGTGGGTGAGGACCGCGGTTGGAAACGAAAACAGCCGCTTCCAATGCGTAGAACCAATACTTCTTGGGAAGTCCGGAGTCCTTGAGCATGGCACGGACGAGCGCGAAGAGAGAGCCATTCGCGCGCTCCACTTGACCATTCTGCTGCGGCGTGTAGCATGCAGCCAGTTCATGGGTGATGCCAAGTGCCTTGAATTTGCCGCCAAGGAGTTGGTTGACGAACTCGCCTCCATTGTCAGAACGAACAAACTTGATCTTCTGACCGGACTGCCTCTCGACCTGCGCTTGAAAGCCGCGCCAGACCTCGAGGACTTCAGATGCCGACTTTGAACCAAGTGGAAAAGCCCACTTATAGGTTGAAAGTTGGTCGACGATAACCATGTAGATGGATCGTCCATTGGTATCGTCATCGTTGACGAATCCCAGATCAATCGAAACCCGTTGAAGAACAAGTTCGGGTTTTCGACTGACATGATTGTGAGAGCCCGCGCGCGCCTTTGCGATAATGCACGGCTCACAGTCTTCAATCTTCTTGTCGAGTAAACGAATTCCAACGATAGCCTTGGATTTGACGAGTTGAAGAATTGAAGAGGGTGCCATGTGTCCGAAGTTCCGATGCCATTCCATGAGCGAAGCTCCAACGGAAGCACGGGTAGATGCGACGAGCACAGGCGAGGGTGGAGAGACAATCTCAAAATCGAAGACGTAACTTGGTTGTTTGGCCTTCGTCTTGACAGTTTCGGCGACGAGAGAGCCGTCAAGCCAAACCTGTTGAGTATCTCCCCCATGGCCATAAACTAATTTCGCGCCTCCAGCACGGAGCGACGACATTGAGATTAGACCATACCTCGATCCAGGGAGGTAGTACATCTTGAATTTGAGAAGGTGACCTTGCGAAGTCTTAACAGACATTCGCCCGTATCCAATGGCTTGACCAAGCGAGTTGTCGGCCATCTGGACTTGAATTGGGGATTCCTTAAAATCCGAGAGCAGCGAGCGATCGCCAACAAAGTGGTGACCAGCTCCGGTATCCGCGATCCAAACGGAGTCGGTATCGGGAGCTCTCGAGGAAGAACCAGCAAGGTAAAGGGAATGGGAGTTCATTGCAACCAACGCGGGGGCTGCAGATGACTTTGAACGGTTTTCCGGGCACACTGCATCGCTAGACCAGTGTCCCTTCGCTCCACACGCATGACAGGTAGAATCGGGAGGACGGCGATTTCCTTGACCGTCGCGATTGCCTTTCTTGTGACCTCTTTTGCGACGCGGTCCCTTTTGCGATTCGCCTTGCGCAACGAGCGCAGGAACAGGCGACTGAGCAATAGCGCGTCCGGAAGTCGTGGCAGATAGTCCATTGATTCGACTTGCCAGCGAGACTTTGAACTGGTAAGACCGTGCCTCGGAAACAATCTCCGAAGGTAGAGCCAGAGGTCGACGCAGTGAGCTTGTGAACGACTCGTGTTGCGAGTCGAAGACGGAATCGAGCATCAGCGTCGATTGCTGAGCTGGTGGCATCCCAGAGCCACACGCCTCAAGATCTTGCAAAATTCCATGAATGGTGATCAAGTGGTGCAGTAACTGCCCACGATCGCCAGACAAGAACTTGCGCGAATAGAGCTCAGTCGTCAAGGCGGAAATCTGAGCGCTCATCGTTCCGAGGTAGAACGTGTTCAGCGAGTCGAGTATGTTGTAAGACGTGTAACAACCCCTGACCAAGCGAAGATTGGCCTCATCGAGAAACTGAATGATTTCAGCTTGAGTTCGAACCTCCTTCTTTAGCTCCTTGGCGATCTTCGCGTCCATAGCTGCGAAGTTGAGCCGCTCGAGGGGCGAGTGGAAGCCACGCGATCGATCGTCGATTGCGGCTTGGAGAACAGCCTCCGCAGCCGGGCTCATCCGCCTCGAGGCGCAAAGATGCAAATCCTTGGACCCAAGACGACCAATCAGACGTCGACGCCAATCCATATAGTTGGCTGCCCGAAGAATTGGGACATGTAATCCACGTTCACTCGTTTCGGTAGAGTGTGTTTCGGTGTCCATTCCGATGTTGGTGGTGCGATGTGAATCGCTTTGCTGACCCGGGCCTCCTACGCTACCCGTTGGACTCATAACCTAACGCAGAAAAGATGCGAGCGCGGAAGTAAAGCCTTCCGATAGGTGAGGGTGCACGACGCCGAGAAGTCAGGACCACAATGTAGAGCGAGTGATGAGAAAGCTATCAAGAGTAAACAGCCGCGCTGGAAGAAAGCCCCGCGCGCTCCCTAACTTAAACAGATCAAACTACAATACCAAAGTGACTAATGACTAAACGCACGCGCATCCGCGCAGATACCACAGGCACAGACACATATCAAACGACATTTCTTAGTGTTGATGGTCAACTCTGAGGTTTCCTTGAAACCTCTCTTGGCGACTAACGTGCCGATGATATTTACGCTGTTGGTGTCCATCAACTTCACGGAGACAGGACATTGTTTCGTCTATCTACGAGATATTTTGGAAGAGGTTGCTGAGCTAACTGGCCTGGCTCTCCAAGGTATGCAAGACAAGATTAGATCGGTTCCCAAGCAATGTTGACAGGCCACTCAGCCAGTTGCTAACCGTTTAATTCGGCGACTTATCTGTGCCTTTGTACAGAGGACTCCTGCTTCGACTACTGGGTGGTTGACGACGCGGCTACGTCATCTACTCACTCGACTCCATGCCTTGCCTCCTGCCGGTACGACCAACTCGCAGCATTTACTGCTGCGACCGACTCTTCGGACAAGGTTCTCGGGTTGACCGGCTTCGTACTCGACATCGACTCATTGCCAGCAGAAGCAACCATTACCTTGAGAGTGCGTATAGCTTCATGAGTTGACGGATTCTACGTCATTGAGCTTTAGTCGCTGAGCTGACTCTTGATTGCAAATGTCACAGGTCTACGAGCACATCAAGGCTCAACTCCCATTCGTAAATATCACTACAAGACCTCAAGGCCGGGTAGATGCCCCTGTTCCAAGTGGCGCACCTTCTGCTTCCAAGCACGACTTGCTTGTCAGGGAAAAGCGTGAAGCATCTCCAAGTGACAGGATCTCCGGCAATCTACGTCCGAACACCGAACCATATTCAACGGACGACAAGCTCGTCAACAGTGAAGATCATGCGAATTTACCAACATATAGTGAAGGAAGGACAACGATGACGGACTTGATGCTCGGAGCATACCCACAAGAGATTGTTCTTGATCCTTGGCGGCCCAACGGGACTTGGGGCGACGTCCTAATTGTTCGGATGGATCCAGGCTCGAGCGGTGGCTTGTCACACATGTGGGCTTTCTCGGCGTCATCATCTCGAACCGATTCAAAAGGGCGATGGAAAGGCCCGCGTTTGGATGCAAACGTCGAGTACAGCAAGTACAGCAAAAGACGTTGCATGGGCGTGTTCGTCTGTTGTGATCAATCATGCCCTGGCAAGCGTCGACCTCACACATCGCTGTCGACAGCGAGTAGGTCGAAGTTGTTTCAGGAGGAGACTCCACAGCTCGTCACAGGACGCCCCAAGAAGGCTGCAACCCGCAAGCACCTCGCTCCAAACGTTGAGAGGCCTTCAGACGAGTTACCGCCGTGTCCAATCACAAGCTGTAACGGGCCGATGAGGCACATCCTGTGCTCCGCTACGATTGCCCGAGGGCAGCGTGAGGAATGCCCGGGGGAAATATATATCTTTGCATCCTCCGCCTCTGGTGTCGCGTCCGTCCTCCCAACATCTGGAAGAGCTGCAACAATTGCGTAAAGCCGCTCCACAAGCATCGGCCGCCGAGCTGCGCATGGGACAAATGACCGCATTTCCGCAGGACCCTCGTCATTGGCCGTCCGCCTCTGAGATTTGCCCTGTATTCGACAGCACTCGATCAATCTCGAGATACGCACCAAGAGTGGGCCACAATAACCGTAATGGAGCCCTGCCCGACACGTTGATGTCAGCTATTGAAGCTGTTGCCAATGCCGGTTGCCTCGCGTATATCGAAATACCGGGACAGCGCCAAGGGCAGCCACTTGCTGAGCAAATACACGATCCTGACCCTCGGAAGCAACCCAGGAACGATGGGTCGCGGTCGAAGTCGAAGATCACCTCCAATTCGCTAACCGACTCTGAGACGTCATTTGGCATCCAGACTCCTCAGATGAAAGCGAGGCTCTCGGAAACGATTGACGACCGGCTAGTCGAAGGCAATTTGGGATGGCCTACCGACGCTCACAACACCTACTTTCGCGACAATTGGGTGTTGCTCGCCACGGTCTGCTATTCGCCAAGCGCTCGTCGCTGGTTTCCGATCCTGTACTCCGTCGGCAACCACGAGCGATCGGGCTTCTACCGCCGACATTTTGCGCACCTATTCCAGATTCTTGACGATGCCAATTATAGCGTGGAGGACATCGTCAACGGAGTCACATTTGTTGTCGATTATTCAAGCGCGCAGATTCGGGTCTTCGCCAAGCCAATTCGGATTGATACGTGGCACGCAAGACCGCAGATGTGGGACGCTTGAACGTCACACCCAATCAGGTGTCATAGGGACTGGAGAGGCTATTCAGATTGGCGAGAAGGCGGCAAGCGGGTGCGCCTTTCACTTCATTGAGCAGGTCAGGAGGTTCGGGGTCCGACATCTCAGTACGCAAACGGAGCGCGAACGATTTGCAATGCTGGTCAACACCATGCGCAACGCGAAGTCCCATGCATCGATTGAGTCCATAGCAAAGCGCACAATCGACGAGTTTCCTGTGTCAGAGAATTGGATCAAATGGTGGACACGACCGGCGATTCGAAATGTGGTATTCAAGGAACTCAATGAATCCGCAGAAAGATGCGTGGCTACCACAACAAATGCGGTGGAATCTTCCCACTGGCTCCTAATCCATTCATGTGGTGGCGAACGCTTTGGACCGGTGGAAGGGGTGATGCGACTTATCGACTTCGCGAAAATGACAGACCGAATTGAAAGTCATGCGACCGGTAAGGCCCTGGCATAGCGTTACCACCAGCCCATTATCCTCATCTAAAACCATTCTCGCCTTTGCTTTGAAAACAGACAGCTATGTCAGGAGTTCCACTTATCACGAGCAAGGCAACGTCCGCGCTCATATCAAAGAGATCAAGTCACGCAATTGGGTACCTTTATCCTACGTCAGTGACGCCAACATGCCTGAGCCTTCGATCTCGTTCGCTGCACCTGCTCGTCTATGTTATTGTAGGAGCGTCTCTAGTTACGTGACGTCGATAGATGACCTATTGTGAGATAATGGGTCGCTAAAGGTCAATCGACTGTAACAGAGCGACTAGGCGAGATGTGATATCGAGTGCGTGGTGGAGAAGAGAGAAAAACAGCTAGGCCAAAAAGACGCAATCTCATGTAAACAACCAGCCGCCTCTGCCGGTCCCCGCACAACACCCGCGCGCCTGCGCCACTGCTAAGACCATAAGTCCCTCTGGACCGCAGACCCCACTAATTTCCCACAACAGTCTAGCTGGCATCGGGTTTTCTGAGTCACCACAAGGACCTTCAGACCTGTCAAAGGGTCCTGCAACACCACCACTGAGCGAATCAACCAAATTACCTCCTTCCACGTCAAATCGTTCCCGGCAGCAACCAAAGAACCGGTCAAGGCAGGGCAATGGGCCCACTGCGCAGTCGATGGCCTCCAAAAAAGGCTCAACACTTGTTGATTACCCCCACAAGCGCAAGATTCCTGACCCGCCGTCTGACGAGCATAGTTCAAGCGAATCATCAGACGACGTTGGATTGACGCCCTCAATTCATTGCAATTCATCCGAGGCCATTCCCCCGACGGATCGCTCCATCAGCTCCATCAAACGTCCAATTCCAAATCAAAAGGTAGTCCTCCCCGCTCAGATTTCAGCGGCCCATTGCGACGAGTCCCCGTTGTCCCTATGGCTGTGAGGGCGCTCAATGAAGAAACGGAGTTGTCCCAAATACGTACGCCTCCGCCCCAGACTGTTGACTGAGTGCAGAGGCGCTGAGGCCTTACTGACGGAATCCCTGCTCTGATTTATCCTCCGTCTCACGGTTCTTGCGCAGCACAATGCACGAAATTTGGAAGCCCCCAATGGTCGAATTTACCGGATACCTCGAAAACGATTGGCCTTCCTCTTGTCGGAACCTGAATCACAATCGGAGGCAAAGAGGACATGTACGTCCGTATTCGACATTCCCCTGTCCATGGTTGCATCCAAGTCGGAGTTGGCGCCATCGAAATCTGCAAGAAAGGTAGAAATCGCCACGCCAAAACCTGCTTCGACGTCGACGTCACTCGAGCGCACCAGTGACAAGCTCCCAGAGGACTTTAGATTTGCACCAAGGATAAAATTCGCTCCGCCCAAGACATCGACGTTGACATCGCTCGGTAGCACGATTGTGCAGCTCCACGCAGACTTCTGGCTTCGATCAGGTGAAGACGGGCCAGTCGTCATTATCCAAGGCCCGTGGAGCGAGAATTCTTGCTGGATTGACTCAACGCTTATCGCATTGCTCTCGGTCGCCAACGGATTGGAACCATGGCTGCAGTGTCTGGATATCCTTAACACCCATACAGCCTACGTGATTCCTCCACTTGGCGATGAGATGGTGTTGAGGCTCCGCCCTCGATATTTGGCACTCGAGCTATGGGATGCGATTCGCATATACACAGCATTGGCTCGAAAGTTTGATATGAAACCGGCGGCGAACGCAATTGAAGCATACACACAATTACGAGAACGGATGATTTCCACTGTGGTCGGGATGTTGAAAGAGCGCGGAAGACTGGTAGAGTGCAATGTTGTCAAACAGCTCCACCAAGTGTACCATGTTCAACCTGGGCTCCATCGGGACCTTTGCTGGGTGCTTCGATCTGTGATCTCTGCCATACGTAGCGACAAGGCTCCTGATGTACTTGGACTGGTGCACAAAGATGAACTTGGACGAGCGCAGGAATTCGAGACCGAGAAACACCTTCACAGGACCAAGTCGCTTGAGTTGGTACACCTTGTTGAAAGCTTGGATCTCCGAATCCAGAAACGTCTGATCGTTCGCGGCAGCGAGTCCATCATCGACATAAAGAGTAATGTAGATGAACATCTCCTCGACATGCTTGACGTAAAGACATGAATCGGCGTCAGATCGCAAGTAACCACAAGCGACCATGAGTTTGTTGACTGCCGAGTTCCATTCTCGAGGAGCTTGCTTCGTTCCATACATTGATTTGACAAGACGAAGGACTTGGCCAAGCTGAGGATGATCCCAACCCTTGGGATACTTCATGTAGACCATCTCCGTCATTGTTCCGTTCAGAAACGCTGAGTCGTAATCGAATTGTTCGAGGCACAGTCCTTGGGATGCAGTGATGGCGATGAGAAAGAGAATTCTCGTAGAGCATGCAACAGGAGCGAAAGTCTCATTGTAGTCAATGCCAGATCGCCGTGCAAAACCTTGCGCGACCAATCGAGCCTTGTAACGAATGACTTCTCCTTGAGTGTTCTCCTTACGAGCGAAAACCCACTTCAACCCGAGAGCGCAAGCACCGTGGGGAAGATCCGAGTCTGCAAGGGCTTGATGACGATCCATCGCATTGAGTTTGTCCTGGATAGCTTCCTTCCACTTGTCCGCTTCAACATTATTCATCGCTTCTTCGTAGCTGCTGGGTACGGCCGGTCGATCCGTGCTGATCATCGCATAGCCAGACATGATGGGGTGGTTCGGGATCGAGTTTGGGTATATCTGTGACAAAGAGACCTTGTTGTTCCGCGATGCGTCTTTGGCCACGAGTACGCTGATGAATCTCGTTGCCTGCGTCGATCTCCTCAAACCTGCCTGGGTTTCGACCCCTAACTGCGGGATCTCCGTATTCCCAACGAGGACGGTTCGGACGAGCAGGGGCTATCTGCTCTACAGCAACCTCATCCTGAAGTTCGTCTCCGGCGTTGATGCCTTCCAAGACGGGACCCACATCTTCATCTGGCCCCTCGAGCAAAGTCGTGACCTCCGGTGCACGGACCTCCTCTGGTTGTAGGTTCAAGACCGCAATGTCGCGTGTGATGACCACCTTGTGTTCCGAATTGGAGTCGACAAGCACGCGATAGTTGTACTCGTTGTCATACCCGATGAACGTTCCCCTGACTGAAGTTGGCTCGAGCTTAGAGCGTTTCAACTTGGGGACTTGCGCAAAGACGGTCGATCCAAACGGACGAAAGTGCAAGACCTTGGGCTTCTTTCCGTAGAAAACTTCGTAAGCCGTCTTGCCATCCAACTTGGAGTGTAGGACCCGATTCGCGACGAACGTGGCGTACTCCATCGCATAAGACCAGTACTTCCAGGACAGCTTGGAGGCTGCAAGGACCGCACGAACGATTGCCATCAACAAGCCATTGAAGCGTTCAACCGTTCCATTCTGTTGTGGGGTGTACAGTGCTGAGGTCTCATGTAGAATTCCTTGACTTTGGCTATCTGTGCCGATGAGCTTGTTGGTGAACTCGTTGCCATTGTCCGTGCGAACGCGCTTGATTTTGCGACCAGTCATCTTCTTGACACCTTGTCAAAATGCGATCCATACGCGAGTGACTTCTTCGGCCGACTTGGTCTTCAACGGAAATGTCCACTTCGCAGTCAAGTACTGGTCTACAATAGCCAGGTACGCCTTTCGACCTTGAAAATCGACTTGATCTTCTGCGACGAATCCGATGTCCATGAATACGCGTTGAAGGACGTCGGTGACATGAGTAACCGACTCGGAGAACTTCGATACGCGAGACTTGGAACTGATGCAGGGCTCGCAGTCGTGGACCTTCTCGTCGGTGAGAACTAGTCCATCTACAGCGCCTGACTTGACGAGCTCCTTGAGCGAGCTCACGGCGATGTGGCCGTAGCGACGATGCCATTCCATCAAAGGTGCTCCCACTGTCGCACGAGTTGCAACATGAGCTTGGTCCTCGACAATGCGCGTAAAGTCGAGGGTGTAACCGGTACCGTTCAGCGTCTTTGCTACGGTAAGCCCTTTGATCTTGATCATCATGACATCCCTGCCATCTTCCCATCCGCAACTAGCTCCTGATCGGTATAGAGCACGAGTCGAGACGAGGTTCACCGGAGCGCCCGGGAGATGGTAGACGTTCGAAAGTGAGAGCGAGGCCCCGCTTCTCAACTTGAACCGTACCGTACCATACGTGTCGCAATGTACTACCTGACCGCTTGCGGTTTGAACGTTCAAACTTCCATGTTGACGGTCGGTAAGCAGACTTGCGTTGCCGACGTAGTGCTGACTCGCACCGGTGTCCAGGATCCAGATCTCACTCTGGTCATTCTGTGACACCCTATTCGCGACGTTGATGTGAAGTGAATGGCTCTCCTCGAGAGACTTGACCACCAACGCAAAAGAAGCCGACTCCTCCGAATCCGCAGATCCCTTGGAATGCTTATGTTGCTTCTTCTTCTTGTTGCTGTGGTTCTTGTTACGACTGCATTTGGCGTTCGGATCGTACTTGGGACATTCCGGATCGATTTGGTAATGACCGGTTCCCTTGCAACCACGACAAATGCAGTTCAGATCACGCTTGACTTGCGTGCCTTCGCGAACCGCTAACGCTCCCGCGTTCTTGAGTAATTTGTCGTACTTGCCAGTGAGCTTGCGTTCACTGTACTCGTCGGTAAGTCGATTGACGGCGTAGTCAACCGAGCACTTATCGCTGAGCTTTATAGCTTGCTTGAGCATCTTGTATGAGGGAGGTAGAGCTTGAAGCATAAACGCGACGATGGCTTCATCCTTGAACTTTTGGCCGAGATCTTCGAGTTGATCGACCTTGTCCGTGATGCCCTGGAGAAACTTGCCGAGGTTGGTGTCCTCATCGTACGACGCATTCGAAATCTCGTAGAGTAGCGTGCGAATCTTGAACGGATCGGCGTTCCCTTCGTGGTGTTGTTTCAACTTCTCCCAGATGTTTTTGGCTGAGAGCGACTTGCTCTTGACCATCTTGAGATTCGAATCGTCGAGGCACGAGATGATGATCGCGCGCGCACTACAATCCCACTTGGTGATTAGAGTCGGGACCTTGCCCTCCTCTAGACTTGGGTCGATGCCATGGAGAGTCTTCCATGCTTGCACATCCATACTCGATGGTCGGTCGGCTCCGTGTTGAAGTACACTGCTGTAGCCACGACCTTCGAGGAACGCGTCGACTCGGATCGACCACAGCTCGTAGTTATCTTTACCGAGCTTGGTGATCTTGATGTCCCCTTCATTCGATACATTGGTGGTAGTCGTCGAACTCATAACCTGTTGTGGATTTGGACTTGGAGTACCAATGAATGAATGAAGATTCGCTGTAGCTACACGGCGTTGATAGATGACCTATTGTGAGATAGAGTATCGCCAAGGTCAATCAACTTGTAGCAGGCGAATGGGCAAGATAGATATCGAGTGTGTGTTAAAGAAGAAGGAGAGAGTGAACGAGACCAGAGCCTTAGATAGTATCCGCGTGCAAGCCACCTCTGAGTCCAATCAATACGCCACACCGCCATCTGCCTCCATCCGGCGCCGCGCCACGCGCGCGCCAACTTCCCAATGCCACAAGTCCCTCTGGACCGCTGACCCTTTACTAATTTCCCACAACACCTCCACGTCCACAGATCCGTGGCAAAGTCAAAGGTCGGAAGCGCTCGCCGGATGGAACTCCGAGCCAGATCGCCCCAAATCGCAGTTGACCCGCCGGCCAGCACGTCCCAAATCCGTACCGAGACTGAATCCACCACATCTTGGATGCTCACGACGCTGAGACCACCTCGCGCCCGTGTCGTGAAGACGACCGATTGCTTGTAGTCGCTGCGCCGCGGTCCTCCCTTCACAAAGTCGGCAAGCTTGCGCTCGATCGCCTTGATCACGTCGGATGGCGGTATGTCGGCGGAGAGAGAGTGCAGCACCTTGGAGATGCCGTAGCGGTTGAGATAGAAAGCCCGGGTATGATGCGTCATCCATCGGTCGCGCACCGATAGAATCACTCGATCAACCCTTCGCTCAAGATCATGGAATCCCAGCCTGTTGTTGCCGTCAGGCGCAAACTGGAGACCGATCCAGGGAAGAGACTCGTCCGGTGCCACGAACGACAGTTTGGACAAGTCCGCGCGATCCCACAACGTCGCGCCCAATAGCATCACCACGGTTTTGTCGGTGTTTAGACGGCCGTTCGTCGCGAGTCGCCAATCCCGAGCTAACGCCTCGAGCGAAGCAATAGCTTCCGGCCCAGCAACAGCGACGACGGCGTCATCCGCGAACGCCAAATTGGTGATGCATCGAGTCTGCGGACGATGAGCCAGCTCCGGAAGAGTGATAGTCAGCGCAATGTTGCGTCGACTGAGAGAATCAAGGAAGGGTTGGAATACCACATCCCAGACAGAAGAAGAGAGAGGATCGCCCTGGCCAAGACCGCACAGGAGTCGCACCGTCTCGGTAAGGAAACCGTTGACAATGTACCGCGCTGTGGACGTCTCGCCGTTGTAGAGCATCCGCAAGACGCGCTGGAAAGATTCCGGCGCGCCGAGAGCCTCAAACACCGCAAAGACCCAGTCGTGCTCGACCATGTCGTAAGCCGAGCTCTGATCCAGGGAGAGGAGCGCTGCTGTCGGGAACTCTGCCCCACGACCCCTAATCTCGTCGATCAGGAGCCTCAGATGCAAAGCCGCGTCCACTGGTCTTCGCCCCTTGACGAACCCATGCTGTCCGGCCGGAAGAACATCGGGGAGGATCCGGTTCAGACGAGCCACGTAAACCTTGGTGAAGATCTTGTAGTCGCATTCCCGCAAGGTGATCGGACGATACGATTTGAGGTCGCACCGCGCTGCACCAGGTTTGTTGTGTTTGAACAAGAGGCGCACATTGGCCTGGCTCTGTTGTGGAGTAAGGGAGCCTCGAGTAATCAGCTCGTTGTAGGCTCGAGTCAAGAGAGGGGCCCAAAGCAGGGGGCAGGCTCGATACATCTCATAGGGGACCCCTGAAGGACCCGGAGATCGACCTTCGTGCGTGGTTCGAATCGCTGCGAGCACCTCGGCCTCGCTGATGGGCTCGGCCAGAATGTCGGCGTGCGAATTCGAGAACCGCCGAAGGAAGCGAGCGTCGGAAAGCGGGTCGTCACAAGGTCTTGCTGATCTGATGGGTCCCAAGAGCTCATCCCGCATCGTCACGACCTGTTCCGGATCCTTCGCTTCGACAAGGTAGTGCTGCTGGAAATGAGAATGGGTGTGCTCGAGCGTGCGCTCCATGTCAGTGGTGAGCTCGCCATCAGCGAGCCGGATACTCTGAAACTTCACATCCCGGGACCGAGCAGCCAGTTTGGCATGTACCGGACGACTGAGACGTTCCTCGGATGCAATCTCGGGCACGTGCGCCCTGATCCGGGACTGCCTTGCTCGCTCGTTCACAAGTTTGGTGAGAGCGTCGTGGGTGTTCGTCCAGTCGATAATATCGAAGGGGCTCAGCACCCGACGAGACTCAATGTCCTGCAGTCGAGATACCAGCATCATTTCGAGGGCGTTGCGCTCCCGAAACAGACGCCGAGACAGCTCGAGAGCTTGGACCCGAGACTCCGAGAGTACGCGCTGAAGGTCCGCGACCGGATCCCCAGACGGTGCCTGCTCAAGGAGACGAGTGACGAACTCCTTAAACTCGGCGTGTCTGAAGGTCGACGAGTTGATGCGGGTCAGAAAATGAGCCGCCTGGGGAAGGCAGAGCTCCTCTTCGACCTCGGCACCACTTGCGCGCAGCCTAAATGTGACCGTAACCGGTCGATGATCCGACATGGATCGAGAGATATTGTACAGAGTAGAAGCAGAAACGACCCGTCGCTCGTGTCGCCGCTGCACCAGAACAAAGTCGATGCGCGCGCGCGAAATGAGCTGGCCGTCCTTGCTGAGATGTGGGCGCGTGGTCGCCGGCGACAGTGGGTGCATGAGCCGAATGGCATCCGTGTACGCCCCGTCGAGCCGAGACATAAGCACAGGCCAGTGGTGGGTGTTCGGGCGGTCCACCTGTTGCGCTCGATCCACCGCGGGAATAGGGCAGTCGTTGAGATCTCCCGCGATGAACCGAATATGAGAGGAGACGGTCGCCCGAAAGTGAAGGGAGGTGAAGAAGAGGAGGCGCTCGGCGGGTTGAACCGGAGCGTAGATATTGTTGAGTTCGACGACGTCCGTCGAACCCCGCACATCGAAGGTGGTCACGAGTAAGCGCCCGCCAAGAGACTGACGCGTGCGACGATGACCACCGAGAAGAAGAGAAGAGCTTGGAATCAAAGTGAGGCAGTGTTGAGAAAAGTAGGCCTCGCCCTGGTGGGACTGGGCGTACTCGTGGCGTATGTGAGGTTGCCGTGCTTTAGGAACATTATGTTCCTGGAGAAGGATAGCAGAAGGGGGAGGTGTGAGCGAAGTGATATACGAAAGAAGCCGACGACGTCGTTCAGGGGTATTGAAGCCCCTGTTGACGTTCCAGGTCATGATGATGAAGTCAATCATTACGATCGCGCCTTCGTTGCAGCAGCAGCTCCTTTGATGGACAACATAGGTCCGAATGTGGGTGACGGGAGAGGGTCCGCAGCAGTCGATTCGTTCCAGTCCGATGTGCGCGCAACGCTGGTGAGACGCTGGATACGCTCGGACCGGCGAAGACCCTGGAAGTTCCTTCTTCCACCTCCTGCTTGGGCTCGGGCTCGGGATCACACACTGGACCTGGAGACGGCGAAGGCATCCAACCGGTCACAGACGGGGTGCGGTCCAACTCGGTGATCTCATCGTACAGACCGGCATCCTGTTTGCGCTCGCGATCCGACACACGATTCATCCAGTCGTCAGGAAGACCGTCCATATCAAGTTGATGGTGACTGGCCGATCGGAACCGCGTCAGCTCAGGGGTCGTCGAGACAACCTCAGGCATAGACCCCGTCTCGGCCGACTGCGATTCCCCTTCTTCCGCGTCACTCGTCTCCGTGTGTTCCTCCTGGTTCCCCTCCGCTCCGCGGTCCTGCAGATCCGACAGATCCGAAGGCTCCAACGGCGGCACCTCCTGCTGTGGTTCCAGCTGTGCCTCGACTACGCTCATCTCGTCCTCGAGAGCCTGAGCGGGCTCCCCTGCGCCTCTTCGGCCACGTCGCCGGCCAGACTTGCGAATGGGTTTGCGGCGACGATGAAACCGCGAAGGGCGGATGCTGTGGGTGTAGAGCTTTGTGAACGAGCAGGGTAGACTCGTGGTGAGTTGTTAGTGGCCCTTGTGGGAGATGCGTTCTTCTTTGAACGCTTGGACGCGACAGGGGACATTGGGGGAGAGGGAGAGGCTACATCACCTCTGCGTTGTTTTTGGGGGGTCGAGGTTTGCTCGATGCTGCTTTGGGGCTCGGCCTG
Source organism: Microbotryum lychnidis-dioicae p1A1 Lamole (assembly GCA_001244265.2). Taxonomy (NCBI): domain Eukaryota; kingdom Fungi; phylum Basidiomycota; class Microbotryomycetes; order Microbotryales; family Microbotryaceae; genus Microbotryum; species Microbotryum lychnidis-dioicae. The sequence goes on from CDLV01000005.1 coordinate 1,882,798, forward strand.
GGGCCTTTGGTTGTTGTTATTTTTCTGGGCGGCCTGCTGACGCTGGACCGGCTTTTGAACGCAGTTGTCGGAGTGGCCTACAAAACCGCATCGGCGGCAGGAGGCTTCGGCCTCGTAGTCGTGGCGAAGGGGCGTGAGAGTTGCGAGTCGTCCTCGAAGGTCGATCCTCGTCGGTAGAACCTGTCGAAGTTGAGCACCGTTGTTTTTGAACAGATCGTCGTCGTCGAACTGGACGATGGCCGCGTAGTTTCCTCGAGCAACGAGATACGAGCCTTGAACGACTGTTAGAGGCTGCTGGAGTTGGAGCAAGTCGCGCTTGTGGCCGTCCCCGGTAAGCTTGGCGACGACGCCTTGCAGTTTGCTCCAGAGGTCGTCATTCGTGTATTCAGCCTCAGGACTGATGATGAAACGCAGTTCGACGACGTTCTTGACGAACGCCAAGCGCTTGCGGACTTGGGCAAAGGAGCGTTTCCACTCGATCTTGGTCGCCGCGTCGTGGACTTGGTCGAGCGCCGCTGCGCTAGCGCAGCGCACCACGAACTTGAACCGGGTGTTGCCGTTTTGGATGATCGACTCCGGTGCGACTCCATGGATGACTGCAGCGTATTTCTGGAGCTCGGGGGGAGGACAACTCCTGCGGGCAGGTTAAAACACAACGACGTGTCGGGCGACAGGGTACGGAGCACCTTCGAGTACAACTCGGACTTCTCGCGTTCAGTGGCCACACCGGTGTGTTCGAACGTGACTTCAAGAACGGCACCAGACGTGTCGGCGATTGGTTTCGTTGCATTGAGTGCGCTAAAGCGCAGGGAGGTGGCCCGGTCCTTGCCGAAGCCGAGTGCTTCTTTGAGCACAAGGATGCGGGTGCCCTGGCGTGTGCCATCTTCGACACTGATCATCTTCAGGATCCTCGCGACATCCTCCTTCCTCTTCTTCTCTTCATCACGCTTTTCCTGGTACAGCGCTAGGCCGGGGTTCCCTGGTCCCTCGGCGGCATCGGCCTCCGCCCCCGCGTCACCACGTGGTTGCCCCGTCGCTGCCGGCTCCGGAGGGCCGCGGCCCGGATCAGGCGGTGCCTGGTCGGACATTGGGTCGATAGCTGATGTAGCGGTTGATGTATTCGATGTATTGACGTTTGCCGAGGTAGGGTAGTGCAACAAAGATGAAAGATGAAAGATGAAAGATGATTTTTTTTTTGTTTTGACTGGGGCTCATAAATTGCAATCCTTCGGGTTGGCTGGGACCGCTACAAAAAGAGCTAAAGGAGGTTATAAAGCAACGACGGCAAGCAGTTGGGTGAAAGTCAAACCCCTGCGCGCAAAGAGCGCTGCGCAGATCAAAACTCGCCGAGCACCTAACGCGGACTCCAACGGGCGGTGAGTACTGCTGCCGCTTCACATCCCAAGAGCGGGAGCAAAGATACTCGAAAACCAGGCAAGAGCGCCTAGAGAAAGAAGGGGGAGAGTATACAGAAAGTCACGACTGGGGATACGGAGAACCAGGAATACTAAGACAGAGAGGAGGGGAACACACCCGAGGGGCCAAGGTAGGGGGTCGAAGCCGGAGGTAGAGGTCCCCAGGGACTAACAGGCCGCAGCCAAGCCCCAGCTACTCGTCACCCCGACAGCGCCTGATGTCCTCCCTTGGCTGAATCTCGAGTGCTGGCTGTTGAGCCGTCGGGGCCGAGAGAAAAGCGATCCAGTACAACGAAACGAGCCTCGCCTTGACGCGAGGATATTGACCAGAAACGAGCGACCTTCCTTCCCGAGCCATGCCGTAGATCTTGACCAACGCGAACGAACGAACCATTCAACGGAATCCAACACACGGAACGCAAAGACAATCGACCTGGCTTGCCGATCCATCCAAGAACAAAAAACCGCTACTGCGCAAAGTAGAGAGAGAGAGGGAGAGGTGCGCAGCCTTCCACTGCGCAACAAGTTCCAAGACAGTCAGCTTCTAAAAGAGGAGTCGACCTCCGAAAAAGAAGGGAGGAAAGGAGGGGAGGAAAATGGGAAGGAAGGACTTAACTCGGTCATCACACCTCCCAATCTCGAGCCCCAGGCACAAAACCCGCTCGAGAGAGAAAATCTCGCTCGAACGCTCTGAGTGCACTGGGGAGCGAGGGAGGGGCCACGACCTTGTCCAGCTCGAACCGCTGATGAACGCGCCAGCGGAGCAGGTGCAGCCGCTGGAAGCCGATCGCGCAGGCCAGCCGAACCCACATCCATCTCGAGGTCGTTCTCCCACGACCCCGCAAAAGGGGGAGCCCCATAGTCAGCTGCTCCGGAGTGAACGTCGACGGATCGACGTCGGTATCCTCGATGCCCAGCTTGTCGAACAGAATGCGAAGCAGCCTACCCAGAAGCTGGTCGAGTACGCGCACTCGAAGAAGTAGTGCGACACCGTCTCGATGACCGCTGCATCGTTGCCGCAGAACAGACACGTCGGCGAAGAGGCATGACCCTGAGTATGCTGCCTCTTGCGCGTCGGCGTCACGTCGTACATGAGCCGCCAGTGGGTGTCCTGCTCCACAGCAGACGCAAACCGGTCATGAAGCCATCTCCAGAAGCGCTTCCTATCGCTCTGAGAAGTCCCATCACGGAAACGCTTGACACGATCCTCCCTCCCTGGGAACCGAACCACGTTCACAAGCCGACGAAGCTTGCGAATAGTGAACGGTCGGGTGAGCCCAAAGAAGTTGAAGCACCGAGGACGGGGAGCCTCCTTGAGAGGTATCCGAGCAGGTCGCAACGCGGTCTTGGGCAGCAAGGCTTTCGCCTTGAGCAACTGACCCACGCGCGACCACACGTGCTCGTGCTGTAGGGCGGGTTCCTTAGAGTGCTGCCAGAACCCGCGTCGATGACCAACCAGAGCCCAGCCCTTCCTTTCGTCCCTCCAGTACAGGTCCGCGATCTGCGCAAACTTCGCCACTGCGTCCGCATCGTCATATGCGTGCTTGGCACCTTCAGCATAGAGTGAAGGGAGGCGAGGCGGAAGCGAGAGCAATTTGGGGAGCGTAAGGAGTTCGGACTTGATGGTTGGAACTGTGACCCTGGCAGCTGCAACGACTGCCCCCCAGCGCGTCGAGTCGCGATACAGCTTCTCGACCCGAGCCGTGCTGCTGAAGAACCCCCACGGACTGAAATCGCGGGTCGCAGCTAACGCAGAAAAGATGCGAGCGCGGAAGTAAAGCCTTCCGATAGGTGAGGGTGCACGACGCCGAGAAGTCAGGACCACAATGTAGAGCGAGTGATGATAAGTATTCCAGTAAACAGCCTTCCGATAGGTGAGGGTGCACGACGCCGAGAAGTCAGGACCACAATGTAGAGCGAGTGATGAGAAAGCTATCAAGAGTAAACAGCCGCGCTGGAAGAAAGCCCCGCGCGCTCCCTAACTTAAACAGATCAAACTACAATACCAAAGTGACTAATGACTAAACGCACGCGCATCCGCGCAGATACCACAGGCACAGACACATATCAAACGACACTCCCCCATGCCAAGGTAGCCAGCGAGACCATCCCGAGTCCCTCGCGATGCGTAGCAAACTTGAGTTTGGGCAGGGGTTTCGTGAAAATGTCGGCCGTGTTCAGATTGGTCGGACAGTAGCGGAGATCGATATCGCCAACCTCGATTCGTTCGCGTAGATAGAAATGATGCACATTCCAATGGCGTGTACGACCTCGAGCTCCGGGATTCTTCGCCAAATCGATGCAAGGTTGGTTGTCCTCGTGCAGAACAGTAGATTGACCTTGATTGATGCGAAGTTCGGACGCCAGGTTGCGAAGACCGATAGCCTCCTTTGCTGCGGTTGAAGCAGCCAGAGTCTCAGACTCTGCTGTAGAAGAAGCGACCATCGTTTGTTGCTTCGACTTCCAGGAAATGGCAGGGCCAGCCATAATGACGACATATGCTCCCACAGATCTTCCGTTGTCGTGATCGCAACCAAACGACGCGTCACTGTACACCTCGAATTTGGTAGAACCGCCTACGCGGTAGAGTAGCCCATAGTTGACGGTGTCAGAAAGATAGCGAAAGATTCGCTTGACGCAGATCCAGTCTCCTTCGGTTGGAGCAGCCACGCACTTCGCCACCGCACGAACAGCAGTCGCGATATCGGGACGAACACGTTGCGCAGCATATTGAAGCGCTCCCACAGCCGATTGATAAACGAGAATGTCGGCGAACGGAGCAGGAGAAGACGAAACGACGCAATCCTCCATTGGAGTCGCGACCGGCTTCTTCGACTTGCTTTCGAACGTGTAGTGCTCGAGTAAGCCTCTAATGTACTTAGACTGGTGGACAAAGATGAAATCCTTGGTACGAATAAACTCGAGACCGAGGAACGTCTTGACCGGGCCAAGTCGCTTGAGCTTGTAGACCGCATCAAAAGCCGAAATCTCGGAGTCCAGAAAAGCCTGGTTGTTCGATGCAGCAAGCCCATCATCAACGTACAAAGTGATGATTGCGAACGACTTGCCATGATACTTGAAGTACAGACAAGCATCGACATTGGAGCGCGTATAGCCGCAATCCGTCATCAGCTTGTGGAGAGCCGCGTTCCATTGCCGAGGAGCCTGCTTGGTGCCGTACATAGATTTAAGGAGCTTGAGAGCGTGACCGGGCCGAGAGCCACCAGTCCATCCTTCAGGAATCTTCATGTAGACATCCTCCTCCATGATCCCGTTGAGAAACCCAGAATCATAGTCGAACTGTTCGAGGACGAGTCCGAGAGCGGCAGAGATGGCAATGAGAAACAAAATTGTCGTGATCGACGAGACAGGAGCAAACATCTCGTTGTAGTCGATCCCAAGTCGTTGAGCGAAGCCTTGGATAACGAGCCGAGCCTTGTAGCTGATGATATTGCCTTCAGCGTCTTCTTTGCGAGTGAACACCCAACGATAGCCCAGGGCGCGAGCCCCGGTGGGTAGCCTCGTAAGCTTGAAGACCTTGTGCAATTTGAATGAGCCCAACTCCTTTTCAGAAGCGGCCATCCAGTGTTTGGCCTCAGGAGAGGCCATCGCCTCCACAAAATTCTTGGGAAGCGGGGGTGACGAGACGAAACCATAGCAATGAGCTCTGGTGGATGACGGTAGACCGAGCGAGTAGACACGACACGAAGGGCGCCTGTGTGATGCTGAGCACGCAGGCGAGTCGGTAAAATGTTACCTGCATCGACGTTCTCGAGCGCACCAGGGTTGCGGCCGACACGGTAAGGTCGATACTCGTAACCATCCTCAGGAGGTAATGGTTGATCGTGTTCCGCAGGGCTGTCGTCGTCGTCACTGCCGATAGCCTCAACAGCTTCCTCGCGTCGATGATCGATCGGGTCCTCTTCAACTTCAGCGTCTTCGGCCAATGGACCGACAGCCGGGAAAGGAGGAGGAGCAACGTCGTCATCGTCCGTATGTTGGAAACGAGGAAGAGGAGCGGGAGCTGGCCGAAAAGCCGGACCAAGCTCGGGTACGAGCGCAGGCCGTAAAGCCGGAACTTCTGCCTCGGGAAAGAGCGCAGGCTGAAAAGCCAAACCTGCCTCGGGTAGGGGAGCAGGCCGTAAAGCCGGAATCTGCTCCAAGCCAGGAAACGGTAGTTGGTGTACTAACTCGTGTTCCTGTAGAGGTTCAACTTCGTAGATGCGAGGCTCGACAGCCGAGTCCGCAATCGAAGGAGCCTTGTCGGAGAAGGTGACATCGGAAGAGACGACGATCTTGAAAGACCGACCGTGTTCGACGCAAACCTTGTAGTTGTACTCCCCGAATAGCCGAGGAAAGTACCCTTGACAGTATGGTCATCGAGCTTCTTACGAATCGCCTTAGGGACGAGAACGTAGGCAGTAGATCCGAACGCGCGAAGATGCGAAACGTCGGGTTGCTTGCCAAAGAAGACCTCGAACGCAGTCTTGCCCTTGAGATGTGGGTGAGGACCGCGGTTGGAAACGAAAACAGCCGCTTCCAATGCGTAGAACCAATACTTCTTGGGAAGTCCGGAGTCCTTGAGCATGGCACGGACGAGCGCGAAGAGAGAGCCATTCGCGCGCTCCACTTGACCATTCTGCTGCGGCGTGTAGCATGCAGCCAGTTCATGGGTGATGCCAAGTGCCTTGAATTTGCCGCCAAGGAGTTGGTTGACGAACTCGCCTCCATTGTCAGAACGAACAAACTTGATCTTCTGACCGGACTGCCTCTCGACCTGCGCTTGAAAGCCGCGCCAGACCTCGAGGACTTCAGATGCCGACTTTGAACCAAGTGGAAAAGCCCACTTATAGGTTGAAAGTTGGTCGACGATAACCATGTAGATGGATCGTCCATTGGTATCGTCATCGTTGACGAATCCCAGATCAATCGAAACCCGTTGAAGAACAAGTTCGGGTTTTCGACTGACATGATTGTGAGAGCCCGCGCGCGCCTTTGCGATAATGCACGGCTCACAGTCTTCAATCTTCTTGTCGAGTAAACGAATTCCAACGATAGCCTTGGATTTGACGAGTTGAAGAATTGAAGAGGGTGCCATGTGTCCGAAGTTCCGATGCCATTCCATGAGCGAAGCTCCAACGGAAGCACGGGTAGATGCGACGAGCACAGGCGAGGGTGGAGAGACAATCTCAAAATCGAAGACGTAACTTGGTTGTTTGGCCTTCGTCTTGACAGTTTCGGCGACGAGAGAGCCGTCAAGCCAAACCTGTTGAGTATCTCCCCCATGGCCATAAACTAATTTCGCGCCTCCAGCACGGAGCGACGACATTGAGATTAGACCATACCTCGATCCAGGGAGGTAGTACATCTTGAATTTGAGAAGGTGACCTTGCGAAGTCTTAACAGACATTCGCCCGTATCCAATGGCTTGACCAAGCGAGTTGTCGGCCATCTGGACTTGAATTGGGGATTCCTTAAAATCCGAGAGCAGCGAGCGATCGCCAACAAAGTGGTGACCAGCTCCGGTATCCGCGATCCAAACGGAGTCGGTATCGGGAGCTCTCGAGGAAGAACCAGCAAGGTAAAGGGAATGGGAGTTCATTGCAACCAACGCGGGGGCTGCAGATGACTTTGAACGGTTTTCCGGGCACACTGCATCGCTAGACCAGTGTCCCTTCGCTCCACACGCATGACAGGTAGAATCGGGAGGACGGCGATTTCCTTGACCGTCGCGATTGCCTTTCTTGTGACCTCTTTTGCGACGCGGTCCCTTTTGCGATTCGCCTTGCGCAACGAGCGCAGGAACAGGCGACTGAGCAATAGCGCGTCCGGAAGTCGTGGCAGATAGTCCATTGATTCGACTTGCCAGCGAGACTTTGAACTGGTAAGACCGTGCCTCGGAAACAATCTCCGAAGGTAGAGCCAGAGGTCGACGCAGTGAGCTTGTGAACGACTCGTGTTGCGAGTCGAAGACGGAATCGAGCATCAGCGTCGATTGCTGAGCTGGTGGCATCCCAGAGCCACACGCCTCAAGATCTTGCAAAATTCCATGAATGGTGATCAAGTGGTGCAGTAACTGCCCACGATCGCCAGACAAGAACTTGCGCGAATAGAGCTCAGTCGTCAAGGCGGAAATCTGAGCGCTCATCGTTCCGAGGTAGAACGTGTTCAGCGAGTCGAGTATGTTGTAAGACGTGTAACAACCCCTGACCAAGCGAAGATTGGCCTCATCGAGAAACTGAATGATTTCAGCTTGAGTTCGAACCTCCTTCTTTAGCTCCTTGGCGATCTTCGCGTCCATAGCTGCGAAGTCGAGCCGCTCGAGGGGCGAGTGGAAGCCACGCGATCGATCGTCGATTGCGGCTTGGAGAACAGCCTCCGCAGCCGGGCTCATCCGCCTCGAGGCGCAAAGATGCAAATCCTTGGACCCAAGACGACCAATCAGACGTCGACGCCAATCCATATAGTTGGCTGCCCGAAGAATTGGGACATGTAATCCACGTTCACTCGTTTCGGTAGAGTGTGTTTCGGTGTCCATTCCGATGTTGGTGGTGCGATGTGAATCGCTTTGCTGACCCGGGCCTCCTACGCTACCCGTTGGACTCATAACCTAACGCAGAAAAGATGCGAGCGCGGAAGTAAAGCCTTCCGATAGGTGAGGGTGCACGACGCCGAGAAGTCAGGACCACAATGTAGAGCGAGTGATGATAAGTATTCCAGTAAACAGCCTTCCGATAGGTGAGGGTGCACGACGCCGAGAAGTCAGGACCACAATGTAGAGCGAGTGATGAGAAAGCTATCAAGAGTAAACAGCCGCGCTGGAAGAAAGCCCCGCGCGCTCCCTAACTTAAACAGATCAAACTACAATACCGAAGTGACTAATGACTAAACGCACGCGCATCCGCGCAGATACCACAGGCACAGACACATATCAAACGACAGCAGCGACGAGGGACCTCCAGCTCTCGCGAGCTAGGGGCGCCCAGATCGCCTCGTTCGAGCCCGCCACAGCATCCCAAAATCGAAGCGCCACCGAATGAACGATGTCGCCGATTGAAATCAAGCCCAAGCCACCGTCCTCCCGAGCCTGGAACACGAAATCGCGAGCGACGGTATTTCGCCCTGCTCCTCCCCAAACAAAATCCGTAAGTGCTGTCTCCGCCGCCTTAATGAACCATTGAGGCGGTATGTCGAAGGACAGCACGTGGAGGACCGTCGAGATGATGTGAGCGTTGGCATAGAAGACCTTCCCACTCGGCGAAAGTGTCCGGTCTCCAGCGGCGCGGGTCTTGGCCTTGATCCTGTCAAGAACATGGGTCCAAAACAGTTTCGAGTCACCGTGGCGAAAGAAGGCATAGCCGCACCACTTGAAGCTCTCCCCCTCCTGCACCGTTGGCAGCGCCTGCGCAGTCTCGTCCCGAAGCCAGTTCGGTCCGAGTGGTAGCACCAGCGTCTTGTCCGTGTTGGTCTTCCCGTTGGTTGCCTCGTACCACGTCTGCGACAGCGTTTCCAGCTTCGACAATGCCGCCGGTGACTCCACTACCACCACAGCATCGTCGGCAAACGCCAGATGCGTAAGCTGCGCACGCGGCCCCCCTGGCCACACCTTCTGCAGGTCGAGCGCGATCCCGCGCCGAACGAGGGCGTCGAGGAAGGGCTGGAACGTGATGTTCCAAACCGGGCACGAGAGGGGATCCCCCTGACCGAGACCACACAGCAACCGCACCAACTCCGTGGGGAACCCATTGATGAGGTAGCGCACCCCAGAGTCTCGGGATCGTACAGAGCGCGCAGCAGGGAAATGAAACGCTCACCAAAGCCAAAGGCCTCGAAGACGTCGAAGATCCATGCGTGATCGACCCGATCGTACGCGCTCTGCTGATCCAAGGACAAGAGGGCGCCCTCGGGAAAACTTCAGTGCCTAGCGACTTGAGTTTTTCGAGAAGGAGAGTGAGATGACTTCCCGCGTCTGCTGAACGTCTTGATGGCATGAACCCGTGTTGCGCCGGCGGCAAAAGCTCGCCGAGCACCCCATTGAGTCGCGCCACCAAGACCTTGCTGAGGACCTTGTAGGTCGTCTCGCGCAGTGTGATCGGTCGATATGCCCCCAGTGATTTCAGATTGGCCCCCGGTTTGTTCTTGGGCAAAAGCCGCACCAGCCCCTCTGCCAAGGACGCCGTCATTTTACCCCCCTCCCAAATCGAGTTGAACAGGTCCAACAGCTTGGGAGCGAAGTAGGTTGGCAGCGCCTTGAAGAGCTCGTACGGAATGCCCGAGGGCCCCGGTGATCGCCCCGAATCCGTCTTCTTCAACGCCGCTTCAACCTCGAGGAGGGTGAAGGGCTCGTCAAGCGCCACTCTCGCTTGACGAGGCAGCCGACGACCGAACGTAGGGTCCGAGCGGTCGTCATCGTAGCATTTCGCCGCGCGAATAGGGTCGAGCAGGGACCGACGTGGGTTCGTCGGGTCGCCACGAGCTGGGTCCGGCGTGAAGAGCGACTGTGCGTGCCGTGAAGCAATACCCAGCGCCTCCTGCATGTCAACGGTCTCGGTGCCATCCACATCCTCCAGCGAGACGATGCTCGTCTGGCGACTCCGGCGGTTGAGACGCGTGCGAATGCTTGCCGATTGACCTTCCCTCGAGTCGACTGACGGCACATGCGCACGAATGCGCAGCCACTGAGCCTCCTTTACCGCCAACTGATCCAACTGCGACTTGGCGAGAGCATACGCATCGCGCTCGGCCTCATTCATATGCTCACCGCGTGCCTCCAGCGCCTCCATGACGGATTGGTTCTCGGCCCGCAGTCGGCGCATGTCGGCACGAGTCGAGCGGTATCGTGCATGGCCAGCGACTGCAACCGCCCGCAGAGCGGCGTCATAGACGTCGCCGAGCGGAGCGGTCCCCTCGAGCCTTCGATAGACCTCGTCGACGACCCCGGGAATCGATGCGACAAAGTCTTGATCGTCAAAGACCGTTGGGTTGAGCCTCGAAATGAAATCGCTCGTAGAGGGAAGAGAAAGGGGGGGTTCGGCATCAGCGTTCGACGTAGGCAATGCGAAAGTCGCAACTACAGGTCTGTGGTCCGAGCAGGGCGCATCGAAAAGTGTGGAAGCGCTCAACAACCGGTTTGCCCAACTGCGCTGGACAAGGATATAATCGATCCGCGACCACGAGCAGATTTCTCGTTTGTCCCCCCTACCAAGGTAGTGAGGGCGAGTGAATGCCGGGGTGATGGGATGGAGTTGTCGGATCGTGTCGAGTGGGTTGAATGCGATCTTTGACAGCAAGGTCTGCCAGTGCGATACAGGAGTCCAAGCGCGATCGGTGATGGCCACTCGGTCGACCGATACATCCGGACAATCATTGAGATCGCCGGCCAAGATCCGAAGAGTCTTGGGCCCCGGAGCGGTGAAGTGCAGGAGCCCGTAGAAGTCGCGACGTTCTTCCCCCTTGACCGGCGCATACATGTTGATGATTTCGATATCGAGCTCCTCAAGACGAAACACCGAGCGCAGGATCCGACCGTCGAATTGAGGGGCTTCTGCAAACACGACCGGGGTAGAGGAGAGGAGGCGGCCCGCCAGAGGTGAGCCATCGGGTATAAGGGTAAGGACATGAGGTGCGAAACGAATACAAGCTCCTGGCCAAGCACTCTCGAAGCCTTCGCGCAACGCGTTGTAGCTGAGGTGGTGCTCTTGCAGGAGAATGGCCGCAGGGGCCGGCCGAAGGGTTTTGAGATAGCGGATGATTTTGACTTGGTTGACTGCGTTCTTGATCGATCGGACGTTGAACGTCAACACGGTGAGGGACTCAATCATGAATAAATTGGATCAGCGCCGCCCCCCTCGAATTCGGTCATCTCGGACCTGTGACCCCCTGAACTGTTGCCCCTGAGTCGTCACCCCCTGATGCACCGTGGATCATGGCGGATCCCGCCCGGGTGACACGTCGGTTGCCGGGTGCCGAGCTCGAACGAAGGCGTCGAGGACTCGTCGAGGCTATCGAGTTCGTCGCGGTTGCCGATGGTTCCGACGTGCCACCGGACAAAGGCGATGCCGGAGCAGAAGTAGAAGGCGAAGGAGAGGTCGGGGTCGAAACGGGCGCCGCTGTCGTCGTCTGCGTCTCCTTTGTTGGGCCCGTGGTCGCACGGGTCAACGTCTCTTTCCCAGTGTCGCCGCCCTCCGGTTCGGTCGAAGCGACCGATTCGCCGTCGTCGTCGTCGTCGTCACCGTCGCCGTCGTTCGCATCGTCCTTGTTGCCGGTCGCTGCACCTGCGGGGTTAGCACGAGGTCCCAGCTGGATCATGTTCGTGCCAGAGGCACGAGAGTTCAATGCGGCAGGCCCACCGTGCTTCCCATTCTTCCCAGCAACTCGGAAGCCGGTGGTCGAAGTCGAAGTCGAGGCCCCCGGAACAGGGGCGGCGGTGGCCGGAGTCGAAACCGGCTTCCTGCAAGCGCCCCACTGGTGTCCGGCGCGATCGCACACGGCGCAGTAGTGCGTCTCGAATTCGTGTCGCAAGCCGTACTTGGCGCCCAGGATCTCGATCTCTTGTGGCAAGGCGGCGTTGAGCGCAGCCTTCTGCGTCTCGGTGGAGCCTTGGAAAAGATCAGCATGTAAGCGAAGGTACGCGCAGTGGAACCCGTCTTCGGTCATGGCCATCGGATCCCCATTCGGATCGACCGCGAGGCCCCGCTGTAATTGCATCAGGGTATAGCCTTGCGTGCGACCTGCGCGGCCGAACGAAAGGGTGAGAGCATCATCGAGAGATTTTCGGAGCACGGAAGCGGGAATCGCGCTGGAAGAGGAGGGTAAGGTGAATCGCACCTGGACGATGTGGTTTAGGGGGAAACACTCGGGAGCTCGGTGACCATCTCTTTTCCGTGATAGGGGAATGGACCCGCTGCAGCGGCTTCGAGACAGGCCTGGTCGGATTCGAACACGAGCTCGTACATATGACGAGCAATCGGGAACCTCTTCGTTGCCTTCGTCACGATCGGGTTCAGCTTCACACATTTCGAGAAGAGCTTCTCGACCTCGGGGTCAAGCTCGGCGCCCTCGGGCCGCGCGAACATGAATGGCGTCTCGGCCAGCCCAAAGTGCTTACGCAGCGCAATCTGTACAGGGCCTCTTGGGGACCCAGTACCATCCATGATGACTCGGATCACGTTGGAGGCCGGCATCGCGTCGTTTCGTACCGCCCTTTGAGCAGCTCGTGCGAGAGCCGGCGCCTGCGAAGGCGGGCTGGAAGGGTCATGCAACAGTACCATCAGCCGGCGGGTCGACTTGGAGGATGGTACGATGCCAAGGGCTTTGAAAGCCTTCTGCATCGACTTCTCATGGTCCAATCGAGCCTGAGAAGCCTGGGCAGACCAGGCTGGAGGATTAACGGTTCCTCCAGTGACCGTCTCACGGGTTTCCGTGTTGAGTGATTCATCTCTCAACACGTCACCAGCCCACGGAGCGTTGGGCGGGTGCGGGGGTGGGCCGGGCGGATCCGGCATCACTTCTTGTCGACGTCCTGTAGCTCTTGAAGCGGTTGGTGGGCGACTGTACACACTACACGACGGTACACACTTTGTGTGTGTGTGTGTGTGTGTGTGTGTGTGTGTGTCATGATGCTTTTTTTTTGTATGTTTTTTTTTGTATGCTTTTTTTTTTTTGTATGTTTTTTTTTTTTTGTATGCACCGACTGCCAAAAGATCGCTATCGGTACGAGCAACTGCGAACAGCTTGTACACATTCGGGGGGAGATATGGCCGAGCGGTCTAAGGCGCCAGCTTAAGGTGTTGCATTATGTCCCTGCTGATGGTACAGGTGTGATTCGCTGGTCCGAAAGGGCGTGGGTTCAAATCCCACTGTCTTCATTTCCTTTTGCCTCGTAAGACGACGGGGAACTTTTTGCGTGGCGTTGTGGCTGACCCGGGTTGTGGCGATGAGGTCAAGACTATGACTAATCGCTTTTTGTTTACGGCAAGGTTGACGCTTTAAACAGGGTTACAGTGAACGCTCCGGTTCATCTCAAAGCGAGCAAGTCGCCAGGGGACTTTGCGCACGTTCGCTCAAGCGCGATTCCTTCAACGTAGGCGCAATATCGTGTAAATGTTCTCCGAGTACTCCTGTCTTGTCCTCGTCATCAAGATCTCAACCTTTTCGAATTCGCTTTAGAATACCAAGGTCAAGTCGCTTTTCGTCCCGGTCAATCAAGGGATGGCAGCCAAAATCCGCATGTAAACGGGTCGGCGCCGTTTACCCCACAGCCCGGGAAGGGCGGTCGGAGCCCGTTGAATCTCGCTGGGAGGCTGGCGCACATTATTTAGCACGTCCGAGCCTTTAGTTCTGCCAAAATCGCACAAGAGTTCACAGCTTCAACGGTTCTGATCACTAAAAGTGAGATTTCACCTTCCTTGTAACAGTTACGAATATGGGCCAAATCACTGTGGCAGATCGCAACTTGTAGTAGGTCAACGGCGACATGTGGTAACCCGCCTGTAAGAGGCTACTAATAGGGCATCCCCTTACACCGCCCCTACACGGCAATGCCAGCAATCGCTCGCGCCCGCCTCCGCCCCGCCGCCGCCGTCAGTCATCCGTAACAGGACCGGGCAAAGCTCCGCCCCACCCCTCCAGGTGCGCCTCCAAACATCCCGTTTTGAGCTGAGGGCGACTTGTGCACCAAAAGTTCCTGTACAAGAAGTGGTGTCTTCCGGTCCAAGACCACGTTATTATGTACAATTCAAGAGTTACTTTATCAGCAGAAAGCATCAGTGGGCCCGAAAAGTGCATCTCTCCACATTGGCGGGGCCGACGGAGCTGGGGCGCCCAGGCCTGAGGCCTGCCAGCGGCTCGCGGAGCTCAGCAGAAGCGCACAAAACTCGCACAGACGCACCCACCCGCTAGCTTGTTGTCTCCGCTCGCTCCCGCCCACCCCGCTGCCAGGTGCCCCTCGCGGTTGCATTCACACCTCTTCCCCCCCCCCCCCCAAGCGTCACTTCAATTCCGCCCACCTCGCACCCATCTACCACCACCACCATGGGCGTCCCTGACGTCTCGAGCGTGTCGCTCATTGAACCCATGAAGCGCAAGGGCTCTGGAACGTGAGTCACCCACCACCAGCGTGGTGAGCCTGACTTTGGGTGGATACTGAACCTCAATCTCTGTTCATGCTCTTGCACCTCCGCTGCTACTCGTCCTCTGTGCCCGCCGTTCCGCCTCGCCCTCCCTCCCCTTTGTTGCCATCCCCTGTCGCAGCGTGGGTCGCAAGTTCCCTGTGCTCGTCAACACCTTCAAGGTCAAGCCTCCGAGCGCGATTTGCTATCACTACGACGTGAGTTCTTTCCCACCTCGCTGCCCTCTCTGCCCGCACCCGCACTGAACTCACCCACCTCACCTCTGCTCCCCCGGGACTGGCTGCCCGTTGTCGCGGCCCCTCCCCCCTCCCCTTTCCCACTCAACTCTGCCCGCCCTCCCACGACGCTTCTCGTCGTTTCCTGGTGCCACCGCCTCCTCTCACGCCAGTTCAAGATTGGTCCTGAGGATGGAAAACGCCCTGCGCGATTGAACCGCTCCATCTGGAAGCACTGGATCCAGTCCCAGGACCCCTTCAAGGGCATCGCCTGCGTGTACGATGGCAAGGCCCAAGTCTTTGCGCGTGAGTCGTGCCCACCTCCTATCGCGGGTCACGCGCTCCTCCAGGTTGACTAATACCTCCCCGACGCGGTCATGCGACTTGCTCTGGTCCCTTCCGAATAGCCAAGAAACTGGCTGCGGACGAGGGGCAATGGAACATCAACCTGCCCGAGTCCGACGGCAGCGAATCCAAGGGCAACCATTTCACGATCAAGGTCGGTCCAGTCCGCCAGGACGTGGCCCATCCACGACGTCTCTGAATGTTCCCACCCTCCCTCCCTACAGATGAAGCTCGTTCGCCCCGTCCACCTCGACGCTCTCAGTGCGTTCGTCACGGGCAAGCAAAAGCAGGTCGACGAGGGCGTCATCGAGTCGTGCATTCAGGCCCGTGAGTACTCGACGCAAGCAACTTAGCTTGGTGCGCGAACCACTGCGCTCACGCATCGTCGGAAAATCTCTCTTCCGCACAGTCAACATCGTCATCCAGCACGGACCGATGCTCATGCACCAGAGTCGTGGCGCGTCGTTCTTCTTACCGTTCGACAACGTCCAGACGGGCAAAATTTCCCGTGGTCTGACGATGTGGCGCGGCTACTACTCGTCGTTGCGCTGTGGACCGGCGAGCAACTTTGTGAGCTCCCCTCGTGGGGTCAGGCTTCCACAGATCGGCCCCGTGATCTAACCGGAATTCTGGTCGCGCACAGATCCTGCTCGATTTGGCCTCGCAACCCTTCTACTCCGAAGGCGACTTGCCCCAGCTCCTTGTCGAATTGTGAGCACCTTACCCACTTCTACCACTTCGTGGGCCAAGCCGTGCTGACCCGCTGCTGGTACCCCCGCCACCCCGTGCAGCGGACGCGCCAAGGACCGCAGCTTTGGCCCCGACAAGCTGGCCAGCAACCGCTTGCCCGGCGCGTTCGCCGTCGAAGCGGCCCGCTTCATCCGTGGGCTGCGCATTTCGCTCCGCGTCGGCGGGGGCAAGCCGATGCACCGCAAGATCCGCGAGCTGTCGCGCCAGAGCGCACAGGACAGCAAGTTCCAGACCGACGACGGCAAGACGACGAGCGTCGCCGAGTACTTCAAGGCCCACTACGGACTGCGCCTGCAGCACCCCGACTGGCCGTGCGTCAAGGTCTCGAACGTCGCGCTGTACCCGATCGAGCTCGTGTCCGTGCTCGCGGGCCAAAAGTACAGCCGCAAGCTCGACCCGAACCAGACCGCCGAGTCGCTCAAGCTGACCACGATCGGTCCCCGCGAGCGCGTGCCGTTGCTTCGCCAGGGGATTCAGCGCATCATGCCCTCGAGCGGGGGGTCGCCGCTCCAGCAGTGGGGGATGGAGTTCTCGGCCGAGCCGATGCAGGTCCAGGCGCGCCTCTTGCCGAACCCGACGGTGATGATGAAAAAGGCCGTCAACCCCCGGGACGGCGTGTGGGACTTGCGTGGCCAACAGTTCAACCGCCCCTGCGCCCCGATCGAGCGGTGGGCCGTGTTTGTGTTTGACCAAGCGCGCTTCTTTAGTCTCAGCGAGGTGCAGAAGAGCGTCGCGGACTTTGCGCAGGGCCTGCAGGCCGTCGGCATCCAAATGCGCAACCCGCGCCCGGCGATCAACTACGCGCCGCCAATGTCACCGGCCAACATCGGCACCTACTTCCGCGAGACGGTCAAGGGCCTCGGCCTCGGTGGTCCACCCCAGTTGTTGCTGATCTACCTCGCGCGCAAGCCGTGCGATGAGTACGGCGCGATCAAGCGCTTTGGTGACCTCGACGTCGGCGTCGCGACCCAGTGCCTCAGCGTCCCCAAGGCCAAGCGCGGGAACCCGCAATACTACGCCAACGTCGCGCTCAAAGTCAACTGCAAGCTCAGCGGTGTCAACGCGACCGTGAACCTCGGCCCGGGGTGCCCCCCCAACATCTCGACGATGATCATCGGTGCCGACGTCACGCACCCGGGTCCGGGCTCGTTCGCACCTTCGATCGCGGCCGTCGTCGCGACGATGAACAAGGACTTTACGCTCTACGGCTCGCGCATCCACGTGCAAAATTCTCGCGTCGAGCTCATCACGGGTGAGTTACCGGTTCGGGTCGCGTGCTCAATCCATCGGACCGCGATGCTGACCAGGTGACGTGCCGTTTCTACCCACCAGACCTCGAGGGCATGATGATGGACTTGCTCCGCCAGTTCCACGCGACCAACAAGGTCCCCCCGGCCCGCCTCATCTTTTACCGCGACGGTGTCAGTGAGGGCCAGTTCGCCCAAGTCTTGTCTTCCGAGGTCGCGCAGATCCGTTCGGCGTGCCGCAAGATCGACCCCAAGTACAAGCCGACGCTCTCGTTCGCCGTCTGCGGCAAGCGTCACCATCTCAGCATCTTCCCCAAGAACGACGCCGATGGCGACAGGACGGGCAACGTCAAGGCCGGTACTTGCATCGATACGGGCAAGTGCCTGACCCTGTCGATCACCTTCATCTCTTGCACCAACTGACCTCTCCTGCCTCTTCCCCACCCGCTGCAGACGTCACCTCGCCGTTCGAGCACGACTTTTACATTCAATCGCACGCGAGTTTGCTCGGTACGAGTCGTTCGGCGCACTACAACGTGCTCCTCGACGAGGCCAACATCTCGCCCGACGCATGGCAGCAGATGACGTTCAACTTGACCTTTACGTACGCGCGTGCTTCGAGGTCCGTCTCGGTCACGACGCCGGCCTACTACGCTGATCGCCTGTGCACGCGCGCGGCGCTCTACCTCGCGTCCGAGAACGATGATGCGACGTCGCAACTGTCTTCCCACTCGGGTGCGTCGGCCGACCGTCAACGCGACAAGCTCTTGACCGACTACCGCAGCCGTCTCGGCAAGGTCCACGTCAACCACAAGCAGGCGCTCTTCTTCATGTGAAGAAACCCAAACCTAAATCCTACTCGCTTCTCTCTTTGATTCCTTTTTCTTCTACATCATCGGTTCAGCTCTTTCTTTTCTTTCTCTGGAAGTTCCCCCCCACAATCGCTGATTCCGGTCAGCAGCGCTTCTTTTGTCCATTGGGTCTTCTCCTTCTCCGGTTATGGTTCTCTTTGCTCGATGTTTGTTCCGGGGTGGGTTATTTTCTCTCTTTTCGCCAGAAAAACAACACCAAAATCCCCCAAAAAACCATCAAAAAACAAAATCTCGAGTAGTGCAATGTACAGCTTCAAAACAGCAAAGTTGCGCCTTGGACTGAAGAGATGGGCCTACGCTCTCTGCGGACTTGCTTGAACTCCGTCTAGCTCCGTGCGACCTCGCGTGACGAACAGATCGGAACGCGACGCGACGCGCGCTTCGATTCCAAACCACTCTTCACTTGGATACAGATAATGACGAGGCTCATGAATGCCAATAAACACGTACTGGTTCTTCCTGAAGGTATGTGGTCTCTCAGGTTGAGCTGCAATCATCGACTGCAACTGACGCTGTCATCTCCGGCCCGATCCGTGCTTGGGACAGGTGTAGCCTCGGGCGAGGAAGGCGTGCGCCATCATCGGTTTCTGAGCTTACCGCATCCTCGAACGGGTACGTTTCAAGCTCGAGGATACGGAGCACGGAGAGCTACCTAGCTCAACCACTCGTTTCATCGCCCCCGCGCAGGTCGTTCTTCGCTCTTCCTCGTGGGCCCGTCCGGCCAAGGCGCCCTGTTCGAAGTCCAACGAGTAGACCAAGCCGGCACGACGAGGACGTGGTTCGTAGATCAGGAAGTTGTGAATGGTACGTACCTACGTCTTATTTCCTCGTCTGTTAGTTCGCTGGCTGATACTTGTTCGGATTCCTCACAGACGGCTCCCTCCTCCTCCTCACCCCCTTCGACCCCCTATTCCTCATCATCTCCTACCTTTCCCTCATCTCTCCCAAATTTATGCCCTACCAACACCTCTGGGAAACCGTCCTTCTCCAACTCTCAACATTCGATCCTTCGCAAGGAACGCCAACGGAAGATGAAAAACTTGCTTCGACCCTAGCGGAGGATGTCGGCACTCTAAGTCGCCTGGGGTGTGTAGAGGCGAGGTTAAAGGCGATTTGTGAAAAGCGAGGTAAGTTTTCTTGAAGGGGGATTTATTTTCCCCGAAACGAGGGCGTTTGTTCGCCGCAAAAAGGAGAAAACTGAAGAAGGCGTTGGTGATAAATTTTTGCTCAGAACACGCCGAGCTTCAACTCTTTCGCCTTTGCCCCGATTTGGTCCTTCGAGAACTGAAACGCAAAATCGATGGACTCATCGATCCAGAGGGAGGGATGTTTGAAAAAACTACCACCAAAGACGCAGTTCCTAAAGCGGAGGGAGAGGCAGCATCGAATGAGAATGAACAGCCCAAGGTTGGGAAGGAAGGCAGCGAGACCCAAGTGGCGCCTCAGCAGTTCCCTACTTTGCTTCATTCGCTCGTTAGGGAAGGTTACGGTCCGGATCCGGGGTTCAGTAAGCAGATTCAAAAAGGTCAGTCGGAAACGCGAATTTGTATCCTCGTTCCGAGATTTCAAAGTTAGAAGCTGATCGTACCCCGTCTATTGTGTTTTTCAGAGGCCCGCCAACGCGTCGCCTGTAGCTTGGTCGGTAATTACCTACCCCTGGCCACGTCGACCTTATTGAGCAAAGCATATCCGTATGTTCTCCCACCCGTCCCAAACCCTAAAATTTGATATTGAAACCCTCCCCACCTCTTGAAACGCAGTTGTCCCACCCTCGACACCCACCTCACCTCCCTACAATCCTCCTCCGTCCTCTCCGCGACCTATCATCCCGGACGAGCTTCCACCTCCGGTGGTGGAATCGGTAGCGGCGCAGGTACAGCCGCGGCGGTCGCGAAAGCTAAGAAATTGGCCAGTAAAGGTTCGATGGGCGTCGAACAGTTGAAAAAGGTCTCTACGAAGGGGATGAAAAAGTTGGATAGCTTCTTCATCAAACAGCCTGCGCCGACGGGGGGGAAGGGGGTGAAGAGGAAGGTGGAGGAGTAGGGGCCGAGTAGAAAAGGGTTGGGGGTTGGGTAGTTTTGCACATGTTGTACCTCTTTTTTGATTTCAGTTGAAGATCATCTCTATCACGATACATCACAACGCCAGAAGAGAGTGTGGTTATCGAGGGCTTGCCTTCTACATCTTCCACACTTTGACCGTATGATCCCTCCCTCCAGACATGAGATAACTATCCATGAACCTCAACCTCTCCGTCGGTCTCGTATGCCCATTCAGCGTCAAGGCCGTATGTTGCAACGTTGTCCGGTTAAAGACCTGTCGAATCGACACCAAGTCGAGATGATCAGATTTTGCGGAGGACTTTTGATCTCCACCAGACGCTTCGGAAACTCACTCGAATGCTATTCTCTCCTGCAGCAGCGACGATCTTGCGACTGTCAAACTGCAACGAAGTAATGGGGTAATCGTAGCGAATCGTGTCCGAGATGGAACCCGTGCGAATGTCCCAGATCTGAATGAAAGAACGTCTCGATTAGGATTAGGCCTGATTCTTAGCTTTCCTTTGCTCCTCACCAAGCTTACCCTGACAGTCTTGTCCAGACTTCCACTGACGAGATGATGTTCATCAAACTGAACGCACGTAACCGGTCCCGTATGTCCCACTAGCGTGCGATGCGATTGCCCCGTGCGCATATCCCACATCCTCACACACCCATCCGCGGTCCCGCTCGCCAACGCATAACCCCAAAACTGCACTCCCCCCACAAAGTCCTCGTAAGGTTCGAAACTGCCATCCGCGTAATTCGTCGTGGCCGGACTGGAAGGATAACCCGAGAATGATAACGCTGTGCCGGAGGTACTTGAATGCCTTCGGAGAGCAGCGAGGGATTTGCGAGGGGAGGAGGCAGGGGTCGAGTAGGGTTCTGAAGGGTCGAGGTTGTCGAGGGGGGAAGGGTTGGAAATAGCCCATAGTACGTCCATGGTCATGACGTTTTGGCCGGTGTGGATGTCCCATTGGCGTAAAGTGCTGTCTGACGAACCGGTGACCTGTGTGCTCATGGGGACACGTCTCGGTCAAATGCACCTACTCCCCCCGCAGAGACTAAATATCTCCCAGACGACTCACGAGACAAGGTCCATCAAAGTACAAACTCGTCACCGCCTTGGTATGCCCATCCAACACCTTGACACACGCCCCCGAATGTTGTTCCTCCCTCGTCTCCCCACCCTCCTCCCCATTCACATTCTCACTCAACGTAACCAAAGCTCCCCTTCCCCCTACGTACCCATTCGCCCGACCAAGGAAAACTTTCTCGAAGGAAGGTACGCCCCCATCATCTTCGTTCTCGCCCAGTCCGTTGGGAGAGGTGAGGAGGTCCTCCACCTCGTCAACGTTCCAGATGCGCACTTGGCCATCCGAACCGCCGGTGATGCAGACGGATGCTTCGACCTGAAGGGCTTTGACGACGCCTGTAGGAGGGGGGTCAAATCAACTCAGAAATGGGATCCACTCCAGTTGGACTACGCACACGGCACGCGGCTCATGGACACCGATCACTTACCTTGGTGACCACGCAATTGTCCCATTTCGTCACCGGTGCTCAAGTCCCACAAGCGTACGGTCTCGTCCTGACTCGCGCTGACGGCGACGCCGTACGGCTCGGAAAAGTCGAGCGCCGAGACGGGTCCCACGTGTCCGCTCAAGGTCTGCCAGACGCATCACCGACGTCAGTGATCGTCTATGCACCAGCTTTACTCTCGCCGGGCAACTCACCATGAAAGCGACTCCACTCGGTAGGTCATCATGTTCACCCGGCAGGAACGCCGGCCCTTTTCTTCGTCGCGAGGTCGTCGTCGTGGTGGCGGTCTTGGTCAGGTTGTTCATCCGCTCGCGGAGACCCTCGTCTGTGGGTGCTCTGATGTGGCAATCAGTACACGCAGTATGAATCGCCCGCTTTCCCTCTGGTCAACGTACACTCATCCTGCAACTCGAGTTCCTCCTCCCTCAAAAAGAGCAAACTGCGCTTGAGTTCCTCCCTGATCGAGTCGAGCGCGGCCATCTTTTGGTCAATCTCGAGAATTTGAGCATTCAAGAGTGACTGTGGGGTGTTGCAGACGCGAGGATCAGGGTTCATTTCCCCTGACGGGTGTGGTACGCGCCCGTGCTGTGGAGCACTCACTCTGCGTACGGCGACGTTGCCGATATCCTCTTCGACGGCGCGCGAATCGGCTTCGAGTTCGTCCGCAGTCATCACCGGCGCATTCTCCTGTACCTGCGCCTCTCCCACCGCAGCAGGATCGTAGCGAGCACTGGAGCTCCTCCCTCTGAGCTGCAAGACCTCACTCCTCCTCGCGTTCCTCCTCTTGCGCAATAGTTGGACCTGATCAGCTTGAGCGGCGGCCAAAGTCGAAGCCGAAGCCGAAGCCGCTTCATCACTCAGGATCCCTCGCGCTTGTTGACCCCTATCCTTGAGCCCCAATTTGATATTCTCCAAACCCAACGCGATCTCGCCCAAGCCCGCTCGTCGTCGCCTTCGTTCTTGGCGTGCGGATCGGGCAGCCGGCGCGGTCGCTTGGAAGCCTCTGTAGAGGGGGACGGCGTGCTCTTGGGACGATTGCGCGGGGTTGATATTGATAGTTCGTTTCGTGGTCGAACTCGGGGTGGAGAAAGCGTCCGAAGCGGATAGATCGAATGGACTGGCGGGTATTTCGAGCCTCAAGAGATCGTCGACTTTTTCACGAATGTAGAGCGTCGTACTCGCGTGAGGAGCGAAAGCGGGGGTCGAGGAGGACCAACCCAAACCGAGCAGCTTGGAGCGAATGCGGGAAGTCGAGCTCCACGCCGAGGAGGAGGAGGAAGAGGAGGAGGTCGAGGCTGAGGGGTCGTACCAGCTTGATCGAGGACCTAGGAAGGGCGTGGCGTGGAATAATATTTGGGGTGCGAGGTCGGTGAGGATCGCGGCGGGCGTGGACGGGTTGAGCATCGTTCTCAGCGAGCTCGTCCAGCCTGCCTCCGAGACTACAGCCGAAGAGGCCGAGTTCCCGGATGGAGTGGCTTGCTCGGGAGCAGTGTGAGGGTCCGAGTTGTTGGCCGAAACGGCGGTCTTGGGGCGCATCGTCGCTACTGGACTCGAACGAGCTCAAGATCAGGTGGTCGGTCAGTCAGTCCGGTCGGGGCCGAGAAGATGACCGCGTCTCGAGGCGCAAAGACGAGTCGTGTGCCCCTAGACAGGCGCAGCAGTGCGTGCACAATAAAGGGGAAGAAACCGAAACCAATCTGGACTGCACAGAGTTCGAGTGTCTGATCCTGAAAACCCAGCGGAACCCAAAACCAGTGGGGACGGCCGGGGCGGGAATGACGATGAGCCGCTCGCGATGACGACCTCAATCGCCTTCCATCGGCTGCCTCGTGCGGCGCGCGCCTTGTCGACAATTCCCACTAGCGCTCCAAGCTACCATGCCATTAGCGCCCAGAGCTAATCTCAAATTCCCAGCTGCCCGTCCGCTCTGGTAGGCTCTGGTCGGGGTCGCGGTCGTTGTGCGCATCTCCCCAGTTGCACGTGCCCCTTACGCCCCCGCCTACTCCCCCGCCCTCCCCGTCCCTCCCCGTCCCTCCCACCCCCTCCCACCGACTACCTTCTCCCTTGTTCCCGACTGAGCGTGTGCTCGATCGACGATGGGTGTCTGTGCCAGCTGTTGCGGTGGTGGTAGGTCCTACGTCCTCTGTCTGGCTGGTGACTCTACTCGTTGCTCGTGCCTCATCGCGCCCACCCAACCGCCCGCCGGTCGTTCTCATCGCTTGCAATCTGACATCCTGCTCTCCCTCATCTTGCATCTTGCATATATGTCTCCCCTACACTCCCCGCCGCCCACGATCGATCATCGCGCACGCTGTCACCTCGCCGCCTCGCCGTCGCCATCACGCCTGATCGTAATCGGATCCGTGCGTATCTACGCATACGCCGCGCCGATCCCTCACATCTCTCGTCATCCACCATCGACGAACCGTATTCACCGTCCACTCACCACCCCCGATCAACCCCCCCCCCCCAACAGGCGGCAAGTCCAACGCCGCGTACGAACCTTTGCTGTTGGAGAACGAGCGCGAGGCCGTCGCCGATCTGCTGCAGTATCTCGAGAGTGAGCACACCGCGATCACCACCCCCGTCACTGGGCCACTCACATGGACTCATCTCTGCTATCAGACCGATCCGACACCAACTTTTTCGCCGGAGAACCCCTGCGTGCGCTCTCGACCTTGAGCTACAGTGAAAATGTTGATCTGCAGCGGAGCGCCGCGCTCGCCTTTGCCGAGATCACAGAAAAGGTACGCCCCTTGGATCGCCCACTCCCGTATCGTCGGTCTCCATGCTCACACGCGAATTCCTATCCAAAAGGACGTGCGAGAGGTGTCGCGCGAGACGTTGGAACCGATCCTCTTTCTTTTGCAGTCCCACGATATCGAAGTACAGCGTGCCGCCAGTGCCGCCCTGGGTAACCTCGGTGTCAACGGTCGGGCTTCCAACCTCGGTCGTGCGCTCTCCCCAAACCACGTCGCTGACGAGTTCCTATCCGATCACATCGCAGCCGAAAACAAGGTCACCATCGTCAGACTGGGCGGACTGGAACCTTTGATTCGTCAGATGCTCTCCCCCAGCGTAGAGGTGCAGTGCAACGCCGTCGGGTGCATCACCAACCTCGCCACCCACGGTCCGTCTCTCCTTCTTTCCGCTCTTGATCTCAATTCACAGCCCGCTCACCGCTCTGCATGATGTCTGCATAGATGAAAACAAGAACAAAATCGCCAACTCGGGCGCGCTCGTCCCTCTAACCCGCTTGGCTCGCTCAAAGGACATGCGCGTACAACGTAACGCGACGGGTGCCTTGCTCAACATGACTCACTCGGGTGCGTCGCCGAACGGGCCTGATCGGCGCCATCTTTCGTCGAGGCTGATCTCTCCAGACCTGGCTTTGAACAGATGAGAATCGATTGCAGCTCGTCAATGCGGGCGCGATCCCCGTGCTCGTCAACTTGTTATCGAGCCCCGACACCGACGTCGAGTATTATTGCACCACCGCCCTCAGCAACATTGCCGTTGATGGTCAGTCCGATCGCCGAGTGGGATTGAGAGAGTTCGGTGAGCTGATTCTAGTTTACATCACAGCCGCGAACCGCAAAAAGCTGGCCCAGTCCGAACCTAAACTCGTGACGAGCCTAATCAGCCTCATGGACTCGCCGAGTCTCAAGGTGCAATGCCAGGCCGCTTTGGCTCTGCGGAATCTCGCGTCCGATGGTGGGTTCGCGAGCTTTCTGCTATGACCGAGCCGGATCGCCAACGGACTCACTCGTTCTTTTCGCTGTCTGCGTTTCGCAGACAAATACCAACTTGAAATCGTCAAGAACGGCGGTCTGCCCGCCCTCCTCCGTCTACTCCGTTCCTCGTTCCTCCCCCTCATCCTCTCTGCCGCCGCTTGCGTGCGGAACGTTTCGATCCATCCGCTCAACGAAGCGCCCATCATCGAATCCGGCTTCCTCTCCCCGCTCATCGATCTCCTCGCGTACGACGAAAACGAAGAGATCCAATGCCACGCCATCAGCACCTTGCGCAACTTGGCTGCCAGTAGCGAAAGTAACAAGAGGGCCATCGTTGAAGCGGGCGCGGCGGAGAGGATCAAGGAATTGGTGTTGCATGTACCGGTGGCGGTGCAGAGTGAGATGACGGCTTGTGCGGCCGTGTTGGGTCTGAGTGGTACGTTCGACAAGGTGGTCGCTTTTCGGCTGAGGATGATGTACTAATTTGGTTTGTTGTGCTCTATATCATCCCGTACAGAGGACATCAAGAGCGAGTTGTTGGACATGGGCATTTGCGAAGTCTTGATCCCTTTGACCGCCTCGCCGAGCGTCGAAGTTCAAGGCAACAGCGCCGCGGCTCTCGGTAACCTTTCTTCCAAAAGTGAGTGGGTGGAAGCTTATCAGAAGCTTTCGAACCACTCGATTCCTGACCTGGTCCTTTTGTTATTGCACCTCATGCAGCGGACGACTATTCGGCCTTTAGCGCGGTGTGGAACGAACCCGAGGGTGGGTTGCATGGCTACCTCGTGCGTTTCCTCGAGAGTCAGGACACGACGTTCCAACATATCGCTATCTGGACATTGGTGCAATTACTTGAATCGGGCGGTGAGTAGGCCCCTCCACTTCTCCACCAGACGGGCCAGACGAAGGATGCTGATCAAGTTTGGTGGGTGAAACCAGACATGACGCTCGAATCACAAATTCGCAGCTCGAAAGACCTCATCCCTCTCGCCACGCGTCTATCGACCTTGTCGTCCGAATCGTCTTTGCACGAAGGTGGAAGGGCCGGAACGGACGCTTCAGAGGACGATGAGGAAGGTCAGGATGGTGGGGAGAGTGAAATTCGGGTGTTGGCGCGTACGGTGTTGGATCTATTGGAGGGGTGATCGATTGCGGAGATGGTGCCACCGTCGCTTGCCTCATTCGAACATCATTCTGAAAAGATATCCAAGATCCAAGAAGACGGGCAATTTTTTTACTTGAACCTGCTTTCATCCTATTTAGTTCTTTCTCGTCCTTTTGCTTTCGATCACTAGCCCCTTTCTGTAATATGCTCTCCATCTTCCCAAGCAAAGCCTTCCCTCCCCCCTCTGGCTTTGAACCGTTTGTTATCTCCCCTTCTTCCCACCGTTTGTATACATGATAATGGATATCTTCTACATGCTACACACTGACTCGAGCTCGGGCTCGGGATGGAAACAGCCCGAATGGAGGTCCGTGCGAGTATTACGGCGATAGCCGTGTGTAAGCTTCCATTAGTGGGCATTAGCGGTGGAGTTGAGGCACTCTACTAATGAATCCACGCGGGCGCGGGTGCACCTTGTCGTGGTGTTCAGGTTCGGCTCTGGCTGCTTCCCACCTCCACTCGCTCAACACGCAAGCCAACAGAAACAAACCAGCAACTTTGCTCGGAGCAGTCTACGCCTCTACACCTCCCCCCGACCAACAGGCCTCGACCCGACTCAGCGGCGTGGTAGTCCTCGGCCTCAGCGCGCAGTGCACGCAGTGTGTTGTCCCCCCTCCACCACCACCACCACCACCACCACCACCACCACCCACCACCGTACGCCTCCCCGGCTGTCCCTCTCGACGATCGAGCAACCCCCCGCCTCGCTCCCTCCTCTTGATCCTGGCTTGCTTTCACCGAGCCCATCATGAATCACAACAACTCCAATTCGAACAAGAAACCCTCCATGTCGTACGTCACCCACCCCCGGCCACCCAGACTCCTCGAAGCACTCCCTAGGCCACGCGCGCGCGTGCGCACACCACCCGACGTCGCTAACACCGTCCCTTCCTTTCCCCAACCCCCCTCCCTACCCTAACCAGCGAACTGAAACTACGCCGTCTGACCGAACACAACCAACGGTTACGAGAGGATCTGGAACGACAACGGGTTAGAGTTTCCGAGGCGAGCGCGAGGTAAGTTTTCGGTCTCGAACAACGGCGGACGCTTATGGAATTCCGATTGGGGCGCCCGTCGGCGCACTCGCTTCTTACGCGCGCCTCGACGCCGGGTACGGGCCGCTCAGCGCTCAGCCACCCTTTGTGTGCCCCGGTCGGCTCATAATGCGATTATATCCGACGCACGTGAGAGCGGCCCGCCCGACCTTTCACGACGACGATGCCTACCCCCACAACAACCAAGAGCTCGTGTATAAACCAAGGACTTACCCTTGCTCTCATAATCCAACTTACTAATCCGACCGCTTCGTGTCGTTCCACACACACACACACCCCCTGCCCAGCCTGATCCGGTATTGCAAGACGACGCGCGACTACCTCGTGCCTTCCGTCTGGGGGCCGGTCGAGAAGGGTTCGGATCCGTACGCCGCTGCGGCTTCGGGAGGCGGTGGGGGGTGTTGTATGATTCAATAAATGAGGAATGGGGGGACGATTGCGCGATGGTACCCGATAAAGATCGGGGGCATAATCAAAAGGTCGTCCGAGCGTACAGTACAGGAACGACCCCATCTACGCACGTCTCGCTCAACATTGAATCCCAACCCCCGACCGAACGACCCAACACGACACCTTCTCTGTCGCATGTCGACTCTATACACTCTAATACCCCGTCTACAGTTCACGGATTCATAACTCACCGTTCGCTCACCCACTCGCCCGACCACCATCCTTTCGACCTCCCCCACACCTTTCTTTCCCGGCATCAACACACAGCAACCCTACATCCCTCTATCCCTTCTCTTTCCTCGTTTGTAAACCGTACTTTTGTTTCCTTCCAATTACCCCGCCCTTCCGTTGTCGGCCTCCTCAACCTAGCATCTTCACTTTCGTTCTCCCCCAACACGGGGTTTTTACAGCTACCCTTTGTTTTTACGTCTGTGTATGCTGTTCTGTTCTCTTTGTTTTCTTTTTCTTTGTCTTTGCATTGATCTAATATACAAGACTCTTTTGGCGAAGGTTTTGGTTTACTCGGGAGATGACTCGTTTCGGAGTCGAGCCGATCAGGAGACGGGGAGCACGGCTGACGGCTCAGATGTTCATTTTTCTTACAACATTGGAAACCAACACAGTTTATGAGCAGCTTTTTCAGCCATAGAGTTTCACTTTTTACAACCTCAGCACACTCCCTGAACCCTCATCGGAACCTTACCCCTCAGCATGGCCAAAAAAAACGTAGTGCCGACTCTGAGCTCTTCTAAACCACTGGCGGAATTCGCACAGGATGATGGTGATGCATTTTCAGGCGCTCATCAGTCAGACTCATCATCAGAATATTCGGGAAGCGAGAGAGCGATTTTTTGATGTGGTAAGAGGAGATGGGAATTGGCGCCCGAAGTCAGTGTTTCACCAAAGCAGTGCCTGCATCAAATTGAAAAAACACCCCGTCCCAAGTTGTCCTCGTTTTCACCTGCTTCTTCAACGAGCGGAACTCCTGCTGCTGTTTCAAAGTCTGGTTCCGCTGGTACAGTTGAAAGGGCCTCGACGTGGTGTGGTGATTAAATCGCCAGGAAGATTTGCCACTTTGGATCGACGCGAGTCGAGGCTGCCGGCTTTCGGGTAGTCCTCAACGCTTCAGCGGCCCCACTTGGGCCCGTTCTCCGCATGCTCGCTCGTTCTCATCCCCCTCGATCCTTTCCCCCCTTCCTCCTTTACATCCAGACCTTGCAACCCCACCCATGGCCAGTTCATTCGTAGGTGAGTTTAACTCCCAAAACCCGACCCCCACCTTTCTCCTTTCCCAAAACCAACCCTTTTCGCACCTCAACTTCCCACTCACTTCCACCTTCTTCCCTCCTTCCCTTTTCCGCTCCGCTTCCGCTTCCGCTGCCTCTCTCTCATACTCTCATATATAACATCTACCCCAGGTCTTCCCGTACGTTGTAACCTACGTAACGGTAAAATCATTACCGGTCTCGTAGGAACGGTCGATGCGGTTAGAGGTACGATCACGATCGAGAGTAGTTCGGGAGCTCATTACGATTTACCGAGGGCCCAAGTCTTGAATTTGGAACTGTTGAGTTTGGCTAAAAGGGCGGCGGCGCAGGGTGAAGGTGTGGGGGCAGGGGCAGCGGTAGGGGTAGGTGGGGGGAGGAAGAGTCGAGGTGAGGGAGAGGGGTTGATGAGTTTGAAGGAGGGGGAGGAGGAGAGGCTTTCGTCTGGGGGAGGAGGAGTCAAAGACAAGGTGTCAAGGCGATCGGCCCAGAGTACGACTCACTCTGACGAAGGGGGAGAGTCGAAACGGAGTACATCCACCGCACAACACGTGACTAAACCACAGCCAGTCAGTCTCAAAGGTCGTGTTCGTTCAATCATGCGCGGCAATTCGTAAAGCTGATGTGGGCTTTTTCATTCTGGTTCGGATACGCCCCAGTCGAATAATATCTCGGAAGACTTTGATTTCGGAGCGGGGCTCAATCAATTCGACAAGCAGCGCGAGTTCGCCGCCATCAAAGTCGGTTACCATCACTTGGGAATGGGGACACCTTTCTATTCGAACTTTAGCTCCTGCAGAACTGATTGTGCGTACTTTTCGATGAAACTTTCAGTCCCAAGACCGCACCGACCCAGCTTTACGCCTCGTCTCGCACAATAAGCAAACCAAACTCCTACCCAACGAGAACGTACTCTCCGTCGCCGAACTCGAACAACAGACGCAGGAATTGGCGCAATCCTTGGCCCGGTTGGATCCGGCAAGGACTCGAGTCGACAAGACGAACATGATAAAGGAGGGGGGCGTCTTACGTACGAAGAGGGGAGTGATCGCGCCTTGTTTGACGAGGGGGCAGTACCGCGAAGTGGTTTCGATCGCGGAAGTGAGTATTTCTTCCAAAAATTCGACTCGTCCGAGCTATCCGCATTCACTTAAAACTCGCTTTGGTTCCATGTTCTGTTGATTCAGATTGAAACCGGCCCCACATCCCTCCAGCGAACCGAAGCCGGCTCTCGGGCCCTAGGTCAACTCATACTATCCTTCCAACCCGATTCACAAGGCCCTTCCCGCGCCCCACCATCCTTATGCATCCTCTGCGGTTCCAAAGCGATCAAAAAGTCGACCTTGGCTTTGAGGGCAGGGACAATGTTGGTCAATAGGGGTTATCGAGTCGTGGCGTATTTGGCGAGTATGGAAGGTGTTGCCGAGGCGGCTTTAAGAGGCTTTTCAGCGGCGGGCGGTAGACTGGGCAGGAATGTGGCCGGTCAGTTACGGAGAGATACGGTTCGGATGTGATGCCATCGTTTAGTCAAGCTGAATTTGGTTTTCGTTTTCAGATTTGCCGAATGACTTTGATCTCGTCCTTGACGCGATCGCGGATGAGCAAGATGAACTTACCGAGATCCCCGCACAGGATTTGACGATTCTTCGTTGGGCAACGACGAGGAACCAAGCTCCGATGATCGCCATCGATACTCCTTCTGGAGGAGAAGGTAGGCCGAGCGTCAGCTTTCGAAGCGTCCTTCCAAACGCTCGAGAACTGACGGCTGCTACCCACTCGCACCAAACCAAACTAGGCGCGCTTGTCCCAGCGTATACACTCCATCGAACGGCGTTAAGAACACCTATCTCTTCCAACACTCAGCATTTCATTCTGGATGAGGGGATTTCCCCCAAGCTACTGAGGCGTTTGGGCGGCCTGGTTAGTGATGACGTCGAAGGGCTCTTTGGGAAGAATTTGTTCGTTGAGGTCTCCTAGAACGAATGTGGACGGGCTCGAGAGGTAGAATTTCCCAACGGCGGGACTTTTTACAGTTGGGAATTTCAAACGTAATGTGTACAAAGGTAATATTTGTCCCCCTTTGAAAGCGACGAATCTCAATCGACCAGTGCCCATTCTTAGCCTCTTTGTCCAGCGAGCTTGGTATCGACCAACTCTCGGAAGCTCGACACGATCTGGCGCACAACACCAAACGTCAGCTCAGCCCATCATCGAAAACAAAAGGACCAACCTCCACCAGACTGACCTGATTCTCCCTTTTGGCCTTCTCCTGCGCCTGCAACTGCAAGATCCCTCTCTTCTCCTCGGCAGAAATAACCTGATTCTCCTTCCTGACCCTGACCGCATTCATCCTCCTATGTCGACTCCCACTCATCACATAACCCGCCTGTTCGAACTTTTCAATCTGTTCGGATTCCAACCCGATTTCTCCTCGACGAGGGATACGGGCACCGTCTTGAACGAATTGAGCCATAGCCGTTCCTTCACCTGGTCGAAGTGCACCACCATAACTGTTATGAAGGAGTGAAAACGAACGATGGGCGTCAAAAAAAAAAAACCCTTTCGAATGAAAAAAGTTGGGGGTCGATATCCCATCAACTCACGCGTTCCTCGCCCCCTTCTGCCCAGGCATCATCAAAGGCAAAGGTCCGACTTCCTCCGGATCATCGTCCAAATCCACCTCGGCAGGTTTTTCGACCCAAGCATCTTCGTCGTCGTCATCCTCCTCCTCCTTGGGGTGGTGTGAAACCTTTGTGACCGCTTCGGATCGACTTGTTGAAGGTCGAGCTCGGTCGTCGAGATGTTCGCGCCGTTCGTCGATTGCGGATAGGCGGGAGGAGTTTTCCCTTTTACTTCTCGACTGAGCATGGGAAGATCGATGGGAATGGCGATGAGTAGAAGAAGGATGATGTTTAGTTTTGGAAGAAGAGGATTTATGCTTTCTCGACGAGGAGGAACGTCGTCTTCGATGACGGTCATCGTCCGAGGAGTCGGAGGAGGACGTGGAGGAGGAGAAGGAAGGCGATCGATGTCGAGATGATTTGTGGCGCTTGGAGGAGGAAGAGTGTTTGTTGGATTTGCGGTTGCCGTTCGAAGGAGAGGGGGAACTGGGTGGAGCACAAGAGCGTGAGGATTTAGTAGAGAAGCAGGTTTGAGCTTGCCGTTGATTCCGTCGGGGGGACTTGCCGTTGTGGTGCCTTGGGTGATTCCGGCCAGATGGTCAGATCGGATTCATCCCGTTGGTGTCGACGACTTTTTTGGGGGGAGAGTCGCAGCACATTCAGTGATGCTGCACGGCCAGAAGGAGTGGCACAACAGGGAAACGTAAAGGGAACGTACGACTCGAACCAATCGCCACCGCCCTGTTGCGGTGCCCTCGTCGAACGTTGAGCACCATGGTGGGAGGTGTCCCATTGGGCATTGCTATTATTCCTACCGCCGTTGTTGTGGTAGCCATTACTGTGCGGCTGACCATAGCCCAGTTCTCGCTCGGGTGTGGCCCGTCGTTCGTCCGCTGTTCCTCTCTGTGCTTGATGAGGTGGCGCGTCGTAGCGCGGTCTGTCCTGTTGATACTGCTGCTGCTGCTTCTGCTGCTGCTGCTGCTGCTGCTGCTGCTGTCGTTGTTGATAGGCTTCGTATTGGGGGGACGCACGACGTTGTGGGGAGCGAGAGCACGATCGTCGGCGTTCTTGTGGTCGATGCGACGAGGAAGAGTCGGGACCGCGTTCGGGATCCCTGTGGGAGGGGTAATCACCACCTTGCTGCATGTTGAGGAGCGGAGGAGGGGTGAGTTGTAGCTGAGGGTGAGCCTGGGACGGGCAGCCGAGATGAAGGCCGAAGCACAAGCCCGCGCGTGACCCCCAATTGGTGCTTTGTACCAGCTCTCACCTGCGATTAGCTGCGATTAGCTGCGATTAGCTGCGATTAGCTGCGATTAGCTGCTCTTACTAGCCACAATTACCATTACCACCTGCGCTCTTCTTGTTCTGGCTTGCATTTCCTGCGCTCCACTCGAATGTAAGCACCCACCCTCGCCCCCTGTTCTCTTTCTCACCCCGCTTCGACCGCTTCGACACTCGCACTCACCCGCCGCCTGCCTCTCTCACCTCCTGACCCTTTTCTGCTCCCACCCCGCCGATCACCCGATCACCCGATCACCAGATCACCCGATCACCCGATCACCAGATCCCATCCTCCTCCCATCATGTCGGCTGCCCTGATCAACTCGCTTAGCA
This sequence comes from Microbotryum lychnidis-dioicae p1A1 Lamole, assembly GCA_001244265.2. Classification (NCBI taxonomy): domain Eukaryota; kingdom Fungi; phylum Basidiomycota; class Microbotryomycetes; order Microbotryales; family Microbotryaceae; genus Microbotryum; species Microbotryum lychnidis-dioicae. Next base: position 1,916,257 of record CDLV01000005.1, read on the forward strand.
AGCTGCTCGTACCCGGCATCGTCGGATTGGGCATCGTGCAGAGCAGTATCTACGATGGTCCGTCACTGTTTGCTATAGCTTCCCTCTTGCCTGGACGGTGACGGTCGCTCACTTGCTCGCTCGTCGGCTGCGACCCCGAACAGTGCCCGGCGGTCATCGCGCCATCATCTTTGATCGCTTCTCCGGTGTCCGGGACAAGGTATGTTCTCGCCGTACCGGGTATTTGTATTTGCGTAGGTGCTCAGACCATCATCGTGCTCTTGTACAGCCCTCGGATGAAGGCACCCACTTGCTCGTGCCTTGGTTGCAGGTCAGTCCCACCTCACCTCACCTCACCTCACCTCACCTCACCTCACCTCACCTCACTGCCCAGAGTGTCCATCTCTAACCCTCACTCTTCTTCCCCACTCAGAAACCCATCCTGTACGATGTCCGAATCAAGCCTAGAGTAAGCCTTCTCAAAACTAAAAGCCTCGTCACCTCCCTCCGCCTCCGCTCAACTTGACCCACCCACGGCCCTCCCCATCATCCACGCCCCCGCCCCTTCAGAACATCTCCACCACGACCGGCTCCAAGGATATGCAAATGGTATCCCTCACCTTACGCGTCATGTCCCGCCCCGACACCCGACACCTCGCGACCATCTACCGTTCGCTCGGTCTCGACTATGACGAACGAGTCCTCCCCTCGATCGGGAACGAGGTGCTCAAAGCTACCGTCGCCCAATTCGACGCGGCCGAATTGATCACCCAGCGTGAGGTCGTTAGTTCGAGGATCAGGGAGGACCTTCTCAAGAGGGCCGGAGAGTTCAACATCGTGCTCGAGGATGTCTCCATCGTTAGTTCTCCCCCATCTCGTGCAAAGGTTTGGTCAGCGGTTGGTGGGGTCAAGAACCTGATTCGCTTTTTCCTTCCTTTGTTCCCATCCGAACAGACCCACATGACGTTCGGTAAAGAGTTCACTCAGGCCGTCGAGCAGAAGCAGGTCGCACAACAGGGTAAGAAAAGCATCCTTCACTTTATCATTTCAGCAAAGAATTATCCTCATCAGTCTGCGCCCATCCTTACAACCACAGAGGCCGAAAGGGCAAAGTTCATCGTTGAGCGCGTAAGCTTACCCCCCCCCCCCCCCCCCCAACCATTTCCGAAAGAAGAATCCCCTCTCCAAGCCCACCTAACACCCTTTATCTCCCCTTTCTCTCTCTCTCTCTCTCTAGTCCGAACAAGAACGTCAAGCCGCCGTCGTCCGTGCCGAAGGCGAAGCCGAAGCCGCGACCATCATCTCCAAAGCCTTGTCCAAAGCCGGAGAAGGGTTGGTCCAATTCCGTCGTATCGAAGCGAGCAAGGATATTGCCCACACCTTGGCGAATGTAGGTCGAATATTGTTTGGGGTTTAAAGTTGTTGGTGGAGTGTTTGAGAGCTGACTTTGGTTCGTTGGGCGCGTGGGATATAGGGTCGAAACGTTACGTACCTTCCCGGTGGTGGCAACGTGCTATTGCAAGTTCCTTCGCAGTAAGAACGAACGAACGAACGAACGAACGAAGCTTCAAGCCGATTTGCACGAAGGAGTGCAACAAAATAAAAACATTCAACTTCTTTTCTCATCTCTGTGCTCTCATCTTTTGTACCAGTATTTTTTTCTCCCCGACCCTTAGCGGACGAAACAACCCAAAAAAGCAATATCAAAAAAACACCCCTCCCTTTCTCACATTCTTCTGATTCTATTGTGTTCGTTCCTAACCCCGATCAACGGGATAAGGTGGGGTAATGCATTATACAACAACAACAACACCAGCGAAACTCTCAATCATCGTATATATGAATATTCATTTCGTCTTCACCCCTCCAGAGCAACCAACAACTCGCTAAACCTTTTACGGTCGCCTTCCAAATTAGTGAACTCTTCTGGGGACGAAATTTCTCCCTCCTGGACCGAAGATGACCAACGTCCTTGACCATGATCGATTTTACGCAGTTTGGTTCGACCGTGCATAGATCGATCCTCCTCCTCCTCCGAAGAGTCGGAAGTTAGTCGAGGAAGGATCTCGACGATTCGTATCTTCGTTCTTGGTCGGGTTGGTGAAGTTGGTGGTGTAAGAGGGTGCCATTCCTTTTTAATATCCTGCATAACTTCGAATAAGGTAGGTGTCAATTCCCTCTTTGGAGGGAAAGGGAACGATAATAACCATCCTTCTTCCCCTAAACCCCAGGCGTGATCCCCTCTTCTAAATCCACAACCCCTTCCTTCAATTCAGAAACCCCTTCAACCATCCTCAACTCCTCCTCCTCCTCCTCCTCCTTCACTACTCTCTCTCTCTCCTCGAAGCTAAACTATCGATCCTTTCGAACTGCGACGAAAGTTGAGCCCATTGTGAAGAAACTTAGTCGTCGCGTGGTAGTGAGGTTGAGAGGAGGCTCTCGAGGAGGGTTGAAGGGGGTGGTCGTGAAGGAATTGAAGGAGAGATGACGGTGGGTCTTTAAAGGGGTGGAAGGGAATGGGGGGGTCAGAGGGAATGGGAGAGTGGTTGTGGTTGTGGTTGTTAAGGGGTCGCGGTGGAGGAATGGGGTGGGTGTGTAGGTCGTCCGGGAGGGGTAGCTGTGGGGGTGGGTGATGGGGGTCGTGAGCGGGAGTGTGGACGGGGAAAAAGGAATCGAAGACGAGGGGTTCGGAGTGGTGGAAATCATCGTTCGAGAAACGGAGCGGAGTTGCTAACTGCCGGACCGATCAAGTTCCAGGGGTCCACGCTTCACACGGACGATGTGACAATGTCGCACCTCTTTCGAATCGATGGAGTCGGTATTTTAGGCGTGTCAGTCTTTGTGCAGTCTATAAAGCCAACAGTTGATCAACAGAGAGGAAAAGTCAGCGTGCAAAATTCGAATCCGGGCGAGCCTCGGTGCCAGGTGGTCTGAGCGCCCTGCGGGGGGTGGCGCCGGTCGGGCGTCACGTGCCACGCAAGCATTTCAGATTGTCGAGAGTGTGCGATCTTCCGTGTCGTTCGAGCACATGCGAGACTGCTGCGCCATGCTCGTAAGCACGGGTCGGCGAGCGTTATACCTCGGGAATGACATGTTGGCCTATTTCCACATAACTCGGCCTTTCTGATCGGGAGTTGGAAGCAGCACAGATGCAAGGTGGCGAGAGGGGTGCCCTGCGCACGATCCCTGTGAGGCCCGAGTGGCCTCGCACGCGCATGACCAACGACTGAATCTGGCCGAAACCCGGCTAACCGAATATTGGACCATTATGAGCCGGTTTCCCCCTTTTGCGTAGTTCAGTCTCGGTCCCCTCTCTCTCTCTCTTAGAGGAACACATTCATTCGGAACCGATCTAATACAACGAACACAGTCAACAATACCATTTCGAATACGACGAATCGATCGGCCCAGTACTCGCGATCCTTCTGTAAGGCCACCGGCCTTACAATCCCCACCAATCTCATGGCGCCTTTGTCTCAGATTCGACCCCTGTCGCCTAGCGCGCGTTCCCCTTCGAAACTGCCAGACAGCCGCAGGCGGGCAATTCGTCGGGTGATCATTTCCTTTTACGCTCTCCTCATCCTTCTTCACTAGAGATTCACTGTCTCACAGGTCAGGACATGGTTTTGGATTGGCAATGTCACGTTCAGGCCCCCACCTGCCTCGCAACGATCTTTTCCGCCAACGTTGTTGAACAAAAGCAGACGCCTTTGGATTTCTTTGCTGTCTGACTCTCTCTACCATCTCTTTCCCGTCCGTGTGCTGAGACTGCTGCTTCGTCCACCTCCCATCCTTTCAACCCGACACCATTCTCACCAACTCGCATCCGTCAGGTTTCACGCGATGCGTTCTCTCACCTTTTATCTCTCGGCGTCGACCGCCTTAAGTCTCCTATCCGCGCCTCTCATCTTCGCGCGTCATCCTATCTCACAACTTGATTCGCACGCGACTCAACCGACTCTGGTCAAACATGTGATGAACGAGGGGATGCTGCTTCGTCGTGCTCCGGTGCGTTCGCATTCGTGTCGGGGGAGGAAAAGACATGATAGGCGGGTTAGCCCTGGGCATGACGATAAGCATGAGCATAGATGTGATCCGCATCCTAAGCGTAAGCACAAGGAGACTGATGACAAACATCGTCATAATGGAGACAAGGCCAAGCACAGGAATGATCATCGTCATCGCCACCACGTCAGCCAGAACCGTGGTCCCTACGCGAGCTCCACCTTGTCATCGCAACATTCCGATACTCACACACACAAGAAGCACGATCAGAAGCACGGTAAAGTGCACGCTTCCGTTCCCGACCCTACGACCGGCTCCGGTGATAAAGGGAAGTCCGGTACCCAAGGTCCTCAAAGTAAACAACCGCAGCAACCTGTTGGATCGACGCAGAAGGACAGCCCTCCTGCGACGCGTCAACCGACGCCGGCTCTTCTGAAGGCCGGGAAGGCTGGGGTAATTACGACTTTTCAGGGAACGATGGTGAGTTCTTGAACAATCCCGTTGGTCGAGATGCATGGATGGCTCGAGAGAAACAGTTGCTGATCAGTTGTTTGGAATGTTGGCGGGCAATAGCAAGGACCTGCTACGTTCTATGCAACGGCTGACGACGGAAGGGGCAACTGCTTGCTGCCTGTTCGCGAGGATAACGTACCTTCGACCCCGACCTCCTATCAGATAGGCACAATGACATGCTCAAGCTAACTCAACTTTTCTTGTGCATTACAATCCTCAGATGTTTGCGGCGATCAACGATCTTGCATGGGCCGGATCTGCGCAATGCGGGATGTGCGTTCGTGTCGAGACTTTGGACGGAAGCAAGAGTACGACGGTGATGATCACGAACCGAGTAAGATCTCGACCCCGACTCCAATCCCCACTTTTCCGCGTTCTCACACTGATCCTCAAGCTCATCTCGTTACCAGGAACCGGAGCCCGTGGAGGGCGCCATCGATCTCTCCTTAGAAGCCTTCACAGCTTTGGCCCGTGAGGAAGTCGGGAGGTTGGCTGTCAATTGGACCCCTGTTGATTGCGTTAAAGCGGGCTTGGTGACGTCTCAGTCCCCTTCGGTCGTTTGGTGAGTTGGTAATCTGACTCGTTAATGGAGGGTTGAGAGATCTGAAAGTGGTGGCTCATTATTTTGTGGTGATACGGGTGCATAGGAAAAACGGTTCCACTGAATATTGGTTCGGGCTCCAAGTTCGCGAATCTGCCCTCCCTCTAGCCCAAGTCTCCATACGCATCACCTCGCCCGGCAACACCACGTCCACCCCATTGGACCCGGGCTTTTCCCCCTGGAGTTTACTCAATCGAACGGACTACAACTTCTGGCTCGCCTCAAGTGGTATCGAGGATGGTAAAGGAGGGAAAAGTGTAGGACCTTTTGATATCAAGGTCCAGTATCAGGATGAATCGGAGATCCTTTTTCCTGCGATCAAGTTGAACAGTGAGGTGTTGAAGCAGGTTTGATGAGTCAGGTCCTTGCTGGTCTTTGTCTTGTTCTGTGGTTTGTGTTGCGACTTGATGTTGCCGGATCCCTTCGCGTTCATATGTATCTACGCCCCGTATCGACGTCGTTTTCGAGTAGATCCAGTCCCACATTTTACGCATCCAGACGTTACATGATTTTCTGCAATCCAGCCCGACACGAGCGCGCCCGGAGCGTGACTCCGTACCAGTCGTTCTTTACATTTTCAATTGCAGCACTGAGCCTACAAGCCCAAACTTGTTCCCATCCCCGTCCAACTCCTGCGCACCCACGTGGTGAAAAGCACCTAGGCCTGCCAAGCCATCGGACTTGTCCCATATCCGATCTAGAAATTCGTAGGTTTCTAGTCTACGTTGTGAGGGTTCAAGGCCTTGTAGTTGGGGGGAAAGTCGATGGAGTTCCGAAAGGCCGTAGAGGGTTCCGAGGGAGGCTCGGACCGAGTACCATTCGAGCTGCGGGACGAAAAGTGAAAAGTTGGATCAGGATGTGGGGGGTTTCGTTGATATACGTGAGCTGGATAGTATTCACTCCTTGTGATTCATCGCCGGAGGCTGCGGCCAAGTCGTGGGCTATGCGTGCGACGTGTTCAAAGTGGGGCAAGGGGGAAGGGAAGCGGAGGAGAGCGGAGGGGGAGGAAAGTGGGGGCGGGTCCGAGTTTGGGTGAGAGAGACGGGCGTGGCGGGTTAGGGGTAGTTTTTGCGACCTATTGGGCCATTACAAATTCCTTGGACCTTTTAGCGATTGGAAATGATTGAACGACTTGTACGACACTCGGATACCGTCGGCATCGGCTCAGCTCGGCTTGTATGGAATCACTTACGAGATCACTAGACCTTGACGGTTCGGATGGTTATCGCTGTTATGGATATGATGGCTGGGTGCGGATGGAAGGGAAGTGAATCCGATAACTTCAGTAGGTCGAACGACGGCCGACTTGACTTGCAAGCAACCGTGGTCCAAAGCTTAACCCCCGAGGGTCAAAACGGAACAAAATCCCCCGTAGTAAACACACGTTTGGTGGGTCCGGCGGTGTAAAAAAAAAAGGTGTAACCGGTGCGCGCTGCGCAATTCCTCACCCCGACCCCCCAGGCACATCCAACTGGCGCGCCGAGTGCGGCTCATGCATGCTCATGGGCCATCGCCTGCGCAGGCCAGACAAGCAGGCCCCCTGATGCGCCAATCGTCATCCATTTGGAACTCCCCCAATCTCTCGTTTGCAATATCTTCCCGAATCGGTGGAATTGGTTTGATCCTTGCCTTTTGTGGTCGCCCTCGTCCGATCCTTTTCGTTTGATGGCAAGGTTGTCACGTCGCATCCCCGATCGTACCCCATTACGTATACGTATACATCCCTTGATGAAATATGAGATGATTTACCGGGTCCCGGAACTTTCAGGTCATCCCGCTAGTGTAGAAGTGGGATCGATTCAATTAAAACGATGGGTCTCGACTCTCGAGCTCGAACTCGAGTCTTAGCTTGGCGAGCGACTCCGCGCGCTCGCAGCCACGACGAACTCTGTCGGGCGCCGGACGCGGGCGGAAGCACCGCAGGGTCCGGTCGTCGGGGAAAGTCTCTCGAGAGGGAACATCGGCCTACCTTGCCGCCGCTTCCGGTCCTCGTCGGTCACTTGTCCGCTTGTATTAGCTTCCAATTTTTAAAAATCTTTCACCTCCGTATTCGAACAATTCGTCCAGCATCACCACAAACAACCACGAAAACCCCACGACAGCGTCAGCGTTCCTTGGGAACCGAACTAGTTTGTGCTCGCCGCCTTGTCTCACCTTTTCCCTGCGCGAAAGCGAGGCTCCTTCGGAGCCGCTCAAAGTGGTTTCTTTGTCTCACCTTTAATAAACACTTCGTCAAGTCTCACCACTCCTTCCTTACTTTAACAAAATGGGGCTGTTCATGTCAAAGCTCTACGTAGAAGGCTCCTTCTTCCCGTGCACCGATTATTTGAATCTTTCGTGAAGCTCATTCTTCGTGTGGTACGTTGCGGTTATTTGACTTCGCGCAACATTCGGTCCCCGAGATGATGTAAAGAGTCCTTTCTCTACCCGGTCCCCTGGGATCCGTCACCAAGATTTCGAACTCCACCCAAGCTCGTCCCGAGTACCTCAAAGGGTGAGTAACATATGCCAATGTAACCCTTCCCCCGTATCTTCAGGTCCGGCCGGGGTACGAAAAGAAGGAAGTTTGCAGTTGCTCAAGTTCTCCTCAGTGCCGCCTTGCCAGTAGCGGAAGTGGGGGTTCCAAAGGGATTGTTTTTAAGTGTATATGATTGACAGTATGACCACGGAGGCAAGCTTTACATTTCGCCGATATCCTGCGAAGAACGTCCTCAAACCGTGTCAGCTCCATCCCTCACCAACGTAGAAGACGACCCCCCACATTCGAGCGACTGCCCGTCTCCTCTTTCCCGCCGTCCACAAGTGCCCAGCTGCATCACTCACCTCATTCCAAACCTCAGGCTTCTGCCTGATGAATTCCCTCATCAACCCCTTACACTTCTCCGAATCCAAATTGACGACTTCGACCCCATGATCCCTAAGGATCGATTCCCCACCGAGGAAGGACTCGTTCTCGCCCAAAACGACCTTTTTGATCCCGTAAAGGATGATGGCACCACTGCACATGGGACAGGGGGAAAGGGTGGAGTATATGGTCGCATCTCGGTAGGCTTGGGCACTTAGTCGACCGATGTTCTCGAGGCAGTCCGTCTGTTGGTTTCGAGATGGACCAAAGTGGAAAAAGCGATGATGTCAGGGGTGGGGGAAAGATCGAACGTCGAGGAGGTTGAGAGATTCGACGAAGCTGGAGATGGGATATGAGAAGCGACGCACCTCTCCATGCCTGATCGCACTCCCTTGTTGCACACGTCGGTTTCGACCGACACCGATGACCACTCCATCCGATTCACGAACGAGTGCAGCTCCGATCGGCACCCCTCCTTCCTGAAGTCCGAGCTCGGCCTTTGCGCGGGTCGGAGCGAACGTGGGACCGGGCGTCAAGGTGGATTCGAGGCCAGAGCGAAGAACCGCATTTAGGTTGTAGATATGGTTGTCAAGTCAGTACATTAGGAGCGAACCACTTCCGGATCCGATAAGATTGATCAACGCGGACCAAAACGGTCTTGGACGACGGCACTGACTTGGTAGATCGCATGAAGCATGTTGCGCACATCCGACTCTTTCGGATTCCGAGTCGGAGCCGTCTTGATAGGGTTAGAAGGAACAAGCATTGTTTTGAGCTGAAGAGGTTGATGTGGCGCGGTGAGTCGGAGAGGAGGGGAAGGGGGAGTTTCGCAGCTTGACATTCGAGGCGCTTCGGCCGTCTAGAAAGCTGCAACAGCGCTCACCGTCGGGAATCTGATATCTGAGGCTTGGCGCCGCAAGGTCGAGCACGCACTATCGCACCCCGCCCTGTATGAAAGGGGGGGGGCGGGCAAGGGGTAGGCGCCCCCCGGGGGGCCAATCCGAGACCCCCCGGGGGGACGCTTCGAGACACCCCTCGGAGTGTCGTTGATGAGATTCCCCCCGGGGGGGATCCTCAGCGTACGCGCGGAGTTGTACAATGTCTTATCCAATTACAGCACGCTGGTGCATCAGGTGCATGAGTGGTGAGGATGATGGTGGCGACGCCTTGGTGTAGTGGTGATTCGTTTGGTCGATCGTTCGGTCGATTGTTCGGTCAGAGGCTCGACGCATAATTTTCGTCTCGGGAGTAGCTCGGCACCCGCACGGTTCCGATGTAGTACAGGAGGTTTTCGCTGTTGCCCCCGCAGGACGCTGGTGCATAGAGTGCGAGGAACGGCTGCATGAGTTGTGGGGATGTTGGCGACGCCTTGGTATAGTCGTGATTCGTTCGATCAGAGGTTCAATCACAGGCTCGACGCATGATTTTCGTCTCGGGAGTAGCTCGGCACCCGCACGGTTCCGATGTAGTACAGGAGGTTTTCGCTGTTGCCCCCGCAGGACGCTGGTGCATAGAGTGCGAGGAACGGCTGCATGAGTTGTGGGGATGTTGGCGACGCCTTGGTATAGTCGTGATTCGTTCGATCAGAGGTTCAATCACAGGCTCGACGCATGATTTTCGTCTCGGGAGTAGCTCGGCACCCGCACGGTTTCGATGTAGTACAGGAGGTTTTCGCTGTTGCCCTCGAAGGACGCTGGTGTATCGAGTGGTGGAGGAGGGGGCTGAAGGCGGTACATTACAACAGTACCCCAGGAGGATGTGCGGTAGGTGGTTTCCCCCCGGGGGGAATCTCATGAACGACACTCCGAGGGGTGTCTTGAAGCGTCCCCCCGGGGGGAGACTTGTGAGCTTCCCCCCGGGGGGGATGCTCAGGGTACGCGCGGAGTTGTACAATGTCTTATCCCATTACAGCACGCTGGTGCATCAGGTGCATGAGTGGTGAGGATGATGGTGGCGACGCCTTGGTGTAGTGGTGATTCGTTTGGTCGATCGTTCGGTCGATTGTTCGGTCAGAGGCTCGACGCATAATTTTCGTCTCGCAAGCGAAAAAGGTGATTTGAAATCGAGTGAGAAGCGGGATCAAGCCTTGTGAGACGCGGTCTGTGTACCAATCAACGGGGTGTGTTTTTGGGAGTTGGGAACTGCATGTGCACGAAGTCTTGAGAGGGGGATCGATGATCACGTGAAGAAGAGCGCGTCTTTGTGGTTGACGTGGACTTTGCCCAGACGACTACGATAATCGGCGAGGAGTCGTTCGCGCTGCTGCTGTTCCGCTGAAGCACCGGAGAGCGACGACATCTGCGACATGGCATCAGCACTCTCAGCCGCAAGATAGAACGCCGCGCGAGTGCACAGACGATCGGCATAGTAGGCCGGCGTCGTCACCGAAACCGATCTCGACGCGCGAGCGTAGGTGAACGTCAGGTTGAAGGTGAGCTGTTGCCAAGCGTCGGCCGAGATCTTGGCCTCATCGAGGAGCACATTGTAGTGCGCGGAGCGACTCGTACCTCGAAGACTGGCATGCGACTGAATGTAGAAATCGTGCTCGAATGGGGAGGTGACATCTGTTGTGGCGAGCGATCGCAGCCCACAATTGGATTAGCTGAGTTGCATGCAACCGTTGCCAAGAGCGTCGAAGAAATGACACCTACCGGTGTCAACACAAGTACCGGCCTTGACGTTGCCCGTCTTGTCGCCATCCATGCCGCTTACAGGGAAGATGCTGAGGTGGTGCCTCTTGCCGCACACAACGAACGAGATGGTTGGATTGTAGTTCGGATCATGACGCCTTGGTGTAGTGGTGATTCGTTCGGTCAGAAGCTCAATCACAGGGTCGACGCATAATTTTCGTCTCGGGAGTGGCTCGGCACCCGCACGGTTTCGATGTAGTAGAGGAAGTTTTCGCTGTTGCCCCCGCAGGAGGCTGGCGTATGGGGTGCAGCGACACACAAGAGAAGGTTGCGGTGCAGAAGCTCAATTGGCACAACATGGCACAACATACAAACTCGACAACTACGCTACGCAAGCTCAAACTGGACGCAAGACTGCAAATGATTAACCGGAGAATTTACGCTCACGATTCGCAATTACGTTGTAGTTGGCGTCGCTCTCCGAACCTAGTTCGGTCAGCTCGGATAGGTCGAATTCAACCTCGGAAACGTGGTCGGATCCCTCCTCTGCTCCCGCCGCCAACATCGGAGCTGGACCCTTTCCCTTGGCATCCGTTTTCCTCCGCTTCCCACGGTATCTATCCTTTTCCTCCGCGGACAGTGTCAACCACTTGTTGGCACACTCGACAATCCACGCGTCCAAGACATTCTTCCTTTCGGCCTTGACGTCCGCATCGCTGAGTGGCTTGGGGGGTTCGCGACTGTGGACAAAGTTCTTCAACCCAATCGCTGGGAACCATCGTCGGAACGTGCTGTGGTCGGAGGCGAGCATATCCCAGTACTGATCGTAGGCTCGCCGCTTCGCACCGTCTAAGGGCTTGTAGGCCTTCTCGACGCGAGCAAGGCTGCGCTCCATGTCGTTTCGGCACGTCTCGGGCAACATGTCGACGGAAGGGAGGGGGCGTCGCCGTTGTTCATAGAGCGGTCGAACGACTTCGCTGATCAGTTCCGACTGCTCACGCTTCAGGTCGACGTTGACGGGGATGGGTACTAGTCCGGCGATGGTGTCGTCATAGTCCTGGAGGCGGACCCTCCACTCCCTCAACAGTGTGGCGTCCGCCCCACCTTCCCGTGCCTTCTCCCGTAGGTATCCTTCCATTAGAACGTCCCTCCAACTGATGAGAAGGGTCAAAAGGCTCTGAGGCAGCCGTTGATATCCCTTGTGGGCGTCCCAAAGCTCATGGCGGTTCGGAGGCATGAGGTTCCGGAGGCCACCCTGGGTCGCATAGTCCCAGTCCTCGTCCTCCTGAGGGGGATCTTCCTCACCCCACGCCCGTAGGATTTCTTCGGGCTCGCACGCCAGTCGATCCGCCTTTCGTGCCTCCCACTCGTCGTGGGTCGCACGGTTCGCCTTCACCTGCGCCTCCAATGCGTCGAGTCTGGCCTTGACAGTCTTGCGGTATCTCCTCTTCAGGTTGCCAAAACCCTAATCAGATAATGAATATTGAGACAACGTGAGCCAAAGTCCACAAATGACGTAAATCATATTGATAGAAGTATTTTACCACTTACCGCTTGGACTTCAGGGTCGGTACCGATTAAGGGAAACGCCACCTCGTTGCCCCTGTACCGAGTGTCCGACGCCTTGAAGGTACAGTTGTGCTTGTCCCGGTAATGTTTCTTGATGTTTCGGACCATTTCCAGGGCGTGAACCTTCGCTACAGTGGGGGCGTTGGGGGACGTGTACCCCCCAGGCAGCTTGTAATCACCGATGCACAATCGACACCGCATGCGCCACTCGCCGGAGGGGGCGCGGACCAGGTGCGAGTCGACATCCAGCCATGCGAGATCGCCTTCCAGGGGCAGCTCCTGGGCGCGAGGAGCCATTGTGCGGCGAGAGTTGCGGGAGGGCCGACTCGGATCGACCAGACCAGACGCAACGGTAGAGATGCACGACGTCTGAAAGAAGGCCGTCGTAAGGCGTTTGTGGGTGATGCCCAGAGCAGTGAGGGGTAAGAGGGAAAGAGGGGACGAGAGGGATCACCCCGGGGGTGCGCTGTTTCGGCTCAGCCGAAGCGAAAACATAAAATACCCTGCGAAATCCCCCCGATCCGCTCCGCGTCACCCACGCCATCACCCAATCACCCAATGCCTTTAGCCATTCATGCCAAGTTACAACCAGCATTGGCGTCTGCGAAAGACAAAGGACATCGAGTGTTTGCACGCGACAAATTGTACTGGCCACCAGGCACAGTGCCTGTTCCGGGCGTGAAGCAATACGTGGTCGGCACTCCACGCGAACTATATCAACGCTTGTGGGCAAGCGACTCAGCCCAAAACGAGAATTGCTACTATGAAATCATCGACGCTTCGCTGCCAAGCTGCTACTATATCGATGTCGAATTTAAGCGTCCTTCAATTGACAATCCAGCCGAAATGGCGTTGTTGACGCGTAACGCAGCGTCGTATTTCCCTGGCGCTGAGCTTGAAGATGTGGTCAGCTCGGACCTTGCGGTTTTGCGTTGGCAGGTCAGGAGTGCTGAGTTATCTCATTCATTGCTTTTCGTTTTCGTTGTTTTTCCACTTCAGCGCCAGCGAATAATCGCAGTTCTACTCTCCACCGCGGGCACGCCGTTCGAAGAACTTTACGCGGAACGAGTTCTTACCGACCTGCTGAACAAGATTCGTGTCTCACTTCGCCGGCGTCTCGGCGTCGACCTCGCGGGACGGCCAATCACCGTCCTTAGTGCTTCCACATCCTCGAAATTGTCGTTTCACATTGTCTTCCCAATCGGGATGGACTCACATCTTACATCGTCCGCGGCACTCTCGTTCGAGCTCGCTTCAGCAATTCGCGGATTTTGCATTCAATCCTTGTCCGATATGATCAAAGACAACATACCGGATCGGATGATCGCCATTTCGCCATCGCTCCTATTTCTGCAGCTGACAGGGCAAGGAAAGGGATCGTACGTGTTTGATCTTGTTCCTTACGGCCAACATCAGCTCTATCGACTCGGTGGCAACTCCAAAGCGCGGCAAGGAAGACCACTCCGGCCTGTACTAATGCCAGATCAGGCGACTCGAATCATCGGTGACAACGATATGCGGTTTCGATTTAAGGACGTCTTCCCTACGTACACCACATGGTATCGAACATTTGTCCAGTCGGAGGGGATGGATATCATCTTGAACGAGACCCACCAGCCATTCACCATCAGCTTCCACCCGGCACACCCTTGGTCAACTCACGTCGCCAATGCCGGCTGCAATATCCTGGTGCGGGCTGATGTCGGCGCAATGGATTCCGCAACTGCGGAACGGCTTGCTGAACGTGCAAGACGTCGCAGGGACACGGACCGAGGCAACCAGGTACAGGCTCGCAGCGCTCGCAGAAGGGAAGTTGATGCAGAGGTGAATTCGCATATTCTCGAGGACACAGCGGCGATCGTACTTGATGACGGTACCACCACCAAACAATTCAATCTGATCACGTTTGGGTTGTTGTGGGAAATTAGTGGGGTCTGCGGTCCAGAGGGACTTATGGTCTTAGCAGTGGCGCGGGCGCGCGGGTGTTGTGCGGGGGACCGGCAGAGGCGGCTGGTTGTTTACATGAGATTGCGTCTTTTTGGCCTAGCTGTTTTTCTCTCTTCTCCACCACGCACTCGATATCACATCTCGCCTAGTCGCTCTGTTACAGTCGATTGACCTTTAGCGACCCATTATCTCACAATAGGTCATCTATCGACGTCACGTAACTAGAGACGCTCCTACAATAACAGGTTATGAGTCCATCAGAGACCATTGCTCAGGAGTCTGGGGAGATCAAGATAGCCAAGCTCGGCAAGGATAATTACGAGCTGTGGTCGATTCGAGTCGAGGCGTACCTCGAGAGCAAGGGCTATGCGAGCGTCCTCGAGCATGGGCATGTGCGGCCCTCCGACGTCAGCCTGGCTGAGTGGAGGACCATGCACGGTCTGGATGCCTCGGTCACCGACACCCAAGTGGTCGTGAACTTGCAGAAGAAGGACAGAAGCGCCCGTGCCCTGATCATTCAATGTATCGACGATGCGAATCTCAAGATGGTCAAGAGCAAGACGCTCTCCGCCAAGGATATCTGGGATAAGCTTCGCCAGCATCATGAAGGGAATGCCAAGCCTTTCAAGATTCGAACGTTGTTGATGGAACTCTCGAATGCGAAGTACGACGAAGACGAGAATATGGGCGAGTTCTTGAAGAGCATGATCGACAAGGCGGATCAACTCGACGATCTCGGTCAGAAGTTTGGGGACGAGGCGATGATCGCGTACATCCTCCAAGCATTACCCCCGTCGTACGAGATGCTGAAGCAAGCAATTCGCCTCGGTGAAAACCGATCGGTCGACCATGTCATCAATCGCCTTACAGACGAGTACACGGAACGGAAGTTGTCGGGCAAGTTCGACAAACTCTTGAAGAACGCGGGAGCGTTAGCCGTTCAAAGCACGCAAGCAAGTCGTGACCCGAACTGTGTCTGTAGGGGATGCAAGGGGAAGGGTCATTTCGCGATGGACCCTGAATGTCCCAAGTACGACGCCAAGAAGAACCACGGTCGTGCGCGCAACCGCAACAAAAAAAAGAAGCAGGACTCGAAGGAATCTGCGGATTCGAACGAGTTGGCTAAATTTGCGTTGACGGTCAAGTCTCTCGATGAGAGCCATTCGCTTCAAGATAATGTCGCGAATAGGGTGTCGCAGATTGACCAGGGTGAGATCTGGATACTGGACACAGGTGCTAACTTGCACTATGTTGAAGGCGTCAGTTTGCTCTCCAATCGTCAAAGTGGAAACCTGAAGGTTCAGACAGCGAGCGGACAGGTAGTACACTGCGACACGTATGGGATGGTACGTTTCAAGTTGAAGAGTGGGGCATCGCTCTCACTTGCGAACGTGTATCATCTCCCGGGTGCGCCCGTGAACCTCATCTCGACTCGAGCTCTATTCAAATCGGGAGCCAAGTGCGGATGGGAAGATGGCAAGGATGTCATGACGATCACCTATCAAGGAGTCATCTTGGCGAAGACGCTCAGTGGTACCGGTTATGCGCTCGACTTTACGCGCATTGTCGAGGATCAAGCTCATGTCGCAACCCGTGCGACAGTGGGAGCGCCTTTGATGGAGTGGCATCGTCGCTACGGGCATGTGCCCGTGAGCTCAATCATGGAGCTCGTCAAGTCAGGCGCTGTCGAGGGATTAGTTCTCACCGATGAGAAGGTCCACGACTGCGAGCCCTGCATCAGTTCCAAGTCTCGCGCATCGAAGTTCTCAGAGTTGGCTACTCAGGTCACCGACGTTCTTCAACGCGTATTCATGGACATCGGATTCGTCGCAGAAGATCAAGTTGATTTCCAAGGTCGAAAGGCATATCTGGCTATTGTAGACCAGTACTCGACTGCGAAGTGGACGTTCCCGTTGAAGACGAAGTCGGCTGAAGAAGTCACTCAAGTATGGATCGCATTTTGACAAGGAGTTGAAAAAATGACTGGTCGGAAAATCAAGCGCGTGCGTACGGACAATGGTACCGAATTCACAAACAAGCTCATTGGCGCGGATTTCCAAAGTCAAGGTATCCTTCATGAGACCTCTGCACCATACACCCCGCAACAGAATGGAACAGTAGAACGCTTCAATGGCTCGTTGATGGCGATCGTTCGTGCGGTCCTTGCAGCCTCCAAGCTGTCATGGAAGTATTGGTCGTATGCGTTGGCGTACGCCACATTTGTTGCCAACCGAATTCTACACGCCAAGTTGGAGGGTAAAACCGCCTATGAAGTATTCTATGGCAAGAAACCCAAGGTCTCGCACTTTCGTCCATTTGGATCAACCGTGTATGCGCAAGTTCCGAAGTCAAAGCGATCCAAATGTAAGGCCCGTGCGCCTGGGCCTTAGGAAGAGGGGACGCGCGCCTGGGCACTCTTAGTCTCTCTCCAGCGACTGATACGAGTGTCCAGGTGAGCACAAGGTGGATCAGAAGGCATTGTCATACCAGCGACTGATACGAGTGTCCAGTGTCAATTCTACATACTTTGGTCCTGTGATCCTTGTCGTCGTCGCTCAGGTGTACACTCCAACGGGGTGTATTACACTTTTTTTTTCACACCGGTCAAAGACGCACACTGCCACGTGCGCCAGCGACACACCGCGGAACGAACGAACGACAACGAACGGTAACGGACGAACATGGCGCGTGGCAAGAAATCCACCGCCCAACCAGCGCCATCATCCGCGCCAGAGGAAAAGGAGGACAGCTCGGACGATGAGCAGGAGGGATGCTTTAGCTGCAGACGCATCAACACGGATCACCGCGCAAGCGACTGTACAGCCAACTGGCAGCAGGCACCGGATGTCCCGGAGGGGTGGGCCGAATTCGAAAAGAAGACGGCGAAAGCGGCTAAGAACGACACCCTCCATCAAATTGCGGAAAACTCAGAAGACGACATCTCAACGGACGAAGAAAACGAGTACGCCCCTCAGTTCATCTCCACCATTCCCATCACTCTGCACAACAACACGAAGTCAAAGACGTTGCAGGCACTTGCTGACTCTGGGGCCTCTTCCTCCTTTATCGCAGATAAGGTGGTTGAGAAACTGGGGTTAGTCATGCATCGTCTCCCTGTTCCTACATTGGTCAAAACTGCAATCAAAGGCCAAGCACGCGCGTTTCATGTTACCTCGTTTGTAAAGATTCCGATCACGCTCAAGAATGGCGCATGGGAAGCGGGACACACGATTCTGAAGGTGGCTAAACTGCAGGAGCCCTTGGAAGTGGTACTGGGGTTCAACTTCCTTGTAAAACACAAGGTTACCATCGACTTCGCGGCACACAAGATCCTGGTGCCACATCCGACCATGCCTGACGTAAAGATCGACCTTCTTGCGCCGGTCTTCGGACCCCACCCCCAGCGAGCCGCGGCGAGGAATGCCAAACGAAGCGATAAAGCTCGGATCAACTGGCGTGCAGTGATTGCCTACATCGACGGGGTCCAGCAAAGGGAAACGGAGTTGACGGAGTTGCGACGGCGGGAGGCAAAGCTACGGGTCGAGTTCGCGGATCGGTTCCCGGGGGATATTCCTCCGGTTTCGACGTATGAATCACCGGTCCGACACCGAATCGAGCTGAAGGACGGAGCAACAAAACCGAACTTGAAGGGTTATCGAGCGGCACACCGTTACCGGGAAGCCTGGAAGCGCCTGATTGATCAGCACGTCGCCAATGGCCGCCTTTGAAAGTCGTCATCAGAGTTCGCGTCCCCGGCGTTTGTCATCCCAAAGAAAGGTATGGATAAGGACCCGTCAATCCAACCACGCATGGTCTGTGACTACCGAGTACTCAACGAAGGGACGGTCCGAGATCGCACACCTCTACCACTTCCGGACGAGATTCTGTCGGTCTGCTTAAACGCGCGATTCTGGGGGAAGATCGACATGACAAACTCCTTCTTCCAAACCAAGATGGCCGAGGAAGACATCCGGAAGACGGCGATTGTGATACCGTGGGGATTGTACGAGTGGACGGTAATGCCAATGGGACTCTGCAACGCCCCGGCAACGCATCAGCGCCGAGTCAACGAGGCACTCGGAGACCTTATCGGGAGCGTGTGTTTCGTGTACCTCGATGACATCACAATCTTTGCCGACACCTTGGAGGAACATGAACGACGGGTGCGACTAGTCCTGGAGGCGCTGAGACGGGCGGATCTGTACGTATCGCCGAAGAAGACGGAACTGTTTGCTGCCGAGTGCTTTTTCCTCGGCCACCAGATCACTCGGGAAGGCATCAAGGTCGATCCTGACAAGGTGGAGCGGATCCAACAGTGGCCGCGACCAAGGACGGTGAAGCAATTGCGGGGATTCCTAGGTCTGGTGCAGTATCTGCGGAAGTTCATCGACAAGCTTGCGGATTTGACGGCGGTTTTAGTCCCGCTGACACGGAAAGGGGTGCATGTCGACGAAGGCTGGACGGGAGAGCACGACAAGGCGTTTGAGGCAATCAAGTCCTTGGTGGGCAACCTTCCTTCTCTACATCCCATTGACCATTCCGACAAGGGCGACCCATTATGGCTGATGACGGACGCGAGCAATCGGGGAATCGGGGCGGCACTCAGTCAAGGAAAGCAATGGCAGACAGCCATGCCGGCAGGCTATTGGTCACGACAGTACAACCCAGCGGAAGGCAACTATGCAGCCCACGAGATGGAATTGCTTGCAATTGTGGACGCCCTTCATCACTGGCGGGCGGACCTTTTGGGTGTTCGATTCAAGATCCTCACAGACCACCACTCCTTGGCGGGCTTCATGAAGCAACCAAGCCTTTCACGACGACAAGCTCGATGGACCGAACGACTGGCCGATTACGACTTCGAGATTGTATATGTACGAGGTCCAGAGAACACAGTGGTTGATGCATTGAGTCGTTACTCCTTCCCGGAGGAACCCACAGCCGGCCGCCAGGCGAGCGACAATGTCAACGTGCTGGCGGAGGCAACTCTCGATCCTGCCTTCCTTTGCAAACTCAGGGACGGTTACCGCAAGGACCCGCAATGTCAACAAGCTATCAAGAACATTGACTCAACACCAGGCTACTCAGTCGACAATGGAATCGCACGGTTCGAAGGACGGATCCTCCTGCCAAAGACGGGGAACTTTCGGGAGGACGCGCTACATGACGCGCATGATGCCGCAGGCCATTTTGGACTACACAAGACGTATGAACACCTACGCCGCAACTTTATCTGGTCGGGAATGAAGGATGCATGCAAAGATTACGTTGAGTCCTGTGCTGCTTGTCAGACAATGAAGATGCATGGCACCGGTTTTGCCGGTCGGATCCACAATTTGAATGTGCCTGACCGGCCAATGCGGGAAGTTGGCCTAGACTTTGTCGGGCCACTTGTACCTAGCAATGGTAATGACGCACTGCTTACGGTAACAGATCGCCTTTCAGGCTACGTTCGCCTCATCCCCTGCCGCACGACGGACGACGCGACTACCACGGCGGACCGGTTCTTTGAGGGGTGGCATCGACACTTCGGCATGCCACGAGTGCTGGTCTCCGACCGCGACAAGCTCTTCACAAGCGAGTTCTGGCGAGCGTACATGGGCCAGCTGGGAACGAAACTGGCAACATCGACGTCTTTCCACCCACAAACGGATGGCCGAAGCGAGCGAACAAATCGGACCGTGATCCAAGTCCTGCGAACAATGGTCAACCGACGGCAAAATGACTGGTCAAAGCACTTGGCTACGGTGGAGTTTGTGATCAACTCCAGTATGAACAGGTCGACGGGGAAGACGCCATTTGAAGTGGTACTTGGGTTCACGCCGGAGCTGACACCGATCACCCCAGTGGAGGGCTCAACCACGTCACAGGCAGTCAAATCCATCGTGGAACAACGTGAAGCAGCGGTTGCGGAAGCCCGAGACAATTTGGCAATTGCAAAGATCCGACAGGCCAACCAGAGCAACAAGGCAAGGAAACCGGAGCCCGGGTTTGCAGTTGGCGACATGGTCTTAGTCGACTCGCGGGATCGACGACTGCGGTACAAGGCCGATGGGGAAGCACGGTCAGCCAAACTCTTTCCCCGGTTTGACGGCCCCTACGAAGTCCTAGCAGCACGACCCGAAACCTCAAATTACAAGCTGAAGCTCAAGGCGGGGGACAAGTCGCACAACGTCTTCCACGCCTCCAAGCTCCGACGCTGGGTAAAGAACAATGGGGTGGTGTTCCCAGGACGAGAGGCAACGGAACCAGCGGCCATTATCGTCCAAGGAAACGAGGAGTGGGAGGTAGAACGGATTGTGGACGAAAAGGGGAAGGGGTCAAGGAAGAGGTTCTTGGTGAAATGGAAGGGGTGGGCAGACAGCGACAACACATGGGAGCCATGCTCACACCTGGAAGACACCGCAGCGTTGGAAGAGTGGGAGAGTGGGAAGGCGGGGGAGGACAAGGCAAGGAGGGGAGGGTGTAAGGAGGGAGGGGAGTTTGGTTTAGGTGGTGGAGAGTGTAAGGCCCGTGCGCCTGGGCCTTAGGAAGAGGGGACGCGCGCCTGGGCACTCTTAGTCTCTCTCCAGCGACTGATACGAGTGTCCAGGTGAGCACAAGGTGGATCAGAAGGCATTGTCATACCAGCGACTGATACGAGTGTCCAGTGTCAATTCTACATACTTTGGTCCTGTGATCCTTGTCGTCGTCGCTCAGGTGTACACTCCAACGGGGTGTATTACACCAAACTTGAATCGACTTCGGTTAAGGGGATATTCATCGGATACGATAGCGAGTATAACTATCGTGTGCTCGTTGATCCCGACTCGGACCACAAAGTCATTGTGACGCGCGACATTTCGGTCTTGGAACACAAATCAGAGCAGGTTGGTGTACCGGAGGTCTCAACTCTGCCTGTGGGGCCAGATGAAGAGAAGGGTCCTGTCGATAACGACGAGATAGTCGTTGACGAACTTCAGGATCAGGTAGACGGTGAGCAGATGCCACCTGCCCGTCAGAACCGTCCTCGATGGGAGTATGGAGATCCCGCCGTTAAGGGAAGGAACCCTGGAAGATATGAGGAGATCGACGCTAACAACGAGATTCCACACCGTACTCGTAGTCAACGTCGGGACGCGGAGCAACAAGTCATGTATGGCTCTGCGATGTCGGTCTCTCTTCCTCCAGTACCCAGCAACTACGAGGAAGCAATGGCCAGCCCCGAAGCAGACAAATGGATCGCAGCTATCAAAGCTGAGCTCGATGCAATGGCTCGCCATCAAGTCCTAATTGATTCGGATCTTCCAAGTGGCGCTCGAGCTCTCGGGTCGAAGTGGGTCTTTACCAGAAAGGAGAATGCTCAAGGGGAGGTGACTCGTTACAAGGCCCGACTGGTTGCGCAAGGGTTTGCCCAACGTCCTGGCATTGACTACAACGAAACGTTCGCCCCTGTTGCCCGCCCATCGACCATCCTCAGCCTTGTTGGCACTGCCGCCGCCCAGGGACTGTTTCTCGAGCAGTTTGACTTCAACTCTGCGTTTCTGAATGGAACGATGACGGAGATGGTCTACATGAAGTATCCCAAGGGTTGGGATCGCCCTCAAACCGGCCAAGCCCTCCGTCTTGTCAAGTCGATGTACGGCACAAAGCAAGCTCCTCGAGAATGGAACGCAGCTGTGAACTCCCTGATGGTCGAGCGCGGCTACAAGAGATCTGATGCTGACTCCTGCCTTTACGTCAAGCGAGTAGATGAGAAGTTTATCTACATCACGCTGTACGTGGACGACGGCATGGTTGCTTCGAACGACCAAGAATTCCTGGATTCGGAGATCGAAGCGTTTAACAAAGTCTACAAGCTCAAGCGCCTCGGTCCAGTGAAGCTCTTCTTGGGTCTCGAATTCGAGCGTACATCAGATTACATCTTCGTGCATCAGTCCAAGTACATCAGGGATCTCGTTGCCATGTACGGAGGAGGTTCAGTATCCAAGCACCCGGTGAAAGTCCCCATGGAGCCAAGGTCGGACGTCGAACATTCTACGGATCCTTTCGACGACGTGGCTCTGTACCAGTCAGCAGTGGGAGCGCTGCAGTATGCTGCGCATCGAGCTCGACCCGATATCGTCACTTCGGTTCGTGCGGCAGCGTCCAAGGCTTCGGCTCCTACCCAGGCCGACTGGATTGCGGTGAAGCGTATCATCCGCTACTTGCAAGGCACTGTTGACTGGGGACTGAAGTTCAACCACGGAGGATCTACGGTATTCGAGCTTTACTCCGATGCCTCGTGGGGAGACGACATGTCGACTGGGAAGTCGATTGGAGCGTTCGTCTCGATTTTGGCAGGTGCTGCGATCTCTTGGCAAAGCAAACAGCAGTCGATGGTTGCAACTTCGACTACGGAGGCTGAGATTTTGGCGGCTTCCGCGGCAGCAAAGGAGGCCATGTGGCTTCGGCGATTGGCGGCGGATCTCGAGCTAGAACAACCTAAGGCTACACTGATCTGGGAGGACAACCAAGCGGTGATCGCGATCGCTCTCAACCCGGCTCATCACGGAAGGACGAAGCACTACAATGTGCATCATTTTTACATCCGAGAACGAGTTACGGCTGGCGATATTCGAATCAAGTATTGCAAGACAGGAGCGATGACTGCGGATATTCTTACAAAGCCGCTCGCTCGCAACTTGTTCGAACTTCATCGTGAGGGTGGGAATGGTGTCCCTTGGAGCCTTGACCAGTGGGAGTGTTGTGGGAAATTAGTGGGGTCTGCGGTCCAGAGGGACTTATGGTCTTAGCAGTGGCGCGGGCGCGCGGGTGTTGTGCGGGGGACCGGCAGAGGCGGCTGGTTGTTTACATGAGATTGCGTCTTTTTGGCCTAGCTGTTTTTCTCTCTTCTCCACCACGCACTCGATATCACATCTCGCCTAGTCGCTCTGTTACAGTCGATTGACCTTTAGCGACCCATTATCTCACAATAGGTCATCTATCGACGTCACGTAACTAGAGACGCTCCTACAATAACATGGGTCAACGGTTTACTGTCCGCGATGCGAATCCAAGGACACACCGGAGGGCCACCAAGGTATTGGAGACCCTGTACGCGCCTTTTCCGAATTCTCCATACACCTCGCGGCGGTATGCTGACCATGCAGCAATTTCTTACTCTCAGAGTGCGCGAGTTTTCCCAACCGATGCGGGCGATCGAGCCCTCCATTGCTTCAGTTGCCGATCGACGTTGTTTGCCGCCACTACCTTCAAACGTGACCCCATGCAAGTTCTGCCAAATGAACGCATCGTGTTCACTGACCCCACGTGGCGTATCAATTCTCACGGACGGACCGACCTGAGTGTTGCTGCGGGCGTTCGTCTGTTGGCAATTTCGGCCGCCACAGGGTTGGGAAAGTCGACCTTCATTCGCAGTATCCTCAACGACAGGCTGCGCGCCACTGTATGCGCAATGTCCTACCGCGAGTCCATTGCCAAGTATCAGGCTCAGGAATGGAATCTGACGAACTATAAAGAGGATGGGGCATTCACCGAGCACAATGTAGCGCGGATCTCGACCTGCATCCATTCGATTACGCGAATACCGACGCATATGGCGTACGACATTGTCGTTCTGGACGAGGCGGATGCAATTAGGATGAGTTTGGGCGATTCAACCATGGACAGGCGGTACCATTTGGTGAGTGCAAGTGCATGTCTGTAGTTCAGCAATCCAATCTGCTAACTAACTGGCGTTTTCCAGGTGTATCAACGTCTTTGCGGTATCATGCGCTCGGCATCGCTTGTCATCCTGCTGCAGTCCGACCTGTCTCAAGATGTCGTCACTTGGGCTTCCGACCTTTGCATGGTGGATGCAGAGGACCGCTCCTTCGTCCAACGATCCTGTATTATGACACCACGAAGGCTTTACCCAATGGCTTCGTCCGATGATCTTGGCGTCGTTCTTGCCCAACTTCAGCATTTCTACAAATCAAATTGGGATCCACGCCGATCTCGAGCAAGGTTCCCGACGCTCGTATTTTGTACCAGAAAACGTTTGCAGCCTCCTTATACGCCATGTTCAAGAGCTTTTGTACGCCCGAGCAGCGCCCAGGTATTCGTCTCGTGACCCGAGATACCTGCGCCCAAGACGACTGGGTCCAAGGTTTTATCAAGGATCCGAATGCGGAAACGTCCGGAGCCGATATTGTGTTCGCCAGTCCTGTGCTCTCGGCGGGTCTTTCGCTCGACTGTCACTACACAGCGGGATTCTATTTTCTGCACAAGGGCATCATCGCACATGACGCTGAATATCAAATGACTCAGCGACTCCGACACCAGGCACGCACTGATGAAATGCATGCCTACGTATACGCCTACATCGAAAAGGGGTGCGGCGACGAAAATCTGGCGTCCAAAGAACGGCTCTCCCAAATGTACTTCTCACTTGTCAGTACCGCTCGCACGGACGCTGGCATAGGCTTGGGCCTGGGTGGTGCGGGAAGCTTTCGTTTGCAAATCCAAGCCGAGGCCGCCGCGGAATTTGCTGATTCCCGGAATCGACACGCTTGGTTGTGGCAAGAACGGTACAATGGCCACGTACTGGTGAAGATTGGCGGTGCCGAAGTGCCCATCACGTCGTCGGAGGCCGAGCGGCGAATCTTCTGGCTGTGCTCAATAAATACGTCAGGAATCGCTCCATCTGCGTGGCAAATTGGCATCTGGAAGATCCGCTTGCCGATTTACGGGCCGTGGCAGATGGGGAGCTGCACGCGGAGGTGGCATCACAGGTCCTGTTTGAGGCCTCCATCAAGGCCGACATGTTGATGGACGCCCTGATACGCAGCAATCGTTTCAAGGACGACATCTTACGTGACGTGGCTGTTCGCTTGCAACATGAATGCACCGCTCACCACGCCCCATGGCTGGGGGCTTTCGCGTTCGACCGTTGGCTTTCACTGGTGCTTTTTGAGACGGGGCTCAAAAAGGACCCCTGGATGTGGCGCAGCAAAGCGATTGGGGGCGTTTCAAGGCACGCCTCTGCCTTGGCTGGGTCAGAGCTCTTACGAGCGATGCAAAATTTCCTTTACACTGATTTCGCCATCGATGGCGATCGCGATCTCGGGATTATCGCGCCTGGCGACACGATAGACTTGTCCGAGGGCTCCGAGGATGAACGCAGGATCATGGAGTTCCGTCTGCGTTGCGCGAATCCACAAAGTGCTGAATATCGTCTGTGGAATGCGACGAACCAGAAGAAAATCGTCGCAGGGGATAAGGGCGTATATAACACAGCGTACAAGTTTATCAAGAGGGTTTATCACCTGGGTTGCGGTGTGCCGCTGCGGCGCTCCGCGGACGGCAGCGGCGCCACTTGGTCTAGCGATTATCTGAACTGCACAGTTCTTGCGTTGCTAGCCACACGCCATGATTCCCTGATCGAGGACTGGCATATGCTAAGGAGCTACGATCTGGACTGTGCCGTCGAGAGGGCTGAGGCAATCTTGGACGAGTGGTCACACTCGAATGTAATGCCCATGGACGTAGAGGACGTAGAGGACGTGGAGGATGAGGCTGGCGAAGGTGAAGGCGATGTCGATGAACTGCTACCGCGCCTGCAATAAATGATATTGATTCTTGAACTTCATTTCCGTGAACTGTCGATTGAATGACGACTGGGTAGCGGAAATGGAGACGAAAATCATGCGTCGAACCTGTGATCGAGCCTCTGACCGAACGATCGACCGAACGAATCACCACTACACCAAGGCGTCGGCCCCCTCATCCTCACCACTCATGCACCTGATGCACCAGCGTGCTGTAATGGGATAAGACATTGTACAACTCCGCGCGTACCCTGAGGATCCCCCCGGGGGGAAACCACCTACCGCACATCCTCCTGCGGTACTGTTGTAATGTACCGCCTTCAGCCCCCACCCCTTGCCCGCCCCCCCCCCCCACCTTTCATACAGGGGGGGGGGGGGGGAGGGAGGATGTGTGTGTGTGTGTGTGTGGGTGCGGACGTATCTGGCCGGATGGGAGCGGGTGGCGCCCCGAAAAAAACAGCCGAGTGGTTAAAGAATATTACGCGTTTTTTTTGGGCCGCCCCGCCCGCCGGCCAGCCGAGATTTTAACTGTTCACAATGTCATTATCTGGCATATTGATCTCTGCCGAATCCTAGAATAGCAACTTAGGCTTGTTCCTTTCCGTTCTTTGGCAAAATGTAGACAGCGATTACATAGATCGTGTCACCTCCGTCGGGCCGGGTTTGCAGCCTGAGTCCTGAGTGGGTGTTATCTTGCCGACGCCTTGCGCGCGTTGCGCCAGCGTCTGCGTGCCTGCGCCGGTCGTTTCCCCGCGCTGCTCAGGCGCTCAGCAGGGCTGCCCACCACGATCACAGCAAACCCACTCGACAAGGTTGGCACCGTACAGCGCTTCTTCGGCAGCAAAACGGGGCTTGCGGCTCACCACAACACTCGGACTGGTTGTATCCGTGCTTTCAAAAGAGTGAATACGCCTCACTAGGCTACCGAATAGTGGTTGCCTGCGGGACCCAGCAACTCGTGTGCGGACCCGGCCGCTGAGCTCGAGGTCTCAGCCGTCGCCGCCGCCGCCGCCAGACGATCCCGAGACGCCGAGCGCAAGTGATCGGTGCGACCACCTTGTCCGCCGTTCTTGGAGTGCACACTGTTTGCGTGAACGACCATGTTCGCCTCACCGGCGCTGGCGCAGAGCTCGGCCGCTACGGCTCCGTTGCCGCGTCGTGTGACGTACATCATCCCCGCCCCGACCTCGTCTCCGCCGCTGTTGTCGCTTCCGCCCGTCGACGTCGACCGAAGAGGCCACACCGCACCTCTATACACTCGCGCACCAACGGGACTACGCGACCGTGGTGCGCCTTCGACGAGCCGCTCGCTTCGTTCGTCGCCGCATCCCCGGCATCGATTGGCCGTACAGGCCCTTGCGTTGGATCTCTCGACCGTCGTTTCGCGCTCCAACGGCTCGGACGAACCGGCAGGAATCCTCTACACCGGGGCCCGTGACGGCCTACTCTGTTCGTGGGAACTCGACCTCCCCGTCAAGAAGCGAAGGAAACGCTACGGGCAACCAACCGTCGATCTCGAGGATGACGACTACGACGAACTCGGCAGCGGTTCGGATGACGATGACGAGCGCGAGGCCGAACGACGGCGTGATCCGACCGAATCCGAGACGAACGGGATCCTAGAATTGGATGATCTCGATCGTTTGAACCGATCCGTCTCTGTTCAAGAGGCTCAGAATAGAGCGAGGAGCGACTCGATCCGTCGAGGGTCCCATGCCTCGGCCTCGACGGCGAGAGGAGCCAAAGCCCCCGCCGAGAATGGTGTAAACGAGGCCTTGCCGATCGAGGAGCGGTGGGAGATTGATGACGAGAGATTGAACAATAGTCCGAGACCTTCACACTTTCGCCAGTGCATTCAGTCCCATACTGATGTAGGTGCCCGGATCACGCGAGACGAAAAATAGCCCGAGCAAAGCTGATTTGCCCCCCCCCCCCTTCTTACGTGCCACCCGCAGTGGGTCAACGACATTGTGCTTTGCAACTCGAATCAGACTCGTACGTCCCATACCAAAGAGTGAACGTTTGAACTGAGCTGACGACTGCTCATCTTCACAGTGGTTTCGGCCTCGTCCGACTCGCTCGTTCTGGCGTGGAACCCGCATGCATCCAGTCGACAGGCGCAAGTCACTCCACAACAGATTGGCAAGCATACGGACTATGTGCGATGCCTCACCTCGGCGCGCGATGCCGGATGGGTGGCCAGTGGCGGATTTGATCGCAAGATCAACCTATGGGATCTCGGAGAAGGTCGCGAGAAGCCCATCATCGACCTCACCCCTCCGGCATCGATCTACTCGCTATCTTCGACGCCCTCGGGATCACTGCTGGCGGCGGGGACGCCGGAGCGCGTTGTGCGCATCTGGGATCCTCGATCGAGGTCCCAGGTTGCTCAATTGGGTGGGCATACGGACAACGTGCGAGCCGTGTTGCTGGCGGAGGAGGGCAAATGGGTATGTCCATAGCTGGAGCACTTTGGATGGTCCCCGTCGATGCTAACATTCACGTAACCCTGGTAGCTTCTGTCGGCGTCCTCCGATGCGACCGTCAAGCTCTGGTCGCTCGCGGCCCAAAAGTGCCTGCACACCTTCTCGCACCACTCAGAGTCCGTCTGGTCGCTGTTCTCGCAGCACGCGTCGCTCGAGATTTTCTACAGTGGAGACCGAGTCGGCAACCTGTGCAAGATCGACCTGCAAGGGACGGGTGAGCCAGGCGAAGGCGAATGCGTGTTGCTGGCTCGCGATTATTGCGAGGACGAACCGAGACCGGGAAGTCAGAGCATCTCGCAAATCGTGGCGCAGGACGATGCGTACGTGTGGACCGCGGGAAGCAGCAGTACCGTCAAACGCTGGCGCGATTGCCCACCACGCCTGCGCCGCGCTGGTGCCATCACGACTCGACGCGAAGGAATGGCCTCGGTCGTGTCCTTGTCAGCACCGCTCGAAGAGGTCGACTCGAATTATCGACCCATGACCCCGCTGCGACCGGAGAATTCGCTTGATGGTCGCGAGCGATCGGCCGTCGTTTCCTTTGCCGAGAGCCTGACCTCGGGCCTCACGCGGACTGTGTCGTCCCCAACGTCTCCGACGGGAGCGAGTGGGAGCCAGCGAGTGGCGCATCGTCCCTCATCCCTCCGAGCTCGAGTGGTCCCATCGGCCAGTAGTGCTCGCCGCCGTCCCAGTCTGAGTGGGAACAACACGGGTTCAAGCTCCCAGCGCCTCTTTGACATCCACTACGACTCGCTCGTACCCTTGAGGTCCCCGGAGGCGTCGTACTTTTCGTCCGCTTTCCTGCATCGCGCACGGGATCCCGATGCGGCGACGATCGACTCCGTCACTTCGGGCCCCAGTCAGAGCTTCGGATCGCGTATCGCGGCCTCGACTTCGCCTTCTATGCACCACATCGCGCGTAGCCCGTCCGAGGTCACGCGCGAGAACAACCTGGCACGTCGGGAATACATGGATCGAGAAGACTGCAGCGAGGCCACACCTTTGCGGTCGAGTCCGGACGGCGTCATCGAAGGTGGCCAAGGTTTGAAGAGGTGCGAACTGCTCAACGATCGTCGACACGGGCTTACGATCGATACCAAGGACGAGGTCGCGCTGTGGGACATTATTCGGTGCGAGTGCCTGGGCGTGTTTGAACCCCAGGAAGTGCAGCAGCTGCGTCGACGCCCCTCTGATGCAGTCTCCAGCATGAGTGGATCGAGCAGTCCTGTCTCCGAAGCCGTCTCTTCTGCGGACCTGTTGGACTCGGTGCGGGAACGCATCGAAGGTGAAGGTGCGGTCGCGACGTGGTGCAAGTGCGATGCCCGAACGGGATCCCTCGTCGTTCATCTCGAAGAAGCGAGGGCCTTTGATGGCGAAGTCTACGCCGACGAAGCGATGCACGTCTTGGCGGACCGGGATCCCGGTCCTGAGCATCGCATCATCTTGGGCAAATGGGTCTTGCGCAACCTCTTTGACAGCTTCATCGAAGCCGAGCTCGAGCTGCGAGCAGGGGGGCGTACACCCGTCCCGCATTCGAGGCGGGCGAATGGGGTGCCGAATTTCATCTCGCTCTCGGGATTGGCGACGGCGATGACCCCGGCTCCGACGAGGCTAAAGACACCCGGAATGACGATCGCGCTAGCGACGCCGGCGTTAAACCCCGTCGTCATTCCGGCACATGCACCTCCTTCGTTCAATTCCTCCCCTATCGCAATTCGCTCGCACGATCTCGAGACCATCCCCCAATCACCTACACCGCACGTCTTTGATGCCGGCGACTTTGCGCGCAACAGCGTCACTCCCGGGCTGGCCAAAACCCCCGCTGCGAACGGTCGAGGTGAAAATGACTACTTCTCCCTCCCTACTGCTCCGAACGATCCGACAACAGCCAGTCCCGTCATACTCTCGTCACCTGGGCCTCTACCGACTCCTGGAGGAAGCCTGATGGGGAGGTTGAGGAATCTGGGCAAGGCGTCGAAGAAGGCAAATGTAGAGTCGACGGAGGCTCCTGCGGCAACTTCGGTGCCTCTCGAACCGGAAATGGTCGATGTAAGTTCGGATAGAGATGCTCGATAGCCCTTTGATCGCACTACTGATCGTGCCCCGACCCCCCCTTCCCTCTGCCATGCAGACTCGTTCCGCGGCTGAGCAACACCAGCATCAAGTGCTGCAAACCGTTTTCTCCCGTCCATTGACTCCTTGCGAACCCAAAGATGCCCCAACTTTGACCTATCCGTCCGATACGGCGATCATTATTAGTGAAGGAGGGTTCAACTCTTCCGCTTCGTCCGTCATTTATCGTGGACTGGTTGGAACGGGTCGAGAAGACGTTGGCGTGTTGGAGCAGAAGGCGCCGCTATGGTTGCTGGATTTCCTCCTGGGTAACAGGGTCATTATAAAGGAACCCGTCAAGCTGGTGAGTGGAGTGGGTGATTTGCATTGGCAGGGATTGGGAGCTGACAGCGTTTCTTGGCTCGTGCCCAGTCGTTCCTGATCCAACCGTGGACAGACGAGAACGGCAAATCCGACCTTCCAGAACTGCCCAACTCGTGAGAATGGAATAGAGACCATACTACAACCACGCGCTAGACCTCTGATAATGTTCTTTGTTCCCACAGAAACGCACGGCTTACAGCGAACCGAACCCTTCGCCTGCGTAAAGTGGTAGGCTTCGTCGCGGACAAACTGAACCTCGGCTCGATCAGAGGGCGGACCAGTATATCCAGTTCGAACGATCTTCCAAACCCGACCACAATGACGAACACTACTCTGACACCCGCATCTCCCACCGCGGACGCTCCCGATCCCATTTTCGAATCGGCCGCCGTTTACGACCCGGAGAAAGAACTCGAGATCCTCGTGGGGGACGTCGTCCTCCCTGGATGGTCGACAATCGCGAGTGCGAGGACGTTCCATTGGAAGAACGGTGGTGATATGGTGTTGCATTATCGGCTCAAGAGAACTGGCACTTCATAATATAACGGAGGGTAGCATGTTGTAGTTCATGTAATGGAACGGAATGAATATTTGGGACTGTTGAGAAGTGGAGGAGCGTAGCTCCGCCGGTGGGAGGAAGTTATGTGTGGCATCGGCACGCTGACCGCCACTTTCTGCGCAACAAGGGTTCTCCGAAGATGGTTTGGGCTGCTGAACAAAACACTGGGTTGGTTATGCAATGAATGCACGAAGAAAAGGCCTACAACATTGAACCCGTGCTCAGTCCTCGGCCAACAGCATCTCCAGGCGGACGCTCAGCGGCGCTCAGCGGGATCGTGTCTGGCTCAAATTCTCATTCGTCAAGGGTAAAGGCACGGGAGCCGATGACGGCGGTTGCGGGCGGGCGAAAGGTGGCACCGGCTGCGTGACGGAAGAGTCAGTGGGTAAAGGTGAGAGAGGAGAGGGAAAAAGGAACCTCGTGGTGGGGCTCCCCTGGGCTCCCCTTGTCCTCCGCTTGGCCATCCCTTGCAAGTGGAAAAAATTCAGCGCGACGGCTGCTCGCTCACCCGACCCAGTGGCAACATTGCAGTGCATGGACTCAACAAACATGATTTGCAGAAAACATATATGCGACTCGACCAATGCTGGAAAGTGTGGATGGTGGCCTAATGATAGAATTCGCTCATGTCAAGGCGCCCGATGCCCACCTTCCTACCGCTTCGCCTCCCCCGGCTGATCCTCTATCAATAAATCCCAACCTTCATCCCCTTCCCCGACCGAGCCTTTATGAGCCACTCCAAGTACTTCCATTTCTCTCTCGGGTATTCCTCTTTCTAACGTCCGTTCCAACTCCCTCGCCTTCTGCTCTAAATCCAGCAAAACCTCCCCCTCATTGACGCGTTCCTCGAGATGCGGGATCACATGTTCCTCAATTTGATGCGCTTTGGAAGCGTGCGACGCTCGACGCAGATGAACCGCGTCCCCAGTTGGAATCGACAGAGAAGATCGGGACGAAGAGGCGGAGGAAGCGTTCGACTCGAGGGTGTGGTGGGAGCCGCGCGTCAGTTCGTGAGGTAGGTTATCGAGGTAAACGGCCGAGGCGTTGGTCTGCTTTCATGAGAGCGAAGATGATCAGCAGCTCTTCCTGAAACACAACGATGCATCGTCGAATGTGGGTGACTCACAACCCTTAATGCCCGCGAAGCTGATCTCTTCCTCTCGGTCAACAACATGACGTCCTCGTCCTCCGCCCGATTAAGGCGCGATAAATCGACCGAGCTCAGATCGTGGTCTCCCAAATGTGGGCTTGAGCGCGCGCCGTGCCCATGCCCATGCCCTTTCGCGGACGACGGGTCGTCGGTGAATTGTTTGTATTTGAAGTAATTGTACAAGGCGATACCTGAGCAACGAGAAGTGATTCATTCTCAGCTGCGAACGAAGGCTAACATTCATTGGTGTCCGTGCCGAAACTTACCGAACAGGGTGACGACCAAACCCGAAACGTTGATGGGCGTTAACTGGTCGTGGAATATGAACATGGACAGGAAGATCATGGCGACTTCTTTGAAGATGCCGGCCACGGAGAGGGTGACGACCGAAGTGCGCTGGATCAATCTGGCAACAATGTAGGGGGTTAGCACCTCATCAGCTTTGATCGAACCAAAAGTCATTCGATCTCACCCGAACTCGGCGACATTCATCGCGAACGCCAAAAACCCCGGCAACAACATCGCAAAGAGCGTGTGAATCATGAGACCAAACGAGCCGAAAAAGGTCTCGTTCCCAAACACGTTCTTCCACCCGTCGAAAATCATGGAGCACG
The DNA here is from genome assembly GCA_001244265.2 of Microbotryum lychnidis-dioicae p1A1 Lamole. Lineage (NCBI taxonomy): Eukaryota > Fungi > Basidiomycota > Microbotryomycetes > Microbotryales > Microbotryaceae > Microbotryum > Microbotryum lychnidis-dioicae. The sequence continues at coordinate 1,949,161 of CDLV01000005.1, forward strand.
TCGCCAGCACGAACCCCATGATGGGTGCGAGCCAATACAACGTCGCGATCGGGTTCGACATGCCCAGCGATTCCTTGTCGAGGAGGATCTGAACGAGCGACCACCTCAGCCCGCCCAATGCCGAGGCGGTGAGGACCTCGACCATTCCTGCGGGGTCGAAGCGGGTCTCGGTCGACACCATGAGCACCACCCCACCCGAGATGATGGTGATGATGCCGGCAAGTCGCCACGACGGTTTTTCGAGCCTGAAGATGAAGGCAAAGAGCAGTACAAAGGCCAAGCTCGAGGATTTGCACATGGCTGTGTGCCGAGGTTGAGAACGTGTCAGCGACAGTTGCGAGAAAGGTCTTAGACTGGGGGAGGGTGACGTACTGTAGAAGGAAAGGGTGATGGTGCGCAGCGACAGGTTCGACAAGCCAATGTCCAAGCCCGAGGCAACTCCACACGGTACGATCTTGGTACTGGATGGCAAGCGCCCCTCGGAAACTGTGTGAGCTCCGACCGACCGAAATGACATGTAGCGCACGTGACCTCGGACGCCGCGCCCGGACCAACTCACCCAAAGTCCTTGAGCCCCGGTCGATTTTTGGATCGCAGTCGAGCGGTCATGCTCAGTGCTATGGCCGAAAGTGACCACTGCACGAGCATGTGGAAGGATGTGACGAATAGTGGATATGGGCTGCGATTGGCGAGACGAAATCGCGTCAGCTCCGAAGGGGCCGGAAGGAGGCTAGACGCCTTGCATACGACGAGGAACGCACAAGTTGTAGTGCTCTTTGGAAAACATCCACTTGTCTGAGAAGGATTGATATCAGCATTTTAATTCCGTTTCTCGAGATCGCTCAGCGAAAGACGTACTGTAGACGGAGATGGCGGACGAGAACGAGTACCTGAGCGGGAGAGTTGTAGACCTCTCGGTGAGCGTCGGTTCGACATCGAAGTGGTCAGGGGGCGCATGTACTGACCACGCCGCAATGAACACGGCATTGACCGCTGCCCTTCTCCACCATTCTACTCTCCTCCTCGAAGCCTCGGCTGCGCTGAGGGGTTGGGCCCGGCGAGGAGCGCCACCCTCGAAGTGGCTGTCTGTCGCTCGCGTCGGTGTCGATGTCGATGGAGAGGGACCACGCTCGTGTGCGCCACGCGAAAGCCGCCGTTGCTCGTTCTGCCATGCCATCTCATCCTCCAACGCGCGATCGTCGTCCTCTTCGTCCTCGTCGTCATCGTCGTCGTCGCGCTTGGCACGATGTGGCTTGCCGCCGCGAGAGTGTACGATCGAATCGTAGCGTGGTGCAGCCGATCCAGAGTCACTCTCCAGTTCATGCCTCTTCTGTGCCACATCCTCAATCGAATACGTCAACGATCGCGAGGCCAGCGCATCCTCCTCAACCAGATGAGCCGCTCGGGTGGGATCCGCCATGTCGTTGTGAACGTCGGACGCGGCCAATAACTTATGCGCCGATCGAGGGTGACTCAATCGCGTGGATCGAGGTGCAAACCGGGCCGAACACCGAGGTAGACTGAGCTCGGTCGACACGTTGGAAGAGATTCAGGTTTACCGTGGGGCGAGGGAGGGTTAGCACGCGGTATACGCGAGGTAAGGGGAGATGAGGAGAAGCAAACGCCGACCGGAAACACGACGACGGCCGAGACGAGGCTGCCGCGCCGCTCAAGCCGATAAGCGAGTCTCTCGGTGAAATTTTCGACCGGCTACGGCCATGCTCTTTCCTTTTTCATTCATATGGTCTCTTAACATTTTCGGTTCGAGAATTGACACGCTTCAATGCTACAGGAAATCGATAAGACGCTCGAGTACTAGGCTATAGTACTACTAGGCGCGCGGCGGAAAAGGCGACAAAGCTCAATAAATATATGGGTGGAAGGATCACGCGAAGCGCTTGTACATGTATATTCTTGAGAGCATGTTTTATTCCAATTTCTAGACCAGGACCGGCTCAGATCTTGGCCGTGACATCACCACAGTCGATCCTGTGTTGGTAAGCGTCCGTCGCCGGTGCGGACTTGGCCGTGTTGCGGCAATGGCCAAAGATGTTCAACGAGTAGCTTCCCTTGGCGAACTTGGACGAAATGTACGATGACCTCGACTGGACCCAGCACGACGAACCGTTCCAGAAGAAAAGGGTCTGACCGCGATCGTTGCTCGGACTTTGTTTGGCCGCGAACGAGGCGCACGAGTCGTACGAGGTCACCGGGTTCGAGCCCCATTGCATGTAGGTCACCGGGTAGCCGCCCGTAGGGGTCACGCCAGAGGTTTTGCTCGTGTTGTCTGAGACGTGCGAGAAAAGTCGAGGCGTAGGGTCAGTTCTCGAGGGAGCGCGGGGCGGTCCAAGAACTTGAAGTCGCCGAAAATTCTGCGGATGACTCACTTCCGTATTGCGAAACAGCCACAGGCAGCACGCAGTGATTGCCGATGGTGTTGAGGACAGCATCGGGTTTGCACTTGAGAGGAGCGAGCGATGGAGCGCAGGATGCCGTGTAGATGTCCGAGCAGCACGCAGTGCCTGTTTGGGCAGCAACAGCGCAAACACATCGGCTCAGTTACCGCACTCTACGGCACTTCAACCAGGGACGGCAACTCACCATCGGCGGTGTTGGCGGTGTTGGGGGGGCACTTGAAAGAAACGCACTTGCCCTTGGTGAGGACTCCGTATTCGCACTCCGTAGACTGGGTGCTGTTGCATGAGAAGGCGTTCTTGTCGGGGCAGCGCGTGCAGGTTTTCCCTGAGCAGTACGAAGATGATGATTAGCCAAAACGAACTGGCAGATATTGAATCTCATTTCGTAGTCTTTTAGACAACTCACCATTGGTAGCGGGGTAGGTCGCGCCGGTGCACGTCACGGCCGCGCACTTGCCGTTAACAGGGGTGCCAATGTTGCAAGCTACGGACCTGCCCGTGCTGTCGCATCGACTCGCGTTGCTGTCGGGGCATGCGATACAGGTGAAGCCTTAAGAAACCATAATAACGTTCAGTCTTGCGATCATATTTCACGAGAGACTTAGTGAGCAAGCGCTCACCATCCTGAGGCGAAACATAGCGAGGACCGGAGCAGCTGGTTCTGAGCTGGCACTTGCCGTCGTCGAGCTTGCTGCGAGAGCTGATGGAGTGTTGATTAATTGAGGAGAGCAAATTAAGTTTTGAAACAAAATCAGATCACAGGGATCGGGATCAAGTGAAAAAAAATTAGCAAAAGCTACTGACCAGCTGGTGGCTTCAGACTCGGTGCAGGTCAATGCGTTGGTGAACTTGGAGGTGCAAGGCAAGCACGATTTCGCTAGTCACAGATTCGTAGCGGAAGATCAGCCAGTGCTTCTGCGACCATCATTCCGGCCATGCCGAATTACTTACTACGCTTGTTGAAATATTGCGCGGACTTGCACGACTTTGCGGTCGCACTGACGTCCACCGAGCCGGGCGTCGGCGCAGCCACGACGGCTTGGATTGAACCAAAGCTGGCACCGAGGGCGAGGATTTGGGAAAACGACAACAGCATGTCAACAATGCGTAAAAGTGTAGGGTCGGGGTGGGGATGTGTAGTCGGTGAAGTGTAAGTATGGCCACGCTTCGGATGAGGAAGCGTTAAAGGAAGGGAGAAAGATGAGATTTGTCGACGGGAGGCAAAGTCAACTCTTTACTGCCGGCCCGAAGCGATGGGCTTCCCGGCGAGCGCAACCTAAAGTGGTCGAAAGCGGCGATGCACTCTTCTTTCTAGTCACAGCCTAAGGTCGCCCATCTGGCGAGTTGGCTGCAGTTCAGTAAAGGGCCAAACGTACCACCAGGCTCCCGAGAATGCTCTATATCTCGCAACAGCACTAAATCGAGTGCGGTGCAGGATAGGCGCCGTCGTCGAATTGGCGATCACTTCCCAAAGCGGCGTTCATTCTTTCATCGCGCGCGGACTTGGCAATACGAGGCGGTTCCGCCTCAGTGCCCTCCGCTATCGACCTTCTCGCCGGTATTCGGGGTGACTACGAGCTGGTGGCGCTGCTTATAGATCTCCACCGAGTACAGCTCTTTTCCTTTGTCGAGCGTCTGGCGTGTATTGCGCATCGAGCCGAAGTTCGGCCAATCGGTCGGCGATTTGCGAGGGAAATGGAGAGAAGCGCTGGTTGTCTCGGGTGGGGGCCCACATCGTCAGCCTCGAAGCGGCAGATCGATCGAGTCTAAGCTCGACGCCCCCTTCCCAGAGGGAGGGCTTAGTTGAGCTTAGATCAGTTAAATTTGGTGCTTCGCGATCTTTGGTCCAGGAAGACGAAAACACGAACTTCAGTCAACGGTCGATAGCAGAGTCAATGATTGGTCAATTACACACCTTTGGTCCAGGGAGACGAGAACACGGACTTCAGTCAACGATTGATAGCAGAGTCAATGATTGGTGAGGAACCAATCAAGAGGACTCCGCACCGCCGCTGACGCAGTCCGCGCCTCCCTGGCCAAGATGGCTTAAACTACCCAAAAACCACAAAGACGCTTCTAGCCATCACTGCTCGCGCAGTCCCTTCCAACACTCCCCCTGGCGAGGAGCGTCCACCATTCCAAGCATCCGAACGAACGACTCGTGCGGCACGCGCGACAGTCCCTTGGTCAATCCGTCCGCGACCATCTCCTTGGTCCCGATCCATCGGAGCTCGATGATGCCGTTCGAGACAAGTTCTTGAGTAAAGTGGTAGCGTGTTGCCATTGTGCTTGGTGGTCGCGTGGGAGGTCGGGTGATCGGCCAAAGCAATTGCTCCCGTTGAATCACCATGAATGGTGGTGGGTGAAGATGGAGGGAACCCGAGTGAGAGAAGCAGAGAGCGAATCCACAGCGTCCAGTTAACGTGGTCCAGCGCCCGATAAGGGTCGTCTCTTTGTAGACTAGCTGGAATTCAATTCTCATTCTCATTCCCGGGCAGCAGCCGAGAGAGCTTGATACTCGGCTTGGACGGACGAGGTGGCAACCGATACTTGGCGCTTGGATGCACATGTGATCGCTGACCCGGCCATGATGACTGTGTAACCCGAAACCGATCGACGCCCCGACTTCTACGCTGCATGATACGAGTCGCAGTACAAGGTCACATCGATTCCCAAGTGTCGATTGTACTCGAGTCGAGTTTAGTTGTGCCGCGCAGATAGCGAAGAACTCGCCGCATTTGCCTAATAAAGTGTTCCGGTTTCAGATCGGCGCAGTGTTTTGACAGTTGGGTGACCGCATAAGAGATATCGAGCCTTGTGCATCCTGATACCCAGAGAGCTCACCAACGACCTGGCGATAGTTGAGCTTGAGATGAGCAGTCCGTCCATCTGAGTGCTGATCGCTGTCGGAGGTTGGGGTTGCCACTGTCAAGGATAGCTAGTTTCACCGTCCTCGTCCGATTACAAGATCTAAGTTGGTTCTTGGGATTGAGGCCAACGTGCTACCATTTGGCCCGTTGGTATCTCAATCTCCCAGCTCTAATTGTCTCCTTAGTTCCTCTATTATTGCAGCACTTTACTAGTTAGCCTTCCGCGAGTCTGTCCCTTAGTCTCTGGCCACTCTGTTCTCGTCCCTGTTCATTGGACTGAGTCGTGGTCATCATCAGATTCCACTAGAGAACAAACCGTGAAAGCCACCGCGGAAGCGTTCGCAAACCCGTGATTGTTCAGGATGGTCTCGATCTGGTGGCACTGGTCAATGGTCATGATCCAATCCCCGATGCGTCGTCGGTGGCAATCTTCATCCCCAGGAATAACTCGACCTCGCCTCGCTTGAGCTTGAACTGTTGATCGAACTCGCTGAGGAACCCTTCGAGATCGTCGTCGCAGGCGAGAAGACCGTCGTCGACGTAGATGGCCAAGAGAGTCGTGCGATCGACACCCCCGCTGCTGCGAGCCCTTCTGTAGACCCCAAAGTCCTCCTCCATTCGCTTGAAACCGCGATTGACGAGCGCAGCATGCAAGACCTTGTTCCACTCACGACCCGACTGCTTGAGACCATACAGGGATTTTGCGCAGTCGATGGGTGTAACCGTCCGGCAGCTTGATCCATAGTGGTTCGGTGATGCGACCGTGAAGGTATGCGCTGTTGACGTCGAACTGAAGCCTTCGATACCCTTTGACGTGAGCTATGACGTTGATCATCCGGAGGAGGCGATTCGAGCTGTCGGTGAGAATGTTTGCCCGTGATGGTTCTGGAGATCCCCCTGTGCGACGATCCTTGCCTTGTACTTGATGATGTCACCTTTGTCATTCGGCTTGCGGATGAGGACGACCTTCGTTGGAATTGCTTGAACTCCTGGCGGCGGATCGGTGGCCTCCTTGTCCCATGTGTTCATGCCGTTCAGAATCGAGTACTCGGTCATGAGGGAAATGGACATCCTCGCGATCCTCGCCGGCCATCGCCTGCTTGTACGTCGGCTCGTCGGGACTTCCGGTCCAGACCTGGTACGCTTCAAGTTCCTCGATTCCGCTGATGCCCTCGGTGGATCCTTGAACGATCGACGAAAGGTTGGTCCAACCGTTGCATCCTTCGAGGTTGACGACGACGTTGAAGACTTGTTCCCATTCTGGAAGCTCGTTGAGGGAATCATGTCTCCCAAGATGGTACCCACGTCGACGAACATTGCTTGCTGCTCTGCCCACCCTCGACGGCGGGACCCTGCAGGAGCACCCCAGCGTTCGGCCAACTCGGAAGTCCGCTCCGTCGTAGGTACCACCGGCTCGTAGCCATCAGGAATCTGATTCGGATCAGGTGTGTTGTTGTCAGCTTCGTCGTCAAGAAAAGGAGACGCGCGACGGGAGGCGGTGCTCCACCGTCGCCAGCAACAGGAGCTGGCGCTCGACCGTTGGGAACAACAGGAGCTGGTGCTTGACCGTTGGGATCAATATGAGCAAGCTCTTGACCATTGCTGTGTTGAACTCTACCGCCGTCGCCTGGAGCGCGCTCGCGACCAGGCGCAGCGGGAGTGTACTCACGATCAGGAGACCTTGCTCGACCGACCGGAGGAGGGGTGTAATTTCGACTGTCGCCACCCGGAGCCAACGCTCTACGGCAGCAATAGGAGTCGTCGCTCGATCGTCGGTGCCAGGAGCCTGAGCTCGTCGAGAGCGAATCGTCCGAATTCCCCCGGTGAAGCTCGAATGAGCTCTCGTCGAAGTTCGCGTCATCCGATACGAATACAGTGTTGGTGTTGGGTCGCCAGAACATCCGTGCTCCACATAGCCAATGAAACAAGCCTTGACTCTTGGCGGTTCAATCTTCGAGGCACGACGTTCTGGCGCGATCCGGACGTACGCCACGCAACCCATACGCGAATACGCGAGACATTGGGCTTGCGAAGGTGGTACATTTTGAAGGGTGTCCAACCCGGTAACGCGGCGGTAGATCGACGATTGCTCACATAGGTAAATGCGTTCGCCGCGAAGGCTCAGACGTGGCCAGGTCGTTTCAGAATGATCGTCTGAGTTGTCCAAGAGCAAAGGAATGAAAGAATGACTATCCAACGATCCTGTGAGAGATCTATCAAATAAGGAGAGGAGATCTTGTCTCAGTTGGGGGCAAGGCCCGTAAAACTTAAAACTTGAAGGGGGGGGCCATCCCTCACAAGGGCTGAGATCCTCATCCTTCAAGTGTCGAGACAGTCTTAGTATCCTCGACAAAGCAACTCCGCATCGGTTCGGACTCAGGACTCTTGGTCTCGGAATTGGCTCTTCTAGAGCCGTTGGATCGTAAGACATTAACTCCTGCCTGGCCGAGTCATTCGGGCGATATGTATGAAATGTCGGAGACTGCCGCGAGGGGAGTTCAAGTTTCGGCGCAAGTGCCCGGCTCGTGCTGGCCTGAGAAACCGGCGGCCCGAGCACGGCAGTAAGCCTCCGGTTTCGAACGCAACACAAACCCAAGGTTTTGACCTGATGTGAAGACTGGGCGACCGTTTTAGATATTCTGTGGTTTTCTCACGATCCACGACTTGTTCAAGAGTTGAGAATCATGCCCGGCAGTGAGCCCGAGCCCGCGCGAACTGCGAGAACCCCAATTCAGGGGCCGCTTGGACCCACGCCTCAGGGGCTATCCGACACTAGTCAAATTGGACCCACCCTCGGCTTGTCGGTCCGGACGGCGGTAGAGCTCTAGAATCTGCCACTTTTCCGCACACACGGAATCAAAGGACGTTGATCCCAGACTAAATGCTGACTGCCACCGGTTACGCTGGTGATTCAGACCCGACCTAACCCGACCTACCCGGAAATTGCCTGCAGCTACCTGCGGGTCGTCTCTTGCTGTAAGGGGAAGCCTTACAGAACGGCCCTATAAGTAGCCTCTGAGTAGCTAGAACTGCCGAGTTCTAGTTACGACTTGCTTTTAGTCTATTGGGCAAAAATGACAGATTGTATTTTATGCACACCAGTGGGAACCCATTAAATTAACGGGAGGATGAAATTCAAAAAATAGCAGGATAATCGAACAGTCTACATGATATCAGCGCAGAGGTTGAGACAATACGAAATACAGCAAAGAAACAAAATCCATTCATCTTACATTCATTGCCGAAACAGCCTGCATGTTGCTTGTTGCCGGACTTGGCTTCAAACACTCGTGCAATGAGATCCGGACGGTTGCATGCTTTATCGGCCCCAGTGCAGCCGTGATTTCCGGTGAGTCGGGGTCGTACGTCATCGTGATGAGCAGCGGAGGCTTTCCATGTTTGACAACGCACGCCATCGCATCCTGGTATCGCTGCGTGATGTCGCAATTTGGTTCGGGGTCAAGCCGTTGATGCCTTGGGTCGTGGTGAGGTGTAGGTTCTCTTGATGCAACCGGATGTGTAGAGTCGATCGGTCTCGACTTGGAGTATATCCATAAATCACAGATTCCAGGAAGGGACCGTGGGTGCAATGCGGGATTGAGAAGTACTCGTCGCCTTTGGCAAGTAGTGCGCAAAGAATTGTGAACGCGAGACTCGCCACCTCGACTCCTTTACTGGACCTTTGTCCTAGGTGTTCAAAAGTTCAATGTCAGTCTGTGCTTGCGCCTTCGGCAGAATGGAACATCAGAGAAAGAGCCGAAGACGCGTACGTTCGCCATCACCATCCTCTTCGTCCCCTTCCTCGCCGTCTTCATCCTCATTGTCGCGGTCTTCGTCCTCCTGTTCGTCTTCGTCATCCAGACCGAGACCGGCAAGTAGCTCGCGCAATTGGCACCATTGTCGATCTGCTCTCGGTTTCTGGCGATTGGCGGCCCAGCTTGGTGGAACCCGCAAAGAGGAATGTTGGGGTGGAACCCATCTTCCCCGGCAGGAAAAAGTAGTGGGTAACGGAGAGGCATCGCGGACGGATGGAGCGAGCTAACGACTTGGTACTTGGGCCGACCATCGGACATCGATCACCGTGCACCTGGAGAATAAGGTCTTGCGGTCCACGATCTCCCGTGTTGGTGTCGGAATCGCAGATAAGCATCGCCATTTCCGTGCTCGACGTAGGAGGGTTGTGGGTGCGTCGGTCCCGGCCTGGCGGGAGGCAGAGGCGCAGGATCCACTCTTTGGCCGTATCCCAACCTGCGCGAGGTTTGGCCGATGCGAACTCCCTCACAAAGTGATTCTTGGTACGCAACATGGACTCGAGCTTGGTCAAAGTAGATCGTTGCATGTGACTGTCTGCGCCGTCGGGTTCAAGTCGAGTGTCGGTGGCCTCGGCCGGGTTGATCAGCCATGTTTGAGCAAAGGCTGGGCATTGATTCACGGCAGGGATCAGGGCGCCGAGTCGATGGTAGAGGCGACCAAACACGCGAAACACGGGGGTCCTAGCGTGCCCACTTGAGTTTGGTCCCAGAGGGCAGCGAGCGAAGTGAACGACAACGCGTTGTTGTACGACCGGGCATTCTCGCGGAATGCAACCGCTTCTGTGTGGGTGGGTAGAACAGTTCAGCATGTGGGTCTACTGCAGACGAATGTTGTTGGACGGAGCAACTGACCGCTATCCGAGCCTTGAAGAAGCTGCCGATACTCGAGATTGGGCTGGGGAGGGGGAGGTAGCCGCACCTTGCCCTGCGAAAACGTGGGGCTTGAGGGGTTTGAGCGCGATTCGAGCCCGGCGCACTCGCCTTTGCGGAGGTGGTGGTGGGCGAGCCCAGCGTCGAGTTGGCCATCGCGCTGACCACGCTGTCCGTTCTGCACAGCTGCACGGCGGGCTCGTATACGTGTCGCAATGCCAAGATCGGTTAAATTGTTGTGATGACGCGCGGGGGGCTGATTCTGTTGATCGGAGCGGGACGAAGAGGGTCGAGCCGCGGGGCGCCCAGCAGCGGGCGCTCGAGCAGGCCCATGGGACGGCGCTACCCTCACGCCCAAGACTTGGCGAGGCTGGCGACCTTGGGCCGTGACCGGGGCATAGTGGCGAGGGTTTGTTCTTGAATGAGTGTCACTAAAATTGGATGAGAGTGGGAGGGAGAAAGGAAAGGTTCGAGGGAGTGGCGCAGGATTATTTACGTGGTTTGATTTGTTGTTCAGCCCCTAATGCCGCTGGTCGAATGCCATACGGGCAAATTGGTTGTTCAGCCCCTAATGCCGCTGGTCGACTGCCGGAATGACACTCCACCGCCGGCGCGCCGCATCACGTGACAAACGCCAGCCCTCGCCTCGCACGTCAAGCAGAGCTCTGCTGTAGAAGCAATATCATGCAAAGCCACGCGCTTGCGGTTCATTAAATGCAATATGAGTGGAAGCATTGTTTTATGTGAGCGAAAAAAAGAAGGAAAATACTGGGAGCGCTGTAGCTTCGTTGGAACGGCGCGGAAAATACAAAAGGCACCACAGCGCTTGTACATGACTTCTGATCGGAACATGGACACCACAGGCAGGTGCGGCAGACACAACAGTATGCTGGTACATCCACCACAGGCGGCCCGGAGGGCCGCAACCTAGTTAAAAACAGCGATTTTAGGTACATTCCTTAACTCACACTTTTTTTTTACTAGTTAGGGTAATCAGAGGCGCATACCTTACAGCTAACTAGAACTCACTGTACCTGGAACTCACCCAAGGGTGGACGTGGGTTCGAATCCCGTTGTGCGCCGCCTTGTCACCGGGCACAATTGGGACCCCCACGGTGCCGGCCTCGAGGCTCTGGTTCCCTGGACCCTCGGCTTGGTCAGCCGAGGTGGAACTAACCCTGGGCAAGCCTGCTTATGTCCTCACGAAAGGGATCTCCGTTGACACTTGGTCAAGAAGGGGAGGGTGTAATTATTTTTTTGTAGAAAACGTTCATCATATTGCCCCCAGTTCCTGTTCCCCCTGTTTTGGCCTACGGAAAAACTAGATGGAAGACTACGATGATAACACAAATCGCCCGCAAAAGTGCGAGAAACGAGCCAAGTCCACCAATCCGAGATTCGGATTCAAATGCCCTAGCCAAGCGGTTGCTCCCCCCAGGAGACTAATGAGAGAGAGAAAGAGAGATGAAGAGAAAAAAAGAAAGAAAAGAAATGTACTAACGACAGAAGGCCCACCCCACAGCCACTTCCCACTCGGTCGAGACGAAGACACGAGCACGACTGCGCAACCACCACGACCCTCGACGCTCCAAGTCTCTGCTCAGTCACAACAAGACGCGGTGAAGGTCCCTCAAAACCTCCCCCATCGGCAGTCCCTGGCCCCTCAAAGCCGACTTTCTGCCTGTGTCCGCTGATCCCTCCCTTGACTCAGAACCCCGAAGCCGAAGAGCGCGAGCCACACCGAGTCGACGCCAAATCGCGAGATGGTCCATAATCCGCAACGGTGAACCTGTAACAAATGAAAGATGAAAGCGATCTATTTAGTGTACAGTAGGAGAAAATGATGTCACGAGAATTTGGTATGTGTGTGTGGTGGTGTGGGGGGGAAAGTCGAACCCAGCCTCTACTGCCCTCTCCTCCCCCAAGCTCCTCCCGCCCTCAGCTTCAACCTCTCCTCCAAGATGATCCTCCTCCTCCCAACACCCTCCATCCTCGTCCCCCACTTCTGCATCCCCCACCTCCCGCTGCTGATCATCTCCAAGACCAGCCCGGTGAACATTTCGATCGTCCTCCCCGCTCCTTCTTGATCGCGCAGACTGGCCTTGAGCTTCGGAAGTCCGAACATGCGTTGAACAGCCGTGTAATGCGTGTTGTCGATCGTGTCGAGCCCTAGTTCGTGGCAGAGCACGCTCCTGGCCGCGATCCAAACGTTCCCAGAGTCAACGCAGTCGAAGAAGTAGTGCTCCCGATCGTCCTTGGGCGCTCCACAGACGAGGCACGCGGGCGAGTCGTCGTGCTTTTGATGAAACTGCAGACTCCGAGTCGGAGTGAAGTTTCTGATGAGCTTGAACCACACCTCGCGTTCCCTCGCCGTCAATGCCTTCGAGTTGACCCCCTTCCAGAATCCCTTGATATCGTCGGGCTGCAGCGAGTCCCTGAAACCGATCGTGTCGGTAAGGGGAAGCCTTACAGAACAGCCCTATAAGTAGCCTCTGAGTAGCTAGAACTCCCGAGTTCTAGTTACGACTTGCTTTTAGTCTAGTGGTCAAGAATGACAGATTGTATTTTATGCACATCAGAGGCGCATACCTTACACTTGCCTTCTCACATCCCTGTTCCGACCCCTCACCCTTTCAGTCACTTGTTCGCCAGACCCCAGACCCCCACGGCACCGCAAAACCTCTAATGATTTGCTTCAGTCTGCATGTGCTCGCTCTCGCTATGGTTGCGTCGGTGGCGACAGCCAAACTGTCCTTCCCTCTGTCCGCGATCCCCGGCGAATTTCAGGAATTCGATCTGAAATGCCGCAGCTGGGCGGACGGCCACGCGCTTCTGGTAAGGTTACCTGCAGGCTGTGCTGATTGACCCAAAAATTCCACGTTTGTAAAGACAAGGCAATCTTCACGAGCGCTGACTGCTATATATTCGAATTATACGTGTTACAATCCAAAGGGCTCGAATCCGTTTGACTTGCAGAGCTGCGCCGTCTTGGCCTTCAACGCGACCCTCGTCACCTCGGGCAAAGCCAAGTCGCCTATCACAGACCTAGCAAAGATCGAGGCAGCCAAGGTCGTCTACGAGCGCGATTGCTTCTGCGAGTCTGCGGCCCAAAATACGAGAATATGGTTCGAGACGTACAAGAACTGCACGTTGCGTGGTGAGCAGCTATTAGACATTCATGTTTCCGTGGTATATAATAAGCTAGGTAACAAGAGTGCAGGATCCGAGTCGGGTCTGAACAGTCTGCATCTTGTCCGCTCGCAGGACACGAGCAATCCGGCGATCTCCCCAAGGAGCCCCTTCGAGGAGGGTGCCCCCGCTCAGCTAAGCTATTGGCAGCGCGTTGTAGCCAATGCCAGCAGGACATAACTGATCGCCGTGAGTTTGGACTGATGATCCCCGCGCCGGCGTCCGGCTGGCGTATCCACTTTCGCGCCCACATCATGAGAAGCAGGTGAGCTGGATCATAGAAGATGGGAAGGCTGAGTAAACCTACAACACGGTGTATCAGGAACTGCCGGGTGCTAACAAGATGGGCCAATTGGTGTCGAATAAATAGAAGGCTCAATCATGCGGCGCAACCCAAGAGGTGTGCGCTTTCGGCACCTTCAATTGAACCCTCCCATCACCAATGGTCCCGCTACAACCTCCACAATCCGGGACTTTTGAGCCTCCGTATCGATTCTGACCCGTCTTTTTCTCGCATATTGTAAGTGCAGCCATTGATTTCGATCTCACGGGCCTTCCGTCGTGGGGGAATCTCCTAACTGACCTCAGTCGGCGCCGCCGGTGCCCCCGTGGTTGTCGAACATCCGGTACCTAAGTGTCTAGTGTGAGGCACTGAGTCATTGTTCAGTGCCTGCAGTAAATATTTACTTCCCTCAACTCGATTGGAAGCAAGACGTTGCTTGGCGCTCACCTTTGCAGCACGGCGTGCGAGATTCCGTTGCAATCTCACTAGTACCATCATTCCATTCACGACTGAGGAGTGGACCTTCCACTGCAGCGCATCTCACGCACCGTGATATCATACCCTGACAATTATTTGTAAGTATTCCCTCAATCTTCCAACTTGGAGTCTTAAGGCAGCGTCGTACTCGAGCGGAGCGGCAGAACTCCTCGCGTCGGATGAACTTCGAACCTACTACTACCTCCGGCTCTTCAGCTGCGCTCGTATGGGTTGCTGTATACTGTCGTAAGGTAGAATTGGATGCTTGTCTGCATGGTTCTACTTAACTTCTCCGCGGTCTTGCGTCGCTTGTTTTGTGCTGCATCCCGATGCTGTGCATAGCTGTGCCTAGCTGTGCTCGCTGCAAGAATCGCCGGGCATCGGCACATCGGGTCCGGCGCTCAGCGCTGCAGCCTGTGACCGAGCTCAGTACTCAGTCTCGCGCTCGCTCCTACTCGACACGAGTGGTCGCTCGCTGAACCCACGGAGAACTGATGAGCGCATGACCCCATCCACGCATTCTTGGCCTGAAAGCCACAGACAATAATGAACGACACGGCCCCAGTGCCACTGACAGTGAACACTACAGCTGTACTCAAGCCCGCGATCGAGACAATGTCGTTATCTTCATCGGCATCGCTCCGATTGCTCGACCTCGTCTTACCCGCGCTGTTGCTCCTCCTCTCGCTCGTCCTACGCGTGCTCTACACCGACACGCAACCCAAGAGTCGAGGTGCCCACTTGTACAGAGCCAGGACGGCGCATGCTCGCTACCTCCCCTCCCCCGCCGGCCATCGCTTCTCGTATCCCGTCCTCTTTCTTGGCCTCGATCTGGACCAACTCGAGCACCCGGGACGACCCTTGGATCAGGGTAGATGGTTCCGGTACGACTCGAAGCGATGGAGCTGTATGGCCATCCGACCGAAGGTGTACCTCGAACCACCGAGCGTGGGAAGGAGCGCGCTCGAGCAGGGCCAGTCGGCGGTCGACGATCACACGCCGATCAAGACCAAACTGCTGCGTCACATCCAGCAAAGAGGCATACCCGTCGATCTGGTCGACAAGATATACACGGTCACGATGCCGGCCTTTATGGGTATGCAGGACATCAACCCGCTCACGATCCACTACGTCTATTCGCTGCTCAACTCGGAAGGAAAGCCTCGACCGGAACGGCAGCTCATCGTCGTTGTGCTCGAGGTGTCCAACACTTTTGGCGAAAAGCACCTCTATATTCTCCGATGCGGTGTGGACGAGGATGAACGTGTCGTTTCTGGGTCAGTCCATTCACGCCATGCGCTGGCGACCGGAACCCTCTTGACTTACCCACGCGCAAACCCTTTCCCCCCTCCTAGCTTTGACCATCAATGGACGTTCCCTCGAGCATTCCACGTCTCGCCCTTCAACGACCGCACGGGCCACTACCGCGTATCCCTCTCGGACCCTCTCGCCAGACCCAACCCTTCCACTCCAAACTCATCTTCGTGCCTGCCCTCGCATGCCCACCTCAACCTCAAGATCGTCTTCCTGACCCCTTCGTTCGAGAAAAAGTTCTTTGCTGACCTCTCAGGCCCCGGCGAACCTTTATCACCGTCGTCAATCCTCTCGGCTTTGCTCAAGTGGCCTTTGACGTTGTTTTTGACGACGCCACGGATTCTGTACCAGGCGATGCTGTTGCATTATCGGCATCGGCTGGACGTGTTCCCCCGACCCGAGCCGTTCGTTCAGAGCCCGATTGAGCAGGCGAGGAATGCAAGGCTCGTTAACCCCGTTCAACAGGGAGCCTTGCCTGCAAACGTACAATGGCAGGAAGAGACAGCGTTTGAAACCAGGTGTCGAGGCAAAGTCGTCGCGTACTTGGAACGACGGGTGGCGGGGATGACTGCCTCGGAGGAACGGAGGGTGCGGATCGTCATTCGCGCCGCCAACACGTCAAAACCAATCACAACTGTTCCTCACAACTTGGAGCTTCCTGCTCTCGGCAATAAAATCGAAATCGAAACCGTCGTCATCAACTTCGTCTCGAACCAATTCTGGACGGACCTTTACACGTCCCCTTCGATCCACCTCGCTCTTGAACTCGGATCGAAAACCGAACAAAGGTGGTCGACGAATAACGAAGACTTGTTCCTTGAGGTTTTCAAACCTCTCTCGAATCATCTTGCCAATCTATCACGCACAACGAAGTACATCCACTCGCTCCGGATCAGGCAAATGAACTGGTCCAGATCTTTCTCATCCATTTATTGTCACGCACCTCGCGAATTTACGCTCGGCGTCCATCCCTTGGACGATGACGCGACTTCCATTTCAGACCTCCAATCGCTCCTCGAACACTTTCTCGTTGTGCGATTAGGATACTGGTTTTTTGTCGTCTTTGGAGCAAGATTCGTTCGAGGCACCGAGCCCTGGGAGGAATGGGCGAGATGGGAAAGAAAGTTCGGGGACGTGGATGGTGGGGGAGGGAAGACGTGCGAGGTCGAGGACATGGCTGTGGGAGGTGTGGGGAGTGTACTACGAACATAATGCTTCCTCGTCTCGTTACATTATAGAGTTGTAAACATAGCGCACTCCGCATCCCTTACGATTGGAGAGTCGAGACCATGATAAGCCACAACGAGTGAACCAGACCGAGAGCAATAATCTCACAATTTTTTTGAAATAACTGGTACACGACCACGAAACCGCTACTGAGGCCAACGACGATTCGAGAGGCGATGAACTCAAGAACAACACGCCTCTCGCCATTTGCTCCCTTTGGGCTGAGGCCCCAATCGAACGACCGGACCGCCCCTCTCGAGCTGATGCTTACGCTCCTTCTCGTCCTTGTACCATTGCCACGTGGCCCTTCTGGCGATGTACTCGAACCTGAAAAGTCAAGCCCACTCAAGGTATCAATTCTCGCGTAGTTGGCTCTCGCCATGGGGCGCCTCCAGACTCACACATCCTCGACGCCTTCCCCCGTTTTGGCCGACGTTCGAAAAAGCTTGATCCCATCCTTCCCATAGCTATAACCCCCTGCCAATCCAATACTGGCAGTTCCCATCGGGCCACCCACTTCTCCACCCGGAATAATACCCGTTTTTCTCTCGTTCCTCTTCCGTTCCTCCTTGATCAACCTCATCTTTTCGCTCCTCTGGAACAACGAAGGTCCCCCGAGGTGCTTGCCGATCGTGACGAGGTGCGACGGCGGATGGGGTGGAGAACTGGCCATGAAAGGGTCGATCCCTCTCGCCACATCCCTCTCGTAGTCGGCCGAGTTGAAGTTCTCTTTAGAAATCTCGAGCCCATTGGCCATATCTCCGAAGTTATCTTCTGAAGCCTCGGACGAAGTCAACGGACTTCTGATCAAGGACGGCTCCCCTCGTCGGCCGCTGGCAAGCGAGTCCCACGACTCGTTTAAGCTCGAAGAAGGTGTGTGGTAGATCGTTTTAAGCGAAGTCGAAACCGGCATCTTGTTATTCTGGACGCTGAGGCCGCGAGGGGATCGCAATAGTTGAGGCGCCGTTTCCCGAGTCGGAGAGCTCGATCCACTTCCTCCGGTGGTCGAAGAGGGGGGAGGGAGGACATCGATTCGAGTCGACATTTCGGCACAACATGTTGCTACACCGTTTTTAATGGAGCCCTTCGTCGTCGTGTTGGAAGCGTTTGATACTTTTCTCCGTCTCGTCGTCTTCCGGGGTGGAGACACCGCCGGCCCAGCAGAGTCCTTGACCGTGTATCCGACCGTCTCCTCCTCGACATCAAGGTCTTCCGACGACTGGCCCAACAGATTTCGCAAGAGTTCTTCTTCCCCTCCCGCGGTGAAAGGGCTTCCACTTCTTCAAGCGTCGCGCCCAAGTCAATCTTGGATCGGACAGCGACCCAGGTGAAGTTGCGCAGATCGTCGACGGGCGCCTTGGTTGTGAATTCGTCGAACCAGCTTTGGAGTGAGCGCAGAGATCGGGAATCCGAATAAACGAGTACACAAGCATCTGCACCCCGATAGAACGATACTCCCAAAGCTCTGAAACGATCCTGGCCTATATCAAGGGCCGATGAAACCCGGAATCACTCGCTCGCTCAGCAAGCGGAATGACTTGAGACGAGCTCTATCCAAGCCGACATACCGGCCGTGTCCCATACACTCAACGACACATGGACGTCTTGATCTATCTCGACCACTTTGGAGATGAAATCGACGCCAATCGTCGCCTTGTAGCCCAAGGTGAAGGCCTCGGAAAGCCACCGTTGTCGGAGCAAGGTCTTGCCGACTCCGGCGTCGCCAATCAGCACGACCTTGAAACGATGTTGCGGGGGCGATTTGGGGGTGGAATTTGTTGGAGCTGTGTTCGATGGGTAATTCCCATTCGGAAGTGTGGATGTGGAAGCGACGGGTGCGGTGGACGTATTGTGGGAGCCTTCGTTGCTGACTGCTGTCCGCCGCCATGGAGCCAATTGTGGGGCGGCGTTGGTTATCGCAGGCGGTGTGATTGTCGTCATAATGCGATCAAGCACGAGCGACCGCGGGCCTGCACGAGCAGCTGCAGCGCCCTTCGGGCTGCGGGCTGTAGACGCCTCGAGGCAACGGGGTGGACAGAGCTCGAGTGAGGGCAGTAACAAAGGCTCGTGGATTCAGTCGTTCAACTCGTAGTTCTTGGCTGTAGATTCGACGAAGGCTCCATCGGACCATCGGGAGGAGACGAAACGGGAAGGCGGCCAGTTCAAGGTAGTGATCGAATACTAGTAGCCCTCAAAATACCAGTGCAGAAAGACTTCTGGGATCGGCAGTTAGTAACTACCCAGTTTTCAATGCTCCTAATCCTTAGTGTAGATCAGGTTCAAGACTTGGGGACGAAAAATCGTGAGCTCGGCTACTTGACTAGTGTACGTTCTCGAACAAAAGGACAATCGATGGGCGGGCGAGACTGCAGTCGCCGGCACTGCAACCAATTCAACTTCAAATTTGCGGATCTCTCACTACTGGGAAAACAACTTCATAAAGGATAAGTTTCAGGAAGGATGAAGTCGATCGCTCTTCCTTAAGGTTCATTGTTGACCCACCCAACTTAACCTAGATGCAAATCTTCAGACTTCTGCGCATGCGCCAGAGTCCGGTCCCGACGGCGTCCTGACTGCGATTCTTCGTCATATATCAGCCCAAGTCTCAAACATGTCGGAAGCTGACTGGCGCAGACCCGAACGAGGGATAGCCACCATTTCTTGTCCGAAATCGGCGAGAAGGGTTCGGCACACCGACCTTTTAGCCTGGTCCGTACTACGGTACCTGGCACCAAGGGCCGGGCACCAGTTCCAGGCCGCAGGACCACGCGGTCTCAGGCGGTGAATTGGCCCTCTTCGAGTACCCCGTGTCCGCGCCGCTTATCCTCTCCTCGGTTCCGCACCGTCGACAGTTTATGAACGGCTTCAGCACTGCGACCCTCTGCCGAGGGTCAGTGGGTCCCCCAACATTGGAACCTCATTCACGCGATCCGTCGCACACTCAGTAGTCTCCTTCCTCAACAGGACCTTACAGCAGCCTGCTGCTTTCCAGAAACCCTCGACGCACGCATGCCTGCCACGCGCTCGACTCAGGTAAGTCTTCGGAATACGCTCGGCTTGTTGCACGACGTACTCATTATTTACTTGCTGTGCAGTAGCTCTCCGCGACCTCTCTGTACGATCCCTACCCTCTCCTGGGATGCCCTAGTTGGGCGCACCAAACTGACGCATAGCATCCTGTAAGCTGCCTTCCACGTTCCATTGTATTGGACGCCCGCGCTACGCCTTGCAAAGGGATGCTACGCTGCGCCCTGTCCTAGTTGCCGTGTTTACGTAAAAGCGATTCTTCTCTTTCTTGAGCTTTTGCAGCACGCCTTTGGCGCGCTATCAAGATCTTCTCTTTGCCACCCCACGATAAGGACAATCCGTTCCCGGTTCCGCTGAAGCGAACGACAGACAAGGTCAAGCTGGGGTACGCGTCGCTATTTGATGCAGGCCTTGCGGAGAATGTGCGCAGAGATCTTATAACCAACTTCTCTCTCGAGGAGGGAATCACCAAAAACCATCCCTCTGGGTATATCGAAGTGGGCTTTTGGACAGACGTTCATCTCGCGATCGACAACCTCGGGGAGCTTCACCCCGTCGCCGCCTATGCCTTGGCCTTGGAGGACGTTAAAAAATTCTTCCAAGCAAACCGCTTTCGTTGCTGGACGAACGACAACTACTACCGCAAGCGCGCAACTTCAGCGGCACCTGCTCCCACGACCCTGCTATTGGGGAGCTCGAGGGCGCCTCGATCTTCACCCCGGCTACGTCGGCTGCCGATGGGGTTCTAGGGCCCCCTCAAATCGTCGCGACAGAAGGCGTTGGCGAAATCCCATCCTACCACCTAGCGCTCTCCCTTGGGGAAGGTACGGGATGGGACTTCGCCAACGCCTTTTATCGTCACGATTTGAGGGGCAACATAAACCACAGCGGTAGACGGCGTAGCCGGAGCGATGATCGAGGGGCCTTCCCCGTTAGCGGGGTCGAGGGGAGCAAGTGCCGCTGAAGTTGCGCGCCTGCGGTAGTAGCCTTCGTTAGTCCAGTAGCGAGAGCCGTTTGCTTCTACGAAGTCTCTAACATCCTTCGAGACCAGGAAGTGCGCGACGAGGGGCGGGGTGAAACTCCCCAAGATTATCGATCGCTAGAGGAATGTCCGCCGGGATGGCACGCAGCTGTCCCAGCCAAAAGACCAGTCCGACATTCCCAGAGGCGTCGTTTTCTGGTCGATCCCGCCTCGAGAGAGAGCTTGATCACCAGATCTCTGCGCGCGTTCTCCGTAAGAACTTCGGCAGATAGCGACGCGTGCACCAGCTTCACCACGTCGATCGTTCGCTTCAGCGAATCCGGGATCGGATTGTCCTTATCGTGGGGTGGCAAAGACATGATCTTGATGGCGCGCCGAAGGCGTGCTGCAAAAGCTCAAGAGACAAAGGGATCGCTTTGGGAGACGTAGCGATCGGATATAATAAGCAGACAGGGCAAGTAGGACGGAGGCGCAGCGTAGCATACCTTTGCGAGGCGTAGCGCAGGCATACAATACAATGGAACGAGCGTCCGGGAACATTCCGCGGAAGGTAGCCTATAGGATGCTATGCGTTAGTTTGGTGCGCCCAACTAGGGCATCTCAGGAGAGGGTAGAGATCGTACAGAGAGATCGCGGAGAACTACTGCACAGCAAGTAAATAATGAGTACGTCGTGCAACAAGCCGAGCGTATTCCGAAGACTTACCTGAGTCGAGCGCGTGGCAGGCGTGCGTGCGTCGAGGGTTTCTGGAAAGCAGCAGGCTGCTGTAGGGTCCTGTTGAGGAAGGAGACGGCTGGTGCGACGGACCGCTTGGATGGGGTTCCAATGTTGGAAGACCACTGACACTCGGCAGAGGGTGGCAGTGCTGGAGCAGCGAGCTGGTTCCAGAAAGTTTCGACGGTGCGGAACCGAGGAAAGGGTAAGCGGCGCGGACGCGGGAATCGCCAACGAATATGTGCCTCGATATCTACCTACCCCCACGTCATACGTCCGGTACATCTTATCGGTTAATGCGTTTATGGTTCCATTTTTTCATTAGACGTGACCTGATGATCACGCACCTGAGAACCATCTGCGCCGGAAGACCCCTGAAATCGTGATGTAACCTCAGAGCTCAGACGGCGCGCCTCTGGATGGTGAAACACTAGTGATATGAGTGCTGTTATCTCCCACGATCTTCTTCTCTTCTTGTTTCATAGAGTTAGGACGGACACTTCCGCTGGTTCACAATGCGGTTACAGAAGATTCCGCGGTCCTACAATGCTAAATCAACAGCAAGTCCTCGCACTCTCCGGCGTGTTCGGATCCAACCGACCAATCTCGCGTCGTCTCGTCGCAGGTCCCAAAGATTCCAAAATCGTACCAGCGCTTGTTCGTCCAGCTTTTGACATCAACGGCAAAACCGTCGATGGGAATGAAGAGGCATTGACCTCGCCCAGTGTTAGCAGTCCACATGTAAGTCGTGTTGCGCCGCCTCGCTTCGATCGCGCAGGTTTCGACGGAGGTGCGAGGCCAGAAGTTGAAAGGGCTTGTGCGGGCACCGTACATGAAGGTGCCACCTATAGACATAGGTGTAGATCTCATCAGCTTCTGAAGGTTCAGTGGGCCAGAGAGGGGCCGACGGGCTAGCCCAAGTCGAGTGTGGACCCCATAGGCCGGGCCGGGATGACTTACGACCATAGCGAGACGAGTAAGGACCTTGACAAGCAATGGTCCCGTTCATGGTACCACTGACTTTATAGCCTTTATCGCATATAAGAGAATTATTGGTGTCTTCGCAGGTTAGGGTGAAGTTGGAGCAGCATGAACTCCCTGTAAAGTGAGGCCAAGCAGCAATGTCAACCCTTCTCTGTCCTACTCCAAGGGCCGCTGTCTTAAACTTGAGTACCACTCACCATGAACGCTGACCGGACCTGTCGGACACATGACTTCTTTACATTGACCGCCACTGACATCCCCGTAACTACACGCAGTGGCTTGTCCCTGATCGTCACACGAAGTCGAGTTGGTCGGACAGTCCAGGCATGAAAGTCCTAACAGATTAACAAATCCCAAGACTCAGCGTCAAGTTACATCCGCATAGTTCTTACCAGACTCACTATCTTTGGAAGGATATCTGGGTGGTGATCCACTGCAATCCGCGGGTTTGGGGCACCTCCCATCCGAAGGCGTTCCATACTTGCATGAGAGCGAGCCGCCAGAGTTGCACGTGATTGCATAGGGGTCAGGGCAGCAGCCGTTGCCTGTGGGAAATAACGAAATATGCATCTCCCGTCAGAGTTCCCCAGAGCTTCGCACCGCTTTGATAGCATTCCAGTCCAGTTCTGACATACCATCAGTGTTGACTGAAGAGGTGGGACACTTGATCGCGACGCAAGCACCATTCTCAGGTACGCCATACGAGCAGGCCGTCGAGCCGCCGTTGCGATCGCATGACGTCGCGTTTTGACTCGGGCAAGGATAGCACGAGACATCTTCGGGAAAAAAATGATTAATATCCAAATCAGACGAAGGTAAAATGGGCAGCGAGCCAGACCAGAGTGACTGACTGTCGGGTGCAAGGTAGCGCGGTGGAGCGCCGTTGCAGTCCCACGACGTGAGACAATATCCATCCTTGGGGGCAATGCCACTCTTGCACGTGACCGCTTCAGAGGAAGTGCAAGTGATGGCATAGGGATCTTGACAAGCGATGCAGCGTCGACCTGTCGATTGAAATAAGATGCCCGCGTGAGCTAAGGTTCTCCACATCGTCGAAGTATCTGCAAAACTCTGCTCGCACCTACCATCGGCCGACGGATATAGGCCAGCTGGGCATTGGATAATGTTCTCGTCGATGCGCATGGTTCCGGTGCAAGGGATCACTCGGGGGCTACGCTTGATGGGGAAGTCCCGCGCGAACAGGGAGGAAGATGGGGCCTGAGGCGGGATTCGCATTGCATCGACGAAGGCGGACTGCGACACCGCCAACAGAGTCACGGCGACAGAAAGGAGGCTCGACATCGACGTTGCAGTGGCAGCACGAACCGCTGAGTTGGTCATGGTGAGATATTGAATGTGAAGTGTGGGACGGGAAGAAGACCGGGAGAGGACACGGATTTCCTGGAATAGCAACACCTCTGATGTTACCTCGACGCGAGCAGAAACCTATCCTCAATGATAGCACTGCAAAAGGAGACGAATGCCTCGCAAGACCATCGCGCTTGAAGAAAACCTTCCTGATCGGGGTGCCCGATCAATACCTCTGCTTGCCTCTGCCCGCATCCGCCTAACCACGCAGGCACCGCCCGATCGGCGCCTCTGTCCGCATCCGCCCTTCCTCACAGGCGCGACCAGAGCAATCTTCGTCTACAACCGCTCGCATCAGAAGACGACCCAAACGACCAAGAAGTTTCGCCGCCATGTGCCTGTGATCACACACTCGCTCGCAAGGTGATCATGTACGGTTATGAGGCGTGTACGTGCAAAATCGTTCTTCTGTGTTTGACCAAGAGTTTGAGCGTGCATTCGTATGCGAGTCTTCTGCATTATCAGTCCATAGAGTACAAATTACCTTCTGCGCGTCCGAGCCTCCATGTCTTATAAGCCCGTTCGAATCGGATTTGCCACTCTGAATGCCGTTGAAAGGTTTTCCGAGTTCGCCGACCACCGTATGCGAACATAGCTGACTTAATATCCTAGCCATAATATGCACAGTTTCAATACTCTTATGAGTAGGTAGAGTCTCAGGGTGATACAACACAGCGCCCACAACTGGGTTGCTGATCTTCACGTGACTTTTTACCGGACGAGGCGCCTTCCGCCTCCTATTCAGACTATATCAAACCCGCGAAAGATTCGATATATCAAAGACTGTTGACAAGCCGACTCAACTAAATCATCAACAAGTCTTCGCACTCCGAAGCATGCTCTCTCCCGACTGGCCAGTTCTGCGTCGTTTCTGCACACGTCCCAAACTTTCCAAAATCGTACCAATGCTGAGCGCCCCAATCCTCTCGCCCAACGTTGAAATCTTCAGTGTGTTAGAAGACGCATTGACCACGCCCGGTGTAAGCTGTCCACATAAAAGTCAGGTTGCGCTGATAGGCTTGGATCGCGCAGGTCTCGACCGAGGACTGAGCCAGATAGGCCACCATCCAACGGCCAGCATCGCCGTACTTGTAGGTCTCGCCTGTTTGAAGCATTCCAGAACATCAGTATATGTCTTAGTATTTGAATATGGATAGCGCACAAGCATGACGCGAAGGTTCAATAGTCTCAATGACTCACGGCCATAGCGGGACGAGTACGGTCCCTGACAAGGTATAGTTCCGTTGACTGTGCCGTTGACTTTGTAACCGCCTTGACAGGTGAGGGAAGTGTTCGCGTTCTGGCACGAAGTCGTGAAGTTGGTGCAGCATGATCCCCCTATCGAGCGTGAATCACATCCGTCAGCGCCGAGGTCCCCTCAGCCGAGCAAAGATCGCTCACACCTCGCCGGAACTTGAAAGGGGATGATGAGGAACTCACCATCATTGCTGACTGGTCCATTCGGGCAGATCACCTCCTTGCATTGGCCAGCAGTGAGAGCACCGTAATTGCACTTGGTCGCTTGCCCCTGATCGTCACACGAGGTCGAATTAGTTGGACAGTCGAGACACGAAAGCTCTGTCGCCGGGCCAAAAATTATTAAGATTTAGTAATCGGTCCTTCAAGCCGGGATTGCCCTCACGGCCTTCGTCGAGGACTCACGGTCTTTGGAAGGATATCTTGCAGGTAATCCACTGCAATCTGCGGGTTTGGGGCAGTTCCCATCCGAGGGAGAACCGTACTTGCAAGACAGCGAGCCGCCCGAGTTGCACGTGATCGCATAAGGGTCCGAGCAGCACCCGTTGCCTGCGAGACGTAGAGCCATGTTGCCGCAGCGTATAAGATGCACCAATCATGAAGGGAGCATGGCTAAGAACGTCATACCGAGAGCAGACTCACCATCAGTGTTGACGGAGGAGGTGGGACACTTGACCGCTACGCAGGCGCCATTATCAGGCACACCGTAGGAGCAGCCTGTCGAGGCGCCGGTGCGATCGCAGGATGTCGCGTTCTGTCCAGGGCAAGGATAACAGGAGAGATCTTTAAAACCGCGGGAGAAATCTCAAACATTAGTATGGATAGTATCAAAAAAAAGTAATGTAGAAGAAGATTCA
This sequence comes from Microbotryum lychnidis-dioicae p1A1 Lamole, assembly GCA_001244265.2. Lineage (NCBI taxonomy): Eukaryota > Fungi > Basidiomycota > Microbotryomycetes > Microbotryales > Microbotryaceae > Microbotryum > Microbotryum lychnidis-dioicae. The sequence goes on from CDLV01000005.1 coordinate 1,974,809, forward strand.
AAGTGACTGACTGTCGGGTGCCAGGTAACGCGGTGGAGCGCCGTTGCAGTCCCACGAAGTGAGACAATATCCATCTTTAGGGGCAATACCACTCTTGCACGTGGTCGCTCCCGCGGATGTGCAAGTGATGGCATAAGGATCTTGACAAGCGATACAGCGCCGACCTGTAAATTGAAAGTGCATTCGGAAGTGAGCTAAGGTTCTCCACATCGTCGGAGTATCTGCAAAACTCTGCTCGCACCTACCATCGGCCGACGGGTATAGGCCAGCTGGGCATTGGATAGTGTTCTCGTCGATGCGCATGGTTCCGGTGCAAGGGATCACGCGAGGACTACGCTTGATGGGGAACCTCCGCTCCGATAGGGATGAGGATGGGTCCCGAGAAGGGATCCGCATCGCGTCGACGAAGCCGGAGTGCGACAGCGCGAGCAGCGTCACGGCGGCGGAAAGGAGGTTGGACATGGGTGACTTGAAGAAGGCTGTGTTGGTCATGTAGAACGTTGAGCGTAAAGTGTGGAATGGGAGGAAGAGCAAGAAAAAGTGCCAGCGACGGTAGGACATTCATAGAAGAGCTACACCTATGAGGTCACCTTAACAAGAGCAGAAGTCCGTCATCAATGATAGCACTGCAAAAGGGGACGAACGCCTCGTGAGAATGTCGCGCTTGAAAAGAACCTTCCTGATCTGGGCGCGGTCAGCGCCTCTGTCCGCATCCGCTGTTGATGGCCAAAGCCGGAGGGTCCAATTTCCGCGGGATTCGCCGCTTGTCTCGACCAGAGCCTTCGTAGATCCCTCCTTCACAGCTCCAGTTGCACGCACCTTCCTTTGTCGAGGAACTCCGACCTCGATGGGTATGCCGACTCGGAGACTGCTGATCACGTGATGCCTCCGTTTCTGCGCCGGTCAAGATTGAGTGACCCATTCCCGAGAGCCACCAAATCTCGAGCATTCTCAGATCCTAAGCCTTCAAGAAGAGAATGTTCTATTACAAGCGTCCCACAGTGGATCTGACATCCTCCTAGCAAGTCCGAACCCGAGTCACTCCGAAAGCTTTTACTGGTCGAAACTGTCTTTCGATTCTCGTCGCTCACAGCCTTCCCTCCTTGTGTAACTTTCTCATCGTATCGATCGAATGCTGCACCAAATCACCAATGACCTTGTTCGCCTTGTCGACGTTATCGACATCTTCCTTGGACAAAGTCGGAACCCCATTCGAGAAAGAGTAGGTCAACTGCAATTCGCCTTGAGGGTCATGCGAGACGAGGTTGATGATGTGACCGTGGGGGGCGGTCGTCATATCAAAGTAGACGATCGTGGGTTCGTATAGAGTGCATTCTTCGATCGTGGTCGGGGAGGAGGCAGAGCCAAATTTGACGTGGCGGGTGATCTGATGAACACCTCGGACGGGACAATAGGGTCAGCGAATCTCACTTTGTGGAGGCCGTCAAGACTTAGACACACCTTGTTTCCTTCCTCCTTGACGACTTTGCACGAACGAATCATGGGCACAAACTCCTGTTTTGTGAAGTGATGGAGAGCAGTGGACGGAGTCGGATTTACTAATCAGCTCGGAGCCCTCACAGCACACTGCAGCTCCTTTACGACCGTCGCCATCGACAGACCTGGGGTTCCCTCGTCTTGATCGTCAACGCTTTCCACACCTCTGCCTTAGTAAGACGAGGCTCAGCGCCGGGAGGGTTGATCGGACGCGTCGCCGCGAAAGAGGGGGGTGAGGTGGGGGCGGCGGACATGGTGAGTATGGTGCTGATGACGGTATTGGTGGACTTGGAAGTTTCAGAACGAGAGTTGTTCAAGTGGATGTAATGTAGGAGTGTAAGGGGAGGAGAGTGGGCGAAGCTGTTCGTGTTGTACTTTTGAAAGGGTCAGGACGTTGTAAGCACTGAGGGATGTTCCTTCCCACTGCAGTGATGGTCAGTCATACAATCGCGGGGCGAAGGGTTGCGCGTCGGGATGCACCGTCGCTACTGGTCCTTCGAATCTCGAAGGCGCCAGAAATCTTCTCGCCCCGAACCCCGAGTTGCGGCTTAGTTACCACAACAGAGACCGAGGAAGGTTCAAGAAGGCTGATGTGAGCCCGGATTCCGAGAATGCCAAAGCAAAAGCCAGCTTCCGGTGCTTCGCGACAAATTTTCAGTGGATCGTGCATTGCAAAGTGCAGAATTACAAATGTGACATATTCTCGCGACAGGGGGAGGGATGTTTAAAAGATCAGTTTTGCGCATAGAAGTGCGCCATAATTTTGAGAGTCGCGTCCTCGAGTACATTAAAGAGCGGATGTGCCATTCTCTGTGAAGAGCGTCGCATGATGATGAAATGTCAGCTTGCGCCTCCTATTTGCTCGGATGATCTTCACAGAACGTCACTCACCAACTCATTATCCTTTTCCCCAACCACCACAGCCTTCACCCCAGCCTTCCACCCCAAACTCCGACTCCAACATTCCCTCATCCTCTTTTGCGCATCCTCGTCACTTTCCTCTCCATCCTTGATCATCTCGACTTGCCGCTTCTCCCCATTCTCTTCTTGATCCAGATCGATAATCTTGCTCGTCTCCGCCGTCGCAGGGAAGGGCGAAATGAATGCTTCTCTCCGTTCCTCGATCGATTTCCACGAATGTCGATATCGGTGTTGTGCCGAGGACAGGCCGGAGAGATTGTAGCAAGTGTGGTAGCCGTCTGAGGGCTTCCCAGGCTTGTCGCGAAGACCGCCTGTCGGTGCTTGAGCGCAGTAGAGAACATATTCTTGGAGAGCCTCTGCATAACAATGAGGTCAAGTCCCCGTCAGTACTGAAAGAAAAGGACACAATTCTCCACCACTATCTAAGAGGAAACTCACGTCGATCAAATAAATCCCTCCTCTCCACCTCCGCGCCCTCCTCAGCCTCAGCCTCATCCAACAAGCCATCAATCACGCCAAACAAGCCCCCATTCCACCAACTATAACACCCATCGACCAACTTGTTGGACCTCCCCCTGAATCCTCCTCCCTCGATCGGCATCGCCTGCATGCTCGTCGCCCATCGGATTAGAGCGTCCAGGTCCAATTCGCGCTGCTTTCCGCTCGAGGTGATATAGGTTGGGGATTTGGGATCGGTATAGGGTCTAAGCATGGCGTAGGATGCGGCGGCACAGAATGCATAGCCGCCATGGGCTTCACCCAAGGGAGGGTGCGAAGAAGGTGAAGAGAATTGTTGCTCTGCCGAAGAGGACGAAGCGAATGCGTGGGAGGAAGACGCGAGTCCACCTTCGTACGTCTGACATGAAGCGATAAAGGATGAAGTGTTGTGTGCAAGTGACGGGGTGAAGATGTTGAGGAGTGTGGCGACCGTGAGAGCGCAATAACATCCTCTGTGTAATCGACGGGTGGTTTGTCAGTCGGGCGAAAATGAATGAATGGAAGGCTTGAGACCTACCGAACATCGGCTTCTCCTCCTTGATGCATGATGAATGATCCATCAGGCTGTTTTACGCTCAATAAGAAACGATGCATGCCCTCCCTATCGACACCCAAGAGTACGCGTTCAGCCAAAAGGAAGACCCTCGCCTCTATACTCCGGATATAGCACTCACCGATCGATGATATCCCAGCCTATCTGACCGCAGTACGCGAGCGCACAAACAGCTGCATACGACGGTGCCAAATGACTGATCTGACCTGGTCCACCCCCGAACCCACCGTCCTGATTTTGACAGGCCTTGAGCGTATCGACGATCCGTTGAAGCGCTGCTTGATCGAGCTCTGCATCCAACAAAGCAAGCGAATGCAACGTCCAATACAACAACCAAGGTCTCGAAGCATCCAGAGCGACGAACGGCGCGGGAAGAGGGTGGGACAGCATGCCGGTGAGGTAGTTGAAGTGGGAGGAACGATCGAGTGTCGCGGGGAGGAAGCTGGTCATTTGTTTGGTCAGGAGCGTCGAGATGGTGTGTTCGACTTGGAGTTGCGCATCGAGTGTGTCTGAATCGAGGATCCCATCGGTTGGAGTCGCGATCCAGGGATGGGTGAGGACTGTACCGCGGAATAGGAGCGTCGAGTCGTGATCCGGGGGTGTGGGGGTGAAGTCCAGATCAGCCTCCGCCTGAGTTTGGGTGCTTGCGAAGCAAGATAGCACTCACCTGAGGTAGCCATGGTGCTCTGAAATGGGAGTGCAAGTGGTGAACGAGGAAAAGTGATGAGAGACGAAAGAAAGCTGCGTAGGTCCGTCACGATCGGCTCGAAAAGGCGCGGTGCGACAAAGCTCCGGTCGGAAGAAAGGGACGTGGCGCTCCTCTTTCGGTCACGCTGCCGCCGTTGGCCTGGCTCGTCGGACAAAGGACTCGGAACTTAGATTTCGCTTTTGACTTTGCATCCGGAATCAGAGTTTAACGCCGGGTTCAAGCTAAATTTTAGCGGGCCAGCTTGAAAAGACATGTCAAATTATCGCGGATAGGAGTACATTCTCTCGTGCGACGTCGCAAGCCGGAGCGGTGAGCTGCGGTGGGGCAGTCCGAGCCACGCCTCGAAGCAGTCGCGGCTCGGAGTGTTCCTTCGCCGGTAAAGGAGGCGAAATCACTCAAGACCCATCCAGGGCGTTCTGTTTGTAAGCGAATAAATGTACAGTCGTTCCTCAATCTTCTGAAAACTCCTGAAGTTCTCGTCCCTCCCATCATGAACCTGGCACGTGACCGCTCCGCCCCCGTCCGTCCTTGCTTGCTGCTACTCTTCGACCAACCCGTCTCGATCAAATGTTGACGCCAAGAGCGCAGAAGGCAAAGACGAGTCCAAAACCACCCAGTATGGACGCGACGAGGGCCGTTGCGATTTCAGTCGTAGGGATCTTGCTCGGTCTCAGTCTGCCGGGATGATGTCGACGTGTCATCGGGGCCAGGTTCGAAGAGGAGAGCTCGTGTGATGTCAGCGTGGGTGCGATTGTGTTAGAGTGCGAATGGGACTCACGTTGAAAAATAGAAGGAAGAAACGAAGGCAATTGAGAGCAGGACGATGGCCAACGGTTGAGCGGCCGAGGGCGAGATCAAGGGCGAGAACGGCGTCGACGAGGCGTGCTCGCGCTGCAGAGAGGAAGGCACATACGTTACATACGAAAGAGACAATACATTCGAGCGAGAGACTGACCTGGAGACCAGCGTAGGAAGACATGGCGAGAGGGAGTCACGTGGGTCGGGTTGGACGGCGTGTGGGCCGAACCGAGCGAGAGAGCGACAGGCGAGCCCAAATCGGCGCACACGGCCAGCACGGCCTAGCACGGCTTGGCTTGTGAACTCACACTGCGACGACGCCCTTGTATCATGTCGGTGACCTCGGGTGCGCCGACTCACCCTACTCAAGTGCAACTAGAAACAACCCTCAGAGTAAGCACCACCAGCCCCTCTCTTTCGGAATCAGCATCACCGCACGCTGCTGAGCCCCTGTCGTCCTGTTCGCAGTCAACACTACACGCGCTCTCGTTGATCCTCTCGTTCTATTCATCGGTCCAACAACTCGGGGTCCTCAACCACACCCCACATGCACCACGCCAGCTGACGAACCAGCTCAAGCTCGAGGCGGCAAAGTACGATCAGATTTGTGGACAGCTCGAAGCGACCATCGTCAGTACAGCCCAGCGTGGGTGTCCAGCTCGACTCTCCTTCAAATACTAAGATCTCGGTTAGCTTTCGTCTGTAGCTCCGAGCGATCGCGACGCTGGAGCGGGACGCACTCAAAGCCGCCCAAACCGGTCAACTCGTGCTACCCCCTCCACCACAACCGACCGGCGATGCTCCGTCAGCAGGGGATTCTGCATCCGGCTCGAATACAGGCGAAACAGCTGTGATAGATCTCACGACAGGGGATGCATCGATCTCGGGGACTGATACCAACATGACCGACGTAGGCTTCCTTGACCTCACTGGAGACGCCTCGACGACCAGTGCCGCCGAAACAGCCTTTGCCCTTCCCGCTGGAACCGACTCCCAAACTACAGCAGCGACAACCAGCGGCGAACAACCCTCCACAGCTCTCTCCCTCCTGGGTCTCTCCGTCCCCCCGATTGAAAGCTCGACCGTCGAACTGGCCGACCCGCAAGACCTCTCCGCTTTACTGGGGAGCATCGTCACCGACGCCTCGTTCCCGTCCACCACCTTCTCAGCCGACGCAACCCTTCTCCCCTTTTCCGGTGCTGACCTGTCCTCTACGAGCGCACCAGCGGATCTCGATCTCAATGCGATGTTAACAATGCTTTCGGGGGCGAACGCAGCCACCACGTCAGGTGCGGGGGGTGAAACCGACCTCGTTCTTCCGGCGTTCGATCCGAGTACATTGAATCTGACGACGACGGCAACGACAGCGCAGACGACGACGACGGCCGAAACGGAGGGACAGGGTGCACAGGGAATGGAAGTCGATTTGGACAGCTTGGATTTCAGCAATATGGACCCGGGTAGGTTGGAGGAGCTGTTACAAAGTTTGGGCGCGGGGGAACCGGCGTGATGGGTTTGGGAAGGGAATTTTGAGGGAGTGATCTTTGCGGTGGGCAACGTGTTGTAAGATTATTGAGGCGAGCTCTGATGGATCTGTTGGGCTTCGGAAGTGGTGCAGTGACTGAGACCGGGTGAATGGACGAATAAAAGCGCTCCAAACGCAATTGACTTTCAGGCGTCAAGTGCTGTCCGAGTCAAGGCGCTCGCCCACGTGTGGCCACACACCGCAAAGTCCGACTTGCCTGAAAAGACCTATGGAACAGCGAGGCCGGACCATCCAAGACAGAAAAGGCAATACCTGTTCGGCTTAGCACGGCGTGCCGTGACTTTTGCCGCCTGAGGCGGTGCTCGCCGAAGTAGGAGAAAGGGGCTAACGCCAGAAATTGGTCCCCTCGCCTCGCTCGAGCACATCCCACCGTTCGTGATTCGAGGTCGTCCGCTAAACCGTTCACGTCAGTTTGACGAAGGCTCTCCGTTCTGGTTCTCACGTTTTCCTTGTAGCTTCCCCTTCCTTCTCATGAGAAAACAATTTTTTTGATTCAGTGACATGCGCGCGCGGGCCTAAAGATTCGCTACTGGGTTTTTGGTAACGTGGGGTTAATCCCGCATGCCTGTTCAATTTCCCAAACAAATTGTGCCTTTTTCCGACGGAAGTCAATTCACCTCCGCTGATGACCATAATCGGACCCACACTCACAAGTGCCGCGCCGTTAACCGCGGCGCCGATGCAAAGGCGGGGAAGGGTGCAGCCGCGCCCCGGGAGATCTGTTACGGTTCGCCGCGAGCTACCGGTCCCACCAGCAGTTATTCGGTTCGTTTTCCTGTCACCCGTATGTGAACTTACCTCTGGCACCGAGACAGCGCTTGCCAAATCCGCCACTTTATCTACGAGATGGGTAGAAAAACTTCGGACTGGCTCCGTTTTCTCTTTTGCTCCTCCTTTCCCCTTGTCACAGCCTCTCGACGTTTCCCCAGCTACTGAAGTTATATTCGGGCAGTCTTTAATCCAAGTCAGATCATCTCACAACGCAGAATGTTCCGCTCCAGCTTCATCGTTCTAGCTATCATCGCGACCATGACTTCGAACATCCTCGCCACAGGAGACGGCCCTAAGCCCCTCTCCGGGCTCGAATTCGACTGTGCGATGAACGCCACCGGAAGTGCGTCTGCACGTGCCATCGTAGGTCATTTCAACTTATTACAAATCCCATGCGACTTTCATGCTGAAGCGTCTTCTATGATCAAAGACACAGCTTTGTAAGGGCAATAGCTGAGAGGGTAAATTATTGGCAATTTGTAGTGCCCAACGGCGACGGAATGGGAGTGCATTTATGCGCCTGATGATGTGTCGACTCAATACGCCCAAGCGATCATGGCTTATACCAGTGAGTCCGGGAACACAATCACTTGAGCCTTAGCAGAGTGCTCACGGTGGTGTGATACCTCGCCAGGGGCCCACCACATATGCCACAAATACACCAAGAAGATTGCAAAATTTGGATGTGCGAAATGCGAGTACCAGACCAAGGCGGAGCCAACTAGTGAGGCATGCTTATTATCAGAGGACACGCTTTCGGACCAACTAAAGTAGCGCCGTGTCTTGACTTGCCGTCACACCTAGCCTGCTGGAAGAAGCTAAAGGACGCCGCGGTTCTCCAGGGGCTGCCGTGGTAGCCGCCTCGTCAAGTTCGCCATGCTGAACAACTCCTTCTCTCGGAAATTGGCCTGATGCTGGTCCCAACTTCTCAGTAATTGGCCTGAAGCTGGTCACACCTCCTCAGTTCGAGCTCCTTGTTCGATATTGCTTTCTCGTACATGCTCCAAGTTCAACCCCGAGTTCAGTCGAGTCGGCTTGCCCCGCTCCATCCTCAGCTTCTTCTTATTCTCATCTCCTTTCTTAGTCTGCTCCTCCTGGGCAGCTTTCCTTTCCCTTTAAAGCTTGGGTAGCGGCCCATTTTTTTGTTTGTGAGAAAATACATCATTTGTGCACAAAAGGGCAAACGGAATCGCAGAGAGCTCGACAGAGCATAGTGTTCAAACTGCGAGCGTTCAGGTAGTACATTGCGACACGTATGGTACCGTACGCTTTAAGTTGAAGAGCGTGCCATCGCTCAAGAATATGGTTATACAAGTCTAAGAAAACCCCTGAAGACCCCAGGGTTATACAAGTCTGAAAAAAACCCACCGATGGGTGGTCCACTCCGTTTCAACCCCAAGTCGCGCCCGCGTCCCCTTGCGCACGTCGAATCCTCCAGAGAGCTTGTTCGATAGCGCGTTGCTTACATGAGCCGTCCTCGATCTGCTACTCAAGGATCGCTACGACGGTCACGCCACGAGACTTGGTTGCACACCAAACCTCAAGACCAATCTCCATAGATCGCAATTAGCGGACTGTCGTCGATCTAATGATCTCCCCGGTTGTCGGACTTGCGGCCGCTCGACGCACCGTCTCCTTTTCGCTCGTGGTCACAGCGCGCACGGACATCGTCTCCTCTCCGGCAGAACTGCACAACTCTTTGTTCGTCTTCGTCTTCTTCTTCTTCTTCTTCTTCTTCTTCTTCTTCTTCTTCCTCGCCTTTCCCGAATTATAACTCATCTCCTGGACTGCGTCCTGTGTTCTCTCCGTGGATCGTTCGTCAGTCCAAGTTCGGCATGTGGTCGACTGAGGGCGCCACTCAAGGCTACTCGGCTTGCAAAGCTGAGCTTGTTGGCGGGATCATCGACGACTTCGGAACAGACCGCTTGTATCGTGTGGTCGCTGAGCGTATTCTGGCCAGCCGTGCGGATGCCGGAATATCGCTTCCACTTGGATGTGACCATGTCGAAGAGGAACCTTGTACGCGCCACTGCAAGAATGTCGCCAAGTGTCAGCATATTCGATTATGCCATGCATCTCGCCGGGAACTAAGGATCTCACGCTTGGCGACTTTCTTGGCGCGTGCAAGGTTCCTCTTCGACATGGTCACTGTAAGGGTTTGATCCTTCAAATGTCGCGAGAGCTGCTACAATCGACTGTTGACTTGTTCTGGTCGTTTCAGGTTGATCCAAATTGAAGTCCTCCCAAAAGGTCTAAAGGAAAGAAAGACTATCCAAAGGTACTGTGACAAATCTATTCAAATGAGAGGAGAGCAGAGCAGAGCCTCATCAGCAACTTTACCACGCGCGCTTCAGAACAGTCTAGAGCATGCGCAGTTCAGAGCCGTTCTAGATCAATTCAGGCATAAAGCGCGTAAAGCGCATTCAGCCCTGCACTGCTAGATTGCTCTAGATTCTGTCTGGAAATCCAGATATTCAGTGCGCTTCCAGAGCTTCCAGAGCATTTCCAGAGCATTTCCAGTGCAATTCAGAGCATTTCCAGAGCATTTCCAGTGCCATTTCAGACCAATTATGACATATTCAGTAAGTGTTATGTGCAATGGTATGATCTCATTGCATTTACAGCCAAACCTTCGAGACTCTACGTTCTTCTAAGAGCACAAGTTAGGCATCAAACCCGAACAAAGCCGCTTCAGCGCACGTTGTCTCAGTTGTGGGCAAGGCCCGTGGGAGGGGCGCATCCCTCTCATCCTCCTTCCCAAGTCCAGAATGGACTTCATCGTCGGGGACCTTAGTACGGTTCGAATCGGAACGTCTTCATGCGTTCGTTCTCAAGCTTCCTAACTTGTTGTTGGAGGTTTTCCCGGTCGAGAAGAGTGCCTCACCGACCGACACTCCTGTTGTGGCCGAGCATAGGTGCGAGCTGGAGCCCGGTCACCCCAAAGACCGCTACAAGCTCAACCCACCGAAGCCGCTCGCAATTCGTGGCATTCAAGAGATGCTTGCTGAACCATTTGGCGGTATTGTCTACAAGGTCTACTTCAAAGGGCAGACCAGCAAGAAGAGTGACGGTCAGCCTCGACGCTGACCACCCGGATCTGGGCACTGTGGGATGCCTACTACGCTGGCCACAGCACTCCATTGAAATTCTGGATGACCCGGGAATACCAATGCAAGGGCGAAGGCCCGCTTTGGGAAAAATCACGGAACCTGGACACGGAGCGACAGGCAAATGGCGCTATCAGCTTTCATACAATGCGACTCCACGAACGTGATCTCGCGGATCAGGAAGGAAAAGCTGGCGGAAGGGTCACTCACATAGCCAAAATGCGTGTCGACCGGGAAAACCTCCTGCAACAAGTCAGGAAGCTTGAGGACGAACGCATGAAGACGTTCCGATTCAAACCGCACTAAGGTCCACGACGATGAAGGCCATTCTGGACTTGGGAAGGAGGATGTGAGGAGTGCGCCCCTCCCACGGGCCTTGCCCACAACTGAGACAACTTGCTTTTCTCTCGTTTGAATAGATTTGTCACAGTACCTTTGGAGACTTTCTTCGAATAGTATTTCTTTCCTCTAGGCCTTTTGGAGGGGCTTCAATTTGGATCAACATGAAACGACCAGAACACGTCAACAGTCGATTGTAGCAGTTCTCGCGACATTTGAGAGATCAACCCTTACAGTCACATCCAAGATGAAGCGACATTCCGGCATCCGCACTGCAGGCCAGGACAACCTCAGCGACCACACGATGGAGGTGGCCTGTTCTGATGTCGTCGATGACCGCAAACCTCAGCTTTGCAAGCCGAGCAGCCGTGAGTGGCGCCCTCAGTCGACCACATACCGGACTTGGACTGACGAACGATCCCGCCGCCGGGAGCGAACACAGGACGCAGTCCAGGAGATGGGTTTTAATTCGGGAAAGGCGAGGAAGAAGAAGAAGAAGACCAAGACCACCAAAGATGAGAAGCAGATCGAGGATGGGAAACCCTAAGAAACGCGCTATCGAACAAGCTCTCTGGAGGATTCGACGTGTGCAAGGGAACTCGGGCGCGACTTGGGGTGGACCATCGGTGGGGCTTTCTCAAATTTATATAACGGGGTTTTTTAGACTTGTATTAACGTGTTTTTGGTGTTTGTAATGGGTGTTGCTTCGTGTGAAAAGTCTACAGGAGCAAGAAGAGAGCAATATGTACCTACAGCACCTGGTCCAGCATTACTACAGCGTCCACCCTTGAATCTCGGCGGGCGTTTAGAAGCCGCAGCCGCAGGTAGTGATGAGTGATTTGAGAGGGGCCTTTGCAATAGCAGACTTGACGAAGGATCAGGTGTGTGTGGAGGGTTATGGTATAGCAAAGACCAAAGGTGATATAAGAAGATAAGGGATGAAGCATGACTAGGAGCTCCTAAGAGACCCGGAGTGAAAGTAAGGAGAGAGCGACCGCAACAACCGAGAGACTGAGGTTAGAGCAGAGCGCGGGAGAGGGCTAGAAACGAGAAACGAGAACGAGATCGAGATCGAGACGCTGAGACTGGGGACTAGAGAACGATGCGGAAAGAGACGTGAAACACGCTGAAAATGAGACCCAGGTAGTATGCTGTATGATTCTAGATTACCTGGGAGCAAGAAGCAAACTCCTTCGAAGTGTCCTAGTCATTCGAACCGCTCCGCTCCCTTCATTCCCCTTCACCGCCTATCCGCTCATTTCAGACGCTCTTCCCGCTTTTCTTGCGTCCTGTCCGGTCTTCGGTCCGAGTCCCGCTATACTTTACCTATCATGCTTGTTGTTTCCCGAATCTCCCACGCGCCAAAGTAAAGGGCCCGTTCTTAATCGCCTCCTTTTCCTCCTGCAAGCCGCCTTTCTCCCGTCCGGCGCGGTCTTCGGTGTGCATTTCCGCCGCCTGCATTCTTGTTTATAGTTGAACTTTGAGAGATGGATTATAGAACGCACTCGGAAGCGCTTTATCGATGAGATATCTGCCAAAACCGCTGTCGTTGACCTGATCGATCGTCGGAGGTGACTCGTCATCGAGGCGCCAAAGTCTGGAACTTACTTCCGCTACAACCCCTCCTGTCCTTGACAAATTTGAATGTCGATTTTTCAGGTGGCCCTAGTACCAGGTGGTGTAGGGTGAACCTGCTATAAACCTCCTGAAGTTGGAAAGTTTCGGCGGGCGGGGTCGGGCCGTCCCGCAAGACGAGCACAGTTGACATTCGGGTACATCGCGAATTTGTCCGAAGCCCGACGTTTTATCGTGGGCAAGTGCATCCCGAAATCACTCACCATTTCATAAGAATTACTACCCTCGGAACTTGGAAACAAAGCGGTGCAGGACCCGCTGGCCGAACGGCGGGAATCCCGAGGCGGTGGTCGCCGAACCGCGAGAAAGGGGCTGACATGGGAATAGGCGGCTTCTCGCAGAAACAACGGCGATCGCGGAGACTGGTTACCGCCGAAAAGGGTTTGCCCGAACTGAAAATTTGTCGTGAGTTGAGGAGAACTAATGGAATACAAACACCGAACATGGCGGAGTCACCTGATTCGGCCCGTGAGAGGGGCCTGAGTCTAGGAATGTGGAGTATTCCAACTTTTAGGGCTCCTGTGGTTTAGTGCAAGAGCGAACCTGGACACCATTCGGGCCGGCTAAATCCTCAAATGACAAAGGTATTTCATGTTTGTCGAGCAAATTCATCAATGATGCTTTTGCAAACGTATTCGCTCATGGTTCAGTTAGTAGTCGTCCTTGATTCCTGTTGGTCCGCATCAAGCTTCATCCAAGACATCCAAGACAAGAGCTATTCCGCCCTGCGGCTTGAACAGATCCGAGGATCCCCTAGAGCTCGGCCGATCTCAGGAGAGCAAAAGATGGCCCGGCGAATTCGATGTATGATAAGCCAAGTGGTGTTTGCATTCTCCTGTGTCTGAGATGGCGCAAACAGATGGTATAAGGTATTTATCGGTGGGGGGGGGGGGGGGGGGGGGGGGGGGGGGGGTTCGGCACCGGTCGACCTTCGCCCCGGTCGACCTTCGCCCCGGTCGACCTTCGCCACGGAAGATGGTCCTACCCGCGCGCGTGAGCCGACATCTTCCGCGCCCCTAACCGCGGGAGATGATTGGTGCTCCGAGGGACATTCATTTTCTGCGCGGCCTGGGGGACTCGTTGAGAGTGGCACGGACTATGCTGACCTATTTGTTCTTGGAGTTGTGTTTTTGCCTCACTGAACAGCTTTCTTTCTTCCTCCCTCTCTTTCCACCTGTGCAAGTTCACCTCAACCCCGCTGCTAATGTGCCGCAGCTCCAACATGGCTCGCCCCGGTATGTTGATACTCGCTCTTATTACCACCGTCGCTCCGATTGCTATCGCTTTGACGCATGTTGAGAATGCATGCGCCAAAGAAGCTGTGCTGCACAACGACCTTTCGGACGGAGCAAAGGTCAGTCTACATATCAAGGTCGGAGCAAGACCCTTAGGATCTTTTTCAACTGACCGAGTTGATGTTGTGTAACTCAGTGCAAGAGTATCACCGATTTGGGTTGCGTCTGTAGCGAAAGCACCGGTGACGCATTCCTACGATCCTTGGGGGACTACGTCAAAGACGGTGAGCTTCCAGCTACTAAGTTCCCGTACCCTGTAGAGTCCAATCGTTCTGACCGAAACCCTTGCTGGCAAGGTCGGGGCAGGTGCCGAGAGCAATATTTCGCCAACATCCAAGCGTATGCGTGTGCGTATTGTCTTTTCAAAGACTTGGTGCCACCCCAATGTACGTGAGAGGGAGCAACATGGCGTGGAGGATTATGCTGAATGCTTGAAGCCCATCCACTTTGTCGCATGCACGTTCCAGCTTGTGGCAAGGCTTCCGTCAGCACGGTTCCTACAGAGTCGGATGTTCAATAAAGATGTGTCGTGGAAGATGTAAAGTCGGAGGGCCTGAGCCGTTTCTGCACATCCCCAGGCAAGAGTGTGTCGCTTATGCTCACAAGTCGGGCCAATTGTGCAATCGAGCGTGTCAATTTCACACCATGACTCTGATATGAGATCACTTCAACAACATCGCGCGGCCCAGCTTTGATTGCAGATAATCGTCCTCTGAAGGGCTCTCTATCGATCTCACTCACACCCTACCAACGGCCCCACAACTCGATCCCAATTTTCTTGCCACGTACACCACTCTTCCCCCTCATCACCATATCGCATATCTTTGATCCCCTTGCGATATCGCTCTATTTCTGTCCTTTGCGGGTCTTTGAAGAGCTCCTGTACAATCGAGAACGATACATCCATCAGCAGATCCCCTTCCATCAGTTTGGGTTAAGCAAAGCGACTCACCACGAGCAGGTCTGCGAGCCCTAGAGCATCGTCGAATACCCTCCCGTTCTTCCTGTCCATCACCAGCTCATCGATACATTCAAACCCCAAGGCTAAAACGGGGAGATCGCAACCAAACATGTCGACGATTTTCATAGGCAGGTCAGCGCCGGATGAAGACATGTGGAGGGAGATGCCTAGGTCCGCTGAACCTGCGCACGTGAGCGAGCATGAGCACGAACCCAATGATCAGTACAAAGGTCCCCTCTGTGATCCGGGAAGACACTGACATACCTAACAACCTCGGGTAACCCTCCAGCGCCAACCAACTGGTCCGTACCCTCACAAAGTCCCACCCTTTCTCCAAACGCTCGACTTCGCTCTCGAACGCCTTCTTGCCTGCTCCTTTCCCCGTGATCATCACCAACAGCTTCGGCAATACCGTCCCATTCTTCGCAAAAGATGTCAAAGTATCCTCTGGTAATCCACCTTTACCCTGGGCATACGTCTGAGCGGCTTTCTCGTATACTTGCAAGGCACTAAGTAGAATGGAGAAATCTTCATCTGCGGTCCAAGAGGTCGCTGAAACGAGGAGGGCCGGTCGTTGGGAGGTCGGTAAAAAGGTAGGGTCGAGTTCGTCGTCTTTTGTGAACACCGTGGGTGAAGGCGAGCGGTAGAAATCTTGCAGTGATGCGAGGAAGGGAATGCGCTTGAACAGCTGTATGTGATATAGAGTTTCAGAGTCCTGACCGGATCTTGAACAACCATAACAAGTTCCTGCGTACCGAATTGGCTTCCTGCCCTGTCTGTCGGCGGAAATGGTTCGGTGGTCGATCGTGAAAGACGGCGACTTTTCCCCTGTGATCAGAGAGGAATCCAGCAAGTCAACGCGTTGCTCGATGATGTTTTTGTTTAGATGAAGCAATACTTACTGTAGTGATATCTCTCTGGTGAGCTTCTTTCGCATCGCCTCGGTGACGCAAAGGTGAGCAAACGCCTTGCTGCCCCAGAAGGACTCGATCCTGCGGGTCGGTAATGTGGGGCCCCAAAGTCGCATCAGCAGTGGGCAGGCCGGTCGTGCAGGGGACAGGTGATCATGATCAGGCTCTGGCGTACCATTTCGCCAATTTGACGAGCGGACTCTGGCCCCCCAGCCTGAGTGCTAGGATCGAGGAACCGGTGTTGTGCCAATCGATGATGAGGCGGGATTGTGGACAGACGAGTAGAGCGAGTTTGACGATGGGCAGCGTTGGGATAGACGGTGGGTTCTGACAGAGGAACAAGAACCGGGGACGTCAAATTGAGACCAGAAGCAAAGGTTTCCAAGGCTTTCTTTCGACGATCACGTACTTGTACGAGTATGTACTCGGGGGTATGATCGAGCGTGAAGACGAGTGCCGAGAACAGGGCCCACGCGCCGGCGAGGACTTTGAACGGGCTCAGCGCGATGAACAACGGCCGTGGCAAGGCGCTGACGAAGGCGAGTGGGGTCGACAGATGCACGAATTCGACCCGGTCCGAATTGGTCAATGCTTTGGGCGGGTTGGACCCTGGATAGATGAGAGACGCGTGTGAGGATGAGCTGCTTGAATGCAGCTTCGGTTTACGCGGTCACGTGTTTCCTGGAAGTCGAAGCGAGCACAATGGCGCGTGGCGCGTACCTTTGTAAGCGACGATGGTGGTGTGGAATCCATGGTCGACCAGGGATTGGGCATGGTAGAGCATCCGAGGGCTGTGGCCAATATCGCCAAGCACGACCACCGCGATTGAACGTGGCTTTACGCGACGACGGGAACGGCTGAGCAAGGGTAGGGAGAGCAGTACCAAGGGCACCGTTGGCAAGAGGGCCAGTCCCAGTAGTATGCCCGTCATTCCCGGGAACCTAACGACGGTCAAAATCAAGAGCGATCGAGACAGAATGGAGTAAAGAATGCGGGGGAGTCAGGACAGAGGAAGAGTTGTCTTCGCGCGATCGTCTCCTTGCCTCTGTGACTGACTCGACCGAGCTCGACCGTGACTCGATCGAACACACAATCCACCAACAGCACCCGAGTCATCCACAGCGCACTTTTATCTCACCCCTGTATTCACACCTTCCAAAGTGAGTCGTTTGATCGCGTAAACTCAGCCTTGACCCTACGATCAGCCATCTCGCTGACATCATAAAACCCGTGCTCGACCTCCGCGCTTCGCAGCCCCACTTCCTCTCGTTTGACGCCATGTTCAAGCAACCGGGAACACAGATCAAGTGTGGCACACCGTTCACGATGCTCGGAGTAGCATCGAATCTCTCAACCCGTTGTCTTGCTCGTCCCACAGGCTGACAAATGTCTCGATCGTGAGGCTTAAGAAGGCCGGCAAACGCTTCGAGGTACGTGCCGACTTCATCTAATCTTCCCATTCGAAGCGGGAATCCGCCTCTTAATCTATGTTTGCCTATTCCTTAGATCGCATGCTACAAAAACACCGTCAAGGCTTACCGATCGGGTGCCCAAACCGATCTGTCTGAAGTGATCCAGATCGACAACGTCTTCACCAACGTTTCCAAGGGGCAGGTCGCACCTTCGGATGACCTCCAAAAAGCGTTCAACACCACCGAGGTGCAGAAAATCATGATGGAGATTTTGGACAAGGGCGAATTGCAGGTTGGGGAGAAGGAACGCGCGGCCGAACTGGACGACCTGAGGAGGGAGATTTGCTCCGAGGTTGCAGCGAGGTGTGTCGATCCTGGTACGCAAAGACCACATACGACGGGGATGATTGAGAAGGCCATGAACGAGGTCGGCTACAGCGTCAAGAGTCACAAGAATGCCAAGGTTCAGGTAAGCCTCTCTCTCCCTTCTCTCCGACGACGAGTGCTCTGATGCCAAGCCGGTCATCTTTTCACCTAGGCCCTGGATTTGATCAAGGTGTTGCAAGCCAACAAGACATTACCGATCGCACGGGCCCGGATGAGGGTCAGGGTCACCATGCCAGCGAAAGAGGGCAAGAAGATCAAGGACAAGGTCTTGGCGCTCGTCGCTAAAGTCGAAGATGACGAATGGAACGACGAGTGGGAGCTTGCAAGTCTATTCATCAGCCTTTCTTTTCTAGAAAGACGAACGCTTACTGACTTTTGCTGTTGCTGTGCTTTTATGTTGCTGTGTCCGACGCCCATAGATCGCCTTGATTGACCCTGGATCGTTCAAGCTGATCGACGAACTGCTGCATTCTGAAGTCAAGGCAGGCAAAGGGTGTGCTTCGGCGAAAATTGAGATGATCAGTTTCAGCGCCGTTGAAGGGGAGGAGAGGATCGAATAGCTTTCTGTAGGATTTCATGACGGGAATCGAGACGGCTGTACAACCGCGATCGCCCATGGCTTCGGCGTGTCTCTTTCTGTTGATCCTGCCGCTGGATAAACAACGGACGACATTGCCCAATGAGTGGACAATGTAATGCATGGCAGGCGAAGTACCAGGTTCTGCCAGTCTTGAATCTCGCCCAAACTAATCCACTTCGTATCATGACCTTGTATAGGGGAAACCGGGCGACCCTTACGCTGCAGTGCGGCTCACTGCACTAGATGCCCCTGTGAATGCGGTGGACAGGGCAACACTACAGACTGCCCAGCAGCGCACGATGAGATCGGGCGTGGACGTCTGATCGTGTTATTCAAATTGAGTCAGCGGTACACTGATCAAGTCCAGCTTTGTCTCAACACCGCAAGGCCAAAGTCGAAAGCGACTATCGTCATCAGAGACAGGAGCTGTAAGGGTTTGATCCCTCAAAGGTCGCAAGAACTGCTACAATTGACTGTTGACGTGTTCGGTTTGTTCCAGGTTGATCTTGTCTAAGTCGACTCAAGGAAAGAAAGACTATCCAAAGGTACTTGACAAATCTATTCAAACGAGAGGAGAGCAAGTTGTCTCAGTTGTGGGCAAGGCCCGTGGGAGGGGCGCATCCCTCACAGGAGCTAATTCTCAAAGGTGAGACTGGCGGGCGGTGCTGCCCGGATCATCAGGGGCTTCGTAGATGGCCACTTGCCGTAGTGGGCAACGGGGGAACAAGTAATGATTGCAAGCATACCAGCATCAAACATGTCTGGCCTATCCTAACTTGGATGCCAAATTGTTTGACACCGAACACGGCAAGAACCGTGCACCAGGTTAGGGGGACATCGGACTGGCTTACCTTGACGCAGCATCGCCGAGGCCGAACTCAGATGGGGCCTGAGGGTCCGGGTAGAGTGAGAAGCTACAGAAGCAAGCTTTTGGTAGAACGACAGTGCTAGCTTGATCGGGCAAGCGGTGCATGAATGTCTCTAAACTCCACTTAGAAGGCGCGAGGTATTGAAACTGAACAGCGATGTGCTGAACGAGTTGGCGGCAGGGACGAGCCAATGAGTTCGTAATCAAGTGAAGAAGAGGAGACAAAGACACGAATCGCGCGCGCGACTAATATAAAGTGGAGACGCGCGTAGTGCGGATTTAAGGCAAGAGTAATTTACTTCAACACGAGGCTCGGCTGCAACAGCGCCATGTCAAACCGAGACAGCTGAATCAAATTTGAGGTCTCACTGGAACGGACTGAAACGGGACGAGATTGTGATGTGAGGGTGGAAAAACGGACCCACCTTCTTTCTCTTCATCTTTTGCTCTTCTCCTCTCCACATCGCAGCTTTCCAAGTCCAACATGGTTCGCTTCGGTCTCGTCGCCCTCACCTGCGCCTTCGCGACACTCGCCGCGGCCAAGAACGACCCTGAGAAGAATAAACACCATGATCTTACCCCCCCCACAGGAGGAGCAGGACGGTACTCCTGAGCGCTGTTTCGCCAGGAGCCTGAAAGATGTTATGAATTCGTGGGAACCGGTAAGTGTCAGGGCATGCCGACGTCAGGGTAAGGACTTCGGTGTGCTTCAGCAAAAACTGACTCCCCACGCACTGAGACATCCGGTAGTGCCCGGAACACGCCGAAAGCCCCAAGTTGAACGTGTCGAGGTTCCTCAAGTGTGCATGCACCAACGAAAATCCCTACGGCAATGGTACCTATGTCGACAAGTATTTTAACTGGCTGGCCAGTCGTGCTAGTCACCGTCAGTAGTCTCACCCGTGAAAAGCCATTGGACAGACGCTCACATATTCGCAATAACCTCTGATTTCTTGTTCACAACAGATTGCGTGGACAAAATTGGGGACGTGGTCGACCTTGGATGCAAACACAGGGACTGCGACGCTAAGAAAGCAAAGAGTATGTCAATTGGCCCTTTGCCAGGGACTGCACCAGCATTCCTCGCCCGACCCAGTGCTTAGGCGCTCCGGCAAACAATAGTGTACACGACTGATGTCAGAGGTGCACGGCGTTATCTTGACAACAGTGTGCCAACCACCTCCGCCCCCTTCGGTCGCCTCCAAGAGGGAAACGGTTCACCTCTGATTATTCCCTCGACCCTCGTCATGCGTTGGGAAGAGCTCAAGCCGTTTATCATCGCCGATCCTGGGGTCCAAACTCGCTCACGCCACGCGTCTCCTCGTTCCGTTCCGTTGGAGCTCTCCCTGGGTAGTCTGTTCCCCTCCCCTCTCTCGTCGATTTGGATAGTCGCGTCTTCTCCTCTTGCGAGTGCAACGCTTGATTTCCTCGGTCGACTTTCCATGGCAATATGGGTCAAACAGCCACGCAGGATAGACAGGCTGTGTCCGAGTTATTGCTGCGCCACTGCACGGGGCCTGAGACAGGGGTTCGCTCTCGCCAGGTGCGGAATAGTAGGCGTATCCCCGTCGGCGATGACGATCCTCAGTATGACACATAGTGGTAAAGGCTTCAAGTCACTCTCTCGTCATTCGCGGCACTTCTATCAATCCGGTTTGCTCGACGGAGATGGGCCCGATATGTTAGAGATCCGGACTCTGCCCCAGAATATACTACTAGGGTAACCTCGGTGTTGAAAGATCGACTCAGACGGAAGCAAACTCCCACGTCGTTGCATTTTCATGAGATATAAGACATCTTGGATCCGTATCGGTAACCTGCAAGGACGCTGCTGCCAGCGAAATACCGGGCAGGCAGGGCGCCCGGGCCGACCTCAATCTCACGCTCAAAGCCTGAGGCCGGCTTCAAGGGCTCGAAAGTGGACGACGTCGACGGTCATCGAGACGAAAGCAGTTGACTCTGTGTGTGCTCGTGCTCAAATAAATGGGATCCACCTGCTACCCAGTGCGTTTATCGGAAAATGTGGACCAACAATCGACCGCATTGATGAATTGTCCGAGTGAATGCGCCTCTAATTTGGCTTCGATTCGCCGTGCCTGGCGGTTCGCTCACTGTCGAAGACGTGCATTTAGCTCGCGCCGACGCCGTCTTCGTTCTCCCTCCAACTGCCTCAACTCCCGATCGCCTCGGCTCTTGACGACGACGGCGACCACGACCACCACCACCACCACCACCACCACCACCACCACCCGCACCACACGCCAGTGCGAGTGCTCAGCCTCGTCCCTCGCTCACTCCGCTCAGCCGACGCGTGACGAACTAGGGCTTGGCTTGACCACACCAGTAACCACCGCAGCATCAACCGGGAGCGCACGATCTTGACCAGAAACCACAGCTCGATCACTCGCCATGACTTCCACGACGACCGCGCCAGCTTCCTCGGCGCAGGGGACCGCCACTGTGAGTCTTGCCGCCTTGAATTATGTGGAGGCTGCGTGTGGTGGCCAAGGGATGGTCTAGGTGGAGTGTGGTGATCTGTGTGTAGGGCGATGCATGGGTGCAACGGGCAACTCTCGCCTTCGCCTGACCCCTCCCGCCCCGAGTCCCCACACGCGCTTCCGCCTGGCGCGCGCTGCCTAAGCCAAACCACACCCACTGCACCCACCGCACCCACCACTCAACCCCGCCAGCCAACTTGTTGAGCCAGCGACCGAGCAACTAGGCGCGCACGCACCACCCAACGGGTTGGCTCGCCAGCTCGGCCAGCTACGTCCTACCTCCACAACACTGACCCCTGTCACTTCATTATGCACAGCCTTCTGAAAAGACAAGACCAACACAGCAGGCTCCGAACAAGACCAAGCCGCAAGCCAAGAAGAAGCGCGCCGGTCTGTTCGCCTGTTTTGGCTGTGGTGCCGCCAGCGCTTTTGGCGACGACGACCACCACAACAAGGACGCCAACCGTCGCTCCAACGCGCCACGGACATCGACACGGCCGAATCAGACCACTCGACCGACTCCAACCACATCATCGTCCGCGACCCCGATCGACTCCTCCGAAAAGGACAAGGATGGTTTGAATGCACCAGCCCTACTCGCGTTGAATGAGAAGGCGGAGCTGCCGAGCTCCCACGTCACTGCCACCGGCGCTGGAGTCGCCGTCGTAGGCGGGACATCTCTGACCGGCATGGCCGCTCTGAGCGGTGCCAGTAAAGATTCGTCGACGGCCACCTCAACCGCGGTCAACACCGTCTCGACCGAGCCTTCGACCGAGCCTTCGGCCGGCGCACTTAGCGACTCGCAAGATGCGGCTCTCGCCCTCGCGCCGCCCACTTCGTCCCCGTCCCCGCAGGGCATCACTTTACCCCCCGATGAGACAGAAGGTGTACTCTCGGGTGCCGTCATGGCCCCAGGTAAGGACATCACCCCGACGCCGACCAAAACCAGCGCAGGCGGAGGAGGAGGTCGAAGAAGACGGAAAGGCGCCGCACCGGCGAGCGAGAGCATCATCACCCAAGTGCCCGAACCGGGGCAACTACGGCATGCAATGCTCGTCCAGTCGACCGACTCGGACGACGATTTGGACGAGTCGGATGAGGACTATGAGGATGATATCGAGGAAGAGGACGAGGAGCAGAGCCTGATCGCCCGAGGTGGGGTCGGCATTCCGATCGGAGAGGTGAGACAAATCGAAATTGCGTATGACGCGGAGTGCAGATTGTTGTATGCGATTTGCTGATTGTGAGGTCGTTGTTCGGTTTGGACAGGACGGTCTCCCACACCCGCTATTGGACCCGCTGGCCGAAGACCTCAAGGGGCGGAAATGCTTGGTGCTCGATCTGGATGAAACACTCGTTCATTCGTCCTTCAAGGTGGGTGAAACGTCGAGGGTTAATAACTGAACGGCATACAGTCAACTGATGGTGCAGCATAACTTTCACAGATGGTTCACCAAGCTGATTACGTCGTCCCCGTCGAGATCGAGAATCAATATCATAACGTTTACGTCATCAAACGGCCAGGAGTCGACGGTGAGTACTGGCTATGAAGTATTCCATGGACCTGGGTGCTAAAATTGCTGACGTTTGTTCTTTGATCGAATAGCGTTCCTCAAAGCCATGGGCGAAATCTACGAAATCGTCATCTTTACCGCGTCGCTGTCGAAATACGCCGACCCGGTTTTGGATCAGCTCGATATTCATCGGGTGGTCCAACACCGGCTGTTCCGAGAGAGCTGCTACAACAACAAAGGCAACTATGTCAAGGTCAGTGGCTGCCGCTCTGCTATGCACTTGTTGGACGGACTGCCACGTACTGATGCGCGACCTGGCTTGATGGGGCACCTTTCACTAGGATCTGTCGCAGCTCGGGCGGCCGATGGGCGAATGCATCATCATCGACAACTCACCTGCATCATATGTCTTCCACGTCAACAACGCTGTACCTATCTCTTCCTGGTTCAATGACCCGTAAGCCCGGAGACTGGAATTTCATTTTTCTGCGGGCGTGACTGATCAGTGCGAGCTGCCCGTTCAACACAGACACGACACCGAGTTGACAGACCTCGTGCCCTTCCTGACCGACCTCGGCCAAGTAGACGACATCCGATCCGTTCTAGATGCAGGATTATACCAACACTTGCAGTCGTCGACCGAGGGTGAATCGTTTGCACTTGCGTGAACGACCGACGGACCCTTTCCGCATTTACATTTCCTTTCGGCACCTCGCTCGCCCCTCGGTTGGGTCCGATTCTTCGGGACCCGATTTCTCTCCTCGCCTTCCTGCCGGCGAAGGCTATATTCTGGGTGGACCCCCTTCTTCCGAATCCTCCTTTCCTTCATTTTCCTTGTGTTCCCTCTCACCCTCTCTGATTACTATATAAGAGCATCCGTTCGCTCTCGATTTAACCCTCGTTACCCAACCTTCTTCCCTTCCACTTTTATGATGTCAAGCCCCCACTGTTTCTCTATTCTCTTCGTCTTCTCTATACTCTATACATCGTCTCATTCACGAAACGTAATCATGCCGAGGCGGTTGTAATCGATTCCGCCCATCTCCCCTACTCCTCGAATGGTCCAGTCGGACGTCCTAACTCAGGGGCCCGCGTCTTTCCCGAGACAAGCTGGAAAGCTGTGGCATGATGCGAACCCGAGGTCAATTTGAAGAAGGCTAGTGGTATTCTTGGGTAAAGCTGACGATGCCGATTATAGGATCGATATAGAAGTTCCGAATCAGCTAAGGCCTCGACGCGTGGATCAGACGTTCGATCGGACCCTGGTCAGCTCGCACGATGGCGGGTACGGGCTCAGGCCGGGGACTGCACCCACCCTGAGCTATGGTATCATATCACAATCTCATTCGTCTGATTTGACATGCAATGCACTCGCTAGCGCTATCGTAATTCCCCCCGGACTCTCGGCGCGGATTTCACCTCAGCTTCAAGTTCAGCATCAAAAATATCGCGTAGCTGGTTTGGACAGTGCAAGTAGTCCTCAAAATATCTATGTGTGTATTTATTTATTACTACCCGGCATCTGATGTAAAGTAGAGGAATCCTCTTCTTCGGAAATTCTCTTTTCCTTGTTGAAATAAGGCGCGGTATTGCGCCGCTGCGGTTGAACAAAAAGTGAATTGAAGGTTCTTACCCACATAAATGAATTTGAGCAAGAATGGCGGCAGAGGAGGTGGTGTGTATATACACGTGAAATGTTGAAGGAAATGTTGAAAAGGGTAGTCCATCCCAATTTACGCATTCACCAACTGCAGGCATTGTGAGAGATCCCGAGAGCTTGGACGCTGAAACTTTACGCTGCACACCATCTAATACAGTGATTTCTGTCCCTTGCATCGTTTACAGGATTTAGCTTCGTGCTCCTTTTTCAGAGAGAGTCTTGAATAAGACACGCGACAGAGAAAGAACGACTCAAGACGACGGTCGAATCGATATTGAACGGCGCACTTTTGAATCCCTTCCAGCCGCCCCTCGCCGCCTTCCTGGCCGTGACTCGTGGAGTCGCTCGGCGAGAGCTCTGACTCGCACAGGCCAAAGTTGGTCTACTGCAATATAATTGTCCATAACCGAATAAATAAAAATTTACCCCAAGGAAGGTATACTGTGCTAAGAATGGCCAATAGTGGAAACGAACAACACGGAGGAAAAACTTCATAATGGTGGGAACAAAACAACGCGCAAGTTCTCCGAGTCCCTTCGTGTAAGAAGATGGCAAAAGAGACGGGAGGAGGTAGAGGGGGGAAGAAAGTCGAAAACTAATCTCTATGAGGTTCGTAAGATGGCTGCGTAGTGTCCTTTAGAACGCCGGTTGAGGGCATGCCACGGCCGGTAAAGTCGAAGGAGGGGTTCGACCGGTGGCCCGGTAGTAAAATTGGACCACCTGAAGAATGCGCGCTTGGTCGGCGGCACTGTTGCCATTGGGGTAGTACATTGAGTAACCGTCGGAGTGAGGCACGAAAGCGCAGCATTGCGAGTCGTGGCCTTGAATCGACCAGGAAAGCACTCCCACTGCACATCAGGATAATCCGAACAGTCAGTGCCATGAGCGCTTGGATGAGGGAGGACGGGTGGAACCGAACTAACTGTAGGTTTGCGCCAAAACGGCGTTGAGGTAGGTCGCCAAATCGTCACCGCCAAAGCTATTGGTCCAATCGAACTCGCCCAGCAAGAAGCCCTTGTTGTACTTCTGCACGATGGGGATTTCAGCGTTGAGCAAAGCGACGTTGCGCGGGTAGCCATGATCCGACATGAGGTCGATGTTGGTCACGTTCAGACCCGGGGCCAGAGCCTTGGTCGTGTAGTTGTAGAAACCATCGGAACCGTCGATGATGAGCGACTTGGGGGACAAGCCCCTGATCAAGGACGCGACTCTGTTGGTCCAGTATTCGGGAGGGTAGTTCTCCTTGCCGATGTAGCCTCCGAGCTCATTTCCTGTTTCAGGTCAGAGTGAAAACCCGGAGAGATGAGCTGGCATCTACCACCTGGGTTTGACGGAGAACAAACGTACCAGTCTCCCATGCCATGATCGTGGGGTCGTTTTTGTAAGCGAGTCCGTTGTAGGGGTTGACGCGGTTCATGACGAAGTTGACGTAATCTCGAAAAGGCGCGTAGACGGTGTTGGTGTTGAGGAAGCTCGCACCATAGTTGGCCACGCTCGCCCCGACGAAGCGGATGTAAGAGTACTTGCCACCGTGGTAGAAATCGCTGCAAACAAGGCAAAAAAATCAAAATTAGCGTCAAGGTCAAGAATGAATTTGTGAAGAGATCCGCGGGCGTACTAGTTGTCGGTCAAGGGCATGACGATGCGTAGACCGTATTGCCCTGCAGCGTAGATGACGTAATCGTGAATGTCGAGTTGCGCCGCGCCACCAAAGACCTGGTACGACGGGTTCATCGCTGCAGAATATGGCGGACCTTTGAAGTTAGCCGAGAAACACAACTGGAGGCTCGTACAACCGTGCACGAGCATTGAGAACCTACCTTGGGCGTAAGCGACACTGGTACCGCACGAGGTCAATCGGATGGTGTTGGCACCCATGGCCACGGCGATGGCAAGAGCTTCGCGGACTCGGGTTTTATCGGTGGGCGTCCCTTTGGAGACACCGGCAATGTTTTCACTGAGGAAAAAAGGGGTTCATCTGTCAGGCCAGGATAGGGTTCAGACGTTGTCTCCGCCGGGTCTTACTCGTTGCAAAGCCCTATATGAAGCAGCAAACGAAAAGAAGCGAACAGGGTGAGCCACCAGAGTGTAGACATGAGTGCGCCAGATTCGTTCCGGCTCACAGTAGATGTTGGTGCCCACGATCCTGTAGGTCGCCCCGTCAAGGGTCAAGCCCTGGCCCGAAGACGCACGCTTGACGTAACTTGTGGCCTTGGGGAGGGTGCCAGTGCCAGAGATGGTTGTGCCACCGGCAGTGTAAGCTGGGGCGCAGGTTCCTGCAGAAGTTGTCGAAGCGGTCGTCGTGGAAGTCGTCGTGGGGTTTTTACTAGGAGTCGTTGTAGCCGTCGTGGTCCTCGAGGCTTGCAGTGGCCAGAAAACGCGCAAGGTCAGCACCGAGAGCGCCAGATGTAAATTCAGACAGTCCGCCTTGCAAAAAAAAAAAAAAAAACTGTGCTGTAAATTACGGAAACAAGCACTTACCCGTGGTAAAAACCGTGGTCGTGGTGGAGGCCGTACTGAGCCACAATGAAATGAGCCAAGCTGAAGGTCAGTTCCCGGCATGCTCTGCCATTGGCATCGCTCGCTCGCCACCCCTGAGGATGCACTCACGTCTTAGATGCTGCTGCCGCCGATACCGCCGCTGCCCTGGACGCCACAGCTGCGGCTCTTTCGCTGTTTTTAGCAGCTTGAGCAGCCGCTCGGGACTCGGCTGGCGTGAGGGGTGCGCGTTTGGCGATCTTCAACACCCCCTTTGGGGCCGAGTCTTCGCTCGGAGTCGCAAAGTAGAAGGCCGCCCGGGCCTCGATCTCGTCCAAGGGGGTCACACCGTCCCATCCTTCGTCGGCGGGATGAGCGAGAAGATATCGTCGCACTTCGGCCTCTCGTTTCTCTGCCGTCGCTCGGCGCACCACGGAGTTGTTGTTGACGACGACCATGGTATGGACGGCCCGCGCATGCGCGGCACGCGCTCGCACGCGCTTGGGGACCGCGAGATCCCAGGTCGGGATCGACGAGGCAACATTGCCGGTCGGCTCGGCCACGACTGTCGAGGCGGCGACCGAAAGGCACACTAGTACTTGGAGCAACATGGTGTCGCCGAGTCAAAAAATTTGGTTTCGGGCAGAGGTGGGAGCGGAGATCTGAGGCGATGAGGACCGTCGTCAGGGCTATTGATCGGAGTCCGCGAGACGATTTGAGACTCGGGGCGCGCTTCCGCAGCTCCAGATCTTCGGATCTGAGATCGAGTTCGAGAGGATCGTCGGATCACCGAGGACTGTGTGGTACAGAGAATTGAAAGAGGGGTAAGACTCTTCGATGAAATGAAGCAGCTGTCGCAAGAAGGACCTACGCAGGATGGAGTGTGTGAAGGATTAAAAAGAAAGCTGCATCGGAGCCAAGCCAGCGAGACGGACTCGGAATCACGACCGGAGGTCCAGGCTGGACCATCGGGCGACGAGGGCCAGTGCTGGAGCCCGACGAGCCCGGCGGGTGCGAGCGCGCGAACTCGTCCAGGTTTCACCCTGAGCTGCGGGTGAGGGCGGCCACTCATCCAGAATCTCCGGCTCTGCTCCGTGGCTGTTGGCTCTTGTGCCCGTCTGTGCGAGACCATCGTGAGCACCCGCAGCAAAGCCCCGGGCCCCGGAGTCTGCAAAAAACCACGAGTGGGGGACTCACATCATTTCTCAATTTTTGGCGGCGACAGTCCGGGTTTTTAACCCTGCAGTGCTCGAATCGGCCAAGTAGAAAATACTGCTTGTGACGCATCCCGAACCTTCGGCTACCAGACACGAAAAGGCACCCAGTATCCGAGTCTTGCGATGATGGTTGCCCGATTTCGAATCGGTGACACAGCTTTGCAACATTTAAGGAACATGACCGTGGGTGGTACTCCCTGATTCCTACGTCTCTTTCCCAGAGGTGTGAAAGGTAGAGGGAATAACACCATGATCGGTATGTCGGCAAAGTCTTCGGAGCTGCCGCGCGATCGAACGGCGACTGCGGATGGAAGCCGCGATAAGAGGTCCGTGCGAGGAAGCCGAGCCCAAGGTAATCCCGTGCGCTGGGCCTGACGCGGCTTGAAAGCGAGCGATCACCAAGAAGCGATTGAGCTGCCTCCCAGGTGCTTTCAACTCGCACTTTGCCCCACCCACCCTCTACCAGCTTGTTCCGATCTCGACCAAGATGCAGTTCAAAGATCGAACGAACGAGTTCCGTTCGTGCGTCGAGTCGGCGGCGGTGCGAGTGACCGGCAACGGCAGTGACGTGCGCCGACCGCTGCTCAAGAACGGCTCGCGCGACGACAAGAAGGGACAGCGCTCCGAGTTCGCCAGGATGGCCGCCAAGATCGGCAAGGACATCCAGGGGACCACTTTCAAGCTCGAGAAGCTCGCCCAATGCAAGTCGACCTCGGAGTCGAGCTGTGACTCGACGGGGATCGCGGTCGACGAGGCTGGCTCGTCCACGTCTCGCGCTCGTCTCATCAAATGCATGTGAACACCAAAGCTGACATAAGCATATACCATATTCTTTCACAGTGGCAAAGCGCAAGACCTTGTTCGACGATCGGCCAGTGGAAATCAGCGTCAGTGGGAATGACCGGACACGTCGCGTCGGGATCGAGCATCAGCGAGACTCAGGAGGTACTGACACAGACCTCGTACATCGTAATACCATCAGGAATTGACCTTCATCATCAAACAAGACATCGCCGCACTCAACCAGCAAATTTTACAACTGCAGCAGTTCACCAAGAACACGCTCAACGCCGCCGGCATGTCGAAACAGATCTCGGAGCACAACAACAACGTCGTCATGATGCTCCAGAGCAAACTCGCCGACACAAGTATCGGATTCAAGGACGTGCTCGAGATCAGGACCCAGGTGAGGAAGCATCGTTGTGGCAGCCATAGCCGGACCTTAGCTGTCTGGAGTGATCGTCCCGCCGCGGCCCTTGACTGACTCGAAATCAACTCTTCGCAGAACATGAAAGCATCGCGGGACCGGACAGAGCAGTTCATGTACACGGGGAACAACGCACCGGCGGGGCCAGCGTCCGGTAAGTCTTGAGCTGCATAGCACTGTGCATAGGTGCCCGGAGGACCGTGTGGTCGAGCCGGACCGACCTGACGACCTGATCACTTACCAAAAGTCCTCCGCTCACGCAACCCGCATGGTGGGAATGGTGCCGCCGAACCCGATCTTCGTTCAGACTCGCCCCTGTACCGACAACCGACACCGAGTAGCAAAGGCAAAGGGCGAGATCTCGGGCCAGGCAATACTCCTGGCGGTGGGCAAGCCGACTTTCTCGCGTTGGACTTTGGGAACTCGCAGGCGGGGACAGGGATGCCAGAGCAAGGATTCATGCAGCAGGAGCTGGCGTTGCAGCAAGGCGATGTGAATGCTGTCCCGTCTCTTTGGAGATCACGCTGACGGGGACGAGGGCTAATGTGTTGTTCTTGGCGCCACAGGAGCAATATATGAATCAACGAAGCACAGCGATCGAGACCATCGAATCAACGGTCGCAGAGCTAGGTCAGATCTTTTCGCAGTTGGCAACAATGGTTGCAATCCAAGGCGAGGTCGTCACTCGGATCGACGCAGACACGGAGGAGATCGCAACAAACGTTAGCGGCGCACAATCGTAGGTTACGAACAAACAGGGATGCCAGAGCGTTTGATTGGCATTGTAATACTGAATCTATTGGTTGCGGCAACGCAGTGAACTGCTCAAGTACTACGCTTCCGTCTCGTCGAATCGCTGGCTGATGCTCAAGGTGAGTGGTGCTGGCGGTGCGCTAGTCTGGCCCTCCTGAACCAAGAGCTTATGATACTGACGAGCGCTTTTGCGAATGTGAACAGGTGTTTGGCGTTTTGATTGTCTTTTTCCTCATTTTCGTTCTCGTCTCGTAACGCATTGTGTCAGTAATGAGCATCCATCTTCTACTCCAACAACGTTGGGACCTCGGCTCATCGCCAACTTTGGAGAACGTCGCGCGATCGGCCGCCCGGTGTACCTCCGTCTGAGGCACCTCCTCGTCTCGTGCGTCAGTGTCAACCCCGGCAGCACGGTGGAAAAGGGAGCAAGCATGCACGTGCTAGCCATACGACCTTCGACTTGAGGAACAGCGCATGCGCACCCCGTGCTGCCGATGCGCAATTTTCTCAGCAGGTGCTAGTCGAGGAGGAGGTGCAGGAGGAACTAAGCCTTTGAGGTGATCCAAGAAGTTCTCGACTCCGGATTCCCCGTACTTGGTCTGGAGCTTCATCATTGGCGTCCTTTCGCCACCACGTTCCGATCCCTGATCGCCCTCGTGAAAATGAGGAGTTCCGTGCGTAGGCAGCAAGTAAGGCACGGCTTGGAGGAAGAGGCAGGGTTCGATCGGTAACGCCGCGCAGACAGACGACTGGGCATCGACCGAGCCGGCGCCGTCGAAGCGGGAACTGAACGTGTTCACTCATTGGGCTGGAATGCAATCGCTTGAAATAAGGTCTAATGGCTGATGGGGAAAAGCAGAAGCTTGTTCGCGCTCTGATGGGTGAGATCGGACTCCGACCTTTCGGGCTAGATCGAGCGCCGAGCCAGAGGAAGCTTGCCAGGCAGGCAGCTTTCATGCACACTCGTGACTGGTGTCCAATTGAGCATCGCACCCCCAATTTCAAATCACCGAATCGTTTTCACTGAAGTGCATCTTGTCGCCGGCGTGCCGGGCCCCGGCGAAGGCTTGCGCGCGCGCGCAAGGTCACAGTGCCAAGCCATTCGTCTTGGCGCCAGGCCAAGCCCAAGTTCCGACCTCAGTGTCGATGTCCAATCACGGCCATGCCTGGTAACGGAACGTGCTGGCTCGATAGGAGATGTGCAGCTCTTGCGAACGTCAAGGATGGTGAGCTGAAATTACACGCGACTGGATTCTCGAATTGAGCACGTGCGAGGCTTCGTACGCTAAAGGCGTATCATGGCGCGCATGGAGCAAGCCGTCGTCGGGCGGATCACTCACGTCGGGTCGCCCTCAATTTCATCCTCGATCCCGCCGGTCAACCTTCGAAAGCGTGCCTCTCGCAACTTTCTCCTTTCCACCTTCTCCATCCAACCTTATCAAGTAACAAAACCCCACGAAGACCATTTGAAATGACTAACTTTGCTGAAGTCTGGCGGTCGTTCACGCACGAGGAGAAGCGCAACATCGGTCAGTGCTCTTTCGACTTTGGCCGGACACCCAGTGGCTGCTTGGATGCGGGCGGAGAGAGCTGACATGCGTCGGGGATACATTCTCACATGCGCTCTCCATAGCATGGTACATTCTCGGTATCATGATGTACGCTGCCGTTTGATAACAAAGCTTCCACTTACTTTCGAGTGCACCACTGACTCGGGATCTTCCTTCCGTCCTAACTTTGTTGAATGGCCACCGCGCTCCGTGCCATGCCCCCGCCCGCCATCACTTCACCTCAAACTCCTCTCGGGCGCGGTTCTTTGAAATTTGGGCAGGTACAAGCTCGGTCTCGAATTCTTCAACGGTTCCATCACCACCCTTGCCACCGATCGTTTCCGTGCTGCCAACACTTTCACCAAGCTCGGCGCGGCCCAAGGTGTCAACCAGGCTATGCAATGCGTCGGCGCCATCCTCATCGCCCCTCTCGTCAAGGCTCTCCCGACCCGTACCGTCCTCGCGGGCGCGGTCACCTTCTTCGCTTTGATGACTACGCTATTGCTCATCATCGATGCCGCCACCGGTGGTTCGATCAAGCGTGCCGGCGCGACCAAACCTGATTACGGCTCGTGGAACCCCAACTTGATCTTTGTCATTTGGTCCTTGTCCGGTATCGCTTGTATGTCGGCAGTGACGGAGCCTTACGAGCGGCCTGGGCTCAGACGTGATCTGTTTTTTTTTTGTGACCCTTTGCCTACGACAGACGGTATGGTCGAACTTATTCGACGTGTCATCCCCGCCGATGTCGTTGGCGGCAACGTATCCAAGCTCCGTCGCATGGATGCCACCGTCCACGTCCTCGTGAGTCGGCTTGATGGGCTCAATTTCCAGTAGTAACCGTGTGCTAACGGAACGTTAGTCAAACCATTAATCATCTCACAGTACGAAGTTGCTGGTACTTCGGGTGCATTCGCCTCGTCCGCGGCCATCACTCGCCTCGGCAACAACTATTCCTTCCTGGTCTCCCCTATCTTCTTCGTCCTCGCCGCTGTTGCGTGGTCGTTCGTCGGCGCCCTCCGCACGAACCATAATGAAGCGGATGGCGACGAGCCTGCTCTTGCCGCAGTTGATAAGGATGGCAAGAGGAAGAACTACTTTGCCGCTGTGGGCAACGGCGCTTACCTCTTCTGCAAGTCGGTCGGTCTCGGTGCCTGGATCGTCATGTCGCACCGTCGCTTCATCTGGCTGTTCCCTGGTTGTGCGTATATTTTTGATAAATAAACTTCATTTCGAGTTTGTAACTGACTTTTTGAATACGCCTCGCCTCCATGCAGACGCCGTTGCCCTCTACCTTCATCGCTTCCTCGAGTCGTCGCTTGCGCCGGCTTTCGCGCGCCGCGTTTTGAAGGTCTCGGCCTACTCACAAATCATCGTCGGCGGTTCCAACTTTGGTGAACTCCTCGGTGCCGCGACCGTCTTCCTCTTGTCCGACTACGTCCCCACCCCTTTGCCTTGGCTCCGACTCGACGCTCTCGCGCTCAACATCGTCTGGATCCTCCCTCGCTTCTCGCAAATCGCCCAACCCCGCCAGGTCCGATGGGCATGGTACATCGCCGCCTGCTTCATCCCCATCTCGTTTGGATGGGCTGCAGGTGACGTTTCCCTCGCGGCCTACATTCAATCGTCGCTCACGACGATGGACTTTGCCGCCGCCAAGGACGTCTCGGCCCTCGGTGCGGTCATGGCCTTCTTGTACTCGACCTACATCGTATTCAACGCCGTCCTTTCCTCGGTCTTGGGTCGCGTCATCGATCAAGACTTTACGCGCACGGGCACGATCTACAAGGCTTTACAACAAGTCGGTGGGATTCAATTCAGTGTCGCATCGGCTTTGATCTTGCTCGCGACTCTGATCCCGATGGGAGCGTTCGCATTCAACCCCAAAATGCTCAACTCGATGCCTTTGGAAGGCGATGTTGCCCATGAGGAGGCATTGGATGCCGAATACGTCGCCAAGGGCGCTGATAGCACCTCCGGTAGCGACTCGGACTCGGTCGAGAGGGAGAAGAAGCTCGCTGCCATTTCGGCATGAACGCCACGAGTGGTATGACCTCCGTATATCGCTATCCTAATGCCTTTGGACTTGAAGTGAAAAATTCCACTCTTTATCATGAACATAGACAGACGCTGTATTCTTGTAGATTGCCAGTGCCAAAGAGGTGGCTTGTTTTCACTATACTAAAGCGCCTTCACAAAATCAAACATTCAGTCGAAAAAGACATTTCTCGGCCTGAGCCCGGGTACACCCCGCGACGTTTTCCGGGGGAATAGGAGCTCAACCCGGCCCGCCCACGCTCTTTGCCTGGCCTATATAAGCAAGACGGGTCTTGTTTGAGTTCTGCAGCACCGATGCGACATTATATAGCTTAAACTGGGGACAGAGGGTCTCGGTGCCGAATTCTGTGCATATTGCGGCTCTGGAGTTTGAAAAGGCCGATCCCAAAACGGCAAAGTGAGCTGCAAGCCGTGGCTCTCCTACCCCCGGCTGCCGTCCGCGCGCGCTAGCACGGCGACTGCAGGCTGGCTGCAACGACGGCGGAGATGCAGCTCTCACCCACACGCAATCACCTCGACCCGTCGTTGCCGCGCACTCCGCTTGCCTTTGACTTCGTGTTCGCCCTCGCCGTCGTTGCTGGGCCGTGGCCGTTGCCTCGTCATGTCAACACTCGTGCTTGACGTTGCTGCTGCCACGACACGGCCGCTGACGACGAGTTGGTGGTCGACGTCGTGGTTGTCGATCGCGAGCGTTGCGACCGGCGCGTCTGCTGGATCCACACCGAGCGCAGTCGTCGAGACATCGTCGGTCGCACTGGGAGCGACGAGCGCATTTATCGATGCCCAATGGCTACAACTGTGGTTTCTATTCGCTTCCTTGGTCGTACTGGGTAAGCACATGCTTTATCTCTGGTATTGCATATACTGTTCCAGGTGGGATCGCGAATCGTTCGAGCACGAATGCCGGGTCGTCGGGACACTTTAGCTCCAACGGCATCCATCACCCGTAGGCGCGCTAGCAGCTTCGCGCTTTCGATGCGAATGCCAACCCAGATGGGACGGGACGCCAGCACCCCCCTGGCCTGGCATGGCTGGGGGCGGGGATCTTCAAAGGTGCCCATTTACCAAGCATGGTCATGCTGGCATGGGATGTAGGGCTCCACGCCTTGTTGCTTGTGTCGCTGCGACATTCACGCCGAACCCGGTCTAGCTGCTCTGCGGAGCGAGTGCGCTGTCGCTAGCCAGCTCCGTGGTCGTGTAGGCGCGACGGTCCGACCGCGGACGTACAGGGGACCAGGGAGGGTGGGGTATGGACAGGAGGCAACCAGTTCGGTCAGCGCTTATGCCTATCCCCGCGAACGAGTGCAAGGACTCGGAACGTCCTGTGGCTGTTCTGTGGGGTGTGTCCCGCCGGAACGAGTCATCGCGCTTCTTTCAGCAGCAGCAGCCGGGTCCCATCATCTTCCGCGCTCTCAATCATCCTCTCGCACCCTCGCATCCGTTACCTGAGAGCATTTAACTGATGCCCTACTTTACATTCTCCGTTCCATGACATCTAGCGTACATGACCAACCCGTCACAGGCAACTTTCCGCACCCACCTCACCTCGCTTTCCTTTCACACCCATTTGCGCCGGCTCTCGTCATCGTCGTCCCAGTCGTCGCCGACCCGTAGTGATGCCAAATCCGTTGCAGCGGCCAAGGTACCATCCACCTCGAGCCCAAGTACTGTGCCCAAGGCGACGAACGGCAAGATGGATCCCAAGACGCCCCACATCTTGTCCTTTTCGAACCGCATCTTGCTCTCGGTCCGCACGCCGTCCTATCACTTCAAGTCGTACGGCCTGTTCTCGGTCGTGGTCATGCCTTTGTCACCACTGCCTCCCAAGAATACGTCCAATACATCCACCTCGGCAAACGTTCGATCGCCGAGCGCTGTGACGACCGCGACTGCGACCACCCCGGCTCATTCTTCTACCTGTCGCAGGAAAAAGGGTCCCGTGACACCGGAAGCTGGGATCGGCGCCCCATCTACAAATTTCGATATCCTCCGAGCGGACGTGTGGATCGGTGCATTTGGTCGCTGGGTCGCTTGGAAGTGGGATGCACCGACCGGGATAACACCTGCCGAAGTCACTGAGGATGACGAGCGGAGGGAACGAGTCAGTCGAAGCGTCATCAAGATCACGACCGAGGATGCCCCTTCCAAACGTGAGTGGTGTCAAAGGTAGAGTTGAACTTAAGAAGCGATCCCTGATCTTTTGTGTTCACTGCTTCCCAGGTTCATCCAAGGTGCCGAAGCCTTTGACACTTTCCACCAATTCCGCCCCGACCTCGTCCACATCTGATGACCCCGCCAATTCGACCGAACCACCTACGTCTCCTATGACCCGAGTCGGGAGAAGTCCGCGCCCAGCCAAACGACCCTTGCGAGGAATGCAGCGACGGACCTCGCCCAATTCGCTCGCACGTCTACGATCTCAAGTAGAGAGCAATGCCGCTGCGGCTGCCGCGGCTGCGAGTGCTGCACAGGGTTCGGATAAAACAAGCAAGATTTCAAAAGATGAAGTCAAGAAGGTCGCAGTAGGCTCCACGGTGACGAAGGACGAGGAGGATTTGAGAGTGAACAAGGATGGTCCTGCGCCACAAAAAGACAAATCCACCACGACCCCGGATCAGCCCAATACCACGCCGACCGGTCGGACGAGCGGTTCGAGCGAAGATCGGGTCGTGCAGGAGCTTCAGCTACAAGTCGAGGAACTGCGAGCGTCGACGGACGATGCCGAACGTCGACTGCAGGAAGAGCTCGAAGTCTTGCGAGGAAGAAAAAGGGACGAGGACTTGTCGAGGCAAGAACTGAAGCAACGTACCAAAGTGCTCGAGGAACAAAAACGCATCGCCGAGCTGCATCGCACCGAAACCGAGCGCGAGCTCAACGAACGCAAGTCGGTCGTCAGGGCCGCGCAGGATCGCGTTGACAAGATGCGCAACGATATTTTAGAGATTGACAAGAAAGAGGTCGAATTGGCGGAGCGCCGCGAGAAGAAGAAGCGTGACCGCAAGGAGCGGGAGCGTAAGCTCAAGGAGGACGTCGAGAAGCGCAAGGAGGAGCTCAAAAAGGTCGAAGAGGGTGTGAACGAGTTGGCCAATCAAGTTGCCGGACTCGAGAGGCGTCTCGATGCGCGGCGCGAGGTGCTGCAGGTCCGACGACGCGAGATCGTCGCTCGCAACATGGGACTGGGTAGGAACGGACCTGCACAGACCTATACTTACGCCCAATCGAGCGGTGTGATGTCAAGGTGGAGAGGTGGCGGCGCCGTCGGCTACCCTTACGGCGGAATGTATGTCTACTCGAACAACAATTCCCGCCCCGGAAGTGTTCGCTCCGGTCACTACGACCACTACCACAGCAATTATCAGTCCGCTCCGTCGTCCCCTGTTCAGTCGAGCCCGATCACGCCCTTCGATGATTCCGCGCTTGGGTGCTCTAGGCCGCCGGGGATGTCGAGCAACCTTGGTCCGGATGGGCATCGATCTCCGACGACTCAAGGCTTCCTCGAGCACCGCTTGCAACATCGTCGCCACGACCTTACATCGGGCGAGGGCAACCTGTCCTCAGCCTTCTTGCCCTTTGACTTTGACACTCTCGACGCCCCCGCTTCCTCGAGAAGTCGACCTGCCAGCATCAACTCGCCTCACGATGACGCCAACAAGGGCCGCCCGGCGCTCGCGCTACCCATGCAGTATCTGGATTCAGGTCTGCTTGCCGGTGGCGATTCGTCCTCGATCAACGGTCCCTTGAGCCCCATGACGCCCCATCAGACCAGTCTCATCCCCAGCACTTTGTTCCACATGCTCGACGAGGACGACGAGGACGAAGGGCAGTTCGTCATGCCCGACTCGCCCTCGCTCACCGCGGCCAACGGAGATGCATGGAAAGGACTCGACCTCGACCTTGCGAATGACCTGACCATCGGTAGGCCCAACAGAGCGAGGGATGCCAGCGTGACCCGAACGGCGGATAGCGACCTCGGTGTGGACCTCTTGCGTCACGATTCCAAGTCCTCGGGTGTCAAGTCGCCGTTCTCGGATGGTCCGTCATCGAGCGTTGTTGGGTCCCGATCGGCCGTCAGCTCGCCGCCTCTCGTCCCTGCCAGTACCTCGGCCACCACCACTCCTGCTGCCCCGAGCTCGTTTGCACCCTGGGATACGCCTGCTGAAGGCGTGCACGTGAACAGACCCTCCTCGAGGGAGCAGCAAGACGATCTACCCCGCGCTGGTCTCTCGCTCAACCCTGATGCCAAAGCCTTCGCCTTCTCGCCCCGAGCAACCTCGGCGACGATTCCCACTTCATCGAGCACGAACCTCCTACCGACGTTGGTCAAAGGCCGTTCGGCGTCGAACCCGCCTTTGCCTACGGGAATCGTCGCTTTGCACCGATCGAGCAGCGGTAATGGCCCCTCCTCGCTCACCGTCGTCGATCCCTTCTCACCCTCTTTCAACAGCGTCATCGCCCCTCCCCCAAAGTCTCGCATGGACTTTGGGCACCGACTCAGTCCAAGTGGTCATTCGTCCCTCGGTTCGAGATTCGCTTTCGATGCATGGGCTTCGTCACCTCTTACGGCTTCGCCCGAAGCGACGACGCAACCCTCGACGCTCAAGAGTAACTTCAATCCTTTTGCTGATGACGGGGATGACTTGTTGGGCCCCTTGAGGAAGTGAGAAAGTGAGGACGTTGGGGCATGGAAATGGTCTGGTTTACTCTCAGTCTGAAGGGTAGTTTTGGTGCACCGCTTGAAGATTTTTGTTTTTACGCATGGTCCAAAACGATGAAATGTTGATGGCTTGCAAGCCGATCTGCCTATCTATACACTCGGGAAATCGTAAACTAACGTATTCTGGAGGACAAGATTTATACACGCGACATAAACTACACTTTCTTATCCCATACTTGACAGCCCAAAGCTTAATCAGTCAATCTCCATCCCATTCCCTTCGGCCCCCTCAACTGAATCGAGATCGACCCCATCATCATCAAAGCTCTCCTGCCTCGCCTGCTCGCGACGAAACTCTTCGAATTGTTGTTCCCTCTCTTGAGGCGTCCACTTCAAAGGTTGATACAAAACCAGAGCTTGCGCTGCTCCTCGCTCGGCACCCTTGTCGGCAGCTTCGAGGGATTTGATGACGTCGAGTGGGAGGGGTGGTGGGAGATGTTTGAGCATCGTTGTGGGGATCATTAGGTTCGTCAAATTGGTGTGGGCTTCGGTCTCGATCTCTTGGGTATGAGGGGAAAGGTTCGGAGAAGGTGGAGGTGAATCGAGGGAAGCGACGTAGATACGATGTTCGTCGAGGTCGAACGAGGAAGGGCCGGTACCCATGGGTAAATCCTCAATGTCGGGAGTCGGTGGGGAAGTCATGGGCAGCTGACCGAAGTTTGTGATCGGAGCTTGGGGTAGAACTGTGATGTGAGGTAGCAGCAGGATTCAGGGTCAGCGTTCCTTCAAGTTGGGGAGAGTATATCAGCAAAGGGTGAACCTACCTGATGTACCCTCCCCTTGAACGCTCGTTGACTCGTTCCAAGTGCCCGTGGTAGGAGGCTGGGCCGCTGCAGCGAGACCCGCCGCCGATCGCGATACCAAAGCAGCAGTCGGGTCCAGAGAAAGCCCAGCAAAACTCTCGACAATTCTCCGTTTCTTCTTGGATGACGTGACCTGATACTCGCCGCGTCTGATGGTGGCGCCGATCTGAAGGAATGTAACACGCCCAAAGAGCTGGGGCGAGGCATGGTCCCGACTCGATCGTTGTCTTGGTGATCGTTGTCTTGGTGATCGTCGTCTTCGTCCTCATCGGCGTCGGACTCATCGGTCGTTTCGTCGATGGGTTTGAGGGGTGCCGATTCGACTTGGTGGTGTAGATGATGAGGTCGTTTGAGGCCTGATCGAACGGAGGGACTAGAAGCGGGGATTGGAGGCATCAAGAGCGATGTATTGGTTGGGCTGGTGTACATCGGGCTCAGGGTGCCGGGTACAGGAGTGGATGTGTAGGGTACATAATGTCCTGGGTTACTGAACTGCGACATGGGGAGGGTAGACAGCGAGGACGACGAGGAACCGAAGGTCGGGGACGTGCTCGGAGTGGGGGTCGCATGCGAGGCGGCGGTGAACGGCAACGGAGGACGGTACAACGGGGTCGGGTAGATCTGTGATGACATGCACCGGTGCTCGCTGATGATGATTGGTGGTGTCAAGTGCAAAGGTGGCGGGTGGCGGGTGGCGGGTGGCGGGTGGCGAGAAGGCAAAAGGGGTGGAAGGAGATCGAAACAGATCGAAACAGATCAAAACCTGAAAGCGTGATCGGCGAGACGGGCAGCGGCAGCACAGAGCAGCACAGGGCAGCACATGGAAACCGATCGAACCTCCCTGGCAGGAGCTAGCAGCCGGCAGCTAGCGCACAGCATCATATCACGTGACTCGCTCGTTTAGGGGAGCTTCACTGCAGTCGTTCCGTCAATTGCACAGAAGTAAACCTACACCACTAAGAGCACTCAATTTCACGGACAGCATCGTAGAATAGACGCTATATCGCGCTTTCGTCGGGCAGCCCGCTGAGTCACTACTCATCCATCAGTGCCGGGCCCGGCGGTGAACTGATCGACAAGGTTGTACTCCTTGCACGTCGCATCACCCGTATCCGCCAACGGCCAGACCGCGCTCGATTGGGCACACGTCCCATAAACCCCAATATCGTAGCCGGTGTACTTCGTGACGTTGGACGTCTTGGAATTAGGGTAGCGTACCAGGCGACACTGCGAGGTCGTGCCGTTCACCGTGACCCCCTCATCACTGTAAAACCAAACGTAGGGGATGATCAAGTCGGCCAAGTAGGCGTCCGCAGCACATTGCACGGCCGTGGTGGCGGCATTACTGAGGAAGAATCCTGTCGTGGCCATGCCGTAACTGTATTTTCCTGGTAAATGATTCAATTGACGTTATGAGTCAGCTCGGTCCCCAACCCCGTTCAAAGCGCCGCCTAATTCCCGACTCCGCGCAGCTTGAACACTCACTGGCATAACGGGAAGAGAACGGGCCGGTGCAGGATGTCGAATTCGAAGTCGAGTTGTAGTCACCTAGTTTGAACGCATAAGCGCAGTTGGTCGAGATGTTGGCACTCGAGCAGGCCGAAGCGGCCTTGTCCGCGCAGCACTCGTCACCTGTAGAGAATGCCAAACGTCAGTTCGAGTCGCTCCTGATCTTAGTCTGGCGTTCAAAAACGTACCCTTGGTGCTGACTGGACGTTGATGCGGGCACGTCACAGCTTGAAATTTACCAGCATCTGTGATAATACCATAACTGCAGTTGGTTGCCCGACCAGTATTGTCACACGCAGTCGCGTTCGCAGGACAGGGCAAGCAACTGCGGCCTGTAGGAAGAGACAGGGGGCCGATGGGTCAACCGGGGTGCCGCAACGTCCAAGGGCTGCAAAGGTACGTACCATTTGGGGCAGGGTAGGTAGCAGTCGGGCACGCGCAGACACCGTCCGTAGGAGAACCGATCGTGCATGAAGTGCTCTTCCCTTGCGCGTCACAGTTACGCGCTCCCGCATCGGGGCAAGGAGTGCACTGATCGCCGTTGGGACCGGGGTATTGACGAGTCGAGCAGCGCTTGGCCACACACTTACCGCCGCTGACAACGCCGTAAGAGCTGGCAAACAAGAATAGCTTTTGGGGTCAGAAGATCACTCATAGGGGCGCTAAGAGGGTTGCAACTCACCAACTCGTGGCAGCGGTCGTGGTTCACGACGTCGAGTTGGCGAACAGAGACGAGCAAGAGGCACACTTGTTGGCTGCGATCGAGGTAGATATCGAAGGCGCAGGGCTTAGTAAAGAGTCCTTCGAGAGAACTTGAACGGGTGATGAGAATTATGCGGGCTCACTGGTAGTGTCCTTGTATTCAGTACTAGCGCACGGCAAGCAAGTAAACGAGGAGCCGGAGGATATCGTACGAGGCAGCCACATATTCTGACCGGTACCATTGGGAAAGAAGGCGAAAATCTAGGAAGATTGGAGAGGGAATGAGGCAATTGCTCATGACTTTCACGCTCACTTGGACACCACTCACTTCGATATTGTCGCCGCGTTTGGCCAAAGGAGTAAAAGTGAGACGATCATAGTCGCGTTTCTTAACCGTGAAGCTCTGAAGGATTTGGCACATGTAGTTAGTTTGCTTTGATTCATGCTCATCATGGAGTTGCTTTTCAGCGATCCCCGTCGACTGCCTCCAGGCCCATGATAGAAAATTGGGCCTTTCTCGTATGTACCGCACCGAACTTGCAGGAAGGATATGCACCACGCTACATCTTTATGATCTCACGCTCACGAGAATGAGTTGGTCCGAACCACTCACTTATAGCGGAGAACGCGGTGCCGCGCCTTGGGCTCAAGCGAGAGGGGATGGCCTCGGCGAGTTGAGTGCACTGGAGCGCGAGTACCATCGAGGCCGCAAGGCCCGGCATGGAGAACGAGGTCGTGGTCCGGCGGGGACGCATCATCATCATGGTGGGGAAGTGACGGGAAAAAGACAGAGAAGGAACAAAGTAGCTCGATACAGGACCAGTCCCATGTTTCGACAACTACCCACTGCCGCCCTACGAATCCCCGCGGGTATTCAAACTCCGAAGTTCCGAGCTGGGCATTTGGTACAGGCGCAGTGCCCGATTGCGCACAAACGCGCTCGAACAGGAAAGCCTGGGCAGGCCCGAATGCGAGGCGCAGTGGGGCTTCTTGTCCGGATCGGCGGGCCTTTGAGGCGCTGGGTGTCGTGGGTCCGCTGGAGCAGAGAGAGAAGTCCAAGAATTGTGTCCTTTTGAGTATTAAAGCTTCTGAAGTGTCCAGAAGGAATCGCTATTCGGGCCGCATCCTGAAATTATCACTGCCGGCTCACGCCTCGCTGGACTTGGCCACCGCCGCGCCGCCGGCCCCAGAGTGCAAGGCCAGCAGTCCGTCGTCTGAGGGACTCATATACAATTTACTTCGTTCTGTCGGGTCACAGTCGCTTATAGAAGTGTTATTTTTTGTCCTACCAAAAGATGGGTTGAAAGAACTTGAGCTGTTTTTTTTTTCCCAAACAGCGTAGGATGAGGCGCAAGCAAGTCTCGAAGCACCTCCTGAATATGTCCGAGCACAGCCAATTTGCGCTTTGGGTCCCAGCTCTGTACTCCTGCTCCCTTTACATGATCTGACACCTAGGGAATGGTAAACTCTCATGTGAACATTATTTTTTTGCTTCGGCTATGTGTTCATGTTAAATTAGTCTATCAGATTGAACTACCTCGAAGAAAATTGTGGGGGCTGCAGGTCACGCTGCTCGACTGACGCCGTCACCGAAGCGAACAAAGCAAAAGCAAAGACAGGCAGCTTCAGAGAGCTGTGGTAAGAATAGGGGACACCATCGAGCGACTTTACTGCCCAATCCAAATCTCGGCACACGAGGACGGAGCCGGCGACCAAGACCAATCGGCGTTCTGCGCGCAAGTGCCCGAAATTCCAACGTCAAATCCTTTGCCTTGGGTCGTTGTCGTGAGTTGGGGATCTCCTCCCGGTACGAGCTTGCAGTGAACACCTGCGACGGCCTCCTGCGACCACATGTACACCCAGGGGAATACGATCGATTGGTCATGGGCGGACCGCGCGCAGTCAAGAACGTTGCTTGCTTCGATGGTTTTGCTAACGCTCGCAGTGGAGAGGTATTTGTACGTGGCGTCTGAAGAGAAATAGAAGATTCCTATCGGTCAACTGAACTAATCTAAGAACGGGCTTTGGAGGGGAGAACGATGCGGACTCACTACCGAATCGAGACGCGTAAGTGCCCTCGCAGTGTGTTCCGTTCTGATCAGTGTTGAGGAGATAACCCCAAGCACACGACGTCGGGGTGTTGGGATCGGTGCAGTTGGTGGCAAAGGGATCAACGCAGCAGGTGTTCGCTAGGAAAGTAGAGAATGATGGGGTAAGAAATGTAATTCCACTCCTCAACATAAGAGTAACCGCTGCCGAATCAGAAGCTTACCGTTGGGGCTCTGGTAGCCATTGCTGCAGATGATAGGGAGACACTTGCCCTGCGAAGGCACACCGTACGAGCATTGAGTAGCTTGACCAGCGTTGTCGCAGATTGTCGCGTTGGCCGGGCAAGACAGACAGCGACGCCCTGTACGAAGACGAATAGAGACATGGGCTATTTGGTCAGTCGAGACCGGGTAGGGAGATGGGCAAGCAAAGCGGGCGACATACCGTTGGAAGCAAGGTAGGTCGCATTGAGACAGACGACGCTCTCGCATTCACCGTTGACGACACTGCCAACCGAGCACAAGGTACTCTTACCATTGGCGTCGCAGCTACGAGCGGAAGGGTCCGGGCAAGAGAGGCACGAAGTTGCCTTGGGGCCCAAGTACTCGCGTGCTGAGCATTCTTTGGCAACACACATGTTACCGCTGACGACTCCGTACGAGCTGAAAGATAATTTACGATTTGTGAGCGAAAAGTCTTACGTTCGAGACAAAATTTACAGGTCATGTAGCTTACCAGCTCGTAGGCGCCACAGCTGTGCACGAAGTGGAATTGGTGAACAGGGATGAACAAGATGCGCACGTGTTGTCTACGGGGTAGCGAAGTGAGGTCAGTCACTCTACTCTTCGATTGAAAATCTCGCCTTTCAGATAAAGACGGCTCACTTGTCGGGTTCAAGTACTGGCTGCTACTGCACGTAGCCGGCAAACAAGCCGAGGATGATCCGGTCTGGATCGTGCGGTCGAGCCACATGTTCTGACCGGTACCGTTGAGGAAGAAGGCAAAGACCTAGTAAGATTATCTTGAAATAATCAGTGGCTTGGTGGTATAAAGGGCCTGAAAGCTCTGCTCACCTCGATGTTGTCGCCGCGCTTGGCTACAGCAGTAAAGGTTAAGGGGTCATAGTCGCGCTTCTTGACAGTGAAAGTTTGCAACGGTCCCAAGCCTTGGATAGTCTTGAGGGTCGTCTGAGCGGGCGGCAACGACTTGTCGGTACGAAGCTTCGCGGGGACCTTGTCGTAGAGCATGATCGCGACGGTCAGAGGGCGAACGTTGCCCGAGTTTGCAAACTCGATCGTCGCAGGTTGGCATTGCTTCATGCGATCGGTCACTGTGCATCATCGCATGTTGTTAGTGCGAAGTTTGTATTGGAGGTTAAGAAACCCGGATATCTGATGCACTCACTCAAAGCAGAGAATGCAGTTCCGCGCCGAGGCATCAATCCCGAAGGCACAGCCTCGGCCAGTTGAGTGCACTGGAGCACGAGGACGATCAAGG
The DNA here is from genome assembly GCA_001244265.2 of Microbotryum lychnidis-dioicae p1A1 Lamole. Lineage (NCBI taxonomy): Eukaryota > Fungi > Basidiomycota > Microbotryomycetes > Microbotryales > Microbotryaceae > Microbotryum > Microbotryum lychnidis-dioicae. Next base: position 2,019,806 of record CDLV01000005.1, read on the forward strand.
CGGCGAGGCCGGGCATGGGAAAAATCGGAATAGTCACGGTTGGAGTCGAGATGAAAAACAGGAAGTGAAAGAAAGAAGTGATGTTGGGAAGGAAGAAAGAGTGTTGACCAAATGTTTATCCTTTATAGCTCGGTGAAGCATGAAGTCCTCTTGCCAAGATTCGGCCCCGGAACAGGCCGGGCAATTCTATTCCAAAGCTTACCCATGCGTACCGTACTCCCGCGAGTCACCCCTCCTGTAACTTACATCCATTGAATTTTACCAAAAAAAATCGCCCGAAGTCACCCCAAATCAGCACAAATGGGTCTGCTCGGCGCGTTTCCCGAATGGTGCGCGAGCGGCGCTGTGCTCAAAAGGCGGTAGTGCCGCGCGGTGCTGTGGGGAGGGCCGACGGCGCGCACGGCGTGTAAAAGCGTGCACTGCAGCTGGAAAAGGAAGGCGCGGAAAGGCACACCGCCGGCCCGGCGGCGAGCACCAGTCGGCGAGTCTGGCCGTGCTCAGGCGATGCTGTACGTGGTGCGACTTTGGGCCCAGAACCTATCCTTCAGAGGAGCCAGGCTGGTACCACGTTGGGCAGGATAATTTCTTGTCGATACACATCCTTGTGTTGTTCTTATTCGATCGGTCGTGCACTGTCTCCATTTTCGACTTCCGGGTTCTAGCACCCGTCCACCGAAGTGCTTTTAGGACTCGGAGAGAGAAAAACGAGTCCGAAAAGTGCGAATACTCGAGTTCTTCTCAAGTTGTGCGCTGTTGAGTTGGTGCATAAAGGAACCCCTGCTATGATACCGGTGTCGTTGAGAGAGACTACGATACTATCGTGAGTCTGAGAGCGCCGGTCGTTACCCGCGATTGAACAATTGGACGCCGATCGGGCGAGGAAGTTCATGTCCAGGGTACCAACTACCTAGTCGGTCACTTCACGAGGTCGCTACTAAACTTTAAACGGCATTTACGACATGCGCGGAAGAATTTAAATCTTGATTGACAAAATTGGAAAATGAAAAGCAAAATGCCGCAAGCTGCGTTTCAAACTGAGGAGCTGCTCAAACGGTAGTCTTGTTCGTGACCGTGACGGGTCCGAGGAAGATCTCGGCGCAGGAGGCTGGCGAAGGGGACCAAGGCCAGTCCGAGTTCTGCTTGCAGGTCCCAACGATGCCGACATCGAAGCCCGTTCCGGGCTTACTACGAACGAGGCCAGGATCGCCACCGGGAACGAGCCTGCAGTGCACCCCGTCGACCCCGTCATCGGACCACATCCACACCCAAGGGAATTCGACCGAGGCGTAATTGGCTCCAACGGCGCAGTCGACGACGGAAGTGGCGTTGAGGGTCTTGTTGATTGTCAAAGTGGTCGTGTACATGAAGCTCGATTCTACAGGGGGTTTGAAAAACGCGGAACTGAAATCAGTCCGAGACGCTCGTAAGGTCGACCGATATCATGTGACTCACTTCCGAAGCGCGCAGCGTATGGGCCAACGCAGAAAGATGCGGTGCGGTTGGTCTTGAGTGCGTAGCCCCAGTCACATTCGGTGGTGTTGTTGGCGCTAGAGCATTTGTGCGCGAACGGATCCGCGCAAGGTAAGCAGCGGCGACCTAGAGGAAGAAACAGGGGCTCAGCGACCGGCATAGAAACCCTGCGGATGCGACCGAAAAGTGACTGGGAAGCAAAGCCTACCATTTGAAGAAAGGTAAGCTCCATCCTGGCAAGTGAGCTTCTTGCACACACCGTTGACGACATCTCCGACTGAGCAGGAGGTGCTCTTGCCTTTGGCGTCACAGCTGCGCGCGGAGGCATCGGGGCAAGCGATGCATGCAGCACCCTTGGGACCAGGCCATTGTCGGGAGGAGCACGTCTTGGCAACGCACTTTCTATCTTTGACGACACCATAAGAGCTGCCCGAAATAATTAGGATGTCGTTCTATTAGTGAATCGCCGTCTTATCCCGGGCGGAAAGATGGCGGCTCACCAGGTCTTAGGCGTCTCAGCCGTGCACGAGGTCGAGTTCACGAACAAGGAGGAGCAAGACGCGCACTTCTTGGCTGCAATATGACCAGAGTGAACAAGATGAGCCACTGACCTACGTTTTGAACCTTTCGACGCCTAATTCACTCACTTTGGGGGTTTAGATATTCGGTGCTACTGCACACGCTGGCCAAGCAACTGGAAGAGGAGCCGGATCCGATCGTGCGATCTAGCCACATGTTCTGGCCGGTCCCGTTGGGGAAGAACGCAAAAACCTGATAAGGAAGAAACAGCTCGTAGTTCAGTATCATGTCACAGTCGATCTGGACGGATCCGATCAAAGCTTGCTGACCTCGATCTTGTCACCTCGCTTAGCGACAGCGGTGAAGGTGAACGGATCATAATCGTGCTTCTTGACTGTAAATGTTTGCAAAGGGCCCAACTTCTGGATCGTATCGAGTGTCGTCTGGACGGGGGGCAAAAGCTTGTCTGTACGAAGCTTCTCGGGGACTTTGTCGTAGAGTATGATCGCCACCGTCAAGGGGCGTGCGTCACCGGAGTTGGCGAATTCGATCATCGAAGGTTCGCATTGCTTCATGCGGTCCGTCACTGGTGGAGGTGTTCGGAAAGTTGGTCAACGATTCGGATTTCTAGGAAGGTTCGAGGATTACGTGTTCTGCCCGTGATGTAGAGTAGGCGTCGCGCTCGGGTGGATGAAGTTTCCTCCAGTGACCGGTGGAGCATTGATCTTCGAGGGCTGAGGATCTAAAGTAGTGCAGACAGAATGAGAAGTATTTCACCCACTCAAAGCAGAAAACTTGGTCCCGCGCCGCGGTTCCAAACGAGAAGGGGTGGCCTCGACAAGACGAGAGAATTGAAGGGCGAGCACCAACAAAGCAGGGACTGAAGTCATGACCGGCATCATGGTGGTCCGCCTTGAGTGAAACGACCTGGGTCGGCGGCGGTGGGATCAAGTGAGTAAGAGGAAGAAAGACACAAGGGCGATGTACGATGTTGTTGCATGACCCTTCTTCCATTGTGAACCGTGACCCCGATGCTTTATTTGATCTACGAGGCATGACTTGCCGGGTTCGATTCAACGTCAAAGCGCGTTCGACGTCGGACCACCCCTGGCTTTCCTGATTGAGCGAGATCCCGATGCCGGACACGAGTTGACAATAATCTAGAATGCTGCGCCCGCGCCCGGATTCCGAGTCCGACGTGGTTCCGCGCCCACTGTTCCCGGGACTCATGATCAAGGTGGTGGTTAGTGGGCGTTGCTTACTCCTAAATAGGTATTTCTTTATAGAGGAGGAACTTAATAAGCTTCACAACGAGGGTGACCAAAACGCAGCCTTTGTGTACGTCCGGACCGGTAAAAAGCTCGGAACATCGGACTCCGCGCGTCTGCTCCTCGTCGCGCTCGACGCGTCCGACCGCGCACGGGCTGCCAAATCACGTGACGAACACTTTCGGCAAGTCCGGCGCAATTTTTGCAAGCTCTTTCTTCGGCATCTGGTCATGTTATGAAGCTCCCTGGAGATGCTCGAAGTTTTCAAGTTGTGCTTTGGCAGACAGCCACTCGTATGAGTGAGATAGTCTTGATATTGTCTCGCTATCACCATTGCGCCGGTCATTTGCCCGGTTTCAGCACACTCACTCGCCGCGGGCCCACAAGGCGCGACAAGCGTGATTCTAGAACGCGCCGGCAGTCCGTGGCGTCATGGAATTACCTGTGGGAAACGTGAAGCGCGCCAGTATCTCGTAACTTGATGCAAGCTCACTTGCCCATTTACTAACGGGTCAAGCAACACATTCGTATCTAATTTTCGGAGTAGTAAATAACGCTCGGGTGACGCCGTCCGCCGAGTCGGCGAATGCGGCGGGCCGGCGCCGACACCTCATTTTCAACCTCCCCACACGAATTTGTTCTCCCAAGGAGTTCTCTTCAGCCAATTCTCACTCGAATCTAAACGGTTCTTCCAGTCAAAAATCAGCGTTCGCTTTATATCAGGAAATATTCACCAGCGTCTCTTTCATCGTCGCCGTCTTCTCTCCGGCAGTTCAATGGCTCAGTGCGCGTCCCTTTCAGCGCTTCAGTAGGACGTGTCGAGACTCGCAAGGCTCAAGCTCTCAACACGCCGGTCTAATACGACGGTGCGGCGCTTTGCGGCGCTAAGCCCGCGTGCCCCCGCGTACGGCCTGGCTTCGAGTCGAAGCCTTTGAACTAGTGCGATCACGAGTCGACGCACCTTGGTCCAAGAACCAAGCACAGCATCTACACGATGGCGCCTTCCTCGCCTACTCTATCAGCGTCTGCGACCGATCACGAGGACGATGATTTCCAGGACGCCGAGAGCGTCGCTGCAGATTCGCCGGTGGTGTCGGCCACTCACCGACACTCATCATCGACGACGTCGGCCTCGTCGTCTTCGCGCAACGAGGTCGCCCAATCGTCGCCGACTACGAGCCCCAACCAAGAACAAAAGGGAAAGGGAAAGGGGAAGGAGAAGAGTCCGACTCAGTGGGAGAGTGGTGGTTCGGACAGCAGTGTAGGTAGAAACGGGAACAACCATGGCAAACGCGCGACGGCGGCGGCCGGTAATAGGAAGAGCTCCCTCCAGACCGACACCGCGAAGGCGAACCGCACCGCCAAGAAGATCGCTGCCACACTGGGTGAAGGCACATCGAGTGGTCCTTCTTCACCTCTGACACCGACGCAACAGACCGCCGCCGCCGCTGCATCTGCTCCCCGTGCGAACGATGACGATGAGGGGAATAAAGGGATCTCCGCCAAGGAAGGACTCGACTCGTGGCTCAACCACTCTTCCGGATCGGTCGAATCCAGTCCTGCACTTTCTTCCCGATTCGGAACAGAGGCCGAATCCGAAGATTCCGAAGATTTCGAGGTAGAAGAGGAAGAGTCCCAACGCGACAGAGAGGCCCCTTCTCCGCTCGCTGGTCACGCCGAGTCCAAGGCCTCCGAATCGACCGCGACGATCCAAGCTCATCAACTGTCCAAGGGTAAAGACCGCCACTTTTCACTATTCTCGGCACCGGAAACGCCCAACTCGTCCTCACCTCGAACGACGGCTTTCGAGACCGCCGGCGAGACGGAAAACGGCGGAGAGGAGGAAGAAGACGTTGCACGAACAAAAAGATCTTCGTTAACTTGGAGGGCATCCCTAACAGCGACGAATGGTTCCACAACCCGAGGAGGCACCTTTGCCGATGTCAGCTTGGCCGACGACCGATCCGAGTACACCACAGAGTCCGAGAACGCCTTTGCTGGCTCCGAAGCCGACGATGATGAGCGCGATCTGATCAAGCTCGATGCGAGTGCTCATCGGAGAGCGATTGCCGCCGCAGTAGGAGCGAGTTCAGGGGACGAAACTGGTACAAGGAATATGCCAGTTCGGTCCAACTCCGCGACGTCGAGCTCGTCCAAAAATGGAAGCCTCGACCCCAATGCGCTGACTTTCCAGGAGGACTTTAAGCGGTTGCAGCAAGAGTCGAACGAAGACGAGAACATCGACTGGGGTATGTCCTCTGATGCTGCTCACGACCGTGTATGGGCATTGTGGCTGACCTTGGATATCGATTTAGATTTCTGGGGTCGAGTTATGGCCGATTACGAGGAAGTGGCATCGACACAGCGTGAGTGTGTTTGCTGGCTTCGCGGGTGCAAAGTGCCGTGCGCTAAGTATGTGATCTGCGCTCTACAGCACGGGAACTATCTCGAGCCATCCAGCAAGGGATACCACCGGCTTTACGTGGTATGACATGGCAGCTTATGGCGTAAGTGACGGCCAAAGGCTCCACCCAGTGCGCGACACAAGGGGATTGCTGACGTTGTCGTTCACTCGCAGCGCTTCGAAGGACGAACAACTCTGCGAAATTTACCATGCGCTCCTCACACAATCCTCACCTCACGAAAAAGCCATCATCCGCGATTTGAACCGAACATTTCCGAAGCACGAATACTTTGCCGAAGCTACCGGTGCCGGCCAAGAGAACTTGTTCAATGTCGTCAAGGCTTACTCGCTGTATGACGAGGAGGTCGGCTACACCCAGGGATTGCAGTTCATTGTCGGGCCATTGCTGCTGAATGTGAGTCGTCTCGTGCACCCTTTACCTATCTTCTGCGATGCTTTGCACTCATCGTAGATGCGTCCCGTATAGATGCCCGATGAGGAGGCGTTCTGCGTGCTCGTGCGATTGATGAAGTCCTACGACCTGCGCTCCCACTACACTCCCAACATGCCCGGTCTCCAACTGCGTCTCTTTCAATTCGATCGTTTGCTCGAGGAACTCGTCCCCGGGGTCTTCCTTCACCTCCTTCGACAAGGCGTCAAAAGCTCCATGTACGCCAGTCAATGGTTCCTCACCTTGTTCGGCTACCGATTTCCCCTCGAACTCGTCTCGTCCGTCTTTGACCTCGTTTTTGCTGAGGGCGTCGAAGCCGTCTTCCGTTTCTCCATCGCCATTCTCAAACGGAACGAGACGGCGATCCTCTTGCTCGAATTCGAGGACTGCATCGAATTCCTCAAAAACGGTCTCTTCGAAGCATACGCACCCAACCGAGAACGAGATGGCCCTAAGGCTCTTTACCGAGCTGCTGATTTCGCGCGCGAGGCTTTGTCGGTAAAGATCACACCCTTGATGCTCGATCAGTTCGGAGAAGAATGGGATACGTTGTTGAGGCAACAGACAGCACATGCCGCGGAATTGGACGCGTTGAGGAAAGCGAACTATCAACTCTCGCAACAAGTCCGACAACTGGAAGCGAGTCTAAGTCAAATCAATACTGAGCATTGTGACCTCGTCAAACAAGTCGTCATGGCCAAACTCGAACGGGAGGAACTTGAGGACGAATTGGTCAAGTACAAGATCGCCTACGCCGATTTGTCTCATCAGACAGCAAGCGATGGGGCGAGTTCATCGGCCGTTTCGAGGGCTTCGATCGCGCAGAATCAGAGTCTTCGGATCGCTACTTCGGCCGGTATGACGGTGCCGATTGGGTTGGATTTACCGAGATCGGCGAGGGCACGTTCTCCTCGAGTCGGATAATTTCCGGTGGGGAATCCCGAGTTTCTGACGATTCGATCGCTTTGTCTCCTTGTGGTGCATCATTCTTGCATAAACTTATTTTGCATCTGTTTTTTCCTAATGCCTTGCTATGAACACGAATTGTAGAAGTATCGTAATAACCTGTCTCCCAAAAAAACCGTCAACCTCGAGTGCGAGAGAGAGCATAACCGAAACTAAAGCGTATGCCAGCCACCCTGCGAATACAAGGATAGCTATCAGTCAAGTCCATCGCGCCCAGAACGTCGACCGCAACTCGAACTCACATTATCAGTTGTGGCATCCAATTTCCTCGCAACGATGGTCGGCAACGCATGATTCAGCCACAACTTGCGCACCTCGTCGTACCGCCCTTTGTGGAGGTATTGAGGGTACTGCAATCGACTTCGTCTGAAACAACATAGAACCCGAAAGCATCGTCAGTCAGGGATCAAAACAGGGTACGTGTTGACTTTGACTTACCGACCACCTAGATCGACTTCACCGTGGGAATCGAGGTAAGGAGGTACCGCGAACGATCCTTTGTCTGTGTAGAGGTACAATAGCGAGTTGCGCTTGACCATGTAGTAGATACCGACCGTACCTCCACAACTAGAAGAGAAGAAGAGGTGTTTGCGTCAGCATCTTCGTTCTCCAAGCTTCAATAAAGCGCTCCGATGAAAGAGCTCACCCCCACATATGAGAATTGCATTCGCCATGCTGCGCCTCATCATCGGAATCCATGCAGCAAAAGCTCTGCGCGCACACGAACTCGCCACACAACAAACATAACGCCGGGCTATCCGATATCAAACCGCATGCATTACAAGGCGTCGCCAAGGAAGCCGCAACGAGTGTATCGAGTTGACGAGGCAGTCCGGCGAGTTCGTAGATGGTTGGGTGATGCAGGCGGGCTGGGGGTATGGGGTAACAGAGTTTGTTGGATTTGAGTGCATTCAGGGAACGCGTCAATTCGAAATGTACGGGGGAGTGACCTCTGTGCATTTGGTCGCGTAGGGCGTGGATGTGGTTTTGAAAGTAGCGCGCTTCGGGGTAGGTGGCCGACGATTCGGGAAGGAGGACGCCAGAAGGGTCGCGAATTCGGAGCAATTCCAAAAGACGCGAGTATTCCGTTCGCTCCGAACCGGGTGTCGAAGCGACACGAGCCGAGTTGCCAAACAGCGTGCGGTGCAAGATCAAAGCTTGCCTCAAGAACGGCAAAGTATGGGTGTACAAGCACTTGCCCAACTGTACCATCTCCATCCGATTACGCCGCTCCTGATCGTACGACTCGCTGAAGAACCTCTCAATCTGAGCCAGCAACAAGCATTCTCGCTCGACAGGCTCATCCACGACGTCCTTGATCGCCTCTGGCATGAGCTTATCCGCGACTTCGGTCGAGTAAATGCCGTAGCACATGAGCTTGAGGTAGGTCTGCACGAGCTCGGTATAGTACGTGAAGGCGATAACGTGGTGAAAATACTCGGGCGCCACGGCAGCGGTCTCGATAAGCGTTGCAAGAGGGTTGAGCGAAAAGAGGGGGTGGTCGGCCGACCAACTCGGGTTGAACATTCCGCCGATGTGGGAGAAGACGGCAAACTTGACGGCATTGAGTGTATCGAAATGCGTTGAAGGCGGCAACCGACGATATACACTTGGCACATCGATGAGCAATCGCATAGCATAAAACATGCACCTCAACATACGCCCCGTCGTTTCGCTGACCGTGACGCCATCCAAACCACTCTCGTTCGCCTGTCCACGAGCCGCAATCTCGAGCGATTCGACGGTATACGTCAGTAGATCATGTGGTAACGATCGTCGAGCTGCATCACGGTCACGTCGAGGTGCTTTGCCGAACGCTTCCTGGGCCAAGGGATCGATGGTCGAAAAGAGGCGGACGGCCATGCGAAGTTCCGGCGTCGGGTCGTCGATCGGTCCTGCAATCTTGGACGTGATTTTCCAAGGCAAGAGATGCATCCCGTTCGACCCTAAGACCTGCACGTACTTGAGTCCCTCTTGCGCCTCGCTCGTTCCCTCAGTTCCATTCGCCCCTTCCTCCGGATGAAAAACATCCAATAACGACCCAACCCAAGCCTCATCGAACGAGGCCTCCTCCACCGTTGCCAACCTCTCACTCGCAATCGACGTCGGCAACAACGCGTTGCCCAACGTCTTGCACAACGGACAAATGAACTCCCTCCTCAGCGTATTCTCGGGATGACATCGCATCGGTTGGGTGAGGTGCCTCGCCTCGATAGACTTGTAGTACGTTTTGAAGCACTCGAAATGCATCATGTGACCACATGCCGAAGCGTGCAGGCCTGTAAGGGTGTTGTGTTTCCATGCTCGTCCTAGCCCATCCCCTGATTCATCATGGGGATGAACGCCTATTCGATGCGAAGCGATTCCAAAGGGACGAAGGTGCGATGCGTCCCGATCGAGATTGACGGGCGTCTTGAGCACTTCTTCCTCGATCTCCGAATCCGAAGCGGTCACGCGAATGAGATTACTGACTTGAACGAAAGCGAGCGTCCCGAACGACTTGGTACAGTCCAAATCGTCCTGACAAACGATACACGACCCCAAAGAAGCCTTGACCTCTTCCGTTCCCCCCTCAACGGCCATCGCCTCATCCTCCGTCATTTCCTCCCCTTCGTTCGCCTCGGCACTAGCCAAGAACGACGCTTGTTGTTGTTGAAACTTTTTGAGAATCGCCGCTTGTCTCGCCTTGGCCGCAAGTCGTTTCTTCTCCAAAGTCGCTTTGGCCAAACCGGCTGAATCATCCACGACCGTTCGAAGGTTTTGAACGGGTGCTCCGAGGAGGTCGGTCAATCGATCGAGACACCATTTGGCTTTCGGTCGAATGGACTTGACCCTCTCGTCTTCCTCGAGTTTGACGAGTACGTGCATCAAGTTCGTATCGGGCTTATTGTTCGGATCGACGGGTGCGTCTTCCAACTGCGCTTTGAGAGCGAACGCCGCGAGCGCATGGGGTCTTTCAATCAAAGCCAGCATGACGAGATGCAACGCCTCGTCCAACACGACTTCAGAGAACAAAGTTTCCCCCCGCCCTCGACCCGTCCGTAGCGCATGAAACACGATCGACAAAAGAGCTTCACTCTCCAACGCCTGCGCTAAATCGACGAACGGACCCGATCGGATCTCTAATCGACTAGGAACAATCACGGGCTCCTCCGAAGAGTTGGAGATTTTCTTGAGTTGCGCACGAACGATCTTGTCGGCTTCCTCCCTTTGATTCCTTGAGAATCTCGGGAAGTAAGGATTGACGTGGGTGTAAAACTCTTCTCGAAGGGCGTATGTTCCCTGATCGCTATTGCCCACAGGTTGCTTGAACGTCGATACCTCCCCCAGTACACGTTCAAGTGCCGAGTCGTCGGTGAAACGTTCGGAAGTGCGACGCATGAGATCGGAGAAGGTCGTCGGCCCGAGGGACAAGTTGTGGATCAATTCCCTGCGAAGGACTTGCTCGCTCGAAAGACCTGCGACGTGCGTCGGGTCCGAAACGAGCACGATCAAGAGGTACAACAACTCCTCGACCATCATCATCGCTTGCGAAGGCTCGTAAATCGGATGAGCGACCTGACTCAGATCCGTCTGACCAAGCCATTCGTGGACGTCGAATCGCGCGAGCAGGGCCACGAAGACATGCGATGGATTAGCGATGACGAGTGAGGTTTGGAGGAAGTAGACGTCCTGGTCGTAGGTGTTTTCGTGCAAGCTGTACTCTTTGTAATGAAGTTGTTGCGCTCGGATACCAAATCCATTGCGAACCCAGAGGCCAGCTCGGATTTGAGCGACCAATACGACAGCTGCGAAGGGTCCGTACTTTGGCTCAGTCGCTTGCTACCCCGTACACACCACCCGGCGGTGTGTTCCTGAACTCACCTCGCAGCGGATGATCCATCGACGTCAAGAACGTAGCATGGCCCTGAATCCTCGTTACCAAATCGCCCAAACTGTCCAACCCGATCCCTCTCAACATCTCCGGAACCAACTTGTCCGTATGCTTACACATCTCCGCGAACAACCAGCCCAGAGGATGATGAAAGCTCACGGGTGAAGTGGCGACTTTGAAGGAAGGGACTTGGTAGGCTTGGCCGGCCCATTCGAGGGTTTCAAAGACCATGATGCGAGCCATTCGGCCTAGGAGGTTCATCAAACCTTGAACGAGTTGGAAAGTTGTGGCGTGTTCGAAACTTTCACCGAAGGCTCGCGCGAGTTTACCCAATTGGATCGTCGCGTTGAAGGCGGTGACCCAGGCATCGGATTCGTATTCGACGTGGGTATCAACGGCGCGTACGTTGGGGTTCATGGAGGTGAAGAGGTCGAGAAAGGCCGAAAGGTCCAAAACGAGTTGAGGGTTGACGCAGATCAGTTTCTTGACCTCTTTGGGCTGAATCAAGTGATCGAGATCATTGAAGATTTGAAAATAACGTTTCTGCTTGAACGCGGCCGACTCGGGATCGATTCTTCGAATCGTCGGATTGGGCGGTAACAACAATCGCTTTCGATTATGCGCTGGGTCGAATTGCTCGGTGAAGAAGGCGTAGAGGAGCGAGATGAGGTGCGAGAGGAACGCGTACTCGGACATTAAGCGGGCCGCGATGGAAGGTGTTGTGAATACTTGAACAGCGAAAAATATGATGGAGTTTTCGGGCTCGCGATCGGTCAAGAGGTATGTCTCGGCGATGCTCGAGTACATGCGCGCAAATTGGATGCCTGCAGACGAAAGGACAGTAGATGGGTCAGGGTGGATGCCTAGCTCGATTCATGATCCTGCATAGACTCACTCAGCTCAGACTTGACACTCGACGATACACCCAATAAGACGACGTAAAACTCTGTCAGGTTCTTGCGCGCGTCCTTCCACAATTTGGAATCGGCCTGCAATAACTTTTGGAACCTAGTCGTCGTCGACAAAACCTCACTTTCCTCGCCCGAAGGATAAGGTGCCAGCAGAATCTTGGCCATCGTCTCGGTCAATACGTTCCCCTTTCCACCCACATCAACGTTCGCGAGGTCCCTCAACATGTGGATCACCTCCCCAACAACCTGCTCATAGAACGTCTCTGTCGAGAGTCGTACAGTCACAGCGAGATCAATATTCGATATAAGACGAGCGATGGCGACCAACCGATCCGGATCGTTCGAGTTGACGATGATGGTTCGCCCGTGCCTATCGACTTCTTGAGCCATGGCTGCAGCCCTTTTGCGGGACACGCCCGTCGCTCGGGTGACTTGATCGATGACTTGCTCAAAGGAGTGCTTCTCGTCGTTCCAGAGAACGACGGACCATGGGCCAGCAGGGGTGTCAGATTCGGCAGGGGAGGAACCCGTCGTCGCCGTGGTCGAAGGGGAAGGGGAAGTCGCTCTTGCTTTGCCCCTCGAGGTGGAAGAGACGTACGAAGGCGGCGAAGTGGAGGCCGAAAAGGGGTTCGTCTCACCGGTGGGCGTTTGAGTCCCAGCAGAGGAGGGTGAGTTACTCGGACGTGGGCGCGAGGATCCAAAGGGGAAGTAAGGTTGACTGATGGACGCGACGCGCGATGCCGAAGTCGGGGTCAAGAACATGGCGTGACCGGTCTGACCCGAGCGCATGGCGTACAAATCAGCAGCGAGGGCATCGGCGTCGTCGCTCACCTCGGGCAGGGTCGGACCAGGTACCGGTGGGGGTAGTAGAGCAATGATGTCGTCGACGGATTGCGGTGGTACGAATTCGCTCGGACTTCGACCGAGGACGGCAATCATCCAGTCGATGAGCACGACGAGCCAGCGCTCGACCTCGGTGATCGCCTCCCGCATGCGCTCTTCCTCCTCTTGACTGTTCTCGCCTGAACGCTCTGAAGCTTGTGGTGCGAACTTGCTGGAATGGTACTTGCAATCGTCCTGGGTGCCCGGCTTGAACGCCTCCTCGTCACCGCAGTCGCAACAGCCTGCGCCGACTCCTCCATGAACGGCCATCGTGACGTCGTGGCCCATTCTCGCATGGGAACTGGCATGGTAGCATTTGGAGCACAGGACGCAGGTCGGATCGAACGCACAGTCCCTGCAGCGGTACACGGATTCGCCGGCGCGGAATACGTGGCCACAGATCTTGCCCCTTCTGGATTCAGAGTACTCGGGCGCCAGTTCGGTCGAGGCGGGCGGTGTCTTGGGGGAGGACGTATTGGGGGCGACAAGTTTCTTTTGCAATGCCGATAGGGTGAACTTGTGGCCGAGTTGGATGACCTCTCGTTCGGGCGAGGCAGGATCGAGTGGTGTGGGCAGGAAGAGATGACTCGAAGGCGAGTCCCGGTCGAGCGCAAAGGCGTACAGGACCAACTTGAGCTGGAGCAGTACACCGGCTTTGCTGAGCGAGTAGGCGCTCGGCTGGGCGAGGTCCTGGATCGATCGGATCAGTTGTTCGAGTGGTGGGTACGCGGAGGAGGGAGACGAGGTCGAGGTCGGGGTCGGGGTCAAGGTCGGGGTCAAGGTCGGGGCCGAGAATGACGAGGATGACGAGGATGACGAGGATGACGACGAGGGTATGCCCGCCGCCGACGCCGCGGTGGAAGGATGTCGATACGGTGCCCGCTGTGCCCGCTGTGCCGAGGATGACGACGACGAGCCGGATGAGATGCGTCCGTTCTGCATGATGCGCCTCGACCCGAGCACCCGCAGCAAGCCGCGATCGAAAGGTTTCCAGGAAGGATGACCAACAAGTGCGAGCAGGCGCGGCGTGATCTCCCGAGCGAGGTTCTCCCCTAATTAATTGATGATTAATGCATTAGCGAGTCGATAAATAGCCCCGTTGCGTTGAGGCTGACTCGCGCGGGTCCCGGTCACGTCACGCGTCACGCGCACGGTCCTCGTCGTCGCAGATCCCGGCGCGTCGCTCAGCGCTCAACTCCTGCGCTCGGTCTGCATTCTGCTGTCTACACTACTCAACATCCAAGAGTCTGACCGAAAGCACACGCGTTAGACCCCTCTGCTTTCCCTCATCGCCGCGACGCGAGTCTGTTCTGGTTCCTCCCCACTCGCACTCGCCGCTCCACTTGCAGTGGCTCTCCGGCGTACGGTGCACGGCGTGACGATATTCGGATCGCACACCTCAACAGGCGGGAGCACAGGCAGCTTGACGAGTTGAACTGCAACTCTGCACAAGCTGTGCCGGCACACTCAACACCATGGCCACCTTGCGACCGTTGAACGGCAGCGCGAGGCAACGCCGACCATCAGCTTCGATCCCCATCCACTACGATCCGGCAGATTCGAGGAGATGCAAGTCGCACATCCGAACTCTGGTTTAGCTCAGCTCGGTGTATCCACCTACTGACACCGTTGCCGTTGCTCCTTGCTCCCACCAGACGAAGACTTTTCGACGATCGGTCAGTCCAGACCCCGAGACCGAGACGGGCAGCGTAATATACTACTGCATTGCTGACCCTTTTGTTTAACCATCACCAACTATTGAACACCAAACCACCTCGGTATCCCTACAATAATGGTTTGCACCTCGCACCTCGGCAACTCGGCATCTCGCTTGCTCGGCCGAAAATCCAACTTTGCTAAAAACACCCCCCCATTAGATTGGGTCCAGGACACCTTGGTCGAGAGAGCGCGGAGAAGAAAAGATGCCGAACGATCAAAACGTACCCTCGGCAAATCCATAATGGCCACCTTCTGGCGAGCGTTCGACGCGACCCAGTCCTGGTTCGTCGTTTCTTTGGTCGGCAAGTTTCAAGTTGCCTCTCTCTGTCATTCCGATCTTGCACCTTTTGCTCAACTCCCTCTACAGCACCTTTTGCTCAACTCCCTCTACACTCCCTTCCCACAGGCGCCATCATTGGCCTCGACGCAGCCTTCATGTCCATCATTACCGTATGGCTCTCGGACCTCAAACTAGGCTACTGCTCCCAAGGGTGGTGGTTGAACCGCAAGTTTTGCTGTTGGGAAATGTCCGATTCGCTTGAAGCGGCGGGCGACTGCGCGGATTGGCATTCGTGGACTGGGTTCGTGGGGATACAATGGCTCGTATACGTTACTTTGGCCGTCAGTATTGCAGCAATCATCATGTGCGGAACAGACACTTGCTGAGTCCCGGTCCTTCAAACAGGGCTTCTTCGCCTTCACCTGCGCCTTCATCGTCAAGTCGTTCGCACCCTATGCCGCTGGATCCGGCATATCCGAAATCAAATGCATCCTCGCTGGTTTTGTCATTCAAGGCTTTCTCAGCTTCGCCACTTTGTCCATCAAATCAATTGCACTCGTCAGTCCATGTGCTACACTCAACCCTGAGACGACTCCTACCGTGCTGACTTGTATTTCTCCACTCTTGAAGCCCATCTCAATTGCGTCAGGCCTGAGTGTCGGAAAAGAAGGTCCATCGGTGCACGTCGCTTCAGCAATCGGTCACACCGTCGCCAGCCAATTTCATCGCTTCAAGCGAAGCTCCGGTACGTCTTTAGTGAGAAACTTCGCCGGCTCACTCATCGAACTGACGCTTTGCACGGCCCAGCCAAAATGAGGGAGATTGTAACAGCCGCTTCAGCAGCCGGTGTCGCAGTCGCTTTCGGTAGTCCGATAGGAGGAGTCCTCTTCAGTCTCGAGGCAGGTCGTCGCCCCCTTACACCCTCAATTCCCTGCACGAGAAGCGATCATAAGCTGATCCTTTGGCTCTCTGGCGGATGCAGGAAATGACTATCAACTATCCTATCAAGACGTTGTGGAGATCCTTCTTTTGCGCTCTAGTAGCCACCGTCGTGCTCTCAGTCAGTTCTAAAGGTGTCCTACTACTCGGAATGTCTAGTTGATGATTATCCCCCACCCCACGAATCAGGCGATGAACCCCTTCCGAACGGGCAAGCTCGTCCTCTTCCAAGTCCACTTTGACCGCGACTGGCATTTTTTCGAACTCGGCTTCTTCATCCTCATCGGCATCTTCGGCGGTCTCTACGGCGCATTTGTCATCAAACATAACCTCCAAGTCGCCGCGTTCCGTAAAAAACATCTCGTCAACCATGGGATTTCCGAAGCCGTCTTCTTGGCGGTCCTCACTGCTGCGGTGGGCTTTACGAATATGTTCTTGAGGATCGATATGAATGAGAGTTTGGATATACTGTTCAGGGAATGTGAAGGCGGCGATTACGAGAATTTATGCCAGTACGGTTGGACAACCCAAGTTTAACAGCCTTTCCTCATCGTACTGACCTTGCTGTTCCCTCCACGCATCCAGATCATGGGCCCAATGGCGAATGGTCAACTCACTACTCCTCGCTACAGTCCTCCGAACAGCACTCGTCATTATGTCCTATGGGTGTAAAGTCCCAGCAGGGATCTTCGTTCCTTCCATGGCCGTAGGTGCAACGTTCGGTCGCATGGTCGGTATCTTGGTCAAGGCTTTGTATCGGTGAGTTCCCACGGCGACGAGATTGTTCCGACCTCGGGCGGCTTCGTATGTGCTAAGCGAGGGTTCCTTCTTACGCGTTTGCAGTGCTCATCCGACGTGGGCCATGTTCGCTAGTTGCGATCCGTCAAAACCTTGTATCACACCGGGGACGTACGCATTCTTAGGTGCCGCTGCTGGATTGGCGTACGTTCGCGTTCGCACGAAAGTGGAAGAGGGGATGCGATGGACGAAAAAAGTTGACCTTGCTTGATGCTACATAACAGTGGTATCACTCGAATTACCGTTACCGTCGTGGTCATCATGTTTGAGCTCACAGGAGCATTGACCTACATCCTTCCCACAATGGTGCGTCTCTCCCAAACCCCGTCCCAGCCCACCCCACCAACCCACCCTTAACCCACCTTCGCGAATCCCACCTCTCAGATCGTGGTCATGGTCACCAAAGCCGTATCCGACCAATTCTGTAAGGGTGGCATAGCGGACCAAATGATCCGTTTCAACGGTTACCCGTTCCTCGAAAATGACGATCACGCGTTCAACGTCTCTGTTTCGTCCGTGATGAGGAGGGATTTGGTTTACCTGCCCGCGAACGGTCTGTCATTGAGACAATTAAGTGAGTGGGTGGTCGGACATTGGGGTTCAGGGATTCAGGTACGGCTGTAGGGAGTACGCTAATGATGATGTGCTGTTCTCTCGCTCGCCTACGCCGTTCACAGAAGAGCTGCTGGCCAATACAACCTACCAAGGTTTCCCCGTCGTCAAATCAGCCAAAAATCTGACCATCCTCGGGGACGTCGCGAGGCGAGATCTCAACGTAGCCATAGGTAAGCAATTTCAAATCCGTCACTACCCTCTTTCGCTAGCCCTAATGAACCCTCCCCCTGTTCGACTCTTTCGAGCTCGGTAGAAAAAGCCGAGCTATCGGATATCGTCGACCCGGACGCGCAATGCATTTTCGCCCTTGACCTTGCAGACGGTGACGAATCGATCGATCCGGAATTGGGAGGCGAGTCGCCGTCTTTGTTGAGTCCGTTGGATAATGATGAAGGGGCGATCGACTTTACTTCATTCGTTAATCAGGTGAGTGTGGGTTGAGGTTCGTTTTGAGGTGATTTGATCTCAGTGCGTGTGATTGCTGATGAGAGACCTCTGGTGGGTGATTTAAAAAGACTCCATTGACGGTCTCGCCTAAACAACCTCTCGAATTCGTCATGCAATTGTTTCAACGCATGGGGTGAGTTCTTTTCCCATCCCAACACTCCTCCACCCAACTCACTAATAATAATAAAACCTCCGTCTTTTATTTTCTCGCAGTCCAAGAGCGATCCTCATCGAACGTGAAGGTCATCTAACGGGTCTCATCACCGTTAAGGATTGTTTAAAAGTAGTGCTCGCGCATGAAGCAGCGCACGAAAGGAATAAAGATGAGAGGACCGATGATGAGTTGGAACAGACGTTGGAGGAGGTGAAGTTGTGGTTTGGGGAAACGAAGGGGTGGATTGGGAATTGGGTATTGGGGAGGAAGCGAGGGAGAGGGGAGGGGAGAAGGGCGAGTAGGGTCAGGTTGCCTAGGGAGGTTGAGGAGGAGGAGGAAGAGGAGGAGGAGATGGCCGGGGAGGGAGAAGGGGAAGGAGAGGAGGACGATATCGGGAGTAAAGGGACGGGGATGAGATGATGTGGACAAAGTTTGTAGTTTCCTAGACAAACTAGACTATCGTAATCATCTTTCTGTGCATTCCCATCAGGAGGCCGTCAAGTCGTAAAATTCGGGCATTACCGTTCAATGGGTGTTCAATTCGGCTCAGAGCCTTGCACTGCTGAAGCGCCACCAGCGGCTCGCCTGGCTCGCTCTCCTCCCACATCCCTCTTCCTAATTATCTACAGTCGGTGAACTCCGGGCCCACTGTACAAAATCGTTTACCGATGAGTGGTATCAACAACCCGTTTGCACCCACCCCAGCTTCGGTCGTACAGTCTACCGCGAACCGCTTCCCGGACATCAGCAACGACCCAGCCTTTCAACCGCAACAACAGCAGCAGTCGCAGTATGGTCAACAGCAACAGGGGTACTATCCCCAGCAACAGCAAGCGCCGCAACAGCAGCAGCAACTAGGTTACTTGCAGACGCAACAAACGGGTTACGTGTCGCAGCCTCCTTCGGGCGGCGCTTACCCCACGTCATCGATGCCGGCTTCCCCATTCGGAGGGGCGTCATCCCAAGGCGCGTACAACAATCAAGCACAGGCGCAGTACGGTGGATATCCTTCTCAGCAGCAACAGCCTCAACAGCAACAACAATACTCGTCCGCGCCCCCGGTCTCCTTCTCCGTCTCCGACCTCGACCCCTATTCCCACCTCGGCACACTGCATCAATCCCAACTATCCCAACCACCTTCTTCCTATTCGTCACAACAACAGCAACAAGGGGGTATGATGGGTCAGGATGGGAGCCAGGCTTTGCCGAGCCATTTGGTTAACGTGCAACAGGTGCAGACTCATCCGAGGCAGTATGTGCAGGAGAATAAAGCTATAGTCAGTCCATCCGAATTTCGAAGCGGGATGACCGAAAAGACTAACCTAATTTCCCTCTCCGTGATAGTTGATGACATGGAATGACTCGGCTGTAAGCCTGTGTCGCAAAAAATCAACAAGGCGATCCCCGAGCTGACCTCTCATACTCGATCTCCGTGCAGTGGGCCCAACTCCTCGCTCGATTTGATGTACGTCAAGGATCGCAGCGGGTACCAACCCGCTCAAATGATCGGACACTGACTATTAGAGTGGTGTCGCTTGTGCTTACAGACATTGCGAGAGGCATGGGAGGCCCGAAAGTCGGCGGTCAAGCAAGTTGCCCTTCAAGGCGCGGACCCAAGCGCCGTCGAGAGACTGACCAAAGATGCGGATACCAATATTGGTGAGTTGAACATGCGGATCGTGTATATGAATGATTTAACTGATAACCGTCATGCGAGTGCGATTGGGTAGATTCGATTCACGCTTCCAAGTTCCAACTCGCCGAAGTCAAGGATACGTGGCGACATTCCGCCGACGCTGCATCGCAAGTCCTCCCAAGGTCCCGTCTCACTCCGCACACCCTCATGCTAACACTTCGACCGAACACTCTACAGAAAAGCTCGTGTGCGTGAAGCGCTCAACGCAGGGCTCAACTCACTTCCAGGTAAGCGACCAGCGTACCGATCGGTTCGCGAAATCCGTTACTGACCCGTCCATCCGAACTGCAGAATACCCCGCGCCGTTATCACCCGAACAAGTCGGCGGTGCCTTTTACCGACGGGCCGCAGAAGAATACCGTAAACAAAATATTATGTCGGGGTATCAACAACCTCAAATGACAGGACACCCTCAGCAACAAATGCAACCGCAGCAATATGGGATTCAAGCTCAGCCGACGGGGTATTATCCCCCTCAACAACAGCAACAACAAGGAGGGTATTTGCAGACGCAACAGACTGGGTTTTATGGTGGAGGTGGTGGAGGGGGCTACCAACAAGGGTACTATTGATTGTGATGGTGTGGATTCGTACTGTGAGGACGTGTTGTAATCTACAGAGGGGCGACCCTCTTGTCTCGTGGACGCAGCGACCCAGCAATACGGTGCCTCCAGGTGCCTCCCATGAGCAAAACGACGCGACGGTGATGAAGCACGTTTTTGGACGCGTTTGATCTAGCGACAGAAAAGGACCGAGCTTTGGTTGGGTGCACAGACCCTTTCTCCCCTAATCGCGCAGGTGCGGATTCCCGTTGGTTTCGACGACGCGCGGCGCGGCGCAGCGCGAACGACGCGGTCATCGCGAACGGTTCTCATTCCGAGCTTGAATGGACGCCAACGATTCGCTGGACTCACGAAGGTTCGTTTCCTTCTCTTGCCTTCTAGTCACTTCTTTGTAGATCCTACCTTCCCAACTTCACCCGCCTGCTCCGCTCAGAAGTATGGTCACTTCTCCCGCCCCTACACGAAGCCACTACCTTCCGACGCCCCTACCCCCCCTCGCGCTCCTGCCTCCTTTCCCCATCAACGCGCACGCGAACCGACGTTCTTCTACCTCGACGACGCGTTCGAATAGGACCACATCCGCCTCCACGTCCAAATCCCGCTCGCCAACCCCTGACTTGTTGCCACGTTCAACGGATGTAATGATGACGTGCATCGACGGTCGAGCAAGACTCCTATTCCGTCACGCGACGGTCGCGAAAGGCGCCATCGGGCCAGTAGTCCGACTCGACTCGGCCGAAACGACGACGGCACGTGAGTTGGACGAACCGCACGGACCTATCAATCGCTTCTCGTGGTCGTCGTCAAGTTCGAGAACGACAACCGAGCCTTCGACTCGATCTTCGAGTCGTTCACGTTCGACGACGGCGAGTGGTGATGATGAGAACGATCAAATCACGCCCAGGAAGCGAACGGATCTACATCCGAACGAGACGGGCCTCGATTTATCGTCCGATCCGATTTATTTCAGTCCGAGTCCGAGTCCGAGTGCGCAAAGTAGTAGGATCGGTAAAAAGGCAAGGGTCGCAAGGAGCATTTCGGAGTCGTTAATAGAGAGGCAGGAAGCGAAGGTTGGACCAAGAGTTGAAAGCTCTCATCCCTCTTCGTGAAGGCACAAAAACTGACCCCCTCCCCTTTTCCTGCTCCCTTTTTTCAAAAAGAGCTTCCACCTCGACTCCCGAAAATCCAAGATAGGGAACCCCTTTCCATCAACGAACAAGACCCTCTCCGACCTGTCCTTCCTGCTCTACCATTCGGATCGTTTACCGGAGGCTTGGTTGACGATGCTGGATGTTTTGGTCGAGGAGGGGAAGATGCATCTACAGGCTGCTGAGAGGGAGGAGGAAAAGCGAGGTACTGAGGATGGATTGGGTATTAGGACGCTGTAAGAATGTTGAAGGGGGGGGGGGGGGCATAAAGAATAATATGGGTGGAGGAAGCTGATGCCGACATGAGTACTACGGACGGGAGGAACGATGGCCGAGCGGAAAGAACCCCGCGAAACAGGTGTTTCGGAGCAGGAGAGTTAGGACACAGTTTTTTGGTGCATGGAAAAGTTTAGTTGGCACAATGTATAAGGCCGCCTCGATTGGGACTTGGTATCCGAAAAGTCTGCCGGCGCCAGAAGGAGCGTTCGGGTCCATTCGTCGATCCGAGTTTATCGAAACCTTGACGTCGAAGCGAGCTTTCGGTACCCGAGGCCAGTCTCGGGTCTGGTGTGCTGCATCAATGTTCAACTTTCAACGTTAAAATTGGCTCTACTACTCTTTCATGCCTCAGCGAGACACGACGCGACTGCACGAGCTGGCACCCGTCGAACGTCACTGCATTCTTGCTCGTTCGCCCCCCACCGCCGCATTTGCGTGTGCTTCTACAACCGGGTGTTCCATGTCGCAATCTGCTGGATCACAGTGGACCAGAATGCTTTTTGTCGGCGGTCTTTTCGGAAATTCGTTCACATGTGAAACCCCAACTCTGTCGTACGTCGGTCGGTCCTACGTCGTTAATCGAGCAAGCCGCCCGCCGAGTATGGCCCGAGATGGAGGTCCGTGCGGGTCATCTTGGCCGCGTGAGATGCTTGGCGCGGGCTGTCCCGTCCGGTCCGGCTGCGCTCCTCTCCAACGCACCACCACCACACACTCGCGACAGCAGCATGAAGGGCGCACTCAAGTCGATCAAGCGAGGTAGGTCGTCTCGAATGTTTTGTACTTGCTTGTACTTTGTAGCTGAGCCGCTGCTGATACACGCTTCCTGTTCCCTGCGGCGTCACCCCCCTTCACCGCCTGCGCCTGTCCACCACTCGCTCACCACCACCTACCACCGGTCTCGACCCGCACGATCACTGTCCGGCTCGACATGGTATAGCTCCCCACCTGCTCACCTCCAAGGTGGGAATGACGACGAGTAAGTCGTGATGGACCGCAGGCTGGGAGGTCAGCGCCGCGCGTGGTCGTCGATGACGCTCCGAGCTTTCCGGCCCCTTCCGTGGGGGTTACTCGTCCGCCTCATCTCACCGGACACGCCGTGTTGACTCTTTCTAATCACTCTCACAGAATCATCCGATGCTGAAACGGACGAGCTCGTGCGCAAGTTCACTGGTCTCGAGGGTAAGTCTCACTCGCAGGTGGTGCAGCCGAGCCGAGCCCGAGCCCGAGCCCGAGCCCGAGCCCGAGTTGGAGCTGGAGCTGGATAGCAGCGCCGACTCAACCGCTGACGTCCACCGACTTGCTCTCGCATAGAATACACGGCCAACTTATTGAAGGACACCACTACGTTCCGGGACAACATCTCGAGTTAGTTCCGCGCAACACCGAGTCCTCACACACAATTTTCATCTCGCTGACTCTCGTCCTCACACACGATGTTCATCTCGCTGATCCTCGTCCTCATCCCGTGGATCAGTCATGCTCACCTCCGGAGCCGGGTTTGCCACCGCATTCGCGACCTTGTTCCAACCCATCAACGACGAAGCCTCTCTGACGGTCAAGCACCCCGAAGCCGCCACGACCCTGCGCAACATCTCGAGCTACCAAGAGCTCATGGCCGAACTGAGGGACACGATCCAGCCTGAACTCGAGTTGATTGACTCGAGGGTGATCGCGCCCCTGAGGGAGTACCAGGACTTGCTCAAGAAGATCCGCAAGACCATTACGAAGCGAGAACACAAGGTGCGTTGGCCCAGTCGAGGGTAGGTACAGCTGTTTGAACAACGGATCTGACCCTTGGACCGGCAACTCGATGCACTAGCTCGTCGACTATGACCGCTTCAACAACTCGTACAAGAAGCAGTCTGACAAGAAGGAAAAGTCACTTTCGGACGAGAAGAACCTGTTCAAGCTCGAACAAGACCTCGAGCAAGCCACTCAGGAATACGAGCACTACAACGGGTGAGCAAGGGGAGCTCTGCCGCAGACGTGCCGAACCACGCTCATCCGCGAGCTCTGCCTTTTCATTTTCTTTCTACATAGCATGCTCAAGAATGATATCCCTCACTTTTTGAGGCTCACGACGGCTTTCATCTCGCCCATCTTCCAGACGTTTTACTTTATCAAAGTCGGTATTCTCTGTGAGTCGAATTGCCGCATACAACGAACGAGCCTAGACTCATCTGTCAGCCTTGCGACCGCCTCACAGATACGATGCTGGACAAGATGCAATCCTGGGGTTCGCAACACTACGGCGACATGTCGATCCAGGGCATCGAGTCGATGCACTACGAGCGACTTGGTGACGCCGTGGAACGACTTGAAGCACTGACCATCACCAAGCGCTACGTGGGAAGCGGTGCGTAGAGGAATTTGCTTCTGGCGTTGTCGAGCTCATGAGAGCTGAAGTATGTTCCCCGCCCTACAGCTCGCATGATGCAACAACACCGAGAAACCTCGGGATCCGATACCGCCTCGACTTACTCACGCACATTCCGAACCGGATCCGTCGCGCCATCGTCCTACGCTTCCAAGCCACCCGTTCGAGCCGGGTCGTACGGTACACCCAATGCGACGGCCGAGGATCCTGCTCCGCCTTATACCGCCGGAGGAGCGAGTAGCGTCGTAGCGGGTAAAAGGGCCGCGCCTCCACCACCTGCGCCGAAGAGACCGGGTGGACCGGCGGTCACTTATGTTACAGCGTTGTATGATTATGCAGCTACGGTCAGTTCATTTCCTAGGCATTTGGACAGAGCTCACTCCGAGATCGTGATCGCTGACTCGAGTGAGGAGAGGATTGAATGATCATAGGCCGAAGGGGATCTTTCGTTCAGTGCGGGGGATCGTATCGAGTTGGTGACCAAGACCGCAAGCACAGAGGATTGGTGGACGGGTAAGGTCCATGGACAGCAAGGTGTCTTTCCTGGGTAAGTCGAATTTCTTGGGTCTCGGCATACGAAGAGAAGAGAGATGGCTGACATCCCCAATCCGACGATCTGGTCTTTCATGCAGTAATTACGTCCAGCTTTGAGTCTAGGGCGTGCTCGAGTAGTCGTTGTCTTTGTTCAACTAGGGGAAATTTTGAGTCTTGGAACATTGTGTTTGAATCACCTATCTAGATGGAAACGTGACCCGAGATACCAGTCCCACACGAACTCTCCGACGCTCTTTGAACCTCGAGGATCGTGAAAATCAACTCGTATTGCACAACAAACCTTGGAAAGCAACCGCACGGGTCGGTGTACGGGTACATCTACTGCGTCGTAACAGGACCATCGGGCTCGACGTACCTAGAATACGGTTCGAACGACGAGATCAGCCATCGGTGCGGATCGAGATCGATCGCTCGATCGAACTTGAGCACTTACTTGATCGCAGGATTGGCCTCGAACTCGTCCTTGAGCGCATCGGGCATCGTCGCGGCGAAACCTCGCATCGTTCTTGAACTGTACACGTGCTTGATCCTGAAAACGAACCAATTCGAATAAAGAATGAGCGCTCCGTTCGGACCCGAACAAGCGCGCTCGCTCCAAGGAAGGACCCCGGTGAGCAAGTGGGGCACCGCCCGCCCCGCCCCACCCCCCGACTCGATTGGTTCATTGGAGATGTAGCATCGCCTAGTGAAGAAGACTGACTCTCCACCTTGATGTTCGACCCTCTTGGACAATTCGGAAATATGATCGTCGGTTGCGGTAGGGTGATCTTCCGGTTTCTTGAAGGCGACCTGTTGGGCGTAATCCCAAATTTGGAGGAAGCGTTGGTCCGATGACGACGATGACGACGGTTGGTTGATTCGATTGATTCGGGTTTCGGGCGGTGTGGATGGGTGATGAGCAAGGGCAGAAGAGGTTGGGGGGTCAGCATACATGGTGTAGGTACTCAGTCCAATCCTGAATCAGGTACTGACGATGTAAGCATTCATGATGGTGCTGTCTGAGGAGGGGGGGTGGAGGTGGGGTGCAAGGAGCAAATGAGTCGATTCAGCGCGCGCTCGACTGAGTCTGATCGGGCTGACCGAATTTCGGGTTACAGATCGCTTGCTATTCGCTTCACTATTTACATCGGCGCACGAGAATTATGGCACCCTCAAGGTATCCATAAGGCTCCCATGCGGTATACCACCTTGCTGCAGTGTGCGAGCAGCGGGACGATAGATCATGGTGTGGACCTACTGTAGAGGTATGAAGGCAATGTGGTACACGTAAGGTATCAATGAGGAGACCAGGTGGACGCTGCAGTAACGCTGGACCAGGTGCTGTAGGTACGTATAACTCTCTTCTTGCTCCCGTAGACTTATTACGCGCTTTGTGAAGCAACACACTTGCAAACGCTAAGAACATAATTATACAAGTCTTAGAAGTCTAAGAAAATCCCGGGGTTATACAAGTCTGAGAAAACCCTTACACTGTGAGCCGTCCTCCGAATTGGACTCCATTTCCGGGACTGCGTCGTGATCGCTCCGTGGAACGTTCGTCAGTCCAAGTTCGGCATGTGGTCGACTGAGGGCGCCGCCACTCACGGCTACTCGGCTTGCAAAGCTGAGCTTGTTGGCGGGATCATCGAGGACTCAGAACAGACCGCCTGCATCGTGTGGTCGCTGAGCCTGTTCTGGCCACTGCAGCCGTGCGGATGTCGGAATGTCGCTTCATCCTGGATGTGACCATGTCGAAGAGGAACCTTGCACGCGCCAAGAAAGTCGCCAAGGGTGAGATCCTTAGTTCCCGGCGAGATGCATGGCATAATCGAATATGCTGACACTTGGCGACATTCTTGCAGTGGCGCGTACAAGGTTCCTCTTCGACATGGTCACATCCAAGTGGAAGCGATATTCCGGCATCCGCACGGCTGGCCAGAATACGCTCAGCGACCACACGATACAAGCGGTCTGTTCCGAAGTCGTCGATGATCCCGCCAACAAGCTCAGCTTTGCAAGCCGAGTAGCCTTGAGTGGCGCCCTCAGTCGACCACATGCTGAACTTGGACTGGCGAACGATCCACGGAGAGAACACAGGACGCAGTCCAGGAGATGAGTTATAATTCGGGAAAGGCGAGGAAGAAGAAGAAGAAGAAGACGAAGACGAACAAAGAGTTGTGCAGTTCTGCCGGAGAGGAGACGATGTCCGTGCGCGCTGTGACCACGAGCGAAAAGGGGACGGTGCGTCGAGCGGCCGCAAGTCCGACAACCGGGGAGATCATTAGATCGACGACAGTCCGCTACTTGCGATCTATGGAGATTGGTCTTGAGGTTTGGTGTGCAACCAAGTCTCGTGGCGTGACCGTCGTAGCGATCCTTGAGTAGCAGATCGAGGACGGCTCATGTAAGCAACGCGCTATCGAACAAGCTCAGTCTGGAGGATTCGACGTGCGCAAGGGGACGCGGGCGCGACTTGGGGTTGAAACGGAGTGGACCACCCATCGGTGGGTTTTTTTCAAACTTGTATAACCCGGACTCCCGTAAATTGCCATACGGGCTCATAGGGCAAAGGCTCCCCCTTATGCTTTTCATAATCGGAATTAGGTTAATCCCGCGAATAGCAGGGCACTTTGGTTCCGAAAATGGCAACTCTGGTCCCAATCGGAGGCGACTCTGGTCCCACATCGGAGGCGACTTTGGGATCACATCGGAGCGGACTTTGGACATCCGAGGTCATTCTTGTACCACGTTCATGGGGACTTTGGTACCACATAGTATAGACGCCTGTATCTCTTGCAATGTGTGATGTATCACTTTGGGAACAGTAGTTTGATGCATGTATAGGTCTATAGTACTTCTGGCCGGTGAGACGAAGCGGACGAAGCAGTAGCTACTACATCGATATTCTGCCCCGCCTGGCCTCTCCGCGCCCGTGGTGTCAGCGGTCCGGCGCCCGAACCGCCAAGGCCGACACTCCCGAACGTGATTGCGCCGACTCGGATTAGACCAGAATTGGCACCGGTCCCTCGCTTCTCTCATCCATGAAGAACAATTCATAGAGATCGAACGAAGATACAGATTCTACTAAGTCACGCTTCGACATCGGAGGACTTTTGCTTGTATGATCATTGCAGTTGAACGATATTTAAACGTATTCACATGTAAAAACTTGGCTCGCTTTACCTCTCCTTTTCTTAGTGCAGCTGCTCAAAGTGAACAAACCAGTTGTCAGCTCTTTCTTGGTATGATGAAACACTAGACTGTACCTACTTCGAGCATGGATGACCTAGATCACACTTCAACTTTCGGTCTCGACATTGCGAGCAAGCTTTCCGCCGACTGGAGCTCGGGTCACGCTTTCCGCTGCCGAATGACGCCGCTTGCTGGGAGTAACAACAGCGGAAGGGCTACTCTCTTGAGGAACCGCAGAGTACTTGCATTTCTTTGGTAGGTGTTCGATATCGCGCGTGGCGAATACTGGCGAAAATGAAGGAAAGGCGAGCGTTGGTCGGTTTAGGGGCGAATCGGATTGGTCCGATGCAAGACGAGTTCGTGCTGTCGACATGTTGTTTCCTTGTACAGATCCCACGTGTGACAAACCGCCAGGTTGTGGGTGCTGGATAATGACTGTGTCAGCAGAGGACGAAACATTTCTTGCAAGTCTCGACCCCTCGAAAGTTACGGATCTCGTAGACACAGGGGTGGAAACTAGAGCGGCGCAGACACGAAGAGAGGAAGGATCATTGAGTGACAATCTGGAATCAAGGGCACGAGCAAAGCCAAGAAGTTGCTTTTTCTGTCCTGGAACTTACTGTGATGTTGTGAGACTTCTTCCGCGTCGTCACTGCTGTAGCCTGCGCACGAAACAATGGCCGGGTGATGAGATCAGGGGTGAGTCATTCCGAAACAACAAGGGACATGAGGAGGAGGAGAAGAGCAGAGCTCCTTAAGACAATAGAGCATGCAGGAGCTTCAATATCCTATTCGAACTCACCGAAGTGATCTCCAGGCTGTGTATTGCCATGAGGCTTCCTGCTATCCATTGTGTTGTCTGGATCACGAGTAGCACACGAGACGGTTGGAGACTCCGGCGAGCCCGAAAACCAAGACGAGCTCATGTCGCATCGTAAACGAGAGTGCAGGGTGACATCCAACAGATAGTCTCGAAGCTCCGAATAAAATCTTCCCGGCTCAACCTGTGGGCCCCAGCTCCAATCGGGTTCCATTTTGGCGACTGCTGCGCATACCAGGGTTTCCATCGCTCGGCACACGAACGCCCCACACGCGTTGCCATCAGTCTGTTGAGGATATGAATCCGGTTGAGGATGATCGCCGGCCTTCGCCGCTTTGACAATCAATCGCTTCCAATTTCTGTACGGGACCGTCGGTCGATCGATGCCTCCAGTGATGCGCTCTATCGGTCCTTCTGCACGAGTTTCCAAGAAAGTGATGATTGACTGGCAGGCAGAAAGGGCGAATGACGTCAGCAGCTGCGCAGAGTTTGAGCGCCTTTGAAAGTGCTTTGTGATGGTCATGGGGATGAACTCACATCGAGACTTTCGTTTGCCTCCTTGCGCATGTTCTCCCTGCCAAAAAGAGAGTCGTACACCCGAAATGTACAATCCGAAAGGCGTGCCTCGACAAGTATCCAATGATTGGTGACATGAGTTGGGAAGAGTAGAACTGGTGTTCGAGAAAGGATAATCTGGTAAAGGGGCAACGCAAACAAAGAGGCAGGCCTCCTGTCAATAATGATAGAAAGATATGCTCGCGAACTCCCATCCGAACTCACCCCCTGCTGCCGCTCGGTTGGTCGAGTGCCTCCAATTCCCTTGGCGCACTTTCCTCCTTCGAAATAGAATGCGTAGCATGTTGGTTCAAGGTCAAGAACCTCTTTTGACCGACCATTGAAAGGCAATTGGCCTTGGAACCGATTGATAGCGCTGCTGAAAGCATCGATGTGCGAAGCCCTCAACCACAAATTGGCGTTGGCCATTTCGCGCAAGGAGCTCAAGTTCAGGCCTGGTGCGTGGTCGCCGGCGTGAATGTCAAGGAATACGTCTCAATCAACCTTCTGAACCTCGTTGGGAATACGCTTGATAATGTCCTTGACGGCGGAAACATTGCTTCGGCGCTCCTCCGGCTGAACTGTATCGTAGATGTCGAGTGGAAGACGTCCTTCTTGTAACGGCGCGAGCTGGCATGGTGGCCTCTTGTCGTCGCTCAGCTCTTCGATATCTATGACTTCGGGAATGGCCGCCATTCGCTTGGCAGCCGCGTGATCTTTGGTCGAGGATAAGCTGTTGGAAAATTTCGTCTCACGTGGGCGTCCACGGGTCTTCCCAAACTGAGTGGTTCCGTTCTCAAAGATGGTGTGTTTGGAAGTTTTTGGACGAAGTTGATCAGGATTGAGCTTGTCGCGTATCAAACGTCTAATTGCTGCCGTTGCTTTGCCATCGACTCTCCCCGAGTGCTCGAGCGTGACCCCTGAATTTGACTTCGATTTTGAGAGTTTCGGTTTGGCTGTCTTCTTGCTACGATGGGGTTGCAATGGCCGATTCCTGGCTGATCTGCCTGTGTGACAGAACAAGACCAGATTGGAACGGAAGTCTCCGTTCCGGCAAGGCGTTCAGACATTGCTCACCTTTGACAGTTGATCAGTTGGGCTGAAATTCAGCAACATCGGCTATATTGGCAGCGCGTTCGTCCTCGTCCTCCACGTCCGAATCCACCTCGTCGCGTTCGTCGAGTTCGTCCTCTGACAAGGGCTCGTCTGGCTCGTTGTCGCCCTCCAAAGCCGATGGCATTTTAGAGTCCAATACTTTGTCGACCAAGGCTTCGACGGAGGCGTCTTGGAGCTTGCTTGATTTTGTTCCGTCCCGCATGTCCGACATTGCTTTTGCCGCTGCTGCTGCTGCCATGATGCGGTCTGCAAGAGAAATCCCACACCAATTGTCAGATTGTAGGCTTGTGAAGCCGCTACGAGGGTGATCAAAGCTTTCGGACGCACTCATCGCTGTGTGGTAGTCGCCATTGTGAACCAGCAGATCGCACGCCCAAAGATGAGCGCATTTATTTCCTGTTTGCTTGAATGCGCGACAAGGACAATAAGGTAACGCAGAAAAGATGCGAGCGCGGAAGTAAAGCCTTCCGATAGGTGAGGGTGCACAACGCCGAGAAGTCAGGACCACAATGTAGAGCGAGTGATAATAAGTATTCCAGTAACTAACCTTCCGATAGGTGAGGGTGCACGACGCCGAGAAGTCAGGACCACAATGTAGAGCGAGTGATGAGAAAGCTATCAAGAGTAAACAGCCGCGCTGGAAGAAAGCCCCGCGCGCTCCCTAACTTAAACAGATCAAACTACAATACCAAAGTGACTAATGACTAAACGCACGCGCATCCGCGCAGATACCACAGGCACAGACACATATCAAACGACACTCCCCCATGCCAAGGTAGCCAGCGAGACCATCCCGAGTCCCTCGCGATGCGTAGCGAACTTGAGTTTGGGCAGGGGTTTCGTGAAAATGTCGGCCGTGTTCAGATTGGTCGGACAGTAGCGGAGATCGATATTGCCAACCTCGATTCGTTCGCGTAGATAGAAATGATGCACATTCCAATGGCGTGTACGACCTCGAGCTCCGGGATTCTTCGCCAAATCGATGCAAGGTTGGTTGTCCTCATGCAGAACAGTAGATTGACCTTGATTGATGCGAAGTTCGGACGCCAGGTTGCGAAGACCGATAGCCTCCTTTGCTGCGGTTGAAGCAGCCAGAGTCTCAGACTCTGCTGTAGAAGAAGCGACCATCGTTTGTTGCTTCGACTTCCAGGAAATGGCAGCGCCAGCCATAATGACGACATACGCTCCCACAGATCTTCCGTTGTCGTGATCGCAACCAAACAACGCGTCACTGTACACCTCGAATTTGGTAGAACCGCCTACGCGGTAGAGTAGCCCATAGTCGACGGTGTCAGAAAGATAGCGAAAGATTCGCTTGACGCAGATCCAGTCTCCTTCGGTTGGAGCAGCCACGCACTTCGCCACCGCACGAACACCAGTCTAAGTACATTAGAGGCTTACTCGAGCACTACACGTTCGAAAGCAAGTCGAAGAAGCCGGTCGCGACTCCAATGGAGGATCGCGTCGTTTCGTCTTCTACTGCTCCGTTCGCCGACATTCTCGTTTATCAATCGGCTGTGGGAGCGCTTCAATATGCTGCGCAACGTGTTCGTCCCGATATCGCGACTGCTGTTCGTGCGGTGGCGAAGTGCGTGGCTGCTCCAACCGAAGGAGACTGGATCTGCGTCAAGCGAATCTTTCGCTATCTTTCTGACACCATCGACTATGGGCTACTCTACCGCGTAGGCGGTTCTACCAAATTCGAGGTGTACAGTGACGCGTCGTTTGGTTGCGATCACGACAACGGAAGATCTGTGGGAGCGTATGTCGTCATTATGGCTGGCGCTGCCATTTCCTGGAAGTCGAAGCAACAAACGATGGTCGCTTCTTCTACAGCAGAGTCTGAGACTCTGGCTGCTTCAACCGCAGCAAAGGAGGCTATCGGTCTTTGCAACCTGGCGTCCGAACTTCGCATCAATCAAGGTCAATCTACTGTTCTGCACGAGGACAACCAACCTTGCATCGATTTGGCGAAGAATCCCGGAGCTCGAGGTCGTACACGCCATTGGAATGTGCATCATTTCTATCTACGCGAACGAATCGAGGTTGGCGATATTGATCTCCGCTACTGTCCGACCAATCTGAACACGGCCGACATTTTCACGAAACCCCTGCCAAACTCAAGTTCGCTACGCATCGCGAGGGACTCGGGATGGTCTCGCTGGCTACCTTGGCATGGGGGAGTGTCGTTTGATATGTGTCTGTGCCTGTGGTATCTGCGCGGATGCGCGTGCGTTTAGTCATTAGTCACTTTGGTATTGTAGTTTGATCCCAAGTCGTTGAGCGAAGCCTTGGATAACGAGCCGAGCCTTGTAGCTGATGATATTGCCTTCAGCGTCTTCTTTGCGAGTGAACACCCAACGATAGCCCAGGGCGCGAGCCCCGGTGGGTAGCCTCGTAAGCTTGAAGACCTTGTGCAATTTGAATGAGCCCAACTCCTTTTCAGAAGCGGCCATCCAGTGTTTGGCCTCAGGAGAGGCCATCGCCTCCACAAAATTCTTGGGAAGCGGGGGTGACGAGACAAAACCATAGCAATGAGCTCTGGTGGATGACGGTAGACCGAGCGAGTAGACACGACACGAAGGGCGCCTGTGTGATGCTGAGCACGCAGGCGAGTCGGTAAAATGTTACCTGCATCGACGTTCTCGAGCGCACCAGGGTTGCGGCCGACACGGTAAGGTCGATACTCGTAACCATCCTCAGGAGGTAATGGTTGATCGTGTTCCGCAGGGCTGTCGTCGTCGTCACTGCCGATAGCCTCAACAGCTTCCTCACGTTGATGATCGATCGGGTCCTCTTCAACTTCAGCGTCTTCGGCCAATGGACCGACAGCCGGGAAAGGAGGAGGAGCAACGTCGTCATCGTCCATATGTTGGAAACGAGGAAGAGGAGCGGGAGCTGGCCGAAAAGCCGGACCAAGCTCGGGTACGAGCGCAGGCCGTAAAGCCGGAACTTCTGCCTCGGGAAAGAGCGCAGGCTGAAAAGCCAAACCTGCCTCGGGTAGGGGAGCAGGCCGTAAAGCCGGAATCTGCTCCAAGCCAGGAAACGGTAGTTGGTGTACTAACTCGTGTTCCTGTAGAGGTTCAACTTCGTAGATGCGAGGCTCGACAGCCGAGTCCGCAATCGAAGGAGCCTTGTCGGAGAAGGTGACATCGGAAGAGACGACGATCTTGAAAGACCGACCGTGTTCGACGCGAACCTTGTAGTTGTACTCCCCGAATAGCCGAGGAAAGTACCCTTGACAGTATGGTCATCGAGCTTCTTACGAATCGCCTTGGGGACGAGAACGTAGGCAGTAGATCCGAACGCGCGAAGATGCGAAACGTCGGGTTGCTTGCCAAAGAAGACCTCGAACGCAGTCTTGCCCTTGAGATGTGGGTGAGGACCGCGGTTGGAAACGAAAACAGCCGCTTCCAATGCGTAGAACCAATACTTCTTGGGAAGTCCGGAGTCCTTGAGCATGGCACGGACGAGCGCGAAGAGAGAGCCGTTCGCGCGCTCCACTTGACCATTCTGCTGCGGCGTGTAGCGTGCAGCCAGTTCATGGGTGATGCCAAGTGCCTTGAATTCGCCGCCAAGGAGTTGGTTGACGAACTCGCCTCCATTGTCAGAACGAACAAACTTGATCTTCTGACCGGACTGCCTCTCGACCTGCGCTTGAAAGCCGCGCCAGACCTCGAGGACTTCAGATGCCGACTTTGAACCAAGTGGAAAAGCCCACTTATAGGTTGAAAGTTGGTCGACGATAACCATGTAGATGGATCGTCCATTGGTATCGTCATCGTTGACGAATCCCAGATCAATCGAAACCCGTTGAAGAACAAGTTCGGGTTTTCGACTGACATGATTGTGAGAGCCCGCGCGCGCCTTCGCGATAATGCACGGCTCACAGTCTTCAATCTTCTTGTCGAGTAAACGAATTCCAACGATAGCCTTGGATTTGACGAGTTGAAGAATTGAAGAGGGTGCCATGTGTCCGAAGTTCCGATGCCATTCCATGAGCGAAGCTCCAACGGAAGCACGGGTAGATGCGACGAGCACAGGCGAGGGTGGAGAGACAATCTCAAAATCGAAGACGTAACTTGGTTGTTTGGCCTTCGTCTTGACAGTTTCGGCGACGAGAGAGCCGTCAAGCCAAACCTGTTGAGTATCTCCCCCATGGCCATAAACCAATTTCGCGCCTCCAGCGCGGAGCGACGACATTGAGATTAGACCATACCTCGATCCAGGGAGGTAGTACATCTCCTTGAATTTGAGAAGGTGACCTTGCGAAGTCTTAACAGACATTCGCCCGTATCCAATGGCTTGACCAAGCGAGTTGTCGGCCATCTGGACTTGAATCGGGGATTCCTTAAAATCCGAGAGCAGCGAGCGATCGCCAACAAAGTGGTGACCAGCTCCGGTATCCGCGATCCAAATGGAGTCGGTATCGGGAGCTCTCGAGGAAGAACCAGCAAGGTAAAGGGAATGGGAGTTCATTGCAACCAACGCGGGGGCTGCAGATGACTTTGAACGGTTTTCCGGGCACACTGCATCGCTAGACCAGTGTCCCTTCGCTCCACACGCATGACAGGTAGAATCGGGAGGACGGCGATTTCCTTGACCGTCGCGATTGCCTTTCTTGTGACCTCTTTTGCGACGCGGTCCCTTTTGCGATTCGCCTTGCGCAACGAGCGCAGGAACAGGCGACTGAGCAATGGCGCGTCCGGAAGTCGTGGCAGATAGTCCATTGATTCGACTTGCCAGCGAGACTTTGAACTGGTAAGACCGTGCCTCGGAAACAATCTCCGAAGGTAGAGCCAGAGGTCGACGCAGTGAGCTTGTGAACGACTCGTGTTGCGAGTCGAAGACGGAATCGAGCATCAGCGTCGATTGCTGAGCTGGTGGCATCCCAGAGCCACACGCCTCAAGATCTTGCAAAATTCCATGAATGGTGATCAAGTGGTGCAGTAACTGCCCACGATCGCCAGACGAGAACTTGCGCGAATAGAGCTCAGTCGTCAAGGCGGAAATCTGAGCGCTCATCGTTCCGAGGTAGAACGTGTTCAGCGAGTCGAGTATGTCGTAAGACGTGTAACAACCCCTGACCAAGCGAAGATTGGCCTCATCGAGAAACTGAATGATTTCAGCTTGAGTTCGAACCTCCTTCTTTAGCTCCTTGGCGATCTTCGCGTCCATAGCTGCGAAGTCGAGCCGCTCGAGGGGCGAGTGGAAGCCACGCGATCGATCGTCGATTGCGGCTTGGAGAACAGCCTCCGCAGCCGGGCTCATCCGCCTCGAGGCGCAAAGATGCAAATCCTTGGACCCAAGACGACCAATCAGACGTCGACGCCAATCCATATAGTTGGCTGCCCGAAGAATTGGGACATGTAATCCACGTTCACTCGTTTCGGTAGAGTGTGTTTCGGTGTCCATTCCGATGTTGGTGGTGCGATGTGAATCGCTTTGCTGACCCGGGCCTCCTACGCTACCCGTTGGACTCATAACCTAACGCAGAAAAGATGCGAGCGCGGAAGTAAAGCCTTCCGATAGGTGAGGGTGCACGACGCCGAGAAGTCAGGACCACAATGTAGAGCGAGTGATAATAAGTATTCCAGTAACTAACCTTCCGATAGGTGAGGGTGCACGACGCCGAGAAGTCAGGACCACAATGTAGAGCGAGTGATGAGAAAGCTATCAAGAGTAAACAGCCGCGCTGGAAGAAAGCCCCGCGCGCTCCCTAACTTAAACAGATCAAACTACAATACCAAAGTGACTAATGACTAAACGCACGCGCATCCGCGCAGATACCACAGGCACAGACACATATCAAACGACATAAGGCGCGCGAGTATCGAGAGTGATTGATGAATCCATGGATCTGAGTTTGAAATCCGAAGCATACTCGCCTCAGTAAGGGCTTGGTAGCCAAGGCACTGGTACCCGTAAAACCTCACCGTAAACTAAGCACCCACTGGCCCTCCTTTTCGGTAGGGCGGAACTGTCCAAGCTCCCAGATGTCCATCGAATTTGCCAGAGTATCTCGAAGAACATGATCCGGTTTTGCATTCGATACGTCCTTCCAAATGTCATAAACTAGAGCATTGTCGGGTAAGACCACAACGAGATTGTCGATTCTAGCAGGTGCAGAGCGCAAGCAGAATTGTCAGCTCTTCCGTCGAGATTCGCTCCTTGAGTCCTGTGCTACGCAATACCTCTTGTTGGCTCGGCCGTGGAGATGCTCTTGCTGGATGGTCTTGAAGGCTCGTTCAGTCACGTTGTTGGTGTTGATGGTTTCCCGTGAAACGCCAAGGGGTAAACCATCGTTTGTGTATGTTTCTTCAGGATTGTGGAAATGCGTGAGCCAAAAAAACTGTGAGAGAACACGTAAAGAAGGAATCAGTAAGACTCACCGATCCACTCTTGTACGAACCAGTTGACATTGAAATACGCCCGAAAGTTATCCTTCTTTGCTTGTAATTGTTCTTCTTCTCGGCTGTTGCAACCCAGTTCCGACTTCTTGGTGACGTCTGATTTGTTTGCTGCTGGCTTGCGACGACTTCGGAACTCTTTGTCGATCCATGCGTCCGATTTTTCAAAGAACGCCCGCTTCTTCCCTTCGATTTCAGCCGAGCGCCGAGCTGTCGCCTCGGCATCTGTTTCATGCTCGGTGCGTATGAAACGAAAGCGCTGGATGATGGATCGAAATTTGTACAAAATGTTGATCAACGTCTTGCGAGCAATCCGAGAAGGCTTGAGGGTGTTGCCCCTTTCGCCGTCATTCCTGTCACTCGACCACCGAATAATGGCCTGAACCACGTGGAATTGGCAAAGGCGTATGTGAAAGTTGAGGTTGTGCTTTTCTTTCCCTATAGTAACGTAGATGCAGAAGACGGCGATCATCAGGAATTCAAAATCGTGAGAGCAGTCTGCACATCTCATATAGTAGCCCTAGCAAGCAGCGGCGCTTACAGAGTGTCAAGGCGTTGAGCTCAGTCCGACATTTGTCGATCATGAAATTTGGTGGTTGCCACTGATTTTCCAAGATGAATTCGGCATTTTGGAGAAGATTTGGCAACCTGGGGGACGAGCCGGGTAGATTGGGCCCATTCTCACGAGCTTCTGAAGTACGCATGCAAATCGTCGACGGTACGGAAGGGCGTGAGCGACTCCTCTCAAAACTGTCGTGACGCGCAGCACACCCTGGTCAACCCATCTTACAACGCACTCCTTACAAGGATCGCGGCGCGCTCCTCGACCAGCCTCTTTACCGTGTCCAAGTAGATGACGAGAGTATCTGCCTTCACATCACTGGAAAGAAGCATAGGACCTGAAGAAGACAAAACATAAGCGATGAAATGAGTCTTTGTACTCGTCCGGACCTTCCTTTCAAGTGCTTCCCGGGCTCTCACCTAGCGCAAGTTTGTCTTTCAAGCCAGTCGCGACGAGGGCGGTGAGGGGGGCGCGGTTCTCGTTCAGGTATCGCCAGCTTGAGTCAAGTCCAACAAACCGCGACCAATCGCCTGAATCGTTCCCAACTGTGGCGAAGGAAATCAACACGTCGATGGAGTGGAGGGAGGCAAGGACGCAGATCAACGGCTGCTTCGTTTTTTCATTAAAAGGTTGAAAGCTGACAAGGGTAAATACCTCCGCCGCTTGTTAGCTCATCAGATCGGCAAGCAGCTTAGATCGTGATCACTCACTAGGCCACTCCGCTTGTCTTGGGCTCCGTTGCATTTTGAAGGGTGAACGGTCTCAGCTCAGCCGTGCGAGCTAGCGAGTACAAGGCGGATCCATGCTGCGCGTTCTGTCGACCTTTTGCCCTGAACATATTGCGCAGCTGCTTTGCGCCGACTTTCCTGTACTGCGGGAGAATGATCTCGTTCTGTTTCTCCCAAACCGACATCCGCTGGTTCATATCTGTGAAATGATCGAGTCCATCATCGAGAAAGGAACTGATGGTCAGTCTTGAGAAGTGAAAACTTCTTGTGCAAACTTGGAGCACACACTCACTTTGAAATGCAAGCGTGGGCGTGTTGGCCTGCCGAAAGACTTCCTGATGCGCCAACGCACGAATGAAAGGGGCACCCTTCCTCCGCCGAGCACGGGAATGACGATGCTTATCTGCGATTCCGACACCAACACGAGAGATCGTGGACCGCAAGAACTTATTGTCCAGGTGCGCAGTCATCGATGTCCCGATGGTCGACCCAAGTACCAAGTCGTCAGCTCGCTCCGGTACCCAACACTCTTCGCCGCAGAGGAAAATAGCTCCCACCTCAACACTCCTCTTTGCGGGTTCCACCAAGCCGGGCCGCCCATCGCCAGAAACCGAGAGCAGATCGACAATGGTGTCCAATTGCGCGAAGTACTTGCCGGTCTCGGTCTGGATGACGAAGACGAACAGGAGGACGTGTTAGAAGTGGGGTCTGAGAGCCTAACTCATTGCTATTAGTCTTGGCTAATACTTTATTCTGCGCGCGCGCGCCTATCTTTGTCTTTGCGTCTTTTTTTCCCTTCTGGTTTTCTTCTCCACGCTATTCTCATCATCTCACTCGTGTATCTCGGAGCTGAGTCGTGGAGTACCTCTTAGTCCTTGTTGCAACAGGTTATGAGCTCAACGGGCGAATCCGACTTCCCCAACGGGTCGGGCAATCGCTTGTATCTCAAGGACACACAAGGGTACAAGAGCTGGTCACAACGTGCGTTTATCAATCTTCGAGCCGACAAAGTATGGGATGTCGTCAATCAATCCATCGACTCCCTTGTCGCGGACTATCGGTCCACGCTCGTTATCGCACATGCAACTGCGTCCGTCGCGCCAGTTGAACCAGCCTCCTCCGGCTTTAGCGGGCTTGGGGGGGGGGGCTCTGGTTCTGCGCGCGCACTCGGACGCCTCGCTCAGGCTCACCAGCGTTCAAGTTGCGGACAAGGTCGCGGAATATCGCGAACGGGCCATCCGCCGCAACGATTTGGCATGCAAGTACATCGTCAATTCGATCTCTGAGGAACAGATGTCTCACTTGATTCATCTTACCTCGGCGTACGAGATGTGGGACACCCTCCGTGGTCTGCACTCTCACGGTCGCCCGAGTCGCACTATGGACCTCCTCAACACTCTAGCGCAACCTTACTCTGGGATATTCCTTTTAAGGAATTCGTCAACAAGGTCAAGATCGCCATGACCGATTTTCAGAACCTCGGAGCTCCGCTTCCGCATTGGCTGTTTGCAGGCATGCTCGTTCGGTCGCTCCCAGCCCAGTATGACTCGATCGTTGGGAACCTTGCCTCCGACATCGACATCCACATGGATTGGAACACGTTCTATCCGAAACTCCTGATGAACGTCGAAATGGCTGATTCCCGAAACAAACAAAAGGAATCGTTATCCGCTCGGATCGTTGACGATACTAGCCTCGTCGCCCGTATTTCCACCACGGCACAAAAGGACTACTCCAAGTCGTATTGTTCGCGCTGCAAAGCACTGGGACACGAGCGTGGTTGGCGTCTCTGTCCAAGCAGGAACAAGGATGCGAGCGCTCCCGCTTCCTCGGACTCAAATTCGAACGCAGCTGCCATTGGTGTAGATGAATCTGCATTGATGACCTACACTTTCCCCTATTCGCGAACGATGCCACGTTTTCCATGGATCATTGACTCGGGTGCTAAGGTCCATTGCGTTGGAGACAAGTCGGTCCTATCGGACGTTGTCTCTGAGCCTCTCAAAATTTCTGTCGCCGATCAATCTCAAATCGAATCTCCCGGTCATGGCTCAGTGACGTTTCTTACCTCATATGGCGCTCGTATCACCATTAAGAGGGTCTAATACATGCCCGGTGCTCAATGCGGTTTTATCTCCATTGACCGTCTGTTGGAATCGATGACGTACGCTGTTGGTCCCCAAAGCAATCTCATTTTCAGCATCCGCGGCAAGTCGATTCTGCGCTCGCTTCCTGGTCGGGGGTTTGTCATGGATGCAGCTCCCGTTCAGCCTATCATGTCATCCTCACCGCCTTCAATGGTCGGAGCCAATTGTCTCACTGGAACCTGTACGTTGATGGAAGCACATCGGAAGTTGGGCCATCAATCTCCTGCGACGATCGTTTTGGCCGACAAATCCGGGGCTATCACTGGCATCACTCTGAAGGACGAAAAGGTTACTCCTTGCTTCTCGTGCATCCAGGCCAAGTCAAAGCGATCACCCTTCTCCAACAAGAGTACCGAAGCGCCTCATGCACTCTACTGCGTCTTCATCGATCTTGGGTTTGTCGAACATCCCAATCACCATGGCGATACTATCTATCTCGCTATCGTGGATCAGTATTCGACGGCTAAATGGACGATCGTGCTAAAGGACAAGAGGGCTGAGACGATTATCGAAGCATGGTCGAAATTTCAAGCCGAGTCCGAGCGTCAAACGGGTCAGAAGTTCAAGAGGGTCAGATCGGACAATGGTCGTGAATTCGACAACTCATTGTTCCGGGCTCTTCTTGAAAAGCAGGGCATCATCGTGGAATTCACGGCCCCCTATACTCCGGAGCAAAATGGTCAAGTAGAGCGACTCAATGGATCTCTCATGGGTCTCGTTCGATCAATGCTCCTCGACTCCGGTCTTCCCATGCGATTCTGGTCAGATGCTCTGGCCGTCGCGACATTTGTTCTCAATCGTCGACCACATCCTCGTATTCAAGGAAAAACGGCAATCGAAGTTCTTCTCGGCAAGAAGCCTAGTCTTGCTCATCTTCAGCCATTCGGATCTACGGCGTTTGTCCACGTTCCCAAGGAGCGTCGCTCCAAGCTTGCACCTCGCTCCATTCAGGGAGTTTTCATCGGGTACTCCGGTGAATACAACTACCGTGTCTGGGTCCAATCGTCGAAACAGGTCTACGTTTTGCGTCACGTCACATTCCTTGAGACTCCTTCCGTCGTCACTTCGTCTCAAGATCGTGCGGACGCTTCTGATCCCATTCATCATTCACAACCTCCTCATCCTCCTCATCCTCCGCCAGATGTGTTGCCGTCTACACCAACTTCACCTGTTGTGGATCCAACTTTGCCGGATCCACAGCCGCCTCGGGTGGTTCCAATTGGAGTTGGTCAACAGGGGGGTATCTTGCAGTCGTTTCTCAAGAACCACTCGACGGTGAGGCGGAAGTCGCTCTCGCTCCTCGTGAAGGTTACGCCATCGTTCGCACTGGTCCAAATCCTGGCCAATTCGAGAATGTTGATCCTTCCAACATCCTTCCTGCTGGTTCTCGTCGTCGACCTCAACCTCCGGAAAATA
Organism: Microbotryum lychnidis-dioicae p1A1 Lamole; assembly: GCA_001244265.2. Lineage (NCBI taxonomy): Eukaryota > Fungi > Basidiomycota > Microbotryomycetes > Microbotryales > Microbotryaceae > Microbotryum > Microbotryum lychnidis-dioicae. The sequence continues at coordinate 2,061,046 of CDLV01000005.1, forward strand.
TACTTCCCATCAATTCGGCTATCATGGTCAATGTCTTGGATACTCCACCCATGTTCCACAACAAGCTTTCCTACGATGCCTACTGTGCTGCCGTGTTCGCCGAAGAAGACATCGAGATACCTAAGACATTCGAGGAAGCCATGAAGTCACCCTATCGCAACCATTCGAGTGCGGCAAAGGCCTCAGAACTTCTACAATTTGATCATCATGGAGTCTTTCAGGAAGTCAAGTGGCACGAAGGAATTCAGGTACTCGGCACGATCTGGGTCTACAGTATCAAGTGCGATGCAAACGGCAAAATCATTCGTTTCAAAGCTCGTCTCGTTGCTCAAGGATTTGCTCAACGCCCAGGCATCGACTACCATGACACCTACGCTCCTGTCGCTCGTTCTTCGACGATTTTGTTCTTGATTGCTCTGGCTGCTGCTCAGGGCCTGTATCTCGAACAGTTCGATTTCGACTGCGCCTTTCTCAACGGCAAGATGACCGAGGATGTCTATGTTCGATACCCAAAAGGATGGAATCGTCCTCAATCCCCTGGCAAGTGCCTCAAGCTTGTGGGTTCCATGTATGGCACCAAACAGGCGCCCCGTGAATGGTATCGAGCCGTCAACGATCTCGTGGTGTCTCGAGGCTACATGAGGGCAACTGCCGATGCTTGCCTCTACATCAAACATTCGGGCACTTCGTTTGCTATCATCACTCTCTATGTTGACGACGGTCTCATCGCGTCCAACAATCAGTCCTTCTTGGACTCCGAGCTCGGATCGCTTCACAAGGCCTTCCAGCTCAAGCGTCTCGGACCCGTCTCCTACTTCCTGGGCTTCGAAATTCATCGCACCAAAGATTACATCCTCGTTCACCAAAGCAAGTATGTCCGCACTATGCTCGAGAAGTTCGATTTCGCTTCTCCATCCAAGCGCCGTGCAATCACGCCCATGGACGATCGCCCCTCGCTTCGAATCGATGCTACTCCGTTTGCCGATGTGTCATTGTACCAATCGGCTGTGGGTTCCCTGCAGTACGCGTCCACTCGTTGTCGACCCGATATCGCGATTGCTGTTCGTGCCGTTGCTCAAAAGAACTCCTGTCCAACTGTCGACGATTGGGCTGCGGTCAAGTGTATATTTTGCTACCTCAACAGCACCATCGATTTGGGAATTCTTTATCGAAACAGTTCCACAACTCGATTGATGGTCTACTCCGATGCCTCGTTTGCGGATGACCCGGAACCTCGCAGATTGGTGGGAGCCTATGCATCAATGCTCACTGGCGGCGTTATCTCCTGGCAGTCGAAGCAACAATCTATGATCGCTACATCCACTACCGAAGCCGAAATCCTCTCTGCATCCTCAGCCACTCGTGAAGCAATCTGGCTCCGTCGTTTGGCTGGTGATGTCGGCATTCCACAAGCACAGCCTACTATCATTCAAGAGGACAACGCCGCATGCATCCAGATCGCCAAGGATCCGGTCGATCACATGCGAACCAAGCACTTCAACATTGCTCATTTGTTCGTTCGAGAACGGGTTGCTTCTGGCGAGGTCGAACTTGAATACTGCCCTACCCACGTCAATGCCGCGGATATTATGACGAAGCCTTTGGGATTTCAGCGCTTTGATCAACTTCGTGCGCTACTTGGAATAGTCTCGTTAGTCTCTTTGACCGGTGGAGTGTTAGAAGTGGGGTCTGAGAGCCTAACTCATTGCTATTAGTCTTGGTTAGTACTTTATTCTGCGCGCGCGCCTATCTTTGTCTTTGCGTCTTTTTTCCTTCTGGGTTCCTTCTCCACGCTATTCTCATCATCTCACTCGTGTATCTCGGAGCTGAGTAGTGGAGTACCTCTTAGTCCTTGTTGCAACAGGACGAAGACCGCGACAATGAGGATGAAGACGGCGAGGAAGGGGACGAAGAGGATGGTGATGGCGAACGTACGCGTCTTCGGCTCTTTCTCTGATGTTCCATTCTGTTTAACGCGCAAGCACAGACTGACATTGAAATTTTGAACACCTAGGACAAAGGTCCAGTAAAGGGGTCGAGGTGGCGAGTCTCGCGTTCACAATTCTTTGCGCACTACTTGCCAAAGGCGACGAGTACTTCTCAATCCCGCATTGCACCCACGGTCCCTTCCTGGAATCTGTGATTTATGGATATACTCCAAGTCGAGACCGATCGACTCTACACATCCGGTTGCATCAAGAGAACCTACACCTCACCACGACCCAAGGCATCAACGGCTTGGCCCCGAACCCAATTGGACGTTCGATGACCTTGGGCTCGACGTTCAAGAATAGACCGCGCGACATCACGCAGCGATACCAGGATGCGATGGCGTGCGTTGTCAAACATGGAAAGCCTCCGCTGCTCATCACGATGACGTACGACCCCGACTCACCGGAAATTAAGGCTACACCGGGGCCGATAAAGCATGCAACCGTCCGGATCTCATTGCACGAGTGTTCGAAGCCAAGTCCGGCAACAAGCGACATGCAGGCTGTTTCGGCGATGAATGTAAGATGAATGGATTTTGTTTCTTTGCTGTACTTCGTGTTGTGTTTTCTTAACCTCTGCGCTGATATCATGTAGACTGTTCGAATATCCTGCTATTTTTTGAATTACATCCTCCCGTTAATTTAACGGGTTCCCACTGGTTATGTGTAAGAAGAAAGAGAGAGTGGGGGGAAAGACCAGTGAGCGTGTGAAGCTCTGAGGAAAGGAGCTGCTTTCAGGGGCATTCGTGAGTTTGCCGGTGTAGCCCGTCAAACGACGAGCGCCTGCGAGTTTTGGCGCGGCCCCAGGGCTTTCGCCGAATGTTTGAATTTTCTCGAATAAGGGTGCTAACGATTGCAGGCCTAAGGAACACTACAGCTCACCCATGTAGTGATTATGCCATTACCGCATAAGTATTCTAGTCAGCAAGAAAAAAAGGTTTGCTCCACCCTATGATATTATTGCAAGCTACGCTTGCTGCCTCGTGACGATCGGCGTAAGGTTTAACCGCTGACACGGGCGCGGAGCGGCACAGCGGGGAAGAACCCCGATGTAGCAACTACTGCATTGTCCGCCTCGTCTCACCCGCCAGAAGTACTATAGACCTGTACATACATCATACTACATTCCCCAGAGTGATACATCACATATTGCAAGAGATACAGGCCTCTACACTATGTGGTACCAAAGTTCCCATGAACGTGGTACAAAAATGACCTCGGATGTGATCCCAAAGTCCGCATCGATGGGATCCCAAAGTCCGCTCCGATGTGATCCCAAAGTCGCCTCCGATGTGGGACCAGAGTTGCCTCCCGTGTGGGACCAGAGTCGCCTCCGATGTGGGACCAGAGTCGCCTCCGATGTGGGACCAGAGTGCCTCCGATGTGGGACCAGAGTGCCTCGGACGTGGGCCCAAAAGCCGACCTTATGTGAGCCCAAAGTGACAAGCGAGTAGAGCGGTTATGTGTGCGTGCTTTCATAATTTTCGTGCGCGGGTGTGTAGTCCCGAGGCCTCACCGCAGCGTTCACTCTCGGAAGAAGTGGTACTCGTCAGACAGTATGATTATCGTCACCACAATACTGTACTATATAGGCATATAGCTTTTTAGATAAAACGGAGAACGGTCGTATAAGGTACACATCCCACAGATTAAGAAATCACACACACAGTAACAACCCCGACCAACCCTGGGCCCAAGAAAACACCTACCAAAACCTGATCTAACAACACGAAATCGTGACGAACCTCCCCAAGGTGTCTATCGACCGACGTACTTGAGCTCTAGGTAGCGGAACGCGGGGTAAACGACCGCGGCGAAACCACCCGAGAGCTCAAAGCCAATGTCGCCACTGCAAAAGGAAAGAAGGCAAATGTTGGCTTTCATGCTTTGATTGGGTCTTTCCAAGACAGTTGTCATCAATCTCGACTTACCCGAAGGGAGGAGGGCCGATCATCTTGCCGATGGGACCGACATACCATGTCTGGGACATGCCAACAACGGCGCCGGCGATACCGAAGCAGATCGCACCAATAGCCGCGAGACCGATGGGAAGCTTTGACGGGGTGTTGTACGCATCGAGATCGTAACCCCTGGCGAACGAGCCCTTGCGGAAGATGTAGTGTTCCTCGAGCAGGACGACGCTGTAGATGATGAGCCAGTACGCGAGGATGACCAAGAGCGTGTCGAGCACCGATTCAAAGCTGTTCCTCCCGCCGATCGCCAAGCCAATGTAAATGACCGTGCCGATAATGACCAAGAACATGCGTGGGATCGACTGCGCGACCTTGCCGAACGCTTGGAACGTCAGAGCGAACGAGTACATGTTGGGGATGTTGTTGGCGATGATCGACAGGCCGAGGATAACAAGCAAGAAGCGGCCAAAGCCGCCCATGGGACCGACGAGAGGGGCACCGAGCAGGCCACCGAGGTGGTGCGAGTTGTAAGCATCCTCCCATGTCGACTTTTGCTTAAAAGTAGCCATCATGATCGCGCCGAGGCATTCGACAAAGATCAAGGGGAGGTTGAGACCCATATAGGTCCAGGCAAAGACCTTGGTGTTGGACGTTTCGGCGGGCAGGTTGACGGTGTAATCACTCGCGAGCGAAGTCCACCCGAAGGCGAAACCTGCGATCGTAGCACCGAACGAAAGAACCGAGGCCGCCGTCGCAGCGCCGGGAGGGCCCATGGCGGCCGTAACGTGCGGAGCAGCTTGACCGAGCATAATGACAAAGATGATGACAACGGGGATCGAAGCGTAGCGCTCAAATGTGTGGACGATCTTGTACCCGAAGAGAGCGACAAAAAGGGTCACACCGGCGATAATAACGATACCGGCGACGACAGGGAGGTTGTGCGTATCGGAAACGGCGGCGAGGGCTTGACCACCTGAATTGGGGTGTGCCAAGTGTGCAGGAAGCGGATCAGTGACCTGCAATTCTATCAGAAGCGGAAGATGCTTTCGACTTACCGACGATGGTGTTGACGACACTCCATCCGATGCACGCGATGCAGTTGAGAATGATGGGAATGTAGATACCAATAGTACCGAAGGAGTAGCGACCGACGATCATCTGGCGCAAACCGGTCGATTTGCCCCAGGTCGAGAAGATGGCGACCGGTATCGTGCAGAGCAGGTTGAAGAAAAGGATGGTCAAGCAGGCGTCGGTGAGTTCCAAGTACCAGATCGAGTTGCCGAGTGTGCCAAGAGAAAAGGTCGAGATGGTCATGTTCGCCGAGGCCCACAGAGCGCCGGCGTCGGAGGGCCGTGCGTGGTGTCGCTCGTCCTCGGGACGCGCTCAACACCTCGAACTTCGACACCGAAAGAGTCGGCCCACAGAACAGCGGCCCACATCTGAAGGTACCATGATGATTATTGAGGTTCGCATAATTGAGGGGCGAGGGCGCGATACGGAGGAGAAGGGTAAAGGACAGCAGTCGAGGAACACAAGGAAAATTAAAAGAAGCGTCAGCAGTCCGCGTCAAAATTGCGGAGTTGATTGAGATTCGCTTTCCGAGGTCCAGATGGAAGACCAGGTCGGGTGAGGGGGCCCGAATGCGTTTCGTGAATAATCTGGAGTGGTATGCTCTCGGATCGTCGAGGCTGCGTCATCCTCCCACTCCCTGAAATTTGCGCGATAAGCCGTGCTCCCGGACCAATGCAAGGAAGCCTATTCGGGTACCGACCAGCCTATGCCCACGCCGCGGCCGCGCGCGCGCTCTCTCGGGCGTGGGGCGACAAGTCAGGCGTCCGCGTGACAGAAATAGCCGAATTGGCTGCCCAGGCCGCAGATTGCGGCTGTGGCGCGTGGATCGGGTAGGAATGCGGAATCGTTCGGGGCAGAACGCGCTCGATGCGAGAGGTGTACGACTAGCAGCGAAGCGATGATCACGGAAAAAGTTGGGGCAGGAACGTACCTTGCCGAGAATGCCACCGTCTCGCTTGACACCATCATCTGCTGCGACGATTTGCACCTTGGGCGACGTCGCATTGGTGTGGCCAGTGACGCCCTTCTCCTCGTCTGCGAACTTGAGCGAGCCTTCAGAACCGGTCGACATGGAGACGGTGGGAGGAAGGATGACGAGAGGAGGCGGCCGAAAGCAGGGCCAGATGCCTAAAAAGAGTGGAAGAAGCGAAGGGGTTCGAGCTGTTGAGGTGATAGAGGAGAGATAAAGAGTGCGAGGGGCGAGAGATAGCGAACTTCCAGAAAAAAGAGGGGGGGAAAGAAACTCGGCGTGGGAGCGCGTGCACCCTGGGCAGTAGAAAAAGATTCGTCTAGAATCGGCGGCACCCCCGGTCAACGGCGTGTGATTGCCCGAACGGGCGGCAGGGGCAACCACGAATCGTCGTACAACCCCGCATTATGATCGACTTATCAGCCCTTGATTCACATACGAATTTCTTGTCGGAGTCCGTTTTGACGAGCCCGCGGACCCGACTGGCGGAACCCGCGAGCAATGGGTTTCTGACGCGCTTCACCCGGAACCCGGCCGGAACCCGGGTCCAGATAAGCATTCAACCAATCAAAGTCACGCGACCACCCCACGATGTAAGGCATCGCTGGGGCGATCGAAGACAAACGCAACGGAATCGCAAATCAACCTGCTCCAAGAGCTGATCAGGTGTTCGACATTAGGCATACAGCCGCTTTGTCCGCTCGTCTCTAGTCACAAAACTCCGCGCCCGCGCGCTCGGCCGGGCCGGGCGAGTGGCGGCCGGAGCCCCTGATCCCACCAGCAGGATCCGCTGATCCCGCGTCTCTCCGCTTTCTTTCGCTCGCTGCAGCTCGCTCTGGTGGGCAGGTGCCTTGACGGACGACTTGACTTTCTACAACATTAAACGACTACCTACGTTTCGGACGTACTACCCAAGCTTGCAACTTGCACTGCGTACTTACTACCTGCGATACTTCTGACCCTACTGCCCTACTGCTGACCCTTTTGAGATCCCAAAGCCCCACAGAAGGATCCCCACATCCTGTCCCGCACCACCTATCACGCCACAAGTCCCTGCTATGCAACCTCATACTAGTATTGCTCAGCTCGAATCATCATCCGCCGGTTCACCTCGTCTCGCCCGAACTCGTTTCTCTTTGTTCTTTTGCATCAGTTCCTCCGGCGTCCGGCGAGGCGCAAACCCCGCGAGCAGGGTGGAATGCGGCCGAACGAGCACGACCCATCCATGTTGCCCTGTTGATGACGAGATAAAAACGATCCGAGACGATCAGCAAGGTCACGACGGGTTTCGTGGCAAGATCATGTGGGCATGACGCTCACGTTCGACGGGCAAGTACACGGATCGGTGGGGAGGGAACCACTCGGCCTTCGCAGTCGGGTCCTCCTTGAGGTAATCGTCGAGCAGCTTGAACCCCCGTTTCTGTGAGTCGTAAGCAAGAGAAGACGGGTAAGTAGCTGCGACATGGTATCGAATGGGGAAGAAATAGAGGACCTGCCTTTTCAAGATGATTCATCATGCGAGATTCGCGCTTGAAGAACACTGCAAACGCACGTGGTGGATGTGTTAGCTCCACTTATGGTTGGAAATTCAATCATCACGACCCTTGCGATACGCACTCATAGTCCAAGTCCTGGCGAGGGGTGGAACAGCCTCCAAACTGCAAGCCTTTCGCTCTACATTCATCTCAAGCCTGTCCTTCTCGACGCGCTGCAGCAGATGCTGAATGAGAATCGACGTTGCGTCGTACGTCTCACCCGTAGACCACGGCACCACGACCGAGAGTAGCAACGAGGCCGTAAAAATGTCCCACTCGGCCAAGATGAAGCCGACGACTTCCTTGCCTTCCCTGAGCACGACGCGGGGTCGACCGTCCCGCGACTGTTCGGGAGGGGCAACGCTCTTGGAGCTCTTTCTCGGGTTCGGTGCGCATGAGCGCATGCACAGGTATCGCCGCGCGTTTTGTGTCGCCTCGACGTCAACTTTGAGCCCGGGATTGATGATCCGCCATCCTTGGGTAGCCATCGTCACGACTTCGTCGAACGTCTTGGCGATCGAGGACTGCTGCTCGATCACTTCCGGAATCGCGATGTTGCCGAGCAAGGTGTTAGAAAAAATGCGTTGACCAATCTCGGACAACTCTTCAGCTTCGTAACTGGGAATATCACGGACTGCCACCACGTCACTGTATTCAAGAAAAAGAAAGGGGTCAGGCTGCCCGCTGTCAAAAGACCAGACGCCTTTTTGACTCACTACAGCATATCCGACATCGCGCCCAAGCGCAGATGAGAGAGCGTGCACGTTTTACGGTTCCCGACAAAGAGTTGCTTGCACCTCCACTTGCCGACGCCGAGCCGCAGCCCGCCTCCACCGCCGCAGTCAGCTGTCCAAATTCCGTGAGAGGTGGTAAGCTCAGCCCATTCAGGGATTAAAAAGCGCCAGATAGCTGAACTCACAGCACCGTTGATACATCGAGTCACAATGGGAACACACGACTTCGACGTGAAAGTCGATGCGCTGCTTCTGATCGTTCGCAACTACTGCCCCTGAGGCGATGTCGCGCAAGCAGACGTCGCAACTCGTCGTTTCGAGATCGTCGCGCTTGTGCCGCTTGCGGAATGAAGCGCTGACTTTGATGGGGGGCTCGGCAGGCGGCTCGTTCATGATCGGTTGTCCGAACGTGTCTATCTTCACTGATGCTGAGGAAGCTGGCGAAGGGTCGGCAGAAGAGGGGGAAGATACTGCGGCCGTCGGCGGGGTCTGGGTCGCGGCCAGATGGTCAGTCTCGTCTACTAGCGATGGTGAGCCATTCGAGGAATAGGCCTCGTTGCTGCAATTGATGCACGTGTACGCCGCCCGGTGGGGAACGTTGAGCTCCGATTCTGAGCCGCGGCAGATGATGCGAGCGACGGGCCGTGTGCATACCAAGCAAAAGACGGAGATCTCCGACGTGAGCCGCTTGGCCCCCTTCCGTCCCGACGGCGCGAGCACGACGACAGAGGTCAAATTGCCTCCGCCCTCATGCTCGTCCGTCTTTTCCTTCATCTTAAGCGGAATCGCCCGCAAGTCCGTCTTGGACTTCTTGGCGAGGTCGATGGTGGTGGCTGCGGGGGGCCAAGGGCCGGCATCGCCCTTGCTCGGCCGCGGCGCTATCTCTCCGGCGGCGATCTCGACCGCATCCGGAAGCGCACCGGCCGTCTGGTTAGTCTGATAAGGCGTTTGATCGTTGGAGGTGGTCGAGGTAGGTGACGGGAGGAGGGAGCTAGGCGAGTTGGAGTCAGTTTCGGTGGGGCGTCGGTGCGATTGCTGCACGCGACCACCGTTTTCATCGACGTAATTGACGGCGCCTCGACCGCTTTCGCCGGAGGAGGCCCCTCGGGCCATCAAGGACTGCACCCGAGGGAGGACGTCAGCGATTACTCGAGATGAAACATGCTTGAGGCGTGCGTTCGGCGGCAATGAGGCGCGAGCACATCTTTGACAGGCACGAACAGAAATCAGGTCAGGCGACTCACCGCGAGGTCGACACGGCCCGACGGGTGTTCCATCGCGTCGTAGGGACCGAGGTACCCATTCGTACCGTTCAAGGCAGCTTCGGATGCGCCATTCACATGCTTCAGCGGATACTCGACCAAAGCTGGCGGGGGATCCCACTCGTGTAGAGGGGTCGTGTGCGACGGTGCCGGCGCGCGGAAGTGATCGAGCGTCGACGACGAGTCGATGAGGGGCCGACCGTGCCCGTTTGTGTAGGCTTCGGAGTCGTAGTGAGGTGGCATGACCCGCACGTGTTCGTGCGGGGTTTCGGACGTCTCGGAGGCAAGAGGCGGTGATGTCTCATAGCGGCCCAACGTGAAGAGATGACGCCGCGGGTCCGAATGCGGTTCCGACGGGTGCCCCAGCAAGCCCTGCTGCTGTTGCTCTCGCTGCTGCTGGCGCTGGTAATGAATCCAATCATTTGGGTCGTTGAACTGGCTCGGGTGATTACTCGGAGCGACCTGAGGGACCCCTGTCGAGATCCACCCGGGTTGAGCATCGATGAGGGGGGGCGGATGAGAAGAAAGGTACGGCGCTGCGGCGGACGCGAGGGGCGGGGGCATCGGGACGGCGCCATGGAGCGAGTACGAGTCGGACGGCTGGACATTCTCTGGAGGTGAAGCATAGTCGGACGTCACGGGCGATACTGTGGGTAGCGAGTGGGTCGAAGACCCGGTCGCGTCCACTCCGGACCAGGACGCTCGGTTCGACCACTGCGAATTGGCGTCGCTCTCGTGACTTGGGTATCGCGAAGGCATCGACCGCGCATACGCGGTGTTGCTGGCCTCGTACTGGTGTCGGGGAGTATGTGTTGGAAGGTACGAGTCGTAGTAAAGCGCTGGTTGCGGCTGCGGCGGATGACTGCTGTACGGCCTCGCTCGAGGGTCGTCAAAATTCGCCGAGTCGAGGTTGGGCACCGAGTCGTACCCTTGCGGTGGAGGCATCGAAGGATGGAGCGCATGCCCCGGTGCAGGACCATAATCACGTATTGAGTCTGACGGGTACCTCGGTAGACCATGCGGCGCCAGGTTAATCTGATTCAGATGGAGATGATGTTCCTGTGTGAGATAATGCGCAGCCGTTTCGAGCGGCGTTCGGATTTGAGACTCGACCTCCGACGCCGAAGTTGCGGGAGCGAAAGAGAACGAGTCGAGGTACGCCTCGGCGTTGGCGATCGCTCGGGTGGAGTGTCGGGCTTCAATAACCTATTTGGGGAAGAGGGGATGAATCACACCAAAAAGACGATTAGTTTGGAGCAGATTTAGGGCGTGATAGGGAGGCAGGGGTATGCAGTTGGCCAGGTCCTCGAGTGATCCTCGACGTCAGGACCGCGGGCCAGCTCGTCCAGATGCGCACTGATGTCCGGCGCGGGCGGGTCTCGGGCATTACAGGCATTACAGGCACATCCTCACCGGGCAAACACAACGCCGTCGAGCCAAATGGCACAGAGTGAGAAAAGCCGTGTGAGAAGTTACGTACTGCTTCACGACTTTGTCTCTGTATATAGTCAGCACGATACATCAAAGCGGTCAGCGCCCGGCATTCTGCACTGAGCACGGCTCATTCGCGGATCTGTCCTCGTGACTTTGGTCGTCTCGGGGCCGAACTAGGCCAACTCACCCGCTGATACATTTCGGGCCATGAATCGACCAGCTCGCCAACGCGGCTCCAGACCTCTTCGCCAGGGATCGACGAGAGCGCCGTCGAATAGGCGTCGACGGCGCCTGCCATAGCTCTCGCTAGCACCGGGGTCGCTGTGGTGGTGCCTTAAGGCCTTAAGGCCTGAAGTGCGCAAAGACAAGTTGAGGGGTCGGCGAAGAGTGGGAGGCGTCGGAAGCGGGAACGCGCAGAGGCGCTTCGCTCCCAGTTGATGGCAAGCCTTAAGTGAGCTTGCACAACAAGGGTCGGGAATGCCTTTGATGCCGAAGCTCTTGAGCGATGGGTTCTCAGGCCGTTCGAGTGGGTCTGAAGTATGGTGGGTGGCAAGTCGAACACGATCCTTTCGAAGAGAGTGCAGTAGGTCGTACAGAGTCGGTCGTCAGGTCGGGGCACTGGGGGGCCGGAAAGTCGAAACTGGAGCAAAAGCACGGCCCTTGTCAGCCGCTGGCAAAGACAAGGGCGGCGTAACGCGTCCGCGGCAATAGGTAATGAAATTGGGAGCGTGCCACGAAGAAGACGTGGTCTGACGTGCTAGAAGATTAGGAAGCGAGTTCGTCAAAAAACAGAAGAAACTCCTATTGGATGGACAACAACAGCAACACCAACAACGCCAGGCATGCTGCTATACCACCTCTTCGCCCTGACCCTCCCGATCCTCCCGGCCAGGCCCCCGCCACCACCACCAAATCATACTCCACCGCGGGTGCGCTGAGTCGTTGTCGCTCACGCGCTCACGCTCGCCCAAAGCGCCATGCACTCTGCCGGCTCTGCCCCTGCCCTCATCTCGCTAATCGCATCCGGTTTTGGCCCCCGGGCGCCAGTTGGATGCAAGCAGCAGCGTCACTTTTGTCCATTGATTTTTGCGACAAAAAGGCATGTCTGATCGCCGAGACCGGACTTTCGAATTAAGGGGAACGAGAGATTAGTGACATTTACTGAAGGCCGGCACGAATAGGCTTGCACAGCGTATAGATCGGACACCGGTACCGGTGATTTTGAACGTTTAACGTCAGGGCGAGGTCGGGGGTCCGTGTCTCACATCCCGTCCAGGGCCGTTTAGAGAATTAAGCGATGCGGATTCTCACCGAAGCGGCATGTCGCCTGACCCAAAATCATGCTTTGATCCGCTTTGACCGTAAACTCTCCTGGTGGTTGAGCATCCACAATCGAGTATTGCCGAGGGCATCAAAGACAGTCAACGGCGTTGATGCAGCTTAAGCCGTGCGTGCAAGCCGAAACGGTGATCGTCGTCGGGCCAAGGTTTCACCGGTTCAGCTCCGAGTCCCGTTTGGCCGGATCGCGCGCGCCGCTTCACGGGTGGGTTTTAAGACTCAGCTGGACATGCATAATGTTGAAACCTACTCGCGGCTTTTGAAAGTTTCCGAGATACTCAGCGTCTAATTAATTTCTAAGAGACCTCCCTGGTCTGGCGAGACGGCACCTGAAGAGCACCAAGTCCGAAGTAGTAAGCGCTGCTTTGTCTGTTCGGAGATTTGATCGACCTGCAACTGCTTCTCGGCCCCCAAACTCGGGTTCTTCACTTCGGTGTTGAACAAGTATAGCCCAGAATAGGTCTGATCTTGTAGGGATTTGTGTTCCTTAACTACCTTTTATTCACGTTACTTGTCACAACGTCTTCATCCTCCCAAAAAAGGCCCAGCGCCAATCAGATCCATCTCTTCATCGACTTCCTCATCGAGCTACTTGCATTCCAACACCACTCTCTTCTGCCACAAAAAAGCTTCATAAAGACGATTGTTACATGGACGAAAGCGATCGAAATCAGAAAAGAACAAAAGAAAGCAAGCTCGTCCATTCAATCCCCCGAATAGGAGGGCCTTCGAGCAAACCCATCTAATTCTACACGACACGAACAACCACAGAATTCACCATGACACGACAATCCATCATCCCCTTCCCCCCCTCTCAAGCCGCCCAAGCATGGCTAATCAAGCGTTGTGTAGCCAACAGGCCATAGTACTTGACGTCCGGGTCGGCGTGGTTCATTAGTTCCATCACGCGACCTTTAGCACCAAGCGAGTCGAGGGATCTGTATCGGTTGAGAGAAGGACATGAGCTCTTTGTTCACAATGAGAGGTTGGGTGCATGTATCACACACTTCTTGCCTGTATCGCAGAACTTGACGTATTGGGCGATATCGTTAGCCGCGACGGCGAGAACGAGCGGTTCCTGGGCAGTCGCGAGCACGTTGACGAGTGCCCTGAGGTGTCAAGATCGGGTTCACAATGTCAGCACCGGTCCAAACAACTTCGTATCATGAGAAACGTACTTGAGCAATTCACGTTCCTTATCATTCAGCTTGGCGGCGTTGTCGCGCCAAAAGTCATCGTTCTTGTGCGGTGGGGTCCACGACAACTGCCCCGACTGCACTTCGGACTTGTACTCGTCGAAAGTACTAAGAAGAACGAAACCAAACAAATCAGCTTATCTGCCCCTCCAAGACATCGAATGCGTGCCCGCGCACTCACGTCAACCCCTCAAAGCTCTTTGTCAATTCCTCGACCAAGAATTCGACATCTTCCTTGATCTCATCATCGGACCATTTACGACTCGCCAACGTCTTGACGAACGGTAATAACTTGGCGACCAACATGGCAGGTAAGTTCTCCGTCGGCGCTTTGGTGACCAAGTTGCGTAAAGCGGCGACGACGATCCGGATCACTTTCTCCTTCAAGGCTTGACGCGCGAGGTCGGCCAGGAGGGGAATTATGTTGCGGCGGCTGTGGCAAGGGCAGCAATCATCAGAATCAGTAAAACCGTACTTTCGAAAAAAAAAAACGGTTGATGCTGAGCCAGTATGTAGGGAGCACCCACGCGTTGATTTTTTCCGCGATCGGGGTATCGAACGTCAACAACCAAAAGCAAAAGCCGAGTTGGTACTGCATCTGCGCGGACGGGTTCGTCTTCAATAATTGAACGAGGCTGTGGGAAGCAAAATAATAAGATCATCAGCACGTAACTCTACGCGTGCTACATGCCATGCCAGCCTTTTGTAAAAGCGCACCCTTTGATGGCTTTGGAGGATTCGGCGCCGTCCTTTGAATCGGCTTGCCACGCCGCCGTTCGAATCTTTTCGATCCTCAATGCGCTACCGAGGCATTGTACACCCACGTCCTGTGCTTCCGGATCCGCTTGATTGCCTATTCCAGTAAAAGAAACGGTGTGATCTCAGTCGTCCCCCCTTCACTTCTGACACCGCACGACGAGAGCGCAGATACGAACGGATGAGCGCCGAAAGAGCTGCCAACACTTTGGTGACCACTGCGTCTGGTGGGTTGGGATCGCCACCGATGACGGTCGAGATGACGGCCGCGGATTTGGAACGAACGAAATCGTCTTGCGAGTCGAGGTGTCTAGAAGGGAGGGAGGGAGGGAGGGTGAAAGGGAGTCAGGGTCAAGCTCTTGCCGGGTATTCTCGAGCTGGACATACTTGAGTAGAGGTGAGTAGGGATCGTTTTGGGACAAGAACAACGGGATTCGATCGTCCTTATCTGCAGTCGACCAGAAACGGCACCCAAGACTCAGTTTTGACGGCCTAGCAGTGGGGGGGGAGGGGTAACCTCCGCTCGACTCGGGGAACTGACCATTGAGGAAGTCGGCGACGAGCACGAGGATATACTGCAGGGTGTCGTTCCTCGACAACTTGCTCAACAACCTCACGTACAAATCCGCGTAGGTGTCCGATTCCTGTAGCGAGCGACGATGAGGTGGGTCAAGTTCAATTCGACGTTCGGAGCGGGGGTGCTTGTAGCGATGACGGTGTACTTACAGCTTGCAAGACGGACTCGGCTTGGGCTTTCCCACCCGCGACACGTTGAATTAGCGCAACGTCATCCTGACTGAGCAAGCCCGCACGTTGGTAACCCTGTGTGAACGCAGCGTCGACCGAGCGATGATGATGACGATGACGATGACGATGGAGGTTGGTCGTCCGCCCGGGTAGGATCGACGTCAGTGCGGTGTCTTTTGTGGGTCTGGTGTATGGGTTCACTGACCTCCCAAGGTATGGCTTTACTTCGGATCTTGAGTGACCGATCGCTGAGGTAGACGTTGCTGATCATTCTTTCCAAGGTGGAGCGAGCGCGCTTGGGAACGAAGCGGCGGAGAGCAAGAGCCGGCTGGGCGGGTGCGGATAGCGCAGCCGACCTCGAGTCGATCGACAAGGCACTTTTTGCAAGTGGGGTATATTGCGAGGAGTCTTCTCCGCCACCGACAACTCTGGCTCAGTAATGAAACAACATGGTAGCCATAAAATTCGTACACTCTATCACACAACAACAACCCCACTCGCCCCACTTTAAGAAGCATGCATGCTACTCCTCCTCGCCAATACGAGACCCACCACCAACGCCCCCACCGCCATCAACGTACTCGCATTGAACGCCGCTCGAAAACATTCCTTGCCCAGTAAGCAAAGATGCGAATGGTCGATTTCACCCCCTGCTCTTTTTTCCATGGTGTCGAAAGAGCGGGAGAGGAGACGGAAAGTTGTCGGCTCGGTGTGGCCTTTCGAATGATCGACCTTGGCGTCGTAGAGGATCCCAAAGAGCCCGTTGAGCAGGTTACCAAACACCGAAGGGGCTAAAGTGAGAAGACCGTTGTTGGTCGCGAAAAATCGGACGCCGAAGCGTTCGAGGCAGACGATGGGAGAAAGCGCGAACATGGCTCCGTAGGCGAATCTGAGGAGAGACCAGTCAGCATCTGGGCGGAAAAGCTCGCCAGGCTGGGAAACTGCTCACCCCGTCAGAGCCGTAGGCAGTAGAAGAGAATCCACTCCATCCGCACCTCTCGCAAACAGTTGGGAGATGACAAACAACAACGCCGTCGGGACTGCCGGTTCGACGCGGCTTAGCAAATCAGTAACCACACCCTTGGCCCAATTCAAAACAAAGGATGGCCTAGCCCAGACTGACCGTACCACCAGATCCTCTGGAACCTCCATTCGACGCTAACGTGATGCGTGAAATGATCCGCCGAAAAGCCCGCGGCCAACCGTCCAAGGCAGTTGCAGATCGAAAGGAGCGAAACGAGATGGGCCTGTAAAGGATTTTGCCCGCTGTTTAGCCCACTGTCATCGTTGGTGACCTTGGCTGATCGTGGAGAGCTCCTCACCTGAGATGCGGCTACTGTTCGTGGGTTTTCACCGATTAGGAATGTGGCGACTTGGGTTCCGATGTTGTTGATGACTGTACGTCACCACAAGCCTCAGTCAGGCACGTCCCGCTTCCCAGCGAATCGCACCACCTTGAACTCACACATCAACCCAATCCCCGCGCACAACCCCAAATACGTAAAACACAACCAAAAATCCATCGTCGACACCAACGTCCTGAAATCCGTATCGACCGACGCCAGATCCCTCCCCTCTTTGCCCGTTCGAGGACTCTGACTTCGACTTCGACTTCGACTTCGACTTGGTCTCGAGCGTCGTGGCCTCCTGATGGGTTCACCGATGAAGAATTCTTCTTCGTCGTCGGAGGCTGACGAGTCGTCTACTTGGACGGGGGATATGGAGCGATGATGTTGTGTCGCTGTCGCTGTGGTTGCTGGGGTGTGTTCGTCGGACGAGGGCCCGGGCATGGGAGCGTTGAGGCCGTCGATGGGGAGGTAGTCGTTTCGTCTCGAGACGGCGGGGACGACGCCATTGCGGATGAAGAAGGTACCCAAGAGCATCGAGGAGGTACACCCTACGACGAGGACGGTCAGGAACGATGATGTCGGGTCGCTTGACGAGGAAGTAAGGAGCGAGGCGTGGGAGAGGGTCGAGTCTGTGGCAAGGCATCGTACCGGTCTATGAGCTCTTGTCCGAGACCCAAGATCTCAGTACTCTCTGCTCTCGCACTGACAGAAAAAGGCACTAAGGCCGAAACAGGACACGACCGCGGCGATGGCGCTCCCTCTTCTTTGCGGGGAGAAAGCTTTGCTCGTCCCGTTGACGGCACTCGACAAGCCGGCCGAGGAACCGAGCCCGGTTGCTAACTCGGCAAGAGCGAGTCCTGTGACGCCGGAAGAGGCGAAGAGACCGCTGTGACCTCCTGCGTAGATGGCTTTGACGTACGAGTCTGTCGGGAGGTGAGGTTGGTTAGACTCGGCTTCGGTTTCTGGCACGGCTCGAGGTGGGACCCACATCCGACGAGCAAACAAACAGCGGCAAGAAAGAGTGGCAATCTCGGTCCTTTTCGATCGACGATGATGCCGAGAAAAGGTCCACTCAGATAGACCCCTTTATGATGAAGCGGTATCGACGTTAGTTGGTATCCGCGACACAGAGAAAGCCACGGGATCACGCAGAGCGTGTTCACTAACCTGCATTGCCACTTGCTCCGACGATGTTGAGCTGCTTCGAGTTGAGATGCAACCTCGATGCGAGTTGAGGCGCGTAGAGCGAGTAGATGTAGTTGGTGCCCGAGGAGAGGGACACGATCATCGCGCTGAGGAGCAGCAATTGTTGAGCCGAGAGGATCGCCATCGTGGTGCAGTAGGCTTGGAGGTGGGAGCGACGTTTCGAGTATCGTTATTGTCCAAGGCGTGTTACAGCCCGTGCGTCGTCACCGGCCTGTCCCCGGATCCGAGGACGTGCCTCGACGTGACCGAACCTCCTGTAAAGACTCGACGTGACCGAGCCTCCTGTAAAGACTTGACGTGCCGCTGCCACGAGATGACGAGGGGTGGAGACTTGAAGATGACGGGGATGCTACAACGAGCGAGATCAAGGTACACGACTCACACCCCGAGCGCCGGGGCAGCGACGTACTAGCCACGTGCTCAAAGTCAAAGGACGCTCCAGCTGAAGAAGGTGCCTGAAATTGCTGAAAGGCGCTCCATCTACCCGACGCTCCACTCGGCTTCTCCGCTCGGACCCTCTCGGCCTGCCTTGCCCGCAGCCGCGTCCCGCCTTGGCCCGCCTCGACGCTGATGTCCTCCTCTGATCGCTGCCCTTGCCGGCAATCAGCCTGTGCCGTAACCGTAACACCGCGTCGAGTGCTCTAGCTCGGGATGAGAGTCGGACAAGGTGGCAGGGTACCGCCTAGGGTACGGACACCCCAACGACACGACGTCGAGGCGTCGCACACGACACGAGCACCACCCCGGAGCGACCTCCTGAGCGGGCAGATCGCACGACGAGCAGCTGAGGAGACCGGCCTCGACGGCCAGACGGACCGACTGCCTACAGCAGCTGAGCTCTACATCTCGCATCTACCCGGATTGCGTCAGTCTGCGCACGCCGCTGTAAGCTACTCGTGGGGAGAGCTGACCCCGGCCCGACGGTCTCACCCCGTCCAGCTTCGGACGACACGACAACCTTGTTCGGTGGCACCTTACCTGCCACCGCTGCAGCATCAGCAACCTCGACCGACCACTCGGACGCGCACCTCTACTTTCTCATGGCCCAACCGAGGCATATCCCCAATCGACATCGCCTCATCATCTGGTTCAACGGTGGGCCAGGCTGTAGTTCACTCGATGGAGCGTGAGTCCCGCGCGCGAGAATTCGGATAAGCGACGAGTCCTCGTCCTCAATCTTGGCTGGTTCCGCTACAGCTTCATCGAAAATGGACCTTTCCGAGTCAACAAGGATGGAAAGACGTTGAAAAAGGTCGTGTCGAGTTGGAACGAATACGCAACCGTCATCTTTCGTCAGTTTCCCCTCAAAAAGGGAAACTTGCTCGCTCCACCCAAATCATCCCACCAGGCGGCTGACACTTTTTCACATCCTCACAGTCGACCAACCGGCCGGCACCGGTTTCTCGTACGCCACCTCGGACTTTGTCACCCAACTCGACACCGCCGCGGACCAAGTCGTCGAATTCCTCATCAACCTCTACTCGATCTTCCCTGAACTATCGACTATGGACACCTACCTCGCTGGCGAATCCTACGCGGGTCAATACATTCCTTATATCGCTTCGGCGATCCTCGAAACGGCGAGGATCAAGATACCCCTCAAGGGACTCGTCATGGGTAATGGGTGGTACTCACCCAAGGATCAATATCCCGCTTATCTCGATTATTTGGTCCAACGCAAGTTGGTGACGAAAGGGAGTGCGACGTACAAGACTATTCAAAAGACGACGGAAGAATGTTTGAAAACTTTGCACGAGATGGAGGTCAAGGATCCGCAGATGAAGGGATCGACCGTCGTAGGGACATGCGAACAGATCTTGAATGACGTTACAGAGGGGACCAAGAAGGGGTGAGTACGAGCAGATTGACATGGGATACTTTGCTGAACTCTCGTTTGCCTCCTCTGCAGTGACCTTTGTCTCAATCAGTCAGTTTCGCGCTATCAATTTTGAACCCTGACAAGGTGGCTAATGACATGCCCCCCACCAGGTACGACACCTCGTCCTACAACCGATGCGAAGAAGAATGGCCACCCGAGGTCACCCAAGTGCAACGTTACTTACGAGTTGAGTTTGAGAAAGACAAGATCCTCTCTTGTTCGGGGCCACTGATCTCTTTCCTTCTTCGCCCTCAACTAGCACCCTAACGTCGTCTCAGCTTTACACGCGCAAAAGGGAGCACGATGGTCACAATGTTCCTCGGCCGTAGGGTCGAGGTTCTGGGCCTCAAATTCAGTGCCTTCAGTCGCTTTGTTGCCCAAATTGTTGGATGAGGAGATCCCGTGAGTTCCGGAGAGCCTTGGATTTAGGGCCGAAATTGCTTGTACTGACGAACTTGTTGGTGGCTCGGTCAGGATTTTGTTGTATTCCGGTGGTCGGGATCTGATGTGTTGTGGCTTGGGTGTGGAGCGGATGATCGAAGGGCTCGAATGGGGAGGCCTTAAAGGATTCGTAGGTCGGGAAACCTGTCAAGAGGTAGACCATCACCGGCGACACAGTCCTGACAAGTGCCTTGTCCTCCTCTAGAACGATACCCCTGCGCTCGAGTGGAGCGTCGATGGTCGTTTGGCGGGGAGCTGGAAATCGGCAAGAGGATTGACGTTCGTAAATGTCTTGGACGCTTCGCATAGTCAGTACTCGATTATCCAGTCGTCGGTGACTCGAAACAACGTTGCTCAGCCCCTTCATTCTCGTCTCCTCACAGTGGTCCCTCGCGACCAACCTCTAGCCGCTCACGACATGCTACGTGAGTGCTCCTTCGCAACCTTCACCCCTCCTAATCATCCACCTGACCCCCATTTCCAATCCCCCCGCCCCCAAAGTCCGTTTCATGCGCGTCGACACCCTCCACGCTGCCGGTGCCGCCGCCCGAATCCCTTCCAGAATCAAAGGTAGTTCCGAAACGGGTGATACCGTTTTAGGCGTAACGACACCCGAGGGGAAGACCTTGACGGACGTCGTACCTTTGGATCCCGATTCACCTTTATTGGATCGACCGATGGGGGAAGCGGCGGCGGAAGGGAAAGCTGTAGGAGGTTCAGCGGGGTTGGGAGGGGTGAAGGAGGAAGGCTCGACGACGATGGGAAAGGCGGGAATGGGTGATGGGAGAGGTGGACTCGTCGCGGGAGCTGGAGTGACAGTACCGCTTTTGACGGAGAAACAACATGAAGCTTTATATGGACCCCGCAGGACATTGTTCCTCGTTGTTCTGCTCGTTGTAGGAGGGTTAGGGATTTGGGCATGGTTGAAGTGGAGGAGGAAGAGGAGGGTCGCGAGGAGGGCTGGGAAGGGCAAAGGGAGGGAAAGGGAGAGGGAAGGTGTTTATGTGAGGTTGGGGGAGAGGAAGGGGAGCATTCGATTGAGGGAGGAGGAGGAGCGGGTCGGCTTTGGCTTTGGGGGACCGAGTCGGATCGGCGGTGGTGCAGGTACGGACGCGGGGTTGGCGGTTGATACGAGACAGGTGTTTGATATTGGGGAGGATGATGAGGAAGAAGAGGAGGAGCACGAGGACGACGGAGGGGAAGAGGATGAGGAGACGTTGGGTGATTTAGGAGCGAGTCCGGGGGGGAGGAGAAGAGGGAGCGACTGAGGCAGTAGGGGGGGCAAGAGATTGATTCTCTTCCTCCATCTCTCCAAAGGTCCAGGCGGCATTTTCTATCTTTCAAGTACCAGTGCCCGCATGGTAATTTCTCGCTTGTTGTAATTCGACGCGCATCTCGCCTTGGCAATTCCCAATGCTGCAAGCTCAAACGGTACATACCCCCTGCGTGGGGGAGTCAGAACTCTGTTTCACTTCATTCATGCAACATAATCCTTGCACCAGGACTCCAACGCAAAGGTCACGACTCGCACAGTCAGCCTGACCGCGGACAATGTGACCATCAATCCAACCTCCGTCGCTTGTCGTCCGGTCCTCTCGGGCTCTGACTCCTCATCCTCGGCCGATCATCCCTTGTCCTCCGATCGTCGTAATCCGACTTGTCGTTCCTCCTCCCGTTCCCAGTATCCTTCGACCTCGCATCATCATAAGAAGGTCGATCGTTGCGTGATGATGATGAAGAATGTCCGATCCCTTCTCGTCGTCGATTCGAGTTAGAGCCGCCGTATCCGTCTCGGTCCCTGTCACGACGATTATAATCCTGATCCCGGTCCCGATCCCGGTCATCATACCTCGGTATATCCCTCTCCCTCTCACGGTCCTCGTACCCCTTCCTCGATGACGACCCTTCCCCCCTCCTATCATCCCCGTCCCTCCTCGGCCTCGGGGCATATCGATCCTCCGCACGACCGCCATCCCGATCATCATCCCTCCTCCCACTTTTTCCTCCTCGGTGGGATGACCATCCCTGATCCCTCGAAGGGGCGGCGTTGGCCCCTGAAGGCCCAGCAATGGTAGTAGTCGGGCAATCTTTTCTCATCTGCTCCAACAGGGACGAGAAGGTTTGCTTGCGGTCAGTTCGCCAAGTTCGAAACCTTCAGTCACCCGCTCGGACACCGCAAACTCACGTGCGGTCCCCCGCAATTGAAACAACCCGTGCCCGCACCTCCGCCACGTCCCCATTTCGCCTCCTTGGACGTATCCTGATCCGCCAAATGGGTGTACTTGCTCTGACTCATCTTGCCAAAGTTCTTGTTCTGCATCGCTTTGGGTAGACTCGACATGTCCTTGACGGTCGAGACGGTCGGGGCGGTGAAGTCGTGTTTGGTGAGGATCTCGGCGTCGGCGTAGAAAGCTCCCTTGTGATGGTATTTCTGGCCAAAGACTGGGGTAGGGGCGGGAATATGGAGTGGGAGCGTGAGTTTATGGGGTTCGCCAGGGTTCGGGCTAGCTCGTCATTATGTGTAACTCACCTTGGGATCCTTTCTTCTTTTCGTCCCTCGTCTTCTTGGCATAGTCGAGATCCTCCTTGAGGCGCAACTGTTCGGGCATCGCTCGACGAGCCTCGACTTGCTCCCTCTCCTTCTCCTTACTGAAGCATAGAAGAAACAAACTCTGATCAGCCAACCTTTCTGCGGCCTGTTGCGCAAGCGGGAGGGAAGGACGAGCAATTGGCGATATACTTACGCATACCTCGACTCCTTGTCCCTCTTGATCCTCATCAACTCTCGCAACTTCCATGCCTCGAACTCGGCTTCCGGGTCCAAACCATCCGTATCATCAACGTCGGGGAAGACGGCTTGCACTTCCTCTGCAGAAAACGGGATAGAAATCCGCCTCAGCTCTCGGCACTGTCCCCCTCCAAACGAGTCCACCTCTCACGCCTCCATCCCATCTCGGGTCGTTGTACTTACTCTGCGCCAACTCTCTGACGATGGACTGCGCGACCAAGTCGTGCGACTGTTGTTTCCTCGCCTGCAACTCTTGTTCCCTCTGCGCCTCGACGAACGAAGGGTCCAATGCGGCGTCGCGCGTGGCAAGCGTGTCGCGGTTTCGTCTGGGAAGCACGCACAAATAATTAGTAAGCAGATTAGAACTAGAGAAAGCCCGATATGGTGAGAATCGGGTCAGACGCCAGCAAGGAAAGGCGGAAGCGGCACCACTGACTTTGAGACAAAGACGGGCTTGTAGATGGGTGCTCGCGCCTGTAGTTCCTCCTCTTCGGTTTCGGAATCGGTCTCGTATTCACTCGAGGATTCCTATGGGGTTATAAAAAAACAAAACTGAGATCATGGAGGAGTGGAGGGGCTTGTCGGTCCCGTTGGACTTGGGGGACGAACCTGCTGCTTGGCTGGGGGCGCTCCGAATGTCGATGCCGTTGGGGGCTGTGCAGCGCCGTGCTCATCTGGTGTACAATCCATCACGGGTTCAGTCCTGCTGTGAGCATGCGAGCGATGTGACACGGTGCAGCTCGCTCCATCGCGAAACTGACCCTCGTCGTCGTCGTCGTCGCTGCTCCCACTCTCCTCCTCCTGCTCCGGAATCCTCCGTGCGACCTTGACCTTGCCTCTCGCATCCACCTCGACCCCAGTGATGGCGACCTGGATCGTATTGCCACTCCCATGGCCACTCGCACTCGCCGAGTCGAGGGTCGGCATCAACTTGAGCCCCTGCTTGCCCAACTGGTCCTGATCCCACGACTGCTTCCTATTCTCGTCCGGTCGGGCGAGATCGTCTTCGTCTTCGTCCGAATCATCTTCGTCGTTGTGGTAGGCTGATGCGTTCGACGTCCCGGGTAGGGGTTGGCCTTTCCTGTAGCGTGCAACGGGACGAGCGACTTGGGTCATTTTGGACGATGGTGGTCGAGGAGCCATCGTGGGCGAGAAAACAGGTAGATACTACGTCCCGGATGGGGTTGGGGTTTGGTAAGAGTTCCTCTACTTCCGATGGTCCGTTCCAAGGATCTGGCCTGCTCTGTGTATATATAGGGCCGGGGCCTGCGCGGGAAAGAAGAAGCAAAGCTACAGTCACTAATGTCGTCGTCCCCGCCGACGAATCGTCTTTCGCCGTCCGAATAATTAATCTTCGCAAGCGTCGTTCCAAACCATCTTCGTTCCCTTCGTCAGATCATCCCATTTACCACTCTTTACGTGCTACATCTACATCCCATTTGCCACGCCCTACCTTCTACATCTACGTTCCGCCAGGAGTCAAGGAATAATTGGCGGGACTTCAGTGGACCCTCATTACCATTCTTCAGTGGTGTTTGACGACGAGCTCGGAACGAGAACGCGCCCTCATAGCCACCCTCCCCGCGGATACGAGTACCGTCTTGAGATGTGAGAGAAATCATAATTTGTATCCACTGACAGCACTGCTCGAACTCGGCCCAACTATTAGAGCGCGGGATTGCAAATCACTTGTCGCACTGCACCCGCACGGGGCCCCACCCCCACGCGCTTGCATAAATTGCACCTCAAGTTACCACACACCGAATCGGGTATCATCGCGGAAACCCGACGAATGAGTCTACACGCTCTCTTATATCCATCACACCGCCCTCACCCCCACCCAGCCCTAGGCTTGGTAACACACTGATCCCGGCCGGCGTTCCGACGGTTGTCTTGGCCGCAAGCTCGCCGATCGAGTTCGACCTCCCAACGACGAGCGTAAAAGATGTGCTTACTGTTGAGAGGATTTGGATCTTCGGTCGCTGACAAATCCAAGGGAAGGATTTGGCCCACTTGATCGATTGAGCACTTGCGAGTCGAATCTCGCGAGCTGGGTCACTGCAGCGAAACTTCGGTTCGAAGTGGAGCCAGCTTCAAGTTCAAGCCTCAGGGACGAGAGGAAGCACTGCACGCGGCCTCATCGCAGGTGATCTCCTCCTCCGCGGGAGTGAACGTGACGACGCGTGGCTTTAATGTAGCTCCAACTCGCTCTGTCACCCCCTGTTGGGATCAACGATGATCCCGAAATGATCAACAAAAGAAGAAGAACAGCTGGACCAGGAGTCGAACCTGGGTCGCTTCCTTTAATCGGAAAAGCTTTGACCAACTAAGCTATCCGGCCCCTAATATCAGTGCAAGGTCTACTAACACCTTCAACACCCCCGACAGTGGGATCAGTGCTCGATATGGGGGTTCGCCACTGCGCCGCAAAAAGACGCGCACTGTAAGGCTGGGAGTCCAGAGGGTCTCGCCCAGCTGGTACGCTTGCACAAACTCTAACACTTCGTTTATGATCACTGGAGAGGATAGAAAGCAGAATGAAATCGAGCGGGTGCAGGTTCTTCAAGGTAAAATCTACTTTGGATCTGCGCTCGCCTGGGTCGTCAAGCAGGAGCGCCGCGCAGACATGGGTCACTACGAATTTCATCACATCTTGAGCGGTCAGTTGGCCGCCCCTCGCTCTTGTCCGTAGTGCTCATCCGGCATTTCGTTCATTGTAGTCTTGAATCGCTTCTTCCTCTTCGCCACTCAATCACGTTGATCCCACAGCGTTTGCGCCGGACGGACTCCGACCTACGATTCCTGGATGCTCGACAACGACGCCGTCACCCGAGCATGAAGCGAGTGGTCGATTAAGCTGCTCGCTAGGCGTTGCCCTCCGCCACCCACCGCCATAATTTTACAACATCCAGCGTCAAAAACGACGCCGTCTGAGGAAGGGGACTTTGTTCGACCGCTTCCGCGACTTGAAGTGAGCAAGGCCGCGTTCAACACCAACAACGGCAATGGTGAGGAGCGAGACAGACTTTGATTATGGCCAAATGCCGAAACTAGGCACAAAACGACGCGCAATTTCGGGTGGAAACCTGCTTGACGCCCTCAAGCCAATGGCATTGGCAGTCATCATGGAAAGTGGGGCGGCAGTGGCGGAGGCCGCTCGATATGGCGACCGAAGGCTCCTGTTGAGCAGGGCTTCGCGTTGTCCGCACGTACTGAGTTTTCGTGCCACATCGGACACGGACTTTTCCCCATTTTTGCGTGCACGCTAAACCTCACGTTCTAGTGGTAGGGAAGAAGAAAGGATCTCGGGCACGAATTTACGGCTTTTTTTTGTAGAATCACCGTTTGTTTTTTTTGTAGAAAACGTTCATCATATTGCCCCCAGTTCCTGTTCCCCCTGTTTTGGCCTACGGAAAAACTAGATGGAAGAATTTTTTTTGTTTTTTTTTGTAGAAAACGTTCATCATATTGCCCCCAGTTCCTGTTCCCCCTGTTTTGGCCTACGGAAAAACTAGATGGAAGACTACGATGATAACACAAATCGCCCGCAAAAGTGCGAGAAACGAGCCAAGTCCACCAATCCGAGATTCGGATTCAAATGCCCTAGCCAAGCGGTTGCTCCCCCCAGGAGACTAATGAGAGAGAGAAAGAGAGATGAAGAGAAAAAAAGAAAGAAAAGAAATGTACTAACGACAGAAGGCCCACCCCACAGCCACTTCCCACTCGGTCAAGACAAAGACAAGAGAGCGACTACGCAGCTACCCTGACCCGCGAAGTCCCAAGTCTATGCTCGGTCACAACAAGACGCGGTGGAGGCCCCTCAAAACCTCCCCCATCGGCAGTCCCTGGCCCCTCAAAGCCGACTTTCTGCCTGTGTCCGCTGATCCCTCCCTTGACTCAGAACCCCGAAGCCGAAGAGCGCGAGCCACACCGAGTCGACGCCAAATCGCGAGATGGTCCATGATCCGCAACGGTGAACCTGTAACAAATGAAAGATGAAAGCGATCTATTTAGTGTACAGTAGGAGAAAATGATGTCACGAGAATTTGGTGTGTGTGTGTGTGGTGGTGGTGGGGGAAAGTCGAACCCAGCCTCTACTGCCCTCTCCTCCCCCAAGCTCCTCCCGCCCTCAGCTTCAACCTCTCCTCCAAGATGATCCTCCTCCTCCCAACAACCTCCGTCCTCGTCCCCCACTTCTGCATCCCCACCTCCCGCTGCTGACCATCTCCAAGACCAGCCCGGTGAATATTTCGATCGTCCTCCCCGCTCCTTCTTGATCGCACAGACTGGCCTTGAGCTTCGGAAGTCCGAACATGCGTTGAACAGCCGTGTAATGCGTGTTGTCGATCGTGTCGAGCCCCAGTGCGTCACAGAGCACGCTCCTTGCCGCGATCCAAACGTTCCCAGAGACAGCGCAGTCGAAGAAGTAGTGCTCCCGATCGTCCTTGGGCGCTCCACAGACGAGGCACGCGGGCGAGTCGTCGTGCTTTTGATGAAACTGCAGACTCCGAGTCGGGGTGAAGTTCCTGACGAGCTTGAACCACACCTCGCGTTCCCTCGCCGTCAATGCCTTCGGTTGACCCCTTTCCAGAATCCCTTGAGATCGTCGGGCTGCAGCGAGTCCCTGAAACCGATCGTGTCGGTGAAGGCCTTTGCATTCAAGACTCGGCGGACGCGACGGATGGTGTATGGCCGATCCATGCTGAGCAAGTTGTATTGTGTTGATTGGTCTGGGAGAGCCGGTCTTGGAAGGCGCTGCGGCGGATCGATCGGATGGGGCAGGATCGACTCGAGCGGCGTGGTGGGCCGCCCTTTTTTTTTTGTAGAAAACGTTCATCATATTGCCCCCAATTCATGTTCCCCCTATTTGGCCTACGGAAAAAACTAGATGGAAGACTACGATGATAACACCGCCCCCTTTTTTTTTTTTTGTAGAAACTGTTCATCATATTGCCCCCAATTCATGTTCCCCCTATTTGGCCTACGGAAAAAACTAGATGGAAGTCGACGATGATAACACAAACCGCCCGCAAGATGCGAGAAACGGGCCGGTGTCCACCAATCCGATACTTGGGATTCAAGTGCCCGATCCAAGCGGTTGCTCCCCCTCAGGAGACGAATGAGAGAGAGAAGATGAGAGAGATTTTTTTTTTTTGACTGGGGCTCATAAATTGCAATCCTTCGGGTTGGCTGAGACCGCTACAAAAAGAGCTAAAGGAGGTTATAAAGCAACGACGGCAAGCAGTTGGGTGAAAGTCAAACCCCTGCGCGCAAAGAGCGCTGCGCAGATCAAAACCCGCCGAGCACCTAACGCGGACTCCAACGGGCGGTGAGTACTGCTGCCGCTTCACGTCCCAAGCGCGGGAGCGAAGATACTCGAAAACCAGGCAAGAGCGCCTAGAGAAAGAAGGGGGAGAGTATACGGAAAGTCACGACTGGGTTTACGGAGAACCAGGAATACTAAGACAGAGAGGAGGGGAACACACCCGAGGGGCCAAGGTAGGGGTCGAAGCCGGAGGTAGAGGTCCCCAGGGATTAACAGGCCGCAGCCACCGTTTTTTTTTTTTT
Source organism: Microbotryum lychnidis-dioicae p1A1 Lamole (assembly GCA_001244265.2). NCBI lineage: Eukaryota > Fungi > Basidiomycota > Microbotryomycetes > Microbotryales > Microbotryaceae > Microbotryum > Microbotryum lychnidis-dioicae. The sequence continues at coordinate 2,089,224 of CDLV01000005.1, forward strand.
GACTGGGGCTCATAAATTGCAATCCTTCCACCGCTTTTTTTTTTTTTTGACTGGGGCTCATAAATTGCAATCCTTCGGGTTGGCTGGGACCGCTACAAAAAGAGCTAAAGGAGGTTATAAAGCAACGACAGCAAGCAGTTGGGTGAAAGTCAAACCCCTGCGCGCAAACAGCGCTGCGCAGATCAAAGCCCGCCGAGCACCTAACGCGGACTCCAACGGGCGGTGAGTACTGCTGCCGCTTCACGTCCCAAGCGCGGGAGCGAAGATACTCGAAAACCAGGCAAGAGCGCCTAGAGAAAGAAGGGGGAGAGTATACGGAAAGTCACGACTGGGTTTACGGAGAACCAGGAATACTAAGACAGAGAGGAGGGGAACACACCCGAGGGGCCAAGGTAGGGGTCGAAGCCGGAGGTAGAGGTCCCCAGGGACTAACAGGCCGCAGCCACCGTTTTTTTTTTTGACTGGGGCTCATAAATTGCAATCCTTCCACCGCTTTTTTTTTTTTTTGACTGGGGCTCATAAATTGCAATCCTTCGGGTTGGCTGGGACCGCTACAAAAAGAGCTAAAGGAGGTTATAAAGCAACGACGGCAAGCAGTTGGGTGAAAGTCAAACCCCTGCGCGCAAAGAGCGCTGCGCAGATCAAAACCCGCCGAGCACCTAACGCGGACTCCAACGGGCGGTGAGTACTGCTGCCGCTTCACGTCCCAAGCGCGGGAGCGAAGATACTCGAAAACCAGGCAAGAGCGCCTAGAGAAAGAAGGGGGAGAGTATACGGAAAGTCACGACTGGGTTTACGGAGAACCAGGAATACTAAGACAGAGAGGAGGGGAACACACCCGAGGGGCCAAGGTAGGGGGTCGAAGCCGGAGGTAGAGGTCCCCAGGGACTAACAGGCCGCAGCCAAGCCCCAGCTACTCGTCACCCCGACAGCGCCTGATGTCCTCCCTTGGCTGAATCTCGAGTGCTGGCTGTTGAGCCGTCGGGGCCGAGAGAAAAGCGATCCAGTACAACGAAACGAGCCTCGCCTTGACGCGAGGATATTGACCAGAAACGAGCGACCTTCCTTCCCGAGCCATGCCGTAGATCTTGACCAACGCGAACGAACGAACCATTCAACGGAATCCAACACACGGCTTAGGAGTAAAAGGAGAAGTGGCTGAAGCGTAGTCAACAACCGAGCAACAGGAACGAGAAGAGGAAGGGAAGGGAAAAAAGGGGGAAAGGAGAGGGAAAAACTTCACAAAGCCTCCAACGCAAAGACAATCGACCTGGCTTGCCGATCCATCCAAGAACAAAAAACCGCTACTGCGCAAAGTAGAGAGAGAGAGGGAGAGGTGCGCAGCCTTCCACTGCGCAACAAGTTCCAAGACAGTCAGCTTCTAAAAGAGGAGTCGACCTCCGAAAAAGAAGGGAGGAAAGGAGGGGAGGAAAATGGGAAGGAAGGACTTAACTCGGTCACCACACCTCCCAATCTCGAGCCCCAGGCACAAAATCCGCTCGAGAGAGAAAATCTCGCTCAAACGCTCTGAGTGCACTGGGGAGCGAGGGAGGGGCCCTGACCTTGTCCAGCTCGAACCGCTGATGAACGCGCCAGCGGAGCAGGTGCAGCCGCTGGAAGCCGATCGCGCAAGCCAGCCGAACCCACATCCATTTCGAGGTCGTTCTCCCACGACCCCGCAAAAGGGGGAGCCCCATAGTCAGCTGCTCCGGAGTGAACCAACCACCGCTTTTTTTTTTTGTAGAAAACGTTCATCATATTGCCCCCAGTTCCTGTTCCCCCTGTTTTGGCCTACGGAAAAACTAGATGGAAGACTACGATGATAACACAAACCGCCCGCAAAAGTGCGAGAAACGAGCCAAGTCCACCAATCCGAGATTCAGATTCAAATGCCCTAGCCAAGCGGTTGCTCCCCCCAGGAGACTAATGAGAGAGAGAAAGAGAGATGAAGAGAAAAGAGAAAGAGAGATGAAGAGAAAAAAAGAAAGAAAAGAAATGTACTAACGACAGAAGGCCCACCCCACAGCCACTTCCCACTCGGTCGAGACGAAGACAAGAGCACGACTGCGCAACCACCACGACCCTCGACGCTCCAAGTCTCTGCTCAGTCACAACAAGACGCGGTGAAGGTCCCTCAAAACCTCCCCCATCGGCAGTCCCTGGCCCCTCAAAGCCGACTTTCTGCCTGTGTCCGCTGATCCCTCCCTTGACTCAGAACCCCGAAGCCGAAGAGCGCGAGCCACACCGAGTCGACGCCAAATCGCGAGATGGTCCATGATCCGCAACGGTGAACCTGTAACAAATGAAAGATGAAAGCGATCTATTTAGTGTACAGTAGGAGAAAATGATGTCACGAGAATTTGGTGTGTGTGTGTGGTGGTGGTGGGGGGAAAGTCGAACCCAGCCTCTACTGCCCTCTCCTCCCCCAAGCTCCTCCCGCCCTCAGCTTCAACCTCTCCTCCAAGATGATCCTCCTCCTCACAACACCCTCCATCTTCGTCCCCCACTTCTGCATCCCCCACCTCCCGCTGCTGATCATCTCCAAGACCAGCCCGGTGAATATTTCGATCGTCCTCCCCGCTCCTTCTTGATCGCGTAGACTGGCCTTGAGCTTCGGAAGTCCGAACATGCGTTGAACAGCCGTGTAATGCGTGTTGTCGATCGTGTCGAGCCCCAGTGCGTCGCAGAGCACGCTCCTTGCCGCGATCCAAACGTTCCCAGAGTCAACGCAGTCGAAAAAGTAGTGGTCGGTGTCGTCCACCGGCGCCTCGCAGACGAGGCACGCGGGAGAAGTGTCGTGATTCTGTTGGTGTTGCAGCTTGCGCGTCGGGGTGAAGCGGAGAATCAGCTTGAACCAAACTTCCCTCTCCCTCGCCGTCAGTGCCTTCGAGTTGACCGCCTTCCAAAAGCTCCTGAGGTCGTCCGGCTGCGGTGGTCCCTTGAGCCCGAGCGTGTTGGTAAAGGCCTTCGCGTTCAGGACCCGGCGGATGCGACGGATGGTGTACGGTCGAGCCATGTTCAGCAGCTTGTACTGGCTCGCCTGCTGTGGAAGCACCGGGTCCGGAAGGCGCTGCTCCATTGCGAAGCGGGCCACGGGCTTGGGGAGAATCGCCTCGAGCGGTGCGCTGGTGCCGATCCGGGGAGGCACGTTGAGCCGTCCTGCCGCCACCGCCACCGCCAAGGGCGTGTTCTTGTGTCGATCGACAGTAAACCGGTACCAGGCCGCGATTGCCAGTCGCTGCGGGAGCCCGCGTCGATCGTACTCGCTGTTGTCGCCGAGCACATCCGCCGGCGGCGTCCAAAGGTGAAACCCTCCACCCGCATACAACTCGCGCCGGTAGAGATCCGCCACCTTCGGGTAGCCCTGGAGACGAAGGTAGTCAGGTATATGAACCGCGTCGATGGTCTGTCTCCCTCTGATGGGGGTGTGGAGGCTGCCGAGCAAGGTGGGAAGCGCGAGCAGGTTCGCGGTGGTCAAGGTCCTCGGGTTGACCTGCGCGTCTTGCTGTTTCGGAACCCCCAATGCTGCTCGCCATCGGGGATGGAGGTCGCTGGGGATGGGAGTGGATGGATGTGGCCAGAGATCGGTGGCCAGGTCGAGGTCGGACTGAGCTCGCTGGAGTGCCACGCGCGCAAGTCCTTGCCAGATCGCGCCCGAACCGCCGAGAAGAACGTCCCAGATCCGTGCCGCAACCGCGTCCACGACGTCCTGCATCCTGATCACCCCGAGTCCCCCTTGAGCTTGGCTGTGAACACGATATCTCTGCCGTAGCTGGTCCTGCCCTTGCCCCCACGGACGAAATCGACGAGCATGTCATCGAGCTTCTTGACGACTTCGGGCGGCGGGATGTCGGCTGCAAGGAAGTGCAGGATCTTGGGGATGGCGTACCGATTGACGTAAAAGGCACGGGTGTGGTGTGTGAGCCAGCGATGCTGAACCCCTTCCAGCGTCGCCTCGAGGCGTTCGATGAGATTCGCGTAGGCGAGTTCGGTGTCGCCGCTCGGGTCGAAGGGGAGGCCGATCCACTCGAGCGACTCGCCTGCGGCCTTGACGACGAGCGGGCGTTGGCCCGGGTCCCAGCGGTGTCCGATCGGTAGGACGACCGTCTTGTCCGTGTTGAGCCGGCCATTCGTTGCATGCCTCCAGTCGAGCGCCAGGTCATCGAGCAAGTTGAGTGACCCCAAGCCCGCGACGGCGACGACAACGTCATCGGCAAAAGCAAGCGATGTAATGGCGCGGCTCTGTGGGTACGGATGAAGTGCAGGTATGGAGAGATTCAGCGCGATGTTTCGACGGTGTAGAGCATCCAGAAACGGCTGAAACACGATGTCCCAGACCGACGACGACGCCGGGTCCCCTTGGCCGAGCCCACACGTCAGTCGTACCGGCGCCGTCAAGAACCCATTGATGATGTAGCGGGCCGAGGTCGAGTCACCCGAGTAGAGCATCCTCAGCACGCGAAGAAAGGTGGCAGGAGCGCCCAGAGCGTCAAAGATGGCAAAGATCCAGTCATGCTCGACGAGGTCGTAGGCGGACGATTGGTCAAGAGATAAGAGTGCGGCCGCGGGGAACTCGGTCCTGCGCGCGCCAACTTCCTCGATCAGGAGACGAAGGTGTAGTGCAGCGTCAGCCGATCGGCGGTCCTTGACGAATCCGTGCTGCTGCGGCGGGAGGAGATCGGGTAGAATCTGGTTCAACCGGGCGACATAGACCACGGTAAAGATCTTGTAATCGCACTCGCGCAGGGTGATCGGCCGGTACGACGAAAGTTCGGCGCGATCGGCGTTCTCCTTGTGTCGCTTGAAGATAAGGCGCACGAAACCTTGGCCCTGCTTGGGAGAGAGTGAACCGCGCTCAATCATCGCGTTGTAGGCCTTGGTCAGCACCTTGGCCCACGCCTTGGGTGCGGTCTGGTAGAGTTCGTAGGGCACGCCCGACGGTCCCGGCGATCGCCCCGGGTGCGTCGTCCCGATCGCGGCCACGACCTCGTCCTCGGTGATTGGTCGCTGGAGTAAGTCGTTCTGTGATTCCGAGAGTCGGCGCAGAAAGAGAGGATCCGAGCGCGGGTCGTCGCAAGTCCGCGCCGCCCTGATCGGCGCGAGGAAATCGTCCCGAAGTCGGTCGACGCGGTCCGGGTCACGAGGCTCGATGTGGTAGAGGCGCTGGAAATGCGCCTGCGTGTGGTCAAGAGCGACATCAATGTCATGCGTTAGCTCTCCGTTGCTCAAGCGCAGTGCTGTGATCTTGGAGTCCGAGTTCCGCGCCGCGAGCTTGGCGTGGACCGGCCGCGACAGTCGTTCCTCGGAGGCGATCTCGGGTACGTGGGCTCGGATCCGGAGTAGGCATTTTTTTTTTTTTGTATGAAACTCATCGCTAATTTGCAAGACGAGAAACCCCCCTACGGAACTAAAGGAGATGCTACCCAGTATGCACGATGATGACCACAACCGCCGCTTGATGCGTTGTAACTAGCAGAACAGACCAACCCGATACATCCGAGTTCAAGTCCCCCCACCCACGGTTGCTCCCTCCCAGAGACGAATGAAAGGAAGATTGAAGATAATACACGGGGAATCTGGAAACGATGGAAGAAATGTTGGTGGTGGTACATGTGTTGTACAGGTGAATCCGATCATAGTTGTACAGTTGAACCTTCTTCGATCTTTTGACTTCAGACCCCCCTGAGACTGCCATACTCCTTGAAGCCCCTTAATTCTTTGAGACGCGTCGAACAAGGCCTCCGATGGCACAAACATCCCGCTCAATCCGAATGATTCACGTGGTCCAAAAGGGGGAATGTAACCCCCTGCGACCGCAGCAATCACATACCCCTTGTACCCGTCTGCGCTGGATCTCCACCGCGGAGTCCAACCCCCTTTTCGGTTACCAAAGTCTGCCCCCCCTCGCGACCGCACGACCCCAGATCACCCCCATTTCAATGACTGCAACTGCGAAACAGGCCTACTTCGCACAAAAACACACAATCCAGAGATTTCCGGGGAAAGTCATGGAGCATGTGACAGTCCATTGGACACGCCTCGGTCTGCAGCGCGGGCGGGTGGCCGTCAACACCGGCGCGCAGCTGGAGACAAGAGGCGGGGTATACCTTCCGCAGGGGCCTCGCTTCCCTGCGGCGTACTCCCAATCTCGGAACGCACACTCGAGTCCCCTTGTACGTGCAGGTGGTTCCCAATCACCGCAGATACTGGGGAAAGAAGGAGCATGAGGCCCACGACGGTGATGTCATTGGGTGGGACCTCGCTCGAGTGTGGATGTGTATGGCGGTTCGGTACCCGAGTCACCCGCCGCGCGGCCGCGACTCCGAGCGAGCAGCAAAGCAAGGAGAGGCGAGCCACGCAGGCAGTTTGTGCCGGCCTTGAACAGGAGATCACGGAGTCGCTCGACCGAAAGAGAAGACAGACCCGGCCCTTGAGAGGAGTGGAAAACTCACGGCATAGTCCAGGAGAGGGCCAAGGGGATCCGTTTTCGCTGTGTGTCATCGTGATGTGGCAGAAGCTCGAACCAAGGGCGACAATGCCCGCCGGCGCAAAGAACCCGAGGCTCCTGGGAGTACGGAAGCCTATGAGGAGGAATGGCAAAAAGAGCGAGAGAAAACAGGTTCAGTATTCTGGCGTGTTTGGGAGACATTTTGGAGATTGAGAAGGAGGGAAAAGGGACTTGTGATTTTTTGGGGGTTTGGTTTTTGCTTGGATAGGGAGGGAGCGCCATCTACTTCATCGCGCCAATCTGAGCTTCAACCTCTCCTTCAGTCCCGCCATCTCCTTGTCCATGCTCGACATCGCTCTGGCGTGGCGATGGAGATCCCAGCGTCGGTTGCTGAGAGTGTCGAGCGCCAGCGCAATGAAGGCGCGGATTGGACGCTTTTTCGACGTCGGAAGGCGAGCGCGCAGTCGAGAGAGGCCGTGCTCGATCTGAAGTGCCGTGTAGTCGAGGTCGAGGATCGACACGACCCCCAGCGCGTCGCAGATAATGGACCTAGCTGCTTGCCAAAATTGAGAAGAGTCAGGGCAATCATGCCAAAAGTGAGTAAAGTCATCCTCCACCCCTGCCAGGCTGCATGCCTGCACAAGGCAGCAGGCCGAGTCGCCATGCCGCTGCACAAACTGGCGCTTCCGCGTTGGCGTGAAGTGGTACGCCAGCTTGAAGTGCACCTCGCGCTCGCGGGCCGTGGCGGGCCCGGTGTGGAACCACCCCAGAAGAGTCGCCTTTCTTTGGATGTGGCGAGTGATCCAGGGCGTTGTGTGTCGTCGAAACGTCGATGGTTGATGACGCGTCGAAGTCGCGCAATGGTGTAGGGTCTGTCCAAGCTCAACATTCTCCACTGATTAGCAAGCAAGGGGGCGGAGGGGAGGGGAAGTCTTTGATCAGGCATGCCGACCGGAGTCGCTCTGGGCAAGATGTGCTCGAGGGGACCGCCGGGCCGGGCTCCAGGTGCTCCAACGACACGAATGACGGGTGGTCGACGTGCGAGGACGGGAACAGGAGGCGGAAGCGGCGGGATGAAGCGATCGCCTGCGACCTGGATCCACGCCTGGACTTGATCGCGCTTCCATTGCCAAAGGTTGGACAGCTCCGAGCCGTCGCCTTGGGGATGCTTCTCAGGGGTCCAGGGCACCGTTGGAGCTGCGGGGTATTGAGCTCGAGCATAGATGTCAGCGATGGTGCGTTCGAAAATGAAATGCTTCGCCAAACGCTTATCCTGCTCCGAGAACGCCCGCGAGTCATGCAGACCCGGTTGGAGGGGGAAAGAGAAAGAAGATTGGAGACCGAAAGTTTGGCAGGATCGACGACGGCAGGGTAGCGTTCAGCGACCGAGAGCACCGCTCGCCAGCGGGGATGTAGCTCCCGGGGTGCGTCGGCGTTCCTCCACGTCCACAGATCCGCAGCAAAGTCAAAGGTCGGAAGCGCTCGCCGGATGGAACTCCGAGCCAGATCGCCCCAAATCGCAGTTGACCCGCCGGCCAGCACATCCCAGATCCGTACCGAGACTGAATCCACCACATCCTGGATGCTCACGACGCTGAGACCGCCTCGCGCCCGTGCCGTGAAGACGACTGATTGCTTGTAGTCGCTGCGCCGCGGGCCTCCCTTCACAAAGTCAGCAAGCTTGCGCTCGATCGACTTGATCACGTCGGATGGCGGGATGTCGGCGGAGAGAGAGTGCAGCACCTTGGAGATGCCGTAGCGGTTAAGATAGAAAGCCCGGGTATGGTGCGTCATCCATCGGTCGCGCACCGATAGAATCACTCGATCAACCCTTCGCTCAAGATCATGGAATTCCAGCCTGTTGTTGCCGTCAGGCGCAAACTGGAGACCGATCCAGGGAAGAGACTCGTCCGGTGCCACGAACGACAGTTTGGACAAGTCCGCGCGATCCCACAACGTCGCGCCCAATGGCATCACCACAGTTTTGTCGGTGTTTAGACGTCCGTTCGTCGCGAGTCGCCAATCCCGAGCTAACGCCTCGAGCGAAGCAATAGCTTCCGGCCCAGCAACAGCGACGACGGCGTCATCCGCGAACGCCAAATTGGTGATGCATCGAGTCTGCGGACGATGAGCCAGCTCCGGAAGAGTGATAGTCAGCGCAATGTTGCGTCGACTGAGAGAATCAAGGAAGGGTTGGAATACCACATCCCAGACAGAAGAAGAGAGAGGATCGCCCTGGCCAAGACCGCACAGGAGTCGCACCGTCTCGGTGAGGAAACCGTTGACAATGTACCGCGCTGTGGACGTCTCGCCGTTGTAGAGCATCCGCAAGACGCGCTGGAAAGGTTCCGGCGCGCCGAGAGCCTCAAACACCGCAAAGACCCAGTCGTGCTCGACCATGTCGTAAGCCGAGCTCTGATCCAGGGAGAGGAGCGCTGCTGTCGGGAACTCTGCCCCACGACCCCTAATCTCATCGATCAGGAGCCGCAGATGCAAAGCCGCGTCCGCTGGTCTTCGCCCCTTGACGAACCCATGCTGTCCGGCCGGAAGAACATCGGGGAGGATCCGGTTCAGACGAGCCACGTAGACCTTGGTGAAGATCTTGTAGTCGCATTCCCGCAAGGTGATCGGACGATACGATTTGAGGTCGCACCGCGCTGCACCAGGTTTGTTGTGTTTGAACAAGAGGCGCACATTGGCCTGGCTCTGTTGTGGAGTAAGGGAGCCTCGAGTAATCAGCTCGTTGTAGGCTCGAGTCAAGAGAGGGGCCCAAAGCAGGGGGCAGGCTCGATACATCTCATAGGGGACCCCTGAAGGACCCGGAGATCGACCTTCGTGCGTGGTTCGAATCGCTGCGAGCACCTCGGCCTCGCTGATGGGCTCGGCCAGAATGTCGACGTGCGAATTCGAGAACCGCCGAAGGAAGCGAGCGTCGGAAAGCGGGTCGTCACAAGGTCTTGCTGATCTGATGGGTCCCAAGAGCTCATCCCGCATCGTCACGACCTGTTCCGGATCCTTCGCTTCGACAAGGTAGTGCTGCTGGAAATGAGAATGGGTGTGCTCGAGCGTGCGCTCCATGTCAGTGGTGAGCTCGCCATCAGCGAGCCGGATACTCTGAAACTTCACATCGCGGGACCGAGCAGCCAGTTTGGCATGTACCGGACGACTGAGACGTTCCTCGGATGCAATCTCGGGCACGTGCGCCCTGATCCGGGACTGCCTTGCTCGCTCGTTCACAAGTTTGGTGAGAGCGTCGTGGGTGTTCGTCCAGTCGATAATATCGAAGGGGCTCAGCACCCGACGAGACTCAATGTCCTGCAGTCGAGATACCAGCATCATTTCGAGGGCGTTGCGCTCCCGAAACAGACGCCGAGACAGCTCGAGAGCTTGGACCCGAGACTCCGAGAGTACGCGCTGAAGGTCCGCGACCGGATCCCCAGACGGTGCCTGCTCAAGGAGACGAGTGACGAACTCCTTAAACTCGGCGTGTCTGAAGGTCGACGAGTTGATGCGGGTCAGAAAATGAGCCGCCTGGGGAAGGCAGAGCTCCTTTTCGACCTCGGCACCACTTGCGCGCAGCCTAAATGTGACCGTAACCGGTCGATGATCCGACATGGATCGAGAGATATTGTACAGAGTAGAAGCAGAAACGACCCGTCGCTCGTGTCGCCGCTGCACCAGAACAAAGTCGATGCGCGCGCGCGAAATGAGCTGGCCGTCCTTGCTGAGATGTGGGCGCGTGGTCGCCGGCGACAGTGGGTGCATGAGCCGAATGGCATCCGTGTACGCCCCGTCGAGCCGAGACATAAGCACAGGCCAGTGGTGGGTGTTCGGGCGGTCCACCTGTTGCGCTCGATCCACCGCGGGAATAGGGCAGTCGTTCAGATCGCCCGCGATGAACCGAATGTGAGAGGAGACGGTCGCCCGAAAGTGAAGGGAGGTGAAGAAGAGGAGGCGCTCGGCGGGTTGAACCGGAGCGTAGATATTGTTGAGTTCGACGACGTCCGTCGAACCCCGCACATCGAAGGTGGTCACGAGTAAGCGCCCGCCAAGAGACTGACGCGTGCGACGATGACCACCGAGAAGAGGAGAAGAGCTTGGAATCAAAGTGAGGCAGTGTTGAGAAAAGTAGGCCTCGCCCTGGTGGGACTGGGCCTACTCGTGGCGTATGTGAGATTGTCGTGCTTTAGGAACATTATGTTCCTGGAGAAGGATAGCAGAAGGGGGAGGTGTGAGCGAAGTGAGATACGAAAGAAGCAGACGACGTCGTTCAGGGGTATTGAAGCCCCTGTTGACGTTCCAGGTCATGATGATGAACTCAATCATTACGATCGCGCCTTCGTTGCAGCAGCAGCTCCCTTGATGGACAACATAGGTCCGAATGTGGGTGACGGGAGAGGGTCCGCAGCAGTCGATTCGTTCCAGTCCGATGTGCGCGCAACGCTGGTGAGACGCTGGATACGCTCGGACCGGCGAAGACCCTGGGAAGTTCCTTCTTCCACCTCCTGCTTGGGCTCGGGCTCGGGATCACACACTGGACCTGGAGACGGCGAAGGCATCCAACCGGTCACAGACGGGGTGCGGTCCAACTCGGTGATCTCATCGTACAGACCGGCATCCTGTTTGCGCTCGCGATCCGACACACGATTCATCCAGTCGTCAGGAAGACCGTCCATATCAAGCTGATGGTGACTGGCCGATCGGAACCGCGTCAGCTCAGGGGTCGTCGAGACAACCTCAGGCATAGACCCCGTCTCGGCCGACTGCGATTCCCCTTCTTCCGCGTCACTCGTCTCCGTGTGTTCCTCCTGGTTCCCCTCCGCTCCGCGGTCCTGCAGATCCGACAGATCCGAAGGCTCCAACGGCGGCACCTCCTGCTGTGGTTCCAGCTGTGCCTCGACTACGCTCATCTCGTCCTCGAGAGCCTGAGCGGGCTCCCCCTGCGCCTCTTCGGCCACGTCGCCGGCCAGACTTGCGAATGGGTTTGCGGCGACGATGAAACCGCGAAGGGCGGATGCTGTGGGTGTAGAGCTTTGTGAACGAGCAGGGTAGACTCGTGGTGAGTTGTTAGTGGCCCTTGTGGGAAATGCGTTCTTCTTTGAACGCTTGGACGCGACAGGGGACATTGGGGAGAGGGAGAGGCTACATCACCTCTGCGTTGTTTTTGGGGGGTCGAGGTTTGCTCGATGCTGCTTTGGGGCTCGGCCTGGGGCCTTTGGTTGTTGTTATTTTTCTGGGCGGCCTGCTGACGCTGGACCGGCTTTTGAACGCAGTTGTCGGAGTGGCCTACAAAACCGCATCGGCGGCAGGAGGCTTCGGCCTCGTAGTCGTGGCGAAGGGGCGTGAGAGTTGCGAGTCGTCCTCGAAGGTCGATCCTCGTCGGTAGAACCTGTCGAAGTTGAGCACCGTTGTTTTTGAACAGATCGTCGTCGTCGAACTGGACGATGGCCGCGTAGTTTCCTCGAGCAACGAGATACGAGCCTTGAACGACTGTTAGAGGCTGCTGGAGTTGGAGCAAGTCGCACTTGTGGCCGTCCCCGGTAAGCTTGGCGACGACGCCTTGCAGTTTGCTCCAGAGGTCGTCATTCGTGTATTCAGCCTCAGGACTGATGATGAAACGCAGTTCGACGACGTTCTTGACGAACGCCAAGCGCTTGCGGACTTGGGCAAAGGAGCGTTTCCACTCGATCTTGGTCGCCGCGTCGTGGACTTGGTCGAGCGCCGCTGCGCTAGCGCAGCGCACCACGAACTTGAACCGGGTGTTGCCGTTTTGGATGATCGACTCCGGCGCGACTCCATGGATGACTGGAGCGTATTTCTGGAGCTCGGGGGGAGGACAACTCCTGCGGGCAGGTTAAAACACAACGACGTGTCGGGCGACAGGGTACGGAGCACCTTCGAGTACAACTCGGACTTCTCGCGTTCAGTGGCCACACCGGTGTGTTCGAACGTGACTTCAAGAACGGCACCAGACGTGTCGGCGATTGGTTTCGTTGCATTGAGTGCGCTAAAGCGCAGGGAGGTGGCCCGGTCCTTGCCGAAGCCGAGTGCTTCTTTGAGCACAAGGATGCGGGTGCCCTGGCGTGTGCCATCTTCGACACTGATCATCTTCAGGATCCTCGCGACATCCTCCTTCCTCTTCTTCTCTTCATCACGCTTTTCCTGGTACAGCGCTAGGCCGGGGTTCCCTGGTCCCTCGGCGGCATCGGCCTCCGCCCCCGCGTCACCACGTGGTTGCCCCGTCGCTGCCGGCTCCGGAGGGCCGCGGCCCGGATCAGGCGGTGCCTGGTCGGACATTGGGTCGATAGCTGATGTAGCGGTTGATGTATTCGATGTATTGACGTTTGCCGAGGTAGGGTAGTGCGATTGAGATGAAAGATGAAAGATGAAAGATGAAAGATGAAAGATGAAAGATGAAAGATGAAAGATGAAAGATGAAAGATGAAAGATGAAAGATGAAAGATGAAAGATGAAAGATGAAAGATGAAAGATGAAAGATGAAAGATGAAAGATGAAAGATGAAAGATGAAAGATGAAAGATGAAAGATGAAAGATGAAAGATGAAAGATGAAAGATGAAAGATGAAAGATGAAAGATGAAAGATGAAAGATGAAAGATACACCTTGCACAATTTTTGGGTACCTTAGTAATAGACAAACTACCGCGTCTATCATAACATCTTCTCTCGATAGCTCAGTTGGTAGCAGCGCGGGACTGTAATAGGTTCAAGCAAGCTTGCCTTGCCCATTGTCATCCCGAGGTCACCGGTTCGACCCCGGTTCGGGAGATTTTTTTCGTCTTTTTGCGTGGACTGGCGAGCATCCGCACGGCGGTGATCTTCGTTGAACCAAAATGGCCCAGTACATGCTCTTAGCGGTGGGCTGCATTGCTGGTGATCGTACATCAAAATTTCACTTTTGCAAGTGCGTGGATACCATGATATGCTCGGATCTCGGGACTATTGTAACTTAGACTGTTACTCCGAGTCGGGCTTGACCGAGTACTCTCGGGTTCGCCGCGGCCGGCGGGTTGACGATTAAATTTTTTGGCAGTTACGGGATGTCCTATATTGCACTTCTTGTGGCTGGGACCGCTACAAAAAAAGAACCAGGGAAAAGCTATAAGCCACGACTTGGACGATAAGTGGACGCGTCGGGGAGGTGTGGCTGGTCGATCGTCGCAGCTCTTCCATTTCGATCGACAAGATTTTCAAGTCAGGGATTGCAAACCGGGGATGTATCTCGTGGCAACAGGGTAGATTGGTTTTTGCGCCTTCCTGATTCAACGTGTAGTGTTGTACAGTTCATGGTTGGCTTTGTACCCCACTCGAGGGTCCAATCTGACGGCGCGCGGTAATCATGACTAGGGGTCCGCTTCTGTTCTCTCTCCTTCTCCACCATACTTTTGTACAAAGATACTGTGACCCACAGTCCGTGCAGCTAAGCGTAAGAGTCCACAGTTCAACTCGGAAGAAGTAGTGCCTCGCGATCGCATGATCCCGATCTTTCTTCTCATCGCAAGTCAAAGTCTCCGTTAATCCGACCCTTCAGCTATTCCCCCCGCATCCGACTCGCCGCTCACCCATGCCCTTCGTTCTTGACTTCCCACCTGGCAGATATACCGTCGTTTGCTATCTTCCCCTGGGCTCCCACATCTCGTGAGATCAAGGCGACCCGTGGGACTTTGAAACATCGATCGACTCGGACAGATACTATCGCCCAAGACGATGGACTTGCTCGCACACCGCGGCGGAGGCCATCTCTTCGAGTGAGCTGTCGAGGCTGTCGTCGGGTCGCCAAGAAAAATGTAGTTGTGGACCTAGACCGATATTGTCTCTTGCGCCGGGCAAATTTGCAGCAAATACTGGGCAAGCTTACTCAGAACAAGCAAATTTTCCTTGTCCTCGTCGCAAAGTGACTGAGATCAAGGCTCTTCAAGCGGCTGAATCACCGCAGCCAGTCACTGTTCCTCAGGGAAGTGGGTTGATCGAGACAGACTGCCCAGTGATTGCCAAGGATAAGTGGAGGCAAGAGTCGAAGAGACATCGCCGCGCTTGCTGACCTGCTTCAACCGACTGACAGAGGTGTCCGTCTGTGTCCGTCGTGCAAATTCTGCCCTCGCCATTTTACCTCGTGCCATTTAGTTGTGTTCTAAGCGGTGTTACATTCCATCTGCAGGTAAAGAGACTGACCTAGAGAGCTAGCTGTAAAAAGGTTCGAAGCACTTCAGAGCGGAGTTTGCGCTTCAATATCCCACCGATACCTCGATTACGGCCTTCCTCTCTTTCCCCTCTTCCAGCACGAGCGACCCTCTTCCTTCGACTAGCAGCAAGATCGCTTCAGGACTTCCTTCCCCCTCAAAAAAAGATGTCGATCCAACCTCGACCCCCGATCCCACCCATCACCCCCACGCGTTTTACCCAACTGGTCGAATCCTTTCTCAACCAATCCCTCGCCGTCCTCGTCGCGTCCGATGCGCGTCTACTGGTCGGTTACTTCACCTGCCTCGACCAACAAGGGAATCTCGTACTCGACAACACGTACGAATACCCCGCTGAGAAGGACGAACAAGAAGAGGAAGGGGTCTTGCCTTTGAATCGATTGGCAAGTCAAGAAGGTCGGTCGGTCGGTATGGTGTTGGTGCCTAGGAAGGAATGGAAGGGGGTGTGGTTGCATACGGGCGAACAGACCGCAGACGCAGAGAAAGAGCAGGCAAACACTACCTTTTCGAACGAGGCCTACATTTGAACGAGCGATCATCCCTCGCCCTCGCGCCGGGTCAACAAAACGCTCTCGCACGAACGATCATGTCGCATCACCGCGCCTCGAGGTGTTCGCTCGAAAGAAAGTCGGGGTCGTCCGGCCAAGCCAGCCAAGTCTCCGAGTCAGTTGAGATTGGTTTTGAACGCCGTTCTTCAAGGTCTCGGTACCGATGCCACTTTCTGATTTGAGCGTCCGTCGCAGAACCTCGATGTACAAGAAACAAAACCTCTATGACTTGCCGGCCAACACGACCTCCGGACCAGACTTGCCAGCTCACATCAAAGGATTTAGTAGCAACCCCGCATAGCAAAGCAGTTTCCTCTTGTTGTACATCTCTTTCTTTCTCTCTCTCTTCCACTCGCAATGCAAAAGTCGGAATGTTTTTGTATCTCTGGGTGTTTGGAATTGCAAGGGGTGGGGGTGAGGAGGGAGTAGTAGGAGGAAATTCTTTATTCTCCCCTCCTTGGTAGAGAACAAAAAATGAGAAACGGAATCGTGAAGAGGAAGAACCAAAAAAGAGACAACACACCGGGGGAGCCCTAGATCAAAGAGAAACATTGAAGGGGGGGAAGAGTAGAGCGACGACGTTTGGAAAGAAGCGAGAAAAGCAACAGGCGGTAGAGGGAAAGACCTCTACCATTTCCTTTTGGGGCCCACTTTTAGATTCACTCGAAACGAATCGAGCGTTTTGGAAAGTTTGTAGTGGATGGGCCTTGCGGGGATCGGGTCGATTGCGCACTTCCTCACTTGCACCTTCTCCGTGACAGTTCCTCTCGTCATCGCGCATCCCTTCCCATCCTTCCTCATTCCTCAGATATTTAGGCGGCGTGCTTGGCCTTTCCAGCGCGGAGCCTGAGCGAAAGAAGGGGAAACCCACCGAGATCAGCTTTCCGCCCGAGCAGACACCCGCCAAACACCAGTCTCTCCAAAGCTCACCTTCGGAGGTAGAACTCCAACTCCTTGCCCTCGAGGATGTAACCATCGGCGCGACCGGATTGACCTGGGCGCGAGGAGATGGAAGCGTACAGACGACCGGCCTGGAACTGCGATTCGAGCAGAGGGTCGATCTTGGCCTGCTTTTGTCGTTCGGCCAGGTCACGCTTGACGTGCGACGACTGGGTCTTGGCCTCGCCTTCAACAACGGCGGCACCGGAAGCATCCTTCTTGAGCCCCTTCTTGGTGACGGGCTGGGCGTAGTGCGCCTCGTACCATTGACGGAAGGGGGCGGCGTCAATCTGGACGATGGCGGATTTGACGATCGTGTTGGTGCGCACGAGCTCGTTGTTGGACGCGTTGTAGACGACACCGATGATGCGCGTCTTGCGGGTGGCGTGCTCGGATGCCCAGGCAAAGTTGCCCGACTCGAGACGAAGCGCACGGTGCTTGGTGTTGCCGCCACGGGTGCGCACGGTGTGGATGCGCTTGGCGCCCAACTTGGTCATGGCCGGTTGGCGACCCAACTCGAACTTTCTCTTCTTGCGGTACTGCGCACGTTGAGCACCCTGATGATGGCAAGATGTGGTCGGGTCAGCGATGGGTGTGGGGTTTGGTAGCCGCCGCAGGAAACAGCCGAGCGAGCTCGCGCGACCCGCCGTCGCCCAAGCCGGCGCGCCAGGCCCACGCCAGCAGGGCCGATTTGCGTCGTTCGCAGAACCAATCGAACTACTGGCGGGCCCGGCTGGCCCATCGCGACCACCCCTTTCTCCTCGCCTAGGTAGGTCCGCAATGTACAACAAAATTGCAGACTTACGGTGTGCGAGCGCTTGTGGCGCGAGTCCCGTGTACTGTAATGCCAAGTCGAGAGTGGAGGGGAGGGTCAGCATCGATCCGCTCCGGCTGCTGCTGGTCATCGTTGTCGTTCGCTCGACCCGCGACTGCTCGTTGCTCGGACAGTAACTAACATTCCCATCTGCGAGGTGGTGACGAGAGAGATATAGAGTTGGATCAGTTTCGGAACAGTACCAAGGTCCACTAGACCCGCGGTGAGGTTGATGCAGGGGGACTGACTTTTGCTTGACGTGTGGAAAGAGGCGAGAGAAAAGAGCCCCGCCCAGTTGGCCCACCTACCGCTCACGCCGGCCGCTGAATTCCAAACGGCAGGCAGACAGCGCGAGCGCAATATCCCAGCGCCGCGCGCGCCTGGGACCGCAAGCCCAAAGCCCATCGCAGCCTCCAAAGCCCATCGCAGGCTGCGATGGGCTTGCAACCGTGCCAACGCCCGCGCCTCAGCTCAACGCGCGCCTTTCAATTTTTTTTGGGCCCACAGCCAGCCGAGACACCTCCTCCCCTCGCTCGCGCCTGCCTGCCTGACCGCCTGGGCTCACGCGCGCCGCCGCTGGCAGCAGACGAATTCGGCGCCTGGTCGCCCACGGCGGCCCGTCTTTTGCGAGCTGCGCTTGCCCTCTTTCGTCTTTCCATCCCACACGTAACATCATGGCACACGCAGCTGTTTGGTTCTCGCACCCGCGAAAGTACGGCAAGGGCTCGCGCGGCTGGTAAGCCTTTGTACCGCTCCTGTAGTCCTGAAGGGATCCATCCTGGACCCATCCACGACCCATCGACGCCCATGGCGCCCTACGCCTGTCCCCGCGGCTGGATTGCCCGTACGCCCCGTCACACCGCGCACTACCGCACCATGCTTATAATCAGCACACGACACGACCCCTCTACGGACAATTCGCTGCACACCTTTATACCGCCGGACGAGATACGACATGTGGGAGCAGGGGCACTAGGGGTCACTGATGGGTGCGACGTGCGCTGGGTTCGCGCTGGCGTGCGATGGGCGGCCCGTTGGCTGCACTGGGCCTGGCTGGGCTGAGCTGGAGCCGAGTAATATAATATAGGCTCAGCTCAGGACGCACCCGCCGACGGCCATTGCACAACCCTGACCATGCACCTACATCGCAATCCTACTACACACGATCTCCACAATCATCACACTCTCGACACCGGCACAGCAAAGTTATCGTGTTGCATGAGCCCAAAAGTACTGACCTCCCCATAATCCCTCTCTTTTCTGAAATAGCCGCGTCTGCACCCACCCCGCTGGTCTCATCCGCAAATACGGCATCAACATCTGCCGTCAAGTGAGTAGCCCATACAAAAACAAACGGATAGGACCGTTCTTTTGACTTTCGACGCCTTGACTCGACAGTGCTTCCGAGAACGCTCCGACCAAATCGGCTTCGTCAAGGTGAGCTCCCAAAGACTCTTTTCGTCCCTGACATAATTCAAAACTAATTCCCATATCATTTGTCCTCCACTAGAACCGTTAAAACCACCCCGTCTCGCATACGCAGTAGAAACAAAAGATGTGGATCGCACCCTAACTAGGCCGCGCAACACACGAAAGAATCCCCAAAAAACCCTACACGCTGAAACGACTTCTGGACTTTTCTCTGCTCGTTCTCAAACTTCTTTCTTCATTCTCGCCCCTTTGTTCATCTCCTTCCACTCCTCGCCTTTCTTTGGACACCAAAACAAAAACACAATTCGCCTTTTTTTTACCGCGTGAATGGACCTCCGGCCCGAACCCATCGTCGGATACTTTCTCGGGAGACGTCAAATTCCGGTCAAGGTCGCTGGATGACATGGTAGGATCGTGAGGAATTCGCTTTTCGGGAACTTGTCGAGTGGAACTGGGGGACGTTGAAGAGAAGGAAGAGGGAGATGGGGTCTTGCATTGTTTGTTTTGAGAGGGCGTTGTTTTGGTGGAGGGGGAATTTTGGGTTATTCTTTTAGGTGTGCAAAAGCTTGGTGTGGGGGAACTCTACCAATATGTTTTATTCCTTTTCCGTCTTTAGTTGGGAAGAGAGAGCGAGTGTGAGCGGTGAGGTCTGTTCCAAATTTTCGAAGCGAAAGAAAAAGAGACATGCACTCGACTGTTTGGATTGGTGCGAGATTTGTCTCTAGTATATGTCAAGTTGTCATAATGCGAGAAGAAAAAAGAAAAGGCAAAGAAAGTAACGTGATTGAGGAAAAATGACAAGCGAAAAATGTAAGAGAGGTTCAGGAGCAATCGGAAGAGAAAAAGGGAAACTACTCTGGAAAGAGAAAGCGCACGACACGTGATGCACAGATGAACGAGGTCAAAACGAAAGTGAGTGATCGGAGATGAAATTTGTGCAAATGCCCAAGGTCGTAAAAAGCGATGACAGAATGCGAAACGAGATGGGCCGTTAAGAGTGAGAAGAAAGCGTCAAGCTTTCATGTAAGAGGGCGTTAAGTAAGTGCGAGAAAGGCTTTGCGTGCAGAGGAAGTACGTTCGACGGAAGGTGGACATGTATAGGGATGCGAAGGCGAAGCGAACAGTTTTGGAACGGCGAAAAACGGGTGGGGGATCGAGCAATGTGACGAACGAGGATGAAGAAGCGTCGGGTCGCCGGGACCGTAAGGCTTTCGGTCCTTCGGAGAAGGCGTAGAGAGAGGTCGGGTCATATCGTTTGGACCCGTTCTTTTGGGTGATATGGGAGAGCTCAAACGACTGTGCGAACGGAATTGAAAAAGCGGTGAGTGCAAGTTCGAAGGAGGTTCAAGTGCGAGCGTCCGAGCTTACAGAAATGGGTATAGGGCCTCGAGCTAGGGTGCACGTCCATCTCCTCCATCTTGTACGAGTTGAGCTCCTCCTTGATCTGCTGCGCCAACGTCGGCGTCAAGCGGTTGCACGTCGCCGGCTCGGCACGGCGGTCGTAGATGGATGCGGGCCAGGTCGTATGGACGGACAGGTTGGGCGCAAAGACGATGCGACGCGCGGGCGAGACAGGGGAACGCAGAGGAGAGGCCGTGCGGCCCAGGCGATCGAGGACAGGGGCCGATACGTTCGCCGATGGGTTCGAATATGGGCTCGTAGGACCGCTCATGCCGCGGGGCGAAGCGGAACGAGGCGAGTTGGATCCCGAGTTTGCCGGCGGGTGAACGAGACCGTCGAATCGGTTCTCGAACGCCGTCATAGTCGTGATGCGCGCCGTTTTGCCGCCGTTGTGGAGCTCGTGGGACATGTGCGAAGCGTCGTACGAGCTCGCACGAACGCGAGGGAACTGCGGCTTGGCGAGATCAAACTCGTCTTGTCGGTACGAACTCGCACCCTTGAGGATCCCACGGGGTACGATGGGACGCAAAGGCTCGCGGCGCAGGCTGTGGTTGAGACTAGGTTCGTATTCGGGCTCGCTGTCGTGACCACCGACACTGCGGCCGAACAAGGGCTGGTGGGAGAGGATCTCGACGCCATCCGTGGTCGCGCTCGACTGGGTGCGGCCGTCGTGGTAAAAGTCCGCGACGCCGGTCGTGGGCGGCGTTCTGGGCGTCGGGGTCGATCTCCCCGACAACTCCGCCGTGGTGAGATGCGGCGACGTCGCCGAGACTGAGTTGGAACCAAAGCCGAGACTCCACTTGCGACGAGGCTTGGTCCGCTCTTTGTCACCTTCAGCCACCGAGCTTTCAGGAAAGTCGGGCGTCTTGGAGCGACCCCACCCAACGCCAGCCGACGACGAGACGCTAGCATTGCGTTCGTGGGCAGCAGCGACGGCCTGCGCGCGGAGACGATCGGCCTCGGCAGCGGCAGCGGCGGCGGCCTCCTGCTCGGCATAGTGTTGCTGTTGTCGACGAGCGAGAGCGGCTGCCGGCGAGATTCCTCCCGTGACACCCGAGGACGAACTGCCGCGACCCTCTTGTTCGGCCGTGGCGTGCGAAACGCTCGTCGTTGCCGAGCCCATGCCGGACCCAGTGCTGCGTTTGAGGTCCTTCTTGCTCGGGGTGGTGGCCGTGACGTTATCGGCGAAAGCCGACGCTACCGACGAAGAGCCTTCCTTGTCCTTCCCACTGCTCTTGAACGCCTTAGTCAGGCTCATCATGCTGCTACGCCTCGCCGACTTGCCCAATTGGCCAATCTTGCGAATCATAACCGAAGCGCTCGAGACGGTCGACGATATCGAGAGGTTGTCCGTCGACGAATTAAATTTGCCGCTAAAGATTCCCCTCTTGCTCGTCGGCGGTTTGGATGTCGCGGTCGAGTAACCCGTCATGACCGACGCCGAGCTCGAGGCGAGGGTCGGGGTACGACGACCCGAGGCGGCCATACCCGACAGGGGCAGATCGTCCGAACTGTGACTGGCGCGCGGCATGGCGATGACTTTTGGTCCCCGGCCGTCTAATTCAGCTTCGGTGAGGCCCAGGCCCGAGCTCGAAGGGGAGCTCGACACGCCGAACGCCTTCTTGAACTTCTGGCCCATCCCCTTCTTGACCTTGTCGGGCGCACGCGTAGCAGCGGTGGTATCGTCCGATTCCTCCCCGTCGTCGCCGCGCAGAGGGGCAAAAGTGGTCGCGGAGCGGAACTGCTCGTCGGACGATTTGCGTCCCAGCGGGCTCGGCTTCTTGCCCCCGCCCGAGGCGTTGAGCACTTGCACGGGCGTCGCCGAGCGAGCCGTGTCAAACGATTCCCGTGCGTGGTGCGTCGGCGTCGTTCCACCCGAGCCGTTGCTGTGGGGTCCTTTCGAGGACGACGTCGACTTGGTTGAAGCCTGCGAATCGGTTCGGGGCCGTAGCGAGGCGCCCATGACATGGGTCGCGGCAGCACCTGATCGGGGGATGGAAGACACGGACGTGCTCGATCTATTCGGTAACGATTGGAACGCGGGAGGGACGACGATGCTTGTTGAGCTGTTCTTGGCCGACGAGTTTGCGGTGTAGATCGAAGACGCCGAAGTCGTCGCACCATGCGTGGTCGGGTGCGAAGATGAAGAGAACGACCCGGACGAAGCGGAAGAGTGGCCCGGTGTACGAGGGTGCGACGGCGAGCGACGGTACGGATGGTGCGACTCGCGGCCACTTCCGCCGCCTCCGCTGCTGCTGCCGGAGGTCCCCTCGGTGCTTCCTGGCGGAGTTGGGTAAGCTCCAGACCCCGTGGAATGGGCCCCGGGTTGAAAAGTGGGCATCGCTCCAGCCAAGTCATAGGGCAAGAATTGGGTCAAGGACGACGAGGGTGACGATGTGTAGATCTGAGAGCTGTTGAAGGGTTTGTTTGAGGAAGAGGGTCCCGACTGGGTGCGTTGCCGAGAGGATGCTGTGGAGTGGAAAATTGGGATTGGGGAAGGAGCAACGTCAGTGGTGGTTCAAATCCTAGATGGAAAAAATAAAGCGGTGCGGCCTGTGTCGGTGGTCTACGCTGCACGACAGGCGTCGATCCTTTCGCAAGCGCAACGTCACCGTGGCTATCGGGATCACAGATCATGCTGCATGGTGCTACATATGTACCACTTCATGAAAGCAGTCCCAAAAATCCGTGCTATCCCGAATATGGCTCGGGCTCGCAAGACCATGAACCTTGCGAGGCCCCAAATTAGGGTTGCGCGTGAATGGGGACACCACCGCGATCTGCCGATTCGGGGCGCGACGCGATACACAGCGTCTCTGAAACCACCGATGGGCCCTGTTTTGGAGATTAAAGATACGAGTGTAAAACAGGATGACGAAATGAAAAAACAGACCTAGAAGCTGCTGCTGCTGATTCTGTTGGTAGTGATCCCGGAGGTGCTGCTGCTGCTGCTGTTGGTGATGTTGATGCTGCTGTTGCTGTTGTTGCAACGTCGCGTTCCTAATCATCTCCATTTGCCATTGGTGCTGTTGCAAGTGGGCGTGGTGCATCAACATCTGCTGGTGGTGCTGCTGCTGCGCGGCCGACACGGCGGGATCGTGGGGCCCGGCGAACCCGGCCGATTGCGGGTGCGGGTGCGGCGAAGGGATGAAGGGGTATTGCGGATGCGGGAACGCGTGCACGGCGTGCGGGTGCGATCCCGAAGAGAAGGCCGGGAAGTGGTGGTTACCCACCGCTGATCCTGTTGATGAGACTGAACCTGGGTTGGGGCCGAGCGGCGCCATCGACGACGACGACGACGACGATGAAGTCGAGACCGACGGGCGGTTCGCAGCGATCGTCTGGGCGCCGCCGGAGTGAGCTGGGGCCGCGTGTTGCGCCTGGCGATGCGACGAGCCAGCCGGTGACGGTCCGTACGGGTTGGTCGAACCGGATGCGATGTGGCCCGATGACCGCCTCTGTGACAACGTCGGGGTCGAAGACGCGTTGGCTGCCGAGTTAAACGAGGGCGGTTGAGGTCGCGAGCTCGTGCTGGGGCCGGACATGGCGCTCGGTTGTGGCGACGGCGACGTGGGCTTGGAGCTTGACACACTGCTTCTGCTCGAGGTCGGGTTGAGATCGACGAACGCCGGCGGTGTCCACTGGATCGTCGGTGGTCCGGCAGAGTAGGCCATGTTGGACGGGTACGATCGAGGCGACGCGGCGCCGGCTGATGACGAGCTGGTCGAGGTCTCTGCGGCGGTCGCGCGAGGGCTACCACTACTGACGCGGGCTGCTGTTGCTGCTGATCCAGGCGACGAGGCACGGTGGTGGGGATGACCGAACGAGGGCGAGCTGATGATGGAAGGAGGTGGCAACGTCGAGACCAGAGCCATTCCCTCCACGCCTCTTGGTGTGTAAGGGTCTCGGGCGTAGGATCGTCCGCTGCGGCGTCGGTGAATGAACCCGACCTTTGGGTCAGTCGCACCACACTACTAGGTCGCGCCTGCGTCAAAGAGGCGCAATAGCAGATCGAGCACTCGTCGAGAGGACGGCTGGGAAAGTAGGCAGGTAAGAGTAGAGCCAATAGGTTAAGATCAAGTGCAAGATGGGATCCACGAGGCCATCGACCACCACAACCGTTGCCCCGTTGCCCCCATCGGATCGTCATCAACCCGCGCGCGATTCGTCTTCGCGCGTGCCTCGAGCCCGTACCAACTCACCTCTTGAATCGATTCGGACTCAAAAACCACGCAGAGAACACGAACGCACGGCCAAAAGTTGGGAACGGGGAAACGAGTGGTGTGAGGTGGGCGAAGGGGCGACCAACACTTTTTGGATCGACGACGACGGGAAGCTTCCCGACGTTTCCGACGGTAGGTTCGGGCGGTGGCAGAGGGTGTGCAACCAGCGTACGCGGCGGGTGGTCCCTCGCCTGAGCGCCTCGGGTCTTCAGCCAGGCATCGCCCTGTCGTGAACGTTTCACGCCAATCTCCGAGCACGCGCCTCGCGCCTCCGTGCTCTTCGGCCTGTTGAGCGTTGAGCGCGCGCGCGCCCTTTCTTCCATCGCCCTAACGTATCCCCCCACACCTGAGCCAACGTCGTAGTGCCCGGCAGCCATGCACTCGAGCTTGGTGAGCGGCGCAGAGCTAAACTGGTCACGGACGGACGGTCAAGTCTCGGAAAAACTTCATCTACCTAGCAAAGAAAAAAGAAAGCTTCCGTCTTGAAATTTCAGCACTGCGTAGTCCAAAAGCTTCCCCGTTCTGGATTCAGAGAGGCAGGATATTCACGGCCCGGCTCGAGCTGCGCGACGGCAACTCCCGGAGGAATCGACACGACTCGAGGTCTCTTCTCATCCATCGCAGAGGCGAATGATGGACGCCTTTCTCATCCGGAAACCAAAAACAAAACATTTCAGAAGGGCGGGAGACGGGTCACACGAAAAAGAAGCTAGTCGCTGACGCGCGAACTCAGAGTATCATTGCGGTGCCACAGCCTTGCAACAGAAGGAGCTCTTTGCGCTGAAGATTTCCCGAATAGGTACCCCACGGGTATGCTTCGGCGTCTTCTCTTTGGGGGGTACGGTAGGATTGCTTGGTTGCTCTTTGTTGGTGTTGGGATTCTTCGTGAGTGTTTGTCGTGTTGCAGCTTTTGGTCGTAGCTCGTAGCTCGTAGCTTACTGTTCTCAGCTGTGTCGGCTTTTTTGCCAGAGGCTGAAGTCCGAGTTCGACGAACGACCTCTTGCGGGAAAGGACGAGCCATTGACAAACCTTGTCACCATCCTGACAAGTACTGCATACTGGGTGTCAATCCAAATCTCAAGCGCTTCTTGATGAACAAGCGACTCGATCCGTCGAATGAGGCGAGCCGTATAAGCATCATTATTACAAAATGGAAGTACGTCGAACGAAAATGACGGAAATTTGCTAAGCGACGAAAGAAAGAGCAATGCTGGATTGATAGGAAAAGGAACGCAACGAGAGCGAGAAAGGTTGACAGTGTGGTGCATGTGGCTGGTAGACAAGATGATGGAGATGGTGACGTGCAAGAAAGCGGTCGAATGTGATGCGGCGGACAAAGGACCTTGAGGTGGTGCAGATCATGCGTGCTTGTAGGTATACATGCGAAAGAAATCAGAGAGAAATCGTGGTCGAACAGGGGTAGAGAGGACGAAAGTTGCGCAAGGTATGTAGGTATATATGGTGCCGAGCTGAACAACGTGGAATAATTTTGCGCGACAGAGTCGACAGAAGTTGCCTACAGACGGAGACCGGAGAGAGTGGATCACAGTGCTTGGGCGCGAACGAGAACAGCTTCTCTTTGCAGGTAGAGGACGTAGTCGAGCAAAAAGGCGACTTGGATTGGTGTCTCGATAGATTTGATGCTAATCGATTGAATGAGCCATGGGAAGCCGTCAGAAATAAGATTAAAGCTATGCACAGAACTCCAAGCTTCTCTCACTCACCTTCGCCGCTTCCGAATGACCTCTATAACCCTCTCTACAATACTCATCGGATCCGACTCCTCGAACCGCTCAGCATCGCCGCTGATAAAGCCCATCTTGAGCATCCAACACGTCGCGACGAGGCCAGCCCTGCCTATACCTCCTCGGCAATGGGCCAAGACGGACTCGCCTCGAAGGGTATGTTCGCGGATGATGCGGCCTAGTTGGGCGTCGAGCGATGCCGCGGATGAAGGTGCAAAGCCTTCGACCATGGGAATACGGATGACGGATAGATCGAGCTCGTCGCAGGCTTGGGCGTATTCGTGCCAAGGTGATCCAAGAAAGGCGAGCTCTGTGAAAGGTGGCAACGTGAGCCTTTGGGTGAGCCAAAGGACGCTGGAGCTCGAAGAGCGGCAAGTTGCACTCACCGGTATCGTCAAGGCAGCAAATCACTATCCCAACCCCTTCATCTTTGGCTCGCTGGAGATCCAACACGACGTCTCGACAGATCGCGCTCCTTCCCCCGGACCCTTGCGCAATCCCGCCCATGCGCACTTTTTTGCCAGGGCAGCTGCTGAGCAGAAAGTTGCCCAAGCGCGGATCAGTAGAGATCAAACCGAGTGCACTCTTCTTGCTTTCGGTAGGAGATAGCTGGCCGGTCGAGATAGCACCAGGTCCATGGATTACCCATTTGCAGAAGTCGCCGTACGAAGGCAGCTCGAGGATGAACGGAGGCGTCGTCACGGCTTCGCCTCGCATCGAGTTGATGTGAAGCGACGATGACGGCGCAAGTGGGGTACGAGATTTCGTCGAGGACATTGACTGGCCAAAGATGGAGGTGGCGAGCCAGGGAATGGCTTCTGGCGGGATCAAGGCCGATATGCTGCGGGTCAAGGTTTGCGCCAACAGGAAGTCAGCTTGGATTTACATACCAAAACCTGCAGCGGCGCACTCCGTGCAACCCACTTCATTGGATGTGATACACTCGTCTTGACAGCGACGCCGTTGATCATCCGCATCCCCGCCATGAGACCGTCTCCGACGCTGGGTGGCATCGAAGGCAGGGCCGGAAGCGGGGGCTCCGTGGTCGCCTGCTGGACGATTGATGCATCGAGACGCAGCTCCCTCGATTCGGGTGGAATGGTGATTGTGGGGGTGGGGCAAAGTTCGTGGGAAACTCTCTTGCACACTGCGTTACGAGTGGTTTGCGCCATGTCCAGCGCTTCAAGGCCGAGACCGGTCACTGCCAACGAGCTCGAGGCCTTGCCCGGACTGGTGGTTGGGAGTTGCTCACAAGAAGACAGCGAGGCTGCGTGTCCAATGTCCATCGAGTCTCGTTGAATGGGGTTTGGGCACCAACGCGCTGTGGTTACCGCCCTCGTCAACTCAGGTCGCGCGGGAGCAGCGGAGGTGGTGAGCCTCGACCAAGGGCCTCGGGTCGCAGTGGCGACAGGAGCCGCGATCGACGACGGACGGGCGTACAAAGTCGAAGGCATCGAGGCGATCGAGGATGAAGACGGGGACGAGAAGGAGCGTGTAAGCGTGACTGATTGTGTCGACCTCGAAGCCTGATGGTAGTGGGGCAAGGGAGGCGGGTTTGCAGAAGGAGCCGAGGAGGTGGCCACCAGTCGTTTGAGAACATTGTACTCGCTCAGCCTGATCGGGCCGCGCCAGGGTAGGGAGGTGAGTACATAAATCGATACCCCAACCCGGATCTAAGTACTTACACGTGCTGGCTTGACAGACGAGACAGGGCCTGATTAAGGCCGTGCGGCATGCGATTAAAGTGAGTTTGCTGTTCCTCGGCGCTCGGGGCGGAAGCTCCTGGAGAGGCAGTTAGTCGAGCTCGCGCGGTCGATTGGGGCCAGTGGGCCACATCTTGATCAATGATGGGCGTGGAGCTGGTTTCGACCGCAATATCCGATGGCTCGCCCCCGTTCGTCTCGGTCGATCTCTTGGTGAGGTTGATGCGGGAAAGATTCGGCGAGAGGGAGGGAGGCCCCGTTTGAACGCGGCGGGCGTTGCCAAACTCGCCATCGCGGCCATCGTCGTGGTTGTCAGGGTCCTGAACCGAGGTTGTCGAGAGCTTCTGGCGCAGGACTCGAGTATCCCTGTCGTTGTTGCCCCCGGTGGGGTCATGATGGTCGGGTAGCATGCGAGACGAGCAAGGTGGCGATGATACATGCTTCAGAGAGCGTTTGGTCGGAGACTGCAAGTGACGACTCGGACTCGACGATGACGATGAGGAGGTGGGGTTCGAAGTCCTAGGGCTAACGCCGGGCGACGCGCCGCTTCCTATGCTCGCGACTCTGGCTGCAGCGACCGACGATCGAGTCGACATGTGTGAGGTCGAACGACCCGAGATGGAGATCGGCGATGAGCTTGTCATGGGCCCCAAGAAGATCCGATGCCTCAAAGGACAAGTCGCACAGGCGAAGATGGAATGGCGTCGACGAGCTAGCTGGCGACGGAGCCAGGACGTGGCACTCGACGGAACCGTTCGCGCGTCGACGCTTCCGGCTGCTGATCAAATGTTCCTGGACGCGCGAGGACAGGCGGAACAGTCGCGAAGAGTGCGAAAGTTCAGAGCTTGGGGAACAATGCAAGGAAGGGGGAACGACAATGCTGACGGTGTGCTGTGAAGGGTATCGAAAACGTGCAAGCGGAACCCGCCGGACGTCGACACGATTCGTGGTCTGGTCAGAAGATAACACGGACTAGCCACGAACCGAGTCGGCCGAGTCGGCTTCGGCGTCGACGTGCGCGAGCACCTTGCGATCCAACTTGGTTTCATTTCAGCTCGTCGACGATGAGATCATGACAATTTCGATGGTGGCGTGCACAGCTGATGAGAGCGCACGAAAAGCTCTCATCAATTTGAGTGCACCGGAAATAAATGAAGTAGTTTCTGAGCTGTGGGATTGGTCGATACGTACCAGAAATGCGATTTCCAGTGCGAAAGAATTTTCTTCCCCGCCGGCAGATACCACATTGGTGTGTCGCGGAATTCAAGCCTATCGCGGCTGGATCAGAGCCATGAGTCATGAGTACGGTGAGAATGGTTTTCTCTCGAATTCACCAGACAGTCGTCAAGATGTTGTTAGTCAAGGTAACAGTTAAATCGGATGCTGCTGGATCCACCTCAGTCTTCAACCTGCAATGCAACCGGCGGCCCCTATCAGATCGATCACTCCTGATTGAAGTCAAGGTTGCCCTCCGGGCTCTACGAGTATTTCTTATGCAAGCACGTTTTATATTGGGAACACGCGCAACTGTTGCTTTTGACCACGACATCAGCTTATGAATCGTGGCCGGTCGGCGAACTGCGCCGTGACTAAACGAAGCCGGCGGTCGGCGTCGGCTCTGGCCCTCCCTCCACTTGGGGTTGGCAGGTCCCCACATCGACTGTCGCCCTTCAGCCGAGTCTTGATGGACCGACCAGCGACCTTATCCGGCTCGCCCCCGCACAAGATCTCGAGACTGAGTGGACCTGCACCGGCCTATCGCACTACGCACACCTCGACCATGTCTACCTCGCCGACCAACGCCGGCGCACCGCCATCGTCACCGTCGTTCTCTTCGTCTCAGGTGACTCCATCCAGTTCGGCGTCGACGCCGGCTGCGGTGGGACGCAAGCGGCTGGGCCTGACCACGTGCTTGGAGAAGGCGACGGTCAAGAAATTGGTGCTCAAAGCAACGCGTGAGTAGGAGTCACGTGCCCACGTACCACGCACTGCATGGCTCATTCACGCCGCCATCGCCTCCCGATCGAGCAGCTCGCGCGACACCCCCACCCGATCCCTCGATCCGCATCTCCCAGGCGATCGTCACCTTGACCCGCGCCGCACGAGCGATCTTGGCCGTCCAGCCCACGCCAGAATCCCTTCAGGCACTCTACGGCCTTTGTCAGCAAGTGGTCGTCGGGGGAGCATCGTACGCGCAAGAGCTCTACGACAGACTGAAGCTCGAGCTTGAACGAGGCTCGAGCCAGTTGAGGCGTGACTTGGTGCAGATTGTCATTCCCACGACTTCGCGCAAGAACGAGGATGTGCTCGCCCAGATCGATGAACGTATCAAGCAATTCCTCGACCAGACGCTGTTGATCCGCTCTGTCTTCCTCTATCTCGATCGAGCCTACGTACTGCCCTTGCCCACCTTACTCGCAATCTGGTGAGTGGCGTCGACCACGGCGTCGCCTTGGCTCCGGGTACCGCGCTTCAGTGGTTGACCCGCAGTATGGTACATCATGTTTGCTCTTACCCAGGGAGCTCGGGCTAGATATCTTGCGGCATTCGGTCCTCGCCGACGAAGCGATCGCCGAGCGTATCACCTCGGCGCTCATCAACCTCATCGTTCGCGAAAGGTTCGTCAGAGCTCGAACTGTCCTCAAGGACATGCCATACTCAGTCACAGAACTGATCTCCACATGGTGTTTTCTATCCATAGAGATGGCGAGGCTATTCCCCGGGCGCTCGTTCAATCGGTCGTGACGGCGCTCTCGACCATCTCGACACAATCCCACCAGACCCTCTTCGTGGCCCCCTTCCTCGCATCTTCGCGCACCTACTACGAAGCCGAAGGCGTGACACTCTCCTCCGAACTTGATGCATCGTCCTATCTGCGCCGCGTCAATCAGAGGCTGTCCGAGGAAGCCGAGCGGTGTGATTCGGGCATGGTGGGGGTGGCGCTCAAGGGTGATGTCCTCCGGGTCGTGCTCGACGAGATGGTCAAGAACCACGTCGAGGCGATCGCAACGAAGCAAGTCGGAGCCATGGTCTCTGAGAATCGGACGACCGATTTATCGAGTTTATACTCGCTTCTATCACGTATCAGCGCTTTGCCTATCCTGCGTAATGCTTTCCTCGAGCACTTCAAAGCGACCGGCCTGGCGATCGTCCTCGACAAGGAACAGGACGACAAGATGGTGATCAACTTGATCGCATTACGGAATAGTGGTGTCAACATTGTCGAGCAGTGTTTCGCGAGGGAACATCAATTCTCGCAAGCCATCTCTTCCGCATTCGAATTCTTCATCAATAAGCGGGAGAACAAACCGGCAGAGATGATTGGTCGGTCGTTGTGCCCAAGTCATTGGCGCTCTTTGCCTTCGATGGTTCTGACACCTCATATGCTCTTTGTTCTTCAGCTAAATTTCTGGACGCCAAGCTCCGCTCGGGCAATAAGAGCATGGGCGATGCCGAGTTTGAAAAGCTGCTGAACGACGTCTTGTTCCTCTTCCGGTTCACTCAAGGTGGGTGCTTCGACCTCCGGCCTCCAGATGTAAGCACAGGTGACTGCCTCTGAGATGCTATGTGTTCTACAGGCAAGGATATCTTTGAGGCATTCTACAAGCGGGACCTTGCGAAACGGTTGCTCCTCAACAAATCCGCGTCCTTTGATGCTGAGAGGAGCATGTTGCTTAAGCTCAAGGATGGTTAGTTTAAGCGCTTCACTAGACCTCGGCAAAATTATGCTTACTCAGGTCTTCGGCATGCAAATTCTCGCAGAATGCGGAGCGGGCTTCACGCAAAAGCTCGAGCTCATGTTCAAAGGTTGGTCTTGGTGTGCTCTCATGTCCCAGGACGCCAACTGATGTGTTGTTTCTATGCCCGCCTAGATGTCGAGCTTTCGGAAGACATCATGCGAGCCTACGCCGACTCTTCGGCTGCACCATGTCCATTCGGCCTCTCCGTCAACGTCTTAAGTACAGGCAATTGGCCGACCTATCCTCCTACAACGGTCACGCTCCCATCGGACATGGCCTCGGCGCTCGACAAGTTCAAAGTGTTCTACCAATCCAAGCACCAAGGCCGCGCTTTGACCTGGGCGCACGCGCTGGATTACTGCTCGCTTCGCGCCAAGTTCCCCAAGGGGGGTAGGAAGGAGTTGAGCGTGTCGTTGTTCCAGACGGTGATTTTGTTGTTGTTCAATGATGTCGCCGATGGCGCGAAGCTGGGGTTCAATGAAATTGTTGAAGCGACTAGACTAGGTGAGTGTCTCCCGACCTGTCCTCCGTCAAAAAGATTATTATACTGACTCGTTCTGATAACTTTCTTTACTGTAATCAGATCCGAAAGAGGCGGCGAGAACGTTGCAGTCCCTCGCGTGTGGTAAAGTCCGGGTCTTGCAGAAGCACCCCAAGGGTCGCGATGTCAACCCGACGGATCAGTTCTCGTTCAACAAGGTTGGTCTGACCTGAAGCGTGACGATTGACATAGATGCTGAGAACTGACGTCGTAACTTGAATGCATTCTATCTATTCAGGAGTTCAAGGACGATCACATCAAGATCAAGATCAACCAGATACAGCAAAAGGAAACGGTGCGTTTGCGACCTGGACTGTCACGTGATACTGTTCTGACCTGGTGACATCGATTATTGTGTGCAGGCAGAAGAGAATAAGTCGACCACAGACCGCGTCTTCACCGATCGGTCGTCGCACTTGCAATTGGCGATTGTACGAATCATGAAGGCGCGCAAGACGCTCAAATACACGGAGCTGTGAGTCGAGGAACGCCTCCCAGTCGAGATGAAGATTTTGTGAAAGCTCACGAGTTTCTCCCACATCACCAGTGTGATGGAAGTGGTGACGCAGATCGGATCGCGATTCAAGGTCGAGACGAGCGAGATCAAAAAGGTTTGTCCGCGAACTCCCTCTCGTCCGCCCTGTCCGCCCTACGGTCGTGCACGCACCGTCCACCGCGACTGACGCATTGTTGCCATCTATCGCTGTGGTTCAACTTGACAGGCCATCAGCTCTCTGATGGACCGAGAATACATGCGGCGAAGCGAAACCGAGCAGACCGTGTTTGAGTATGTCGCCTAAGACTGCGCCCAGCCTCGAAAGCGGTGCGGCGCCTCCCCCCACATCCTCCCCACATAGGTCGGTCGGGCAGTCTCTCCTCTTGCCCGTCGCCTGCCGCGGCGCACGCCGCCTGGCCGGAGTTGTGGGCGCGCCCCTTTTACGAGTTCAAGTTTGGGTTTTGACTTCGGTGGACAATACGTTTGCACGTCAGATAGAATGTGTAGCACGCCCCTCAATTGCACCTCTGCAAAAATCTGTTTTCCATCCTGCACTGTCCGCAAACCGATGCGACGTACCACGCGCAAAAGCCCCGCCGCCGCTGGGAACGCGCTAATACGGGGCCGAGGGCGGCTGGCGTCGCGCGGGCGTGGAGGTGGTCGGTGTCGGTACCTGTTGCTCGCTGTCTTTGCCCAGAGCATCATCCCCACGGCCGCAACTACCATCCACGTCTCGCTACTTGGTCAGTCCACCCACTCTTCGTATCCCTTCGTAGCCTGTTCCTTCCCACACCGTGTTCACGCGCCTATCTGACCTGGCCTTGTTTCGGTTAAGCAGGCGTCGTCGTTTTTAGTCCCTTCCCGCCGCGGTTACTTCGACGCCTTCCTCAGCCGCCCTCGTCGCCACGTTCGGCCCTTCGCATCATGTCCCAAACCCGTGCGAACGGTACATCGACCTCCCATACGACCATGACTTCCTCCCTCAACACGAAGAACCACGCCGTCGTCGGTGCGGTGCGCAATAAACGCAAGGGCATTCCTTCGCGAGCGCCGCGATCGGCAACGACGACATCGACAGGCGCCTCGTCCTCGTCCTCGTCCTCGTCGTCGGCCTCGTCGTCCTCGTCCTCGAGCACGTCCGCAACCCCGCGCGTGCACAACACCGTCAACGTATCGGCCCTGCTTCGAGCCCTGCTCCGAGAATCCGAACGTAGTGGTTACCACCTCGACCTGCCGCGTTACGTCGCGCCCATCTTGCCGACCTCATCCGCCGCTGCCGCCGCCGCCTCCTCCGCGAGCGCGCATTCGAGGCCCAAGAAGGAACGCGATATCCTCGCCGCGAGTGACCCCAATTACGGCCGAGGCAAGCGTGCGGCCAGTCAAGCCCTGCGAGACGATCACCATGGTCTGACCGTTTCCTCGACGTCGACCAGGAAGCAGCGCGAGGCGAGCCCCGTCGTCGGCGGTCACTCGTTGCGACGCCAGCCCAGCCAATCGGCGCTGGCCTTGGCCCGCTCGACCGAACCAGCTTCGTCGTCGAACTCGACTGCGACGCCGACGGGGCCGGCCGCGTCGAATGGCGTACAAGCGTCCAAGTCCATGGCCCGGGCTTCGTCATTAGGTCCCGCTCATCAGCAACACCATCCTCACCACCACCACCATCACCCGTATGCCCGAGCGGCGAATGGCAACGGCTTGATCGTCTCCGAGGCGCTACCCGCGCACTCGTCACCGCTGGCCAAAGGTTGGGTCACCCCACCCGAAACCCACGGTGCCAGCGCCGTACCGACCCCGACGACTTTGGCTGCGACCACGGCCGCGACAACAAGTACGACTAGCCACGACACCGTGGCTGGTGTGTCGGGGAGAGAAAGAGGGGCGCCGAAAGCTTTGCAGTGAGTTACCGCTAGCTACCCCTGACGAGCGCGAGAGAGCGCGCGCACGCCGACTATACCTCAAGGGTCAAAGACGTTCGAACTGACGCTTCTCCTTCCCTTTAACTAGAGACTATGACATGCATTTTGTGCCTGCATGAATGCCTCGAAGAACGTTCACGTGCGCTCTTCACTGTTGTCCTACCAGCACCCAGCATGTTGTTTCGCCTCGAT
Source organism: Microbotryum lychnidis-dioicae p1A1 Lamole (assembly GCA_001244265.2). NCBI lineage: Eukaryota > Fungi > Basidiomycota > Microbotryomycetes > Microbotryales > Microbotryaceae > Microbotryum > Microbotryum lychnidis-dioicae. Next base: position 2,123,581 of record CDLV01000005.1, read on the forward strand.
GGCACGACCCTCTTACACCCTGTTACTGCACCCCCTCGGCATCCTCCTCGGCATCGTCTCTGTCCCGCGCATTGTACACGATGGCATATCTCCATTATCATCTGACTCTAAGATGATGTGGATGGTCCCACTTCCCATTGTTTGTTCGGATCTCAGTTTGCTCTTTTTTTCCCACTGCTTCTCGCCCTCGCATAGATACTGTCTGTTTGGTAAGAATATCTGGATATGTCTTCGTCAACCGCTTACTCTCTTTTTTGGGAAAATAATACTGGAATGACTGCCTTGTTCTCTCACCGTCTATCGCTGGTGTTGTGGTTTTGGGAGTCGATACTCGACCCGGACTCGGTAAGCGACTGATTAGCGCTGCCTTGAATAGGCTACTCAGAATTCATAATTGATGTGTTTTGTGCTGGGCTGTGCTCGTCGCGTCTCCAAGCTTGCAGGCGCGCGCGCCCTCCTACTCCCATCGCTCCTACAACCACCTCCTCCTCTTCGCATCGCACGGGGACATACGTAACGTGATGGACCCCTCTTTCGGACTTCCCGGCTCGCCCGGCCCCAACAAAAGGCCATTCGAAGGCGACGCGAATGGCGCCTCCGCTGCGTCTGCACCTGCGCTCGCACCAGGCACCTCGTCCGAGGCCAACGCGGCCCAGCCCTCCGGCGCGAGTGGTGTCGCGACTTCTGTTGTCTCGACGTCGAGTGGTGATGCCTCGAAACGACCCCGCTTCGACACGGGCAATGGTTCGGACGTGGTCATGCTCGAAGGCGGCCTCGCGACCAACGACACCCACGACGACCCGCACGCCATGGCCAAACTCGCAACGACGCTCAACCCCGCTCCTCCCGCTCTCGGCAAGGATGGCAAACCCAACCCGATGATCCTCTCTCCGTCGCTAAACGACTCACGACTGCACGTCGGTACCTCGCTGCTCAGACGCAGGCCGTGATCATTCCTTCCTATTCGACCTGGTTCGACCTCTCGACGATCCATCCGATCGAACGCCGTTCGTTGCCCGAGTTCTTCAACAGCAAGAACAGGTCCAAGACCCCTAGCATCTACAAGGACTATAGGGACTTTATGATTCACACCTACCGCCTTAACCCGAGCGAGTACCTCACCGTCACGGCGTGCAGGAGGAACCTCGCCGGTGATGTGTGCGCGATCATGAGGGTTCATGCGCTGTTGGAGCAATGGGGTTTGATCAACTACCAGGTGAGTCGATAGATTGCTTGAGGATGTGGTGCAGATAGGGTACTGACATGCGCGCACACAGATTGACGCCGACACGCGACCGGCTTCATTGGCTCCTCCGTTCACGGGCCACTTCCGAATTCTGCTCGACACCCCGAGGGGTTTGGCACCTTTGCACCCCGGATCCTATCACCCCATCCGATCCGACACCATCTCGACGAGTGGGGCGACGAATGGGCGTCCCGACGTACGACTCTCCAACGCCGAAGCGATTCAAACGGCGTCGGAAGCTGGTGATGCCTCTGCCGCTACGACGAATGCCACGGACGCATCTACAACTGGTGCTCAAGCGCCCGTACCGCCGTGCCAGACGTGTGGCACCTCGGCCTCGGCGACGCACTACACCTCCCTCTCGACGCGCGGTCAGGTGGTGCTCTGCGCGCCGTGCTACACCGAAGGGCGCTTCCCCTCCTCCCTGCACTCGGGCGATTTCATCAAACTCGAATGTTCCCCTTTTGCGCACTCGTCGCGCGCGGAATGGACCGACCAAGAGACGTTGAAGCTCTTGGAAGGGTTGGAGATGTTCGATGACGATTGGGACGCGGTCGCGCTCCACGTCGGTACGAGGACCAAGGAGCAGTGCATCATCAAATTCATCGGGTTACCGATCGAAGACCCTTATCTCGAAACGATGCAGAAAGAACTGGGCGCGCTCAAGTACGATCGCAGGGAGTTGCCGTTCAGTAAGGAGGATAATCCGGTGATGAGCGTGATGTCTTATTTGGTCGACAAGGTCGATCGGGATGTCGTCAAGAAGATGACGGCGCAAGGGGTCCAAGAGCTCGAGCGCAAGTTGAAGGAAGAAGTGACCACTACGAACGAAGGGGAGAATGCATCGTCGGATATGCAAGTCGAAGGTGCCTCGCCGGCCGAGGAGAAGAGCAAGACCGCGCCGTCAAACCTCGCCAAAGCTTCGGCCGTCGCCTTGTCTTCGGCAGCGGTCAAAGCCCACTCCCTCGCAATGACCGAAGATGCGTCCTTGCACCAACTCGTGACCTCCGTCGTTGAAGCGCAAGTGCAGAAGCTTCAGCTCAAGTTACAACACTTTGAACAACTCGAACGCTTGCTCGAGGTGGAGAAACGTGCGGTCGAAGCGGCGAAGCAACAACTGTTCGAGGAGCGAATGGACCTCGCGAGGAAAGCCGAGGTCGTCAAAGAGGCGTACGAGAAAGTCAAGAGAGACGCCAAGGAGGTTACCGAGATGGACGTAGAAAAAGTCGTTAAAGCGATGGGTGGAGGGGCGGTGGAGAAGTTGGCCGAGGGGGAACCAACACAGGCCGTCGAGGACGCTGGTCCGGCACCTGGCGTTCCGGAGGAGGCTACGGCGCAATTGTCCTAAAGTCGGTTGGCGTTTCTTGGAAGATGAAGTGAAATTGTGGCTTTCATGTGGTTCTTCGGTTGGGTGTCGAAAGCTTGTTTGTAATCAATGTTACTTGTCTCATGGAATCGCCACGGCGCTATCAACCTCTGTGTGTTTTACGCGAGCTCGTAAAATAGTGTCCATGACCATTGATCAGACGCAAACGCTGTACTCCGTCTACAAGCTGGTCTTCAGAGAAAGAAAGCAAAGAATAAATGCACCAAGCATAGGCCCATCTAGATCGGCAACAAAAAAAGCCGGATTCGGAAGTAGGTAGGTGGTGGTCGACACCCCATCAATCGTCGACATCATCGAGGAAGAGTTTGACGGCCAACGAAGTCGGGCCCGAGGTATCAGCGATACGATAATCGATGCCAGTCTTGCGGAGGTTGAACTGGAAGATGTTCAAGTCAGTGATGAATACGGTTCGACGGTAGTCCGGCGCTTTCGTGCTCACCCAAGTGACGGAGATGAAGTAGGGCAACTGCGCCTTGGTCTCGGGCGAGAGGATGTGTTTCAACCAATTCATACGATCGGTCATGCTGACCCCCAACCCCGGCGCCGTCTCCCCAATCGCGAAAAAAGGTCCCGAGGACGTACAATACTTGTTGTGCAGCGGTGCCATCACCGTGACGAAATCGGCGGTACTCAAAACCTTGGGATAGTAATCAATACCGATCAGGTCTACGGTCGAATGATTGGTGGGGTAGTAGCGGTCGTATTCTTCCAAGTTGGCGATGTTGGGCGTGAACCACATCTTGACTTGAGGAGCGATTTTCTTGCATGCGGAGGCGACGACGTCCCAGCCTTGCTTGAAGTCTTCGGCGTTGCCTTCGTAGGTTCCGTCGCTTTGGTACCAGTTCATTTCGTGCGCGAAACGAAGCCAGGTTTCGACGTTACGGTCAGTGAAATCTACAATGTGGAGTGGAGGTCAGTAGAAGATCGAAAGCGGGGTGACACTAGGACCGCGATCATTCCAAAGGTAGCCTGTAGAATGAAAGGCAAGTCACCTACTTTTCATCACATTACAGATCGCCACGGCTTGTCGATTATCGTTCCATCTCAGGCCCGCCCATCCACCTTGGCACCGGACAAGAAGAGCGATTGCAAAGACGGACATCAGCGCTTCTCTTACCTTCCACAGCCCTTGCTATCGCGGCGGCTCTAAAAGAGTTCATATAACATCATAAGCTCACCAATCGGCATGACGGAAGCTTGGAAGACTCCTCCGTCCTTGACGATCTGGTCAATTTTGGATAACAATTGCCGACCGTCGAACAGCTGGCCGGCGACGGCTTGGGCGTAATAGCCTTGGGCTGAAACGCGTTGACCGATCATTGAATTAATTTCGGCGATCGTTTGACGAGTACCGCCGCCAGAGCCTAGGAGATGGGAAGAGATAAGACCCGCCGTTTCACCGAATGAGCCAAGCCTCTTGATAGATAACCGAGGCAACGACCGCCGCTGGACGCGCGAATAGGCGCGAGCGCTTCTGAAATAGGAGGCCCGCTTCCGCCTGAACCGTTCTGAAGCGATCGTCGAGCAGTTTCTGCAGAGTGACTCACCGTCATCGGGAATAAAACCGAGTGCGATTCCATGCTTTGACGCACCATCGAGTGCCCATCCAACAACTTCAGGCGGCTGATTTTGCGTCGAATTATCCGTTTTGACGTTAGGATGGAACGTCGGTGCTGATGCTCCGGACATTGAAGGCGAGGAGGATCCCTGAACCTTCGCTAGACTGAGGTAAGGCCCATCCGTTTTTAAGGGAGCGGAGTGGTTCGAAGAACTGCCGAGAATTGGGGGTTTGAACATCTTTTGAATCTTGGCGTGGTGACGACGATGTCCCCCAGAGCATCGAGCGGCCGCGAAACCGGCGAGCACGGCCCAAGCCAGCAGTATTTTCAGGCGGGGCATGACACGAATGTGGACAGCGTGGGGTGTAGAGTCAGGCTTTCGAAAGGAGACGAGCTCCTTGCTGGATTCTGCAAAGGGTCGATCGAGGGTAGAGCAGCAGCTCTGGCGAGTTGTTGGTGATCGATCCCGCTTGTTATCACCGTCCAGCGATGCGTGGGAACCAGGCGCGAGGAGGTCCGTGGCGAAGAGCCGTAAGGGTGAATCAGTCCACAGGACCGGTGACAAAAAGGAAGGATACGAAAGAGAAGTGAACTTGGTGATGGGCTTATGGTAGAAGAGGGAGGGAGAGCTCAACAGAAGCCGTCAAAAACAATGGGACAAGGAAAAAAGTCCGATAGCCTGACGCGGAGAGGAGGCGTTTTCAACGGATTCACTCCCGCCACTCCCGCACCACGCGCTCAGGGGTCAGTGCTCATTCAACAAAGAACATTTGAGGGCCGGCAGCCTCAATTCTCGGCGCGACGCCTTCGGCTTGCGAAGCGTCGAGCGCTCGCACCATGTAGAAGAGTCCACACAGGGTAGGCGAGGTAGTCGATGCCCACTCTGATATGTCAGATAGACTCAAATGGTGCTCAGCGACCGCCTCGGTCGTAACTCCGTTGCCCGAATGTGATAGGCTCCTGATTCTGATGACCATCCCCTTAGTCTCTTTGCTGAGTCAGTGAGCAAGTTACGGTGTGGGCCGATTGGATCGCGGTCAGCTGACGAGCGCGATGAGCGCTGAGCTCTGGCTCGCTCTCGCTTCGTCGAGGCCATAGCGCGTTATATCCGCGCGCAGGTCGGTCTCGAAAGGAGTAGGTTAGACATTTCCTATTGAGGAGACTCGCGATTCATAATTATGCAGTAGAAAAAGTGGGGGCTTGATTTTGCAATACGAGACCGGCTCCGAATGTAAAAGCAAATAAGGACTCGAGTTCCGGTAACCGGTACCAAGAAAATGAGGGACCCGAGCACTGCAGCGCCCGAGCTTCGGCGGGGAAGCATCGGCTGGCCCTTGCAAAAGGTGAACTGACGCCCGTCGAATGAACAAAATAAGGCTGTGGACAAGAGAAAGCAAATGATGGTGGGAAACATTTTATATGTGTGATGGACAGACTCGGCAGCAGGCCCGAAGTATGTGGTGAACAGGGAGTAAATGAAATGAAACCGAACTGATACTGGTTCGTCGTCGTCGTCGTGATGAGTCGTTAAGCAGGAAATTGCGTTACACTGTAGTATGCCATGCGAGGTGGGAGAAGAAGACCGCGTTGTGATGCCCCAGGATGAATCGAGAGTAGGTCGGAGAGAGAGCCAGCGAACGAGTCGATTGTGCGCGAGCTTGAAAGTTCAATTTCGCTCGGGCGTTTTAATGCCGACAATTATGAAAAGTAGGACTTGATGACCGAGTCGCCATCAACAGCGGCAATTCGGAAATCATAACCCTGTGCACAGCGAGATGGACTTTAGAATCAGTGTCCGCAGCTGATGCGGAGGCAGCAAGATTAGGTGTCCATACCTTGTGGTAGTTGAACTGTTGAAACACAAATGAGACAGTGAGATATCAGTATGAGCGTTCGATTATGATACATGGAGGTCAAGGTGTACTCACCCAAGAGCAGGCGATGAACTGGGGCATCTGCGACTTTGTGTTGGTCGACATGATGTTTTGGAGCCAGGCCAGTCGTTGCGCCATGTTGGTCGCCACACCGTTACCGATCTCACCAATGGCGAAGTAGGGACCACTGGAAGTAGTGTACTTGTCATGGAACGGCTTCATGAAGCTAACGAAATCATAGCCCGAGGTCTCCTTGGGGTAGAAGTCGATGCCGATGAGATCGACTGTCGAAGGATCATCGGGGTAGTACGCGTCGTATTGGGACTCGTCGGCAATGTCTATGAGATGTAGTCAGACGTTCAGAACCAGGTGGATAAATTACCTCGAGGCGAGCTGCTGGGACTGACTGGGGGTGTACCACATCTTCACAGCGGGGGCGATCTGCTTGCAAGCGGCCGAGACGGCAGCCCAGCCGGCCTTGAAGTCGCTGGCGTCACCTTGGTAGGTTCCGTCTTCTTGGTAGTAGTTCACCTCATGGGCGAAGCGAAGCCACACCTCGATACCCTGGTCGGTGAATTCTGCGAGACGACGGGAAAGGTAAAATCAGTCGAGGCGTTCACGGGTTCCGAGGAAGCCCGTCAGTGCACAGCTCGCTGACAGTGTACAGAGACAAGAGGTAGACCGACTCACTCTTCATGACCTTGCAAATGGCGACAGCTTGCCGATTGTCGCTCGCGGTAAGACCCCACCAACCACCTAGCAAGGAAAGGAGGTCAGACAAGAGATCATCAGGAGTGCGCCAGGGTCAGCCAGCCGCAAAGTTAGGATGATCAGGCAGCAACAAGGGAAACGCACCAGTCGGCATGACAGCGGGCTGGAAGACACCGCCGGTCTTGATTTGATCCATGCGCCAGAGCAATTGATTGCCGTCGAAGAGGGTACCCGACTGGGCCTGAGCGTACCACCCCTGTGCCGAGGTTTGCTGGCCCATGGCGGACTCGATCTGTTGGATCGTTTGCGACGTTCCACCTCCCGAACCTGTGCGCCCAATCATGATACATCAGATGTCAGGTCAGAGGCCACGTGATTCGGTTGGCACAACCGCAGGTGTCGGGCCGGCTCAAGCACGCGCAGCCGACGCCCCTTTGGAACAAAGGAAACTCGATCGCGCGAGCCGGCCTCCGAATGGAGCGTGCCATAGGAAATGCGAAGCCGATGGGGGCCGAAGCCAGCTCGATGAGATGTACGAAGCGGCACCGCATCACTCACCATCATCGGGCAACCACCCGAAAGCGATGTTGTTTTTCTTCATCCCCTTAAGGCCCCAGCCGACGCTTGACGATGAGCTCGACGAGCTCGAGCTCGAAGTGGAAGTGGACGAGCTGGCGCTTGAAGTCGAAGAGGATTGCTTCTGAGCGGCCAAGTTGGCATTGACGCCTGACGAGCCCGTCGAGGCGGTTGAAGTGGGTGCAGTAGCCGAGGCCGAGATCGATGCCGTGACCTTGGCGTGGTGGCGTCGATGGCCCGAGCAGGCAGCCGAGGCGACCGAGGCGAGCAAAGGCAGCGCGACGAAAGATTTGAATGAAACCATACTGGAAAAGCGTTCGAGAGAGTGCTAGGTTCGAGGAACGAGAAGGAAGGGGGGGGGGTGTGTGTGTGGATGGATAGCTACTGGGGGAGCGAGCTACTTGAAGGTGTAAGGCCGCGTCGGGCCAAGGGGTTTCGCAAGCTGGACCGGCAGCTGAGCGGAGGGCGAAGAAGGCGGGTTGAGCGAAGAAAGGGCGGTTGGGCAATGGAAGATGAGCGGAACAGAAGGAGGACAAGCTACAACGAGGGCAAGAGAGACGGAGAAACAACGACGGAGACGAGACGAGAAGAGACGAAGGTGACGAGCAGAGGAGAAGGGGGAACCCGGCGCTCTCAAAAGAGGTGCAAGCTCTAGCACACCGAGCTTTGATCAGGTTGAGCCGCTCGGGGAGAGCACGCGAACGCGCCGCCTGACGCGACCGGGCGCCGCGCGCCGCAGCTCACGCGTCCAGCTTCGCGGCGACCCACCCGCGGCGACCCGCCCGCGACAACTCTGGACACGACACGGCCCCTATTCTGACATTTGCAATAACTTTTGACAGTATTTAACACTTATTTTCTACGATTTTCATGCTGGAAGCTTCGTTAAACGATTCAAGATGAGAAAGGGATCCGTGCGCAGTCAACGTGGTCGAGGCCTTGGAGAGCGGCTGAGGACCGTCGCTAATTTGCAATAACCTCACTAAGAACGCACTATTATTGATGCTCGGCCAACCCCCCAAAGCATTATAACCAAGATCGACTGCTTCGCAAGAGCGAGATTAACAAGTGGCCATGCAAGACCTACACGTCTTTATGAGGTGCGATCCAATCTGAATGGACGCGCGAGGTCGGAGTCCTGGCTGACGGGGGCCGTGCGCGTCGCGCGGGACGCGTCGGGAATGTGGCACGCTCGAGCAGGCCGACGCTAATTTACGAACGAATCGGCCGTGCCGCGCGATGACAGAGCATCTGCCGATACTTGTCCGTGCTTTCAAGTCAGGGATCGGCGTCTAGTGCTGTTCGGTATACCTAGGCGGTAAAAGTCTCTGAAGCGTGGGCCCTACAAGGCCATGAGTGATCGCTACCAAGGGGTGGCAGCCGCCAGTTTACAGCCGAGCGAATCGCAAAGCCCCTGTTCCGCTACGTTATGTTTCGTCTGCCTGCACCGCCGCTCACAGCATCCCTGCAGTCCCTGTCACTTCAACCAATTCACGGCTCGACCAAAACCTAAAAGAAAAAAAAGCCTGCCGATTTGCGTGCTTGTTGAGGTCCCTCCCTTTCTCTTGTCACCGATTGAGCAAGCTCCCTTGGCAGCCGTTGACGGTCCGCGCGTCCGCGAGCCAAGCTCTCGTGCTGGGCGGGCATCGACAGCAGTCACGGGAGTCTACCGTTGGAGTTGAGACATCGAAGCTGGGCTTTCTAGATTGTGATTATCGCAAAGGGCTATCCACTTTGCTCTGATCTGGTTGAAGTAACTCAAATAATTTAGATTCATTAACACAAAAATATATCATTGCTGCCGAGTCGAGGGCTCAAGATTTCGAGCTCGTGCGCGATCCTAAACTGGGGAGCTCGAGCTCGGTAATAAAATGAAGAGGGTTTCAAACCAACAAAGTAAAACGCTGTATAAACAGTACATAACCAAGGCCAACCAGGCAATATTATTTTCAGCGAAGGCCTCTTTATGCCAAAGCCCCCATCGGGTCCCAGGGAGGAAGGACGGTGCGGTTGTCATTTTCAAAGACCTTAACGAGTTCCTTGGGCACCATTGATCGATCGGCAACGACCTGGAAGACGTGCTCGGAGAACCTATGACGCGAACGTATGGTTCTCGGGATTAGCGGTGAAGTCGACGGATGTGGGAAGACAGGAATGCAGCTTACCATTCATCGGTCATGAGCATATAGCCCTTCGTGCAAGCCTCCTTCGACCAACTGTTCTCAACCCTCCTGTGAATGGTCGAAGAAAAAAATCCTCGGTTTAATACATCGGTCCTTCCCGACAAGGAGACAAGTCTATCTCGATCACCACTCACCATCGGACGGGCTTGCCATTTGCGTCGAGATGAACGGCGGTCAAGACCATGGCATGGGTCATGGCCGAGTCACCGGTGCTCAAACGTTGGGCCTTGGTCATGCCCAACGAAGTCGAGAAGGCCTCTTCAAGGTCGAACAGTTTCGTGTCCATGAGGCCAAGGGGCGAGTTGGACGACTTGCTGACGTCGCAACCGAACCAGACCGGGGTGTCGTTTTTGAGCAGCTTGATCGCGACGTTCTTGAGGTCCTCTATCTCCGTGTTGACGTAGAGCTGCGAAAGGCAACCTTTCCATTTAGAATTTTAAACGGGGAAAGAGGGCATGATCGAGTCAAACTCACGACTGGTCGACCTCCAACGACATTACCCAGCCGATCGACGGTGTACAGCCCGGGCGCGTTGCGAGGATCATGGATGAGCGAGATCGCCTTGGACACATCGACGAGCGCGTAGTCTTTGGCGAAACTCTTGGGCGTGCTTGTGACGCTGTGGTACTTCTTCTTGGTATCATAGTACTCCCACGTGAACTCTTCATCCGGCTTGGGTGGAATACCGAGCGTGATGGCGAGGATGCGATAGACCTCCTCCATCTGTTCCTCCTTGCGCTTGCGCGAGGACTGCGCGGCCAGGGCCTTCCTCTCACGGTGAGACTTGGTGGTTATGCTACCGAGGCAGTCCATCGCATTGGCGTGGAGCTCACGCAGCTCGAGAGCGTATTCGCGCAGCTTGGAAGTCAAGAGATCATCGAGTTTGCCCGTCGAGGAAGAGTTGAAGGATTCAGGGTACACGGTTTGAGGCACGAGACCGAAGTGTTCAACCAAATTGACGGCCATGTCCCACTGTCCACCATCGTTCTCGGGTGCCTGCATCAGGTATTGGACGGTGCGGTCATCGAGGTCCTCCTCGGCCAGGTCGAGCATTTGCTCGAGGAACCAGTTGGCCTTGGAGAGCGAGTTGTAGAAGAAGAGGTACGATTGGGAAAGTTCAAACTCCTCGAGGTTGTACTTGCGCTGCATAGCGAGACGGACGACATTGCAGAGTGCGAAGCACCAGCACCTGCCACTGGACTTTTGGTCCGCGCTGAGTTTTAATCAGATCGAAGGGGAGTCAGTTGATGCCGATGGCATGATCCAGCATCATTATTGCTTAGCTTACACAGTCGAGTTCTCGGAAGAAAGTGTCACATTGAAGACTGTGTCGAAGGAGCGAGCCGCGATGGACAAGAAATGCGATAGTCAGCACCTGCAGAGCTCTTACCCGTCCAGGTCACGCGTCCCGACGAGGCCGACGAGAGGTCCCCCGGGGCCGATCCGAACCCCGAGAGGTCGCTGAAACACAGGAGAGCCTGTGAAGGTGGGACCTACCTTGTTGATCGCTGACGACAGCCTTGCGCTGTACCATAGCCGTTTGGAAGTCATTCTTGTGCATGAATGTCGCCGCCAATTTCTGCCGATGCATCAAGGCAAGCAAGCGTTTCAAGCATCAGTGGCAGCTCGACTGCACCACGCGGGTAGCCGAACCGAGCGCCCGACACCCGACGTCCGCCCCGGCCGGCACCGGTCTTTGTCGAGTCACGTGCGGTGGGGATGGGAGACGTACATGCTTGGGGTTGGACTCGAACGCCTTCTCCCACCACCTCAAACTATCGATGGACATCATCGCCGTTGCCGGCTTGGATTTGGAGCTACCACCAAGGGACAGTTGGGCAAGCAACTGTTGAGCGTCCGTCGTGGTCGTTCGGCGACGCGACGAGTCCGCACCGGACGAGAATTTCTCGCTCATGGTAGAGGGAGCGGTGGCGAGAGGGACGGAGGATGCGGATCCCATGCTGTGTCAAGGGCGCGGTTGATGATCAAGTGGATTGGGTTGGGGTCGCGCGCTGTGACGGAAGAGAAGAGAGAACGAGCGCCGGTGCTCGCTTGATTCGTCGAGCTAAGCGCCGGCGCGCTTCGTCTGATAAGGAGGACACGAGCTGCGCGAGCTAAATGTGGGGTGCTCGCCTCCCCGATCATCATTTCGAGTGTGGGGCCCGTTCGCCAGAAATGAGCGAACAGCAAGCAGTTGTGATAACGTGTCAGCTGCTTCTCACAGTGAACAATACCCTCTGTAGAGGCTTTCCCCCATGGATAGCTACACATTTGAAGTTTGTACCACTGATCCCAGTAATGGCGCCGCCCGGAGTATTCAGCATGTGCGTTGGGCCCCACCACGCGGTCATGTCCGGCACGCTTATAAATCGCGAGCGAGTCGTCAAGCAAAACACTCTGGTCACAGCGTACCCAGAACGGCCCCAAACCGATCGAATGACTTGAGATTCCATTCTGCGTTTCGATTCACTACAAAGGCGCCGTTCCGTCACCTACGCCCAAACAGGCTCCCGAAACCCCATCCGCTCTTTTTGGCCTTGACGGGTTTCTCTTCTTCTTCTTCCTCCATCTCCTCTTCCTCTTCCGCCTCTTCCGCCTCACCTTGATCCATCGCGTCGGCAGTGGGACTCGTCACTCCCTCCTCAACAGGTCCCAGCAATCCAGCCCGTCGCGCAATCTCGTCCATATCGTACGCAGTGACGTAGCTGAACGCGATATCGTAGAACGGCACCTTCTTCTTCCTTGAAATCTTCCTCTTCTTCAATGCCTTCGAAGCAGTACCGCTCGAAGCCTCGAGTGACATCGCCCCTACGGGGAGGTCCTCGGGTTCATGGATCCTCCCTCCCGTCGCATTGAACCAATCATTGGCGAAGCGATCATAGTCCTGATTGAGCGATGCGTCAAGTGCCGCAAAGTGCGACTCGCGCAGGGGTAACGACTCGGCGAGGAAGTCGATCTCGTCGACGTGGTCCATGTCTTCGTCGTCCAGCGTCGACAGCGTCGAGCGCGCTTCTCGTGCGTAAAGTTTGGCTCTGGCGTTGAGCGCCAACGCCGATGCGAATTCATTGATCAATGCGTACGTCCGAGACAAGTACAAGCACCTGTGCATCAAAGATTCACGTCAGTTCCCTGACAAGCGATACGCCAAATGACTGGTCACCTATACGTACCTAGAAGCTCGCACGAAAGCGATCTGAGCCTCAACCTTGGTCGCGAGCTGCCCATCTCGCTCGACATCCTCGAGGTCCCTGACCTGTTCGAGACTGTAAATGATGCCATTGTAGATCTTGATCAGACTTGGGTAGACCTTCTTCCTTCGCTTGCAAATCTTCTGATTAGCCTTGTGTACGTTGCGCCCATTCGTGCGTTCGATGAAATCTTGCTCCTTTCGGTGCATTTTGGTCTCGCGCGCGGCGAGCTTCGAAGAGCTCTCTTTGATGAGCAGTACATCACGTAGAGTGCGAACAGAGAGGAGCTGGTAGACGATGTAGGAGTGCGCGAGCTGAAGTGGCGACGAGGAAGCCTCGAATCGAGGTGAATGCGATTTGGAGAGTACGATCTGCACATTATAGACAAGGAGGCTCGTCAGAACTCTCCTCCCGAGACAAAGTTATTACTCTGCACCGACCTTGTTGTCTTCTACAGCCTGCCTGGCGATCCCTTCAGCATCACTCATGACTGATAAGGCCTTGTCGAATGTGCTTATCCTCCTCGCGCCGATCGCATCCTTCTTGGCTCTGTTCACCTCCGACGACGTTGCTTCCCCAGCTGCCTTCTTCTTCTGTTTCCTTTTGGATCGCTTCACCAAACCGTCCTGCAAGGTCTTGATCGCAGAATGAACCTTGAGCATCACCTCGACCAACTCGGGGCTCCTGCATTCGATCTGATTCCCCCTCCAGCTCAAGTCGAGCTTTTCCCTCTCCGACTGACCGGCCTCCTTCTTGACCTGCTCGATCAAATCAGCGTACCCAGGCACGAAACGGTGTTTGAGTTGATCCGTCGCGATGATTTGAGCGGTGGGTGCGACGCCTTTGCTCGTGTCGAGTTGGAGCGAGTAGGCGCAGAACCTCAACATGGGTTCAACATCGTCGATCATCTCGTTCGTCAAGGCCTCGTCGGTCGCCGCCGGGGCGTTGTTGGCCACGTCGTTCAAAAGGACCCAAGCGACGGAAAGCGTATCCAGCCCCTGCGAGTGACTCTGCTTGGTGAAGGCGAGTTGACCCTGGAGCACGAGGTGGTAAGCGATCGTCTGGGCTCGTTGGTTGGGCGAGATGCGTGAGGCGAGCGACTCGACGAGGGAGACGAGGTGCGCGGCGCGGAGGATCGAACGCGACAGTCGTTTGAGGAGGTGGTGCTTGGTCGTGGCCGGATTGGTCGATTGTGACAAGGTGGACTGGATGTGTTGCGACTGCGCCCACGCTCGCTCGGTGTCAAAGAGCACGAGTTGGAGGTGTCTGGAAAGTGGGGCAAGGAACGGTGGTCAGCTTCGTGAGCTTGTCAGAGCGTCGCTGGGTGCACCGTCGTAAATTATGGTATTTACTTTGACCCGGTGATGGTCATAGACGTCACATCTTTCTTGGTGTACTTCTTCTGCTTGCCCGCGACCTGGGTCAAACCGAGTTTCCTGCGCAGGTGATGGACCTTGGTCGAGCAGTGCGATCTGCAGAGATCGATGATGTCTCAGCTGAGCTCGTACTTTCGTTTCCTCTTGTTTGGGAACGCAACTGGTATCGATCAAAGTCCTGGTGACGAAGGCCATAGGTCGAGCGCGCCTCGTTGATGATCTTGAGCACTGAGAGCTCGACCCGGGCCGAGAACGATCACGCAAGAGTCAGGGGGGTGGCAACACAGCATATTTAAAGTCAGCTAGCGTAGAAGGCATGCTCAAAGGTCGTCTCCTACCCACCTGGAAAGTCGATCGGGGCAGAATCAGCCATGATCGATGCTCCTCAATCCCGGCGTGAGCGGCGAGAACGAGAGCGTCGCCCAGCAAAGGCGCGGGTACTCGCATGCCATTTCGGTCAAAATCTCGACAAACTCTTGACCACTACGATCTTGAACAAACAAGTACTCAACATGTTACATCACTTTACAACATTTGAAAGCACAAACAATATCGTCGCTCTCTGGCCAGGCATAAAGCTTTTTCCGCAATTTCAAAGCGAACCCCAATCCATAGAAGCGAATTGGTCCAGTTCATCCGAATCTGTAAAGCACGATCTAACAAGTCAGACATCTCCCAAAAGACGATCAAAGACCTGGATCCCGAGTCCTAACTTACAAATGGCACCCATCCCGAAAAAGCTCGGGTTCACCTCGGTCAAGATCGACCGAAGCGCCTCGCCCGGTTCTTGCGTCGCATCGCCCGGAGCGGTCGGGATCAACAACGCCCCACCCGAGACGGGCAAGTTCGGCGCTGTTAGATCGAAAAGCCAAGCATCGAGACGGGGCGCATCGTCCTGCACGTTCGCCATTGTCGTTAGAAGCAGGCCGTCGGGGTTAGTTTCGATATCCGCTGTTGCGACAGGAGGCACGGTCCGAGCTGAGGCGCCCGCCCGAGAAGCTGCCGCTGCCACGTTCATCGAGGCTGTCGAAGCCGGCGAGGTCGTCGACGCGGGAGATTTTGTCGTCGTTCCTGCCAACGAGTTCTCGCCCAGACCAGTTTTGAGGATCATATGAAGCAAGATGGCATGCTTTCGAGCAGGATGTTGTGGGTTCGGTGAGATCGCTCGGAGGAAGTTGGCGCCGAGCTCGAGCAGGATGGGCAACTTATCCCCACTGATCAGCGGTTTCGGTGTGTCGAGATCCGCGCCGGCTTCATAGTCGGACCGGCGGCACACAAGGTTGCTTGAGATGAGGCCCGCGCTCGCCATTCTGACCAGCAAAATCAGCGAGTAGACGAATGACTGCACGTGGGTGGGTGGTGAACGAGCGCGAACCTTCGTCAGCTCATCACGAACGCTATGAAAATATTCCGATCCTAACTCACAATGCACGTCGACGTATCAAGTGCGGTCCTATAATCTTCCACCGTCACCAGGTCGAGTGTGAGAGGTTTTCGCACGCCATTGACCGAGTCGGCCCATCTGCACGTTCGGAGAGGGTCCCCACTCGCTCTCGACTCGACCGACAAAGCAAAGATGGTCTTCATCGCAGAATCGGTTGCTCGTTGGAGGTCTTCAGGGGTATAATAGATTATTCAGCTACTAGCCTCGTACTCATACACGGTGTACGATGTCCACTTACGAGCCCAATCACTCGTCGTGAGCACAGGACGTCCGTTCCCACCACTATCGAGAGATCTTTGCCTCTCGATCGTCCACCGTGTGAACGTCGCCGAGTTGGCGATGAACGTCACGAAGTTGGCCGCTCCTTGGAACAGCGTATACGCCAACATATCACCCCCATTCTGTAGAGGCGTCAAGATGGGCCGCCAGTAGCTTTCCCAGCTGTCGAGTTCGTCGTTGATGCGGCCGAGCTGAGTAAGACGCAGCTTGAAGGGGTGCTGGCCCCGCGGGGTACGCACGATGGCGTAGAGCTCGAGTTGAGCAGCCATCCTTGCATCCATCGGGCTCGAGAGCAATGAAGCAAATGCTCGCGTCGTCTCGAGGGCTGCGGTCGGATCGGTGGCGGCAACCCTTCCGGACTGCAACGAGCCATGAACGTCCGCAATACACAGCGCATAATGTGTTCGCAGTCTGCACAGCACTTCGTTGTCGATAGGAGGTGCTCCGGGTACTGTCGAGGCATCGAGGGCTGCGAGGAAGGCTTGAGGAGCCCTGGGCAGACCGATCGCTTCGGCTGTGCGGTGAATGATGCCGTGGATCATGATCGACGACCAGTGATTGACCTTGGAGGAATGTGTGGCTCGACCGACATCCGTGATCCCTTGAGCAGCATATGCAATGTGCTGGACCTGGAGAGCGGGTTCAAAAATCCATGTCAGCGCGTTGGTCTGTGGGCGACACTTGTCAGGCCAGCGCTGGCAGCAACGTAACTGGTTTGTAATAGATAATAAGCAGTAGACCTCGAATAAAGTCGGTGCCGATCAAGTTGGGGTCCGCAGCCAGAATCTGATGAGCTAAGATCAAGTTCACAAGTTCGGTCAAGCCGCGATACACTTCTCGCGCTCGCTCCGAGGTTGCTTGATTGTAGTAGTTGGTGACGCAGAGCACGACGTGGAAGAAGAATGGGGATCGGCTCTGAACGCCGAGTGCAGACCGATCGGCGTCATCTCCGAAAATCGGGATCCACGGTGCGATTCTATCGTGGAAGAAGGCAAATGCTGCGTCCGCATCCTCGACCGAAATCAAACCTCTCGCAATCGCATCGGGTTTGCTCGTGCTGGGAGTGTCTTGGACCATCTTCTCTTCGCCCGTCACCCATTCGTTGACCGATGCCTCGGTACTGGAGAGCGCTTCGATTTTGTCGACCGTTTGCAGCAGGATGTGGAGCGGCATCGACTCTGGGGGCGGTTCGACGTCCAGCAGTCGGGAGAGTGAGCTTGAGACGGTGCTCGTAGCACGTTGTGCGCTCCCGGATGCGGTTGACGAGCTCGGAGCGGCGCTGTTTCGAGCACGACGGTCGACCTCGAGGCCACTTTCGATTTGACGCAGTCGATCCTGGATATCGCGAAGACTGTTTCCGGGGTCCAGAGCGGGCAAGACGCAAGATTGTGTAAGCGAGTGCAAAAACAGTCATAAGCCTAACCGAGCAACTCACGTGGACGCGAGTACGCTCGAGTGTATGCCATTCGTCTCATTGAGACTGGCGGAAGCCACCGGGGTCGGAGGCAAGTCGAGCAAAGGGACTGCAGGACGACCTGCGTACGGGCTCAAGCTAGGCAGGGTGATGGATGCCGCGCGCTTGTGATTGGGTGTGACATTCGATGAGTTCGCCGCCGTCAATGGGGCATCGCACTCTAGGTTGTACAGTTCACATCGCCGACAGGGGTGCCGAATCGCGCCGTCACATTTCTGATCGGAAGTGCCAGAGGTTACAAGTCGAACAATTTGAGGCAAGATATGAAGTTAGCACTTCTTGGATCAGGAACAGGCTTTGGAATTCGAGTGAGTTGTTCTGGTCGAGCCAAGCTCGTCGTCTAAGGCAAAAACCTGAGCGTATGCTTCGACGATCACCCGGCGGCGAGGGGAGTTGGGCCGTCGAGTGCTTATGTACGTTGCGACTGAGGAAGCCTCGAGTCCCAGACGTGTCGTACTGTTCGAATGGTGACTCACTTGTTTGTTAGCACGACAGGCCGAACAAGCAGCTCGGCTGCGTCCCGGTTTGGCTTTGATCGGTCCCGTGGCCGGCTCTCGCTGCGCGGGCACACTCGAGTCGGCGTCGTCGCTGCAATGGCCATGATCCGCTGCACCGGCGTAATCTTTCGATGACTTGCCCTTGGGTACCGATGGACTCATGGTCCTGTTGGATGAGAGTGGGCGCTCCCACGATGCGGCCTGGCACGTTCGTTTGCGAGTGCACAAGAGGCCAAAGTGGGGGCGCTCCGCTTTCGTCCTCATCGATCTCATCTGCCAGAATGGGCCATGGCCAGCCTATAGCCTATGGCGGTGGGGGCTCTCGGCGGCTTTACCCGCCCCCGCGCTTCTTGCCTTGAATTTCCGTCGAAATGTTGTGGTTGTATCAGACCACTAGCCCATCCGAACCTCTCGTCCACGCGTGCTGACAGGCTTTTGTCATATTTACATCTCGATTTCCGGCCGACTTTGAGGCTGAGCGCCCCGAGTCCAGTTAAGTAAGAGGAATGTACGTCGAAAACCATTCTTCTGTTCAAGCGGCGAGCGATTACAAGAAACGGTTACAGAGGTCTAGGGACGGTAAACCACCAGCGAGTCACGTATTTATTTGTCTACGTGCCACTCACTCATCCATCATACGATGAAGGGTCGCGGAATACACGCTTATTACGAGGGAGCTCAAGCCTGCATGGATGAAGACTCAGGATGGAGTTTGCATCCTGAGCTTTCTATAGTCGGAGAGTTTGCCGTAAGACGCTGCATGCGCTGCTGAGTGTCGTAAGTTGCTGCCTCAATCTCGGCGAGTACCGATTTCAACAGACTAAGACGGTGCAAACCCATCAGATTGATGAGCAAAAACATTGGAAAGCTGAACGCGGTCATTGCGGTGAGCGCCACTGGTACGTGGTTTGCTGCGACGGGTAAAGTCAGACTTAGCACAGTTCACTGGAGCGGGTTGCGAGACCCACCGACGATGGGTACAAACAGGGGAAACACGCGCGCGGGTTGCTTAAGTCGCCAAATGCAGTGGTGCGTGACATAGGTGGGAGTAGAGGACAAGACACGCTCATGTTCTTTCAGTATATCAGATTTGAGAGGAAAGTGTGCGTTGGTTCAGAAAGAAGGTGACGGCCACGGCCAGTTCGAAACGTGAGATCGAACCCCCGCTCGAGCCCCCAGTGGATCACTCTGCGTTGATCCTCGGAGCCTCGGCACGGACCTTACTATACCGGCATCGGGAACAGTTTCTTCTGATTACCCGCGGCAAGCGGCGAACTTCCACGGCATCCATAGGACCGCACAGACCTACGATGGGGCAGGACATCTCTCGACGCCGTCTCAACGTAGACTTCGTTAACTACCTTTCGACCGTATTGAACACACAACGCACCTCTACAAACACACAAGAGAAGTGGGACACACACATGCAACATTATTCCTTCTCCGCTCATCCATCCCATGATCAAATCAGCGATCTGCGAGACTTTTTGGCGACAGGAGGAGCAGGCGTCGAGGCTCGCGACGTATTTGCCGAAGTCACCGTCGCCTCGTCCTCGACCCCAGCGACGATCGAGCCACGCTTCTTACCCCCACGAGGGGCTCGTCCGCCACCTCGACCCTGGCCTTTGCGCGGGATCGACTCGTCGTGGTCCAAGCCGACCTCCTTCTCGACGAGCGCGACAAGTGTCGTGCATCGTCGACCGATCTCTTGCGGCGTACGCGACTTGATGAACCAGTCGAAGAGGAACAGAGGGTTTTGGTTGATGTCGTACTTGATCTTTTCCGGTGTGTCCTCCTTGCCTACGCCGTACTTGGCCAACTCGCACAACAAGTAGCGGTCCTCCTCGTCAGAGTACGACTTGCCCTTGGTCTGGTTCTGGTACATGATCTTCATGTTCTGCAGCGGGAACGGCGTCGACGCGACCTTCTCTTTGATGATACCCCACAGACGATCCTCGTGGTTGCGGCGCATCTCGGCGTCGTCGATACGCTTCATCAGACGCTCGTGATCGTCAATTTCGGTGTAGCGATCCCAGAACACTTGGGCATACTCGCGGATCTCGTCCGCTGTCTTGGTCGGCACCTCCGTCTGGATGAGATCGTAGGCCTCACTATCGTCGCGGAAAAACACAAAAACATCTGTCAGCTTTCGTTGCGAGCCAGCTTCATGAAGAACTCACCGGCCATAGTTTTCGCAGCCTCGGATGAATTGTTGGAATTCTCGCTTGCTCCAGTGGGAGAAGCCGAGCTCAGCCAATTCTTCCTTCTCGTTCTTCTCCTCCTCCGTCAGCGGTTCAGCCGTGTCGACCGCTTCTTGTTCGGCCGCGCGTTCGGCCTCAAGCTCCTCCTGGCTAGCGTCGGGGTCGTCGCGCAAGGGGACGACGTGCGATTGCGTCCTCTTAAAGTACAGGGCCTCGCGTTCTTGCAGTTCGATGAGGCGCGGAGGGAAGAACTTGTAGTCGTCGGCAGAAATTTGTCGAGGACCACGGGGACCACGGGGACCCGTGCGATGGTTCTGCTTCATCGCATCGCGGTAGTAGCTGTCGACCGAGTAGTTGGACTTGCGCTCGCGCTTCGAAGGCTCGATCCAAGTGAGACCGATCTTCTTCTGTCGTCCATACTCCTCACCCTCCCAATTGGTCGTCGTCTCGGACTTGAACACTTGCAGGTCGTCAAAGTTGAGCGACTCGTACTTGGAGTTTAGCTCGGCGGTCCTCTCCTCACCGCGACGAATGATGTCATCAATGTCGTCGTCAATCAGCATCGACTCGCTCGAGTTGATAATTTTGTCGGCTCCGTGTTGGATCATCTCGACAAGCTCATCTTTGTTCGCCAGCTTGCTACTGTTGTGCGTGCGGCCCTGCTGGATGACCAACTGATCGAGTCGAAGCTTTTGCGCCGCACGTTCCAAGACCTTCTCCTCGACCGCGTTTTCGGTCACGAATCGGAACACGTAGACTTGCTTCGTCTGACCGATTCGATGGGCTCGATCCATGGCCTGCAAATCGGCTTGAGGGTTCCAATCCGAGTCGTACAGCACGACAATGTCGGCCGAGACGAGGTTGATACCGAGACCACCGGCACGCGTCGTCAACAAGAAAATGAACTTCTCCGATCCGGGCTTGTTGTAGGCGTCGATCGCGTTCATGCGGTCCTCGTGCGCGGTGCCACCGTCGAGTCGGCAGTACTTGTACTCGCGGAACATGCAGTAGTCTTCGAGGATATCGAGTACACGACTCATCTGCGAGAAGATGAGCACTCGCGAGCCCTTGGCCTTCATGCTCTTAAGCAGTCGATCGAGGATGACCATTTTGCCCGAAGCCTCGACGAGGTGCTCGTCGGTCGTGTAAGGGGGACCGGGCTCAGCGCCGTCAAAGAGGTAGGGGTGGTTGCAACATTTGCGCAGCTGCATGACGATGTTTTGCAAGCGCGTCTTGCCTTCCTTCTTGCCGCCAGCTCCGTTGACGGCGTCAATGTCTTTCTCGAGGATCATCTTGTACCACTTGCGCTGCAGCTGCGTCATGCCGACGTAGACGTTGATCTCCTTCTTGGGCAACAGCGCCTTTTCGACATCGGCCTTGACACGTCGGAGCAAGAAGGGTCGCAAGACGGCATGCAGTTGCTTCACGATCGCGTTCGAGCCTTCTCCCTCGCCGCCTTCGCCCTTGGCTCCAGCGGCGCCCTCGTCTTGCTTCTTGAACCAAGCGTCGAAGTCCTCGACGCTCGAGAAGACGTCGGGCAAGAGGAAGTTGAGCAAGGCCCAAAGCTCGTGCAGGTTGTTCTGCAAGGGCGTACCCGTGATCAAGAGCCTGGCACGCGAGTCGAAGATGCGCACGCATTGCGACAGCATCGAGTCGACGTTCTTGATGCGGTGCGCCTCGTCGATCATGATATATTCCCAGGCCAGCTTCTTGAGCGACGACTGCTCGCGGAGGCACAGTTCGTACGATGTGATGAGCACCTCAAAGTTTTGCGGCAGGATCTCTTTCGTCAACGTTTCGTGGCGCTCCTCGGGTCCACCACGCAGCATGGAGACCTTGAAACCGGGGACCCAGTGTGCAAACTCGCGAGCCCAGTTGTCCAGAGTCGATTTGGGAACGATGACGAGATGGGGTCCTGCAATGCCGCGGTGGAATTTAAGGAAGCCGAGGAAAGAGATTGTTTGTAAAGTTTTTCCGAGACCCTGTGATCGTGGAGCAGATCAGCATGCAGCCGGGAAAAGGATGGAAGGCATGCGGGTGGGCAACGCACCATTTCGTCAGCAAGGATACCGTTGATACCGTTGTGGTGCAATCCGCACATCCAGTTGAGACCTTGGACCTGGTAGTCACGCATCTTTCCCCCCTTGACAAAGGCCGGTGACTCGGTGAAGACGAACGGGCCGCTCGACACGCCCTCGCCGTCCTCGGCCTTGGTCTCGGCGAGCAGCTCCTCGTCTTCCTCCTTCTCCGTCTTCCTGCCGCGCGATTGGTTCTTGCCCTTCTTGCCGGGGCCCTTGCCTTTGGTCAGAGCCTTTTCCGACTCGGCAAGCATTTTTGCGAACTCGGGGTCACGCTGGGCCTGAGGGCGACAAAGAAGGCAGACTACTGCGTCAGTACAGCTTTCCTATTGGCCATCGCGGTGGGCTGAGAACAAGCGCGACTGACTTTGAGATCGCAAAAGTGACGGAAGAGATCAGTCTGGCCGAGGAGGTAGGAGAAGCGTTTGATCGAATCGGCCGACTTGAGTCCAGCTTGGGCGTGACGCCTCGAGGACAACTGAGAGCAGTTTATAGCTCAGTCAGCTTCATGTTCCGATGATCACACTTCCCTAACAAAAAAAAAACCGCACCTGTTGCTTGACCTGTTGCCTGTCTTCCTTCCTCTGCTGCGCTTGCTCGGCTTTGGCGATCTTCTTCAGCTCGCTCTTGGTCGACGCGCCCGGTGCAGCCTTCTTGCCACTGGCGGTCACATCATCGGCGGCATCGGCATCGTCGACCTCCATCTCGTCGATCTCGTCCTCCTCGTCCTCCCCGTCGGCGACGACGGAGGGAACGCGGGAAGCGACGCGCGAGATCTCGTTCGAGTTGGGCACGTAGTCGCTCAGCTTGTCCGCGTCGTCGCCGCGAAGCGCCAGCTGCGGGTTGGGCGCGAATCCTGTCGACGAAGACGAGGACGACTGCAGCAGAAGACAGAAACGGTGGTCAGTCATGAACTCGACGGCTTCATCCACCAGGTTTGATGGGTCTGAGCCGATTGTGTCTTCCTCCTTCACGGCGCGAAACGATACACACGGAAGCTGTCGCCACCGCTATCCTCTAGACGCGTTGGAGCGCTACCACATCCTCCAAGTCGCCAGCTTCTGTACAGCAACCCGAGCTAGGTGAAAGCTCGATGCTTTGGACCCTGCGTAGCCGACGGGGACGAGCAACCGGCTACGCGACGGGGAACAGAGCATGATGCTCCTGATCGCACCATCCAACGCACGGTACGGATACCGGAGACACGAGAAAGACTATAGAAGGCATGAAGGGGAGACTCACAGCCATAGCAGTGACAAGTGCGCGGTTCAAGGAGCTCGACTAAGGGAACACGCGAGGGAACGCGTACAGCGCACAGGTGACCAACAGCTACAACAGTGCAAGGTGATGCCCGGATGAAGCTTAGGCGGGTACAACGATGATATCGTCACGGTGCAGAGCAGGGGACGGTTCCGGATGTGTTGGTGACTCGGCGACGTGCGAGGTTGCGTATGGGCGAAGTTCACGATGCGCGAAGCGCGTTGGGCGCAGAGGGTCCCAGTCGCTCCTCGTTACGGTTAGTTCGTCAGCCTCAGCCCTCTATGAGCTAGTCAGCTGCTGTCAGAGCGGCAGTGGCCTACAGCCTGCCTCAGCACGACGGTGAAGTGGCTGGCGAGTCGTCGAGTTCAAACCGAATGCATCACCAGAACCCTCCTTTGCTGCGAGCTCAGGTGCTGCAGTGCAGACGTGAGGCAGAGACAGCCCCTGTCTTTATCGCCCACCTCCGCGGGAACGAAATTCATCTTGTACCTGCCCCAACACCACGGGACCACTTTGGTTTTGCTTCCACCTACTTATCAAAGGTAGCCCCGGGTATGCACAATACACTCTAGCCGAGCCACACCGGGCCGTCGGCACGAGCTGATCAGAATTTTCAGGCGCCCCTCGAGGAATATTTATCGGATGAGCGAGATCCGACAGACGTGAGGAAGTACAAGATGCCACAGACGCGACGGGCAACTCGCCGCATCGGTGCGGAGCCGGCCCTGGCAAGCTGTACCAACACCGCGAGTACTTCGGCGTCAACGTCTTGTTGCCCGTTTAACAAAGCTACCGCCAGCCAATACAGCCGTCTTCGCACCTGTAGTTCTCTTGTCTTTTCCTACCTTTTCTCTCTTCTAAGGCGGGGGGTATCCTTGGTTCTTTTGTTGTACTCAATTGTCATCATCCGGTCGTCATACAGTCGTCCTTTATCGCATATGATCAATTCGAATGTGCTTGTGGGCATGCGGGCATGCGGACAAGAATAGCGATTGACAGAGAGGGGCACTCGGCTCCTGACCGTACACAAATTAGCATCAAAACTAAATCAAAACTAAACATTGCCTCATCATAAGTATTGTCAACTAAAATTACCAAGAAACGTGTCATCCGGAAACATCAACTACTATTACCAGGGAACTGGATCGGGCAAGGCACGTCGTCGATCGAGACGGGGTGTGTGTGGTAGGTGCCGATCAGACCTATGAGTTTCGTTTTGACGGACATGGTGAGGTTCAAACCTGGGCGCGTCGTCGTCGGATAAATGGTTTGGCATGCTTGTCGAACGGCTTTGACTGCAGGGCAAAACAGTTGATCGAGCGCCGTGAGCACGACACTGCCGCAGCGAGTCCCGCATCGTACGGCGTCATCCACAATTTCCCTTACAGGTGGGCTCCGAGACCGACATGTTACCGGACCACGTCATAGGGATCTATATGGTATGAACTGATCAGCTTACACAGCCTTTGATGGGAGTCATCGTCATAGCTCAAAAGGCGTTGCACAAAACTGACTTGGTAGATCGTCGAAGTTTTGCCATTGACTTTGATCCCTGTTCGTGGCCCCTGAGCAATGATCTTTCCCGTCTCTTGCAATGAAAGCTGCACCTGAAACATCGAGAAGATGATGGGAATGTAACTCGCCGAGGCGTCGACTGCGAAAATCATCCCAGTCCACGTCAGAACTGTCCGTCACTCTCGCCGACCAGCGCTTGAGCAGAAATCAGGAGCTTCACTCACTATTGACGAGGAGATCCGAGGTGAAGTAAAAGAATGCCGGACTGGAGGATGTCTGTGCGACTGTACTCGTCTTGATGATCGGATTCGAACCCTGGAAGTCGACACCGGGCACTCGAGGCAAAAGAAAGTAGAGTATCAAGGCGACCCTATCGACATGATGTTCGCAGCTCGGCTTCAGCAATTCTCCGCCCGCCACATGGGACTGCCCCGATCGATCACACCGAGGGGGCTCACACTACGATCAAAGCCAAGACAATAGCAAGCAGCCACTTCCAATGCCTGCCCACGAAACCTTTGACTCGTTTCACCTTGGCCTTGAGCGGTGGGACAGCGCGCGGGTTTTCGCCTCGGCTCGAACCACGCTTGCCCCAGTCCGTTCGTTTTTCTCCGATTGCCCAGTCGTGCGTCGCCAAGATGGGTTGTTGTACCGTTTCGAGCACGTTCGTCTTGGATGTGGATCTGTTGAATACTTTCCGAGGAATAAGTGAATGTAATCAAACAAGTGTCACTACAATGGAATCCAGCGACTGAAAAACCTTGGCCAAGGCGCTAGTCGAACGACGGCCGCCTTTCAAGTGATTCAATAACGTACGAAGCGATGTGGCCCATCCCGGGGTGGTACATCGTACTCGCTCGACGTGGAACAAAGTCATCATAAGTGGTAGTCCAACCACCCTCGTCTTCATCGTCCTCCTCATCAGCGTCCTGGTAGGTCGAAATCCTCGGAGTGGACGTCGACGTCGCGCTCGACGCCGTCGCTCTAGATTGGCAAGCCGGCGGTTGCGGCGAACGATCCGATGACCTCAACTCGGCGTCCGACGGGTTGTCCTTTGACAAGGTGTACGCGTCAGCCGAGGAGTATTCGCGTGACAGATGGGACGAAGTAGGTCGTGTCATTCGTGCGTCGTAAGAAGGCCGTGACATCGGTTTTCTCGAGGTGGAGGGATGCGTAGAAGGAGAGCCAAGGGAATGAGAAAGAGTGCACACTGCACGGAGACGTTCGGTGGAGGAGGCAATGAAGGTGAACCGGTGAACACCCACAGCCACGGCCGCCGCGCAAAGAACGTTTCGGACCGAGACAACCCCCATTTTACGATTGGAGGTTCGAGCAACCCTGATTAACACCAGCAGACGAATTTCTAAAGGCTCTTTGGACGTTTGCATACCTCCACACGACGACTAGAACTCGTTTCAAATATCCTTCATTGCATTCACAATTACTTTGCAAAGCTTGAGCCCCTTTCTTCGTACAAGCTCCAATCGTTCTCTCCCACTTGTAACCGCTTCGGGTACTTTACCACGGGTCACACATCATCAAGCTTTCAGCATGTCGTGACCCCAATTCTTTAATGAGCGATACGCCTTGGTCTCGGTCAATTTGTTCTCATCTTTGCTCTCCTTCATCTTGCCCTCTTGCGCGAGATGACGAGCACAGTAGGCGCAGACCTGAGCGTGTATAGACAGACAGTCGGCTAAAGTATATGGCCGTAAAAACTCTTATAGACCAAGTCGGCTTGCTTACCTTGCGCATATGAGCCAACTCATCTTCCGAAGGATTCTGAGGATCGGAACGAAGGATCTTGACCTGCCCGGCACAGCGTCCACCAAAAGAACCAAAAAAAAGTGGGGGGGGGGGGGGGGGGGGGGGCTTACCACATCAGTGAAAGCTCCAGCACCAACACAACACCCAATACCAACTTGGAACATTTCAAAAACCCACTCACAATCTTCCTGCCGGAATCATGCCCGACAGACTCCCCACCCGCGCCATCATCGCCCGTCCATCCCGATCCTTTCGATTCATCCGTCTCGAGCCATTCTTCCAGTTCTTCCGGGGTCATGTTCACGTACTCTGAGCGAATGGTTCGATCAGCAAGCCTAATCTGGGCTCTCGTAAGGAACTACAAAAAAACAAAAACAACGTTGGAGGTACGACGCGGCAACATGCCTATTGATCGTAGAATCCGATCGGGTACGACGTGACGTAGTCCACCCCCACATCGACATCGACGTTCGCTACAACGCTACGACGGCCGATCCACCAGGCTCTTGCACTCACTTTGGAACTCCTCAATAACTTGCTCGTCCGATTTACCCATATTGCTTTCAGCCGCTTCGGAGGGGAGGAGGGTCTATGGACGTGGTTCGTAGTAGCGGGATGAGGAAAGTTAAGGTCAAGCTGGAACGGAATCGAGTATTATCGCTTTCGCCTCTGGCAGGCGCGCGGACCAGCACGCGCGCCGGGATCGGAGTTGCTCGATCGCTTCGATGGCCCTCTCCGTCCTCGGGTTCTCCAGCAATGATCAAGGTGTAGCAGTATGCCAACCCAAGTTGGTCACCCAGCACGATTCGCTGCAAAGGAACACGATGAAAAGGTGTCGTTACAGTTGCTGATGTAAGGAACCACAGTGGAGCTAGGACAGACAGATCAAGCCGAAGAAAACGCGCGTCAACACAATGGAGATAACGAGTTGCTACAAACAATGAAAAAACGAGAAGCCGAATATATGTGAAGTCGTCAAAGAAGAGTCAGCAAGCGCGCCGAAATCAAGAGGCGAAAGCGTCTTTTAAGAGGATCGACGTTGGACGAATCATGGGGGTGGGTGGTGATGTGTGAGGGCGAGTATGATAATTAAGTTCTAGTATTGTCCGTATTGATTCCCTTGGCCTCCGTAGCTGCTCTTTTGAGGTAGAGGAGGGACGGGGGGATCTGGGTCGATTACAAGCACGCGAATGATCAGCTTCGGGGCTCGTTTGTTCAATTGCATAATAACCCCGAGGTACTTACAGCCCTGAGTGTTGAATGTAGATTGCCCCTGGGCTCCATAGGCGCCATACCCACCCGGTGTATGAGCCAACACGTCCTCGTCGTTATCACCCCTCAACAGGCTTTCCTTGACTTCCCATACGGCCTGCTTGGATCCCACAGAGAACTCGAGGTCCTCCTTGGTGATCGAATCCCAGTACTTGTACACCATCATCACCGCGAACAAGGTGCACAATGTTGAGAAGAAGAGCCCATCGATGTAGTGCGATACGGCATCGCAGATCGTGACGGAGAAACCGTAGAGCAACGCTTGGCCGATGACGAAGAAGGCCGTGCCGAAGAGGATGTCGCCGATCGGCCAGCGATCGTCGAGGGTGCGGATGACAAGGATGAGTTGTAGGACGATGTAGATGACGAGGCACGCGAGGTTGAAGATGAATTCGACGATCCAGAGCGCGGTTGGTTTCGAGCGTGAGAAGGATGCGAGTCCTTTGAAGGTCGCGATGGCGATGAAGCCCGAGAGGAGGAAGACGCCCAGGCAGGACAAGCGGAGGGACTGTACGATAATGTGTGGGTACGGTCAGAGATCACTGCACCATCTCGGGATGTCCGTTCTTCGAGAGCCAGACCAACCCAGAGCGAAAGCGGAGTGCCGTCCTCCCACAGCTGGAACCCGACAAAG
Organism: Microbotryum lychnidis-dioicae p1A1 Lamole; assembly: GCA_001244265.2. Classification (NCBI taxonomy): domain Eukaryota; kingdom Fungi; phylum Basidiomycota; class Microbotryomycetes; order Microbotryales; family Microbotryaceae; genus Microbotryum; species Microbotryum lychnidis-dioicae. The sequence continues at coordinate 2,152,102 of CDLV01000005.1, forward strand.
CCGTTCCAGAGCAAGGACCAGAACGTGGCGCAGATCAAGCCGAGATGAATGGCCGCGAACCACTGCCAGAGCAAGAGGGAAAGTGTCAGCTCAGCGGGAGCAGACTGCTTGACTGCGTGATGGCTGCCGAACGGGTGGCTCTAGAGCCTGCGACGCGTCAAGGGAGAAACGCCCAACTGACGGGATAAACGGTGGACGAAGAAGGGATGATGCCCGAGTCGAGAAAGATTGCCAGAAGCTCGACGACAAAGTAGAGGTAAAAAAAAGTGACGATTTCCTTCCTGCCTACAGCGGTGTATTTGGCTCGGATGTGGAGGATCATGACGGCGACCATGCCGAGCGCGGTGATGTGCAGGAAGCTCGTGGCTGAGGAAGGCGTGCGCCACGGTTTATGTCAGTCGATCAAGCCACTCTGCGCTCGTCGCGAGTGAACGCCAAGTGGTCGCGGTCGCTTACCCGGTTGGAATATGAGCGTGGAGCCAATCTCGACATTGCGCGCATAGCACGTTGGGGAGATGCCATAGCCACCCGAGGTCGAACTTCCCACGAGTGGACAAACGACCAAGGCGGCCTGGGTACAGATCCAGTCGTACGAGCCAAAGCTCAACGAGGTCTCAATCGTCGCTGTTGACATTGCTCTGGTGTGGTTCGTTCAAAAGGCGGGTGGGTGTCGTGATGGGTCAGGACGCTGGCAATGCTCGCTGGCGTGGCTCGGTCGGAGCGTCGTCGGTTGAGTGCTGCGTCGGCGCTGGCGCTGGGCGGCGGCGGTCGTACGCGGACGCGCGCTGCCAGGTGGTGTGTGATCGTCGCAGAAAGCCTGGCGCACGCTCGTGAGATGGAGAAGAGACGGGGAATGAAAAAAACACGCCAGGTGTCGTGGTACAAAGTCGGATACAGGTCGGTGTGTGTGCGTGTGTGCGGTGTCGGGGTTGAGAGGTGTACAGGGACTAATGTGCACGGGTCCAAAGCGAGCCTTCGTGCCGGGGTTTCGCACCATCAAGCTCCATCAAGTGTTGCTTGTTGGGCGCGATCTGGAGCGATCGCTCGACGCTCGGCTTGCGTTTGGGCCTTGCGCGACCAGACGCTGGCACGACGCGTCTCTGCGGCGATCCAGACGCGCATCTCCTCTGCCGCCCACCGTCGTGACAGTCGCACCATTTTCACCCCATCCCTGTCAAGGTGAGCAACCCCTTCGCTGTCTTCGTCTCATCCCGACCACCAAAGCACCTTAGAAACATGATGACGTCTTTAAATCATCCTTGTACGTCGATGAATGGGCCTTGTCCACCCAACCCCACTCCAACTTCGACGTTGTGTGGGGCTTCCGGTGAGATCAGGCGCCAATCGAATGAGCGACACAATCTTAGACGGGCCAAAAGTTACTGTTGACGCGGTAACTACCCCACATCCGAGCAGGGGGACAGATGGGATGAAGCGAGGGTACGGATTTCATCAGAGGCTTTTCGTCTTCTGCTTGGTCCTAAGCGGCCCCCAACCATATTCTCGTCTTTGATCTTTTCTCTTGGGTGTGGCGTGTTACGATCTGATTTCTCTACGGATGGCTTTGGGTCGTTTGACGTGGATTTTCCATGGGACAGGTCGATCGAACGCTGACACGTTCTCAACCTTGTTCAACAGGCTCGACTTGGCGATTTTAACTCACTCCCCAGCCCTCTCCTCGAGCGCATGCTGCAATCGAGCCAAGCTTTCCTCCTTTCCCAACGTTAGGACCGTCATGGGGACACCTGCACCCACCTGAGAGAGAGAGGGAGAGAGAGAGAGAGAGGGAGAGAGAGAGAGAGAGAGAGAGAGGCCCCACGAAAAACACGTCAGCTGTCTGACCCCCCTCTGAAGAGAACGTAGGAGGCTGCTCACCTTGGTCGCCGTCAACGCATGCCGAAGCGACGTCATTACGTTCTTACTACTCCCTCCCGGTTTGACGAGCGTGTTGAGTGTCTCAATCATCTTGGGATGCGTCTCGGAAGACCAAATCCAGGCTTCGTCGGGTAAGGTTTGCAGTAACTCGATCGTGGAAGACAGCGTCTCGCCTGTTGGGCGCAGCGTGCTGAGATGAGCAAGGCCCCGAAGGAGCTTCAGAGTGCTTGAGCAAGACGTACGATAGATCAACAAAGGCACGCTCTTGGCCATCTGACGCGCCAATTCGGTCGTGTAATCAGGCGGGGAGAAAAAGTAACGTCCTAGTCGAGGGATGTCGTGGATCGTGTGGAGGCGTTCCTGTCAGTTCGATGGTATCAATCGAATTCAGTGATGTTCCAGATCAAAGCAAGGGAGATGAACTGACCTTTAAAGCCTCAATCACCTGTCCCAAATAGACCGGATCGTCCGTCTTTTTTCTACTCACGAAATGAGAACACAACCCATCAGCTCTTTATTCACCCCACTTATCTCCACCATCCAGCGAACTCACGCATCCCCAATCTCCCGCTCTACATTCGCTTTCAACCTCTCCACCATCTCCTTTCTCCCTTCCTCCTCCCCCAATTTCAGCTTGACATGTTCTCGATTAAGATACTCCAACTTGCTCAAGTTCATCGTCGAGCGATTCTTGTTGACGCCTTCGAGGGAGAACTAGCGTCGTGCAAAGCACGCATCAGGAGTTGTTCACATCCAAGAAAGACTGCGAACAAGACGTACACGTTTTATCATCTCCTCCATCGTGAGCACATGTCCTTCTTGACCCGACGCATCAACGTTGGTCGACGTTGTGGCTTGGGGCGACCAACCCATCAAAGCGACGAAATTCAACAACGCTTCGGGTTCGTAGCCCTTGTCCTATTCGATCATTTATCAAGTCCCATCCTCAGTTTTTCCATGATGGTAAAGAGGAGAGAGGTATGGCACGTACGATGTATTCTTCCACTCTTACGTCCCCTGCTCTTTTTGAGAGTTTGGACCCGTCTTGGTTGACCAAGAGAGGAAGATGAGCGAACTGGGGAGGGTCGATACCCAAGGCTGAGTAGAGGGAGAGGTGTTTGGGTGTTGAGGGCAGCCATTCCTATCACGAACGAGACGAGGGGCGTCAGCGAACTTTTGAAAGTGGGACGCTCTACGATCAGATGGTGTTGCTCACCTCCCCACGTAGGACGTGAGTCACCCCCATCGAATGATCATCAACGACGTTCGCGAAATGATAGGTTGGTAGTCCCTCCGTTTTTCGTAGGACGAAATCTTCGATGGGTAGAGAGGGGTAGGTGATGGTATCGTAGACGAGGTCGTGCTGGGTCATACCACCACTTGAGCTCTGAGAAGGTATGAAGAGGGAGCGTGAGTACAGTCAGTGATGCCAGAGAGAGAGATGGGGCTCTGACCTTGAACCGAACGACACTCGCTTCGCCTTGATCCAATCTGGCCTGGACCTCCTCCTTACTCAATCCCAAGCACTTGCGATCATACGTCGCGTTGCTACCCTGTTTTTGTAACAGCTTGCGCGTCGATGCGAGTCGTTCGGCTGTACAAAAGCAGTGGTATGCTTTGCCGGACTGTGTGGTGGGGGTTCGGTTGGTCAGGTGGGGGTCTGTTCGGGTTCGGAGCTGGAACTTGGAAGGACGTACGTCGATCAAGGGTTGTAGAAAGGCGTCGTATATATGCTTTCGTTCTGATTGAGAATATGGCCCGTTTCCACCATCTCGGTAAGGCCCTGCCAGAGAGAGTGATCTCATGCGCGATCAGTCTTTTTGGCGGAAAGTTCTTTCTCGGAATCGTTTGCGCTGACCTTCATCGTAGTCCAACTTGGCCCATCGAAGGGTCTTGATCAAGCTCTCGACAGCACCTGGCACGAACCGAGTCTGTTCAAATTTGCGCAAGCAGGGGAGGAACGACCTTTTGTCAGCTCTGAACCCTACTCGTATGAGGTTCGTGGGGGGGGCTCTACGGACCTGATCGGTATCCTCGATCCTCAGGGCCCAAGTTGCGCCGAGTCTTTTAGCAAGTAGATGGTTGTAGAGGACTGTTCGGAGACCACCGAGATGGAGATATCCCGTAGGGGAAGGGGCGAAACGGAGTTTGGTCGGTTTCTGAGTCGTGGACGGCGTGGATGTGGTTGAGCAATGACGATGGGCGTGACCTTGGCCGCGTGGGGAGGACCGGATCGGGAGCGAGCGAGATGCGGAGGTAGCTTGAGGGGTGAGACATGATTGGGAGAGTTCGAGTAGGGTCACGGGTAGTCTGTGCCATTTGATGATGGACATGGTTGTTCGCGCCAGCCCCCGATTCGTTCAGAGAGGACCAGGGGGAACAGAGGAAAGGGGGCTCTATTCGGCGCCTATTCTACGGGCACGGGCTAACCCACGCTTATTCGCCGCCTATTTCCTGCTTAGTCCCTGCTCAGTCGCTGCTTACGGCGCTTGGGCTGAATGGCGCGCGGCGGCTCCGAGCACGCTTGGCCCTGTTCCCTCCTGCACCGCTTACCTCGCACCGACGACTTGGCTGTCGTTTGTGTTGTCGTAGTTGGCATACACCCCAGCCCTCCGTGATCGTCGCCCGCATTCGTGCTCTTGTCGGCTCTGTGGCGTTTTGTGTGGTGGTTGCGTTGCGCGTTGGACCGTCCCGACCTGCCGGGACCACATCCCCTTACGACTTGACGACACCCACACCTACTCGACGATCGACCTAGGACGTATCGACCGGTGTATCTCGTGCTTCGGGTCCAGTCGACACGCCCATTGGACGTACACGACAACGCCAGTGACGACGACGACGCGAGTCCAGCAACCCCAAGTCACCCGTGGATCCGCTGTCTACGCCAGCCCGCCCCACTGGATCCGCCTACATCCCATCCCACCCTTGATCAAGCGCCTTACCCGTGTTCATCATGAGTAATGGGTTGGCTCATTCCGAGGCGTGAGTGCTCACCTGCCTGCGACGTCCCTGTCGTGCCTGTCGCCACCTGCTCGCCTCGCTCCTCCCGCTGTCGGCACCGCGCACCACCCACTGCCGCTGGCCCGCGTCGACGGCCACTCGCACGCCCGCGCACCCATCGGCTCACGACCCACCCACGAACGCGCTCACAGCCTGTTCATTACTGCGTGACCTGACACACACACTTTCTCTCGCCCAACGCCTCCACAGCCCCGTGCGAAAGGCGCACACGATCCAATTCGGTATCCTAAGCCCTGAAGAGATCAAGGCCTACTCGGTATGCAAGGTCGAGTATCCCGAAACCTACGAGGAGGGCAGCCAGCGTCCCGTAAGCCCTTTTCTCTTTCCTTGTCGTGCTCTGCCACTTCATCGAATTGGGCTTAGCATGTTTCTTCTCGTTCTTTTCTTGTCTTTGTTTGGGTCTTCTTCCATGGCTGCGATGCCTTTGTGGCCTCGTCGATTAGAAACCGGGAGGATTGTCCGATCCGCGCATGGGCACGATCGACCGCAACTTCAAGTGCGCGACATGTGGCGAAGGCATGGCCGACTGCCCCGGCCATTTCGGTCACATCGAGTTGAGCAAGGCCGTGTTCCATGTCGGTACGTGTTGGCCTCCACTCTGCTGGTTGATGCTTTCGTCATTGGCGCGTGAACGTCGCCCCTAACTCCGGACTCCGCTTTTCCATCGACCAGGCTTCATCAACAAGTGCAAAAAGATCACCGAATCCATTTGCGTCCTGTGCGGTAAACTCAAGTCGTCGCCGCACCTCGACCCCCGCCTGGCCGAAGTCGTGCGCTTCGTGCGCGACCCCAAGAAGCGGCTCGCGATCGTGCACTCGCTCGTCAAGACCAAGAACGTGTGCGAGATGGATGCCGCGATCGATCCGAGTGAACCGGTACCGGAAGGGAAGGAACCTGTCAGGGGACATGGAGGGTGTGGGCACCAGCAGCCGCAGATCAGGAGGGAGGGGTTGAAGTTGATTATGGTCTACTCGAAAGGGAAGGATGAGGTGCGTCTCATCAGGAAAACGGTCGTTGGGGTTTATTCTCTTCATCATGCTGACTCTCTTGCCCCATTTTTCAGGACGGCAATCCGATGCAACCGGACCGTAAACCTCTGACACCCACCATGGCCAACGCCTTGTTCCGAAAGATCCCTGCCGAGGACCTCAAGGTCATGGGTCTCAACCCGCTCGAGGCGCACCCTGCATGGATGATTCTCACCGTCCTGCCCGTTCCCCCACCACCGGTCCGACCTTCGATCGCCGTCGATGGAGGTGCGATGCGAGGCGAGGACGATTTGACCTACAAGCTAGCCGAAATTATCCGCGCGAACCAGGTCCTGCGCAAGTTCGAGGAAGAGGGAGCGCCGAATCACGTCATTGCCGAGTTCGAGACCTTGCTGCAATGGCACGTTGCGACTTACATGGACAACGACATTGCGGGGCAGCCGCAGGCGATGCAAAAATCTGGTCGACCGGTCAAGTCGATCCGAGCGCGACTGAAGGGCAAAGAAGGTCGACTGCGAGGAAACCTCATGGGTAAACGTGTCGATTTCTCGGCACGAACGGTCATTACGGGGGATCCCAATTTGGCGCTTGACGAGGTCGGCGTCCCCTTTTCGATCGCACGCAATTTGACCTACCCCGAACGCGTGACGCCGTACAACATCTCGTACTTGCAAGAGCTCGTGCGTAACGGGCCGAACGAGTACCCCGGAGCGCGGTACATCGTGCGTGATACGGGTGATCGCATCGATTTGCGGTACAACAAGCGCGCCGACACGGCGTTGCAATTTGGGTGGATCGTCGAACGTCATCTTAAGGATGGTGATTTGGTCCTGTTCAATCGACAGCCGAGTTTGCACAAAATGTCCATGATGGCCCATCGGGTCAAGTTGATGCCGTTCTCGACGTTCCGACTCAACCTTTCTGTCACGGTAAGTACATGCAAGTGGCTTTACTGGATGCGACTCGAGCTAGTTGCTGACCAATTGTCCCTGTTATTTCACCTTCACAGTCACCTTACAACGCCGAGTACGCTCTCCCGGGCGAGGAGAGTGTTTGATGAGGCTGTATCAAGGCTGACAATGTATTATGTTCTGACTGCGCAGTTTCGACGGTGACGAAATGAACTTGCACGTCCCGCAGTCGGAAGAGACGCGAGCCGAGTTGATGCAGATCTGCGCCGTCCCTCGCAACATCATCTCACCGCAAGCCAACAAGCCCGTCATGGGTATTGTGCAAGACACGCTGTGCGGTGTGCGCAAGTTCACCCTCCGTGATTGCTTCATGGATCGCGACTTTATCCAAAATATCCTGCTGTGGGTTCCGGAATGGGATGGCATCATCCCTCCGCCCGCAATCCTTAAGCCCAAGCAGCTGTGGACGGGCAAGCAGATTTTGTCGATGTGCATCCCCAAAGGAATTAATTTGTACCGCGCGCCCGATCCGGCCAGTCCGAACCCCGTCGAGGACAACGGCATGTGGATCGAAGACGGCGAGATCATCTACGGCATTGTCGACAAAAAGACTGTCGGCGCTTCCCAAGGTGGTATTATCCACATCATCTTCCGTGAAAAGGGTCACGAGGTGTGCCGCGATTTCTTCTCGGGTGTACAAAAAGTCGTCAATTATTGGTTGTTGCACAATGGATTCTCGATCGGGATTGGGGATACCGTTCCTGACAAGGGGACCATGGAGGCCATCACGGGTTTCATCGACGCAGCCAAGAACCAGGTTGCGGAGATCATACAGATGGCGCAAGAGGATAAGCTCGAACCCGAGCCCGGTATGTCGATCCGAGAATCTTTTGAGAGCAAGGTCAACAAGGCGCTCAATTCGGCGCGTGATTCGTCCGGTCGCTCGGCCGAAAAGTCGCTCAAGGGGGACAACAACGTCAAGCAGATGGTCGTGGCCGGTTCGAAAGGATCGTTCATTAACATCTCGCAAATGTCGGCTTGTGTAGGGCAACAGATCGTCGAGGGCAAACGTGTGCCGTTTGGGTTCAAGCATCGTACTTTGCCCCACTTTACCAAGGACGATTACTCGCCCGAAGCGAGGGGTTTCGTCGAAAACTCGTACTTGCGAGGTTTGACACCGCAAGAGTTCTTCTTCCACGCCATGGCCGGACGAGAAGGATTGATCGATACGGCCGTCAAGACGGCCGAGACGGGGTACATCCAACGTCGTCTCGTCAAGGCGCTCGAAGATGTCATGGTTGCATATGATGGCACCGTACGCAACTCGCTCGGCGACGTCGTGCAGTTCGTATACGGTGAAGACGGCATGGACGGTGCTTTTATCGAGGAGCAGGTCATTGACCCGATTCGGTTGTCGGACGAGCGCTTCGAGAAGCGGTACCGCCTCGATGTCATGGATCGCAAGTGGACGTTCCGCAGCGGTGCGCTGCAGGTTGGCTTGATCGATCAGGACGACTACGAGCAGGTGCAAGCCTTGCTCGATGACGAGTACGAGCAGTTGAAGGAGGACCGGAAGATGTTGCGCGAGTTCATCTTCCCCAATGGTGACGCGACCGTCTTTTTGCCCGTCAATGTGCGTCGCACGATCCAGAACGCGCAGCAGATCTTCCACATCGACTTCCGGAAACCGAGCGACCTGCACCCCGAGGTCATTCTGCGCGACGTCACAGCTTTGCTCGAGCGGTTGGTCGTCGTGCGCGGTTCGGGTCGATTGGTCGAGGAGGCGCAGGCGAACGCGACCTTATTGTTCAACATCTTCTTGCGGTCCAACTTTGCCGTTCGACGTGTTATCGAGGAGCACCATCTGAATCAAGAGGCGTTCCAGTGGGTGCTGGGAGAGGTCGAGTCCAAGTTTAAGGCCTCGCTCGCGGCGCCGGGTGAGATGTGCGGTACGCTTGCGGCGCAATCGATCGGAGAACCGGCGACGCAGATGACGCTCAATACGTTCCATTACGCCGGTGTGTCGTCCAAGAACGTGACGCTCGGTGTGCCGCGTCTCAAGGAAATTATCAACGTCGCCGTAAACCTCAAGACGCCGTCGATGACGGTCTACCTCCAACCCGAGATCGCTCGCGACATTGATCTTGCCAAGGAGGTGCAGACGATGTTGTCGTACACGACGCTCAAGACGATCACGGCCTCGACCGAGATCATCTACGACCCCGAGGTCAACACGACCGTCATCACCGATGATATCGAATTCGTCGAGGCCTTCTTCGCGATCCCCGACGAGGACGTCGAAGCGAACTTGCATCGTCAGTCGCCTTGGTTGTTGAGGTTCGAGCTTGACCGCGCCAAGATGCTCGACAAGAAGCTCGAGATGTCGTTCGTAGCGGGCAAGATCGCCGAAGTGTTTGAACAGGACCTGTTCGTTATTTGGTCCGAAGACAACGCCGAGAAGCTCGTCATTCGTTGCCGAGCTTTGAACGAGGAAGGCAGAGACAAGGAGGATGGTGCTGAAGAGGCTGAGGACGCCGAGGAGGACATCTTCCTGAAACAGCTCGAGGCGTCGATGCTGTCGACAATCTCGTTGCGAGGTGTCGAGGGCATCGAGCGTGTGTTCATGCTGCAGCACAAGCGCAACGTCATCACCGAATCGGGCGAGTTCGACAACCCAACGGAGTGGGTACTCGAAACCGACGGTATCAACTTGCGCAAGGTCTTGTGCGTCGATGGTGTCGACCCCACACGGACAGTGTCCAACTCATGCGTGGAAGTCTTGCAAGTGCTCGGTATCGAAGCCGCTCGTGCATCGGTCCTGCGCGAGTTGCGCAACGTCATCGAGTTCGACGGTTCTCGTGTCAACTACCGTCATTTGAGCATGTTGACCGATATCATGACGAACCGAGGCTCGCTCATGGCCATCACGCGTCACGGTATCAATCGATCCGACACGGGTGCGCTCATGCGGTGCTCGTTCGAAGAGACGGTCGAGATCTTGTTCGAAGCCGCGGCGACGGGTGAGATCGATTACTGCACCGGTGTGGCAGAGAACATCTTGCTTGGCCAAGTCGCGCCGATGGGGACGGGTGCGTTCGAGCTCTCGCTTGATATGGAGATGCTCAAGGAGGTCGTCATCGATCATCGATTGCCCATGGCCGGCATGAACGCCTACGGCAACGATGGTGGCTTGACGCCGGGTGGAGGAGGAATGACGCCGTACGCTGATGCGAACGACAGTCGAACGCCGATGCATGTCCCCATGGATGGTCTGGCCAACTTCTCGCCCCTGTACGACTCGTCGGCAGGCTACGACCAAGGCGGAGGATTGACGCCGATCTACGGTGGCGCATCTCCTGCTTACGGAGGCGCTTCGCCCTTCGGTGGTGGGGCTTCGCCTGGGTACTCGCCCTCTTCGCCGTTCCCTGGCTACTCGCCTGTCTCGCCAGGCTACAACCCTCGCTCACCAGGTGGTGCGCTCGGAGGTCGGTCGCCTGCTGGGTACGCGCCCCAATCGCCTTGGGTTGATCGACTTGCGGGAGGTGGGGCAACGTCGCCGTCGTACTCGCCCACATCGCCGATGATTAACATGTCACCGGCGTCCCCGCGCTTCTCCCCCGCTTCTCCGGCCTGGAGTCCTTCGTCGCCCTCGTTCTCGCCTGCGAGTCCATCCTTCTCCCCGGCTTCGCCTTCGTTCAGCCCTTCGTCGCCGTCGTTCAGCCCTGCCTCGCCGAGGTATTCGCCGACGAGTCCTTCGTTCTCCCCTTCGAGTCCCAAGTACTCACCTGTAAGTGATAATGATCATTCCCGACCTCTTCAAAGTTATCCGTGCTGACACTGGTATCCTGATCTTTCGCTCGCAGACCTCGCCGCAGTACTCTCCCGTGCGCTTTCTTCGCTCCCGAGGTGACCTGTTTGCGACTGCTACGGTCGCTGACGCGTTGCGCATCTTTTCTCATAGACCTCTCCTCGTTACTCCCCAACGAGCCCGACCTATTCCCCAGCTTCGCCAGCTTACAGTCCCGTGAGTGATTTATCCATGACGAGGTGGTCGGTCTGACGTTTCCAAGGCTGACTGAGCAAATTCTCTTACACTCAGACGAGCCCCAAGTATTCGCCGACGTCGCCGCAGTATTCGCCGACGTCACCGCAATACAGTCAGTCATTGCCTGCGTACAATTGGCCCGTCTCATGTCCTCCGACGCGGAGCCGCTGACCTCTTGTGTGCTCTCCTCTCCGCTTCAGGCCCTACCTCCCCATCTTACAGCCCCACCTCCCTGGCTGCTGCGCGCCCCGGCAACGCCGCCGCCGGATCGAGCTCGTCCAACGCCAACGCGAGCGCCTCGGCGTCGCGTTATTCAAGCAAGTCGAGCTGGCAACGATGATCGTCGGGATCTCGTTCCGCCTGCTGCGATCTCCTTTCGCCCCTCCTCTCCTATCCCCCCATCGCCTCGCGCGCCTTGACGGCTGCGGAAAAAAACTGGCCGCCCCGCCACCCTCGTCTTCCTCGGAATATCTTGTGCTTGTTTTGCAATGCCCTTTGCTAATGTAATGTCATAAAAAACACCGAACGACCAGCTAACGTCGGTACAAAGAGTTTGGGCTCGGACTAGCGCCAGCATTTCCGACGAGGACCATGCTTTTAATTTTCGAGGCTTTTAGCTTCATGCGATCGACGATGCCTCTCAAGTCCACGGATTAAAGCGATTAGAACTAAGGGCGTGTTCGGCTGGAAAAGCACTTTTGGTAGGACGTTTTCACTTTGAAAGCTCCAACTTTAGCCGAGGCCCGCGCGCCTCTTGAATCGACCCCTTTATGATGCCCGAAGGACAAAGATTCGAAATGCAAGCAAACCCCGGTTTTTTATCTACATTTCGCGCTCCTCCGTTTCCCTTGAACGACCGACCACGACCAAGCTTGCCAGAGTTCGGCCCTCCAAACTCATTGGGGGGCACGCCCTCGCCTAGGATGAATGCTGATTCGAGTGCGATGGATCCTCGACCCTTACCACCGGGATGGATGACGCAGTGGAACGAAAGATGTGGGTGTTAACCTCCCTGCGAGGCTGCAACCAGCGGATCACGCTTGAACCCGTCGAATACGGAGCTGACGATCTTGTTGGGATTCGCTTTCGGGAGCAACGCCTCGTTTGCTCGAATAATTAGACCGAACATGGTTCTACATCAACACCAATGTCAATCCACCTGCTTCGGTGTGGGAACATCCCTCGGATATGGCAGAGGCCGGACCGGTGCGGGTGCCCGTGAGCAGGAGCTCGGAAATTGACCTTTCGACGAGAGGGTCCGTGAGCGGCAGCGCGCACGCCAACGAGGTCTTCGACGACGATCACGCCGGAGTGGCGGTACGTCGACGCGAGGATTACGACGTCGTTTCGGACGACTTCTTCGGGAACCTCGACGGCGTTGCGGGCCACCACCTCCCGCTCCTTCGAGTCGAGTTCGAACACCATCCTTCAACACTGGCTACACATCCGCCGTCCATGATGAGGCCTTTTGAACCAGGTCAGTCATTTACAAGCTCCTCCGGATCTCCGATTGGCGCTCCTTCGGGCCCGATGTCGCTCGCTTTCTCCTGCAACTCCGGGCCGTGCCTTCCGGTTCCACGCACGGGCTCGAGCGCGGAGCGCACAATGTCTCCTCCTGTCTTCATCGATCAGGGGTACGCCGAGCTTTTGGCAATCGATGTCGCCGTTGGTTTCTCTTCTTCGGATAAAGGTGGAGTTGTTTGCTCGCCGGCTCGCGGATTAGTCCGACAAACCTCGGTTAAACACGCAAACTCCGAAACTCACCGAGACAACTTCCGGGTTTTTTTTTTCTAGGTGCGACGGCGGGTGCGCATTACTGTTACGTCCTCGATCATCCGGACCTGTATGAGCTCTCACCGTATCAACTCGTTCGAGTACAACAAGCCGCCGCCTTATACCAGCAGCAGCAGCAGCAATCATCACTGCAGCAGCAAGAACCACGCGGCTTTCTCTCCACATCAATATCGGGCTCGAGTCCAACGACGACGACAGCGATTCCGAGGCCCGTAGCGCCGCCGGCGCCGCACGGGCACTTGAGTTATCCGTCAATTTGGCCGCTAGCTTTTCAGCCTCAACAACATCATCCACTTGACGGGGGAGGATCGATACTTTCGATGCATCCTTTGAATAGGATGGATCCAGTGCATAGTTTTAATCATGCACATTTACGGCATCACCATGACTCTTTGACTGGGCAATTTGTTCCGAGACCGTTCGGCGGCAATTTCAACGGCGGGGGGGATTAGTAGCATGGACTCATGGATGGGATTATCAAAAGGACCTCGTCTCTTAATTTTATTATTTTTATGTCTACCTTCGTTCAGTACCTGGAGTTTGTGCTGTAAGCAGTAATTTTGTCTTCACTGTTCCTTGTGCCGAGCTGCCGGAGCGTGGTTGTCCGTCGAGTCGAGCCGAGTCATAACGCATGATCAGGGGTGTGGGCGCGACACGGGGTTTCCTTCGTCTGGTCACGTCTCTCCACTCACTCAGCTCGTATCGTCGACTCGGCTACTCTCGTTGGCCTTGTAACCACAGAAGTGATTGGCCACCTTATAGACTGTGCTTACTCGATCCAAGCCTCCTCGTCGCGCATCAAGGCTTCCCCACGGCTCCTCCACGAAGACCAGAAGACCCACGTGCTCGCCGGTCGATAACTCCGCATTCATCCACCGACTACAAAGCTCCGCAGCGAGGAATCCCTCCCGCACTCATGCCCACAAGACTCTACATCATCGCCATTGGCGGTCCGACATGTTCAGGTACGCACCCACCCAACCTATAATCCCTTCCCTGCTCGCTTTCTGCATCCTAACCACTTCCGCTTCCTCTCGTTCTCATAGGCAAAACAACCCTCGCCAAACACCTCGCCCAAATCTTGCCCAATTCGACCAGTCTCTTCCAAGATGATTTTGCCCCACCCGCTGAGAAAGTGCCGATACACCCTGTGCATAGGGTGCAGGATTGGGATGATCCGGACGGAGCGTAAGTCTCCTTCAACGCGAGCTTCAAAGACGTGAGGATAGGGAAGGTGCTGATAAATACGGCCTGGTTGAAACGTGCAGTATCGAATGGGATCGACAAAGGGAAACGTTGCAATACATCCGGGACCATAACGGTGCTTTCCCCGAGGCGCATTATTCGCACGATTCGTTCAACGTCCAAATTCCCGTACCGATAGACGAAGCAACGCGAGCAAGATGGATCGAAAAGTTCACTGCATTACAGAAGGAAGTCGGGGATGGGAAAGGGGATAATGCAGTCAAGTACATCATCGCGGATGGGTTCTTGATGCTCGTGGATGAGCAATCGGTCAGGCAGTTTGACGTGAGGATTTTCGTGAGGGAGGGGTATCAGACGCTCAAGAAGCGGAGGGAGGAGAGGAATGGTTACGTGAGTCGTGGGGCAGGATGGAAGGGTCGGAACTGAGTACGTGTACGTGATTTAGGTATATGGTTGCTGATGTTGCTGTCCCTTGGCTTGAAACAGCATACTGCAGGTGAGCATCGAAAACCCTCCTTTAGCCGCCTGCTTGCTCCGAGCCGGTCCGACGATGATGATTCGCGTGTATTTGTCGTTGATGCTTTGGGTTGCTGACGTTCAGTTGAATCCGAACCAGAGGGAGCACTATGGACAGTGAGTTTGCTTGATTCCTGCTTGATCGCGGAAGAATTCCGATTGCTGACGCCGAGCTACACTCTCTTCCGGTAGGATCCACCAGGGTATTGGGTCCGTCTGATCAAACCACATCTCATCCGGTACCTCGAGACTGATTTTACAATTCCTGAATGCACAGGATCAAATCGTATGGCCCGCCTACGAAAAAGCGCACAAGAAACTCTTCACGAATGGCGACATCAACAAAGGGACCATAGACCCTAGTATCATCTCGGGAGTGAATCTCTTGGAAGCAAGTGAACTTTCGATGACGCAGCTGCTGGACCAGAGTTGTGAGGCGATATATGGGATGGTCAAAGAGGGGAGAACAGCGAGGCATTGGGAGAGGCCTTAGTCCTGGGCTCAGGGTTTGGTGATAGAGCACTCAGGGTTTGGTAATAGAGCACTTGAAAGAGGCCATAGATATTGCATTGTATACCATGTAAAGTCAGAAGTCTTGGCGAGGACCATGCTTGCCAGACTCGACCTGCTTTCGTTCCAATGTCACGTGATTAGACTTGCCTTCCCCGATCAGATCCCGACGCGTCTCGATTGATGCTTGAGTTCACTCCGTCCTCGTCGTCAGCGCGCGATGCCACTCTTCGGCATTCGGCCCAACGACGATGACTTCCTCGTCTCTCACCTGGGGGACAAGGGTGCGTACTCGAACCATGTATCGCGCTTTGGTCTGCCTCTTCCCTCGACGAGCTCGACTGGCTTGTTCAAAGATGACGCTCAAGCATTGGCGTTCCGATTACCTATTCTGGACAGTCAATCGGGAACAGCGACTTTGTTTGAGGACGTGATTCTCAACAATGTCGTGCTCAAGCAGAAGCAAGAGCAGCAACGAGCGGCCAAGGTTCATGAGCGACACGCGCTCGAGGTTGAGAGACAGGAGGTCGATAATCTCCTGCTCGAGAAGGAGCAGAGTACGCCTGGGCCATCGACTCACCGCGATATATGGAGTCAAGCTGTGTCGAATGAGGTACACAAGGTACGCGTTTCCTAACCCGTGGAGAGGTATTTACCCTTGAGCTCATCTCACTGCGACTTCACCTACAGACCGCGCCTCAGTTGTCGACTTGGGACAATCTCGACCGATCAGACAAGTCGTACGCGTCACCTTTTTTCAGTGAAGCGTCGGCGAGAGTGTGGGAAGCAGAGCTGTATGTTCAAGCCTGGGTTGGAGACCGTTCTTGGCACCATCTGAGCGTCTCCTGTCCTCTTCACAGCTCGCTCAACTCGGAGCGAACATCCCGGGCCCCAGCTTATGCCCACGCTGTCATTCTCGACAACCTCATGACCATAGTCCGTGGTCTCGACTCCGTCTTGTTCGCATGGGATACGGAAAAAGAACGCTACGTCTGGCGAGCCGAACTCAAGGGAAAGGCCAGATCCGGCCTCGAGAATCGGGGAAGGTTCGTCGGCATCTCGCTCGAGGCATCGCATAGGTCAGTCAGAGGATCCCACGCGACTGGTAGACTCGGAGTCGACGCTAATCGCAAAGGCGGTCCTTCGTTGACAGTTACATCCAGCGCTTCTTCTTCCTCGCTAGTTCGATGAGCCGATTGGACGAGGTCGCACGATCGCTCGTTGAGCCATCTTCGAGCCCTTCGACCATAGCTCATGCCGTGTCGTCATCGCTCTCCGCTTTCATCGACTGGGCCCGCGAGGAAGTGGTCAGATTATGCCCCACGCAACTCGAGGATCCTAGCGACCCAAGCTCCCGCGATGGTCTCGCCGTCGTATGGGCCAGATTGGCGGATCTCGCTCGAGTGGTCGAGTCCGTCTCGACCATCTTTGAACGCCAATATCGCATGGTTCCACCTTTGGCACCCATGCCACGGACGACGGCCTCTCTTCTCAGTCTTTTACACGATAACCTCAAACACCACTTGGCATATTCGTTGACGTCTCCCTTGTTGGAGCAAACGACGTCGGCGTGGCTCTTGGACCATGCATTGTCGGCTTGGTGGACGGGGTGGGAAGCCTGGGTTGGGATTGCTGAATCGTCACACCATGAGAGTGAACATACCTGGGCCGATTTAGGGATCGAAGTGGAGATTACGAGGAGGGACTTATCGATGCTTCAAGTTCGCAACGCGGGTTCGGGAATGGAGGAGCTTTCCCGGACTAGATATAGGGCGAGTCAGAATCAAAGCCTGTTCGGCAGAGTCATCTACCTTTTCGTGGGGCTAATTTGTTTCGAGATGCTCCCACATAGCTTCACCTGTCAAGAATACCGACGTTCTTCCCTCGCAATGTTGCTATCGAGCTGTTCGAAGCTGGTCGGGCATTGCGTCTGCTGCGTCGAGCAAAGCCGGACCATCCACTCTCGAGACCACAGAGGATACAGAATGCGGGACGAGGAATCCGATGGGATGTTGGAGATGATGATAGGTACGTTTCGCAGTGAACTGAAGATGGCCGAGGGCTGGGCTGATGTGAAATTCTGCTTTCACAACACATTCAGCTTCTTCCAAGCCGTTCGGACACGGGTCGCTCAACTTCGAAATGACGTGAGGGCATGGCAAGTCGGCAAATACGCGCCTGACGTTCTGCCAGATAATGCTTTCTTGGTCAAACTCGACGTACATACCTCTGCATCATCACTCAAGTACCCTGCCGAGCTGGCGGACCTATTTGGGCGCTTCACGACTTTGCCGGTCACGAACGCTTTGACTGCTCCGCATTGGTCGACGGACACAGGGATCAGCTCGTTCTTCGCCGATCGCATCGAGTCTCCCACCTTCTCGATCCTCCCCCCCTCAATACCTAACTTGGACATCCTTCTTTCGACATCGCTCTATCGCCCCCTCTCCATCTTCGGCCACCTACCCTCGGCAGCGTTCCTCACGCTCTTTTTCACCGATCTAGCCCTAACCTCCCACCTCGACGTCCTCCACTCCTTCCTCCTCTTCGGTGACGCTCCTTTTGTCCAACGTTTCCGCGATGCCTTGTTCGCTCCTCCCGAGGAGAGGGAAGGTAGTTCGATCCAACGTCGTCGAGCGCGGGATGTGAACGTCTGGGGAGCTAAGGATCAAGGCGAGCTAGGTGCGGAAAGGGAAGGGTGGGGAATCGGGATCGGTATTCGAGGGATGACCGACCAAACGAGTTGGCCCCCTGGTGGTGCGGAATTGGCCCTGGCCCTGCGAGCTGCGTTGGCTGAATCGATCCAAGGACGCATCGAATCCGTCGATCGAAAGATGGAAGACCCCCAAACGAACAAGGACAAAGCGCAACTGAACGATACTCAGGTCTGGCACTCGGTTGATTCGAGATTATCGTTCGCTTATCGTCACGACGAAGTCGAGATGGATCCCAACAGTCTCACGGCGTTTAATTTCCTCTACCTCGATTACAAGGCACCTTCACCCCTCGATCTGGTCATCATCCCTTCCGTACAAGGCAAGTATCAACAGATCTTCACCCACTTGCTCAAATTGATGAGGATCGAAGCCGTGATGCGCAATTTGACGCTCGATATCACCAAACCGGTCGTTTTCGGTCTTTCACGAAACGGAAGATTGGACGACAAGACGAAAGAGGTGCCGGTACCTTCACTTCTGTTGGACGTGGACCCCTTCGATTTTCGAGCGCGTAAAGCCTTGATCGCTTTGTGTTTCGAACTTCGTACCCTCGTCAATAGTATTACGGGACACGCGTACCATTCCGCCATTGATGCCAACGTATCGAGGTTCAAGAAGTCGCTACAAAGGATTGAACGGGCGTTACATCAGCAGCTTCACCAGGGCAAAATGCGCCCGACGGACGAGGAAGAGGATGATGATCCCGACTCAGCAAGCGTATGGAATCTTGAAACCCTCGAACTCGTTCATCAGCAATTCCTCGACCGAATACTCCTTTCCCTCTTGCTTCAAAAACGTCAACGACCTCTCATGCGCGTCGTGACGGAAGGGATCTTTCAAGTCGTCCTTGATTTGGGTCGAGCGGTGAAGAAGTGGAAGAAGTTTCAGGCGAGTGGAACTTGGCCCGCACGTGCAGAACAGACGATCCTTGAGGAGATCATGGGGATGCATCGTGTTCTAACGAGTCAAGCGAGTACGCTCGTCAAAGTTCTCCAAGCATTGGACGATAGAGGCTCGTCAGCGAAAGCGTCATCAACAACGGGTTCAAGCTCGTCCCTTAAGGATCAACGAGGGAAGAAGTTGTTGGAAGAGATGGAAGCGGGTTTCGAGGCGAAGAGTGCGGGATATTTGAGTGAATGGGTGTTCGCATTGGATGCGAATCGGTTTTATGCTGGATTGGGTGTAGTTTGAAGTGAAAAGATCGGCATCCTGGAGAAACTTTGGGGACATTTGTTCTCCGCCAATTTGCAATTCACGTTTCAGGACATAGGCACCTTGAGGGGCACGGGCAGATTAGGAAGCAACTATGTACAAGGACATTATTAATTCACAAAGAGAGATGGACAGAGATTGTGTTCAGGAACTCATTCATACACACAACTTTACACTTATTTCGACCCAGTTGGTCAAACCCTCGAAACGATCGAAGCCCAAGTCCTAACTTGAGGTGCTACCGTAGGACCCACCGCAGCCTCATCTTCCATCCCCAACAATTCCCAATCATCGTCCTCTTCCGATGCTGACGAACTGCCCGTGTCGGAACCCTGTCGAGGAGGGTGGAGGAACGAAGAGGGGCGTCCAGTATGATGATTGCCGAGCGAAAGTGCCGAGGTGGAAGGGGAGGAAGTGTCGTCGGGTAGTGTGATGACTCGCGCGTGGGGTGTGATCACTTCATAGTCGTGAGTTAGATCTAGTGAGGGAGGTGAGGCGCGTTCGGGTGTCAGTTCTCAGGTCGGGTTGATCTACTGTCGAACTTGAGGAGGCTCCCCGCCCCGCGCGCGCACACACAATCGCGGGCTGCTGATAACGGAAGCGATAAACATCGGAGGGACGAGGCGCGCGTCACCGCGTTACCCGCCGCCGATTACCCGCCACTGCACGCGATTGCCGACTGGGAGCTATCGGCCATGTGATGATATTGCCGAGTAGTATGAAGAGAATGTGAACTGACCGAGTCGAGGTGGTTTATGAACGATGAGTTGATCCAAGCGAAGACTCGTCCTTCGTCTCGTCGCCGCGGCTTGATCCTCGTCACTGCTGGCGGCGTCGACTTCGATGTTCGTCCTGGCGGCGCCCCGACTTGGTGCCGACGCCGACATCATCGAGCTGCCAGTCGGAACGTGACCGTGCGCGAGCAAGAGTTCTTCCTGTAACGCCGCTTGGGTCCTCGCGTTCCCTCTGACGCTGTATTCATTCGATGACTTGGTCCCATGATGATGATGAACACCGCCATGAACCGAGCGTCGACTAGTACTAGCAGCAGGCGGGCCGCCGGGTACGCCGTCCGAGCCCGAGGAGGACGGCGTGGGATGGCCGAGACTGCCACTGGTACCGTGTCGGTAACGCGCTTGAGCATGCAGCCCCAAGGAACGTTGACGTTGGACTTCTCGCATCGACTTGAGGGAAGCTGTTCCTGGGACCATGTTGTGAGCGTATGTAGTGTCGAATTTGTGCGGTGCGTGGTAGGTGGAACGAGAGGTGAACCGAGTCAAAGGCCGGGGAGCATGTGCAGTCGCACCGCCGAACCCTCTCCGACCCGAGGGCCACACTGGGCCGGGCCACAGACGCGCCTCTCCCTGGACCTGGACACGTTCGATTGGTGACGCGCGCGCGCATGTGTCATTCGGTGTGACACGTTGGGTACTGGTACCGTCCCTCATGATCAATCCTCCCTTCGCACCACCTGTCTTCCAAAACCGTCGACCCTCCCCCTCTCCTCTTCTCTCGCCCGTGCACGGCGCGGGCCCCTAGGAGCTTATGACTTCAGAAACCGAACTTTGTTTCCCTTGCGATTGCAAAAACAAACAAGACGTTACGTCAAAACAGATCCCAGGAATAACAAAACACCCCACGACGACGACGGGCCGTTGAGCGTTTATTCCTTGACCTTGACGGAACCTCGGAGCAAACCAGTTCGTCGGGCGGCAATGAGACCAGCCTACAAGACACCGAATGGAGGCGGAATCAGTTGGTTGCTTCGGTATTGATATAGGATACGGTCTCCCATCCTGGCTCACCTTTTGTCCGGAAACAGCATGACGGTTGATCGTCGAAGCTTTACCGATGTGTTGGTGGTTCTGTTGAACGAGGAAGACGGCTGCAGATCAGTATCCGGGCGTGGGTAGAGTCTAGAGCTGAGCAAAGTCCAAGAATACTTACACCTCCACCGTGAGGGTGATCAACGGGGTTCATCTGAAGAGGACAGGGGAAGTCCATGTCAGTTCTGGGAAAGAGTCGCACGAGCCACGACCGCGGGAGTGATACGCACGGCAACACCACGGGTCTTGGGCCAGTTGTTCTTCTTGGCCTTGGCGGCGTGGTAAGCTCGGCCGGCCTTGAGCATCGGCTTGTCAATCCTTCCACCACCGGCAACGATACCGATCGTGGCGCGGCCAAGGGCGTTGATGGACTTCTTGGCGCCCGAGGGCAAACGGATGCGCGTGCGGCCGGCATCGGCGTCGTGACCGATCACGGTGGCGTAGTTGCCCGAGGTACGCGCGAGCGATCCACGGTCTCCCGGCTGCTCCTCGACGTTGCAGACGATTGTACCTTCGGGGAGCGCGGCGAGGGGGAGGACGTTACCAACGCTGAGGGTGGCCTTCTTGCCGCAGTAGACGAAGGCGCCGGTCGAGAGGCCCTCGGTGGCGATGAAGGTCTCGGTGCGCATCTTGTAGCGGTAAGGATCACGGAAGACAACTTGGGCGAGGGGAGCACCACTGCACGAGAGAGAAAGAGGGGCCGTATCGGATGTCAGCTCGTCGGTTACGTCGTCTTGGGTGCGCCTGCGAAATGCCGATCTGCCCCCGCGCTGTGACCTGGCCTGCTCCGTCGTCCAGATCCGTCAAGTACCATCCCATGATCGTTCATCTTGTTCGACATGGTCTCTCCGCCCTGGTCTCTCCGCCCTGGTCCATGCCTTTGAATCCTCCCCATATCCGTCCAGCGTCCTTTTTCTCCCTCCCTCATGACCCCACTGACCCGAGGCACACGCCGCTCACAGTGCTGCTCCGATCCTTGACGCTCTCTACGAATGCAAACTCACCGTCCAGGGTCGTGCAAGATCTCCTTGACTATCCCGCGAACGTAACCATTGCGTTCGGCATAGTCCAAGGCGCGGAGCTTGGCCGGTGCGACACGGTGGTGCGTGTGCGCTCGGAAGATGCCGCCCGACTTCCTTTGGTTGCGAATGACTATGAGGGAGGAAGGGGGGGGTAAGTTAGATGGGAGGTTTTTGCAGGGGGTGGGTTAGGTGGTGGGAATTTACTTACCACGTCCCATCGCGACTGTTGTAGTGCGGCGTGGAGAAGGAAATGAACGGGCGGTAAGACGTTGGCAGCAGCGCGGAGGGCGGGCAGGCGAGCGAATTGAAGCGCGGGCCAAGGCAGGCAGGCGCAGGCGCAGGCGACGCGGGCGAGACAGCGACCAGCGACCAGCGACCAGCGACCAGCGATCAGCGACCAGCGACCGAGCCAACGACAGACACGGCGAGAGAGCGGGCAAAAAGTCAGCAGTCGATTTATGAACCATTCGCACACCGTATGAACCCGATTGAAGCCTCTTCATCCTGTTCTGATCCCATTCCCGACGATTACGAGGGGACATCCCCGTTGTCGTCGTTGCGAAAGGAGGGTGTAGGCCCTTCCAGACGGAGGGCGTTTTGCGTCGTCGTGCGAATGGCGGCGGCGGGCGGGTGGTGGTGGCCCAGCCCAAGCTCAGACGACACCCATTCCATCCCTGCCTCTAGCCTCGCTTCACCTCCATTCCGACCTCCATCCATCATCCGAGTCAAAAGGTCGTAGTCGGTTCTTAGAGTCCACCACTCGAGCGATAAGGATGTATAGGCTTACGTTAGTTTGACAGGTGAATCGAGTAGGGGTCGAGTGAATCCGAGAGAGACAGGGCCTTAGAGCGTGGTGCGCGCGCGAAGACGACCTCCCCTGGCTCGATTCGATGGGCGGATAGATTTTATCCTGGTCAAAATTCGGCCGATGGGTTTTGACCCGGCCATGCATCCGAGCTGGACTCAGATTTTGGAGGGGTGAATCATGCGATCTGCATGTGTTACTTTTACTTTGATGCTATGAAAAACAAAGCGTATGTTATAGCTACTACACCCATTGCGACGATCGAGGTCTCATATCCCAATCGGTGCTTCTAAACACAGGGGGGTAATCCTACCGTGAGTTTCCCCACTCCCTTACCACCCCGCAGGCCTCAAGCACACCTCCCCCTCCTTGAACACCGTCCTATGCGGACTCTTGGGGTTCCCCTTCGTGCCCGTCGTCGGATGAACCAATGTCGTCTCAATCCCCTGGAACCCCTCCTCCGTCTCCCCCCTCCATTGCTTCGAACTAGCCGGCGGGATATTCCCCGCCGCCCTCCCATTACTCTCAAAAGGCACTTCCCTCCCTTCCTCCCCTCCAACCTCTTTCACGTGTCTCCCCAACTCAGTCAGGATGTCCCTCCCTCCTCGTGCAATGAGTTCCCTCGCGACGTCCGCTCCTAGCGCTTCGGAATCTTGGATTGAGTGGACCGTGCGCGTGATGGAAAATTCGACCGATTTAGTTCCGGCGAGGGAGGTGATCGTCCCTGTGAGGGTGAGGGATGCGGTGTGGGGATCGTCGATGTGTGGGTAGGCATGTCCGGCATGGTGCCCGTTCGTCGTCGTGGCG
Organism: Microbotryum lychnidis-dioicae p1A1 Lamole; assembly: GCA_001244265.2. Classification (NCBI taxonomy): domain Eukaryota; kingdom Fungi; phylum Basidiomycota; class Microbotryomycetes; order Microbotryales; family Microbotryaceae; genus Microbotryum; species Microbotryum lychnidis-dioicae. Next base: position 2,175,361 of record CDLV01000005.1, read on the forward strand.
ATTCCTTCATCGATAACCGAATCCGACGACGTTGCCGAAGCGGAATGGAACCCTCTCATTCGATTCGAAGGTGGACTCGACGTCAAAGGAAGCTCAACAATCTCACTCTCACATCCCACGGGGACCGAACAACCCCCTTCCAGCACGTGAAGCATACTCCGTTCGGCCCTCGTACGCCACCCCGTTTGCCAATGCTCGATCGAACCGACAATCTCGTGCGCGCGTTCATCGCCTTGACGACATTCGATTCCGATCGCTCCTTGGCCGACGGCGTGGAACAACGTTGGAGAGGTGACGGATGCGGTGATGCGGTCGGCTAAACCTAGTCGGATCAGTCCTGCCGAGGCGAGGATCAAACCCGTGTATTGCGATTCCGGGTCATCGAGTTTGCGCAGGCGAGTTTGCACCAGTCCTCGCTGTTGTGCAAGGATCAAAGAGGTCAGTTCACGAAAAACGGCCTCGAAAAGGTGAGATAGACCACGATGACGTACGACATCGGCGAATTTGAGCCAAGGGAACCTCCTCCTTAACTGAGCGACGCGGCGCACACTACTCGTGCCAATCACACTACCATGCGGGAACTGCTCGAGTGAGGTGTAAGGTAAACCCTTTTTGACGCAAAGCGCATCGCTGGGATCCTCGCGTTCGAGTACGGCGCCGAGTTCGCAGCCTGGCGGGAATTCGGTCGGGACGTCCTTGAGCGAATGTACGATAGCATCGACGGAGCCGTCCGTCAGAGCGACTTCGAGCTCTTTTGTCCAGAGGGCTAGTGAAGAGAACGGAGGTGGATCAATCAACTTCCTAGTACTTGGGCGCGGTGTAGAGGCATCCGGGCAAGTGACGAACCTTTGCCGCCGAGCAGGTACAGGGGTTGGGATTGATTTTTGTCACCGGCTGTTGTCTGTGGGCCGAGGAATCAAGGAGTCTTGGTCAAAGGAGCTTTTCAGAGCATAGTGAATGCATGGGTATCGTCGAAGCGAGTGCAAAAGATCTGTGCGGGCCCATTTGCGAGGCGCTCGTTCGATCGTTCGATGACCGCCGACCACCCGGAGAAAGAAGCCGGCGTGGGGAGGGAAGGGGAAATCCTTTACGGCCGGTCGTACGGCAAGGCAATTGACTTTGGATGATACACCACCTCAAAGCACCTTGATAGAAAGAACCAAGGCACACTGGATCCCAAACTGACCATTCCATAGATACGAATCTCGGTCCCGGGCCACAGCTTCTCCAAGTTCTGTTTCACGAGATTGGTCTGCACCATCGCCAACTTGCTCATTCTCGTCCCCAAGGTGAAGACGCCTACCCCGATCGAGGATTTGGATTGACGTTTGGACCTTTCGCGTAGGGCTTCGAATTCGGCGAGTCGTTCGGCTTCTCGAGCGCCGGCGGAGGTGGACATGACGGGACAGACTTCGCCGGGGATGTCTTTGGAGATGGGGGGATGCCCCGGGGGTAAGAGCCCTTGTTCCATCGCGGGCTGTCGTGGATCGGTGGCCAAGTGGGGGTGTACAGAAATAGAAGAGTCGATCCCAGATGAGAGCTGAGGTGAAAGGGGAAATAAAGCGGATGGGAGGTCGAGCGAGCCGAGGAAGGGGCAACGAGGACGACCGCCGCGGCGATGAGCTCGCGTGTGCTCGCATCAGGCTATTGAGACCAATTTAGAATTAGCCGTGCTCCCATTCGTCAATCGATTCGGAATAAAAGGCGGGCACGCCATGCAACGTAAATGAATCACACAGCAACTAGCTTATGAACCGTTCGTTGTCTACCTCGACCACTTTGGTCTTCCCGAATGTTTTCACATTGCAAGAGCTCGACGCTGCAGTGCTGGCAGTCGGTAATAGTCACCCCGACTCGAGTCCTTGACTATTGCGCAAGCGCGACTCTGCGGATCCGTGCTGAAGTTTTTCCAGCGCTCGTACGACGTCGTATCACAAATCGAAGCGACGAAACTCTCTATCGTTGATTGTTTGATTAGCTCTCCCATATGTTTTGTGCCAGTAATAAAATGGCGATGGTGACGAAAACCGACGAAAACCGAAACTCTGGCAAGCCTGATCATCTGGTCATGCCAAGGATCCGCATTAGATCAGATCACCGTCAGATCAGATCACCGTCAGATCAGATCACCGTCAGATCAGATCACCGTCAGATCAGATCACCGTCAGATCAGATCAGTTCTGATCTGGATTTTTCTGATTCTGCCTTGATTGATCTAATTTTGATCTGATCTGAGCAGATTAATTTGATCTGAGATATGAAATTGCCTAATTTGGCACATAAAGACTTCTACATGTCTACATGTTGAAATCCTCATCATCCTCCAGAGTGATCACCTTACTAATTAAGCCGCCGCTTTCTGGAGGAGCTCCCCGCTTCTATGACTGGATTGGGTCGCATGATCCCTATGAGAAAGTGTTTGCAATGAGTCAGCACCTGACACTGCAACGAAGGTCCATCAGAAGAGGACCACACCCTGTAGTATTCCTGTGGCGCGGGGCCGACACCCAATGCCGCGGCGATGGCAGATGGCGCGCTCCATTCTCTCTCATGAAGTGATCAGGTGCGCCGCAGTTGGCATTTCAAATCACAATGGCAGCATCCAGGTCCCGCCTACTTTTGATTTTTTTTTTTTCCTCGAGGCTTGATTGATCTGAACTTGATCTGACCCCCGTCAGATCATATGAGATCTGATCTGAAACTGTTTAGATCAGATCAGAGATCTGATCTGATCTAATGCGGATCCCTGGGTCATGCCGAGGGGGGCGATTCAAGCATCGCCACGGTGACTATGACGTGAGAGATTCGTACGTCAACAATAGCTTTCGGAAAAGAAGGTAGCTGGCTTATGGCTTATTCGGAGCTGAAATGAAGTGTCGAGATCTCTGACGTGGATTTGCGCCGAATCCGGTAGTCGAGCTCGAAGATCAAACAGCTGTGCGACTTTCTGAGCGCTCTTTGATCTGAATACAAGAGGTCGTCTGCCATGAACCTTACTCGCTAGTTTCTCCCATTGAACCCGAGCTTTAGCTGGGACCACACATTCGGAGCTGCTGGGGGTCAGCCATGTCCCGTTTCTCGTGACCGGCCCTAGGTGCTGCATCTGAAGTATACCGCGTGTAGTTGATGTTACAGTTGCGAGCTCCTTCCTCTACGCAACGCTTCCTCCTGCTACGAATCCTCTTCTGCGAGCGCGTGATCGATCGGTCTGTTCCCGCTGCGACGTCCTGTGTCTTCTTCTCCACGTCCGCGACGATGTATGGTGTTGTTGCTGTTCAGTGCTTTTGGTCCCACGGGTGGGCTCCCTAGCTCGAGCAAGGAAGGAAGGTCAGATGAAGCCCTACCACGGCCGAAGGGAGAGTGCGTATGAGACTGACGAGCAGTACGGCGCCGTCTTGTCGTGCTCGGTAAAAGATGAAGAACCACATCGAGGCGCCTAGAGTCCCGTTCAAGCAAAAGAGTCAGTCCATATTCACGGTCAGGGTAAGGTGTAGTGAGCTTACCCAACAACTTGGCGCCGAGTCGATAACCGATTCCTGTGCGTGCGTACGGACAAGGGGGTGGTGATTAGAGGCCAGGTCTGTATCGACGTGGTAGTTTGGCGAGCCGTACCTGGCAAGTGAGGGTGGAATGCACCTGCTGGTCGCGGTCCTGCTGCGTATCCTGCCATGATTTCGGTATACTTTGGAGCCGAGAGAGGGGCGGAACCGACGAGCGGGAGCGCGCGCGGGTGGGCGAGTAGTAGTAGTGCATTGCTGGAAGCTGAAAGCTCTGAAGTGTAATCGGGAATTGGGCGGGTTTCATTACCTTATCCGGTGAAATTGGGCCACCACTTCGCACCGACCCGACCGACCAGCTGCTGCTCTCTCTACCTCTGCCACCTCTGGCTTCCGCTCCCAGCTTCCGACTTGCAACTCCCAAGCGGTCAAATTATACTCGGCCAAATCATACTCGGCCACATTATACTCGGCCACATTATACTCGGCCAAATTATACTCGGCCAAATTATACTCGGTCAAATTATACTCTAGCGGGCACTCGATCCAGCATGAGGTCCCTCACACTACTCGAGCTGGTCTCGCACCCCGTTGTCGGCTCATCCTCATCCTCGAGCTCGACGTCGACTTCACCGAGTTTGGTCGCAGCCGTGACGTTGGATGCGGCGACCCAAACACTCTACGTTGTTGCTGAGACCGTCACACCGCAATCCTGTAGTGAATTGTGCATATATCGCCTTGGAAACGACCGACAATCGCACGAGGTCAGTCCCACAGAGAGAGCGCTTCCGTGAGAGGCCCCACTCGATGATGAACGAGACTTGCACTGACCTTGAGATGCACCCGCAGCTCCCACAACCCATCATCAGATGGACAACCGACCTCATCTCACCATTACCCAACATCCCACTTGTCGTCGCGTTCAGATACTTGCCCGAATCAGACTCGCTTGTGCTCGTGCTTTCGAATGGCCATGTCGAGCAAATCTCGGACCCTTCTGGAGCGATCGGGGGAGCGGCCATGGTCCGTGGTGATAGGCTTGTACTTTCGGCATGTTTTTGATTTTGATACTAACTCAGCAAGCCCATTCGTGCAGAGAGAGAATGTCGGTACTTTTGATTCGGGCATCAAGGCCGCCGCCTGGGCACCGGACGGAGAATCGTTGGCCCTCGTCACCGGTCAGTCCCCAATTCGAGTCCACTGTACGCCTCACCCGAGCTGACAACACCGCTCTCTCGGGATCGACTTTCTCCAGGCGACGATCTCCTGCTATCCATCACCGCGACCTTTGACGTGCTCTCCGAAGGGCCGCTAACGACCACCTCCTTCGGCGTCGATGCCCCCGTCAACGTCGGCTGGGGTGACAAGTCGACCCAATTCCACGGATCGCTCGGCAGATCCGCCGCTCAACAAAGTTCCCTTACCCCAACTCAAACACTCGCTTCTCCGAACGACGACGATCGTATTCGTATCAGTTGGAGAGGTGATTCGGCCTGGTTCTCCGTCAGCAAATTCGAACGGACTCCGACGGGGGATACCCGCCGCGTACTTCGGATCTTTTCGCGCTTGGGTGAATTAAGTTCGACGGGTGAAGCATGCGTGGGGATGGAAGGGGGATTGAGCTGGCAACCTAGTGGAAGTCTGATAGCTGTGAATCAGAGGGACAAGGGCCAACAGAGGGTGGTGTTTTTCGAGAGGAATGGGTTGAGGAGGTACGAGTTTGCGCTAAAGGGGGAGGGGGAGGGGACAACGGTAAAGGAGTTGAGTTGGAATTCAGAGTCGAATTTGCTGGGGGTTCGGTTGAGGAGGGAAGATGGGGATGTTGGTGAGTGATGCATCTGAGGTGGTCGCAAAGGGATCGAGCTGACTCTCGAAACGTTTCCCTAGTCCAACTATGGAACCGCAACAACTATTGCTGGACGCTCAAACAAGAAATCGCTCCTCGATCACGCATCACGTCCCTCTTCTGGCATCCTGAAGAACCCCTTTCGCTCTACCTTACGAACTCGACCGGGATCGAGCACTTTTCCCTCGCGTGGGATACGTTCGTTTCCTCGCGCGAGGCACCTAAAGATTCAGGCTCGGTCGCGGTCGTCGATGGAGCAACGTTGAAATTGACCCCTTTCAGATTGGTCAACATACCTCCCCCTATGGCCGCCATTGTCCTCACCCTGGGGTTAGACATCACCAAAACTCCCGTACACGTCGCGTTCGCCAAGCAGGAGAACGGTTTCGTTGTCCTGTTCGATAATGGGTTGGTGCAAAGTTGGGCATGGGAACTGAATCTCAAGACCACGCGGAACAAACCAAGGAACGAGATCAAGGAACCTGTGTTGGATTGGTCCGTCAAGATCGACGGGCAAGGGTATTGTAAGCAATGTGCTGTGGTGGGTAAGGGGGATCAGAAGAAGGTCGCTGTGTTGAGGTACACGGGAAGAGGAGGGACTGAGGTGGTGCTTCTCGGGAAGGAAGGGAAACCGGAGGTCATCAGGGTTGAAGAAGGGGCTTGGAGGATCGAGGGCACGGAAGACGGCTTCGTGTTGGAGTCCAAGGATGGGACGTTGCTCGAAGGTAGGCCGGGGATTTGCGAATCAGCTCTGTCGGCGTACCACAAGCTGATGCCTGCCCACGTGCTACAGTCTCGTCCCAAGCCACCTCTGACGACATTCTCCTCCCATCCGACGACCTCATGCCTCTCGCCGAATTCTGTTCCGACATCCGCACTCTCACTCTTTCGACAACGCGTATCGTCCTCGGCCTTTCCCTCTCGGGTCGTCTCTATTCAAACTCGAAGTTACTCGCTTCGGACGCAACTTCGTTCATCTGCACCCACGATTTTCTCATCTACACCACTTTCACCCACGAAGCCAAGTTCATCCCTTTGTTCTCCCTCGAATCGGGCCAACAGAACGATTTCGTCACCCATGTCGAGAGCGTACGGAAATCCGCTTCGAGCGAGGAGGAATCGTCAAATTCGGTCAAAAACGGTGGGATGGGTATCAGGAGGGCTGTGGAGAGGGGTTCGAGGCTCGTCACTGTGGTGGAGAGTTCGACGACGTTGGTGTTGCAGATGCCGAGGGGGAACTTGGAGACGATCTGTCCGAGACCATTGGTGTTGAGGATTGTGAGACAGGAGTTGGACCGGTACGTTCGCATTTTTTATGGTTTCGACGTGGGATCACCTTGAGGCGCAGTCTGATTTTTTGTCATGATCTTTCACCGAGCAGAGGTCATTACCGCACCGCATTCCTAACCTGCCGTCGCCATCGCATCGATCTCAACATCCTTTACGACCATAACCCAACAACTTTCCGTGCCCACCTCTCCGAGTTCGTGAGCCAAGTCAAAGAAGTCGATTACCTCAACCTATTCCTCTCCGGACTTAAAGACGAAGACGTCACTAAAACGATATATAGATCGCTCATGATTCTCAGGCCAAAACCTTCCACCTCGATGAAGGCGGTCACGGAAGAGGATGATGGTGTCGTGAAGGGTAAAGTCAATGAGGTGTGCGATTTGGTCAGGGAGGAGTTGGAGAAGAGGGATGTGTTTGGGTATGCGAATTCGGTACTTACGGCTTATGTGAGGAAGAAACCGGCAGATTATGAGGCGGCGCTGAAGGTTTTGGTCGAATTGAAAGGTAAGGTCTCCTCACCTATCTCGTAAGAGACACGAATTGCTGATGTGCAGTTTTGAATCATCCATTCCACAGCCAAAGATTCCGACCGGGCCCAAGACGCCGTCAAATACATCATCTTCCTCTCCGACGCGAACAAGCTCTACGACCTCGCTTTAGGGATGTACGACTTCTCCCTCGTCCTTCTCATAGCCCAAGAATCGCAAAAGGACCCTCGCGAATACCTCCCCTTCCTCCGTGAACTCCGCCAACTCGATACCTACCTCCAACGACATCGCATTGATGATCATTTAGAACGCTACGATTCGGCGTTGAGGAATTTGGCTAAAGCAGGAGAAGGCAGGTTCGAGGAGGTTTTGGAGTATGCCAAGAGGCATGGGTTGTTTGGGACCGCTTTGGAGGCTTATAAAGCGGATGCGGGGAGGTATAGGGTTGTCGTTGAGGCGAATGCGGATTATTTGATGGAGAATCGAAAGTATGCCCAGGCAGGGTTGCGTGAGTCTGGATACCCCCGCCCGCGGTCTTTTGCACCGAGCTCAATCAGGACTGACAAGTCTGGCTTCATGTGTGTACAGTCTACTCGATTGCTTCTCAACCCTCCAAAGCGATCGCCGCCTACCAAAGCGCCAACGCATGGCAAGAACTCTTCACCATTGCCCTGTCCTCCGCTTCACCCGAAATGCCCAAGAAGTCCGCCGGTGAGATCAAGGCCTTGGCAGTGGAAGTTGCCGAGAGTCTGAGAGGGAAGAGAAGGTTCAGTGAGGCGGGGAGGGTTCTGTTGGAGTATGGGAGGGATCTAGAGGCGGCTGTCCACGTGCTGATTGAGGGTAACGAGTTTGCGGAATGCTTGAGGATCGTGAGTGGCCTTGAATATCGAGTGGAGGGGTGGAGGACCGAAGCTGACGTATGTCTGGTGTTCAACAGTGCTCTTTGTACAATCGCCGGGATCTGGTCGAGACACACGTCAAAGCGAGCACACTCGAGGCGCAGTCCACATTGATCGACGACTTTGGCGAGTTGAAGGAACAGATCGAGAAGCAGGTCGAGAGATTGGACGAGTTGAAGAAGAGGAGGGATGCGAATCCGAGTGAGTGACATCCATCAAATCGTTTGATTGAAAAACGTCTGTATTGAGATATCTTGTTCGTCCGTTTGCCTCCCTCAGACCAATTCTTTTGTATCGACGACCCCTCCGAAGGACCCGAGGACATCGACGTCCAACCCGACGGTGAATCCGATGCCGGCACCGCCTTCACTCGCTACACAGCTGCGGCACCTACGACCCTCAGAGGGGGGAGTCGGATCAGCTCAACGCGGTCGAGTCGTTCGAAACGACGAGCGGGTTTGAAGAAGGCCGCGGGGAAGAAAGGGAGTATCTACGAGGAGACGTATCTGCTCAACTCGTTTAAGAAGAGCGTCGAGACGAGGTTGGCGGAGCTGCAGAGTGCGTACTCAAACGGGCTACTTTTGTCGGTTTAGGTTTGAGACAAACTGCTTACGACCTATCTTCCTTTCCAACAGCCGAAACGGGTGCGCTCCTCTCTGCGCTCCTGCTCCTCCATTCGACGACCCACCGTTCGGCCGCTGCAGCACTACAAGCCGAGCTCGCGTCTCTTGAAGATGCTTTCCGAACGTCGCTCGATCACCTCTGGTCATGGAGGGAGAAGGAATGGGCGACCGAGAGGCACGAAGAGTTGCGCCTCAAGGCGCGAGGGGAATGGGTCGAAAAGCCCAAACCGGAGGAAGGGACCGAGAAGGTCGAGAGGCCCAAGATGGCGAAGGAGAAGTGGAGGCTCGGTTTGTTGGAGGTGTTGTAGTTTTTGGGGGTGCTCGTAGCGCATGATGATTATCACTATATCAGTTTGATCAATCAAGCGGGACTCTATGATTCCGCAGAAGAAACATCAAGAGATTTATGGGACAGCTGGCGATCATCTATTCTAGGCGCCTCTCGGCGATGCCCGTGTGAGGTGAGGCGACCGCTTCCCCCCACTTTGCCTCATCCCACCCGACCCCCGACGGCCGGCTTGTTCCCGAATGCTCACGGCGCTTCTTCGCACTATTCCTCCCTCTCGACCACTCATCACCTCATTCACTCGTCCCTTTGCCCGTTCGTTCCTCACCACTCGATACAACATGGCCCCTCAACGCGTCGAGATCAACATTGAGCCTCTGGCCGATGGCACCATGTCAGTTGCTCTTGCTCCATCCCGCTCTGAGGCGCTCCCCACTCGTCTGCTCGAGGCGAGACGAGCAGCTGGCGGTTGATCAGGAGGCACACCACGTTCCTCACGCTCTCTCATCTGGAACTGACCAAGTCCTTGTATACCCACTCCGAACAGGAAGGAAGTCCCCTTCCCCAAAACCGATTCTGAATCCAAGATCCTCATCTCCAAGGTATGTAGCACTCCGCTTCGATGGCTTCGATCGTAGCAGACTCCGCGCCCGATGACGCCGCGCTGGGGCGTTGCTTCAACGCGCTCGATCGCCTCGATTTGCTCGATCGCTGATTGGTTCGGTCTTCTTTGGCTGATTGTCCCGTCTTTGCCCATGCTCCGATTTCTGGCAACCACAATGTAAATGGAAATACGAACAAATTTAGGTTCAAGGTTGCTACTACGCTACCTCGGCCAAGTGCACACATTATGGTGCACCCCTTGCCAAGGGTGTTCTCACCTCCGATGGCCGTGTGAGTACCCTTCCGGACACGGGCAGCTCCTCCCCTCCGAACTTGACTGACCATCACTTGTCCCCTCATCCTCTCGGGTCTGCAGATCATCTGCCCTTGGCACGGAGCGGCCATGTCGTGCAAGACGGGAGACATCGAGGACGCCCCGGGACTCGACAACCTCGCAACGTTTAAAATCGAGTCCGAAGGGGACAAGCTTTTCGTCACCCCTCCCGAGAACGGCGACGTCACCGCGACGCGTCAACCGCCCTCGAACTCAGGTTCCAAGAGCCAGACGGGAGTTGTTATCGTTGGTGGTGGGGCTGGTGCGGCTCATGCGGTCGAGGCTTTGAGGCAGAACGGTTATGAGGGCAGCATCAAGGTCATTTCCAAGGAGCCTTACCTCCCCATCGACCGGTTAGTCCCCCAGCGACGTCTGTCAGATCTTGCTTGAATACGGGAGATACCCATACCGATTCGTTACGCTTCGCAGTACCAAGCTCAGCAAAGCGCTCCTCGCCGACCCGAGCAAGGTCGCATTGCGATCGCAGGACTTTTATGACAAGCTCGGCGTCGAGTTCCAATTGAACACCGTATGTCGCATGTCTACATCATCGAGCAGCCTCTAAATGCTGTGCTGACGAGTTTTTCCCGGCTTCGCAATGTACAGGAGGTCGAATCGATCGACTTTGACAAGTCTTCCGTCAAGGTCTCCGGTGGGAATTCCGTTTCGTACGAGAAACTCATCCTCGCCACGGGCTCGAACCCAAACCGCATCCCCGTCGATGGCTCCAAGCTCGGCAACATTTTCGTCCTGCGCACGATCGAGGACACGAAGCAGATCAATGACGCTCTCGGTGGAGAGGATGGTCCCAAGAAGAACGTCGTAGTGATCGGCTCTTCCTTCATCGGCATGGAAGCTGCGCTCGCCGCCGCTGGCAAGGCCAACGTCACCGTCGTCGGGATGGAGAACGCGCCCTTCGAGGCGATCCTCGGCAAGGCGATCGGGAATGGGATCCGCAAGTTCCACGAGTCCAAGGGCACCAAGTTCTACCTCCCTGGTGCGCTGTCGCACTTTTCTGCCAGCTCGTCCGACTCGAGCAAGGTTGGATCGGTCGAGCTTAAGGATGGGACGTCGATCCCCGCCGACTTGGTCGTTCTCGGTGTGGGAGTCAAGCCCGCAACCGCGTTCCTCAAAGCCAGTGGTGTCGAGCTCGAAAAGGATGGCAGCGTCGTGGTCGACGAGTACTTGAAGCTGCATGGCAAGGAGAACGTCTTTGCTGTCGGTGATATCGCAACTTACAAGGACGTCAAGACCGGCAAGAACACGCGCGTGGAGCACTGGAACGTCGCTTCGAACCACGCCCGCAACGTTGCCGCCACGATCGCTGGCAAGAGTCCGACGCCGTATGAGAAAATTTCGGTCTTCTGGTCCGCTCAGGGACAACAGCTTCGTTACGCCGGGACTTCGCGAGCCAAGACGTGGGAGGATGTCATCGTGCAGGGGTCACCCGAGGACCTCAAGTTCGTTGCTTACTACACCGCCGGCGAGGACGTCGTTGCCGTCGCGTCGATGCAGAACGACCCGATCGCTGCCCACTGCTCCGAGTTGATGAGGTTGAATAAGATGCTGAGCGTCAAGGAGATCAAGGATGGCAAGTCGCCGCTGGATGTGAAGCTGGTGGCATGAGATGAGGAGGTCCGAGAGTTGGTCGAGCAGACGTCGAGTTTGCCCCCGCGGTCTCGTTTGTAGAAAGACACGATATTGAAAGGCCTTGTTGGTCTCTAGGGTTTTTGAATATTTCATGCAAATACAAGTCAGTCTGATGAAGCAAAGGCAATTGTCCAATGTGAGCGCTGCGGTGACGGTTGAGAGATGAAGCAAAGTCTTAGCTCGTGACCTGCTCGTGTCCAAAATTAGACATGACCGAAGCTGAGGAGGCCGACGTCGTTCCACGCCAGCGGCACCGAGGCTCTCGCTTCTCATTCAATCTTCCCCTGTACCTGAGAGTACGATGGCCGGTCTCCTCATCTACGGTGCGACCTATCTGGTCATCAAAGCCGTCGACACGGTCAAAACCCGTCGGTCACCCGTCGTACCGACCCCACCGCTCTCGGACCCCGCGGCGTATCATTACGGTGGCGATTCCGACTTGGGCGTCAGTCTATTTGTGACAGAAATCGAGTCGGTGCCTCATCAAAGGGGTACGAGACGGGAGATGAAACGACGACCTTTTAATGAACGTCAACTTAAAGGTGCGTTGTGGTAACTGCTTTCGGGGGGGGGGGGTTCGATTGGGAAGCGTGGCTGATCTGCCGGAGGGTCATTTACGATCGGTATGCAGAGCTGTATCGATCCTGGAAGTACCGAGACGACATGCTCTTGTCCAAGCAGAAGGGGTTGGAGTATGCGATTGCACATGGTTGGGATGTATGTTGGGCCGGAAGGTGAGTCTGAACGTTTGACCGAACCATATGTGTGGGGAACATGTCCTGATCGCGGGACGACCACCCCTTTCTCCTCCTTCTTCAGGACAAGCGAATTCTCGACCGTCCGCCGCGCCCGGTCGGAATCCAGATTCGTCGTCGACCAACTAGCTCTAGCCATTGCCTGGTGTCGCTCCCAACAAGTTCCAAAAACCTCTCTCGTATCGACCTTTGAACCCCGATCGAAGATACGTCGACAAACTCGAACAGTCCATTCCAGCTGTCCCCCGAGTTTGTTGGAACTTCCTTGGCCTATCCCTGAGCCACCTGGGGAGAGGGAGTATGGGTTTGTGATTGAGAGGGCTCCGAGGTTCACGAAGGAGGGCCCGGAGGCGTTGCCACTCTATTCACCGGCTGTCAATCAGGAGAGGGGGGAACGGAGGTTGGAGTTCACGCCTCTCGTTGAGGGTGAGAGGTGGAGAGCTTGATCGCTTCCTGAGCTATGGAAATGACGGGATCTCTCAAGGGAACTTGGGCTCGTGTGTGAATTAGGGATTGTATCTATTTCTGTGGGCTTTGTTGTCATCTATCGAACTATTTCCAGCTCTTCCGGATGTGGGGATGGTGTTATGTTTCTTCGCTTTTCTTTCGCTTGTTTTCGCAAGCTTACTGGGGACCCTGTCGCGGTCTTTTGCATTGAACTCGTCCTCGGTGGACTAAAATCACATGTTGAAAGTCTTGCTCTACTCTGTCCGAGGGGTGGCGATGAGACCGAGCTCCGCCGAGGGTCGATTTGGAACCCCTTCACGCATCCGGAACCCATGCCTTCGCATGCATTATGTTGGTCAGAAGGGGATCGGTATTGATTCAGTGAGAGAACAAGTGTTTCGGTGGATCCGTGTCACGGAAATGAGATGTGCATACGGCGGCATACTGGCCGCCGAACATGGTAAAATTACAACACATTTCTCTGACCTGCAAGACCGGGGGACTCGAAGACTGCGTCCCCTCTCTCTAATTGTTCAACCTCGTGTGATGCCCACTTCGCTCGCAAGAGTAGAAACCCGTGGCTGCATTCAGATGATAATCGTCCGTCAGCGAAAAGTTTTCCGTGGAAAAGATCATGGGGTTCAGGGATGTGGGTGGCACTGGACTGACCTCCTTCATCGGCGGATCGGAGTTGCATCGTCTTGACCGACATGCGTTCATTGCCACATTTTCGCACATCTCATCGACCTGTTTGGGCAGAAGCAGGGTAAAAGCAAAGGGTGAGCTCGAGGAGCTACGGGTGAAAAATCCTTTTGAGAAAAAAATAGCGTGGATTGACGGCCCGAAGAGACTCCACCACCAAAGAATTATGGACGCTGTAACGAACGTACATATACTTTCTTCTTTTCAACATCACCGGTATGCTTGACCAATGACGTCTTCTTCTGCCTCAACGAACTCGGGAACGCCGCGGGGTGGGATTGGGTCGTGATCGTTTGGTTCTCGTAAGCTGTGCGGGGATCGCTACCGATAAGCTTTCACCTGAACGGTCACAGAGCCCTATGGCGAACCCGTCGAACGCACCAGCAGCGTCCTCCACCTGCAGTGTCCACACGCATCACAAACGATCTCGTCGTCGTCGCCGGGGAGGGCGAGGAGATCACTACAGCGCGAACAGAAGAGGAGCGAGCCAAAGTGGTTGTGTGAGAAAATGGGCGTGGACGAAGAGGTGGGTTTGGTCTTTGTGGTAGGTGCTATGTTTGTCAAAGGGAAAAGCTGGAGGCGAGACGGGATTGAGGAGAGTGAGGATTGGTGACGGGGTGGATGAGGTTTTGAGCGTCCGATCTTCCGTGTGCGTCGTTATAGGGTTTCAGCGATGAACTTTACTACAATTGATTGGTGGTAGTTCTAAGACGGAGGAGTACGAACGGCAAGCAGCGCAGCGATCCCGGATCCCGGTCTGGGAAGCGGAGCGCATGGGTCCGTGCGTGAAAGATTCCTCTTCTTACCAGCGAGGTCAAGATCGCCGAGATCCTGAAATCCGGTAGGCTGCGTGTAGCCCCGGTCCAGGACATGTGGGACGCATATGCAATACTAGCAGTACCAATAGACCATCAATGTCGAGGAAAATGAGGTAGAGTAATTGACAAGCCTACTTCAGTCACTTGCGCAGCCCATCGGTGCCGCGCAGGGCTGCGCGTCTCCTCGGCTCGGGTGGAGCGTCACCGTACTGCATCGTGTGACCGAGAAGACCAGCGACCGAAGATCCAAACGCATCTTATGCACTAACGTCTCCTCTAAAGTCGTATTTTGCCCTAAATTCGTTCTGCCGACGACCACGCTACGTCATCAATTCTCGACCCTTGCGCGGGCCATTGAAGCATTCAAGTTGAAGCTCAAAGCTTTGTGTACGTCGTCGCTCCCGAGTCTCCGCTGCACTTAACAGGTAGGTACTTGATCTCTTTCCTGCTAACAAGCGTCAGTCATGGCACCTTCTCTCAACTGTAACCCCGAGTGTACCACAAATCCACAGCATCGACAATGTCAGGCTTTACGAGCGCCTGGTTCGGTGGTCTCGCGGGTGTGGTTTCGGCTGCGCTGTTCGCCGTGAGTCCCTAATATTCGTAGCTTGAGCCTGAAGTTGATGATGCAAAGACCGTGTCTTCCCGTGGCTGCAAGCAGAGGTGGGAGGAAATGCGAGTCAAGACCGAGATAGTTCGCTTAGAGCAGGAGCTCCGGGACTTGAAGGACGATGGGGAGGCTATGCGTCGGGAGGCCATGCAGGCCGTGATGGACCGTTGCCAGGCAGAGTTTGATCACGAGTTGCAACTAAACGCGAGCACCATCAAAGCTGGGATGCCGTCGAGCGTGTTCGTAGGACTTTGCGGAAAGCACGGGTCCTCGGCCTGATCGGACTTGGCCGAGGTTCTTGGGACGCTGGTCGCGTTCGCCTGCAACCCTCGATGAAGCCTATCACGAGCCTCTGATATCACTCAAGTACGCATCTTTCGGACTATTTCGGACCCAGAGGCCCTAGCTTCTCATTCACGTCTTGTCGCCCATTCTTGACCCTGCTTGGTACTTGCTAGTAGTGGTAATAGACGTGCTTCTTGAGTCTGGACAAGTTCAAGCCTCGCTTGCCGTGCACCGCTACTTGCCCCATTTTCATGCTGAGCATCCTGTTGTTACTGTCGCCTTGTTTGAACCTCGGGGATGCCCACGTGATAATTTCAGGCTGGAAAATACTGCAGGTCCGAAGCTTGCCTCTACCTGTCCTGCCAACTGCATGCAAAAGGCCTCGCCTTCTCAGCCCACCCACACCCCTGCCCGACGAATGTTTCGGCCCGGCTTTTGCCTTGCACTTTGCACTTTGCATTTCGCACGTTGAACCGCGACGCCGGCATCCTTCGCGAGTCTGCTAACCGCTGACAAGCAATACTAGGCGCGTGACGCTAGCATTTGTGAGTAGCAACACCTTTGTTTGGAGATGATCCTTTTTACTCTGCACTGCCGCTGGCCGCCGGCGAGTGGTGGTTCGGGGCGGCCGAACGTCACTCGTGACGCGTCGTCCCGGCGCCGGAGGCCCGGAGTAGGTCCAAGTGGCTTTATCCGTCACTTAGCTGGCAGAGCCGGCATCTACCGTATCATCGTGGTGGCCGTACTCTGCTGATACTTCTACTCTGCCGTCTTGTACCGGGGTGATCTTTGCTTCTTCCCCAGTTTCCCTCCATCGACTTTCATCACGTGTGTGCGCAGCAGCTTCGTGGTCTACTCTCTTCATTCGCTAATGTCGAACAGCCATTTACGCGCACGTGCATGTGTGTCTGTGTGTGTGTGTACGTGTACAGATTGATTCCGCCTCCTACCGCGTCGTGCACACTACCCTGTGACATTCAACAGTCAACCATGTCGGCCTCGGTGTGGGCCACGCGTTTGGAAGCGCACGGGCGATGGCTCCTCCCCGTCCTGGGGTTCTACAATGGTGCTATCATATCCTGGACGATCAACGTAAGTAATCTGCCTGATATCTACGTGTGTCGTGTGAGATGATGCCCAGACATGATGTGACGGTCCCTCTTCATTCGTAGTCTTGGATCCACCTTGACCGCTTTTACAGCGAACTCGAACGAAAAAAATGGTTGGTCAGCAGCGAGCGTATGGTCTGGGAGGTAGTGCGCAATTTCAGGCGCAAGGAGCTGGAACAGCTTGCTCAGTTAAAAGACCAGCAAAATCGGATGCGTCAATCCAACCTGGGCAAGTAGCTGAGTAAAGGCATCGGGCGCGGACGAGTGAGGAGCCGGGATCGGGAGCGTTTCAGGGGCTCTGCAATCCGGAGCGCGGCGTTCCACCTTGCAATACAAGACACTCCAACCAGCTTCTTTGGCGTGTGCTTGGCGACGCTTCAGTCGCCACAAATGACTGTAGGGTCAGTCTGGCCATCCATAGAGAGATGTCTCGGCGAGGCTAGTGCAGAACTGTCGTTTTGTCTTCGTTGTCTGTTCGCATTCTACTGTGGGACTGTCGCTTCGAAGTTAAAGCCGAACCCTTTTACAGTTCACTATATGTTCATTGTATCATGGGTACTCTGCTTCCCTCTGTCGGTCAGGCCATTTTGAAGTGCCTTTATGCACACGGAACCCTTCCATTCGTATACAATCGCGTTAGAAAGACTGGAATCCGCAAACTTCCGGTGAAGGAAGACAAGGCAAGTATTTCTCCAAGACTTGTTATGGAAGTGAGACGTTGTGCGTAGCGGACCGAGCGCCTAACCTGCTACAATTACAACATATTTCTGGAACCAGCACCCAGCACGACCCCCAGCCCCCCCCCCCCCCCCCCCCCCAAACTGAATTCGGGAACTCCATACCCAATTGGCAATTGGCGTACATCCCAATGCGATCTAGTTGTTCAACCTCGTTTGATGCCCACATCGCTCGCAAGAGTAGAAAACCGTGGCTGTATTCAGATGATAACCGTCCGTCAGCGAAGAATATTCCGTAGGAAAGATCATGGGGTTCAGGAATGTGGGTGGCACTCGACTGACCTCCTTCATCGGCGGACCGGAGTTGCATCGTCTTGACCGACATGCGTTCGTTGCCACATTTTTCGCACATTTCATCGACCTGTTTGGGGAGGCAAGGTGAAAGCAAGGGGTGAGCTCGAGGAGCTACGGGTGGAAAAGCCTTTCGACAAAAAAAGAGCGTGGATTGACAGCCTGAAGAGGAGCCTGGGAAAGAGATGGACGCTGTAACGAACGTACATATACTTTCTTTTTTTCGACATCACCGGTATGCTTGACCAATGACGTCTTCTTCTGCCTCAACGAACTCGGAAACGCCGCGGAGTGGGATCGGGTCGTGATCGTTTGGTTCTCGTAAGCTGTGCGGGGATCGCTACCGATAAGCTTTCACCCGAACGGGCACAGAGCCCTATGGCAAACCCGTCGAACGCACCAGCAGCATCCTCCACCTGCCCACACGCATCACAAACGATCTCGTCGTCGTCGCCGGGGAGGGCGAGGAGATCACTACAGCGCGAACAGAAGAGGAGCGAGCCAAAGTGGTTGTGTGAGAAAATGGGCGTGGACGAAGAGGTGGGTTTGGTCTTTGTGGTAGGTACCATGTTTGTCAAAGGGAAGTGCTGGGAGGCGAGACGGGATTGAGGAGCGGGAGGATGGGTGACGATGAGGTTTTGAGCGTCCGATCTTCTGTGTGCCTCGTTATAGGGTTTTCAGCGATGACCTTTACTAAAATCGATTGGTGGTAGTCTTGAGACGGAGGAGTACGAACGGCAAGAGCCGCAGCGATCGCGGATCCGGGTCTGCGAAGCCGAGCGCGTGGGTCCGTGCGTGAGAGGCTCTCTTCTTTAAAATCTCGGCCTCGCCGGTCTAAATTCCAGTACAGCGGGCATTTCACAACTCGGAACGAAACAAACGTCATGAAAAACAGTTTGTTCTAGCGAAACAATACCTGCTTCGTCAATCCTCTTACCTGAACCTTCCTCTCGAG
Organism: Microbotryum lychnidis-dioicae p1A1 Lamole; assembly: GCA_001244265.2. Taxonomy (NCBI): domain Eukaryota; kingdom Fungi; phylum Basidiomycota; class Microbotryomycetes; order Microbotryales; family Microbotryaceae; genus Microbotryum; species Microbotryum lychnidis-dioicae. The sequence goes on from CDLV01000005.1 coordinate 2,193,586, forward strand.
CCCCTATTTCCACCTAATCCTCCAGACGCTGCATGATCCTCTCCCAAATGTACCTCGAGTCTTCCTCCGTCGCCTCCTCAAATGTCGGTGGTGGAGGGTCTACTTCCTCTTCTACATGTAACTCGTCGAAGGTGGGGAGACGTGCTTGAACTGGAAGCTGGGTGGATATCGTCCTGGAAGGGTTTTCGAGCATCTGGCTTGAAGCGGAACACGCTCGTTGAAGTGGAGTGCCTGAACGTTCGGAGGTTGCGGTATTGCGGAATGTCGAAGTGGGTGGGGTTGGGGCTGGGGCTGGGAGAGCTGTTTGCACCCGATGCTCTTGATTCGAAAGGAGTCGCGAGAAGAACGAACCGCGACGACTCGATTTCGAAGTTAAAGTCGGTGAAAAACTCCTTTGCGGCGTCATTTTACTCGAAGTGTTTCCTCCCGTATTGTCCCCCACCTTCTTTGGTTCCGCAGAGCCAGAAGTATCCGGCCCCTCCGCTCGGGGATTATGGACGAACGCCCCGCTGGAGCTCGTCAACGTAGGCTTCATACTCTGACCCGTGGACGACGAGCCTTTCGCTTTAGCGTCAAAAGTGACCGAGTCATCGTCATGGACGAAGAGTGGTGGCAGGGCTAAATCAGGAATCTCGAAGTCGATCCGGTGCATAGGTTGAGGCAGCTGCAGGACATCGGCGCACTTGACCCAGCCCCGGAAGGGGATGGTGACTTTCAGTCTGAACCTGTTATGCGCGAGATGATGTTCGGAAGGTCAGTCCCCAATACGTGGAAATACACGGAGGTTTGAGGTTGCGACGAGGTATGATACTCACTGTACCGCTGCCCTGCAGCTCCTCAAATCCCTCATCTCGTTCGAAGGAATGACGATATACTCTTCGACTCGCCACCACTTCCTCCCCGAATCAGCCGCAGCCCGACTCAACTCGTCCTCAGGCGAAGTCATCACCACCTGACTTTGATGTACAGCCGCACAATCAATCTTCGCCACCCCGACTCCAAGTTCCGTGCGCTTAATGAGCTGAGCTGTACGCTCGAGATGGACAATGTGTTGCTGAGAGGCGCCGGGTACGGATGGGGGTTCCCAGAACGCTACGATGGGGAGCGCCGAGATGGTTTCAAGGGGTGCCGAGATCCGATAGTGGATCTTGATACACGGTTTGGACGTGGGTGAGTTCGGGACGTCGCATATGGTCCGACAGGATCGGTATTCGATCTGCGAATTGAGGTTGAGCGTCAATTCGGGTTTAGGAGCTCGCTAAGACCGGGAAGTTTGATGACCCACCCGAGGCTCGACGATGCATCGTGAAGTCCCTTCTATTTCATAGCGGAGTCCTTCCTTGAAGATCGATCTCCACCCAGTTGATCCTGGCTCACTGGGGCTACTGAGACTTCGTACTGGGGACTCCAGACCCGACGACTGGGCAGCGACGTTGAAGTGCAGAACAAGCCTGATATTGACCACCAGACGCATGGGTCATCCTTAGACCCCAACCCCAACTTCCTTAATTGAAAAAAGGACTTACTTTTCATTCTTGCCCCCAAACAGTCCCTTCTTCTTCGCCGTCAGTTCCAGAACCCAATCGACATAGAAACCGCTATGCGAATACGTCGAGGGGGCAGGACAGCGAGGAAGACATCCGCACGTCGATTCGACAGGAAGCGTCAGGGTCCAGTAGAAGCATCTTTCGCTGAACTTTGGGGCGTTGACGGAGGATGATTGGACGGGGAGTATGCCGACTCGTGTCATGGCGCATTGGTGGCGATCTAAGGTGATCTGAGCAGCACCCAATTGACTGACGCCTGTCAGGTGTGGTGCCTTGCGTCGAGTCTTCTTGAGACTTGCCTCACTTACCGAGTTGATCGCGATTGTGGTCAAAATCTTGCACTCCAAAACCTCAAAATCGGCCTTGTACACCGAATCGTCCAACTTGAGTCGCATGTCGAATTTCTGTCCCGGTGCCCAGGTACGATTATTCGCGATCGCCGGTTCGACGGCGAGCTTCATGCTCTTGGCAGAGTAGATACCCACATCTCGGGCAGTGGTTTCAAGACTCGGAGAGTAGTTGTATTTGGCCCTGGGAGTGGTCACGGCGATTCCGTATCGCACCGAGGACGTCGGTATTGCGGTAGGCGCCAGTTCTTCGATCGGTGGCGTCGATATCGATGAGGGCGATGCCATGGAGTCGAGAGGCTGCTCGTCTTGTATGAAAGTGGTGGCGAATGATTGTACATGCTCCCTCATCCCGGAACTATCGACGCGGGAGGTTCTGCCGAGATCGTAGTGCTCCCTCTCTTTCGCTTGTGTCTGCTGCGCACTGAGCCCGTCCCGCCCCTCCGCATTATCTCCGGTCGAGGAAGACGGAATCGGTGATGATGGAGTTTGGGCATGGATGATGTTCTTGGAAACCTTTGGGATAAGCAAATTCCTGGCGTCGGAAGTCATTCTTGAGGGTGAATCGGTCGGAGACGAGCCCATCGCAGAATTATCGTCGGGAGTCCGATCGACTCGTTTGCCTTGGGCTGAAGCGGACTGGAGTGGTGGGGTAGTGATCGAGTCGGACGTAAATAGATCTTGGTTGGCAGCAACCTCGAATGAAGCTTCCAGGATGGGTGACGGTAGTAATGCTACCTGACCCACTGCATTGTTCTCCTGCGGTTCGACAGTGGCACGTGACTGGACCCCCACAGATGACTGGATCGAGACGGTCTCTTCCCCGATCAGTCTATATACATATCACATCTCGAAGGAGGTTTTGGAAGACTCACAATCCTTTCACCCTGCTTGTACTTATGCCAGCCCTTCTTACACTCGCAAAGAGCGCACACCTTCGCCGTTTGACGCTGTCCCGTTTTAGGCACGAAGGTCGGACAAGGACAAGGTTTCCCATCGGTCGTCTTGGCCTTGCAAAATTCGAGAGCGTCCCCATCTCGTTCTCTCATCTCGTTGGCTTGGGTAGATGTGAGATGCATGGGGAACTTGTGCCATCCCGTGTAATGCTCGCATGTGCCGCAGGCCGAAAGAAGCCAGGCTCGTCGAGGAGCAAGTGGGGCACTGAGTCGTAGATTGGCCGGCGTTGCCTCGACCGTCCTCACGGGATGAGCGGTGTGCTCGTGTTGAGCTTCAAGTTCGGCGTCGGATGATGGGGGCTCGTATTCTGGACATCCACAATCGGGATGACGGCACGAGGAGGGATCGAAGCTGCCTGAAACGATGGCCATGCCGAGGACGAGTGGGGTTGCGCCGGACATGCCCGCCGACGCCAGTGTCGAAGTGGGGGTGAGCTTGGCGAGGTAGGGCCCGGAAGATCGCAGCTGACTTGAGCAAGTGAAGCCGAGGGAGAGCAGTAAGGGGAAAGAATGCAAGAGTGGAAGGGGAGATCGTATCAGGGTCAAGAGTCGTTCACGATGGGAACTAAAGGCACTGCAAGTTTGAAGTCGCTGACTCGCACGTGCGCTGGAGTCCTTGGATCCGATGATGCCCCGCCGCGCCCGGCCGCCGAACTCCCTCAAACTTCGGGTCGGGTGAAATTTTGAAACCCGGCCGGGCTTGCTTGTGCTCACGCTCACTGCAGCCTCTGCATTTTCAATCTCAGCTGGAGCCGCCGATAACAGCCGCGAGGGTGCTCTCTGACCAGAACTTGATTTTGAAATTGCGAGCAAGTGAAAAGCGCAAAGTGCATTCGTTATTCAGATTAGAAGGTGCCCTCCGCGCATCCAGCTGCACCGGCTTAGACCGGCTTGCCATTACTCGGTGGCTCCACTGCTCTGGCTTGCTTTCGGGCGCGCCGATGCAAGGCCATCAGGTGGGCGCGTGCCATGCCTTTGACTTGTGCCGCTGCACTCCACACCCGCTCGCAAACGACCGTCGACCGTGCCAATCATGTCCGAAGCTACCTCGCCCGAAGCGATGCCCTCCCCGGCGCCTATAACCACTGGCAAGGCCGAAAAAGTGTACGAGACCGTCTCGGACCCTCAGAAGCTGTGGCCCGTGCCCGGTACGCGCTGGGATTCGCCCAAGGACCTGTTGCTGGTGATGCAACTCGCGACGCTCGCCGCGGGCTACTCTGCGACTGCGAATCTCGCCTCCCGTGTAACTCCGACCGCGACGGCCCATGCCTTCATCCGATGCATCGAAGCCAAGACACCCAACTCGGGTGGGTGTCAGTCGACCCTTGCGGTGTTGCAGTACGCCAATGCCAAGAACCCGCATGGGACGTGCCGCGTGCAGTTGCCCCCAAAGGCGGGCAAGTCCGCCAAACCGAGTCTCAAGGATCATCACTCGCACCCCGACTCGGGCCATCTCAAAGTCGGCGATGTCATCCAGGTCAGTTCGGATAAGCACCCCCCGCACGACCGCATGTGTGCCAAGTTGTGATGGCGACTGTCGACGGACGGGCTCTGCAGCGGGATCACAGACGCGCACGAGGGGTGACCGACGCGACCTCAAGCGCTTCTCGGATGTTACGATGGGCCCTCCGAGACCGGAGAACTAACATTTATGCTGCTCATTTGATCACCACAGCCGACGGAACCACCCATGTCACTCGAGGTCGGGCCGACCGTCTACACGCTCTCCGACATCAACAAGCTCGAAGCGTACGCACGCGCCGACTCGCGCCGCGACCCACACAACGCTGTCATCACCGTCGTACGCTCCAAGGACATCCTGTTCAAGTGCCGAGGCAAGAACGACAACGATGACGCGTGCACGTGGCAGATCCGACTCACCCCGACCTCGGCCGGCGCAAAGACCTACACGTGCAAGGAGATTGAACCCGACCACACCTGCGAACCCGCTCACCCCGCTCCTTCCGCCCATCTCAATACCGTTCTCGACTACTTTGTGCGTCCTCACGAGCCGTCAAGATTGTCACTATTGCGAAGGCTGACTCTACGCGTCCTCTGGAAACCCACAGCCGAGCCTACATCTCAAGCAAGGCCTGATCGGCAAGTCTAAACTGCAACAATCGCGCAAAATTCAAAAGCAGCAGCAGGCAAAGGTGGGTACACCTTCCACAAACAAGAATGAAACTGTACAGATCTGACATGGCGGCCTGCGAACACCCTACTCACTAGGCACCCCGCAAGCGTGAACCGATCGAACCTTCGGACGACGAGGACGAGGAGGAGGAGGGTGTACTGTCAGATTCCGGGCTGCAACAACTGTGTGACAAGCTCGTAAGTTGAGTTGGGGAGCTTGATATAGTATGATCTTAGCTCATCTCAACAAGTGCTGATGCGATGATGTGGCTACAGATCGTGTTCTGCCCTCCAGTGCCGATCAACTCGCTCGGAGCTCAACCCGCGAAACGTTTACGCTCTTCGGCATCCCCTGCTTCGCTTTCGGATCTTTCAGATGGGGATGCTCATTCTATTGGAGGAGCGGCATCGGCATAGGGGTATATACTCCTTGGAAAACAGATGTTATTCGATGCCGAATTCCAAAAAAGCTCTTCGCGTGCTAAACTGCAACTTTCTCTCTAGAACTTTTTCATCACTTTCTCATCTCGCTCGGACTCTGTAGTATTTTTTCTTTTATTTCTCTCGTCTTTGCTTGTATTTGTAGAAGCTCGTTCGCTTTGCAGTCAGAATGACATAATTCACCTTGCTACGTCCAGTCGAGAGGTCACACGATTGTTTAGCTCGGACCTAGTTCCTCAGCAAGCGCGTGGCGTTTTGGGTCCGCAGTATTGGTCGGAGGGTGACTTTTGGCGATGTCGTTCACCTCGGGAGCATAGGAGCATAGTTATGGTCCACGACCTCAATACTTGAAGAAGAGACCCCTCATTTCCGCTCCGGTAAGTGACCCGAGACCGCCTGCAGTCTCGGTCGCTCGATCACTCGGCTCCGCCCGAGCTAACTCATTCCGAACGAAAGCCTCGGAGCTCGGGGAGCGCACGCAAAACTCCGAGGAGGCATGCGCACGCACGGTGCACGGCCACGGCGTCCCCGAGGGCTGTCCAACGGTTCGTTTGGAGTGATGGATGTACAGCGTTGTGTGGATTATGCTTTGGTAGGATAGTTTGGAGTTAGTTTGTGTAGTAGCTGAATGATAGGAGATCGTCTCAATTTTCATCTAACCCTGAGGCACAGTAATGTGATATTTTCGGGGATCATTTCGCCGAGAGGGTTCATGGCCACATTGGATGTTACAACAGTCGAGAAAATCTCAAGAGACTCTAGTCTTATGAGGAGGCGATCTCATTCATCCTCGAAGGCCGACGTAATTAGTCTGAGAAAATCGCGATTAAATCCGATCCCGGGAAGCTAAGGACGACAAGAAGACGGGGAGAAGCCGGGAAACTCCTATTGGATGGACAACAACAACACCAACAACAACGCCAGCCATGCTGCTATACCACCTCTTCGCCCTGACCCTCCCGATCCTCCCGGCCAAGGCCCCGCCACCACCACCAAATCATACTCCGCCGCGGTCGGCGCCCGCTCCGTTGCGAAGCACGGAAACGCCACCGCCAACGCCTCGACTGCCGTCGCCGCCCATCCACTGATGCACAACATCGAGAATTGTGTCATCATCAACACCCCACCCTCAACCTCGATCGAGCAAGTCCTCCTCGCGCTTGACAAATACTACCCTGGCCTTACCGGCGCAATGCCATGCGTCATCAAGGGTCAGCGCGGCCTCCGCTTTCCCAAGGCCGCCGATCTCGACACCCTGGTGGCCAACGGCCTCACTGTTGGCAAGACTCTGTGCAAAGTCGAGAAGCTGTACAGCTCTACTAGAGGAGGTGTTGTACAATGCACCCTTACGGGCTTTTTCTCCGACCCCGAGGGCCTCTGCCTATTCGATGAGCAGATCGCTGCCTATGGCACGGTCCTCCGTCGTCGCATCCAATACATTGGAAAGACGAAACACATCTCTGGGGTGTACGGCTTTATCCTTGCCCTTAAGGATGTAGATGTTTTGCCCCCTGCCTCACTTTCTATTGCTCGTGACGGTGTCACTGAGCGAATCCCACTGAGGATCACCGGTGGCATGCGCCACTGCGTCTTCTGCCGTTCCGCGGCTCACGTCCGTTAGGATTGCCCCGTCGCCCCGGCGTGCAAGTCCTGCGCGAGCACCTCGCACGCCACCCAGCACTGCCCGGCCCGTCATGCGTCGAGCCCCCAGGGACCCCCCACGTCACGTGCCCTGCAAGCCTCCACCGTTACCACCGCCGCCCCCGCCGCCGTGTCCAAGTCGATCTCCCCGGCCTCCGTCCACGACCGCACGACCAAAAAACGTCGAGTGGAACAGGATCTGGCTGCCCAGACCGAAGATCTGTCCAACAGAGCTCAGCCCGATTCTCTGTCGAAGAATGCCTGCCCCGAGTTCTCCTTCAATTTCCCTTGCAAAACTGCCACTCCTCCTGCCCCTCAGCCTGCCTCCAATCAGGGAATTGCCTACTCCCTCGTTGAAAAATCCTCCGAGTCCCCCAGCTCAGAGACCACTTCTCCATCCCCAAGCCCTCCTCCGGCCACGCCAAAGTCGATCATAACTCGATCCAAGTCGATTGCCGCCCTCTCCAAGCCAGCCACTCGTGAAGCCCCTCCCACTGCGCCTGCCCTCGAAGCCTCCGAGCCGATCCCTGAGCTGTCTTCGCCCACGCCGTTGCCCTCAGCCGCGCCCAAAGCCCGACCCGATGACGCCGACACCGACGACGAGGCCGACGAAGAAGCCGAAGACCAAGAAGCACCTCCTAAGGACGTGGAAGACGCTATGGACCAAGATGATGAGCACAACTAAAATCCCAAACGTGTCTTTTGTTGCTGCCAACGTGCAGTCAATCAACGAAGACCGTAAGCGTGCCTCTCTTTTCTCCAATCTCCGCTCCCATAACGCCGACGTCTTTCTCCTGAGCGAAACTGGCCGACCTTCCCCCGAAAGGGTGGCTCAGTGGACTCAGGAGTGCCAAGACTTAAAGCTCTCCGCTCTTTTCACTCCTTTCAACAACACTGCCATACTTTGGAAGAGCGACTCCGTGGTCATTACTTTTGATCCCGAGTCGCCTCCAAACACTCTTCGTGCCTCTTTCTCTTTCCCGGACCGAGTCACCGACGCCACCTTTTGTGTGGGTGATTCAAAAGTCCGGGTTGTATCAATATACGCGCCTTCCTCCGACAAGCCAGACAAAAACGCTTCCTCTCACACCTCAGCACCGCCCTCCGACAAGTTGTACGTGACGAACCCTCGCCGCCTGCGCTCCTAGTCGGGGGGGACTGGAATTGTGTTGAGTCCCAGCCCCTCGATTCGGAGAACCAAAACGGAACGAATTATGGAGGTCAGGAGATGCGCGACCTTGCCACGGCCAACAATCTTTTCGACGCCTATCGGCTCCATCGTCCCAAAGGACGAGCCACGACGAATCGCTCAGCGCCCGGCACGTGCCGTCGCCTTGACCGCATCTATGTCTCGCCTGATTGGGTCGACCTCTTCCATGATCACAAAATTTGGGCTCCTGTCCTCAAATCGACGCACTCAATGGTTGTGGCATGGTTCCAAGTGCCGGGCGCAATCGACATCGGTCCGGGCAAATTCAAGCTGGGTTTGCACGTGATCGAGGGCGACGCGACCTGCGAGTACCTCACCTCCATTGTCCGCACCCTTTACAACAAAGCCCTCCTCCAGACGCCCAACGATCCACCAGCAGCTTGGACGTCCACCAAACACCGCCTGCTGCCCGAGCTGCAGGCTCTGGCCCGGACGTTCGCTCGGTTCCGTCGTGGCGGGTCGGAGCAAGAGAGGGCTGACCACTCGCGCTACGGCGCGGCCCTGCGGTCCCGCCTCGACCCATCTCTGGCGGGTCCCTCTTCCATCTTCATCCGCCTGCGCAAAGTGCGAGCATCCGACCTGATCCCTTCGCTCACGGTCAACGATGTTGTTCATTCCGACCCTGATTCGATGCTTGGAGCGGCCAGCGACTACTTCGAGCGGGTCTATGAGGACCGCCCCATCGATGACGCGGCCCTGAAGGCGATCATCGACGGCCTCGCTTCAACTCGCCTCTCCCCCGCGGACTCACTCAAGCTCGAGGAAGCGTACCCGTTGGAGGAGATGACAAAGGCTCAAGCTGCGTTCCTCTGCGCCGTTGGCCTCGGCCCCAAAGCCCGCCAATGGTACCGAGCGACCTACACCAACCAATCTGCCTCGATCTTCCTCAACGGTTGGCTCTCTGCCACTTTCGACATCCTGTCGGGCGTTCGGCAAGGTGATCCTTTGGCTCCGTCTCTCTTCGTCCTGGCGATCGAAGGTTTTGCCTGTCAGATTCGATTGAGAGTCAAGGGCATCGATATTGCGGGTCTCCAAAACGTTCGCGAACTCCTTTTTGCCGACGACGCTTGCTGAGCACTCCACAACCTCTCGGACCTCGACCACCTCAATCGGGCGATCGAGTTTTACGAACGGGCAAGTGCCAGCAAGCTCAGCAACGTCAAATCTTTCCTCTACCCCCTTGGAGCTTTTCGGGATCGGTCGATCGCCCCAGATCTCGGGACCTGGCGTCTCAGCGATTCGCAGTTTCGCTACCTTGGTATTCAGGTCGGGGTGGAGATCGCCGAGGATGCGGGCTGGGAAGATGTCAAGGCCTCGACCATCGCTCGGATACACTCAGTTCCGATGTACGATCTCCCATATGCAGCCAAGTGTTCGATCATCAACATCTACTGCTACACAAAGATCTTGTACTACAGCCGATTCCTTCCCGCCCCCAAGAGCGTTGTCAAGGAGATCGAGGAGGCCGCCACGCTCGCCATTCACGGTCGAGCTTCGGATGGTACTCAGCGACGTCCGAAGGTCTCCCGGTCGCGCCTCTGCACCCCTCTCGATCACGGCGGCTTCGGTTTGATTGATCTGCCTCGGCGTCTAGCAATCGATCACGCGAAGTGGGTCTTCCAGCTACGGGCCCCGGACGGCTGCTTCACACGCCACCTCTTCGACATCCGCATCCGCCTCCAGGCACCAAACGAACCAACCCCTTTCACCTTGTCCAGACCGGCCCCCAACCAGCATCGTTGCCCTTGGATTTGGATCTGGTGGGCATACTTTTGCCATCCTCCCCCAAAGTGGGACCATGCGGTGAGAAAAACGACAAAACTTCTTCCTGCTCGTTGGGTCCGATACTTCGAAGCCTGGGCGTTGGTGACCACGCTCAATCCCCCGGAACTCTCCAAGAGCCAGAACCTCGAGCAATGGGCGACGCACGTACTCTATATTTCCCAGCGGGCCACGGAATACAACTCTCGGTAAACCCGACGCTTTTTCGAGGGCCCGATGGCGAGGTGATGACCCCGTCTTCGTTTGTGAACGCGTCCAAACGCCACCAAGTCTTCATCTTCCCCCTTATCTTCCCCAAGGGACACCAGAAGGTATTCGATCTGCTTGAGCAACGCTGGAACGCTTCTTGGTGGAAGGCTTTGCGCAAGGTTCGCCGGGTTCACTCGGACGCCGAGGATACCGGCCACCTTCTCTCCCTGGGGTCCCTCCATCCGGGAAGCCAAGTCGCCTCCCCAACCAGCCCACATCCCAACAATCGATCTACCTCCTGTGTGATGTGCCTCTCGGAAGCACCCGAGTGCCTGGTTCACCTCGCGGTCGGCTGCCCATTTGCCCGGCGCCTCTGGTCTGCTCTGTCCCCGACCCCCCACCCAGTCTTTGTGGACTTTGTATGCCCGGTCGTGTCTCGCTCGGAACGTCAACTTGTCGAACTATGAGTCCTCTTCTTTCACTCGATCTGGAAGCTCTGTCGCCGTCGTCGATTCTCGTCGGATCTTTTGGAACCGATCACCGAAACGGAGTTCGAGGGGCTTCGAGCCTCTATCCAGGAGTCCAAGGGTCGCCTAGTGTCTCTGTAAGACACCAAAGGGGGTTTTAGTGGGTATGGTTGATCCTGGTTCAGGGTCAATGAGTCCTACACTACTGGCTTCTGCCAGTGTGCGTAACAGCATTCCCTCCGACTTTTCCGAAGATTTCTAGGTATTAACATAATTATGCTGTTAATGAAGTCTATCAAAGAAATAAAAAAAGAGACCGTTGGCTCAGCTCAAACCACACCACACTGTCCCAGCTCCGCCACAGGACCCTCTCTCCGCCACCGTCGACCTCTTCGCTTTGTACGCACACCGGGGAGGAGTCGCACGACGGGTCTGTTACATAAGGAGTCTTCGAGACGTTGACTCTGCATCGTCGTGCATTGGAGAAGACGGCTCAAGGTTGAGGTACGACAACGGGTCGCCCAATCAAGGCTCGGCCTAAAAGCACCTGTGGGTTTCGTCGCCCCGGGCAAACCGACCGACCGGCCGTGCTCGCTCCTGTGGACGAGTCACCACACGCGCCAAGTCGCATCTACGTGGACGGGCAGAAGGAAACCGTCGAGGAAGTAGTGACGTTCACGAAGAAAGGTCGTACATCCGACTGGTGTCTCAGACCCGCGCTGTGCCGCTTTGACCGCCGCCTCAACTCCCGGGGACGACGCTCCACATCGCCCTCGGATTCGACCTATACTGAGGACGATTGGACTTCAGCCGCAGCTGGTCGTCCGAATGGGTTCCTCTTCCAAGACCCAAGTCTACGGCTCGACATACGGTGGCGCCTCGGGCTCGATCACCCCCTCGTCGTCATCCGCCGTCGGCAGCTTGCTTCGACGGGCTGGCTCTGCGAGTGCGAGCGTGGGCGTGGGCAGTTCGTCGAGGCACCAGGCCCGATTGGGCGTCACGACAGACTATCTCGACCTCAGCTTGCACTCGGCCTGTGCGAATGGCAACGTTGGTACGTTTTCATCGCTTTTTTTCTCTCTTGCTTGCGATCCTGCGGGCGGGGCTACCAAGACTTGTGCCATCTCCTCTTCTGGATCAACTCGATCGTCGGTTAGCTTGCTGGCTTGAGCCCCGGCCCGATTCGTTCAGATTCCGCGCCCCGGCGCCGCGCGTGTGCCCCTCACGGCCCCACCGCCGCTGGCCACTTGGATGACGCGTGCCTGGCCCACGGAACGGAAAATCCACATTGCTTGATCGTTTCGGAGTTCGTCGTCGGAGCTCGATTGGTTCCCGCGGGTCCTACCTGGGAATCTTCACCACGACTCATGAGCTACCCGTCACAGCATCGGCGATTCTTCACGACGATTCGGCTGCTCCGATGGTCGACTGGTCATTGCTGGTCATACACGTGCATGATTCGCATGGTCCTTCGGCGCGGCGGAACCCCTCGAACTCGATCACCGAGCTTGACACCCGCTTACGGGTATCGAACGAGCGTTGACCATTCCTTCTTTTCCACCGCGCCTCTATTTGTATCTACCCCGTACAGGCCTTGTCAAGTACGCTCTACAACATGGTCAACCCGTCAACTCGGTGCTCAATGGCGTACTGCCCCTGCACGCAGCCGCGAGCTCGGGCAACGAGCAGATCATTCAGATGCTCATTGCAGCTGGCGCTGATGTCAACTCACCGAGGTCCGCTCTTTGCCCTGCAAATCACGCGCTGATGGAACATCTCACTGACGCCCGCTTTCCCATCTTGAACAGGCTTCCAAGACGGTACAGCAATGAAAAGACTCGATCGTCTGGGATCGCAGTCGGCACGGCCGGATCAACACCGCTCCACTTTGCTGCTGCAAACGGCCATGCAGGCGTCATCGAAATACTGTTGCAGTACGGCGCCAAGCCGAACGCACTCGAAAAGTACGACCTTACACCTGAGATGATCGCCCAGCAAAAAGGGCATCTCGAGGCGGCGCAAGTGCTGCATGAATGGTCTGAGCGTTTAGAGGACGATGCTCTTTCCATCAACCAGGGCAAGGTATCGTCGTCGTCGTCGAGTTTGAGATCGAGTCTGAGCAAGAAGCGACTGCACCCGAGACGGAGTTTGGATGCGCTCGCCGTGAGCTTGCAGCAGCACGCGTCGAACCCACATTTATTGCTAGCGCAGCGGCCACCCAACCCCGCCGCGTCGATGTCGTTGCATACGATCGGCGGTCAGAGTCCCATCTCTGCGAGCGGGACTGGTGAAGGGTCCAAGCCATCAGGGAGCAAGATGTTGATCGCCAACCACCCCATACACGAGTCACACTCGGCGAGACGGCCGAGCCTCCCAAGCGTGTTCGAAAAGGCTGCTCGTCCGACGGCGGCGCTCAAGCATGCCTTCGGACTCGGTTACCGGGGCCCCTCTGACGGACCTTCGGGACGTGTGCTTCGTAAAAGCAGTAGCAAGAGCAGTCTCTCGGCCTCGGTGTGGGGAAAAGATCCTCATGGGGACTTTATCGAGGACGAGGAAGATCTCTGCGAGTTTGGGACGGAAGCCGACGAGGTCGAAAACGAGGATGTACCCATGCGGAGGAAGAGCGAAGAACTTACCAGATCGCACTCAAAGCGCGATTCGATGGGGAGCTTGACGAGCATTAGAGAAACGCCGGCGACTGCGCCTCCTACAAAGACGACTTTCGCTCCTGACCATATAATGGGTCCACCCCCACCCCCACCTGCGTCACTGTCGAGATCGGGCTCCATCTCCACCGCGAGTGCGGCGTCCTTTTATCGACCTCGACATTCGTCCCAGCTCAGTGGTCGGGTCGTCTCATCCACGTCTCAGTCGCCTCAGTCGTCGTCCTCCAATGTTCAGGTCTTTATCGATGACGACGACGAAGCTACACCGGTCAACTCGACGCTGAGGCAGCGAAGTTTTACGGCGGGCTCTCCATCGAGTCGTGGCATCCCACTCGTGGCACCAGCTGGGCGGCGGCGCGAGACGAGCGCGACGAGCAGTCAGTCTTCACTACACACCCCGCCCAAGTCCCAGATTCCCTCGGGCATCGTCACGCCCGACTCGCTGCTCACCTCTTCCAGACCGACGAGTGACGATGGAGCGAGCGGCAGTACTTCGAGTCGCACGAGGAGCAGGGGTGAGACGCACGTGCCTTCGAGCATTGGGTCGAGAACGACAGTTGAGCCTGCACGGCGTGGAGCTGGATTCGTCGTGCGCAATCGGACCGATAGCGCGAGCTCGACCGCATCTTCGGCGTTGTCGCGTCATCACTTGTCGACAAAGCTTGCGGGTCTGAATGTCAACGAGTCGCAGCGTCGGACTGTGCCGACTTCACCTTCGTTGGCACCCGAGCCGATTATCAAAAAGGCCGAGACACGCACCAGCCGCAGCAACTCAGCGGGTACGGATGGTCGCTTCTCGTCCAGTCCTGCTTCGTCTTACTCTGGCCCAGGGACACTCTCGACGTATGCACCTTCGACGAACTCGACTACTGCGACCTCGATCGCGACGAGCAAATCTTCTCACAACGCCTCGCCCGTTGCGCAGTACCATGCGCGGTTACCGGTGCTCTCACCGTTGTACGAGTCGTCGCCTCATTCTTCACCCTCGACGAACAACACCCGAACTTGTCAGCAAGTCAACTCCAGTGGTCACATCACGACCAGTGCCGAGGCAAGGACCCGGGTCAAGAAGGTCGAGCAGGAGCTCTTGGAATTCGCTGCGAGCGGCTCGAGTGCCTCGGGCGCATCGACGACCAAGAATGCGGCTGGTGCGGCGGCGGCCCCGATGAGCTTGACCGACACACTTGCGGCATATGGGCAGGGACTGGCGCTTGAACGTCGACTCAGAGCGATCGAGAAGAATGGAGGGGCTACCCCATCTCCTGGTGCGAGTGGAGGTTTCCACTTCGAGACGATCGGGACGAGTTCGAGCAAAGCCGTTGGGTCAACATCTGCCGTTGAGGCTCGGGACAGCGCTTTGACGACGGCCACGACGGCGTCAAAATTGACGGTGCCGGTGCCGCAGTGGAGAGCGATCCCTCCTGTCGACCGCCTCATGCCTCCTGCTGCTGCGGCCGCTTCGGGTCGTCGCAGCGTCAGTCCTGTCAGCGGGTTGTCGCATGCGACGGCGACACACTCGGCGACGATGCCTGCGCCATCGCGCAAGAGCTCGAGAGACAGCGAATCGACACAGGGCGGCATCACGTTCGTTCCGATCGCCGCGTCGGTGAACGCCGGCTCTGGCTCGTCGACTGCCCCTCCCACGCGCGCCTCGTCGCCCTCTTCGAGCCGGTCGGGCAAGTCGCAAACGCATACTTTGCGCAATGTGGCCTCGTCGTCACACCACCAGAATGGGCACCATACCCACCACCACCACCACCACCACTCGAGCCATCCGTCGACCTCGTCTGGGAGCGCTTCGATGCCTGTCCATGTCCAACAACCTCAGGCGATCCTGGGAATGGGCGACAAGGGTGTCTCCTACGTCGAAGCCGTCGTACCACCCTCGTCTTCACCCGCGACCTCTCACCATCGAAGTTCAATTCCCAAGAATGAGACTCTGGCCGGCAATCGCTCGTCAAGAGGTGGTGGATCGTCCGTGACGAGCGTACAGGAACAAGTCGATCTGGACGCATTGGAACAAGCGAGGTTGGCCGCGAACGTCCCTATCGCTCCTATTACGAGACCCAAAGAGAAGAAAAGGGGGTTTGCCAACAAATTGTTTGGCAAGTAGTGATTGCTGTATCGATGTCGGTCCGTTCGCTTTTAGTTCTTCTTCGGACCCCCCCTGGGTTTTTGTTTCTTTTCCGGGCATTCGTTTCTCTCGAAAGGGTGCAGTCCATTCGTGTGTAACTCGTATGAATGTGCGGCTATTTTTGTTTTGTTTCCCTTTGGGGTTTGGGGTGTCAAGTCGGCTTTCGTGGTGTTGTTGTCGTAGAACTTTCCAAGGGTAGTAGTAATGAGAGAGGGAAGTTGGTCAAGACGTTCGAACGTGACCACGAGTGGAGAACGTGATTAGACTTAGACCTTTTCAACCGAGATGTTCTCGTCTCTAGAATTGAGTGAAATACTTTTCTTTGAGCTTGGACATCCGAGTCCACATTGCATTCACGGCATCGGACCTCCGCGTGCGCGGACATGCACCCGGAAATGTGGTCACTCGGAAGTCCGTGGGCACTCGAACTTTGGTTTTCATGTCAAACCCTCCGGGATTATTTTGATCATTACAAAAGTTCGTGTTAGAGGGGAGAGAGCAACCATGAGCGAGAGGGAAAGGAAAAGTTGGATCAATGAATGAACACGTCCAATCGAGTCAGTTGGGAGTAGGTCTCGCTCGTCAAGCGATACCTCAGCTGATTGCAAAAACGTCAACATTCGAGAATTCAGTAATTCGACCAAAACCAACTCGAACTGTAACCGACCGCATCAACAAGACTCACCATCCCTGCGAACATCATCAAACTCCTGGCCTTCTGCCTCAACTCGACCATGCTCTGTTGCCTCGCCGCATCCCCAAAAGGACTACTCTTGAACGCCTGGTGGATCTTGTAGATCAACTGCATCGTCGTCAACAAGATGGTATCAAAGTTGCGAACCAAGGTCTCGTCCAACGACTTGAATTCCTCTGCTGCTCGAATGATGGCTACGAGATCACCATGCAAGGGTACGAGGTTGACGTCTTGGATCGTTTGGAGCGCTTTCTCAAAGTGACCTTGTTCGTTGAGGGTCATGGCTTCCTTGAGACGAAGGAGGACATGACACGTCTCCCGGTTCTTGCGAGAGATGCGACCGCCTGCTCCACCTGCTTGTCGATCGTAGTGTTGGAGAATCGAGTGCGCGATTTGAGCGATATCCTCTTGACCGGCTGCCATTCCCACTGTCGCATTCGATTTGGAGAAGTAGTCTTCGTTCGCTCCTCGATTTGCTCCCTCGACGTGGATGGAAGGTTTCGTTAACGACTGCCCCAATTCGGCGTTCAGAACCGCAATAACGCTATCCCACTCATCCGCAAGGTTATACAACAAGATCGCCTCGGAGAACCTCTTCTCCTGATCTGCCCTCGTCGCAGCACTCTTGACGATCTCGAACAAATAACTCCTCTCATCCTTGAGATGAATCAATTTGAGATCGCGTTCGATCAAGCCGGGAATTTTGGTGCCATCGTTCTTGACGTCGCCTAACAGTTGAGCATAATTACGCGTTTCCATGACGAGTTGTCGGATGTGGTCGTGGCAGGATTTGATTTGGTTTGGACCTAAAGGTGAGGGTAGGTCGGCGTTGAGACAGATGAGATAGAGGTAGTTGAGGGCTTCTTCGGTATCCGTTTGGGCGAACGAGCGGGTGTAACGGTGCAGCAGACGAGCAAAGTGGATCGAGGCGAGATCGTAGCCCGAGGAGTCTTGTTCAACCACCACTATGAGGGTAAAATGAGCAAGTTAGCTGATCTGTTCCAGGACACAGTCTGAGATTGTGTGCTTACAAAGGTCGACGTCCGAAGTGTGCGGCGCAGAAGGGATGCGAAGTAGCCCATAGTACTCCAAAGCGATAGCGAAATGAACAGCATCGACGTGGAATTGCGAATGTTGGTGCAAGAAAGCGATCGCCTGTGACCAAGCTCAAAAGGGAGATGAGCCAAAGCCAGCTCGAAGTTCCCCCCCCTCGGTCCGACTCGACTCACTCTTTCGAATTGACCACTTAACAAGAGGACCTGGAAGTACAACATGGGTCGATTTCCCTTTGGATCGAAATGCGCTTCTCCAAATGTGACCAACACTTTGGCCAAATCCCTCAACCCATACCTCTCATGTGGCGCCTCGGTGCCTACGACCCCATCGGCCTCGGCCTCCCTCACAAGCGAAAGTTGGAACCACAACCAATCCTCCGTCGTCTGCGTCACGCCCGGTACGTTCCTTCGACTGATCTCGACCCTCCCGATGAGTTTGTACAACGCATGCTTGTAAGGATCGGACGTATCGGTCAAATACCGAATGCGTTGATTGTACTCGGACAAGAACCGATCGCGCAAGAGTTTGGGCAGTCTTTGATCGGGACTGTCGAGGTAGGCTTTGAGGTACGCGACGAAACTCTTTTCGAGTTTTTGGATCTGGGCTTCGTTCTCGGTCGCGAAGGCGAGAGCTTCGGAAGGGTGTCCGGCGCGGAGGAGGTAGTAGATTCGAGCCCAGACGGGGGTGTTGTTGGCGATCTGTGGGATGAGAGACGAGAATGAGTGTCTTCTGCGTAGGTTAGGTGACCGGACGGGTCTTGCGTACTTCGAGGTTCGGGTTGGTCCACTGGCCATTCTTGTGGAACTTGACGTTGAGGAAAGCGCGGATCTTGTTCTGCAACGAAGGCACACCTCCCAAGCCCGCCTCGGTCGGTCTCGAAGCCAAAAGCTTCTCGACGTAGTTCATGAACCTGGTGAGAGCGAGAAAGTGACATCAGAAGGGGGACCCCGGCTGAATGGAAGATGGTGCTGAACTGACTGCTCCTCGAGATGATGCTTCGCCCCCTCGGCGATCATCTTTCTCAACTGCGCAGCCTGAACTGCATCCTGAGCAAGGCCAAGATACGCCGCAGCATACTGGCGTTCCTGCAACGCCTTGCGCTGGAACTCGCCATTGAGGACATCACGTTCCTGCATCAAATGAGCAAGCAAACGCCACGTCTCGGTCGTCTGAGTCGCTTTCGGATCGCCGGCGCGGGGGGTGGTGTTGGCTGTGACGCCGATACTGGCTTCACCGAATGCGGAGACGAGCGCGAATGCGAAGCCTTGTTTGCGGAATTCGTTGAGCCGACGTACGACTCGGTCGTAGCGCATCATGCGGGAGTGCATCTGTAGCGAACCGGACGGGTTGCTGTTGCCTCCCGCGGCCGAGGACGAAGGCAACGGGGCAAGGGGAGACTGTGGGCTCCAGAACGAACGGAATTTGAGTAGAGAGACCAACTGGGCGCGAGCGCTCCAAGTGGGGAGGGGGGGGTAACTCACGGCGCGGTCCTGAGCAAAAGGGGCCAGGCCCCGCTGGGGAGTCGAATTCGTCGCCGGCGCGGTTGAGGATGAGCCGGATGGATAGCCGGGTTGATGACGACCCAATTCGTCAAAGAGATTCTCCTTTTGTCGTTTCCAGTCGTGTCGGATCGAGGCGTCGAGAGAGCGGTAGAAATCTGCGGTCGTTTGACGGCGGCCTTGTTCGATCGAGGCGATGATGGCTTGTTCGTGGGTGTGGGTGAGGAAGCCCTGCGGATAAAGAGCAGAGAGGGGGGTTGCTGGAGTGAGCCGTGTGTGTGTGTGTGATGTGTGGATCGAGGCTGTGACATGACACCCACCTGGACATCGGTGTCGTTGAGCGGCAGCAAGGGCTCAAAGGTGCCGGTGAGGTTGACGTGATCGACGGTCGATTGCAACTGGTCGGCGTTGACACCGCCATGGGCCAAGAGGAACGCGCTGTGGAGATGTGGAAGAGTGAGACGAGGTAGACTAGGTCGGCGAGGGTCAGTTGAGAGCTGTGCACTGACGCATTGGCATTGGCGTGGCCGTGCTGCCTGTGCTGGAGGCTCTTGGCCGCGATCCGCCTCGACTGAGCCTCGATCTGGTCCAAGCCGAGCTGGATGGTGGGCAGTCGACGATCGTTGGTGAGAGTACCGGAAGAGGGGTGGTGAGCGTCGAAAGAAGAGGACGGCACGGCAAAGCCAAAGCGGGCAGGGGTCGTCGCCGAGGGGAGCGAGAGCGTCGATGAGAGCTGGTTCGACTCGAGTCGCTGTGACTGTTCGAGAAGGGACTGCAGCGTCGTCATGTTGCACTGATGCGGGCGAGGATGCCGCGGGGTAGGAAAACGCGGAAAGAGACCGGGCAAGGACCGGGCAAGGAGTGATGGTCCGCGCGCCGGTTTCACCGCTTCAGTGCCAGGTTGATTCCCTTCCAACAGCTTCTAATCGGCTCTAACCGTTTCTAATAACGGCCTCTAACCCGAGTCCGTGGGTGGCGGCGGTCTCTGCCGTGTTTCTTCCTCAGTGCTCCGCTGGGCTGCCTGCTCGTCGCTCCTTCTTCTCGAGCGGAGGTGTTACACACTGGTACTCGCCCCTCTCCCCTCTTCTCTCCCCTCGCCATGTCCATCTCGGTCGATGCACCCCCGCCGAGGCAGTCGTTGAGCCAAGCGCTGACCGACAACCCGAGCTCGACCTCCCCCCCTCATGCACTCCCCACCTCCTCCACCACCGCACCCTCCTCCTGTTCCAACACAAACCCCACCCCTTCTTCCGAAGACGACCCGTTCCCGCAAGCGGCCAAGTTGATCGACGACCGGCTGCTCAGGGACGAGCAATGGGTTCCCGTCGGCGACAGGCTAGGCTGTAGGTTCGAGCAGCACACCACACCGCAGCGTACATCAAGGTCCCCCAGTCTAACTCAACCTGCCTTTCCACAGTCGGAGCATCGTACGACTATGTACCGCGTCCCCATCCCGCCTGGTCACCCTTTGCCAAGAGGCGGACCGTCGCACTCCCCGACCGCCTCTTTGACGAATACACCTGTGCGTCCCCATCTTCCTCCTACCGACTCGAGCACCCACAAACTGAACCTTTCTCTCATAGCTACCGCCCACTGCACCATGGGTCTCTCGACCGAGATCGAGCGCGCGTGGGTCACCATCGACCATCGTCTCCTGCTCTGGGACTGGGCCGACGGGTCTTCCTTCACGACCTTTGACCAACTCGACGACATCATCATCGCCGTCGCACTCGTAAAACCGAGACCGAACGTATTCGTCGATGCCATCTCTTACCTCCTCGTGCTCGCGACCTCGACCCAGATCACCCTCGTCGGATTGGGCTACGCGCCGACCGAGACCTCGGCGACCCCCGAAATCACCTTTTACCTCACCGGTCTCTCCGTTTCGTCCGAAGCGCTGCCCTTCACCCACATCCAAGGCACCTCCACCGGTCGCATCTTCCTCTCCACCTCGCCCGAAGCCGTACTCCCCAACGGCAGACCGGGCGACGGAGCGCTCTACGAACTCGTGTACCAATCCTCCGAAGGATGGTTCGTCAAGCGCTGCTCCTTGCACAACCTCACTTCCGGTAGCATCACCCAATCCTTGGTCCCGTCCTTTTTGAGAAACTTGGCCGCCGTCAGCCCCAACGAATGGATCATCAACTTCCAACTTGACAATGAGCGCGGCCTGCTCTACACCCTGCTGAGGAACGGCACCATCGAAATGTATGAGCTCCCTTCCTCTTCCCCTTCAGCTCGCTTCGACGGGCCGCCGAACAAGCTCGCACGAACCGGCGACGTGCTCCGTGCCGCACGAGAGTTGTGCAAGTCCCCCGCCTTGGAGGGCACCTCGTTCCGCATCGTCGCCTTGCAAATCATCGCCCTCCAGGAGAGCGAAAAGGACAAGGTCGCCTTGGTCGCCATCACCAACACCGGTGTCAGGCTCTACTTTACCCATCAGCGGAGGTATCCTTCGTATGCGCAAAGCTCCATCCGGGCCTTGGAACTCTTTCACGTTCGCCCACCGCCCTTCATCCCTACCCAGACCGCACACGCTCCTCAGCCACCCACTTCGACGTTCTACAGTGCCCCACCGACCCAACAGCAGCAACCACCACCACTACCTTCACAGCCCCTCGCTTCAGCCTCGTCAGACCCATCCGAATTCACCTTCAAAGCCATCAACCAAGCCAACTACGCCAGTGGGGGCCTGCTCGTCGCCGCCAACAATCGTTCCGAGGAAATCGGCGTACTCTTCCTCGCTGCACCCGATAACGCCGCCGCATCTCAACAAGCGAACCTCAGCGGTCCTTCATCCTCTTCCTCTACCACGATGACGAGCATGTCCCATAATGGGCCCGGAGCATTAACCACTACAACGGGGCAACAAACCTTCTCCGAAATCGCTTCGACGATCGAAATCGGTGGACAAACATGGGAGATGGCCGAAATTCAGGATCGATCTGCCAATTCGGGGCTGGTTCCGGGGGGTAAGACGGCGTTGAATGAGCTGGCGACGCAGGTGGCCTTGCCGAGGAGGGAGTGGGTCGTTTTGACCGATATGGGCGCCAATGTGATCGCGAGGCAGAGACCGATCGATACGTTAGTGGATCTGTTGGAAGGAGCTTCGGGACTGGTTGGGAGTCAGGCGCATGGGGATGTGGCTATCTTCTTCACTGCGTGAGTCTTTGTTCATCGTGCACAAAGTGTGAGGGTGCAGCCTAATCCGCGTCTCTTTTGATCACACCACAGCTTTGGCTTGAACCAAAGCTGCGCCATGCTGCTCGCCATCGCCGCCGGCAACTCGCGCCTCACCAGAACCGTCTCGGACTCAACCTCCCCCTCCACGCACTTAAACGGCGGCTCGACCTACGTTTCCAACTCACGCAACCCTACAAGCGCAGTGGAGAATGCCAAAGCGCTCTTCTTCGAACATGGTGGACGACCCGTAGCTGTCGATCGCGGAGGGTTCGGATCCCAACAACTTAGCTCAAACGCTTCGTCAGGTGGAGGTCAAGTCATCTTTTCCGGTAAACACGAAGGGTTGGCCTTTTACCTCGCTCGTTTGTTGCGACCCATTTGGTCCGCCAAAGTGACCCGAACCCTTCCCGGTGCTTCTTCCCCTGCCGGCTCTTCGCCCCGCCAAGTGTCCAACGTCCCCGAAAGCGTCTTGACTCAAGTGCAACGGGACCTTGTCTCCCTCCGCACCTTCATCGAAGCCGAATCGCGTCTATTCGCCCTTCCCTCGAACCTAACTCAAGCAACTCACCTCACCTACGCCTACCAAACCGAACAAACCTCTCTCGAAGCTCTACGATCGCTCCTCGTCCGATCCGTCGAAGCCATCTCCTTCGTCCTCCTTCTGATCGATTATCAAATCTCGGACTTGGTCGCCATGTGCGATCAGGATACGCAGAAAATGTTGTTGGGTTTGAGTTGGCAGGATCTGTTGACCAAGAAGGTCGGGAAGGATGTGGCGAGAAAGTTGGTCAGTGCGGTCATTAATCAGCAGATTGGGAGGCAGTTGAGTGTGAGTTGTGATTTTGTAATGATTTTGCGAGGAGAGCTGGTCGGGGTGGTGGTACTGATGCTTTTTTCGGCGATCACAGGTCGATGCGATCAGCGAGACGTTGCAGCAGAGGTGTGGGTCGTTCTGCAGTGCTGATGATGTGCTGCTGTACAAGGTACGCGCCGATTCTGATGGCTACTCTACCCGAACTGCTTACTGATCATCCACTCACACTCTGGACCCCATAGGCGATCGAAGCGACCCGCCGAGCCAAGGATACGAGCGATCCCTCGGAACGCACCGACTGCCTCCGCGAATCCTTGCGTCTCTTCATCAAAGCGTCTAAGCAACTCTCGTTCGAACGCGCCAACGAAGTCTGCCACGAATATATCGAGCTGAGGTACTACCTCGGAGCGATCGAACTCGCCGTCGCGTGTGCGCACGAATGGGATCCCACCGATCGTGCTCTCTCCTTTGCGTTCGAAGGTGAACCTGCCAACGATCCTCGAAAGGCGATCTTTGACCTGCGTCAGAAATGCAATCAACTCGTATTCAAGACCTTGTCGAGCACGGACGACTTATTGAACGAAGCGATGAACTCGAACAATCCGGGCGGGGTGTCCTACGCCGAAGCGGATAGTCTCCGTTCGAACGCTTACGACAAGGTGCTTTCGATCAAGGACCAATTCCTCCACTTTGAACTGTACGCATGGTACCTATCCCAGGGACGAACCGATGCTCTACTCGAAGCTCGAACACCCTACCTCGAGGCCTATCTGGCCCAGGAACCGACAACGTTGGAAAAGACCGATCTGTTATGGCGGTTCTACGCTCGTACATCGCGCTACGATCTCGCCGCGGGCGTTTTGGCCCATCTAGCGGAAACGACCCATTTCCCCCTCTCCATCTACAAACGCGTCGAATACCTTTCCCTCGCGGTGGCGAATGCGAAATCTCAATTCCCCAGTACGCACGCCCAAGCCGTGCAATTCCTTACCGACGTCGAAGAGAAACTCGAAGTCGCTCAAGTACAGATCGAGATCTATCGAGCGATCGAAGGCTTGGACAGCGAAGAGATGACGGAGGAGGAGAGGAGACAATGGTTGGATCGCGTCGAAGATCGTCTGTTCACGATTTCGGAGTTGTATTCCGAGTTCGCGGAACCGTTGAGGTTGTTGGAGATCGTGTTGCTCATCTTCCATGTGTCGGATCATCGAGATCCGTATTTGGTCGCCGCGACGTGGGAGGCGATTTTGGCGAAGAGTAAGCTTGCGGGCCCAGGTTCAGGCAGTGATCTATTGCTTCATCTGAAAATTTTTACCCTGACCATTTCACAGCTCGGGAGGATGTCGCAGATCCGGACCAGGCGGTTGACCTTTTGACCGTCAAGATCACCGAGCTCGGTCGACGCTTCCATAGCTCGGACGTCGCTTTTCCTCTTCGTAAGTAGACGATCGCTTCATGCACACACCCTTACGCACATCGGAAGCTCACCCAATCACTTATCTTACCAACTAGCGGCCCTCGCAACGATGTTTGAACGTTTCAGCTACGATAACAAACTTACCTCTCGAGCCGGATGGGTCCCCTTGGCGTTCAGGGACGCGGGTGTGCCCCCGTCGACCATCTTCGCGACGTATGATGAGTTGATCTCTGCCAAAGTGAGTTTACTGTCCCTGGTGAACAATACGAGTGAACGAAAACTAATTACCCACAACATTATTTTTTAGGTCCCACCATGGCACACCTCCCAAGGCCTCCTCTTCCTCATCACTTCAGCCACCGTATTCCTCGAAAATTGGCTGCAAGAAACGACCCACAACCCCGTCGGCTCCACCTCGATGAGAAGGGACACCATAACGGACGATTACTTTCTCTTTCCTGCAGCGGAAGTGACCACCGCAGTAGGGAAATGGTTGATGGGCTTGGGATCGGTCGCGAGTGCTAAGGATGTGGTGGCGAGGTTGAATGAGGTGCAGCGGGAGATTAGGAGGAGATTTTGATTGCGGAGAAAGGGGACGACGAACGGGGAAGCGGGTTGCTGAGAATTTGATTGACAAGAAATAGATGGGGAGTTTTGATGTAGTGACGATCCAAGAAATAATCGTGCAAAATAATGGCATGCCACAGGCGCCTGAACCAACATACGTTCCCTCTCCATTCGAGATGTCGAGTTGGATCGTCCGCTCACTGGATTTCCTTCCGCTCGCTATGCGCTTCGGTGACTCGCGAAAGGAGCAAACATTTGGCTCGAGTGTTGCAACAGTAGTCGAACTGAAGAGCCACACACGGAGTAGTGGTACTGATGCAACGGAACGCACGAATCGTGTACAAGAAAGCAAACGACTGACGACTGACGACAAAGTTTGAGGCAAACCAAAACAATAGAAAGAAGGCTTTTGATAACTAGACTGAACGGAACATGCAAGCTGGGATCCAGGAGCGAACATTGAAAATATATCGGGTTGGGACGTGCTCTAGATTTTGAGGAGGACAGTTGTGAGAAGTACCGAGCGAGATCGGCTTGCGGCTTGGAGAATGCGGTGTGGATGGGTGCGGAGAGGGAATGTAGGCAAGCGATTGGAGGAGAGATAGAAACTGTTGAGCTTCCTCGATGATTGATTTTGTGGGCACCGAGATGGAAAAAGGCTGTGTCGAAGGTGAGGAAGTAGAAGGGTCGGGTCGAGGCTGAGGTACGGTAATCAAATCTGAGTCGGACGTGCTTTAGCGACCTTAAACGTCGGTCGTGATGAAGGGAACAGGCCGACATTCATAGCGTTGGCGGCGCTGCGGGCTCGGCGAACCGGATCATCGCAGGCTACATATCATAGGATGAGCGGGTGGAATCAGAAAGAGATGGACTTGATGAACGGTGCAGAACGACCTACCTGGAAAAGGCTCGGGTCGACCCGCTAGCCGGTGACCGGGAGAGTAAAACAGCTTGGGTCGACGGTCCTCGTCTTGGTCGAGCACACTCGAGTTGCGAAAGTGCGTAATGAGGCCCGCTTTACCCTAAGCACGGAAATTCAGTGGATACCCCATGTTAGCAAGCAGAAGGCGAAAGTGTGTCTAGGGGCCTTTCGTGCTTGCCTGGATGTTCGCGTACGATGCCTGCGCAGCGCACAAAATGGAGCGAAAGTAAGCTCACGATTCATAACAGGCCACCGCTGCTGTAAGCTGTCCACTCACCACACATATCTTGTCGGAATTTGCGAGGTTCCAGCGAGTTCCCACTCGAGCGCGGACAAAGCGGGCAAGATCCTCCACCTTTGGCGACACACCATGACATGGCAACGAGGTCAGTCCAAGTTTGAGAAGGCCAGATTCCTGTGACTTGCCGAGTTGAAATCGACAAAGCCGTAGCCAACATTGCACCCACTGGACCAATCGAGACGAATGTAAAGGAATTGATAGCACCTTCCCACCGACTCGTCGATGAACTTCATCACATCGACGTCCTTGAGCTTGTTGGGGATGTTTTTGAGCATCAAGGTCGTGCGAAGATCCAGCCCCCGCTTGATCCTTTCGAGGTCGATCACGTTGTTGCGGGGTATGCGCTCATCACGGTAGATGCCGTGCGTCAGAGGTAGAGATAGTGGAGCTGTAGTTGACGAAAGGGACGGGATACTCGAAGACGTGACCGACGACGACGACGCCAAGGATAGACGGCGATGCGATGCGGACTGCGCAACGCGCAACGAGTTGTCAGTGCCTTTCACAACCCTGGGCCAGACTTGCCTAGCGCTCACCTCCGCGCTCGCCTCCAGAGCTGTCACATCTGATGTTGCAAGAGCACCACAAATGTCATACTCCGAGTGTTGAAGACCTCGATTGAACCCCTCTGGCCCATCGAGAGATCCTACTCGAGCGTCACGAGGGGTAGAACCTTCACCGATGGATTTGAGCGGGACAAAACTGGGAGCGAGAGGGGAGATGGGAGCAGCATAGCTGTCTCGGGAGGTGAAATCTGTGCTTGGGGAAGAGGTCGATCTCCAGCTGGCGGTTGAAATGGGATCTTTCTTTCCAAATGCGCAGAGATGCATGGCCTTCTAAGCAAGCAGGATGGGCTGTCAGATTTAGGGTTCAACTCGTGGGACAAAGTCAGTACTTGGGACCACTCACCGTCATGGCAGGCTCGAAGGTGCATTGAAATCTGATACCATCATGTACCCGACCATCCAGCTCCCTTCTCGCCGTCTCTGCGCTTCGGTCGTCGTTGTACTCGCACAATACGATGCCAACTTCGACGATCGAGAAAGAGCGCAGGGAGCCCATCGATGACAGCAATGTGAGCACCGAAGAATCGCGAAGATGCGAAGGGGCGTTGCAAGTGATCGCAAGTACTCCTTCCGAGGGCGAAAGTAAGCTCTCTTGGAGCAGCGGATCGGCATCAAGCATCTGCTGAGCGCCACAGCTGATCAGCATATCAATAAAGTGAGACGAAGGGAGAAGCGATCACGGCTCACGAACCTCTTCAAACATCTTGCGACTGATAGGACAAGCAGACACGCGGCTCGACTTGAGGAGCAACTCGATCTGAGCGATTAAATCGTTCGCACCACGAACGTCATGAAAGACCACGATGATGCCTCGTGCCGAGGTTCCACACCAGCCTTTGTACGACGGGATATTCTTCTGCAGTTATCATGAAGAGTTGGATTATCAAGTAAACTATTCCTACACAACGACGAAGGCCAGCCTTATCGAACTCACCGCTTTGACGATGAGCTCCTGCAGCCGAGCTGCACGCGCCTCCTCCGAGACTGTTGCGCTCACGTGGACGTAACGCGACGACTGCGAGGCTTGTGCCTCGGATCTATCGTCTTCGCCATGAGAGCGATCGGTGGTGGGTGAAGAACCATCTATTCGAGGTAACGCGAAGTTTAGAGCATCGAGGTCCAAGGCGGTAGGAGTGGAGTCGACATTGGCTGGATCGCGCCGACGAGGGGGGGCCGGCGTCGTCTTGGAGGGGACAGGCCAGCTCCACTTGGTATCAGGAAGGGCGGAGTAGTCGTCGATGAGCAAGTTCAGAGCCCCTCCGGGGGTCCCAGGCGCCGAGCAAGTAGACTGTTTTGGCATCATAGAACGGGGAGAGGTGTTCAAGGCCGACACAAGAGCTTCGAATCGATCGGTACCGATATGTGAGGGTGAGGCTTGGAACGCCGTCAGAGACGACCTCCTCGACACCGACTGAACGGGGAGGCTCGAACGACGCGCAGGGGACCCTACAACCGGGGAGAATTCGTGGTTTAAGCCTCCTGGATGTGGAGGGGTTATTGGGGACTCTGGCGGCGATGGAGACGCGCTCGAGCCGACCACCGACGAGGTTCGACGTGCGAAAGGGGCTACGGACTGCCACGAGAAGGGCTTGTGGGGCGTCAGAGGAGGCGTATCGAGTCCAAGGAGGTCGATACCCTTCCATTGTGGATCCGATGAGTCACTCTCGGTCGAGAGTCGCAAGGGGTCGAACAAGAACTCTGCACAAAGTAGCGGACGAAAGGCCGAGGAGCTCCGTCAGTCCGAAGCGAGAGGAGCTCGATCGCTTTGGGGTGCCGAGCGCGAGCCTCGGCCGGCCGGAGAGTTGTCACTCTCGGCGGACCCCGAGGGACAGGCTGGGGGCGGCCGATCGTGCAAGTTGCCGGCCGGTGCGACGAACTCACGATTCCCATGTTGCTGCATTGGATCAAAATCTGGGTGTACTCGACGAGTTGTCGGGCCTGGCTCACGGTTGTCTTGGTCGTCCGGACCGTGGGTCGGCTCGGATGGGGCTGCAACACTGATGAAGCCGCCGCTGGTGTCGAGCCAGAGCGCATGCTGAGCGGGCGCCGAGGCGGCCGAGTCACTGAGGGTCGTGTTCGTGGTGGTCGAACGCGGCGGCTTCGCTGCATCGGCATCGGTGTCCCCATCGTCGGATTCGAGGTCGAGAAAGCTACGGTCTAGGCTGGCATGCTTGTGATGGCTCGCAAGAAGGGCTTGGGAAGACTCAATGAGTGAGAAGGGTGCGAAGATGTGGGGCTGCTCGGACGAAGCGGTGTCGTCGTCAACACCGTCGTCGTTCCAACGACTCATGACCCCTAGAAGAAAAACGGACGAATGACCGACGACGTGAAAGAAGAGAAGAGGAGAGGAATAATGATGGAAGGTACAAACGGGTTGACTTTGAACAAGAGCGTCTGAGGAGTGGGTGGGTGAGAGCAAAGGTGCAAGCGACGGGCCAGTGCAGGACGAAGCGAATCGGACCGAAGTCAGAAGGCGGCGCTGGCTGATCGAGGGGAGCTCGCCTAGACGCCCAGCGACCGCGCCTGCACTCAGGAGCGAGTTTTCTAGTCTGCGCTCGGGACTCAGGAGACACTCCTTTTAATGTCAACCGCTACATAGCGCCGAGCGTCTCCAAAAACCAATCTGCCATTCTTCTTGACACCGTTGTTCCCTCGCAAAAAGGAAGCACACGAACGACTTGTTCGTGTCGATTCAATTACGTCGCACCGGTACTACTGCTAAGATCTCTTTCCGACTTGTTGACGAGCTTTCTTACTCTTAGGGCAAGCACACAACTCGAACATGAAAGATCGAACTACATATATAGCAACAAACCTTGCCTGTCATGGTCCGCTTGCGATTTGCTGCACAAAGTTCCTTTCCGGGCCCCCCGACTCATTCGCACGCTGCACAAATGACTTAAAACCGAAGGCTTGTCTCAGATTGGAAGCCCGTGCGAACTGAAGCCGTCACCATCTCAGCGGTTGCCGCGCCCGACGCAGCGGCACAAAGGCGGACTCCATGCATCCATGTCCACCCCTCAGCTGCCAGCTGTCACGGTGAGAGCGAAACACCTGTGTGGAAAAGCGTCAAACTTGTCCGACTCACCATCATCAAAGAAGTGAACAAGATCTGTGAGTGTTCATGAAATGTCTGCGCACCGTCCACTGCAGAGCCCATTTTGTTGGGCCTAGTACTACTAGCCACGGCGATGCCGGCTCTCGATGCTCTGAACTGGCGCGCGCACGCGCTGCGACGCGTCCAGAACAGTTCCTTCGGAGCCCGAACGCGTGTGCGGCCTGCCCTCCCCCCTTACCTCTCTTTTCCTGCCCAACGCTCGAAAGGCTCAATCGCTCGACCTCGGTGTACGCGCTCGCCCGTCCAGCGTCGTGTCTTTCCTTGCGTATCGTGTCTGGATTGTTTTGGTTGCTTCACCCAGTCGCTCACCTTCTCAGCACGGCTGCGGGTTCAGTTTGGGCAGTCTCGGTCCGCGCGCGACGCTCTCTAGCTCCTCCTCATTGACGACCTCACCGACCGGCGTCTACACCCACCCCCGATCGACGAAAGACATCAAGATATACTTACGACACTATGTCGTACAACCCACGGTTCCTGGCCAACCCGACCTACATGCGCCAGAGCTCATTCGATGATCACTCGTCCGCGTCGTCGCCATCGTCTTCTCGACATGCGTCACCTCTCGTGCCACCACCGCTCGCGCCACCTCCGAGCGAATCTTCGCACGCGCAACCGAATCGTGGCGGGCGTGGTGCACCATCACAATGGGGGGCAGAAAGGGACGACGGCGACTGGGGCGACGAGCGCATGCGAAGGCGGCAGACCGTTCGAGGCGTGATCCCAGGCACAGTGCGCGAAGCGGGTATTGACCCGCGCGCTTCGTTTGTTCCCAATCGCACCATGATGCGAGGCAAGACGTTGACACGACCCGAACGCTTCGTCGCACCCGCACCCTTGATCAACCCGAATCCAACAATCACGAGTGGCAAAGTCCAAACCGCGCTCATCGACGGCGTGCCGACGCTCAAGACCGAGGAGGCGTGGTACAGTCCCTGGCGGCTCTTTGTCGGGATCTCGACGATTTGGGCTCCGCGCTGGCTCCTGTCGGCATGCGGCCTCACGGATCGCGCCAAGCAACGAGCATGGAAGGAAAAGTGTGCACTGTGCGAGATCTCGTTGCTCATGATGGGCGCCATCGGGTTTCTCACGCTCGGCCTCACGCGAACCCTGTGCCCGAGCAACGCCGTTTCCCAGTTCCAACGACTGGGAGAAGCGCCTGGTGAGTGGCTGCGATCTGCATACGAGCAGTGCAGAGTCGAGGGAATTACGAACATCTCAGCTGACCCGGCTCTGCTTGTTTTCCTGTGTTCGCTTTTTTTTCCTAGGCTCCGTCGGCATCGCTGGTCGTAGCTACAAAGTGTCGGGGACGGCGCCCGCTACAATCTCGACCGCGGCCAACACGCTCGGCGGGTCAGATGTGACAGACCTATTTGACCGCAGCGCGATCCGGACACCAGCTTGCAACGGACTCACGGCCGCCTACGCAACCACTAACCTGTGCAGCAGTTCGGCTAGCAATACATCGTGCACCTTGGGAGCGTTCACCGAAACTCTGGCGACCCAGCTCGGGCTCACGAAGACGGACCTGCTCGTCGGCTACGATTGGAACCAGTTGGAAAAGTTCGAGAACTACCTCGTCCTCGACGGAAGTGTGCTCAACCTCAATCCTTACATGCTTGCTCACCCGAACCCGATTGCGAACGACACCGTCGACACCGCGATCCGCTTTGTGCTCAAAAAGATGAACGGTAGCGGTGGCAAGGATGCGACGCGAATCTTCTACAACCTCAACGAGCTCCGCAAGTCGAGCAAGTGCCTTCAAGAGCGCTATTACGCCGGACATATCGACAAGGTCACGCCGGGGTGCTTTGTATCGGACCTCGTGTTGTACACCTCATTATGCTTGATCATGACCATCATCTTGACTCGCTTTTTGATGGCGTGCGTTTTCCACTGGTGGTTGTCGGCCAAGCTCGTGCGACCGCCCAAGAACCTCAAACGCCACGCGATTTCGCCCGCCGTCATGCCCGAGGGCGCCAACATCGACATTGACAACAAGACAGGAGCGGCACCTTGGACGCAGACCGAGATGCAGCGCCGCGAGACGCAACGACTGAAGAAAACGGACCGAAGCGGGGCCCGCCGAGGTGGCCGCAGCGCTGGAGACTCGCCTTCCGAGAAGGACAACCCATTCCTCGAGAAGCCGGTGCCTACGAGTGGTCGTGGCCGTACCGCCTCGCTCAACTCGACTTCTCGCAAGATAACCAAGGCTGCGCCGGCGGTGCGAGCGGATGGAATGATCAACCTCGCGTCGATCGGGGCCGAGCTCTTTGTCGCCTGCCTCGTCACCTGCTACTCCGAGGGCGCAGCCGGCATCAAGTCGACGCTCGATTCGATCGCTGGAACGACCTACTCGGATGCTCGCAAGTTGCTCTTTGTCGTGTGCGACGGCATGATCACCGGCCACGGCGAGAAACAATCGACCCCCGACATCTGCGTTGGGTTGCTCGAAGCCGACCCTCGCTTTGGAGAACCTCAAGCGATGAGCTACATCGCCATCGGTGACGGGTCTAAGGCGCACAATCACGCCCTCGTCTACGCCGGCCACTACACCAGCGTCCGGGGCCACCGCACGCCGACGATCATCGTAGTTAAGTGCGGCACCCCGGACGAGGCGAACGACAAGAAACCGGGCAACCGAGGCAAGCGCGACTCGCAAATGGTCTTGATGAATTTCTTCTCTCGTGTTACATACAACGACCGCATGACGCCGCTCGATTTTGACTTGTTCCGCAAAGTGCAGTCGCTGATGGGCGTTACGCCCGACTTTTTCGAGACGGTGCTTATGGTCGACGCCGACACTAAGGTGTATCCCGACTCGCTGTCCATGCTCGTGCGCACGATGCAGAACGACTCGATGATCATGGGCGTGTGCGGGGAGACCCGTGTGGCCAACAAGAGGCAATCTTGGGTGACGATGATCCAAGTTTTTGAGTGAGTAAATGAATTCTTTCTATCCTCTTATATATTCACCTGTGCTTATGAGCTCACTTCCCCCCGTTCTTGACCTTTCCGGCGATCCGCTGACGCCGCTGCCCTCTACTGCTCTTCATACAGATACTACATAAGTCATCACTTGTCCAAGTCATTTGAATCCGTATTTGGTGGTGTCACCTGTCTGCCCGGCTGCTTTTCCATGTACCGACTCAAGGCGCGCAAGGAAGACGAAGGGGACTGGTTCCCCGTGCTTGTCCAGCCGCAGATCGTCTCGCAATACTCGCAGTCGGTCGTCACGACGCTCCACCAGAAGAATTTGTTGCTGCTCGGCGAAGATCGTTTCCTCACGACCTTGTTGCTGCGCACGTTCCCGAATCGCAAAATGATGTTCTGCCCCCAGGCGCGCTGCCGAACGGTTGCACCCGACACGTTTTCGGTCTTGCTCTCCCAACGTCGTCGATGGATCAACTCTACAATTCACAACTTGATGGAGCTGGTCCGCGTGCCCAACCTGTGCGGAACGTTCTGCTTCTCGATGCAGTTCATGGTGTTGGTCGATCTGATCGGAACGGTCGTGCTGCCGATCGCTATTTGTCTTACTTATACTCTCATCATCACTTACGTGAGTAATCTGGAGCATCGAGTCGCCCCCTTCCCCCCTTTCCCCACCCCACCATTGGAGTGCCGGACCTGACTCTTCGTGTGTTTTTCCACAATGTCGCACAGATCTTCCACCCTCCCAACTCGTTCTCGGATGCAATCCCCCTCCTCCTGCTCGGAGCCGTGCTGGGTCTTCCCGCCGTTCTCATTCTCATTTCCACCTTCAAAGTTGTCTACGTTGGCTGGATGCTGCTATATCTCGTGGCGCTTCCCATCTGTGAGTGACAGTGGTATCGTACGACTCGGTTCATGAGACAATTTCTCCTGGTTGTTGATACTAGTCAGATTGGGGTTCGCAGGGAACTTTGTCCTTCCCGTCTACGCCTTTTCCAAGTTCGACGACTTCTCTTGGGGCGAGACGCGAAAGGTCATCGGGGAGATCAAGGGTGACGATGGGCATGGCGTTGGTGGCGTGGCCGCCAAAGTTCCCATGCGTCGCTGGGAGGACTGGGAGAAGACGCGTTTGCGCAAGAAGAAGCGCGACGAGCGAAGGCGACGCGAGTTCGAGCGCCAATTCGGCTCCCGACTCACGCATGGAAGCTCCAACAGTCTTTATGACGACAGCAACACCCACTCGGAGACCGCCTCTTCATACGGCGGCGACGAGGATCGATGGGGAATGGACATTGGGGGCTACCTCGAAGACGGTCCGACAGCGTTGCCTCCGCCCGTTGGCCTTTTCAGCATCGACGCCGATTCCGAGGAAGGCGAAACGTCGACGCTGGATGCTCGCGAGCTCGAACTCGTGCTCGATCAGGGATGGGGCCACGAGGAGGCACAGAGAGGGTACTCGTCCTCACAGTCCCACGGATACGCCAGTCCGCCCGTGAGTGGCGGCGGTCGGAGAAACAGTCCCCCGGCACCGCCAAGGCTGTACTCTCTTTCGGATGGTCCATCGTCTGGACAAGCCTGGACGAACCCTTCGTTCGAGCCGCTCAAGTCCGCAAGTCCGACCTCGATTCACGGCCCTGTCGACGATGGAAACTACGCCTCGTACGGCACGGCCCATGCTCCTACGCTCTATTCGGATCCGGATCCGAGCAAAGGCAATACCGCGCTGAGCTCGAGTGTGGACCGATCCACCGGCCATGCGAAACGACGAAGTCTTGGGTCGTCGTCCCAGCCCGCGAGTTCGGAAGCAACCCGATAAGATGCAAGGGACACGAGCCCGCCACATCACGGCTACGGTCGAAGGATCGCGTAGGTCTCCTAGGCCGGCATCTGCAAAGCTTCGATACCCTTTCTGCCGAACCTTTCTTGTGTCCTCGTGCTTCATTCTCTGTCACTATCCTATCCGCTTGGTTCTCTTCCTCACCAGCGTGACAGACCACGCTGGTCCCCACTGTAGCATCGATAATCACGTACTGCCACCATACTATCCTCATCGCAGTCTTACTCATCTGTCGTCCAAGAGGCGAGGGAGCTCGCTCGGATGGACCAGGGTACAGGAATGTAATCTGAGAAGCCCTGATTTCCCACTCTGTCCAGTGAAGATTCGCTCGGCCACGAGTTGGCCTCTCGAGCAATGCACTCGCGCTACATTTGGGCGATAGGGGCAACCGACCTGTGCGTAATTAAAGCTCTCGACTTTAGAAATCCACGGACCTCAACACCACCCCTTTCGAACCTGGGTAATTGCCAGGACTCCAAGAATAGGTATTCGGTCTTAATCTGGTCGAGAGGGGTGGAGGCCGAAAGAAATGTTTCACCTAGCCCAAGTCCTACTCCAAGAGTGGGGAAACTTAGCTACAATGTAAGGCCCGCGCGGCCTCGCACGCACATGACCAAGGACTGAATCTGGCCGAAACCCGGCTGACCGAATATTGGCCCAATATATTAGCCGGTTTTCCCCTTTTGTGTAGTTCAGTCTCGGTCCTCTCTCTCTTGGAGAACACATTGATTCGGAACCGATTCCTGAAACAACAAACACAGTCAACAATACCCGGCCATTCCGAATACGATGAGCGATCGGCCCAATACTCGCGATCCCTCTGTAAGGCCACCGGCCACCTGCCTGACATACACGCGACAGTTGCAAAATTTCAGCGCTTTGTTCGCCATGGAGTCGGCGGGCCAATTTGATCCCCAGTTATTTTAAGCTCAGATGGTTGACGGTGGGTGGCGCCCCTCTGCGGCCCTTGCGGGATTTCAGCCTTCAAGCGAGTGCGAGATCCCCGCGCTCGATCAAACATATCAGAGGAAATGGGCTGGCTAGACTCTAGCGACAGACCAACCCCAGAAAGGTGTTTGCGATGGCCCGATCCCCCGCTGGATGCAGTCTGCCCGACGCCTGCCACACGCGCTGACGCACGCGAACGGGAGGGATGCACGTGCAGGGGCACTGACCGACGCGCCCGCCGGCACGTGAATGAAAATCTCTCAAATGCAGGAAAACTGCCACGTCCTGAAAGATTGAGTTGCTTGCTTGGGTAAAGTCCTCAGGTTGATGCGATAGTACTATATCCATCTGAATGACTGGAGAAAAACAGTTTCGTTCTCACCCTCATCCCGACGAAGTTCCGCAACAGCTTGTCTTCTCTTCTCCGAGCCGACTCGCCTGTGGTCCACGTCTCGTTGCGCGCCAGTTCACCGACCTTTCGCTATCCCCGAAACATGACTACGTCAAACCCCACCTCGGGCCTCCCGACCACGTTCGATGAGAAGGCGTCCACGCCGGCACGTCGCCTGTCCACGTCCTCAACGGCCGACTTGGAGCTTAAGAAAGAAGGTGTTCATACGACTGGTGTCACTTTCCCCGACACGCCCTTGAAACGCATTCAAACGCTCCCCAGGACGAACACGCTCGGTATTCGCCGCGAGCTCACTCTGAACCGTGAGCTCACGCAAGAGGTCAAGGACCGTGCCGCCGCTGGATACCAGGATGCGAACGAAAAGACCAAAGAGAGTGCCTCGCAGTTTATCGAAATCGTAAGACTCAGGACACTACTGGATGACGCGTCGATGGTGTCTTCCGACGCGGAAATTGTAGCCAAGTCGTGTGCTGACCGCCTCTCCCGCCTTGACCTCCCCTGTTCGCCACATCTCCGCTATCCCCTGACCCCTCCCTCGGCTCTTCGCCCACCCGTTCGTCCGGCTTCCAGGTCGATCATCATCTGACCGTCGCTGAGGTGGCCAAGAAGTTCGATACTTCTTTCGACGTAGAAAACCCCGCGAACTCCAAGGGACTCACCTCAGCGGTCGCCGCAGAGCGACTCCGTACGAATGGTCCGAACGCGCTGACGCCTCCTGTGCGCAAGTCGGGTCTTCGCAAATACCTCGAGTCCCTCAGTTCGCTCTTCAACATTTTGCTCATTGTGGCTGGCATCTTGGAGTATATCCTGCTCGGTGTCGATTTTAAGGACAACAAGCCGAACGAGTACATCGGAGGTATTTTGATCGCCGTCGCCTTCGTCAACGCCGGTATCGACTATTACCAGATCGCCAAGGCCGAAGCCGTGCTCGCCGGGTTTTTGTCTCTTGTCCCCGCGACCTGCACCGTCGTTCGTGACGGTCAAATCAGCCAGATCCCGGCCGCCGACTTGGTTTTGGGCGACTGCGTCCTCATTCGCATGGGTGACAAGACCCCCGCCGACGTCTTCATCTTTTCCGCAGTCAGCTGCTCCGTCGACAACAGTTCTCTTACCGGAGAAGCCGAACCGCAGAAGCGAGTCGTTGTACCCCAGGGCGACAAGGCCAAACGCGCTGCTGAGGCCCAGAACTTGCTTTTCAACACCACTCTTGTCGTCTCCGGAGAAGCTTGGGGTGTCTGCATCCGAACCGGTGATAACACCTTCATCGGCTCCATCGCGTCGCTCACGTCGAATCAAAGCGAGAAGAAGTCTCCTCTCGCTACCGAGATTGATCGGTTCGTCAAGCTATTGAGTTCAGTTGCCATCTTCACCGCTATTCTGTTCTTCATTGTCGGCATCACCACTGTGTACAAGGGCCAGGCCGCGGCAACGGTCACATTTGCGATCACCATCTTGGTCGCCTGGATCCCCGAAGGATTGCCGGCCACGGTCACGCTCTTGCTGTCGATCGCTGCCCAACGTATGGCTAAGCGACAGGTTCTCGTCAAGGATCTACAAGGTGTAGAGGTGAGTTCTAGGATCTCCAGTGTTTGCATTGAAAGCGGCGGCTGACGAATCCGTATGGGCTCACCCACCGTCCTTGGACAGACGCTTGGTTCTCTGACCATGCTTGCTACCGACAAGACTGGTACGCTCACCCGCAACCAGATGACAGTCACGAACGTCTGGACGGGAGAGGTTTTCTACACCGACAATGCCGTCCACGCCGAGTCCTCGGAGCGTAGTCTTGCACCCCAGGACATCGGAATCGCCGAAACGATCTTAATCTGCGCGCTCAACTCCAAGATCAAGTTCAACAGGACCGACATCCCCTTCTCCGAACGCGAGCTGCTCGGTGACGCCACCGAAACCGGTCTTACTCGATTCTCGGCCAAGCACTTGGCTTCGTACGACGACACCCGTGCCGAGTTCCCCCAGGTCTTCGCTATCCCGTTCAATTCGACCGACAAGGCTGCCACCGTCGTCGTCAAGAAGCAACACGCCACCGGTCACTTAACTCTGTACCTCAAGGGAGCGCCCGAGCGAGTTCTCGCCCGATGCTCGACCTACCTCGGATCTGATGGCTCCCTTCGACAGGTCGACGATGCGTTCAACGCGGCTTACACGGTCGCGTACGATGCGATGGCGCACAAGGGACATCGTGTCATCGGTTGCGCTCAACTCCAATTGGCCGATGCCGATGTTCCCGAGGGTTTCGACTTTGAGGAGAACAAGAGCATGTTCGCCCACGGTCTCACTTTCGTCAGTCTCGTCTCGCTCGAGGACCCTCCCAAGCACGGTGTGCGTGAAGCAGTTGGTACTTTGCGACGAGCAGGTATCCAGGTCATGATGGTCACGGGTGATCACCCCGCCACCGCCGAAGCCATTGCCCGCAAGATCAACCTCATCTCGGGCGAAACCAAAGCCGACGTCGCGAAAAGGACTGGTCGTCCCGTCGACTCGATCGATGAAGACGAATACGATGCCGTCGTCGTTCACGGTGACGAAATTGATGGACTTCAGGGATACCAGTGCGTTGCCTGGTCTATATTTGCTCTTTCACAGGAAAGCTGCTGACTTCTATCGCGAGCGCTGTCTTTTTTACAGATGGGACCAAATCTTCAGTCACTCGGAAATTGTCTTTGCTCGTACGTCGCCTCAGCACAAGCTCGCGATCGTGCGACACGCTCAAGATCTCGGGCACATCGTCGGCTGCAGTGAGTGAAACCTAAAGACCACCTTTGTGCTCCAGAGGTACGCTGAACTAATCGGTCCGAATTACGTCTATTCCTTCATTCCCTAGCGGGTGATGGTGTCAACGATGCCCCGGCCTTGAAGCAGGCTGATCTCGGAATCGCGATGAACATCTCCGGTTCGGATGTCAGCAAGGAGAGCAGTAAAATGATTCTTCTCGACGACAACTTTGCGTCCATCACGAGCGGCGTGGAAGAAGGTCGTCTTATCTTCCAGAACTTGAAGCGCTCGATCCGTTACACCGTTACGCACTCGATCCCTGAGGTCATCCCTCAGATCCTCTACGTCCTCGTCCCCGTGCCTTTGCCCTTGTCCGCTTTGCTCATCTTGGTACATAGTACCTTTTCGTGGCCATATTGAAGCGGCGAGGAACTAACATCAGTATCTCTCTTGGTTCCTATAGTTGATCGATCTTGGTTTCGAACTTGCGGTCGCGCTCAGTTTCGCCTTCGACCCTGCCGAATCAGCCGACGCTATCATGCGAGCCGCTCCTCGCAAGCCCGTTTCGGATGCCTCGATTGGCCGCCTCAAGGGCCGCGCCTTGCGCCGCATCAAGACGCGCAACATCGACCCCGAGACGAACCAGACCATTGAGCCCACCCGTATAAGCAAGTACATCGACTCGGCGAAAGCTCCCTTCACGCGCCAGTTCTGGGTCGACGCTTTTGAGCCTTCGGACGACGAGACGCTCGTCGACCGTAACCTCCTATCTTACTCTTACCTCGAAGCGGGTATGATCGAGCTCATCGGCGCTTTGACTGGTTATTTTGTCGTCTTCTACAATTCCGGCTTCACCCCTCGCGATCTGTACCTCGCTCAAAAATCCGCGCACCCCAAATACTTCCTCGACAACTCGCCCAACTACATTTCCGTCTCGGGTCGTGTCCTGACCGCTTCGGAACAAGTCGACGCCTGGGCCAAAGCGACGAGTATCATGTACCTGTCCATCTTCCTGATCCAATGCTTCAACATCTTCGCCTCCAAAGCCAAGTTTCTCCCCCCCTTCGGAAAACATGTCGTGTCGAACTACTACAACTTTGCCGGCATCTTCGGTGGTGCGGTCGTAGCCATGTTCGTCATCTACACCCCTCCTTTGCACGCCGCGTTCGGAGGGACGTACAAACTCTCGCCTTTGTACTGGCTCATCCCGATCGCGTTCGGGTGCTTCCTCCTCGCTTGGTCGACGGCACGTGTGTACCTGACCCGCCGAGCGTTGGAGAAGACCCACGTCAAGCCCTTGCCCAAATTGATGATGCACCCGACCATGTACTCGACCGGAGGCGGCAAGTAGATGAACTTCCTTCCTTGGGTCTTGGTACTTCAATCCTTTGACCGGGTTTTCCCCCCCCCCCCCCTTTCCATGAGATCATATTACTAGATATCTATACCACGTTCTTGGGCATCTGATGTGGTTGTGGACCCTCCGAGAGCCCCCTGGGATCAGACTGATGCGCGGCTGGCACGACCAACTCGGCGATGGAAGACATTCTCATATATATTTTAGCATGGACTACTTTTTCAGCATATCATTAATCGTCTGACTAATCCTCAAACCTAACTCCGTCGCTCTAGCCCGGGTGTCCTCGTCTTTTATTCTCGCCGTCAACCTATAGAAACGATCGGGGTGATAAGCCAGTACAGCTGACCTCAACGTCGACTTGCGTACGTCTTTGTCCTTGATGTGGGACAAGAGGAACCTATCGACCTGCAGGGGTGTGATGTCGGTCGTCGATGGCCACGACAGCGGTGGGAAGGGTACGTGAGGAAAGATCGGCCAGGGGATATCGCTGAACCGAAGGTTGGTCTCGGTCGATGATGCGGTGATTTTACTCCACTTGGCGGCATAGGCTTCCCGTTGGTCCTTCTCCATCTGTTGATCCTTCTTGATCGTCCTTTCCTCGAGCTTGCGTATCCGTTCCTTCTCCTTTTTCTGAAACGCCTCTCGTTCGATGCGGTCCTTCTCT
Source organism: Microbotryum lychnidis-dioicae p1A1 Lamole (assembly GCA_001244265.2). Classification (NCBI taxonomy): domain Eukaryota; kingdom Fungi; phylum Basidiomycota; class Microbotryomycetes; order Microbotryales; family Microbotryaceae; genus Microbotryum; species Microbotryum lychnidis-dioicae. Next base: position 2,234,121 of record CDLV01000005.1, read on the forward strand.
TTTTGAGCCTTCTTGGCCTTGTCCAACCTCTCGCGCCGTAGGATCTCCTCCTTGTTCTGGATGCGCCACATGCCCGCGCGTATGTACTCGGCATATTCCTCCTCGTCCATGATCAACGTCGCGCCCTTCTGTGCCTCGGGCTGACCCATCGCGGCTCGGACCGAGGACCCATAATGGAAACTAGCGGCGTTCCTCACGAGTTCCCTCTCGTACAAAAGTTGCTCGTAATAACCCACGCCTTGATCCTCATGTTCAGCCGAACGGAGTTTGTCTTGGAACCGACGTTCTTGGTCGTCGTCGTCTTGGTCGTAAGAACGCGAACGCTTGTAGGCTTGCGAAGGCGGTAAGGACGATTGATCAAAGTCGTCCCCGACGTCGGGCAAGTCATGCTCGAGCGTATGTTTGGACGTTGATGGCCTTGAGCGGGGAGGGGTCAGCGATTCCGATCGATCACGGGGAGGTGCTGCTCCTTGGGTAGATGACCGATGGTGATGGCGCCGTTTGTGACTCTGTTTGGACGCTCGTCGGGTCGCGTCGCGGACGGCCTGCTCGGTCGAGGACAAGGACGAGTCTTTCATTCGTAGACGGGTCATGCTGGTCACATCGTTCAGGTGACGAAGTAGGCGTGGAGTATGTGCCCGTACGATCCGGAGGGAACGGAAGACGGTAGAACGATTGGTGGTGATTGTGGATGGAAGAAGCACAAGTCAGAGAGAGTTGCAAATGGGCGCGAGCGACTTGGCTTCTTTCGCTCCTCCCCTTACGAGCCCACACGAGAGCACACGAGCACGAGCTCACCACGAGCTCCCACGAGCCCTTTTTGAAAACCTTGCAACCCCCACACCCGCCGTCGCTGGAACGTACACGGGCACCATCATGTCGACGAACGAGCCGATAGGACCTCAACTGACTGCGCTGCTGAACCAGTACCAGAACCTGACTCTGAACCTCTTCTCTTCGCTGTCGACGCTCTCGCAACTCGCTCCACCGACCTCGACCGACCCATCATCGTCCACGGCCACCACCTCCCCCTCCTCCTCCTCCTCCTCCTCCTCCTCCAACTCCCTCTACACCCACCTGTCGACCCTCTCGCACGAGTTCCAAGCTCTGCTCACCCTCGTGCACCAACACACCGCCCAAAGAGTGCTGATCCACTCCCTGCTCTCGCAACTCGCCTCGCTCGACCAAACCTGGACCGACTCCCTCATCTCGCTCTCCTGCCTCGAATCCTCCCTCCAACCGCTCATCAACCAGGGCAGACTCGGTCGAGCCCAAATCGACGCGGCCTCCCACGCCGAGCTGTTGACCTGTTCGAACGTGTTGACCTACGCGAGAAGGGTCGCGCCTTTCACTTCCGCTCCACCGAGTCAGGACCCGACCCAATCTGCGTTCAATTCGGGAGCATCCCTCTTGGCTTCGACCCAACAGATCGCGACCACTTCAGCTGGAGGTGGCGGTGGCGTGTTCTTGCCTTTCCCTACCGAACAGGCGATGAGGAGGGGCAGACTGCAGTTGGATATGACCGGTGCCGCAGCCGGTTCCAAGCCTGGCGACGACGACGACGATGACGATGACGTCGGAGTCGTCGGGGAAGTCGGTTCGGTCGGGATGGTCAACAAAGGTGAATTGCGGTGAACATCTGTGATCACCAAGGACCAGATCTGATACCACTTTTTCCTCCCTTAGCCCCCACTATGAAAGCTTCGACCGAGCCGGACCCGTCCAAGAAACTGATCAACCAGGCCAAACTCGACAAGGAGCATCGTCATCATCGGCCACCGCAACACGGTTACAACGACGACGACTTTACGTTCGATTTGGATCTTAATCCGGATATGTAGATCTATAGAGTGAATTGAGGGATGGCGACAGGTCGGCGTTGGCGGCTCTGCTCCAAAGTATTTTTGGGAAGAGTGGTGTCTGACCATAAAAGTTGAAGTGAGGTGCGAGCATACGATGTAATTAGCATACGTGCAGTAGTAGAAATAACCTGCTTCAACCGGGGAAAACGCAGCTCACCGCCGAATCCGAGCTACGGAGCGTCTGACCTTCAACAGAGAGCCGGCTTACACCCGGTCGCCGATCGAAATCCTCATTGCAATCATTGCGCAAGCGTTGGCAGTGACGGCATCGCACAACTGAAACACTATTGCAGTGTGCTAAAAATCTTTTTTCGATCCTATTCTTTCTGTAGCTTTCCCGCTGAGTTCAACGGCCAAGGTTTGAAGTGTCGGTCATCCCGAGTCCATGCAGTGGCAGCCCAGTGCGTGGCATCGGCCTCGACGGCGGACACGCGCATAGGCGTGCAGGCGTGCTTCAGGCCCAAAGCTTCAGGATGTCTTGCGCCGAACTTCTTCTGTTCCGCGGCCTAGTGCTCTCGAATAACGCGAGCTGTCGTGCTGGTACCGTACTCGTTCGTCATCAAACAACCCTTACGCCCAAAGTGTACGATACCCACCCCCCCACCCCCCCGCGTTCTCCTTCCCCCCTAGCCCCTCCCGCCTCCCTCCCCGCCTTTCTGCGGCTCTTCATTTTCGACTGACTGCGTAGCGGGGCGGGCAGCTACGTCATGTCGTCGTCGTCGAACGCGGGCAGGCGCTCCTCGCCCATCACGACTGGCTCGAGCTCGAACGCCTCGGGCTCAGCATCACCTCATCGACCCCAACTGTCGCCCGAGGACTTGAACAGGGGTGCAGGATCCGACGAATATTTTGGTCTCGGGATGGGGTCGTCGTCAGGCCATCGTAGCTCGCCGCCGGCGTCGGTCGCGCTCTCAGCCAACGCGCCATTCACCTTCGAGTCTTCGGCGTCGCACTCGAGCTCGAGCTCGCACTCGCAGCCGTACCAGCCTCACTCGCACCAACAGCAGCGCACCGGGGACATGTCGCTTCCGTCGGACGCCGCCTTTTCGAGCCAGGATCCACCTTTGAGCTCGTCGTTCGTGTTCCACCTCTCCGGGACGACGCCACAAGGGCAGCAACACCAGCAGTCACCCCGATCGCCAATGATTTTCCCGCCAGCGTCCTCGTCCTCGACGTCGTCATCGGCAGCCGCCACAGCCGCCTTCGCGCCGTCCGATGCGAGACGCGCCGGCTCCGCCACACCACGATCACCATCTTTGTCAAACTCTCACAAGTGGTCCTCGAGTCAGGCCCCACCGGGCTGGCCTCAATCGTACGTTGCGGCACCGACACCCAGTGTCCATTCGGCTTCGAGTGAAGGCTTCAACTTTGGCGCGTCCACCGCGTCGTCCTCGTCCTCGTCATCGGCAGCGTCTTCTTCGCTGAGGTTGCCGAGGACAGGCTCCGATTCGATCCGAGGGCCATCACCTTCCGTCACAAGTGGAGGAAGTGCGACCCCCATCGCTCAAACCTCGGGCCATCCCCCTTTTTCGGCGGTCTGACGACATCCGCATCCTCAGCGAACGCAATTCCTTCGACCTCGACGAACTCGGCTGCAAACTTCACCATGAATGCGCCGCCCATGGCCTTTGCGCTGCGGCGGCCCTCCCCATCCACAACATCTTCCGCCTCCTCCGTCGCTTCTACATCTTCTGTCGCTTCGGTGGCTTCATCCAATGGCGCCTCTTTGCTGTCCCAGTCGACGGGACTGACATCGACGGGTTCAGCCGCACCATCCAAGCTCACGTCCGTTCCGCCGAGCGCATTGCTCGACATATTCGTCGCCGACGAGTCCTCGGTCCTCGTACTCGACATGCGCACCCACACGAATTACCTGAGCGTACACTTGCGGTCGTCGGTCAACATCTGCATCCCCTCGACCTTGTTGCGGCGTCCAACCTACGGCATCGATCGAGTCAGTGAGGGTCTCCCCCCGGACGACCAGTCCATTTTCGCAAGATGGTCGAGCGTACCTACGATCGCCGTTTTTGACGCCGATTCGAATTTTCGCCCCGAGACTTCCCCCATGACAAGCCTGCTCAACAAATTTGACAAGGCCGGTACCTCGGCGCAATTGCTCTGGGTCAGGGGCGGCTGGGCCGGGTTGAAGAAGGAGATCGTTGCCAAGGAGTTACTGAATTCGCTGCTTGAGTATGGGCCGAGTGGTCGACCGAACTCACCCGGATCAGAAGCTGGTGCAACAAATGAGGGAGGGTCGTCGACCGGAGGAGTGATGGAATTCTCGAGTCCTTCCAAGAAGCACGCTCGATCGGTCTTGCAGGTTCGCGACTTGCCAATCGCCGCTTTCCAACAGTCGTCGACGCAGGCGTTTGTTCAGTCTGGTGGCGTCGGAGGACGACCGACGGCCGAGTCCAACCCGCAGAACGACAGTGGGTCCGAGCACAGTCGACATGGTCGTTCGGGTAGCCAAGGGCCTGGAGTGATCAAACGTATGAAGAGTGGGTATGCGCCGTATAGTAGCTCATCGAGCAATAATGGACGGGATGGGAGCTCGACGGATAGTGGTGCCGATCGACGTGTGGCGACAAATCCTTTCTTTGACAACATTCGCCAGAACAGCGAGGTAAGTTTCAAGATTTTGGGAAATACGATTCAGAACAGCGAGAGGCTAACTCGATTTGTGGTCTACAGGCGCTGTCGCTTTCTCGCATGCTCGAGAACCTTTCGCCAGTCGAGTTCGATATTATTCCAGCCCACCTCCGAACCCGCCTCCCGCCCTTTCTTTCAGCCTTGACCTCTCTACCACCCTTCGAACGTGCCCGCGTGCTAGCATATCAGTTCTACGAGCTTGAATCGGCCGAACGCAAGCGCTTGCAAGGCGCCCTCAATTGGCATGCGAACGTGCAGGGCAAGGACGGCGAGCACGCCCACGAGTCGGCAATGTATCAAAAGTTTGGTATCTCGGCTGGAGTCGAGTTGGGCGGTCTGAATCGGTTCAAGAACATTTTTCCTGTACGTTACATCCATGGTGCAGGTGAGAATATCGGAGCGCATATCTGATCCATGTCTGTTCAAACAGTACGAGCACGCTCGAGTCAAGTTGATTCGACATGCCTCAGGCGCAACCGACTACGTCAACGCGTCGCATATCCAGCTCGCTGGGTCGAAACGCCGCTTCATTGCGTCCCAGGGTCCGCTTCCTTCAACTTACGCCGACTTTTGGCAGATGTGCGAGCAGCACCACGTCGGCGTCGTCGTCATGTTGACCAACCTGATCGAGAACGGTCGAGAGAAGTGTGGGCGGTATTGGGGGCCGCAGCCCGATGATGGGTGGGTTGTCGAAGCGACTGGTGGAGGACAAGCGGACAAGGACGACCTTGCGCAGAACAACCCCACTCATGCCGGGGGCTTCTTCGCCATGTCCAATGCGGAGGAGACGAAATCCAAGGAAGCTGTGCAAGGGGAGTCGACGGTGCGACGGACGATCCTGGTCCGACGCAAATCGGCGGTCGAGGCAGCGAAACCTTCTCGCAAGGTCCGGCATATCCACTATCGCGCTTGGCCGGATTTTGACATTCCCGCCTCACCTTACGAACTCGTAGAGTTGGTACACGAGGTCGAGGATGCGCAGGAAGCATACAAGCGCGAGGTCAACTGGCCGGCAGATCAAGACGACCCTCCTATCGTCGTCAATTGTGCTGCTGGCTGTGGACGTACAGGCGTGTTCATCATCATCTCGACAATGCTCGATGCGCTCCGGCAAAGTCGTAGGTCGAGGGCTCAGAATGGGTTAGTAGGCCAAGCTCGTGTTCCCTCGAAGGACCGGATGGAAGTCGATACCTCGCCGCTCGCCACACCCACGCCCACACCCAGTGCGCAAACCTTGAACCTCAGCTCGTCGGGTTTTGACTTCCGCGGCCGCACGCAACAGCGCCCCCAAGCTCCTCTACCCATCACGACACCGAGTTGCCTGATCCCCGAGACGGCCTCCTTGTCGCTTAATTCGCCAAGGATGGTCCCCGCTCACACTTTAAAAACCCCAAGTATCTTTGATTTTTCCTCCCCTGCGCCGTCCACGAATCCTGCTCTGACTTCGTCAGCCCAACCTCAGCAATCGATGAATCAAAATACCACCGGTCCCCTCCTCCCTTTGACCTTACCCGATTCGCCGGGCTACCACGAGCCGGCATTGGAGTCATTCGACCCCATCTTTTCCGGCGTCAACGAGATGCGCGTGCAACGCATGTCCATGGTCGCCAACTATCGGCAATTCGTCTGCGTGCATGAATGCGTGCTCGTGGGGGTGATCAAGGAGATGGAGAAGGAGAAGGAGAAGGACGGTGAAGTGAATTGAGTTGGAGTACACGTTTCTTGGATCGTAGATTAGCAAGAATGCATCGTCTACGTTTTGTTTATGCAACTTGAAAGATTGGTTATCGTGTTCTGGCTCCTGATGGCCTGATGCCCCTCTTCTCTGCGGCTTCTTCACTCGCGTGCTTCCTGCGCTCGCTTCAACTGAAGCTCGCCGGCGACCGAAGTTGTAGGAGAAGGTACCCCTCGTCGACGCTTGGCCTCTCTTACCTCGGCGACCGGGGAGGTATCAGGTTTTCGGATCCACTTGCCTCATCGATCTGGACCTGCATTTCTTTACTTCTTCCAAGAAGCTCGCTATACCCGTTCTCGGCAGTCCGCAAGGCGCTCTGTTGATTCCGGCCGTTGGTAAAGTTTGTATTTCAAGATCGGTTCTTCTTCCGACGATAGTCTGTTTGGAGGCGGCAGAAAGAGTTTCATCGATAGGACGGAGGCGCAGAGAGGGGAGGATGGGCCACGCGTCGCGTCTGAGCTGACGGCCCTCACTCGGCGCGACTCCGCCAAAGTCCGTTAAGTGCGACACACGGCGCGCGGCGGCGGCAGCTTGAGTCGCTCGCTTACTGAGGTCATTGTTTCTGCTATTAGTTCAATCACAATCTCAATCGTCGATTATTGCTACAAAGTGGCTGCCTCGACAACCTACCATGGCCTCGACAGGACGTGAACTTGGACTGTACGAGCGCTTCTCTCATTCGGGCCAACGTCGGCGTCGCGCCTTCGGTGGTGCTGTATGCTTCGTTCAAGTCCAAGGCTACGTCAACTTTAGGCTCCAAGGCTGCGGCTCTCGAACGAGCCATCAGTGATCTATTGAATGAGTTCCCTCTTCTTCGAGGTCGGATAGAAGGTCGATACACCCGAACTCCTCGCTTCATCGAACGGGATGCGACGAGCGTATCCGACATCTTGGACGTCGTGCGAGACGATGACTCATCGACCCGCGTAGAAGGGTCGCCGAGCCCGGACGAGGTCTTGACGACAAGGTTGGAAGCGGGCTTACATCAAGCAAACGAGATGGACGTCTCCGTTGGACCACTATGGAAGATGCTACATCACGATCGAAAGGATGAGCAAAGCATCGTGCTCGTCGTGCACCACACCTTGTCCGACGGGCTCGGGTCGAAGAATTTGTTTGCTCAGCTCATTCAGCGGGCGACACGGCCGGATGAGACCCAGGTTCAAATTCCGAGTTTGCTTATTCCATTTGAGCATATACCCCAATCACAAGAACAATCGGTCCCGGGCCTCAGGAGGTTGCACTGGTCGTTCATGGCTGGTATAATGTGGGCCGAGGTCATCCGCCCCTTCAGGCCATTCCGTTTGATCGCATCGAAAAGGGCCACCGTCCTACCAAACCCACCTCTTGTACCACCTTACCAACAATTGACTGAGCTTCGTATAATCCGTTCGCCAAACGAACTCATGGCGCGTATCAAGGCTCGGGCTCGAGCGAAGGGGGTGTCGACTTTGCACCCCGTCTTGCTCACTGCGCTGTTTGCTTCGTTATTGTCCTATCGGAACGACAGAAACGATGCAAACGATCTACTGATAGACGAAATCTTGCTAAAAACACCCGTGTTAGTGCGTGACGCCGCGTTGGGCCACCCCATCACCACGGGCAACTACATCGCCACGATCTCAACACCACCTTCATTCAAGGCCGCCACGCTCTCAACAGGCTTCTACAGCCTGACCCGGTCATGTGCTTCCCATATTTCCTCACCCGCCGAGCGGACCCGAGCCGAACAAATGATGCTCACCCTTTCACTCATTCCTGATCCTGCCTCGGCAGCCGAAGCCCCTGTCGAACAAGGCACGGGATGGGAGACATGGTTGAGGGAGAAGATGGAGAATGAGGTCGGCACATGGTCCTGCACGATCGATGTGAGCAACTTGGGCGTCTTTCCTGTTCCAAAAGACGTCGCCGAAGAGATTGAAGTCCTTGGTTGGGCTCAGCCTGGGAGCGCGATCGGGGCCGCGATCGGAACCAATGTGCGCCTGTGTTTTGCCTCTTCCCCGCCATTACTTCAGGGTGTGCACGCTGACCCATCATTGGGGACGATACAGATCATGTCGAGTCCAGCGAGTGGGTGCGAATTGGTCGTCACCTTGTCGTATCGCCGAGGCACCATCAAGGATGCTCTGCTGGACCACGTTTGTGGCAACTTCCCGCGCGTGCTGGAAAGGCTCGGTCGTCTGGATGATTCTGATGAGGGTGTTACGTTGGCCGACTTGACCAAATGACCCGCATTATCAATTCTTACCAATCATCATATTTAAGAAAATGCAAAGCAGTCGCATCCAACCCCAAGGTTTCACGTGTTATTGAGTCCCCACTGCGGATGGGTTGGCCTCGAAGGTTAGAGTGCCAGTCGCAGCTCACCGCCTTGCGCTGGCCGCAGTCAAGCGCTGGCAAAGCATCTATCAGGCAACGTTGCTCGAGCAGAGAGGTGTGCTAGTCCATGCGGCGGAACTTGAGCGACCTCACCGTGACGGACGCTTGTCCGTCAACCGACGTGCTCCGCGGACGGGCCTACGGCACGGGCACCTGAGCCGGGACCCCTCTCGGCCAGAGGTTGGGTGCCGTGACCTTGCTTGATGAGGCTTCGATGCTTAGCCTCGTATACAACACCGCTTGTGACTTGTTCTTGTGCCACTAAGTCTTGAAGAACTTCGAACATACTGCTTCGGACCACAACTGTTTCTTCATCAAAAGCCCCGGGCTTGATCCGTACCCATTCATCCTCGCTGATATCGGTGGGTACCGAAGCGGCGGCGTCCACGACCGTGTCCCAACGCATGGGCGCTAACTCAACACCGATTCTCCTCGCCAGTACTTTTGCACCTTTGCACTGCGATGATTCACGTTCACCTACCAGCGCTGCTGCTCCTCGGCGGTCTCTTTGCCTTCGTCGGCGCTTCCAGCGGCTCAGCCTCGAACGAGCCCGTACAACAAGTCCGATTCATGCGAGAACAAGCGTATGGTCCCATGTACATGGCTGTGAACCAAGGCCTCGAGCTGAGGTCTAATGGAATATTGAAGGACGATCTCGGCCGGCTTGCAACCCTTTTGGGCGACGGGCATTGCCTCAATCATGGTCTGAACAAGTATCGCAGATGTCCGTTGACGTTCAGGTGTGATGGTCAGTTGGCGGGACAACTCGGACGCTCACAGCCGTTCGAATAACATGACATTGTTTGCTGAACTTATCTTTCGCTTCCTTCGGCAAGGGTCTGGGCAAGATGGTTACCTCTACGATATCAACGGATATCCCGTCCCATTCTTCTTCCCTGCCAGCTGGCGCTATTTCGGACCGTGAGTCGCTTTCGTCTCTCCGTCTCTCACCCCAAGACGAGACTGATCAACTAGCTCGTCTTCGCATGAAAAAAATTCACAGGGATGTGGGATGGCAACCTCCGGCCAGGTTTTCATGCAAAGCGAATTGGGTTCTACCCTCTCAGTGGTTGGACTCGGCTCATCTTGCGACATGGTGGACTTCGGGACCGCCAACCGCTTGGAAGGCTCCGCCAGGCTTCGCTTGTCCGTCTTTCTGGACATGCTCGGCTTGCGAACGGACTTCTTCATCTGCCCACATCGGACTCGACTCACAAGAGTACCGAGTCAGAATGACGCCAAGTTTGAAGGGCTAAATAACTGCTGAATGTCGATTGACAGTCAAGAAAAGCAAGAACGATTACTAAGATGAAGAAGAAACTAAAAACCCAAGCTGCGAACGAGTGGTGCTAAAGCATGCGTGACCAAGTCGGGTGCGTAAGGAAAGCCCGAGGTGGCATTGTAGACAACCGCTATGGTATTGGAACGTGCAAGAAGCCAAGCATGAAGCATCTCATGACATCATGTAATCTAGCGGGCGAACAGGGATTTGAGAGTCAGCTCCTAGACTCGACGAGAGAAAGGGAATAGGAACTGCCAGTTGGCTCACCATCAAACATCATCGACGAATGGACGAAGTCCATCTCGTGGCCGCTGGCACTCTTGGCCATGCCCGAACTGAGTGCGTGCTGATTTGGCGTCGTCGGCCACACGGGTGCGCTCGAGCTGACCTGCATCGGCGTCGAGGACAACCCATGCAAGTTCGCCGGGCTGTCGGAAGCCGCCGATGGGGAAGGCGACAAAGGGTAGCCGCGGGTCTTTTCGATGATTGGGGCCGGGGCCAGCACCGAGTCCGGATGAAGCCAAGAGGACGACGAAGGCGCGCGTCGTTGACTGGTCGAGCGACCGTGCTGTCGCGCCGAGAACGGCGTCGGAGGCACCCGGTGGTGGCTCAGCGCCGATTGGTGCGACGCGGACGAAGAGTAGCCCGATGATGTCTGGCCTGGAAGATGTTGGTGGGACTGCGTCGGCGATGTCGCGCTGAACAGGCGCTGGGCGACGTGCGAAGCCATCGTCGCGCTGAAGGCCCCATTCGAAGGAACACGATCGTGGTGCAGAGCGCCGAGGAAGTCTTGCGAGGCCGACGTCGCACCGATGAGCGGGACACCGGAAGGTAAGCGTGAACGGCGGCCCGAAGCATTCGGCGAAAGCATCGTCTCAGCCCAGCTGAAGGACGAGGAAGCACCGAGGGCTCGGGTCGGCGTCATGGTAAGATCGTGCCATTCATCCTCCTCGCTGGACTGAAACGAGATGGCGGGGAAGCTGTTGGGGTCTTCGTAGCCAAAATTCGTTCCGTCCCAACCTGCGGTCCAGCCGCCGGTCGTGTGATGGGCCTGGCTGGGATCCTCGAACTGGCCGCTCATCATGCGCATTCGAGCGCCGCGATAGAACAGGGGTGATCGAGGCGAATAATCAGCTCGCGGCTGGTTAAACTGCGGAGTGACAGGCACCGATACAGTAGCGTTTGCGGGGCTGTGAGGGTGCGAAGGGTGCGAGCGTCGACGAGGTGAAGGCGAAGCTTGCGGCGATGGCGCCAGCACCATGTCGGGGCCGGAGCTGAGGAAGTAGTGCGTCGGGCGTGGCGAGAGTGACGAGGCGCTGAACATCGGTTCCGAGTGCGAAAGCGTCGGCGTCTTTGGAGGTCGGCCAAAGACGATGGCGGCGTCGGCGCCTCGCATGGGACAGAGATCAGTATGTTCGCCCTCGTCGCAATCGCAAGATGATTCGACCGCGCGACGCTTGCCCTTGCTCGATTGAGACTTGTTCGATTCCTCGACAAGCTCGTCTGACGCTTCGTCGTCCGCCGGTGCGTCGTTGCCATCCTCATCCTCCTGCACCCGTCGCTTCTTGCTGACGAGCAAAGCGGTGATGTTCTTTCCACCCACACGCACTCGAGGCTGCTCAACCTCTGCGGATGAATCATCGGCGTCGGACTCTTGCCCGGTATGCACCTCGATCTCGGGCTCCAAGCGTTTGGAGATGAGTGCCTCGCGATCGATCCCGTGTGGGTCCATGCCCCAATCGTCGACCCTTCGAGGCGGCAGACCCGACCACGCCACGGCCTCGACATTCTCGATGTCCTCTTCGTCGTCACTCTCGAGCCACGACTTGACTTTGCCAATGCGTGCGTCGATCTTGTGCGCACCCACCTTGCCCCCGCCCCGCCTCGGAACATACGATGGGGTCCGCCGTCGACCAGGAGCCGCAGATCGGAAAGCGTGGAAGTCGATCGGGTCACTCGAAGTCTCGGCGCCCTTGCCAAACTGGAGTGGTGGCAGTTCCTCGGTCGCAGCAGCCGCATTCGCCGAGTTGGCCGCGGCCGCAGCGATCGCACGCTCGGCCGTCCTCGAACCCAAGTGCTCGAAGAGGATGTCGCGAGAGAGCGCAACTCGGCCCATCCCTTCGACATGCGCGGCGACGAGGCTCGACCTGTCTTTGAACGAGCGCTGCGTGCCCGAGCTACTGCCGACGCCGATGTCGCCGAGCGCAGGCATCAACTCGGGAACGAATGAGGCCGACGAGCGCGGGTTCGAAAACGCGAGCAGGCGGACGTTCTGCTGCGACGACGGCGTCGAAGGACCGGCCTTGGACGTCGAAGCGGCGCTTGCGACCGAGAACGAGCCATCCCTCGAGGGCGGAGTCGAAGGAGGGGCCAACTGGGTCGAGCAAGACGAGGCCGGACTGGGCATGACCGTCGTCGCGACGGTGGAGGTGGTGGCCGAGGTTGAGGCCGAGGACTGTCGCTGGTGGCTACGAGCGCGTGTGGTGACATGGGACGGCTTCGAAGGGGACTCGAGAGTCGAGAAGGGGCTCTTCTTGCCCGAGGACGGAAAGGTGAGTGTGGCGTGATCGGTGGTCGTGATCTCGAGGTGAGGCGCGGCTGAGCGAGTGGAGCGTATCGGCAACGAGCGGCGGCCGCGGGTCTCCCCGCCGCCCATCGTCGAGCTCGTGGGAGTTGATACACGTGGCAGCGATGGCGGGGTTTGCTGTGGCAGGGCTGCAAGTTCGAAACTGGAAGCCGTAACCGGTTGGGCAACATGATTTCCACTGCAGAAGAAAGAAAGAAAAGGGCCGGGAAAAGAGGCGGGGGTCAGTGTCTGGTCGCGGTTCAGCTATCGGCCCTATCGCCCGCAGGCCCAGCCGCATGCGCTTTGCTCGTAGGCGGAGGCGAGCTCAGACCCGGCGGAGGCGAGCTCAGACCCGGCGGAGGCGAGGGGAGTTGGGAGGCGACTCCAGCGACTCCAACCCGAAAGCAGCATCGCACCCCTCAAAAAGAAGACAAGTGATGTATATGAACTTACAAAACATGCTTGCCCGATGAACGAGTGGAGATCTTAGTTGTAGAGGTGGATGCGAGGAACTGGGAATGAGCGTCGGTCGAAGTGTGCTGCTCGTGCAGTGCTTGGTGCGATTGCAATCGTGGCCGCTGCGCTGCTGGTGCCTTGCCCGGTAGCTGCTCTACCACAGCCGAGGCTGCACATTGGATTGATTCAACTTCGGGTGTACTTCGGGTCGACCTAGCGGACCTCCTTGTCTTGGCTGCGATCGACTTGGATGCTGCCGAAGCCCTGGTAGAGGCCATCACACTGTCCGAACTCGCCGGTGCGAACGCCGCTAGCTGCTGCTTCGACCTGGGCGACGACGACGACGACGACGACGTTTTGACGGCCTTGAGGTGATCCAAAATTCGGGTCTGGCGAGTACGAGGTAGCGACGACGACGAAGAAGAAGTGGGAGCAGGTACGGCACTGGTTCTGGACATGGTCCACTCAAGCGAAACCGTCCGAGCCGGGGAAGATGACGGGAGCGGGAGAGGCCAACTGGGAACCACCGACAACGACGGCGCGGCCCACACAGGCCGCAGGCGCACGGCCGAAGGGTTTGGTCGACTATTCAAGTCCACACACGCCGACTGCAGGACAATCGTCGGCGCAGCCACGGTACAACTGTTGCTCGGAGCAGCAAAGTCAAATACGCCTTTCATTGGGTGGTGAGCGTAAGCCGAATTCGGCAAGTTGGGCTGGAACATGGGCGCAGAAAAACTACAATCGTTTTTTGAGTGGCAGTAGGAATTGCTGGTTTGTAGCCGACGTTCTCTCCTATTACGTTGGCCTCGGCGCAGGTGGTACGGGCGGCCGAGACGGAACCAGTGTAGGGGTTGTTGGCTTCACAGATTGAGCAGATTCGATGATTCGATAACCGATGACCCTGACGATTCACAGAACTTTTGTTTCGCCCAGTCTGAGTAGAGAGCTTTCGATAGTAGGCAGCGAACGAGCGGAGTGCACGGGCAGCGGAACAAAGGATTAATCCGGGCAGAGCGTTTGCCGATGATTATTTCCTGGGGCGATAACGGAGCAGGGGCAGCTTGAACCTTGTAGTCCTTGGAATACTGGCCAGTTATTCGATGCAATCATCGTTGAGTCGTTTGAGCTGCTGCAACGCTTGACCTATCGAATCGCCATATGCTCGGTCACGCCCTTTCGCGCTCGCTCCCGATCACAAATCACCCTCCCGCTCGTCACACAAACTTTTGCATACATCCAGCCTTGCCATCGCGGCAACGGAAAGAGCGCACAGACGCCCTACGATAATTATTTTTGGCCGTGCGCTTTTGGCTCGCTGTCCGACATTAGAGTCGAGCGACTGCGGTCTAATGCGCCAAACTTTTCTCGGCCGCTCGGCCGGCTCGACCCCTATCCCGCTCGCCCCGAGTTTGCTCTCTTCACGGTGGGTGCACGTGCTCATTGCTGACCTCGTCAAACCCATATCGGTTCATGTATACTTTTCGGGTGAGACAAGGTATCGCATTATCCGTTGACACTCGTTCCATCCTCAGCTCTCACAGAAATAAAGTGATGACTTTTTCGTCGACTGCTTCAACGCGTCGCGACGCGTCTTTTACGGAATCCAGCGCGTGGCAGCGGTCAGCCAGACGGCGAGGCGCTCTACTTTTAAAATTGCTGCTCACACACACTCACGGACACGCATACTGACGACAGCAACATAGTCAGCGTAAGATGAAGCGTCCATATTTTCCAGTACATTATGCTCATCGAATCGGAGGGACTGTACGGTACTGCAGTGAGTCGGTCAGCGCCGGTCAGGGAAGACGTTTGGGGCCGTCCAAGCGAAGCCCGGGATCGCTCAAAGTGAAAACCCTGACGATAAGACCATGGTAGGCATCAACTGCACGATGCAGAGGCGCAAGGAAGTGACCAAGAATCAATCTTGAACATGAACTGTGTGTGGCCCGACTGGGTACGAGATCAAGTCTGAAGTTACAAAGTCAAGTGCTCAACAAACCCCGCATGCGCCGCAGCGTGGGCGGCGGAGCTCATTACTTCTCAGCAGCTTCAAGCGAATCGAGAGGCACGAGAGGTGGTCCCGGAATCCGAAGGCACAAAAATTGCCCCGTCACTAAGGCTGATAAAGTACTGCGCGCAATCGCCTTGGGTTTTGTTGGCCGAAATAAAGGAGTTCTTTGCGAAATCCGTGCAGTAACCCTGAAGCGCGACGTAGGGATCCACGCCACGGCTATCCGCACCCTTGAGGAGGTTCTGGTCCAGGGGCCCATTCTGGCCAGTGCAAAGGCCCGTCGACGCACTCCCCGTGTAAAAGACGACTGGAAGTAGAATGGGGAAGCGGAAGCGGAAATGATTCAAAACGACAGGGGTGAGATAGTCAGCAAGATAGGATAACCACGACTCACCCCGAACTTTGGGTTTCTGAGTAATGCAGAGTAGCGAGTTGTCGGACTCAGGTGTGAAGGGCTTGTAAGGTTGCTGATTGGCCGAGTAAGGGTTGCTCAAGCCGTAGTCAAAGTAAACAGCATAAGGGACCCCGGGAAAGCAGGCATCCCGGTACAAGGTGAAGCCGGCCTTGCAAGTGATAGTGCTAGTGCTGTTGCAGGTCAAAGCGTTGGAGTCGTCGCAGTTCAGGCATTCCTTGGCTAGAGGCGGGAAAACGAACAGCACGATGGCATACATTACATTGGCTCAGTGGTTCCTGAAGAAGCGTTCGATTCCTTGCTTTTTTTTTGGCGATTTGAAAAGAAAGAAACTCACCGTCGGTGCTGCGGTATGTTCCGGGAGTTTTGGTGCAGTCTACAGCGGCGCACCTGGCAGCGAAGAGAGGGGCAGAGATCAACCACGGTGACTCTGGACTCGATGATGACACGTGATGCAAGCACACAGCAAACTCACTTGCGGGAGGAGTTGACGACACCGTACGAGCAAGTCAGAGGCTGCGATCAGCTGCAGGTGGTGGCGTTCGTGTAGCGCGAAGCGCAAGATACGCAAGCGTTGTTTGCAAGGATATCAAAAGTCAGCCGAGTGCCGATAATGAAGAGGCGAAGCCTCTTCGTCGGCGCCAGTCAAATTTGATGGTTCAAGGGATCGAGAATGAAGACGCTCGCCATAAGGAAGAAAAAATAGTGTGGGATTGAGGTAGAAATTGGGCCTCGAGATCGGGCTGCGAGGGAGGAGCAAGGCCGAGGATCAGGCGACCAGGAACGAGACTTACTAACGGAAATCTCGTCGGGAGCTGTGGGGCGTTGGGAAGAATGGAGAAGGTATGAGAAGGAAGGAAAGAGAGGTGAATGGAGAGTCCACCGTTTTCTTCCTCACGCTGCACAGAGGATAGGGACTCTAGATTGATGTCTCAGAAGTGCCAATGAACTCGCAGGGGTGACTGGGCACCGAAATTCGGGCGGCTGTGGGGCTCCAGGGCGCGAGGCCTCTCGCCGACAGCCGAACTGGGCCCGCATCGATGGCGGCCCATCGTCCGATCACAAATTGGCCTCTCCAGAGCTGACTACTGGTATTCGGCGGGTCCCATTCCTAGCCATTGAAGTGATCAGAGGGTCGAGCCGACGAGCTCCTTGAAGCAGAGGACTCGAGTTCGTTGGAACAGCGAAACTTTTCCCTTCTATCTGCCTCAGAAGGCAGTGGGTGTCAAAAAAAACAGTCTGCGTAACTTGCATCCGGCCGCCTCACACGACTGAAGAAGTGGAAAAAGCAGAACACTACTCTACGTACCGAGTTCAATCCACCCAGTGTGGTCAAACACAACGAGCTCGATTGTGCCTTTTGAGCGACATTTGCTTTCAGAAAATGTGGTAGTGTACAGCAGATTACTGCATAATGAAAAAACAGCCTACCCAACTAAAATATCTCGTTCAAAGTGAATGCGGTCAATATGACGGAAGAAAACACGAAGATGAGGTACTGTGTGTAGGATGAAAGCCATGGGACATGGACGGACGAGCGATCATGTCAGTTGATGCGATCTGTTGCTTGCATGCGGAGCTACTATCACTCGACGAGGCAAACGGACCTGAACGATTAAATACGATGCCAACACGTCCGAGTTACTCTCGCCGTCTTCGGGTGCAAATATCTGTTTCGTCGACATGGAAGTTGGGTGAGCTAGGGTTAGTGACGGCCTCATTAGGAGTCTGGCGCAACACGATCAATGGAAACTTGCCTGGGTAAGAGCGACCTGGGTAGTGGCTGCCGGCACGACGCTGAAGTAGGTCAAGACTGTGCAGGAGAAGAAGACTAATTATCAGAACCGTAACCGCCCTGCACGGATTCATACGGCTCCAGGCTATCTGACCGAAGCGCAGCACCACTTGATCCTCCCTTACGAGGTTCGTATGCCGAACCAGCGCCTGGACGAAGAAGAATCCGAAAACGGGAAGAATCACGAGTTTCGCCACCGCCAAGGCTGTGATACTTGCAAAGGGGAGACGCGAAATGGGTCGAGGCAACTTCATACGTTGTAGTGCAGAGCCCAGTACGATGAGACCCAACGGGACCGAAGCATTACCGAGGAAAGCGGCAGTGTCGAGGACGATGGCGAGCGGCGGCAGACCGTCGGGCGCTGTCGGATGGAACGAGTAACTCGCATCCAGGAAGAGCTGCAGCAAAATCAAAACAAACTTGAGCTTGTAGGCATGTGCCGGAACAGCTAAAAGTGTAACCAGACTGACCGCCTTGACTGGCCTGACAAGTGCACAGACGAGCGCAAAGACGAGCAAGATCGTCGGAGGTGTGATGCACGAGGCCACAAAACTGTTGAGCTCTTTAGCAAAATGCACCCATTTTCCAGCTTGAAGGACGCTCGAAGAAGACCCTTGCTCGTTCGAGGGACCTGCTTTCTCGAAGGATGCCCCACCGTCACCGTTTATACGCCTCGCTTGCCCGTCGGACTCGGACACTTCCACGGTTTCGTCCCCGAAAACGGACTGCGCAGGAGAGGCCATGATCGTCTTAAGTCGTTCTCGCTCGTGTTGGGCAGCTTGGAGCTGCGCTCTGTCAAAGGACCACTTGCGGTTATGTTCCGACGTGTCGTCGACTGCCGCGGCTTGGGCCGTGCTGGCCAATCCCCGAATCGAATGCGAGCCAATTGACCGCGAGGTTGTTTGTCGTTTACATACGCGCACAAAGTGTTTGAGCCTAAGTTTTTAGCGGTCAAAGGGAGGAGAAATCTCACCTGAGGTCGGAGAATGTAGCCATCTGCCGAGTCGGGTCTACGGTCCTCTCGGTCGCCGGGACATTCTCTTCTCCGGACGATAGGTCCGTTTCGGCTTCGGGGCAAGTCGGTTGAGCCTTCCGCCCCCTGTTCAGCAGATGAGTCACTTTCTCCCTTGTTCCGGGCCAACCAGCCGTGTTGGCACCTACTTCCTCTTCCTCGTCATCGCTCGAAGGCTTGACCCTAGTGTAGTCGGCTTGAATGAACCATGTCCCCCTCATGGGGAATAGGGTGATGTAGAAGATGAGAATGAAGATGGCTGCAGCGGTAACATTTGAGACATTAGTCAAGCTCGTACAAGGAACCCTTAAGTGGTTCTTGCTCACCAACATATGCGACTGCGAAGATAGCACGATTGATGTTCGTCAGCACCGCTGTCCACGATCCGGCGCAACTGAACTTACTAGCCAGGTCGGCATCCGCCTGCCCCGCAAAAGGAGCCGACAAGCAGACAGTCTGTACGACCGACGTAGGCAAATCACCCCAATTGCTGTAATAAGTGTGAGCATAACCAAACTTGGCGGCAGATGAGTTCACGATCTGTCGACGCCGGACCGCACCTGCCCACTGGCCACTGCACTCACCTCCAAGCAGCGGCAGCCAAGATTCCATAACGGAAATTTTTGGGTGACGGGAACAGTTGAAGTATGATGAAACCCATCAAAAACGAGAAACCCATGTACACGAGGCCTACGAGAAATATCGGTCCGATCGCTTTCACACTCTCCGATGTAAACGAGGGCACAATCTTCGCGAACATGAGGGCTGGCAACGGGTGAATTGGTAACGCGATGTGACACGTCAAAATGGGCATCGAAGTATGTTTCACAGACTGAAGAAGCGACGAACCTGGGAGGGTGACATTGAGAATGATTTGCGAAGCCGCCCGAGATCCGGCGACGGGGAACAGGCCCGAGCGCGAGAGGAAATATCCTGCCGCAGACGGAAGTGCAAGCTTTTACATGGGGGATCAGTTTGGTCAGTCTGTCTGATCAACAAGAGAGATCTCGGGCTTGTGCTGGATCATGATGCGCACCTTGATAATGGGCTTGACCGCGAGCCAGATCAAAACGTTGATCTTTGGTGTTGTGGGTTCACTGTAGCAGGAGAAGATGAGTATGTCAGCATGGATGGAGCAAGCATACAGACTCAGGGCGTCGAGACCAAGGTAGAGTGCATTGGTTTCCACCGCAGAGCCAGCGCGACGCGGACAGGAGGTCAACCGGGCACTCCACCAGTTCGCAGCTGTGCCAGTTGTACAGCTGACAGGCGATCCGACAGAGCCACGCCAATAGCCCGTCAAAGCACGGTGAAGGTTCGAGTGACTTACCTCATTGTAGCACCGGCTTCTGCACGCCCGTACAGGTCCGATGTCGAGCTACGGTTGCACGCGCTGTTTAAATAACTCCGGAGTTGCGACGCGCCGCCAGAGTGTCACGCGTTGAGCGGATGCGTTGATCAATCCTAACAGCACGGGGGAGATCCGATTTGTACTGAGGATTGGTTCCCGATGAACGACTCTTGACTGGTGTCGACGCTGGTGGCTTGAGGACTCGAATGTTGCCTGGTTGACGAGGCGGTTGTGGGGCCACATCAAGACCAACGAGCAGCGACGGGCCGTCTCCCGCGCCGCCGCCGCCGCCCTCTGCCGGCCAGGAGCTGCCGAGGCCTATGCTAGATTAGCAGGAGAACAGTTTAGCCAAGAGCGCGTCCGGCAGAAGGACGTGGCCTCGCCAGCGGCAATATAATCGTGGGCGCCAGCTCCTCGATCGATCAGCCTGAGCGTTCGGCCTATCTGCCATGCTCTCCGGGCCGCGTGTCCGTTGTCGGATGCAGGAGCAGTGGATATAGGACAGGAGTCATAAAAAATTACAGCAAAGTCTTGGTTCGATTAAGCTACCGGGATCAGAAACGAGTCAGAGGAAAACACGACTGGCGCTACCGCGCGACGCCCGAATTTTAAATCTCAACAGACGGAACGGTAGGTAGAGGTACAAGAGGGTCGAGATTAGAATTACTTCTTGAGTGAAGAAGCAGTCTTGGTCTTGATTGTCTCAACAACTTCGGGCTCGGCCAGGGTCGACAAGTCGCCGAGCTGGTCGCCCTCGCCGGCGGCGACCTTGCGCAAGATGCGGCGCATGATCTGGGTCAGGCAAAGATTGCAAAGTAGCGAGCAAGGTCAGCGGACAGATCACAGCACACCAGAAGGCTCAGACAGTAAGAAAGTTTACCTTTCCGGATCGGGTCTTGGGCAGGTCGCCCAAGAGAATCAAGTGCTTCGGTGCCGAGAAGGGTCCGATCGATTTTCGGACCTGAAGAACGAGCTCCTTGGACAGAGACGCCTCGTTGGTGTCGTTCATGTTGAAGTCGGGCTTCATCGTCACGTAAGCGACAATTGATTGACCCGTGACCTCGTCGGGGATACCGACCACAGCGGCCTCGGCGACACCGGGGTGTTGGATCAGAGCCGACTCGATCTCGGCGGTCGAGAGACGATGGCCTGAAACGTTAATGACGTCATCAACTCGGCCTCGGATCCAGTAGTAACCATCATGGTCACGTCCAGCACCGTCGCCCGTAAAGTAGTAGCCGGGGTAAGGCTTGAGGTATGTCTCGAGGTATCGCTGGTGGTCGCCATAGACCGTACGGGCGATCGAAGGCCACGGCTGCGCAACGGCAAGCACACCTTCCTTCTCGTTGCCTGTGATGACCTTGCCCGTAGTAGGGTCGAGCAAGACGGGCTTGATACCGAAGAAGGGAAGAGTCGCGGATCCGGGCTTCGTCTTGGTGGCTCCGGGCAAGGGACTGAAGTACACATTCGAGGGAGTTCAGCGACAGCTCTGGCAACTGAAAAGGACCCGACCTGTTCAGACTCACGTGATTATGATCGATCCGGTCTCAGTCTGCCAGTACGTGTCGACGACTTGGCACTCCTTCTTGCCGACGTGCTCGTGGTACCATTCCCAAGCCTCGGGATTGATGGGTTCTCCGACCGAACCGATCGTGCGCAACGTACTGAGATCGTGGCCCTCGACGTGCTTCTCGCCCAAGCGGCGCAACAAACGGATGGCGGTCGGGGCGGTGTAGAACTGCGTGAGCTTGTGCTTGGCAACGACCTCCCAGAATCGCGAAGGGGTAGGGTACACGGGCGTCGACTCGAAAATGGTCGTCGTGACACCGTTGGCGAGGGGGCCGTAGACGATGTAGGTGTGGCCCGTGATCCAACCGACGTCGGCCATGCAGGCATACTTGTCGTCGGGGTGGACATCGAACACGTACTTAAGCGTCATGAAGGCGCCGAGGAGGTAGCCAGCGCTCGAGTGGACAACACCTTTGGGCTGTATGGAATTGGCGATGAAACGCTCCGGTTAGCACCTGATCGCAGCATGCGAACGCGGGTGGATCGAAAGGAACGTACCTTGCCGGTGGAACCGGAAGTGTAGAGGATGAACAGCGGGTCCTCGGAGTTGACGATCTCGGGCGAGCAGTAGGGCTGGACGGTCTTCTTGGCCTCGTGCCACCAAACATCGCGGCCCTCGGTCCACTTGACCTTGCCACCGGTTCGCTTGAGCACGAGGACGTGCTCGACGTCGGGGCACTCGCTCAGTGCGGCGTCGACGATCGACTTGGTCGCGATCGTCTTGCCTCCACGCTTGCCTTCGTCGGCCGTAATGACGACGCGCGATTTAGCGTCCTGCACGCGGTCACGGAGAGATTCGGCCGAGAACCCGGCAAAGACGACGGAGTGGACGGCACCGAGACGAGCGCAAGCAAGGAAAGCGATGGCAGCCTCGGGGACCCTGTTGGACGAACGATTCGACGCTGAAGGTCAGCAAACCGCGCATTTTGGCTCCAATGAGGAATTCAGCGGTAGTGCTTACATGGGCAAGTAAATAGCAACGGTCTGGATGGGATTAAAGCACCGAAAGTGTCATTAGCTCGGGCGCGACGGGATAGCTGAGCGGACAGAAGGATTTTCAGAAACGTACATCGCCCTTCTTGACACTCATGTCCTTTAAGATGTTGGCCATTCGGCACACCTCTTGGAGGAGTTGCGAGTAGGTGAGCTCGACGTGTTCTCCGGGCTCATCGGCTTCCCAGATGATCGCGGTCTAGAGGGACAGGGTGGAGTGACATGGGGCGGAGAACACGGGTACGAGAGGGTTAGCGGCCGGCTCGGGAGCTCGCAAAATCACCTAGACACTATCAAAACTGACCTTGTCGGGGTTCTTGTAGGCCCATCGATCGACACAGTTGTAGGAAACGTTCAAACCGCCTTCGGGGAACCACTGCACGTCACCGGCCTCGAACGAGCCGGCCATGACGGTGGAGTAAGGACGGTGCCAGTACAGGTGCTCCTTGGCCATCTGAGGTCATGAACGAGGTGAAAACAGTTAGTATCATGGCTCACGATACTCGAGAGTATGATGAAGAATCCTAAAAGCGCCGAGAATGGTTCCGCAGGTCGGAAAAGGAGATCTGGAACGCAGTCGATGAGTGCGGGGCACCGGTAGGAACCCGGGATTCCGCTGAGCTGTAGCACCTATCACCCCTAGCTCGACAAAATTCAGGAAGCGAATATGCTACAACTAGAAGCAACTAGACCCCGAAACTTTAGCTCAAAACAGCCACGCCAAGCCATGACAAACACGATGCGTAGAGAATCGGAAGCGACGCTTCTCGTCCATCCCACCAGCGAGCGCTCCCGTCCTTCCCCTCGTGGAGGGAGCAGAGCTCGACAAAGAGGAGACGTCGGGACGCGAACGCATACACGACATGCCCCCGGATAAAGGTTCTATGAAGAGAGAAAGACTCACCTTGTCCCAAAAGACACTCGGCTGCTCGATCGACTCCTTGTACATTCGCTCATACTCGGCGGTGTCGGCGTGGGGCTTCTTGTACTCGCTCAACTTGCCATTCGTGCGCTTCGAAATCTCGTGCGTCGGGGCAGAACGATAGTCGTGTTGATCCGCCATAACTTGCTATATATGGGGCGGGTTGTGCTCAAGGAGAGAGAAGACCGGATATTCACGGGGAAAAGGAGGGGAGAGGAGGGGGAGGAAGGGAAAGGGAGGCGAGCAGCCGACTCGGAGCTTTGGAGCTTCCCCACATTGAGGGTCGATCGGAGCTGGTCGGGGCACGGTTTGGCCAGCCGCTGGCGCGTGTCAAAAAAAGCCAACGACAAAACTATGGACCAAAAAAAAGAGACAAACGCGCCAGCTATTTCTGCCAGGTCTGGACAAAAAGAATCCACCCAGGCGCGCGCGCGCTTGAAACACCGAAATGGTCCAGGCCGAGACCAGGGAGTCGAGAGATGAGCAAAGTATACAATTTTCAGCAAGATGATGCATGATGAGGAATGGTGACAATGATGATGATGATGATGATGATGATGATGATGATGATGATGATGATGATGATGATGAATGACGATGATGTTGATGAATGATTGGGCGAGGTCGAGTCCGAGTCGATGGAGTCGGGGCCCCCTCCGAGTCCCCCGTGTGCGACGGACAGAGGTTGTGAGAGGGGAACGTCGCACGAGCTAACTCACCATGCTTGAGCAGTAGGTTGCATGAGGTAGGTTGCATGAGTCAGGTTGAAAGTGCGATCATGGGGGATCAGTCGATTAAACCACCGCGTGAGGGTGATCATGTAGTGGTGGGCTTGGGGTCAGCACTGCATGAGCGAGCACCACCAGCGGATCAGAGACGGCCGTCCCACGCGATCGACAACGATTGAGCAAGAGCAAGAACAAGCGAGCAAGTGATGGGAAAGGAAGCACTCATGGATGGGAAGTTGACTACTCTGGCTTAATCATCATCGCTGACATTCCAGTCAGAGATGACCGAATGACGGCCCGAATTTTCGCGTTCGCGAGGCCAAAAGTGCCGAGCCAAGACGATGAAGAAGAAAGAAGAAGAGAGTCAGAGGTGTGCAAAGTGTTGGCTGACCTGGGGGTTGGCCACGCGCGCTCCTGATCGGATTATTCGTATTAATGATGCCACCGCTTTCGACCTTCTCCAACTCTGCCGAGCGCCGAGCGGCCCGGCACGGATCTGAAGCATGATCCTCGACAGGGGACCTTTGCACCCCACATCGTGATCAGCGATTCACCTATCGAACAGACCAAATACCCTTTCAAACGAGGTCGAGCGAGTCTCAGTAAGTAGTTTGAGCTCTGGGGATCACTCAAAGGTGAGGTCGCCGCGATCGGTACAGTGGTTGTTGCTCCAGCAGATTTGCTCGAGCTTGGGCGACCTCGCTGCGAACTCCGACACGGAGCTAGGTTGCGGTTCGGGGCTCACTCAAGAGCTCGGACTGGGCGAGCCAAAGGCCGTGACGAAGCTCAGAAAGTGAATCCTGTGTACTCAAAGATAAGAAACTAATATCTAGTAGGCGTTGTCATATTCAGAGGTAATCGGCTGCTTGGAATCGGTCATGGACGGGCTGCAGAAATAATAGTTCGATTCATCGAGTACACTATACTTGTGCATGAGCTTGCATAATTCTGCGTCTAGATTTCATGGGTCATCTCATTGATTTTCAGGGATTTACACCGATGTGCACTGTCATGTCTTGTCCGAACTGGGTCCGTTTTCATGTGCCAGCGACACAACGAGTTATCGAGTGGGGCTGCAAGCTGCAAGAGCCAAGAGTGAAACATGAGTCGGCGTACTTGCTTGAGGCAAGAGGAGGGTGGGTGTCCTATCGAATGGGTTCAGACGTTCAAAGATTAGCAGATCAGAGGTTGGAGCTTGATGATACCTTGGGTCGATGCCGCGAGTACGACTCACCTAGGTAGTACGCCAACGGAAAACTAAGAGACGAAACTCACCAAAAATGGATTTTGGCGCGGGCGAAAACTGCCACCGACCAGTCGGGCGCCGCATCACCTGAGCGCTGAGCGCTGAGCCCCGCGTCCTCGCATGCGATGGGCCCACCGAGGTGAGCCGAGGTGCGAGATTACCAAATCGTTCATGTTCCAGACTTTCTTGGAGATCCTTCTCACTCTTGCAATACTTGCCGCTCGTGTCGGGCTACATGAATAGCTGCACACCGGCGGGCGCCGGGATCCGTTGCCAAGAGACCGTCAACTATTTAGTCCGCGCGAATCTTTTTCGAAGTCTTGGCTAAACTCATGCCCGTGTCACTCTCCGACCTCCGGACTGAGGACCAAGGCCACGGTGCATACACGTATTTAAAGGAAGAGGGTCAGTTTCAAGGTATAAAGGTAATAATTCAGGAGACTTTTGTTTCTCCATCACCTCTAGGAACTATCTATGCCTAGCGCTTCCAGATTCCCGAGCGAGGGAGGGCCTTCCGAGTAATTCTTGAGGCCGGCTGACATGGGAAAGCAGCCCCGTAGACCGGGGAAGATCGCTGCGACCCCTCCTCGCGTTTCAACCGACCGGCGCTCGCTTGAGTCGCTGCTCGCGACTCCACGGACCGGGCAAACTGATCCGAAAGGACACAGAGCAAATTAATCAAGGCGATAGCAAGTATTGTACAATAAGGAGCGATAGGTAGGTAAATAGGTAGGTAGGGTAGGCGGGAATGCTGATGCTCTAGAAATCGTCGGCACTGCTTAGCCCCTGATCAGCCTACGAGATGGCACCATCATGTGGCTTGGGTCCTCATAGCGTGTGCAAAATTTAGCTCCTCGGGCAAGCTCCTTCTGTCATACTGTATCGTCGTGATAGGCGAAGCGAGCGTCTTTGGGCGACTTGGGGGCGTTCCGAACCTGCATCGGTCGAGGAGAATCCCGAGCGAAATCGTCAGCGAGCCGAGTTTGTCCGAGGTTCCAACGGAACGGTCGATCCCCACTGCGGCTCGCACCGTTCAAGGTTTCTGCCTATGGTACTTACGTAGCGATCTGATTTATGTGCGATGTACATATCGGACACGTTGAATTTGCACAGTTTCGAAAATGATGTACAACGTCCTCATCAGCCTGCCGTCAAGCGAAAGAACCCCACATTCCCGAAATGACAGAGCACTTACCGTTGTCGGAAGGACGTTCCTTTTGCTTGCACGATGCCAGCATTGACTGTAGTGTCAACAAAAGGGCCTGCACATTGAGGACGGGCGACCATCCCGATCCCTACAATGGTGTGATACAGCGAAGAGGAGGAAAAACGGGGTCACGAAAACTCGTCAGTGAGGCTTGGCCACCGCGATCGAGATCGAGAGACTCGGGAAAAAAGAAAAGATCGACATACTAGTACGCTAGCACATATGTGCCCATTTGAATAAACGTGTGGATGACACGGTGCTGTCCATCCATCCGAGACAAGAAACGTGACTGCGGTGGTGAGTGGCAACCTAGAGTCAGCCGTCAACACAACGTGCGACTCCAGAGCGGAAGCAACTGCACGAGCAGTCATTGCAGATATTTGGAGCTTCGTGTCATTCAAAAAGCGATTCTACACACCTTCAGGACTCTGCATCAGAGTAAGAGGAGGAAGCGCAGGTGGGTTAGGATCTCGGGGCTTTTGTGGAGATGGACTCCAAGTCACACTGACATCAATGGGATAGGCCGAGCCGAACCGAAACCTCTGAGTAATACATGACGTGGGTTGTGTTAGTTTACGTGTGAGTTTGTGTGAAGTCCTGCCTGCTTGCGGTCACGGTGGGAGGGTACCGACCAATGCGAATTTCTCTGCACCAGTGTGGGGGTTGCGAAGATGCTCAGTCAGGAGGCATGCACCAAAGGAGAAGGATGTGTGACTCACCTCCTTGATATACGGTTCCATCGCCCAAAACTTGAATGCTAAATATCCACTCTGCGAGATCCTCGGCTTGTAATAGCTCGCAGCCTGCGCCAGAGAGAGGAAATACCACCAAGAGGTGGGGGGTCCCAGCATGCTCAGCTGCATATACCCGCCTCGTTGGCTTGACTCGCGACTGAAACAGCCCTTACCTGCTGGTGGACCTGACGTTCGGATCTTGGTCGCAGAAAGGCTGTATTCATGAGCATTCATAAACGCCCACGTGCTTGATACCGGGTCCTCCGTCGGGACATTGTGCACCTACCTCGGTGATCTCCTGCGACGAGGCAGAAAGAGGTGGAGCGAATGTCAGCCATTGTACCCGCGGGTGAGGTGAAGGATGCTGGTGCACCTTTTGCAGTCGCTTGGCCTGGATACGGGACATGATCGGAAGTTGGCACTAGTACTGTCACACGTGCACCGTCGTTGGACCCGAGTCGAGATGATCGCTGCCGAGATGCCGAAATGCCGAGACGTTGCACGACCCTGTAGAGCTCTACTTTATTCCGATTTACCGGTCGTACTTGAAGCCGAGTTTGAAGCCGGGTTATTCTGTGTGGGATTCCGGTAGTGTGTGGGTGTGCGACGGCGAGATTCGTCGTGCAACGTCGTCGTCGCGAACCCGATCAGCAGCGCCACATGGACCCGAGAGCGGCGCCTGCCTGGCGCGAGGAGTGTTGATCACGCGCCTCGCAATTCGATTACCACCGGGCCCGACCCGGGGATTGCGTACCAGTAGTGAGATGGGCCCCATTACTAATGCGGAATCGCAACCGACGCGTCTCGGTTCTCGCGGCGTCGGAGCTCGACCTTCTTCTTTCCACCCACCACTCGATCGACGCCTTCACTTGATTGCCACCATGTCATCCCGATCACTCGCAGCATCGCTCCTCAGGTGCAGCCGCGTGGCAGTCGCCAAACCCGTGGCCGCCACTTCGTCGTGGCAACGTTCCGTCTCGACCGTCTCGTTGCCGACCTCGAGTCGACAGTTGCCCGGTCGTCGACCTCGGCTGACCGATCACGTGGCGGCAAGCGTGTATCCACGACATAGTCAGTCCTGCTGCCCATACTGTCTATGCCCATGTGACTGACCCTGTTGCCTTGCTTCACCTGCGTGACCACTCTCGTTCTATGCTGACTCACGCCTCACGTCATCATCGTGCGAAACCCCTTAATCGTCGCTACCCCGCTCTCACCTTCGCCCATCGCCCACGCTCAGTCCAACGGCGATCCATGTTTATCCAAACCGAGACGACCCCGAATGTCGACTCGCTCAAGTTCATCCCCGGTTCTGCCGTGTCGACCTCGGGCACCCACGAGTTCCTCGACGCCGGCTCGGCCTCGTCGTCCCCTCTCGCCGATCGCCTCTTCCACCTCCCCGGCGTCAAGACCCTTTTCTTTGGACCCGACTTTATCTCGGTCAACAAACACCCCGACGCGTCTTGGGCTGACGTCAAGCCCGAGGTCTACTCAATTATCATGGAGCACTTCACGTCCGGGACACCGCTCTTCCGGGATGGTCGCGACGAGTCGGGTCCCGAGGACACCAGGATCCTTGATTCCGACTCCGAGGTCGTCGCGATGATCAAGGAGCTGCTGGATACGCGGGTACGACCCGCGATTCAGGAGGATGGAGGTGATATCGAGTACCGAGGGTTCGACGAAGAAGTGGGCAGGGTCGAGCTGAGTCTCAAGGGAAGTTGCCGAGGATGCGATTCGAGCACAGTCACGCTCAAGAACGGCATCGAGAGAATGTTGATGCATTACGTACCAGGTCAGTATTGGATTCGACCACTCTTATCATCTTTGACTCTCTACTGAACGTGCTTCTCTCGGGCCGCCCACGCAGAGGTCAAGGAGGTCTTGCAGGTTCTAGGGCCAGAGGAGGAAGTCGCGATCGACGAATTTGCCAAATTTGAACGTGAGTAGCACAGACCGACCAGTCCATCGACGACTAAGATTTTGTTTCTTTGACTGATGGAATGCGACTATGCCTCCTCACAGAACGACTCCGAGGGGAAGGCAAAACGGTAGAAATTTGAAGAATCGGACACAACAACTAGCATGCCGGAAGCTTCTACGTAGCATTGCCATATCAGAGTGTATCATATTCATCCAAATCCACAACGATGGGTGCATCTTCTCCTTCTTCCAACTCGTCATCATCGTCCCACCCAAGCTGGGCGTTTTCCATCCCTCTCGGAACGCGACCAACGCTTTCTTCGACCAAGTCCTTTCCCATTAATTTGCTTCCTCGGATAGCCGCGACCTCCCATCCAAAACGTTCCATCACATCCGCGGTCAATCGATCCCATCTGTTGACGACCTCTTGCCAAACGACAAAAGCGCTCGTCCCCATCTCTCGTAGCCATGTTTGCGAAACGTCCGAGAGGTTCTTTTGGAGATCGTGCAACGATTTGGTCAGAGTTGTTGAGAGGGAGGGGAGGTGGAGGGACAAGAAGTCATCGTCGAGGGAGAGGAGTTGATGGCGCAGGATCGAGAGGTAGGATGCTAGCATCGGGAGGGAAGAGGAGGAGGAAGCGTGGTCGGGGGAGTATATGGAGGAGGATTGACTGATGAGTAGGAGAAGGGAGGTGTAGATGGGCAAGGAGGAAAAGTTGTGCAGTTGCGTAAAGAGGATGAAGCTGAGTTGTACTTCGCCAAGCAGGGATTTGAAGTCTATGGTTGTTGAGGTGTAATCTTATCAGTAAATACCTTGTATTGGAATGTACAATTGAATGATAAAGGCCCCACCTCCTTGTAGGTGCTTCTGTACAGCCTCGTTCATCGCCCAGCTCTTGTCGCGACTCCAGATGCTCAGCTCGTGACCTTGAGCACCCTCGGGCCAACTCTTTTTGAGGTCAAACTCGACAAACGTTAACCTCTCATCGTCATCTTGTGATTCGGTCGTTGCGACGTCTTGCTCCGTCTCTTGCCTCTGTTTTCCCCACTGTCGTTTCCCAAGCTTCGCTTCGGCGGCGTGCAATTCCTTCTCATCCATATTCGAAGGCGTAGTCGCATCGACGATCGCACAGCCTTGCTCATCGAGCCCAATAACCCTTGCCAGCGTCTGTTCTGTGATGCAATCGATCAATCTGGACCATTGCTCGAGCCACCCATCCTCGAAAGGCGCCAATTCCCGATCCAGAGTTTTCAGGTATTCATCCGAAACGATCGTCGGACTCGGCGTTGCATCGGCGGAGTTGATCGTTCGTCGTCGTACAGGATGGGAAGCAGTGGCCGAGGTGGGCTTGAGTGCGCTCGCTCGGTGATCCCATTCCTTAACAATCGTTTCGGGCGTTCGGTCCGGATGATAAAACCTCAGCAGACCTGAACGAAGGCCGAGACCGTTGGTCGGATCTCCGGAGGGCATGGCATTCGTTGAGTTGGGATCGGTGTCGGGTGTAGGTAATGAAGGAACCGAAGAGAATACGAAACAGTGAAGTCCTGGTGGGAGGAATTTGACGCCCTGTGAAAATGTGGGGAACATGGGGCGTCATAGAGTGAGCTCCTGTTCCTTCACCAACGGTGGTCCGGCATATTTGTGGCTCAAGAAATGAGATGAAGCGGGACTCACTGAGAACTGGTTGACCTGCCATATCTTGCCATCGATGCCAAACTCGCTGCCTGGTGTCAAGCCGGTGAGGATGAAGAACGATGACGAGCCAAAGCGCTCCAAGGCTGCTTCTTGGGACAACGGTTGCGATGGCTTGGTCGTCGCCATATTTTACGCTTGGAGGCTAGATGATACGTACTCGTTGGAAAGGGAGGTAGGATTACCCGCTGACCCCGGAGTCAGACGCGAGTGAGAGGAACAGGGTCGACTAAGAGGGCGGAGCGCCTTGAGGTGCATTCCAGGCTTCCCAGGTCACGTGCCAAGACCAGGCGATCGATCAGGCCTTCGACCCGGCCACAGGGCCCACCGTACTGCCTAATTTTTTTGCATCCGCAGAGCCAATCTGCCAAGCCTGTGCCTTCAAGACTAGTTTTTAAGCCCTAAGAACCTCCTGGTACTTGTACTCTGCAGGAGGTGCATCCAGAGGCTATGGATCTGAATTCGCCGGGTTGTGATTCGTCGGAGCAAGTGCTCCGTCCGCTTGGACCGTCGTCGATCGAAAATTGTCGTGTCGCAGTCGCGATCTTTCCCGGGCGCGACTCTGGGCACGCCTCCTGCTCCTCCTACCTTGACCTCACGCTCCAGCCTCGACCTTTTCGTCACCAGCCTCCCATCCAAGATGACGGTCCTGACCCGCTCCCTTCCTCGGAGTCACGCTGTTCGCCGTACGTTGGCGACCCACGCTTCTGCGCCGGCCAAGAACTACCCCTCCATCACGCCGCCGTACGCGCATCTGCTCAAGCAACTCGCGCTCACCAACAAGGTGCTCAACGGCCGACCCTTGACCTTGGCCGAAAAGATTGTTTATTCTCATTTGGACAATGTCGAGGAAGCACTTGCGGATGGGGATCCTGTTCGAGGCGAAAAGTACCTCAAGCTCAGGCCGGACCGAGTTGCGATGCAAGGTCAGTCACCAGTGTCCTCTTGGGGCATTGGGACTTGGCAGGACAGCAAGTGCAAGGTACAGAGAGCTGACGCATAACGATCGCCAATGCAACAGACGCCTCGGCTCAGATGGCACTGCTCCAGTTTTCGACCTGCGACCGACCGACAACCGCCGTGCCGACCTCGATCCACTGCGATCATCTCATCTCGGCCTACCAAGGCGCCGAAGCGGATCTCAAGGTGAGGAGCAGACAAGGAATGGTGGTGCAGATGCGTATGGACACTGAGCAAGGAATGTCTGCCCGCGATCCTCATAGAAAGCCATCGTTAGCAACAAAGAGGTCTTTGACTTTCTCGAATCCGCAGCCAAAAAGTACGGCATCGAGTTCTGGGGACCCGGATCAGGCATCATTCATCAAATCGTATTGGAGAGTGAGTAGAGAGAGAGACCACCCATGTTCTCTTGAGCGCGCTCGCGCTCATCGAGAACCACTTGAAAACCTGGCAGACTACTCTGCTCCCGGCCTCTTGATGCTCGGAACTGACTCGCACACGCCCAACGCTGGAGGTCTCGGAGCCATCGCGATCGGTGTGGGGGGAGCAGATGCTGTCGATGCCATGACCTATACGCCGTGGGAGCTCAAGGCTCCCAAGATCATCGGTGTCGAGCTCAAGGGGCAGCTCTCGGGATGGTGCTCGGCCAAGGATATCATTCTTGAAGTCGTTGGTCGTTTGACCGTCCGAGGGGGAACGGGTCATATCATCGAGTACTTTGGTGAGGGTGTAGAGAGCCAGTCCGCAACAGGGCTGGCCACGATTGCCAACATGGGCGCCGAGATGGGTGCCACGACCTCAACTTTCCCTTACACCGCCGCGATGCGCTCCTACCTCCATGCCACGAACCGAGGCCCCGTCGCCGACGCGGCTGACAAAGCCCAAGCCCAAGGCTTCTTGTCCGCCGACAAGGGCGCTCAATACGACCAACACATCGTCATTGACCTGTCGACGCTTGAGCCCAAACTCAACGGCCCCAACACCCCCGATCTCTCGACCCCTCTGAGTAAGTTCGGCCCCTTCATTCAGGAGAAGGGATGGAAGGACGAGATCTCGGCGAGCTTGATTGGGTCGTGCACCAACTCGAGTTACGAGGACATGTCACGTGTTGCGAGCATTGCCAGGCAGGCCAAAGCCAAGGGCTTGAAAACGAAGACTCCTTTCATGATCACCCCTGGGTAAGAGGTCGCGCATGAACCCGCAGCATACCCTGGTGAAAACCACTAACGAAAATTCTTACTCGCGTAGCTCCGAGCTCATCAACGCGACGATCGAGCGCGACGGCATCAAGGCAGACCTTGAGGCCGTCGGCGGTGTCGTACTGGCCAACGCATGTGGCCCCTGCATTGGTCAATGGGACCGCAAGGAGATGAAGGGCGAGGAGAACGCTATCCTGACCTCCTTCAACCGCAACTTCCGTGCTCGTAACGACGGCAACCGCGACACGATGAACTTCCTCACTTCGCCCGACATCGTCACCGCCATGGCTTTCTCCGGCAAGCTTTCGTTCGATCCCCGCCACGACGAGCTGATTGACTCCGAAGGCAAGCCCTTCAAGTTCGACCCTCCGACAGGCGACAAGCTTCCTTCCTCCGGCTTCACGGCCGGTAACACCTCTTACCTCCCTAGCCCCTTGCCCGAACCCGTGCCCGAAACCGAATTGGCAATTTCGTCCAGCTCGGCCCGACTTGAATCGCTTGCGCCTTTCGACCCTCACTTTTCGCAATCTGAATTCAATGACCCATCCAAGAAGCTCGAGTTCAAGAATCTGAGGTGTTTGATGAGGATTCGCGGCAAGTGCACGACAGATGAAATCTCGGCTGCTGGTGCATGGCTAAAGTACAAAGGCCACTTGTCCAATCTGAGGTGAGTATACACGTCTTATATACCTACCCACTCCGACTTGTCCTGAACATATGCTTGCTTTACAGTGAGAACACCTTAATCGGTGCTACGAACGATGAGAATGGCAAGATCAACTTGGCTTTCGACTACGAGGACGGGTCCGAGGGCACCTTCCCCGAGATCGCTAAAAGGTACAAGGCGCGATCGCAACCCTGGATGATCGTCACCGATGTAAGTCCACGAATGGATGCGATTTACGCCTGCTCAAGCACGAAGCTGACAAGTATTGGCTTTGCTCAGCATAACTACGGCGAAGGTTCGGCACGAGAACACGCGAGTCTGCAACCTCGCTTCCTCAACTGCAAAGTCATCTTGGCGTAAGTTGAACCGTCACAAGTTGCTCCGGACGGAGCAACAGCTGATATCTACTTGGACATTACCATAGACGCTCTTTCGCCCGTATCCACCGAACAAATCTCACCAAGCAAGGTGTCTTGCCCTTGACCTTCCTTGACGAGGCCGACTACGCGCTCATCTCGGCCGGCGACAAGGTTTCGACGACTGGCTTAGACACTCTGTTGCGAGGTGATCTCTCGGCCGAGATCAAGGTCATCGTCGAGAATAAGAATGGGGAGAAGAAGCAGATCAGGACCGATCACTCGCTGTCCAAGGATCAGGTTGAATGGATCGCCGCGGGGTCGGCGCTGAATGTGATTAAGGCTAAGGCCAAGGCTGAGGCTGCGAAGTCGTGCTAGACTTGGGGTTAGGGTACGTCCTTAGATCGGAACATGTAATATTATTAGCGTTTCCCTAAAGAGATGCAGCGATCCCACCAATGGATGATAGCGACATGTATGATCGCTCATGATCGGCCGAGCACGGACCCCCTTTCCGGAAGCACCCTCGGCCTCGAGTTGGCTCCCGACCGTTTCTCGCTTCGGTCTTTTTTCTTTCGTCCCCTCGCCGCCTATCGCTCGCCGGGCTCCCGATGGCAAGCAAATCCGAGGAGGGGGCTTGGTCATTCCCCGACGACGGCGTCTGCGACTACTCCCTCGACAGTGAAGCTGCTGCTGCTTTCCTCGACGCATCGCTCTCCCCCATGATCAACTTCTCGCATCCGACCCAGCAGCAACGGGTCCCGACGACTTGCTCCCGCGCGAGCAACACGTCCGGATCCGACTTGGCACGAAGCACGAAAGTGGCCCCCGTGCCTTCCCCACGTGACGGCGCAGAGTCCGATGCGACGTCGATGAGGTCGAGTCAGCTTGGAACCTATTCCCGTCCTCCCACCGTCCCAGAAGACCAAGACCACCTCGAGTTGGGCCAATGGATCGTCGGTCCCGCGATCGGCAGCGGGGAAAGTGGCAAAGTGCGCCTAGTCCGTCATCGATTCCGCTCGGACGAACTCGGTGCGCTGAAGATGGTGCGCAAATTCTGGCCGGACGATCACAAACCTCGCGACATCTTTCGTGAGATTGATATCCTCAGGATTGTGCACCATCCGCACATCATCGCGTTGAAGGATGTCATGGAGTCCACGAACCATCTGTGAGTGTCGGATCTGTCTCGGACCACCAGTGAGGCCGTCGGCAGTACAGCTACCGCCGCATCAAGCGTGAACGTGCTGCCCAATCCAACTGATGCATTTTCATTATTCTTGCTCCTCAGATATATGGTGACTGACTACTGCGAATGTGGCTCGCTGTTTGACCACATGCGAGACAACGGGATTCTCGACCGGACCGAGATCCGACGATACTTCTCGCAACTCATCTCGGCAGTGAGTGCTCATCTGTTTTCTAGATTGAAGCGAATACTGGACTCACTATCGCCGTGTTATTCAGATTTCTCACCTCAAGGTCCTATCCATTGCTCATCGCGACATCAAGGCGAGCTGCTGCATAGTCCAAAGCTTTCCACAAAAGGAGCTAACACGCCGGGCCTTTGTCTGCACTTTTAGCTTGAGAACTTGTTTCTGTTCGAGGACATGTGGGGCGTGACGAGTCTCAAGCTGGGGGATCTGGGGATGTCGACATTTGTCCCGTCGGGTACAATGCTCGAAACTTCTTGCGGTTCTCCTCACTACGCCGCTCCTGAAGTCATTGCGGTGCATGCGAGGCGTATTGACTGCGTCACATAGGTCGTCCCACAACTGACCCAAACGTCTTGAATCCCAGGGCGACCAATATGATGGAAGTGCCGCTGATGTGTGGTCCAGCGGGGTGGTGTTGTACGGGCTGATGTAGGTCACCAATGCTCTTCCGCAGTCGATTGCCAGGACTGACCGGAGCGCAACCACTTCAGCGCCCGCACGCTTCCCTTCGACAACGACAACATTCCCACTTTGTTGAACCTGATCAAGTTGGGCGATTACAAGATGCACGATTCAATCCAGGGAGAAGCAAGGGACCTGATCCGCCAAATGGTCATGAAGGATACCAGCAGGCGAATCTCGGTGAGCACCAGTAATCTAGCTATCAAGGAGCCACAATGTCTTTTGGTTGGGTTAGGAGATTGTTATGAATAACTCAAATGGGTTATAGGTGGAAGAGATACAACGCCATCCCTTCGTTGATCAGTCGCTGCTCTCAAAGGACTTGCAAGACACCCAGTTCGCGCCTAGTCGCGCCGAGCTCAACATCGAAGTGATTGGCAGCATGATATCTCTTCTTCGTCTATCCACGATGCAGGAAGTGGAAAAAGCTATACTTGATCCACGGTGACTCTCTTCTCGCCTTTGGACTGATCAAACGGCGGCGATAGCTCATACAATCTTTCTGATGCGCAGCGTTCCGAACCCCGCGCGATACATCTACCTGTCCCTACTCAACATGAAGCGCAATCTTCAAGAACGTGGTCGAGCATCAATGCTATCTTTTTCGACTACCTCCACCACATTCTCGAGTCTTCGTCGATCCCCTTCCGCCCCTGGCAGCCTCGGCAAATCGACTCCGGCGTCGTCTAAGCGATTACGACATGTGGTCAGCATGATCGATTCGTCGTCTGGGTCCCCACCAGAATCTTTCCGACAAGGTACCAGCCTGAGTAGCTACTCAACGGACCGTGAATACTCCCTAATCGGCGACGCCGGAGACCTCCCCTCCTCGAAAACGGCGCGGCCGGTACTGAAGAAGCGGTCGATCTCGCTTCTCGCTCGTCGATTTAGTTTGGGGTTGCGAAGTTCCATCGATCGGTCCCCCCGACATCCCAGTTCGTCTTATCGCAATTCGGGTCATTCCAGTTTTCAAACTTCGTCATCAACAAGTGCCACCCAGCCTGGATCCGACACCCCGCTTCGACCTGGGGTCTTTCAGCGCTCGCTGCGCTACTCATCTCTCGGTCGCGCGATGGCTGGCAAGGCACCCCCCGAGTCACCGACCACGGTGGTCACAGCATCGCCGCTTTTGTCTCCTGAGGGCTGGAACCACTCGGCTGGTGTTGACCCCACCGACATCAGTGCTCGGGGAAAGGGATCGCTTCCTCGCAAGCGCAGCTGGCTCCTGGGAAGCGGTACTCGTCGATTGTCGTCCCTGTTCTCGGGCAGTGGTTTCCAAACAAGCTCGAGCTCTCCCGATCTCAAAGCCACCGCGATGAGTGCGATGTCACGTGGGGACGAGACGGAAATGTCGCCATCTCTCAGCCCACAACTCGACGCGGCGAATCCTGTACGTCAACCGACGCCCCTGTCTTTGGCTCATTCGAGCAACGCCGCGATATTTCGCGCTTCACCGTCCGCTCTTTCCCCACGCGGGACGACTTTGACGCCACCTTCGTGCGTCCCGCCAGTGACGCCGAGGATCCCATTTGCCCCAGTCGGCCGTTCGATCCGAGCCAATGGCCCGGCGCCGAGCGCAGGCTCGCACTCCGCCCCTTCCGCGTTCAGTCCTGCGATCATCGGTATTCCTCCGAACCCCAAGGCATCTTCTTACAACTGGGTTGACTCTCAAAATCGCCAATCAACTTTCCAACCCGAAGAGCCTTACCTGTTCCCCTCGCGCACCCGATCGAAAGAATGGCTAGGCTTGGGCATCGACACGCTCGACTTGACGAGTCTCGACATCAACGACCGATTGCAGGACGAAAACCGAGGGCTCAAGTTGGAGAACGCTTTGCTCAAACGCGAGGTTGAGTTCAAGGACGTCGAGTTGGAGAAGGCGTTGAAGGAGAGTAGGATGTACAGAGCGAAGATGATGCAGGCGTCAAACCTGCAGGACCGTCGCCGCCCTGCGTTGCCTCGGTGAAAAATAGACCATGACATTCCACCATGCAGTGACGTTTTTGCTTCGAAATGCACAGAAATTATACAATTTACTTTAACGATGATGTGTGCCGAGTTCTGACTCTTGCAGTAACCCCATCTGCGTATGAGTTAATATGTTACAAACAACAAATAAGTGCTGGCTAACTCTCATCTACTGCAGCGCAGATATTCGGTAAAAAAACATGCCAAGTCCTACCGTCGACACTTCTGAGCCGAAGGAGGCATTCCCCACTCGTCCAGGGCATCCTCCTCTTCTTCTTCCGACTCCTCGCCTAGATCCAATCTCCCCGGCTGCGCGTTCTCAATAACCCAAGGTGACGAAGACGACAGCACGACCGTCTCTACCTTGTCCCTATCCTTCTCCTTGATCAGGCCCTTTGGAGGTGGTAGCCTCGGCAAAGCCTCCGTGGGTGCGGCCGATGGAGGAGGGAGATCATGACAAGTCTCGAACGCAGAGGGATGGTTCAAGCTGCGCCGCGGGATGCTCTTCTTCGTCTCCTTTGATCGTTTGAGCTCGATCTCCCCATCGTCATCGAGGATGATCGTTCGACTGTCTTCATTCGCGTAGTAATCCATTACCGAGCTTTGCGTCTATGATCATCACTGCCTCATTCAGCGAGCTTTCCCAGAGCTTTCGGGATCTAGGCGAAGAACTCCTCACCTCAGCAAAAATAGGAGCCGCATAATCCGCTTCCCTCAACCTCTTCCCACAGCGCACGGATTCGATCGCCCATTGGACGGTGACGTATTTGATTCTGTTGCATTTTTTGGTCAATACGCGTTGGAGTTTGGATCCGGAGAGGTTAGAGACAAAGGCGTGGGTCACAGCGGCGGATTCGATGAGTCTGTTGGTGTGGTTCGGGTGTGGAATTTGATTAGTGAGAGCCAGCGAGGGAAGCAAGATGTGCAGATACTCGTACTTCATCGTTCCTCCATTCTCGTATATGAGCCTCTTGAGTTGTTGATTCGTGATGCTTTTGCCTGTCCAGTCCAAGGCATCGTACGATATTCAGAAGCTGGAATCAGGAGGTGGAGTCAAGGAAGCCACAGTAGCATGAACTGACCCGCCAGGCCATTAATATAAAACACAAGGCCCTTGAAGAGATCACTTTCTGCATCCGGTGCTTGGTTCTTGAGTTTGATATTACGGTGGACCCTCCATTTCGTAGACCCCCCTGGCCCACCGCCACCTGATTGATGCCCCGAGGCGACACTCTGTTTGGGCAAGCAGAACAAGTCAGATTCCGATCATGGGGAATCCAAATGCTATCATCTCTTGCCTGAATATGTAACGTGCGACTATACGCCGTCGAATTCGTGATCGCAGATTCGTCGGTACCGAGTTGTTTCAACAGCGGCGCATTGGTGGCCTTGATCCCGCCCGCGAGCAAAGCGTTCGACTGGATGCTGCCAGCCTTCGCGGTCGGGGTCGAGGTTGTAGCTTGAGCTGCCGCATTAGAAGCTACGGTCGGTCTTCCTTCGAGCTGTCGTTGCTTGGGACGTTTCTTTCGAGTGGAGCTGTGGGGGAAGATCATGGCGGTCAGTTAATCGGCTACGGCCGGGGTTCGTGCTCGAATCCAGTCCCAGATCGGAAGACGGAAAGCGGAGAGGGGCGATCAATGCGGTTGGCACGTACCTCGACTTGTTCACGGCCAATGAGGCTTTGCTCTTGGTAAGATATGCATCCATCACCGAAGCATTGAACTGGCCGCGCTAGGTGGGTGAGAAGTGAGGCGGAAACCGATCCCACTAACTGGAGCGAGGCCGGGGGAGACAGGTTGAGATCGCTCAACGTTGAGCTCGGCGCGTCCCAATTCAGGCCAACGCCTACGCGAAGTCAATCAGCGTAAATTGGGTCAACGTCAGACTGGTGGGTAAGTGGGTTGGTTCACTATTGAACGGTATTTAATATGAGCGGTTCACTAGAATCCAGAACAAAACTCGGTTCCTACCAGCTTCCTACGAAGAGCATTCCAGATCTTGGCTCGGCGCGCCAAGGCGTTCGAGAGGTCCGTGCGAGTGGGGGACGTGATGAAGCGATTTCGCACTCGAGTGCATAGCCGCCGCGGTTGCACCTCCGATACCGCCTACCCACACATCGCACAGTCTCGCTATAGTCACCACCCTAGCACCCTCGGCCGACACTCAGGAGTCCCAGTCGCCGCACATATCCGCCTACAGAGCCACTCACCACCGTCCGATTGAAGCGTGTCGCGCAACATCCCCTTCACCCGCTCGCTCGGCCGTGCCAAGTTGATCTCCTCAAGGCCTCATCGATCTCCGACCCCGCGACTGAACGCCCTAGCGCACGACGACCATGTACGCCGCCATTTGACGCCGCTCAGTTGCTCAGTTGCTCATCGCAGACCACTGATCGATGCTCTGACTTGCACAGGGTCTCTCTACGCCTCAACAACTCGCCCCGTGTGCCCTCGTTCGCGGGTCCGATCGCGCTCGCAGCCGGTGCGTTGCTCGACACCAAACAGCGACCACCTGGGGCAGCCCAAGCGGCGGGAACGAACACCGCGTCCCCGTGCGGCTGCAGCTCCCCGCACATCGGCTGACTCTTTTGGCGTCGAAATCACACCGTACAGGTCTGCTCTCGGTCATCTGCTTCTCTGAGCCCATCTGGTGCGTTCATCATCTCACTTCGCATCGTCGCATCATCGCATCGTCGCCCGGATCGCATCGTCGCATCATCGCATCGTCGCATCATCGCATCATCGCATCGTCGCATCATCGCATCGTCGCCCGGATCGCATCGCGCTGCGGCGGGCAAACACTCGGCGCGCCGACGCCGACACACCCGACACCCGACGACGTCCGCGCCGCGCCGCGTCCCAACCGAACCACGAACTCCCGTCATCTATGCCGAACGTCCACCGCTGACGTGCTCGGCTCATCATCAACCACAGGCAAAACTTTTTCATTCTCAAATGCGATACTCAGAACGTCACCATGAAGGCCGGAGCTTGGGGTGTATGCACAAAGCTGAGGGTTAGTCAATAGATTCGAACCGGACTCCGTCGTCACACGTGCCCTTTTGCCCACTAGGGATCGGACGACGTGTCAAAAGGGCGAGGACTGACACGGTGGCGCGTGTTCTACTAATACAGAACTCGACTGGAATTGTCGGTCCTATCGAATGGGTTAGTTGAGCACCGTGCCCCGACCGACCGCCGCATGCCCGAGATTGACCCTGGAAACTGTCTGGCTCGTGACCCTCGCTCCGCAGTGCACATCCAAGAAATCAGGCTACAGTCTCAACTTTGTCACCAACTCCTCAGGCGTCAACAACTGGGTCAGTGCTCAGCCGCGCATCTGACCGAGCCGTGAGAATTTCTGCGACTGAAAACTCCTCTCCACCACGTTCCC
Organism: Microbotryum lychnidis-dioicae p1A1 Lamole; assembly: GCA_001244265.2. Lineage (NCBI taxonomy): Eukaryota > Fungi > Basidiomycota > Microbotryomycetes > Microbotryales > Microbotryaceae > Microbotryum > Microbotryum lychnidis-dioicae. Next base: position 2,275,090 of record CDLV01000005.1, read on the forward strand.
TCTCAGCCGACTTTTTTGCAAAACCCCAACGTTTCGACCCCCACTCCCATCGATGAGAACGTCTTGCTCGGATTGGCTGGCAACGGAGGCGTCACCGTCTTGACCTCGGGCCAGACCAGCTTGATGTGGCTTCAAGTCGTCAGTGAGTGTCGCCTGCTCCACCGCTGACCTCCTCTTCGCACCGTCTCACCCGAATAATCGCCGCTCACGCCTTTCCTTGCCTGAACAGCTGCCATCTCGGTCGTTTCGACTGTTGCTTCGCTCGCCTGCCCGCCTTCCTACCTCGGCTCGCCCCAGTCGCGACTGTTTGCTTTCCAGAAATCGGGTATCCTCCCGATCCTGCTCGCGCTCATAACGTTCGTTCTGGCTGTCGTCACCTTCTTCGTTACCCTCTCCGTCTCGATGTCGGGGAGGAACCGATTGAACGCGATTGGCGGTGGTGTCAACGCCGGATTGGTCAGTCGACGGGATGCTCTTCCATGCGTGCAGAATTCTTTAATTGACCCTGTCCTCTCCCTTCCTTCGCTTTTCATCCAGGGCAACACCATCTGGTTCACACTAGCATCCAGCATCGTCATGATTCCTGCCATTTGCTCCGTGGTGCGTACTGGGCTCGTCATGGGCTCTACAGGTGTGAGATCACGTGAGCTGATATCCCCCCCGCCCGTCAGCTAATGCGTTCGTCGCCGAACGAGTACCAAGATCTAGTAGGTTGACCTACACGACAGGAGCATCTTTGATCATTCTGATTGACGATCTCATATATTCCCTTCGCAGTGATCGTTGCGTGAAAACTCCGCTCGGTTCGCGGCAAATCGTGTCGTATCGGTCTTGCCCGCGTCAAAGACCATCATCACATGGACATTTTCTTTCTGCTTCTCCCTTTTCTGGATTGCGTATTCCGCGCCTTCGCTCAGTGTCACCAGTAGATAGGATTCCCCGCAACGTCGTCCTTCTTCCATTCCGGGCTGGACTTTTCGACCCCATCGATTGGCGTAGATTTTCTGCATACTCGTTCGCTTCTCTTTCTTTCTTTGTTTTTGAAGACAGTTCTTCCTTCCCTTACATTTTGCAAACGAACCCCTTGACGACATACAACACCCATACATTCCCCATGTTTTACCTGGTTGAAAGGCTCGCTGGGGGATGTAGGCCTGCGCTCTCGGTCGTGCTCTCTCACTCCTGCCGGTGTGATTTCGAGCTGAGCAAGTCGGCACGACCCAACGACGAACATGGCTTCGAAACGGGATTCGTCGGCGTCGTCGTCGATCCGTGACTCGCTCACGTCGGCCTCACGCTTCTCGTCGTTGCTATCGTCCTCATCAACGTCAAGTCTGACGACGATCAGCTCGTCTTCAACTGCGACGGCCGGAGGTGGGGGTGTCGTTCCCGGGGGTGGTTCATCGAGTAACAACAACGGCGGCTCATCACGCGTCACTTCCATGTCGGGCACCCCAAGTAGTGGTGGTCTATCCTCCTTTGCGATCGGTCTTCCTTCCCTCCCCTCCGTCCCAGGTCTGGGCAGTTCGTCCTCTTCGAACGTCAATGGAACCAGCTCAAACGTAGGAGCTTACGGATCCAATGGTAGTCCCTTTACGGCGACTCGACGCATGACGCTCATCTACGATCGACCTATCACCAAGACTCGAGGTAGCGAGATCAGTCTCGGCGCTTGGAGTTATTTGTTGGCCGAGATCGTGCAGTATACCCAGAAGCGGGTTAGCGGTATTGGCGAGTTTGAAAAGAGGCGAGTCCCCCCATTTTATGGTTTTATGGAGTTAAGATACCCAAAGACTTACGCGCAAGTTGAAACTATATTCCAAAGACTGAATATCCTGGGTTACCGGATCGGCGTACGACTCCTCGAGCTCCTACCTCTACGCGATCATCTGTATCCCCTCTCCTCCTTGCGTTCATCACCGCCTCCGAGCCGAACGCTCCGACTGCTCCCGATCCTAACCTACGTCCACTCGATCGTCTATCGGTACCTATTCAACCGACCGGCCGATTCATTGGAACGTTCAACTGAGAATAGCGACGAATACATGATCGGGGACAACGATATGGTGCTGACGAGGAACATCGAGGTGCCCAAGGAGATGAGCGAATTGAGTTGTGCGGCGTTGGTCGCCGGGATCATCGAAGCCGTTTTGGATGGCGCAGGTTTTGTGAGTTCCTAGGAGCGACGATGAAGGAACAAGAGGGGGGTTTGTACTGAGGTGGGAATTGGATTTGTTCAATAGCCGTCTAGGGTAACCGCTCATTCGGTGCCGACGTTGGCCCATCCGAGAAAGACGGTGATTTTGATCAAGCTCGCTCCCGAGGTCTTGAAGAGGGAAGCGGCGTTGGATGGCAAGTAGGGAAGAAGAACCTGTTTGTGTGTTTGTTTTTGTAACGAGTGTATGTAAGAATTGGTTTGCGGAGAGCAGCGTTTCAATTCAGAGCGAAATTATTTCGTCGGACTCTTTGACAGGCGAAAATTATGTGAGACGGGGGAGGTCCGATTCGATATGATACAACATCAAGGTGCAATTCCTACAAACGCTCGAAAAAGAAGTTTACTTTCGACCCCCGTCCTCGAAGGTGCTAATGATCCCCACTCGTGGACCTATACTTGTCCGTCATGAGCTCCATTCCTCCAACGCCTCCTTCGTGGCGATTCAAATCCCACGCTTGTTCGGGCGCGGTCCCGTCGGCTGGGGATCCCTCAGAGGTGGTTTCGGCTAGACGGGCTCGGAGCGCGAGACGAGATTGTTGGGCTTGGTGGAGATAGATGGAGAGGGAGTGGCCGGTCATGAGGTAGCTGGAATGGGAAGGGAACGAGGAAGGAGGGAGGGGGTTTTAGTAGTTGCTGATTGCCTGTGCCTGTGCGGCAGGAGAAATGTCGACTCGCCCTACGCCTACTCCAGCACTACATAGGTAAAAATGTTTCGCAGTTCAATTATGATGGTCAGACAAAAGTGTTCGGTGCGACGGTAGCTGAGTCGGAGCTTCGGTTTTGTGCTCAAGTGGGGGTTGACCGGTCCAACTCACATCAGTCCACTCAACAGACTGGCATTCCTTCCCTGCTTGAGCAGACGGGTCGAGATTTGACTCGCCAAGAAAGCGGCTGCTGCACCGGAAGCGATTCCCTTGTGGTGGGTTCAAAGTAGCACGCAATCATCAGCGGGTCGTGGGGCGGCTTGCGGAGCTGAGGTCAAGCTGAGGTCAGAACTTGGTGACGTACATCGATCTGAGCGCGACGGTTCGCATCGCCGATTTCGTCAAAACTGAGCTTGGCCGGGTCTTGAGTGGCGGGGGGAGGAGGAATTGTGCAAGTGGGCTCGTTTGTGGGGGTGGCCATGGTGCGAGTCTGGGATAGGGAAGGTGCAAGAGAGGAGGTCAGAGTGAATTAGCAGCGAGCGCGACCTGTATGGGGGCGGTCGTTAGCGGTCGTTGACTGTCGTTGATGGCGATCGCAGCCTGCAGCAGTGATATCGCAGCCGACGGGTGAGCGCGCGCTCAGCTCCGCTGCTCCGTCCCCACCACACGACCAAGCGGGGCAAGTGCAGCAGATGTTGGCGCGATCAAGATCGACACTACAGCACCCACGATGCTCGCTCTGCGTCTCCACCCCGCAACGAGCAGCGTACCATCCTTCGCTGCCTCGGTGCCAAAGGTGAGTCGACCGCCCCGCCGTGCGAAGCAGCAGCTCGTCGTCGCGGTCGCGGTCGGGAACTGACGCCAACTCCATCGTACTACAGGGATGATCATGATGGAGAACGTTCATCAAACTCACCTTATGTCTTTACAAAGTTGACCGACGCTTTACCCTCCACGACGACCACCGAGACCTCCTCAACGACGTTACCGACCCCCACCACCCCGTCCGCCGCGGGCGCTTCCCCCTCGACCTCGAGCTCATCGTCGACCTCTTCCTCGCTCTTCTCGTCCCCGCTGAACCGATTCCCGGTTCGATCGAGCGAGCTCTCGACGTCCAGAAGACCGCAACGCCAGACCCTCACTTCGACCGAAGCCGCCACTTTTGCCGACTTGCTCTCTCAGCTCCTGCCAACTTCGGCTACCAACTCGGCCGCCAGCGCGAAGGACAAGACCCAACCGGTTCCGTCTGCATCGGCTTCTTCAAAGTCGACTTCACCCTTTGCACCTTTTCTCGATCGAGCTCTGCCCAACAGCAGCGACCCAAAGACCGAGCGAGCTGGCCGTAGCGGCGGTTTGCAAGCCGTTCGGGATGCGCTCGATCGCAAGACGGCGAAAAGAATCGCCTCGTGGGAACGTCGAACTCGATCCTCGTTCGAAACGGGCGCGTCCTCGTCCGCGGGCTTGGGAGCGCTCTCGATACAAGAATACGATCGCTTCGATCAGATGAAGGAACAACTCGCGACGACGTGCTCGAACGAGTACGAGGTCTGGGCATGGGGCGAGGACAACGTCTGGGGACCTCAAGTTGTCGATTCGATCAGCTCGACCCCTCTGTACGCCCATCTCGTTTTGCTCGTCTTTACAACTTTGCGCGAGGAATACGACAGCCCTTTCACGGCCTTGCAAGTCTTTCACCGCGTATCAACCATCTCGCCCATCTCCTTCGTCCGAGGTTGTGGCGGGGATTTGTTCAACCAGGTCTTGGAAACGCAGTGGTTGTGCTCGCAGGGGGACATCGCGCTCGTCGCCAAGACGTTGGAAAGGATGCGCTCATCGGGCGTGTTGATGGACCACCGCACGAGGGATTTCGTCGCTCGAATCGGGGAAGCGGTACGCATCGATGGCGAACGCGCCGAAGCGAGGGTCCAAACGGGCAAATTCAAAACGACCGCAGCGAGTTTGACCCCCGTCGAACGCATCAACCTCGTAGACGAAATCATGGACGACGAGACCTACCTCATCGAACACAAGGCGAGGTACTTTGATGCGGCTAGGATCGAAGAATGGAACAAGATGGAACGCATCGTGGAGGAGAATTTGAAGGAGGTGGAGGAGAAGAGGAGAAGGGTCGAGGATGAGAAGTGGGACGCGAGGGAACGGTCGAGGATGAGGCATCAGGCGAGGGAGGTGGAGCAGGCTGAAAGGGAGAGGCCGAGTTTGGTCAATGCGATGGCGAGGGGGAGGGGGGATGTGGGTGGGAAGGAGGAGGGGGGTTGGTCCGAACAGTTTTGGAACGGGGAGGTGGTCGGGGGGTGGCACAGAGGGAAGGCGCAACGACCTCCGAACAGGGGGCCGATTTGAGATGAAATATGCTAGATCGTCTTTCGTCGAAGTTATGCACGCCTTTCCGGAGATGGAATAATCTTTTGGTTCTGCAGCTGGGAACCGCCTGGTTTGTGGTTCAAAGGGAGCCCTGAATCGGAATTGCACTGCTACAACAAGCAAAGACATTCATGATAGGTACACGAAAGACAATATCAAAACCCGCTCTCACAGGCCAAAGTCGATCCTGACACTCGATGCATCGGTCTTGCCCAAACGAAGCACGTAGCTCTTTTTGAGCCAAGCCATGCGGCTCCACGCCGTCGCCAAGCTCGATTTGGGGAGCAGCATGCTCGACAGGGTCGCACTGGCTGAGGAAGAGGGGGTGACGGATGTATTCGACGTTGAAGATTCGACGAGTTCTTGGGTTGCGTTCGTCATGCAGGTCGTCATGTTGCTCGGGAGGGTCGTGTTGGACATCAAGGAAGGCAGGGGACTGAACACGTCCCCGGCGTTCATCGAGAGCCAGCAACGGCAATGCTCAATCATCGACCGACCGTTCGCAGCCGTCGTATAGGTCGTTCCCAAATTAATAAAACAACTCGCCATGACTGTGGCACATGTAAGGCAGCAAGGAAAACTTGAGTCAGCCAAATGTGCGGTCGGTAAAAGGCTCAGTATCGTCGCCGTCAATCGGACCTTCCGAGACATGCACGGGGGTCAAGCATTTGACTCACACAGCGCAACGAGTAGGGCGGTACAGTAGACGCAGGTTCTATTCGCAGCCATCATCGATACGAGGTACAGGAGCTGCCATAGTGGTGAGGCCGTCGGGAACGGCAGCAGCGGCAGGAAGGCCCAATATCGCAGACCTACGAAAGCGGCCCATGAGATCACCGGAGTTGATGTTAGCACCGGAGTTGATGTTAGTCGGTGCCGAGTCCATATGCAAGGGGTACTAGAGCGAAACGAGGGCTTACACCACATTGAAAAGTAAGATCCCCGTGCTGACGGACCAGATCGCAATCAGACACCGTCGATGGGGAAAGATTACTTGGAGACGGGGCACGTGATTCAAACGGGCGTGGGGAGAGACATACCGCCTTTTGTATGGGCCGCCTTGTGTCGTTTTATTCGAGTTGAACACACGCGCGCAAGATTCGCTGATCACGCGATCATGCATGACACGCACGCGGCTGCTTGATGATGTGCACGCTCGACCATGCACGCGGCCCGTGCTTCGCCTTCATCGTCCTCATTCTCATCCGACAACGCTGTATGAGACTATCCGACTTCGGGCTCATCAACCATAGATGGTCATAAGAATGATCGCCACAACAAGTGTGCCGGCTGCGACGCAATCATCAGGTGTGCCGGTGGCTTAGCTGAGTGAGCTCGTACGAAGCAGTTGCTGCCGACCATCTCGGATTCGACTCGTTCAAGCTGCAATAATCCGTGTGAGTAGCCGCTCACAACTACAGCCCCGCCCTCAATCATCACTGGTCGCTTATTGTGCTATGTCGCAAGCATTATATTCATCCGTGTGATTTTTCCCAAGAAACCCAGTGACGCTCAGGCTGCGATGCATCTCTCGGAGTACTGCTGAGATTGCGCGCTCTAGGGTCTTTAACCTAGCCTAGACATGCTACTAGACATGCTACTGTTTTGATTCGTACGTGCGGCATTATATTTGCTGCACCTGCTGCCAGCTTAGGAAGCCACAGTCCACCCGCGCATCCGCGCACCGAGCATACCCGGGTGCACACGCCCTCCCATGCCGGCGTATTTCATTTAGGAGAGCCGCTCGGGGCTGGTTCAGCTCCTTTGTTGCGACACACCGGCCGGAAATCGCACCAGTCCTCGCAAAAGTGGCAGAGAGAAAGAGAAAACCCCTCAGCAAAGTTCCCCTCTCGCATCTTTCCCTCCCGCACCTCTCTCCCCGCCCATCACTAGCAAAGTCGCCAGTATCCCAACCGCTTCCTCCACCATCATGAATCAGCCTGACTCAGGTCCGCCTGTCGAATTGCAAGATCCTTCAAATGGATCATCGCAGGTCACGCCTTGTAAGATCGCCGCTGCTGTTCTTGGCGAAATTGTCCCTGCGTTTGACATTTCGCTCATGCCCACGTCTTGTGCACTTTTCAGGCCAAAGCGGCTCCAATGTTCTGCATCCGCCAACAATCACCGGTCCTGTCGTCTCCCAGCACCCGTAAAACGCATACGTCAATCAGCCTGTCGCATTCCATTATTCCCACCAACCGCACCTGTTCCCAACGCCGCCCCAGGCGTTCCCGCCTTATCATTCGATGCTTCACCACCAGCCCACGTCTCATTACCCGCCGTCCCATCCTCTCCACAACCACACATACTTTTCCGCTTCGTTCGCACCAATCCAGCCCCCTTTCGTGCCTGTCTCATGGCTCTCTGGACGACATCTACGCCTCGGTCGAGCGCTGCAACACTGAATCACAAGTCAAAAGGCGAATCAGGGATAGAGCTCCTACTGTGCTGTGGGGACTTCCAGGTCAGTGTCGATTAATTGCCATTCGATGCATGTGACGGAACGGCTTCTCCGTTTCATCCACGGGTCCTCTGCAATACTTTGAACACCCCGTCAGAGCCTCGACCGGTCACCCGCTATGTCAAACCCGACGATCTTTCAACCGTATGGCTACCCTCTGGGAAGCCAGTCTTCCGCTGCTGCGACTACTTCTGAGGTTCCATCGGCAAACCCGTTCACCATCGGTGCGCCTCCTCCGCAAGTTCAAGCTCGTGCATTGATTCCTGGACAGGACGGTTCCTTGCCTACTGCTGCGCTTACTCCTCACGTCACCTCTGTGCCAACCTCTACTGTGGCATCTACGTCGACCACCCGCTCCCCAACCGACGCGCCGGCCACTGCCGTCTGACCGTGCACAATTCTGAAGACCAGCAGCTCGTATTTGCCTTCACTGCCGATCAGCAGCAACCCACGATCGGCCGAGCACAAAGTCACTTCGGGGATCTCGCTGTTCGTTTCCGCGCGCCTTCGGGGGTGGACTGGATTGGTGCGAACGAAGCGGAAAAGTATGTGTGGTTGTGGAGAGGATGGGACGGCGGGTAATGAGACGTGGGCTGGTGGTGAAGCATCGAATGATAAGGCGGGAACGCCTGGGGCGGCGTTGGGAACAGGTGCGGTTGGTGGGAATAATGGAATGCGACAGGCTGATTGACGTATGCGTTGTACGGGTGCTGGGAGACGACAGGACCGGTGATTGTTGGCGGATGCAGAACATTGGGGCCGCTTTGGCCTGACAAGTGCACAAGACGTGGGCATGAGCGAAATGTCAAACGCAGGGACAATTTCGCCAAGAACAGCAGCGGCGATCTTACAAGGCGTGGCCGCAGTAGTCAGGCGTGCTACGAAGACGGTACGCGACGACACGCCAAAAAACGAGCCCTCGATCCTTCTAATCGCCAACGAACCTTTTAACCCTCTTTGATGAAAGTTCCAACGCAGATACCCGACACCGTGTTCAAGCCGAGATTTCGGATTCGTTGATGCAGTACTAATAGATTCGGTGGGAATCAAGATTCAGCCAACGCCCTGGCAAGCGCGCAACACTCGGGTGCAACCGTCGGTTTGAAATTTGGTCGACTCCCTTGTGCATGAAATCGAAAGGAGCTTAGGCGAAGAACTTTCTTGAAGACCACCTTACCGTCACCTTACCGTCACCTTACCGTCATCTGACCGTCATCTTACCGTCACCTTACCTTAAGTTAACGTCAACCCACGTCACCTCCGTCAACAACGTTAACAAATGCACATCCCGCGCCACGTCACACGTGTTCTCGCAGTCTGTGCGTCCGTATCGACAACGCCCCCGCCTCCGACACCCATTGGGCCACCCGCCAGTTCAGGAATCCATATACAACAGCATTCGATCGTTCCTAAAGTAATCGAATGGTCGTTCTCTCACACATGGTTGCAAGCCATGGTGCCTTCCCACCCCCATTGCCGATCTAGGCAACGCGGCGATGGAGGCTCCCATACGGATGGTGTAGACAGAACCTCCTCTAGAAATGACGAGTGCTATCTCTCTCCAGCTTATGACCTAGAGCTCACTCGCCCTCTCTTCAAGCACATGTACCTCTTCCTACATCCCTACCTGCATTACACACCCATGCTAGCCTCCAAGCCGCTCCTCCTAACCCGACGAGCCTCGCACGGACGCTATGCTTCCCACCATATCTACCTATCTTACTACTCTGAAAACCCCCCCATATATCACCACCTGTTTTGCAAAACCATGCTAGCCTCCAAGCCGCTACTCCTAATCCGACGAGCCTCGCACGGACGCAATGCTTCCCACCAACTACCGAACTCCGCAACCAACCCACTAACTCAGCCCTATGACCTCAGCAATCCTCATCTCCCTTACACTTGGACTCCGATCGAATTCCTCACAGTGATATGTTACACCCCACTTCTCATCGTAACGACCCGGGGAAGGAGCCAATACCGGATACTGTTCTTTGCGCCCGTAAAAGGACAGGATAGGAAACCCCCTCTCACTCGCCTGTAAAACATGTGAACACCTTTATCGATCCGCAACATATGAGAATGACGAACTATTGCAACGAATTGTTGCAATCCGCCCCTGTCCTCCGCACGCTTTCAATGAACACTTACTCTTCCGCTGACCTTCGCTGGCCCAATACTCTGCCTGATACTACCATGCACTTACTCGACACCTACAATACTTCCTCGACACCTACGATACTTCCATCTGAGGAATGCCAACTTCCCCATCCAATGCCAAACCTGAGACCTGTTACAATTCACTCCTGTCTCTTCTAACCCCATACTCTGCGCTAGGCCCAATGTTTATGTCCCGGCGGATTTTAAAGCCGACTTGCCTGAGAAGACTTACTCCTGTCAGATCCCGAACTCGAGAACGCCATACCAACAACCGATCACGCCATCATGCGGAAGTGACTTGGTTCCGACATTCACGCACTTTTCCGGAATACAATCCAACCTAGTCATTCAGAACGCCAACCCCATTTTACATCAACAACGACTGGCCAACAATGCTTCGACACCAACCGAAGCCAACATCACGAATAACTCGCCGACGAGAGAAGGCGATGAATCTGGAGGCTCGCCCAGTAAGCGTGGACGTCTCACCACGCACGAGGCGTCGATGGGGAAGGGAGTCTTGTTTCAAGTGTCATGGGGACAGAACGTCGTGTCGAGGAAGGAATGTCTATTGTCAGTACCCAAACAAAATTCCCATTCTCTTCTCGAACTTTGTCTGATGAGGTGCTGCTTATGGCCGCAGGACCCATAAACGAAGACATCGAACCCCGAAAACAAAATCACATTCATTTTCTCCATACACTCAGCACATATTTTCTTCTTGCAATAACAATCAATTTTCACAGTACATCAGCCCCGACAAGAAGTATCATCCTCCTCCTCATCCTTGTGTTGGATAAAAATTGTGTTAACGCAGCAACTCCGATCTCTATCGCAAGCCTCAACGTGAATGGACTTGCAGACCCCGTGAAGCTCCAACAAGTGCAACAAACCTTAATCAACTCAGACTACCATGTCGTCAGTCTAAATGAGCTCAAGTTCCGAACGGACACACGGCTACCGGTTGACTTGATCGCTTTTCAGCCGATCCTTACACCCTCCGTCCGGGCTGGCTCGGGAATGAAATGGGGAACCCTCCTTCTAGTCCGCAATAACCTGCCGATACTAAACTCCTTCACATTCACCGAAGGACCACTGGTAGGACGAGTCGCCGCCGCTGATATACTCGTACAAACAAGGGAAGGCACAGATATGGTCCCAATTCGTATCGTGTCCGCCTACTGCCCACACGGAGGTTATGCGCGCAAGACAGAAAATGATGACAACGCCATCACGGGTTTCTGGACCGCTATGCAAGACCTCATACGAACCGGCCCACCAAATTGGGCGGTAGTAGGTGATTTCAATGCAGTACTTGACGCTCGGGAAACAGCCGCAACTAATTTTCCGCAACTCCGACCAACTGCGCTCGAATACTGCCGTTTCCTACGTCAAACCGATGGCCACGATGTGTGGAACGAGTTGGAATCACTGGCGCTCGCTGAAAGTTGGACACACAAGCTCTACGGGAACGCGCAAACCACGAGCGTCATAGACCGGCTTGCGACTTCCGTAACGACAGGGAATGCGGACATCGAGGCTTTACGCCCAATTGTGGCCACTGACCACAGGCCAATTAGATGCAGGTTATGGTTTCCAGGGCTCTGCGTCGTAACTGACGAAGTAGGCGACGATGGACCGAGAAGAATAACAGTTCAGCCGAGGGGTAGCGATACTCGGCCAAGATTCACGAAAGACATGGAAGACGGCGTTGCCAATGTACAGTGTTTAAGGGAAATATCGGAAGACGCGGTTGTAACTTCACAGGAAGTTTGGGACACTGCCTATAAAGAGTTCTCTGCTACTGGTCGATACTTCTCTGAAGGTGTTCGGCGAGAGGTGGGGCCCAACAATGAACAAACGCCAGCTCGTCGGATCCCCCGAATTGCGAGAAATGATTCAGGACCGTTATCATATGAACCGGTACATATATGCCCTCAATACTATTTCTATCCACATCCTCAAACACAGGCAGGACGTACAGAGATGGTTCAACGGAGGCTTTAGCAATGCAACACGACAACGTCTACAACAAGATAGAGGACACACTGGTTGGTATCCGCCCGAAGGCGCAGTCCTGGAGACAGCGATGGTCTGGCATCGACAACTCTGCAAAAGGATACATGCTCAGGAGAAGCGGGAACGCAAAGAGTTGACACAACGGACTGACAATCTCCGAATCCAGAGTGTCATTAATGGGGGATCTGTAAAGAGGATCCTCATGCCGCGGACAACACTGGTTCAGCCACGAGCGTTTGAAACTGCGGGGGGAACTACTACCGCGGAGCCAACAGAAGTACGTACCACCTTCAGGCAATATTTCAGCACTTTATTCAAAAAGACCGACGAACAACCAGTGACGGCTAAGCCGTGGATGAACTCAGAAAGCTCCCGACGCTTCCGTAATACAACACAGCAGGACCAATTCGAGTGGCCTAAGCCCCTGACACTCGGCGACCTCCGAACGCTGCTCAGTAGAGGAAATCGGGAGCCATCCCCCGGGCCGGATCGATGGGAGAAATGGACCGTGGCAATTCTGGGAGACCGAACTATGTCCGTGGTCCTGGCCCTTTTGAACTATGTGCTGGTGAATAACTACTTTGATAAGCTGCGTGACCACTATCTCCTTCCGATGTTCAAAAATTGGGGTCTCTCCACCCAATTGAGCAACTACCGGGCGGTTGTTTTGGAAATTTCCTTGCGGTTATGGCGGCTGCATGGTTCACACGTCAAGCACAGGCTTATGCAATGAAACATCACATGATACCAGAGACACAGGTCGCGGTACAAAGCGGCGTACAGCAGCGGGATCTCACGAGCTTCCTTGCGCAACTCGAAGCATGGGCTGTTCGAGCAAAGACCCCTATTTACGGCCTTATTCGAGATCAAAAGAAGGGTTTTGATCTGCTGCGGGCAGAAGCCGGATACGACGCTTACGAATTTTTCGGCTTTGGACCGAACGCGGAGGCTTTTGACCGAGCGCGGTTAGCACACGGCTCGTTCATGATGAAGACACCATATGGCCTGACCTAAGATGGAATGTGGAACGCTATGTATCTGGCACTGAGGACACTTATGTCAGAACCGTTGCGAGAGCGAACGGAGTAAGACTAAGGAGAAAAGTGTCACTCAGGCGCAGACCAATCTAAACAAGCTAATAGATTGTAAGGCCAGGGCAAGATTTGTGAGGTGATAATATCTTCCGTTTAGCAAATAAGAATTAGAATGATGAGATCAAACCTAATCGTAGTAGAAACTCTTCAGACTCTTAACCAATAACTGTGACATGACCGACCCCTTTGAAGTGGACGGACGAATGTCACAAAGGCGATCCACCAAACCCGTTCAGGTTCTCACTTGCGATGGCCATGGGCTCCTACTGGTTGGACGAGCAAGTCTACGATGACCCTCTTCTCATCCCAACGCAAAATGGAGCACGGCGGCGCGCGCACACAAAGGCCGGCGAGCTTACCCTCAGACTCACACAGGTAGCCGAAATGGACGACACAATTCTGCTAGCGAAGAGTGAAACTAGGCTAGCTACTATGACGCTCTACATGGAGCTATTCCAAGAGGCGTATGGAGCTCAAACGGACTGGGGTACGAAAACTCGAGCTATTATTTTGGGAGAAACTGACTCACTGGTTGCGCCAACAGAAAGGGTGACGGTCAACACTCCTCACGGAGAACGACAGGTTGCTGTCGACCTGGCACATGTCTTCCTCAAAACGCCGTTTGCAGCACCAGATCGACAATATACCCAGCTGGAGAGTATTGTGCGCTCGGTTTGGTTTCCTAGCACATCGACTAGGAGGCTTCCGCGCTCAGCACTGCGACGGTTTATAGAGCAACAAGTAATTAACAGGTTGAGGCCAAGGCTAGCATTGTGCCCAATTTGACCGGAGGATGCGCTCAGACTTGATCAAATAGTCGCGCAGCGGATAAAGGAGTATTATGGATGGGTCTTCACACCAACGGCAAAGTTGGTTACCTTGCCGGTCGCCAAGTTTGGATTTGAGCTTACTAGCCTATGGCGACTAAACGGGGCACTGGCGGTTGACGGATTATTACGGGACCTCAATCATCACATTCCGGCGTTTGAAACGATGGCCAAGATCACGCTGGCCGATCTCCAATGCCGACCCCATGGCTGCATTTCTCCTTTCATTGACCCCAAGCCCCTGTCCTTTCCGCACTCGCAACGAAAGGTCCCCCAGACGTGGAACACGGCTCTTAGTGCTTTACAACAATGCGGGAAGCTGCAAGTGCTGGAGACCGACCAATCAAGCGGTCTTACCTCGATGTTCAGTGCGGAGCATGCATACCTTCAGACAGGAGGGGCTCGGCGAAATGAACCACAGTTACGGCGGGCAGTGGCGGCGCTTCCAGCTCGGCTTACAGATATACGGGAGCTCAAGAAAGGACCGCGGAGAGATCTACCGGACCTTTTCACCGATTGGCTAGACCCCAATACCAGATTGGTGCGGCAGTGGTCGGAACGCTTTGACGAACTGACTTTGGCCGAGGGACCAGTCCAACTCCTGCGAAGCAGAGCCGAGCGGAAAACTGAAGTCGAAGATCAGCTTCGGGGTGTAGTTCTTCCCATACTTAAAATGAGACAAGCGCAGGCCCAAGTCATTTGGGCGACAGATGGCTCACTTATTGTCCTGCCCACGGGATTCGCTTCCGCGGCCGCAGCAGTTGTAGGACCGAATTGGGAAGCCCGGGCAGCTATGTTCGCGGGCGCGTCAATTATGCAAGCGGAAGTGACAGCCCTGATTATTGCAGCACTGACTATACAATCACATAATTTCGGGGCTACTACACCAATTCCGGTTCTCGCAGATCATCTGACATCGGTCAGATTTGCCGAGAAGATCAGACAGGGCGATGTTGCACCGAAGAAACCGAGGGTTGCGTTTGCACACTACACATGGCTCGAACGTTTGCTCGCAACGAACCACACGATCGAAATCCAACATGTGAAAGCTCATACGGGACGAACAGACGACGCATTGCGTGCAAACGAAAGGGCGGATGAAGCGGCTAAGAAGGGACATTCACAGCCTGACCTCATTGTGCCTTTCCCCGACTTCGCTCTCCCGCAGTGGACGATCGCTAGAATGACCGCCAACAACATCGAATGGCTGGAAGGCGATATCAGCAAGAAGATTTACGACCTTCAAGAAGACTGGCAGCTGAAGTCGTTGCCGAAGAAGACAGGCGACAGTGTTCGACTCCTATTGAATGTTGGACATTCAGCGGGGCAGTACCCATATCTTCGCGCAGTGTCAACGTATGCCGCACAGACACAGCTCCAAATGCGGGCACATGTTCTGCCCACTGCTTCGCGATGTTCAGAGAGACTGGGGACCTCCCCGGAGTGTGTGATATGTGGAGCAGAGGAAGAAACAGAGAAACACGCGTTTGGAGAGTGCCCATCGGGACAAGAACTTCGCGACAAAATTGGTCAGGAACTGTATCGGGCTACGCGAAGCAAACTCGAGGCACGGCAACAAGGATGACTGGCCTGCAGATACAGGAGCTATGTACCTTTGCCGCCAAACTGGTGAGGGCACATTTGTGGTGATTTGCGATGCAAACCGGATATCTACTGGACTCTAGACGAGCGATCGCGGACGCGGCTGGACCGGGCATGGCATCATGAGCTGATCAAAGGGGCTGGGAGAATTTGGGGCGGCCGCATGCGAAAGTGGTGGACATTACAACAGAATATGGAGTAGCATACCTCACTGGTGGAGGCGATAGTGGCAAGCTTGCCCCATCTACCCTCAGGAGCCGGGAGCCGAGGGGGAGGAGGGAAAACTGGTGTAAACCCTGAGAAATGGGGGCATCAGTCCTAATCCCAGCGAGGCGATGGCCCGTATACAATATGGGTGTATGATATGACATGTTATGGTGGTCCAGCGGATCTAGCGTTTGTTAGATTCTGTCTTTGAATAAGACTAGCTGGAATTTATGACTTTAAACTTTGAACTTGAGAAGCGTGTGGGGCACAAACGGAGGGGAGCAAAAAGACGAAGAATTATCTGCTGAATGAGACTCCTGAACACCTCGTCGATGCGAGTGCAATAAAAGGGCGCCTGTTGAGATGGACACAGACGCTCTGTGGAAGCTAAAGAAGCCAAGGGCAGATGCTTCGAGGGTAATTGACACGCCATACGGGCCACGAGAAGTGTGGGTAGTTCAAGGACTCGTTTCTGCGCACAACGAGTCCCTTGATCACGACTGTCAAGTCCGCTCTATGAAAGCATCAGGAATCTGATCATCTGCGTAGGAATCTCCCCCCAAAACGGCTCCCAATGACAGCAGTGATACGATACATTGAATAAGCGGTCATCATCACAGTTAGTGACAATGGAACAAGCGGGGAAGCTGAATAGCTTCATCGTGGTCAGATCCATCAGTATTTCAACGCACCCCTTAAGCCAAGCACACAATTGCTTAGGTTGTCGATTGCGGAATCTGAGCTAGGTCCCACAAGCATATGGAGATTCAACGCAAGCCTAGGCGTCTCGGTCTAGTACTTGAGCACATTTCGACCCAGGTGAGTCTGCAGCGAGGACTGGTCGAGGAGACGATGAGCTTCCGCGTGTCGATCGTAGCCGACCAAGATCAGAGGAACGCCTTTGGGATCATGTTTGTCACGTCTGTGAGCTGGTACGGTGAGCCAGGCCCGACACTCGAAGACTCTGAGGGGAGCCATGGCCGGGTTCAGCCTGACCAGCGATGGTTGCGGATTTCGCCGCGCAGAACTGCGTGGGGGGAGATTCTTGGTGTGGATGCAGCACATGGCAGCCTCATCCCAGCAAGGGCATGGAAGACAAGCGTGAAGGAGCGCTAGAGTGTCTCCCACAATCGACAAATTGAGTCGCTCGGCCCGACCATTCTGCTCGGTTGTGTGAGGGATGGTCATCTCGCGTTTGATGCCGCGCGCCACGCAAAAGCCATTGAAGGACGAAGAGACGTATTCACCACCATTGTCCGAGCGAAGGGTTTTCACTCGTCGACCCATGGCGTTTTCCACCTTCAGCAGTCAGTCCTTGAGCGCCTGAAAGACGTCGCTGCCTTCGTCGAGGACTGCAAACTCACGGAGCACAACTACATTGACTGGGACCTCAACATATCCCTCACTGTCGCTCGCGAATTTTCCTTTGCGCAAGTACGCACAGACTTCACGAGCAACAGTGAGGGGCATGGTGAGGTCCCAGTCAGTGTAGTTGTGCTCCGTGAGTTTGCAGTCCTTGGCGAAGGCAGCAGGGGCGTTCGGTGGCAAGAGGTGGCGAAGCGTGGGAGCGTCTTCGTAGCGGACACGTTGAATCTGTACCAGAACTTCATACTCAGCGCGTGGGAGTACGATTGAGCCGATGTGTGAGGTGTCGTCGTTACGGCCCGGCGTTGATGGCGGTGCAGGGGGTGCCAGTACCGGTCATCATCGGCCACGTTGTTGAGGTCTGCCGCTGGTAGGTCGTTGGGCTTATGATCTATTAGAACTCTGTGGGCCTAGACACGAGATACGTAAGTATGAGAGCCGAAGATGATAGATAAGATAGTTGGACAGGAAGAAGAAAGGTCATGGAAACGCGCGCGAGCAAGGCTCAAGGTGCGAGAGGCCGCGAATATCTATTACATCTCTAGTAAATAATCATGATGGGGGATCTTGGTGTTTCTAGGAGGGGCCACTCAGTATAACGGGTGGTGGACCGGGGGCGAAAGGGTACAAGTAGGCCCAAATAGCGATCGGGCTACTTGTTCGCACAATTGAGGTCGAGAGCGCTTTCAACAGAATGGCCCCTTTTTGGAGGCTAGCCGGAATGTGGAATTTTCATTCTCATGTTGGGACGCTTTGGGGCGGAGAGAGGGGGGTTTGGTGTCCTTTCCTTTTCGTTAAACCTCTCTCCCCTTCTTCGCTTTGCTCACTTTGCTCACTTCTATCCTTCTTCCTCAAGAGACGTTTCTCGTTATCACAACTTCCCTCGGATCGATCGCTCAGGGCCCTCTTTCAATTTTGGGTGGAAACAGGAACCCTCAAACGTCAAACGCCGAACACCTTGGACAGCCTTCGGGCGCGCCTCGAGCCGTCCGCGAGATCCGGACGGTCGCCCTGGGCTAGTCCGTCGTCTCCTGCTGCCCAGTCTAATCTAATCCACTTCACCAGGGTCGTTGATGCTTGCGCACTGACGCCTCGTTCAGCTGCCGGCAGTCATTCTTTCCCCTCCTTTACTTCTACATCATATCGACGACCTTGGACAAAGCCCACTCGAGCGCGATCGATCCGCTCCCCCGTCCGTCCCCCACGCTGTGTCTCCTCTCTTGGTGTGGTGCCCTCTACATCATCAATTTCGAGTCGACGACCGGGCCAGGCCGCCATTTGCGCGTCGGGAAATTGAAGCTCGATTCGAATGCTCAGCTACTACGGCGGTCCAGCCGCAGCTGAGGCATCGGGGTCGACCTCGACAGGCTCGACCAGTGCCAGTGGGTACCAGAGCTCAGCGGCACCGACGAGCAGGAGCATCACTAGTACTGCCAGAGCGACGACCGCGACCGCGACCGCGACCACGAGAACGACAACGACGAAGGCGACGACAACTTGGACTCCAGAGGATGATGTACGCCTTCGTTATGAGCTCGATCTCGCCGGGGGCAAAGTCAAGTGGTCCCAGGTGGCATTATTGGCTTTCCCGGACGGTCGACACGACAAGGCGGATTGTCAAGAGGTGAGTGTCTTTGGTGGTATGGGCATCAGTGCTTCGCTGCGGGTTGGTTGCTTTGTGTGGTCGTCGTCGTCGATGCGACTCGGGCGCCATCGGTCGCTGCGCCGCCCCCTCCGCTCCCCTCCGCCTTCCCCGGCCAACGCCGCGGCGTGCGCTCGGGAGGGCGGCCAAGCAATCGCTCCCATTCTCCGAAATCGCTCGGACCCAGGCTCAGGCTCGGGTTCGGGCCCCAAAGTTCTTTCGGGCCAATGGTTGAGTTTTGGCTTTACTGGGCGGGTACGATCGGGGTTGGCTCGGATGGGGTGGTTTCGGCGGCACCCCCGGATGCGTCGTCGTGAGCGCGAGCGCGCAAGTCCATAATTGGCGGACGCTGACTAGTGGGCTGACCTACGCACAGCGCTGGCGCAACATGACGGTCGAGAAGCCTAAGCTACGCGGACCGTGGGCCAAAGAGGAGGACGACAAGTTGGAATCCCTCGTGCAGCAACACGGGTCCGAGAAATGGGTGAGTACCTATGGCTTAGCTGCTTTCTCCGCTCGACTTGCCTCTGTCCTACTTCTCTCCGTCCGCTCTCTCCTATCGCGTCTGGCGGCTAAGGGCCCCTTCCGACGGACACCCACTGATGCGGTTCATCCATGCGTATGGGCGGTATATATCTACCAGGTTGCCATCGCGCAAGAGATGGGGACTCGATCGGGCAAGCAGTGCCGTGAGCGGTGGCATAACCATCTCGACCCTTCAAGTGAGTTTGGCCCTCTCCTGACGCCGCGCGAAAACTAGCTGGTCAGCCTGGCCTCGACCCTGACAAGGCACCGCTACTCTTTTCCAACAGTCAACAAGGGCGACTGGACGCCCGAAGAGGAAGAGCTCATCAAAACCATGTACATGAAGATCGGCTCGAGGTGGGCCGAAATGGCAAAGTACCTACCCGGCCGGCCCGACAATGCGATCAAGAATCACTTCAATGCGTAAGTCTTCCTCGAAGGAGAACTAAGCGACAAACGATCGAAATCGAACTCATGAATCATTTCGTGGCTCGGACTTCACAGCTCGATTGGTCGTCCGCGGAAGCGTGGGTCCAGTATTAGTTCTATGACCGGAGCCCTCGACCTCTCCGACTCGTCTCAAGGCACTGCGATGTCCCGCACAGCGTCCAACAGCTCCCTTGCCAGCTCTGGCTCCACCTCTGGATCGGGCTATGGCCGATATGCCCCCTACCATCGCTCGTCCTCGTCCGTCTCGTCGACGGGGGTCTCGAAGGGGCGCAGCGACTCGATCTCCTCGGCACACGACCCCTTTGGTCTTCCCGCGTATTCTGCACCCACGGATTACCCACCGCAGTTCCCCTACGATCAGCACGGAATGCCACGGGGTGGAGGAGGGCATATGGCGTACGCGACGTCGAATGTGCCCCACGTCCACCACACCCATTCAATGTCGCTGCCGCATGCACCGCTATCGCGCAGCTCCTATGCGCCCCCGGCCAGCGGCCACAGCAGTTCCGACGAATCGACGGCGATGACACCGGACATGATGAGGGCATCGCTCCCCGGATCTGCAGGACCATCGGATCGATCCATCCGGCCAGAGGTGTTCGCACGGCCCTACTCGAATTCGTCGCCCTCGATCGCAAGCGGTTTCGCGTATCCGCACTTTCCCTCGGGTCGCGAGCCGTCGCCGCTCGATTCAAATGCGTACCATCCGAACTTGCAGATCGAAACGGATGGCTCTGCGATCTGGAACCAGCAGCAGCGACATGCCAGCTACTCTCGTTTATCGACGTCGAGCGCCTCGTCATCGTCGTCGTCGTCGAATTCGCCGAATCCGCACGCCATAGCATCGCTTCGTAACAGCCCCCACCTCGGCTTCGACCCCAACTCGCATGTCGGCTTCGACCCGAGCGTAGGATTTGCGGGCCCGATCGAGGTAGACCAGACGCAGTACGGTTTGTATCCGGACGAGGCCGCCGCTCAGGCCCACCAACAAATGTTCGCGTCCGCCGATCGCTCGATGTACCCCTCGGTGTCGGGGCATTACCACACGCCCTCGGACACGGGCTACGACCATGTCGCACCGTTCTCTGCGACACAGGCATTTTCGGCTCGACCAGGTCTGCAGCACTCGACGTCGCACGAGTCCATCACGTTACAGCAGCCCGTCTACGAGCAGCAACCGGTGCAGGCACACGAGCAACAGCAGCAAGCGCCCCAGCAGCAACATCAGCCTCCGTTCTATGTGCATGCCGGACACATGGTCACCCCCGATCCAACGACGGGGTCCTACACATTCAATCCCGCTTCCAAACGATCCGACTGGGGAGGTTTGGCCCCGGACGATGTGCGTCACCAGTCTTCTTCCCTTGGCCAGCCGGGACGGGTGACCGGCCTCGCCGGAGCCTCTACCATCTATGCTGCTCCTGTCGAAAGCACTGCTGCGCCGTTCGTGTCGCAAGCGCAAGCACAAGCGCCAGCTCCGCAACCCGCTTTCGGCCTCGACTCGACGATGGCGCAGCTTAGGCACCAAAATTATCGCGATCCGGCAGCATTCGACAGCCATCCTTCGCCAGCGTCATCTGACACCTCCTCCGGTTCGGGCCAGTCGAGCTATTCGTTTGCGCCTTCCTCGAGAATGCTCGACTCGTCCTCGCTGGGCCCGAATGCTTCTCCCGCCTCCACGGCCAGTGACAGCGACCTCCCTAGCATCCCGGCCGCCCTCTCCACTCAGAGCCCCATTCTGGGTCAGGCTCAGGATCGAGGTGGGGCTGCGCTCGGTATTCCCTCACGACGCAACCGGGCCCGACCGCAATCATTGCAGATCGTGGCGAATGGCGGTGGCAGTCTGTCGATTGCCGGAACCATGGTACCTGGTTCCACGCGCGGGGCACTCTCTGCGGTCATGCCCGATGGGATCGACCTTGATGTTCCGACACCACGGGCGGCGACGATGCAGAAGGGGTACTCTTCTCCCGGTGGTTTGCGGGCGATGGATGCGCTGCGAACGCGACAGGTCGAGGAAGGTCGCACTCCGACGACGGCGGGTGAGGCCTTGCAAGATCAGCAGCAGTGGTACAAGAAGTCGACGGCCACTCGCTCGCCTGTGCCCCTGAGCCCGAATCAAATCTCTTCGATCTTCCATCCGACCAGCGACTGGATGGCGACGGACTCGATGGGTCGAGCCAGCTTGCCCGGAAGCATCGGCATGTGATTGTCAGCATCGCCCCTCACCCATTCTTAATCTCTCGGTCGCCTTTTTTTTTGCTCTGCTCGGGCACCTTCCCCGCGGCATGTGCCGTTCCCGAGCGTCTTTCTCCAGTGTTCGATCTTCACGACTCGGCTGGGACAATTCGACCCCACGTTCGTTACACCACTGCTCTTCATACCGTACCGACCAATCACCACTTTTGTCGTCACCACCTCGGACCTGTTTCGAAGGTGGCTTCCCATCCTTTCCGCCAGCTTCGCGCCGGACCGGAATGCTTGAATGGATCCAACTCGAGTTTGTACACGGTCACTCGCCCGGATCGAGTTCCTACTATTATCGCCCTGTCCGTATGGATTACGACATACACACACGAGCGCACTTCCCACACTGCCCCTTCCTTTCGTGTCGGTCTCAACTCTCACCGTGATTTGGTGGGATTTTCTTTTTCCCGCTTGAAGTGCCCACTTCTCGACATCTGTTTAATAATCGGTTCTTTTGTATTTGGGTGAACATTATTCTGCAACGATGTGATTCGCTGGTCGTATTCTTTATCAGACTGTTTGGCTTCGCCATGGGCGCTTGATTTGAGTAAGCATGAGAAATAAATCGAGCCCGAACTTGCGCCCCGGATTGCACAGGATTACACCGCCCATGATCCCTATGACGCGTCGCGTCGCGGGCAGCCTCGCGCAGCCTCCGCTGGCTCAACTGACGCCGACAACGGCTTTTGTCTACCTAGTCGTGTGAATTTTAAACGTCCTCTTAGACCCACACCCACACCCACCATAGCCATGTCACCTATAGCATCGGCACATGACAATCTCTTCGAGTCACCGCTTGACCTCGTCCCTCGACAAGCTTCCTCCCTCGTCGACTCCGCCATTTCTCAGGTCGATTCGGACTCGACGACGACGAGGCCCGTGAACACCGCAGCAGCTCGCGATGGGTTCGTGCAGGTCAGGGAGAGGATGCGCACCCTTCGCCGCTCGACCAACCCAGACGAGGATTCAAAAGCAAGATGGGCTTCCACAATCCATTCAACCGCTGTCAGGTTACCCCCCTACGAATCTTCGACTCTCTTGCGCAGCCGCGGTTTGCCGTCCGGTTTGTCCTCGCCGCAGCCTATACTCATGCGGCGCAGTTTGAGCTTGGAGCCGAGTGATACTCAGAAGGTCACGCTGGGAGTGAGTTGTTTCATTCACTCACTCAGTTCTGGATTACTGTACGCTGGCTGAAGTTCGAGCTTTATATTGCTCGCACAGGTCATCGCTGCTGTGAGTGAGGAATCGGTCTGGCCCGGCAACTCAACTTGCGAGCGAGCGGTTCGCTTCAGGAGCTTTCGTGCACGCACCGACCAAAGGGCATGATTGCACCCTCGTTGGATGACCCCTACGACTCTCTCTGAGCTCATCAAACTGTGGCGCTATTCCATACCCGTATAGTATGTCGTCATTATCGCCATCCTGTGGCACGTACCAGTCCGTAAGTCTCACTTTTCACTCTTCACGGAGAGATCTTTCCCAGAGTCTGCGCTGGTACCCTGACACTCGTTTGCTGACGCTGATCGGAACACTATCCGTGACAGTAAAATGGATCTTGTACCCTCTCAAGATGCTCACGATCGCTTTCCATGAGGTGGGCGATTCATGCAGTAAGGCGGTGTGAAACTATGGGCACCATGGCTGACGATCTGCACCGATGCTTTCCTTCCACAGTTTGGCCAGTGAGTTGTGATATGATGTTAAAGTCGTCATTTTGGACCATCACTGTCGATCAGACGCTGAGCATGCATATAACTCATGATTTAGCGCTGCGACGGGATGCTGCACTGGCGCAAGGATCAAGAGCATCACTCTCGATCCGCGAGAAGGCGGCTGCACAATGAGTGACTTTGTTCGAGCGCTCTCTGACCATTCAAAACCGTTACTCACATGCATACTTTGATCATCCAGTGTCCGGCGGCATCTCCGCCATCACGCTCCCGGCAGGCTATCTCGGATCTTCGTTGATAGGGGCGCTCCTCATCTTCTGCGGATTCGACATTGTCGCGTCCAAAATCGCCTCGTTTGTGCTTGCGGTAGCGTTTATTATCATTCTATGGTGGGGAAGAAAGGACTGGTTGACGATCGTGACGATCTTGGTTTCGGTCGGCCTCTTGGTTGCCGGATGGTTCATTGCTCATGGAGCTGCGGTGAGTTTGGTCCACCTCCCTCCACACCTCGAGAGAAGAGCACTGCAGCTGACGACGATGAAGTATGAGCGACTAGTTGCGATATGAGGTTCTGTTTATCGGTGTCATGTCCGCCCTGTACTCAGTGTGGGATATTGTGAGTCCGCCCCAGCCTCACTTTTCTTTTTACATACTCTTGCTAACCCGTGCTCGCCTTTTGATGCCCAGTTCGACGATGTACGTACCCGGGTAAGGATATAGGTGCGCTCAAAACTCAGAGTGCTGACGTGTTGTGGCCTTCCCATGTATCTCACAGCTCATCCTCCGCAAGGTTAACGAGTCCGATGCCTCCGTCTTCGCAAAGCGCTACGGTGGCTCGTCAGCGTGCTGGGGGGTCCTCTGGGCGATCGTGTCCGTCGTCTTCATGGCGGCAGGGATTTTAGTGAGTCATTTCAAAACATGCAGAAGCCCATCTTCCGGAGAATTTGCCCTAATTGTCTTGTGCTCCTCGTCCCGCAGTGTGGCCTCTTGGCTTTCAAAGACTCTTTCTCCGAACAAGCAGCCGACAGCGCAAAGTTCTTGCCCACCCGTCTGCTCTTTTAGCTCACCCACCCGTCCACTTGGCTCTTCGCATCGCATCGCATGTCCCAACAAAAAGTTTGTTCACTCCATGTACCTCAGTCTTGCCGAAAACGCCTCAATTTCGTACGCTTCTCTGTCTATTACAAGTGCAAGTCCCATTGACGACGATCGGCTTTCTATGTTGAGCGCGCTGTGGAGTTTCTATAGTAGTTCAGCCCAGCCTTCTCTTTGAAGGGCCCATTTTACCCCTTCCTGTTCAATATACAGGCGAAAGCCATAGGTGTCAGCTCCTGCCTCTCATTCTCGCCCTCGGGACGCTAAGACGTACCCAAACGTCATCCTTCACAATCGTCGGTCGATGCTCCGCGTCTTTAACATCCCCTCTAAACACCCCCGTCCTAACCAGTATACTCTCCCACCCAAACGCATTCGCTCCCGCAATATCTGAGGCCGGGTTGTCTCCCAGCATGTAGACGTTGCCTTCGATTGGCCCTGCGTCGGAATTGACGACGGCTTCGTGGAGTGATTCAGAGGATGAATGGGTGTGAGGATTGGAGAGGGATCGGACATGGTGGGACAGGAGGGATGAAGCGTATTTGTATGTGTGTGAGGTAGGTTTGCCACCCGTTGTTCTGTGCAGCACGGCCCAGGCCCAGGTCATCAGTCTCGATGTGCTCTGGACAACCCCCCCCCCCCCCCCCCTTAACCCGGACGCCGACGCGCGCACCTGATCAAATCCTTGTTGTACGTCCGCTTCCAAACCGCCGCAACACTTTCTTGGAAAGCGCCTTGGCCGAACCGGGGTTGGGAGAACTCGTTCCCCCATAGTAAATCCGGATTGGAGAAATGTACGGGCAATTGAGGTGAGCTTTCCCATTCGGAAGTCAATTTACTCGTCCCCAACACGCCTTGAGACGATGATAGGACGTCGCATATCAGTTGGACGTCTCGACCCCAATTGAAGGAGTCATGGAAGACTAAGATGGCTGCAAAGGATATTTCGGAAAAGTCGACGTCGGCCTGGAAGACAAAAGGGAGATTGGTCCGGGTCAGGCCGACTTTTCGCGACAAAAGAAGACTCTGTTCCAGCAATCTCCTACCTTGGCGTAAGCGACTTCTTTCTCGGTCAATTTTTGAAAGGGCCACACGCTTGCTTGCCAGTGTAATACGTCCTCCGGAATGTAGACGTGCTTGAACCCATAACTGTTTTGTTCGTGGCCAACAGCTTCAGTTCAACGTTCTAAGATGCGCATCTCTGCTTCCCCCCGGGGTAACTCAACTGTTGTGCGACTTTGCGACAATGATCCTTGATTCCTCCAATTACCAAGACAGGCTTATCCTCGAATTGGGGCACCAAACCCCTGAAGATGGTATGACTTTGCACCACCTGCCCTTCGCCAATTTCGACGCCCAACTCGCGAGTCAACCTTTGCGCGCGAGTGGCCTCGATCGATCCACCTCCATTGGTGAGGCAGATGAAGGGGAATTTCTGAGAGAGTTTGTTCTGTCCTGAAAGGACGGCGAAGGTTCGTTTGGCCTGGGGGAGGACGTGGGATCCTTGTTTGAGAACGCCGTCCTAGGTTGGGTTGGATGAGCGAGGAGGTCCGACGTTGACGTCAGGTTGGGGGGCCAACTTGAATAGGATCGAGCGAGCGTGATATCTGTCTGAAAGGACGTACGATATCAAACGCAAACGCGACCGGTTTCCTAGACCCAGAAGAGGCTGCACGGGATGCAGGTCTCGATCGAGATAAGCTTTCACTTTGCACGGAAGCCGGCGGAAAGGGGTGCGGCGAGGGGTGGACCGAACTAACTGTTAAGTCGCCGGCGCGTTAATGACGTAGCACACGCCAGGGACGGTCGCCGTATACACCCTAGTCCGACGGGTGAGATGCGGGGAATAACCACAGACATGCTCGGGAATGCCAAGCACCACGATGAGCAGACGAGCTATCGCGCAGGTGAGGGAGGAGGAGGGAGAAGGAGGGAGGATGAAAGTCGTGAGAGCTCTCGCGCGGATCGTCGCGCACCGTCTCTTGCGCTCCTGCACAGTCCTGCACGCAACAGTCCTGCACAGCATCGCCTTGCTCAAGCGCTCAGCACTCATCAACATGCCACAAGTCGGTAGGTCACGTCGGTCAACGTTATGTTCTTGTCCCATTCACTCATTCTCAGCCAGCTTCTCCGCGCAGGTCCTCAATTGCCTCCCCATCTGGCCGCTGCTTCATCGTCCTCGTCGTCTTCCGGCCCTCAACTACCTCCTCATGTCCCAGCGGGCCCTTCACGACCATCTACACAAACCGTTGGACCTGTTTTTCCCCCATCAGCTCCCACAGCCGCTGGGCCGTCTTTGGCCGCGCCGGTGCAAGATGACGACGACTCGGACGACGACTATGGCCCTTCGCTTCCACCCGATCTAGCCGCCGCCCGGACGACCACCGCCTCAAGTATCGCCGCAGGCCCATCAACGGCTCCAGATGCACCTACGAAGAAGGTTCTCGGACCCACGCTGCCCTCTGACTACCGCCCGTCAGCTTCGGTCTCAGGGGCCGTGTCCGACTCTGCTGCTTCTCCACCACTGCGACCGTACAAGAAGGAAACGCCCCTTTCGAACCTTTACTCGGATGATGACGACGATGCGTTCGGACCGATGCCTTTACCTGCCGGCGCATCAGGCTACTCGGAGGAGAACGAAGGTGTGCGTTTGGTGCGAGAGCGCGAAGAGAGGCAGAGGGAACGGGAGAGGGAGGCCGAGAGGAAGAAGAATGAGAAGCCGAAACGAGAGGAGTGGATGATGGTCCCTCCCAAGGACCTGGATCTCATGTCGTGTAAGATTCAAAACTGAATTGGGGTCTCGAGTCAGAGAGGTGCTGATCCTCCTTAACGGTTCGGTGCCCCAACCCAGCCATGGACCCGACCAAGCTTAAGTCACGAGGCTTCCAGCAGATGGCCGGCAAAGGCATGGCCCATGGCAGTGCGGGCAAACCCAACCCCGAAGACGTGAACCTATGGACCGAAACACCGCAAGAAAGGCAGAAACGACTCGAGGACGAGATGATGGGGAGGAAGCGAAAAGCCGAGATTTCAAACGGCGGTGGAGGTGCCGGTCAGCCTGAAGAGACAGATGAGCAGAGGAGAAAAAGGATGAGGGACCAGCAGTTGCGTGACGAGGTCGATCGACACAATGTGAGTCCGGTATTCGTATCACGACTTGGGTTCCGTATGTGCTGCTGTGTGGACGCGCGCAGTCCTCTGTGAGCCTGCCGAATTAGCCACTGATCATGGGATTCCCCTTGCGCTTCTGTTGATAGAAATCTTCACGCAATGCGACACTGCTCGACCAGCATGCCAAGTCGTCCAAAATCAAAGAAAAGGACGACAAGGTGCCGCCGAGGATCTGGGACCATGACCGGGACATGAGCGTCGGAGGACGGTTATTGGATGACTCGAAGCGTTCGGACATGATCAAGAACGCCCGGGATCTCGGTGGACGCTTCGGAGGGGGAAGCTACTTGTGATGCATGTTCAAATGTACAAGCTATGTTGTTGACTAAGGTGGAATTGAGTCTAGATCGCTGTCCTGTAGCGCTTGCTCGGGCAGCAGCTCCCTGTTGCATGCTCGGTCTGACATGAGCGTGATGACCCTCTCCTTGCCACTCGGGGAACATCATTGAGCAGCAATCACCCCTCGCCCTTCGCCGCAACTATGAAAGCAAGACTCGCCTACGCGAGACGTCGACTTGATCTGTGCTTGGATCATCGACCCCAGTAATCCTTGCCCACCGAGATTCCGCCTTCCCGCAAGACTGCGACCCCCACCCCCACTTGACTTGGACAGCCGCTGGGGTGTGACGGTTACCCGGGCAGGCAAGGCGCCGACCCGCCAAGCGGGTTGAGCTTCGCGCCACCGCAAGTTCCACTTCAAGTTCACGAGACACGTCACACGGTGAACCGACCACCCGCACAGCCTAAGCATCCACGACTTGGCTTCTATCCCATTTCGCATGACATCCCTGGTGAGTGAAGCCACAGAGCCGCCTTGATATGTGAGCGGCATCGCAGAACGCCCCGCAGAGCTGGTGCTCACGTGCCGCGCTCGGGCTCTCCGAAGCTTGCACTGACGCTCACTCGTGACTCGACACTCCGACACCGACAGGTGAACGCCTCGGGACTAGAGTCGTTTGATCACACCCACATTTGGTTCAGGGTGAGTTGGAAAGGAGTGTTTTGGTCATTGGCTCGATCGAAGTGCGAAGTGCGTGCATTGCATCACTGCAGGGGGTTGCGGCGGCGGCCCCGGGCTGGGCTGGGCTTCTCCGTTTTGGCGTCGCTGGCCGGGCGCGTCCCGTCCGTGTGCCCGCGTGGAGTCTCCGGCAGCGGGCCCGCCGGCGCTCAGCTCTCTGAGGCCTCAGCGAGCTGACTCCTTGAACGGGTTCCCCACTCTTGCCGTCCTCGCGCGCTCTCCATCTCCAACCTCACTCCGACACCAAATCCCCGAACCTGTCGTTCGATTTTGGCGTCGACACCGGAACCTTTCGTCGTTTTCGTAGGTCCCCAACGAGTCGACGCGGGCGTCTCCACGGCCGCCAGCGACGACTGAACGGGAGCCAAGTTCGTCCCCGGATCGACCCCACGACGCGAGCGATCGTTCACCCCGCTCTTCCGTCTCGTCGTTCACGACCGCGACCTCCTCCAACGTCTCGCCTTCCCACCCACCTCAGGCGATTCTACCTTCCTATTTTCAATCTCACCACATCCATACCTTTGACGGCTTGACGACCACCTGGTCCTCGGCAGCGACCAAACCGTCTTCCCTGACCATTGCTGGCTCACCGCCTAACTCATTGGGCCTCACCGCTCTGCCTACATCTGCCATCTCGTGGGCGCCTTCTTCGGCAGCCGTTCTCGGCCATCGCAAACCGGGCACCGCGAGTAATCACGACCACGATCGAGACGAGGGCAGTGACCGACGCCTCACCAGCCTCAGTACTCACGACGACCTTCCAGGCGTCCCGACGGCAGGTCAGTTTTACACGTATCAAGGCAGTCACTTTGCGTGGATGCGAGCTTGCGAGACTGACTCAAGTGCTTCGGCAAATACAGCACTCTTGTCGCCTCCTATCGGATCGGAACCCGAAAGCGAGCACACCCAAGCCGCGCTCGCCCAGATCTTTGGCGGTCACATTCGACCACACTATCGACCGATTCATCCGTTTCTTGACTCCCGAGCGCCGCTTTCCTCATCACTTGCATCACCTCCGAGGAGCTATTTCTCTCCGCCTCCCTTGCCGTCTCCAGGCCATCCGCCAGGCCAGTCGTGTTCATCTTCGTCCGCCAAACCTCGCTCGCGATCCTATTCCTCTGCTTCCGCCCTCTCCGACATAGCAACTGTACCCAAAACTTTGGCTGCGCTGGACGGCTCCTTTCCGGAGATGAACCACTCGACGAATGATGCCTATGGATTCCAGTCGTCAGGGTCGCACTTTTCGACCTCGCTGCCCGTCAATCCTATACGAATCGGCCAAACTTCGCCGAGCCTGACGTCGTCCAGCGGCGGGCATGATGCCGACGAGCCAGCCCCGTCCCGACCTGCTTTAGGAGCATTCGCCGGTGCGAACTCATTCTCTGGGGGCATCGGACTCGGTCGTGGCGCCCAAACGGGCTGGCGCAGCTCTTCGGCGACTCGAGCCTCGTCCTTTGGCTGGGAGGATGCCGACCGGGAAGGGCGGTCGAGACTGCGCGCCGAGAGCGACGGACCCTGGGCAAGCGAGGATACGACGAGTGGAATCGGCTTGAGTAACATGTCGCCCTTTTCTCGCGATGGGAGTCGGCTGCTCTTTGAGCCTCAGGGCGAAACGAGGGGATTCGGCACGGGAGCAGGGACATACAAAGCACGAAGGGACCACTCGCTCGGCGCCGTCGGAAGCGGACGAATGAGAGGTGATCTGGTCTGGGGTCGCTCCGAGCGCACCCTGAACGAAGCCGAGAACGAAGACGACGACTCGTTCGTCCCTCCGACCAAGTCCGGTGCGACCTCGCGACGCCATTCCTTCGCCACGTTCAACTCGTCAAGTCGCTCGCAGATCGGCTTCCACCTCCCTGAGGAGGCTCGATCGCCACCGAGTCAGCACAACGGAGGCTTTGGCTCGATGGCACTCGGTAGCAACGACGGCGATCGTCGCTTTGGTCCGGGAAGCTCGGCCATTAACGACGACGACCTTGCGGCGGATCTTAACTCGCTGCATCTCAACCTCGAGGCTCATGCGGCCGTCATCGGCGGACAGACAGCATCTTCGACGTCACCTCGGAGTCCTGGTGGTCTAGGTCATGTCGGATCGATGCCGGTCAATTTTCCTCCGATGCGCTCGAGCCGGCATTTCAGCGACGTCGAATCGTCTCGCTCCCCTCCCGTTCGATCCTCGGGCGTGGCGTCGTCGACACCGGCCGCGGTCAGCTCCAGCTCCGGCGACGACTCCTCCAGGGCGACGAAGGCCTTCTTCTTGCCCCAGCCTTCGGTGCCGACAACTTCGCTGTCCCCTTCGACCGCGCAACGAGTGACCTCGCGCTTCGAATTTGGTGGCACGTCGCCTGGGAAAACGGCTAGTACCACCGGTCCCATGCATCCATTCGCCTCCGGTGCACCCGATCTGGGTCTGGGGGCCTTCCGACCGCCCCCGACAAGTCAACCGACCATTTC
Organism: Microbotryum lychnidis-dioicae p1A1 Lamole; assembly: GCA_001244265.2. Lineage (NCBI taxonomy): Eukaryota > Fungi > Basidiomycota > Microbotryomycetes > Microbotryales > Microbotryaceae > Microbotryum > Microbotryum lychnidis-dioicae. The sequence continues at coordinate 2,306,341 of CDLV01000005.1, forward strand.
GCAGGCTCCTCCACAACAGCGCTCCGGGTTCATGTCTGGCTTGATGGGCCAGATTCCACCACCGCCGCCCCCTCCCGGCGGTCCCGCTTCGGGATACCCTGGGATGTACGGTCAAGGGGCCTCGAACTTCGGCAACTACGGTGCACTACCTCCTCCCCCACCTCCTTCGCAGATGGCGATGGGCCCGGGCGGTGGGATGCCACAGCATCCGGTACAGCATGGATTTGGCGTCCCCCCACCCCAGTCGTTCTATACTGGACAGGGACAGGGTCAGGGACTTGCACCGCGCCCTAGAGGCGGACCTCCTAACAACAGCGGACCCCCACTGAGCGGCACACCCCAGGGCACTCCAAATGCGACGGGCAACACTGGGACCGGGAACAAAGAGTCGAATGGCGACTTGTCGAACCTCGGTCGTGGCATCCCACTGCACAACGTTCCGGCCAACGCGCCCTTGTACATCGTCGAGTTCAAAGCCGGACGCAAGGACCTGTTCTTCGTTGACGACCCGAACCTGCAATTACGCCAAGGCGAACTGGTGATTGTCGAGGCCGATCGCGGCAAGGACATTGGCAAGTTTTTCAAGCCTTGTTCATTGGATGAAGTTCAGGCGTTCCAGCAACGACTGGTCGAAATTGCGATGGGACAGCTTGCGCACAATGGCGGCGGTGGCGGCGGCGGTGGGATGGACCCGAGAGGACCCGGTGGGGCTGCGAACACGGGTGGACCACCCAACGCGGCCACGTTGGCAAGAATAACGAAGGAGTTCGCACCCAAGCGGCTGTTTGGGAAAGCCAGTGCTTCGGACACGCACCAGTTGTTGAACAAGGCGCAAGACGAAGTCAAGGCCTTGGCGTTGGTGAGGCAGAAGGTGGCGCAAAGAAGTCAGTCCCATGTACAAGCTGCTGAGGTCATCGCCAGAAGAAATACTGACCCTGTCTTCGCTGATGCAGGCCTTCCTATGGAAGTCTTTGATGCCGAGTGGCAATGGGATCGTCGCAAGTTGACCTTCTACTACACCGCCAACACTCGCGTCGATTTCCGTGAACTCGTGAGAGAACTGTTCAGGGTCTACAAGACCCGTGTCTGGATGTGAGTCGCCGGGCGCGACACGGCCGCGTTTCTGATTGGGCACCCGTTGAACCTTGTTCTCGTCTTCCACAGGTGCTGCCTCGACGCAAATTCATCCGAAGCGTGGAATTTTGCTTGAACCATAGAGCGCCAGAAATGGTGACACGGGCATCACTACGATTGCATCTTGCCAAGGCTGCGTCTATCTCATCTCGCAAACTCGAATTCAAACCTAGATCCGGCCCATCCCACACGTATACATCAAACCTAGATCCGGCCCATCCCGCACGTACACACCAAACCTAGATCCGGCCCATCCCATACGTATACATTCTACAACAATCGCAAACTTTGTCGCCTCCTTTTCTTTTTGTTAGCCACCCGGAGAGGAGAATCCGTAGATCTTAGTTAGCTTGCGACATAAGTTAGATCCTGTTCCTTTCTTTATGTACTTGTAGCTGTAGTTCTCTTCTCTTTGTTGCTTCTTTCCTTGTACCCCGGGAAGCGCGAGAACAGATTAGATGCAATTCATGCCGACTTGTTCTTGATGTACGCATACGCCAGGGCGGCGGGACCAAAGTATTGACAGTAGTGCATCACTGTCTCTTGATACCATAGTAATAGAAGGCAAGGGAGGTTGTGGCGCGAGCTATCAGAGCTAATCACGGTTTCGATCGCCTTCTTCGCACGCGTAACGGAAGGAAGGCTTGATTGGAAAGATGTCTGTTGTTACAACAACATCAAAAGCGAGCCGGTTCAGAAAAGATAGGGAGTGGAAAACACATGTACGCAAGACGAAAATTCGTTCTGCCGGATATTCAAGATGAATTGCTCAACGCAAAGGTGGGATCGCCGCTCGGGGGAAAGCTCGGATCGTTCCACCCGTCGTCCCCGTCTGATCGCTCTGGCTTAAACTCTGAGTGACCGATTGACCAAAATCGTTCAGGCTCGACGTCGAAGGGGAAGGGAGCACGCTACCTCGAGGATTGGGTGCCCCTCCTCCTCCCCCTGCCGTCGGTCCTCCTCCCCGTCGAGATGTGATCGTTCGATCGTCAATGCGTTCGTTCGCTGAGATCGGCGTCGATCCAGATCGAGTTTCCTCCGATCCGCGAATGACGGGGGAGGGGGGTACGCCGGGGGAGTCAAAGTAGTAATCCGAAGTTTGATCACTGAACGGTGTATCCCCACCGTCCCCCTCTTCCTTTGACAGAGGTCGTTGCGATCCTGCACCTCCCCCATTTCTCCGATTCGAGCGATGCCCATCCGAGTAGACGGAGCCAAGGAACCCACTCTTTCGACCCGAGGTGTTGTTGCGGTTCATCGTCGATGCCGAGGACGAGTGGTTGAAGAAGGGGGGTCGGTGACCTTCGTCATCGTCGTCGACTCGATGTTGCGAAAGAGGGGATCTTCGTCGGTCGGGACGATTAGAGCGAAGGGATTTGAGCAGGGTCTCGACCATGAGTTGTCGATCGTCGGCGGTGAGGACCGACGCGAGCACGGAGAACAACTGTCGTCGTCGAGGGGTGATGATGCTCGACGATGGAGAGGACAATGGGGAGGAAGTGGCAAAGGTGACGCTCCTTCCGTTCGAGACGTAGGCTGGCTTTGCTCCGGATCGACTCTGCCTCGACTCGCTGGGGGCATCGGGCCCGTCTTCCCCTTCTTGCCGTCGCCGCCGTGCTGACGGAAGTTGTTGCTCTGCCTCATCGTCGTCATTCGTAGGAGACCCATTCTGAAAGAGGGTCATGAGCCTCGGTTCCTCGGGCAAGATGACCTGATCTCGAAAGCTGATGATGGCGAACTTGCGAATGTCGATCCTACCTTCGCCCTGTCGAGTCCTCCCTCCCTGGAGACGATCGAAGCCATCGCCACCCACGGCGGCTTTCAGCCTCTCGTCGCAGCGTAGAGGCCAGAAGATGGCTTCGAGGTTGGGTAAAAGACCGGACCAGAAGAAGGCCCAGGTCTCGTCGAGGCGGTGGAGAAACTTGTCGTCGGGGAGTGGGGCATTGGGGGGTGAGAGTTTGGACGAGAGAGTGAGGAAACCAGTGGTGAGTAGGTCGGTCAGGTCCTCGACGAGAAGACCGGTGACGAGGGTGGAGAGGTTTGAGGAAGGGGTATGGGATGCGGTGGGGCGGGACGAGGTGCGCGCAAAAGTGCGTTGAATGCGGGAGATGACGAGGTCGTTGAGGTCTTCGACGTGGCCTCGGATCCCTTCTCCGTTACTGCTCGAGTGGGCAGAGCACGCTTAGTTAGTCGCAGAATAGACCCAAAAAAAAAAAAAAAAAAAAAAAACCCTTATCAATCTGCTTCAACTGACAAGAGGGGCAACACGCGCACACAGAGGGACTGCCACGCATCGTCGATGTGGCGCAGGGCGTCAGGGGTCGAATGGTCGAGCGCGGCGGCGACGTTCCTGACGTTGTACGACTCGAGCGCCTTGAGCGTCGGCAGCGAGGTCAGACTGGGCGCGACGCTCGCACTTGCACTGGGCGTTGGAGTGCCCGAGGGCGAGGGCGAGGTGAGCGTGGGACTCTTGGACAGAATGCCGGGGCCGGGAGTGCCAGCCTGGGTTGCCCCACTTGAATGGTGCGAGGATCGGATCCAGCTGGACCTCGTCGAGGGCGCGGGCGAGGCTTGACCCGACTGCAGCAACGGTGTCGCTTTGCCCGACGAAGAACGGTTGACCGACGAGGCACGCGAGAGTTGGATCTGTGGTTGTAGCTGACCGCCAAACGCTCCCGCTGTGGTGGATGGACGCGTAGGAGCGGCGGCGGCGGCATCGGCGGCAGCACGTCGCAGTCCACCGAGGGTCGTCATCGAACTGGCGCGCGAACGGGCACGGATCGTCGGCGAGTCATCCTGCCAGCTTGTCGAAGGGTGATGGTCGGCATCCATCGAGATGCAACCTGTGCCCACCCCGGGGGAGGTAGACGTACGTACGAGGTTGCAGCAGGAGGCTGCAAGCAAGCAAGCAAGCAAGCAAGCAAGCAAGCAAGCAAGCAGTCGATGATGACCGTGCGCTCGAGTTTGAAATTGGAACGCGCTCAGCTGCGATCAGTATCGATCAGTTATTAGTGGCCTTCAATTCGGTTGCCTTCAATTCGCCTGACTCTGCCTGATTAGCGCAGATTAGCGCTTGTGCTTCTCCCAGCCGCCACTCTCCCAAGCACCTCGCGCACCTTGCTTGCATGAGATAGCCACGTTGGTGTGGCCATGGTCAAAGCTGTCAAGGGTCCGTCGTCTCGCTCGCTCTTTGTTCAAATCCGATCGAGCACGGCCACTGACATCATCCTCCTCTCCCCACCCACCCGTTCACTCGACCAGGCACCCTCGTCACCTGGTACGGCCTATTTCCGAGTGCGATCATGTTGGCCTCCCGCTCACCTCTATGGCTTTCTGACCCCCCACCAGCGACCCCGCCGCACGAGAGATCCTGCTGCAATTGGACGACCTCGAGGCCTCGCAAGGCGGTCAGCGCTTCGTCGTGCAGAAACTTGACGAGACGCACATCCTCATCGCGACCGACAGTGTCGAGAGCGTGTTGCAGCAGCTCCAACTCGAACTCGAGAAGAACAACTATGTCAGCTTGGAGCTCTAAGCCTGGCCCGAACACGGACGACGAGAAAAGCAAGACCGCAGGCCCGGGAGCAGATTCTTACGCTTTCGTGGTGGTCATTAGAAGCATGTTGTACTGTAGCGACTGTCGGGCAATAATCAATATCTTGACCCACTTCTAATCGTGGATGAATGCAGTCTCCGAATCTTTGAAAAGCCAACGCACTCCTGCTCCTGATTCAAGTTGGAATGACCCCACACCGTGGCCCCCACACCGTGGCCGATGGCCCCTCTCCCAGAGCCTCTCTCCCTCTGCCTATTGCTCGCACTACTCCCAGTTCGCCTCCCAGGCCAACTCAGGCCGGCCACGCCACCCCCGATGCAAGTACTTGTCCCTGCTTTTCTGCTTCTCCTTGGCTCCATCTCGTAGCTGCGGCTGCTCTCAACCACGAGCTCTCTCGCTCGTGTCGTGGCAACCTAATCCGCTCCCTCGCCCGCCCGTTACCGTCGATCGTAGCGGATAGAGCGACATCTCACCGGGCACCCGATCGCCCGTCTGATCTGGTCGTACCACATTGCACCGAGCTGACGTCTTCTTTGTATTACACTCCAGGACTCCCAAGCAAGGGCTGGTCGTCACCGTCGCGCCGTCGGCGTCGGCCTTCTTCGCCGGCGAACTGTTCGAGTGCACGATCACCTTTGCGAACCCGGCACCACCTATCGCGGTACCCAACACGAATTGGTCTACGTCGACTTCTTCCGACCCTTACGCATCCGAGGTCCAGTCCCATTTCCAGCCCTCGGCCGCCGCGAGTAGGCTGCCCCCGGGCCGCCGTCGACCCCCCTCAGCGAGTCACCTCGGCCTCGCCGAGTACGACTCCAAGCACCTCGACTCGGACGAGATGCCCCCTTCACCCTTTGTCGGATCGTCGAGGGATCCCTCCGACTCGTGGGGCCGACCACTCCCCACCGCGGGTGCACACAGTCGTTCAACCTCGGTCGCTTCGACCGTGCGCAACCCCAGCTCGGGAGCCATAGCCGGCGCACCACCTTCTTACGTCGCCAGACCGACCCACCACAAGCGACCGAGTTTCTCCTCGTCCAGCAACATCAGTGCCCATAATCTCTCGATCAGTCAAGCCGCCAGCTCGAGTGCGAATCCGAATCTCGGCGGCTTCTCTGCACCGCCCGCCCCGCCGTGGGCCGTCAACCATCGCTCCAGTTCGGGTCTCAATATGAGCAACACTCTCTCACTATCCGTCTCAAATCTATCGGGTGTAATACTACCTACTCGCAAGGGGCTGATTGGAAAAGCCCCCGCCCCAAAGCCGCCGCCGCCGCCGCCACCTCCGACGCGCGGAATCTACTCGAACGGACCTCGGAGACCGGCATACGGTCCGTCGGGCTCAAGCCACGCCAGAACCATGTCGATGGCCGTATCGAGTCCGAACTTATTCGCCATGTCGAACGGCGGCGAGCTGACACCCCAGCCTTCGCGCCATCCGACACCGATGAACGGCCCCTTTGATCATCAGCATCCCCCACCCCCACCTCACGATCCCAACTCGTCGCTGCGGAGAAATGATCCCGCGTTATCACCGCCGGTGTCGCCGCTGTACGACATTCCAGCGCAGACCAGATACCTCCCAGGTGGGGACCCTGAGCCGAGACCCATCTCGCCCGAACACCCTTACCTGCAGCGGATAGCGTCGGCCGCCGCCGCCGCAGCAGCAGTGACGACGACCGATCGCGACTCGGACGAGGACTCGAACTACGACCCGAGCGATTCGCGCTCGACCTTGCCCGGCCACGGCTTCTACGGTATGGGCAGGAACGAGACGATGGACAACCTTGTCAAACAGGACTTGGAAGCAGCTTATGCGCGGGAGGTGTCGGCGTCGCACACGTATCGCCTACCGAATGGGAGCAATAGCTCCCTCTCCCTTTCAAACAGTCCTGCCTCGACCCCTTTAAGGACCGTCGATGGAGTCGTTGTGCCACCCCCTCCGAGAACGGGCACTGCTCATCTGAAACGAGCCTTGTCGAGCACAGCAGCATCCGCTACCAGGTCACCACTGGCCTCGATCTCCTCGTCGACTCCTTTCGCGTACCCACCCGAGACGGTCTCTTTGTTGTGGTCGTTCGCGCACCTCGAAGGTACCTTCGAAGTCGATGAAGCCTTGGTAAAACCGGGTGAATTCACCTTGTTGAAGCAAGAGTTGACCTCGGGGCCGGGAGCGGTCGTTGGTGGGGGAACGTTGAACGATTCGGCGCAGGGTAAGGGAGGTCGAGGAAGTGGATGGACTTCCTGGATCTGGGGGGGTGGCAACGATGCTGCTTCGTCGGGCCTGGGCAACACCCAGTCGAAAATGGTCGGTGGGGGTGGGCTCATTGGTCAGGCTGGCCCGTTGGGTCAAGGTCCGCAGACGCTCGAGGAGAGGAAAGAGAAGAGCTTGAAGGAGAAGACGATCCCGACTTTTTCAAGTCCGCCGAGCATTCTGGGCGTAGATCTCGTGCTTGAACCGGGAGAATCCAAAAGCTGTGAGTGGAGAGGACCTGGACCTCGTGAGAACGGCCAGCGCAGCAGCTGATCTCGAGGGTTTTGGGGTGCGTGGAACAGATACTTTCTCGATTAGAATCCCGGCCGATTTGCCTCCGTCCTTCCGAGGAAAATCCATCAAGTTCTCTTACCACCTCGTCGTGGGCACGAACCGAACTAGGATTGGGGGGATCAATTCGATGGCGGCCAAATCGTGCGCGGCGAGGGAGGCGACCAGTCGGGTCATTAGAGTCCCCGTTAGGGTTTACAACCATGTTGGAGGTGAGTTTGGGGCGGTTCCACTGCGGTATTGGGGTTATGAAAACTGAGCTTGCTTCGTTCGACGGTGAACAAAGTGACCGGAGCTCGACCCTTTTACGACTTGACGAACCCAATCGTCTACCACCGCGACGAAGCAACGGTTCAAGCCGTCGTTCCAGCCTCCGAGCAAACGACACTTGCAGCATCGACCAAACCAGCGCTCGTTCGAACGCCCACGGCGACCGAGACCGTCATCGAAGCCAAGAATCGTCGACGGCTTTCTAACGGTCGGCGCGAATTCGAGGCCTACGCGACGGCCTTGCTCGATTCCGTACGACTCGCTTCGCCGGAATTGGTTTCGAACGCGAGCATGTCGCCGACGTTGAGACCTACGCGACTGGCGGGGGAGGTCACGATGGAAGGGTCGCCGGCTCTAAGGCCCGAGCGGTTGGATCGACATGGGAGCTCCAGGGCGGTGACCACGGCGACAATAGAGAATGGGGGAAATGGATTGGGAGTGTTGGGTATCGTCCCGCCACATACCGGAGCTTTGGCGAGTGTCGGCGTGGGGGAGGAGGAGGAACCGGCGGGGTGCAAGGCCGCGGTTGAGATTGTGACAAGGAACTCTCAGAAAGGTGAATCGAGGCTGGGTCTCCGGAGGTTGGAGTATACGCTGATATCTCGTTCGTTGGAGGAACAGTCTCTTACGATATCAACAAGGACGGCTTCATGGTCGCGCAACTGACGCTCGTCAAATCGGCGTACCGACTTGGCGAAACCGTCAACGGCTCGGTCGTTATCAACTCGAGCGAAGGCCGTGTCTTGCGCATCTCGGCTCGGCTCGAGACCCACGAACTGATTGAAACTTCTATATCGACCAAGCCGGCACCGCAAGTCCGAGCCCTGACACGCCGCTTGCACTCGGAGCACCACCAAATGACGCTCGACTGCGCTCGCGTCGGCTTTGCCCTCGCGATCCCTTCGGGCGCGACGCCCGATTTTGGCACGTCCGGGGTCAAGCTGCAGTGGTCCGTCCGCTTGTCTTTCCTCGTCGTTCCTCCGTCCCCCGATGCAAAACCGGCAACGCAGCCCAAGGGGCACGCGAGGAGGGGTTCGACCTTTTTGGGTCGCGGAACCCCGCCCGCGCCGCCGCCACCACCGTCATCGGGTCTTGCGGGAGAGTCAGGTCGCTCGCATGCTCGATCCAAGTCGTTCGCGTATGGCTTCGAACCGACTGTCCCTCTGACCTTACCCGCCGCACCCGCAATCTTACCGACCGGAGCCGCGCATCTTATGCCCGTCCTCGGACCCAAAGACACCTCAGCCTCGCATGTCTCGTACCGTGCCGTCCCCGACTTAGGTTTCGCGCCTGTACTATACTCCACGAACGCACCCGAAGCTCCTCCGAGCCCTGGTCCTTTGCAACGCACGGCGAGTGGCAAGACGCTGGATTTCCGTAGTCATCAACGCAACGCGTCGAGTTTGTCGCATTCGAGGGGGACGCAGGTCGTCGCGGTGCAACAGACGAGTGTCGTGTTGGTGCCGGCCAAGTACGAAATGGTCGAATGCTCGATCCCGATCAAGGTTTATCCAGGGTAAGTGAATGGAGAGGTTCAAGGGACCGGAAGAGATTCGTGGATTTGGAGCTCACCTTGTTTTACGCTGCGCTTGACCGAATCAGAAATACCCCTTTTCGACCTACGATTAGCATGTTTGCGGCGTGAACGAGCTCGTCGCTATCTTGGTTCAGATTAGAGTAGTACGATTGGTGTAATAACTAAGGAGTGAGGAGCGAGCTCAAGAGTTGCCCAGCCTAAGCTGTCCAGTCCGCTGCCAGCTGCTCAGATGGGCCAGGAAGTTCGTGCAACCCCCGCGGCAGCGCGCCCCCACTGTATCCCCCACATCGATCATCCATTCGCAGCTCTTGGCTTTCCGCCACAATCTCCCGCCTAACGCGTCTCCGCATCGATCGCCATGGTCTAGTGAGTTACGACTTCCACAGTGATGAAAGAACAAAGCTGATCAGATTTGCAGAACCTCTATAGCACCATCATCGTGCACCTCAAAGCTAAGGACCTGGACAGTGCGGAGAAGATCGCCTGGAAGCTCGTTGACGCCGCGACTGTCTATCGCAAAGGTCCGCACGGGGGTGTGAGACCTCGACTAATGTTCTTTCTGCGGGACTGACCAGGTTGAATTTCTTCTGTTACTTCCAGACAAGGAACAGCTGTGAGTGGGAGCTTCGCAGATCGGCCTGCTCAACCTTGGTCCAGCATCTACGCGGTTTCACTGATGCCTTGTGATCGTACTCTATGGACCTCGTCACCTTTGTTCGCAGAGGATGGTTGGTTCACCGGTACGTACACACGCTCCACTAGCTCTGTGGAGACTCAGCCTCTTGAGCTCCGCCAAAGCTAACCCCGCTGCTCCATGCCCATCTCCATCCTCCGTGCTTGCACACGTCGATCGGCTCGGCGGCCCATCCTCCCGTTCATATACTGCCCGAATATACTTTATGTTCAACAGCGATCCCAAGGACCCTCTGAAGTTTGCTATCGTTGAGCGATTTGTCAACGAGGCATCTCAAAAATATCACCTCGAGGTTCGTACCATCGTCAAATCCTTCCAAGGGATCTTCCGTCTTATCTCGATCTCGATTTTTTACCACTTCGGCCCATGTTTGTGACCGAGGTGCCGCCCTGACAAGTGACTGAGGGTTATGATATCACCGCACAGAACCCTTACTGGCTCACGTTTGACCCTTACGTGATTCCCTTATTGGACGGCCCGATGGATCTGACGCGGTGGGAGGAGTTGCCCGTGCCCGAACCGAACCAAGATTCGTTCGAGGCGGGGCAAAAGGCTCAGTAGAGGAGGAAGGTAGCCGGGAGCGAATGCAGTGAAGAAATACGATGTTTTTGGTCACGCGACGATCTCGTATCTCGGGAGGGTTGTTCATCACTTCTGCCGAGAGGGGACCTTGCGACCCCACTCCTCACAAAAAACCTCGGCGGTACTCGAGCGGAAAATTCGGTGCGGGCGAAAAAGAAATCCCGCATGCGCTTGGATCCCAATGAATTGTGAAATTTCAGACTTCTTTTCTAGAGCAGAGCTTTGTGAGAGACCTTTCACAGGCATTGAGTGAGATGTCTCGGAAGGGCCGAGCCTTCGTAGGTCTTGGTCATCGACGTTGACGTAGACGCCGCGCTGGCCGCCGCATTCTCGGTCGGCAACGGCCGCTGCTCTGACTTGAATTTCATTCTTGTCAGCTGCCCTATCCAAGCGTTTCCTTCTTTGCAGCTGGAGAGCACGCACAGCGGCCAGGATCTCGGTCAACACCAACAGCAACCGAGACAATCTCCTTCGCTATCCCGTGCTCGAGCCTCGACAGTCGACAGTCGACAGCACGTTCCTTGGCTTCGAGGCCATTCGTTTCGACAAACGTTTCCTGACATTTCCCCGCTCCCTTGTGCGCTTGACTCTCCTAAGTCGCGAGCCGGCACCAGCCCAGGTCGAGCGAGCCTGGGTTAGGCGCGCGTGCGACTAAGCTCAACCAAGCCTCCACAGAGTGCGACCGTCACCGTCGCCGTGCTTCGCCGGGAGGGGGACCCTTCAACTCGAGCTCTGATCTCACTCACAGCGGCTCCGTCCGACCACTCCACTGCAGCTCGACCGCCAACTCCCAGCTCGCCTCGACTTCTCACCGCAAAGGACAGACCGACACCCAGACCCCAACCGGGTAGGGTGCTTCGGGGGTCCCAAGAGGTCGACTCGCATGGCTTTGCTCGACGGCGGCACGAGTTCGTCGTCGCTGGTCCAAGTGGGCCCGACACCGAATGGACAACCGCCTCAGCGCGCGATTACGCTCAGACTGTCCGAGGAGACGCTCGCGCAACTAATGGCCCTCGCGAGCCGAGGAAGCCAACCCAACAAGGGGACCTTGCAGATCGACCTGGGCTCCAATCCGGTCAGTTTCATTACAGCTGCTGTGACAGGACTCTCCCGGGGGGGAAGGGCTTGACGATGCGAGATGTGCTTGCTCCATCCGTTCCGTTCACGTCGCCTTCCCTCGCGCCGCGATCGCGGTTGCTCTAATTGCCCGCCCGCCAACAATGGCCACCGGGCAACGGCCCCATTTCGCGTAATATCTCACCGGCGCTGACACTTTCCCATGTCGCTATACGGACATCCCTTCTTTCGACAGACGTTCATGTTCAATGGCGCATCCTACCCCGTCACCTTGCTCGAAGAGGCACCCCATACCGAACTGCTATGCTACACCCGCGCAAAGTCCGGATCGGCGACGACCTCGGACTCGACCTCGACCCCGCGTCGACTGGAACGCTTTGCCGACGTCTCGCACAAGGCGACACTCAAACCCTCGTCCAACCTCGACCGCGTCAGCCAAGCACTACGTGAACAACGGTCCGTCGCGGAGAAGGAGAAGCAAGGGAAAAGGTTAGCGTTTGCCCGCCCCTCTTCGTCCTCCTCACCCCATGGCCTTCTCGATTCCCGAGTTCAGTCTCGGCTCGTCCGAGCTCGCCGATGCCGACTTGAACCCTCTCCTTTCCCGACCAATTACCGCGGACATTTCCGACCTTGCCCAGTCATCATCAAACGCAGACGGCAGACTACGACATAACTGACCACGATCGTCACATGATTTTGCAGAGCCGTCCTGATCGAGAGCGCTCCGACGTCGCGATCCAATTCAAAGAATCGGCACACGACGGCCAATGCCAGCACCAGCGCGGTACCGATGCCGCGGCACCCCGTCGCTTCGACTTCGGCATCCTCTTTGACGACAACCTCACCCGCTATCCGACCTTCTTCGAGGTTGATTGCGGCCGCACAAAAGGCGACACCGGCCCAAGTTGCGGCCGCCGCGGCGGCCAAACGGTCACCACCCGAGCAAAAATACGTTTCTCTGGCCGCCGTCTCCCCACCTTCGACGGCGCTCGCGACGACCCACCCTTCCCCTCCGCATGCCGATTCGCCGGCGCGCCAGCACTCCTCAACTTCGTCCGAGTCGTCGACCACGAGCTCGTCATCGCTGCTGCAATACTCGACGGCGAGCACCGCCACCAGCACGGGCACAGGCGCGAGCGGCGTTCAAAAGGGTCGAACCTCTCTGTCCTCGGTCGAATCGCCCGCCGCTGTCGCTTCGGAGCTACCCGTCGCCTCGATCGCCTCGTCTTCTCCAACAAAACCCATCGCCGCGGGAGGCGGAGGCGTGTTGAAGGGCAAAGACTCGATAAAGAAGGAAAAACAGAAGCGACAACGGCGCAAGGACGAAGTCGCCGAGGCCGTACGGATCGCGTCCAAACCTCGCCACGACCAGCACGAATTGCTTCCCCTTTCCCCTTTGCCCATGCAAGGTAGGGAAGAGGACAACGACGACGACGAAGACGAAGATGCCGAGGGCGAGATCGACGAAGAGATGACGTTCGTCGCGCAGGAGGAGCAGCCGAGATCGCTGTTGAAGAAGAAGCGGAGGGTGACCATAGCGGGGGGCGAGGTTGGATCCGACGCTCCGACAACCAAGAGTTCGCGGTCACGGGTCGCGACCTCGACCCCGTTGATCTCGACGGCGTCAACGGCGTCAACGGCGAAGAAGCGGAAACGCGCCCTCGCTAAGTCCGAACGGTGGTACTCGTCGTCGTCCGAGTCCGAGGGCGAGGCAAGTTCGGCCGCCTCGATGTCCAAGGCGGGGGCGGGCGAAATTACCTCGAAGCGATCGAAAGGGTTGTCGGTCCGTCCTGCGACCAAGAACGGCAGTCTGGTTAAGCGGCGACGGACCGTCTCGAGCCACGACCTCCTCGCGCTGCCGACAGCCGGCGACTCGGATCCGGAGCGAGGGCGGCCAAACTTGGATTCGGCGTCGCTGTCTCGAGCAAGCTCGTCTTCGAACCAGAAAGCTCAACCCGTGCCATCATCCTCGCTCTCCCAAGTCGTCGCCACCTCGACCTCGACCTCAACGACGCTCGATCCTTCCGACCGTTCCCCGAGTCTGACCGGCACGAACGACGCTTCCGATCGCTACGTCACGATCACCTCTTCGGCATCGTTCGAGCGTCACCGACAGCTATTTGAAGAAGCCTATCCATCCTACCGAGCGCTGTACGATACGTTGATGCAGGAACGCCAAATTCTTGCGAGTAAGGAAGGGGGGCGGACTTCGCAAGGCAGGTACACGCTCGACGAGGTCCGCAAGCTCGTCAAGCGGTTAGAGATGAATCGCGACGAATTGGAGCGGATTAAGCTTGGCTTGAAAAAGTACGCCATGACGGCGGGAATACCTCTCGTCCTCAACGGTGGCGCGGTGACACGGACGGAGATTTTATGAGGAGTAGCTCGGGCACTACCGGTCCTTGCTCCCTGGGACAATATGATCATGTAGGAGGACATGTTTCCTCTACATGGATCTGGGCATATCTTAGTATGCTTTTTCTTGGTTCTCCGCTTGGCGTTTTTTGGACGTTGCGCAACTTGGATTTTCTGTATGTTTGTACCACCCCCCTCTCCCCACCATGCCTCATCATGAGTATTACGAGTCGTTCTTCCCTTCCCATACCATGTTGTGTCTGGCGTCTGAATTTCTCAAAAAATGACCCCGTTGCAAGAATTGTACTTCAAGTGAAAGATGCGGAATCGAGCAAAAAAAGAAAAGAAAGAAAAGCGAGAACTGATTGTGATTAAGAGGAAAGGGAAAGGGACAAAGCCAATAGGCGAAGCGACCCATGAATAATGCACCTTTCTTCTTCTTCTTGAGAACATCAACGCGGGGACAGAAGAGATAGCACACTACAAGTTGATCGGAACGGGAGGGTGGAGGGAGAGGAAAGGTGGGAGGTAGCTTGGGAACTCCGTCACTGGGGTCGACCGCCTTGGTAATGAGGCGGTTGGTGCCCATGCTGCTGTTGCGCCTGGTAGTGTTGATGTTGCAATGCGGCCTGTTGTTGCATGTAGGCCGCGTATTGAGCCCCGTACTGGGCTTGCCACGCCGCCATCGCTGCGGCCGCCGCGGCTGGATCCTGTGGGGCTTGTTGCTGATGTTGGTGAGGCTGTTGTTGCTGCTGTTGGGGTTGGGGTTGAGCTGAGTAGGTGCCGTAGGGTTGTTGCGCTTGCGCGTACGGTTGTTGTGCGTACATGTACGGTGGCTGCTGCGCAACGAGGCCCGGCTGTGGTCGTGCCTGCTGCTGCTGCTGCTGCTGCTGCTGGTACGGTTGCGGGCTCCCGACGATATGGGCAGGGGAAGCGCTTCCCGTCGAACCACCGAACGCTGAACCTGCTTCCTTGTCCTTCCCCCACGAACACTTCAACGGTCGACCGTGAACGTTTGTTCCGGTAAGATTGATGATGGCGTTGGCAGCGTTCTCGTGCGTGTCGAGTTTGACGAATGCGAAGCCCCGATCGGCCTGCATGCGGATCTCGACGATGTAGCCAAAGCCTTGGAAGAGAGGGATGAGGTCGGCTTGCGAGACGAAGGGGACGAGGTTGCCGACGTAGATGGTTGAGTTGAAGGACGGGGCCTGGCTCACGATTTGGTCGTACTGTGTGCGAGGGAGAAACAGCCTGCTCAGCTCCCGAATTCGATTGAAGTGTCAGTCGCGAGAGACAGGCTTACCGAGGCAGGTGCCGATGTTGCAGCATGCGTGGTACCCATCGGTGAAGCACTAGGGGCACCGGGTTGACCCTGGATGAAAATGTGCTGTCGCCCGTTAGTACGCAGTTTTCGGACCCGAACCTGGGTACACGCTCAACGTACGCCGTTCTTCGAGTTGGCCCAGTTGACCCGAATCGCCTTGGTGCCGAGCCACTCGCCGTTCATGGTCGCGATCGCCTGCTCGGCATCGGTCTTGTCCCGGAAGGCCAAGAAGCCGTAGCCCCTCGATTTGCCCGTGTTCATGTCCCACATGCACCGCGCGTCCGAGAGCGAACCGAACGCGGCAAAGGCCTTGCGCAGGACCTCGTCCGTGACCTCGGGGGAGAGATCGCCGCAAAAGACGTGGTAGTGGCCGGCGAGATCCTCCTTCGGTGCCGAGGCCTGGTTCTGATACGCCCACATGACTTTGATCTCGTTGTCAAAGATCTTGCGCCCATTCAGGGTCTGCAGCGCGGTCTCGGCCGAGCGCAATTCTTGGAACTCGACAAAGCTGTGCCGGCAAGGGGTTTTCCAACCTCAATTATTTCATCTTGACTGGTGGTGAGTACACCCATGCTCGACTTACCCGTAGTTTGCTCCACCGTGCTGAAAGTTTCGGTCGGGAATGATCTTAACGCCGATGACGGGGCCTGGCAACGGAGGCAGTGTCAGTTCTGTCGATCTGCGCTCCGACAAGATCATAACGGCGCCAAGTGCACTGACCGGCAACACCAAAGATTTCCTGAGGAATGACGAAAAATGAGGGTCAGCCGCCGAGAGCGAGCGAACGAGCAAGCGCGCAGCCAGACCGGACTGTGGTGGACTGACCTGAAGCATGTACTCGGTAACGCGAGGCGAGATACCTCCAACGTACAAATGCGCCCTGGTTCGAATGGTTGGGAATGTTTGGGAATGTCAGGCTGTGGAGTGGACTGTTTCTGTACTGGCTGCACCGACCTCTTTGGCTGTTCGCCGTTCGGGTACGCTGCCGAATTGGGCGCCGCGCCGCGGGCCGAAGCTTGCTGAGGGAACTCGTCCATGATGTGTGCTGGTAGGCGGTTGATGGGTTGCGATGCGATGCGAGGTCTTGGGTTCGCGACGTAGAACAAAAGAGACGAAGAGGGGAAGCCGACGGAAGAAGCTCTGGTCGAGTTGAGCAGGACAAGTTGCTATGCACTGAGAGACACGACACACACACACAGAGACACACGAGCGAGAGAGAGGGAGAGAGAGAGAAAGAGAAAGAGAGAAAAGTTGAAACCAGTCGTCTACAGGAGCAAGAGAAGAGAGGAAATGAAGGGCGGGGTCGTCGTCGGTCGAGGGAGAAGGGACGAGTGCCGCGCTGATGCGATCAATCAATCACCAAAGCGAGGAACTATTAGCGAGGCACTATCAGCGAGGCACTATTAGCGAGGCACTATTAGCGAGGCACTATTAGCGAGGCCCGGCTGTTTGAGCTGGTTGAGCACATTTGAGCTCGGACCCAAGCCAGCTTGCGTGGGGAGCAGCGGCGCTTCTCCTACTTCAATCGTACTCCCTTGGCGTCGACATGGCCTCCAGCATAGCCTCGACATCGCACTCTCGCCACCACCACCACCACCACCACCAAGCTCAGCATGTTTCGCGACCGACCGCCTCGAACGCGACCCGAACAGCCTCGTCCTCGTCCTTTTCGTCGCTCGGCCCCGGCCCTGCCCCCGACCTGACCGAACGCTTCAAGCTCAAGGCCAAGTACCTCGACCTGCAACGAGATTATTTTCGGGCACTAGAGGTGCGCTCGCTAATCGTAGTGCGTTCAGCCCCCTACTCCCTGCCTCGTATTGATCCTTGTTCGCGTCGACACTTCCGCCACAGATCCGCAAGGACCTGACCATCGAGGTCAAGGAGAAGCAGGACAAGCTGCAGTCGTTGCAGGACGAGGTAGAGTAAGTCATTACGTTCATCTTGTGACTGTGTACTGCACTCCCCCCCTCGCTCACACGCCCTTGCTCCTGACCAGCCTCTTGATTGACCAAATCTTTGACTCGGACTATGCTCGACTCGAACCCAGCGACGATGACTTGTTCTCAACTCCCGAGGACGAGGACGAAGATCCAGATCGGACAGCAAAGGACAACCACCCACGAACAGCGCCGAGTCTGGAACCGAGTACGAGCA
Organism: Microbotryum lychnidis-dioicae p1A1 Lamole; assembly: GCA_001244265.2. NCBI lineage: Eukaryota > Fungi > Basidiomycota > Microbotryomycetes > Microbotryales > Microbotryaceae > Microbotryum > Microbotryum lychnidis-dioicae. The sequence goes on from CDLV01000005.1 coordinate 2,323,569, forward strand.
GTGCACCGCCGACGGGGGGCCACCACGGGGTCATACGAAAGGTGAGCCTCATGCTCGGTCCAGTGGCGCGGGCGACGAAGGTCATCCATGGCTGATCCGATGAGTTGGTCCACGTATCACAGGACCCACCTCGTACCGATTCGGGTGATGTCGACGAGGCTGGTCCGTCGGCAAAACGTGCTCGGGTCGAGGAGCCGGGGCCCCATGAAGAAGCTGCCTTTCCGAACGGTCGGCGCCTCGAGGAGTGAAAGGGCGTGGTGGAGCAGCTGTTGTGCTCTTTTGGTCGGTGTACATTGACTTGTTGATATGAATATAGAGGGTTCGTATTAAAGGACGTTCACCTGGTACTGTGAGCGAAGACTGTGTTCTCTTCCCTACTCCCGAGCCCTCGGGGCAAAGACGATCTGCAGGGCATGTTGGTAGCTCGTACCATGCCTCCAAGCATCGATTATCGCTATGACTGATCGTATCGAACATCTTCTAAACCTGCTTCGTAGGTAGAGATTTCATACATCTACGACGCACCCGTGCAACGTCGTTTCGTCGCACCCGTGCAAAACGTCTCCTTTTCTTTTTCTTTTCGGTTGCCTTCGGATTGGTTCGATCTCGAAGCTCTACGTTGGCGGTGCTACGTGGTCGGTGGCTCATCCTTGATTAGCCTTGACAATCCCGTTTCCCTAGTGTTTCCCTTTCTGTTCTGTATTTTTGAGTGCACATCGAGATGCGCAGGCACCGTGAAATTCGATAAATGGTTCCTGGAACGGTCGTGCGGCGCCGGCTGGGCCAAATCATGCTTCAAGCTTCAAGAGACAAGGCTCGCAAGACTTCCTGCCAAGCCCAGCTTGCCCAAGGCGCGCGGAAATGCAAGGGCGAACTCCCTCACAGTGGCGGAGCGTGACGGTGTTCCCTGTTCCGCCTGTACCTCATCATAAGTCATCCTCAGTCGCCATTCGTTCAAGACAAACCTCTGCGTAGGACGTTGATCGTACCGCTTCCCTCTATCATCCTGCCGAGCGCTGCTAGGCCTCCATCATCGAACCCGCAGCGCGCACAACACCGCAATCTCGTGATCGCAGCGATCTCCGCTCTTTGACCCGTGCCCGCAGACGCCATGCCCTCCTACCCGTACAGGGACAACGACTACGGATCGGTTCCTCATGGGTCGACCGATCGATTGTACGTGTTCTTCCACCCGCGATCCATACCACGGGCGTTTCCTTGTTAAGAGTCTCGCGGAGCGTGCCGGCGCCGGCCGTCCACTGTCCGAGTCAAGGCGCGTCTCTGCGCATGCGCGCGCGCGACGTGTCTCGTGTGCTCCACCTCTCCTGTTGAGCGATGTGACCGCGAACAAACAAACGCTGACACCCACAATGCCTTGCACCATAGCCCCCCTTCCGGTTCGAACGCACACTTGGACCCGCGTGGTGAAAAACCTTACGAATATAACTACGGCGCGCCCATCGGACGCAAGCGTGGTGTGTCCAGATGGGTCAAGTTTGGTATCCCACTCCTGTTGCTCGTCATCGCCGGAGCCGTTGTCGGAGGCATCTTCGGCTCGCGTGCGGCCAATGACAGCAAGAACAGGGCCAATGCGAATGCTGCTGCTCAGGCTGGCTCGTCGTCGCCGTCGTCATCTTCATCGGGCAGCTCGCCAAAGTCGACGTCGGGGACATCATCGTCTCCCAGTGGCACCTCGTCGTCGGCCCCTTCTCCCACGTGAGTCCGCACGTCTGCGCCGGTGGAGGCCACACACTGGACTGACGCCGAGCCGGAACTCCCCATACAGCCCAACCAAAGTTACGGGTCAATACACCGTCACCAACCGCGCCGCCTGGGATTGGTCTCAGGACAAGAGTATTGGCATGTGCCTGGGCAACTGGCTCATTTTGGAGCGATGGATGAATGAGGACTGGTTCGTCCAAGTCGCGGGCAATTCCTCGCTCGATGAGTGGACCTTGTCCCAAGTACTCGGCAGCGACCTCCCCACAGTCATGCAGCAGCACTACAACACATGGATCGTCGAGTCAGACTTCGATACAATGCAACAAGCAGGAATCAACATGCTACGCATCCCGACCGGTTTCTGGGCATTCATCCCGACCGTATCCGGTGAACCTTACTACAACAACAGGACAGAGCTGCAATTCCAACTCAACAAAGTCTTGGGATGGGCCTACGCCCGCAACATGTACGCCGTGATCGATCTTCACGGCCTTCCCGGCTCTCAGAACGGCGAACAGTCCTCCGGCCATCTTACGACCACGCCCGCTTGGTTCGGTAACACGGTCAACCAAGGACGATCGGATGCTACCGTTGCGGCTGTTATGGATTTCATTGCAACCTCTCCCTACCGCTCCATTATCGCCGGCCTCGAGGTAATCAACGAACCCCGCCCCTACACCGAGGCGCAGAACCAAGAGCTCATGGCGTATTACGAACGCTCCTACACGGCTATTCAAGCCTCTGCATGGCCCGTCACAACCTTCATTCATGATGGCTATATCAGTTCAGTGCGTAATCATCAACCCTTTGATACGTGAACCCTTTGTAGCCTCGTCAAGGGGGCTTCATTCATTCCGTTTCCAGTCCTCTTCTCTTGGTCTTTCGGGCGCTTTGCTGATCAATCTCGAGAAACACGACCCACTCATGTTGTTCGCTCCTATGTTTCACCAGGGCTTCGAATATTGGAGAGCATTCGCTGCAGCGCATGCGACGGTCCTGCCCTCGATGGTGATCGAGGACCACCCCTATCCCGGCAACTTCCCCGCACAAACCAGCCCGACCGACATCATGGCGCAGATCTGCTCGGCGGCGCGCCGTTATCTGAATTACCCAATTCCCGTCGTCATCACCGAGTGGAGTCTGTACACTGGAGTCAAAACATTGGCGTTCGAAAAGCAGTTCTACGATGGCCAGCTGACCGCTTGGTCGTTCTCGGCTGGAGGGATGTTCTGGTCGTTCCGCCACGTGCCTAGCAAGGCTCAGTTGGCGCAAGGAATCGACTACAGCCAGTACTCGTTCATCTACCTTGTCCAGCAAGGCGCAATTACCTTCCCTTCAGATGTTGGCGTCGCCAACACAGCCACACGCTCGAATGCGCAAAAATATCTCGACTCGCTGACGAGCAACTGCGGCTCGGCTCCCAGCAATGCTGCGCCTTATCCTGCTGCAACGGTGCCATGGACCGCCGAAGCTGCTGCTCGCACGGCAGCAGGTCCGGGCAACTACCCCGCCACCTCCGTCACGGACCCGAACTTGGGTGCGGACCCGCCGAGTGCGACTAGTTCGTCCCAGTCGCGCTCTCGCAAGGTCAAGAGGGCGTTGTACTAGAGGTCTTTACCTGGCGCTCAGCTCTTGATCATTATCATGACTTTGTGTATGTAGCCGAGCTGTGGCTTGCATTGGTCATGTTTCTAGGGCGGTCACTTATCCTATGGACTTTTTTTCCTGTTCTTACGCCCGAGACCCGACACTTGATATGATCACGTTTTTCTTCTAGATTCTGTTTCGTTGGTGCGCCTTACCTTAGAGACAGTATAATAAGGCGAAAGTACGATGACAGAGGCGACTGTTCGTAAGCTTGTAAACGAAAGGCTGTGCCTGGCCGCTTCTCGCAGATCGCCGACCTTGGCCATCCTTCGCCGACTATGCCGACTGCGGCAATTGGCGCGCGACACGTAGAAGGCATCCACCTCTCTTGCACTTTGCCTCCCCTCCCCTCGCGAGTCACATCGGATGCACTCGACATCAAAATGAACCAGCCGAGTGGAGAGCTGGACTCAGACACGTGGATGACTCCCAACTCGACCTCCAGCATGGTGCACCTCGAAGATGAGGGCCGGCCCGAGTCGGTTAGCCTGTCAGCAGTCGCCGCGTGCTCCTTCGCGTCGTCGTCGCATGCTACGTCAGTGATTCCCCACGATACCACCAGCTCGGGATGGGAGGAACCGATGCAGCAGGTTGTGGCACAAGACATGTCACAACGCGTAGTACCCGAATTTTCGTCACGACATCGATCGCTCTTCACCGAGCTGTTGCAAGTCGATGAACCCATCCCGTCGCAGCAGGAACTCGAGGTCAGTCATCGACACCGGCCACGTGGCCCCGTGCAGTCGCCACCGGGCCCGCGACCAATCAGCCGGGGCTTGGGTCTAATTTGGAACGGCGAACTGCTGCTGAGATGATTTTACAATTCTTTACGCATGACTCGGTCACAACATAAAACAGGATGCAGGCGCCTTCGACCTGGACGCGACCTCACAAATGCTGGCAGAGTGGAGACGCGAACATGGCCAATCACTGGCCGGAGCGCGTGCACATGACCCGAGCAGCCTTTCCGGTTGCGGGGCAAGATCATCCTCCCCTGTCCACGACGCGATCGACGCATTGGAAAAGTCTCGTACCGTATCATCTTCGCTTAGCTGGGAGCTGATTGACGAGCCGGAGCAATTAATCTGCACGAGCCCGTTGACTTCACCCCGGCTTTCGCCATTTGCCTTTGTTCGAAAAGCCATCCGACCGGCCAAACCTATTCGGACGCAATCGACGCCTGTGCTCTTCGACCCCACCAGTTCGCCTTTCCTATCGCCTCCGGTATTCACCACGACCCCAATGAACCCGTGGGAGCAGTCTTTGGCGCGTCATTGGCCCACCAGCAGTTGGTCGAATGGCACACCGTGCGACGAGCGCTCAAACGCATCCACATCGAGGCTAGCCGTCGTGGCCGATGGACCTTCCAAACACAACAAGCTTCGCAAGTCGATGCCGGCAGGCCTCTCCATTCGTACTGACGGCGAGCGCCCGAACGTATCTGCATCATCGTCAGCAACACCCGCTCGCTCGCCGAACCCCTCCACGTCCTCGACCGCACCCAACTCGCCCTTGTCGACCAAAAGGCAGTGGCATCGATCGCTTCCGTTCATCCTGACCTCTCCCACACGGGCCCACTCTGATGCTCTCGATGCATCCGGCTACAAGCCGGACCGCTCACCGTCGTCGTCCGGACCGTCCTCTCCTGCTGCTGCGCATCCAACGAGTCGTCGAGGATCATCGAGGAAGAAACGCGGATCCACTTCTTCGTCGGACGAAGGGCATTTAGGGGATGCAGAAGACCTTGCTGCTGCTCGGATCGGTAGGGATGGATCGCGCGAGTCCGCTCTCTCCTCGAGCCTGTGGGGGCTCAAACTCGGTCGCGCCTCGGGTTCGAGTAGTCATCTGCGAGTGCCGAACGGGGATCGCGCACGCATACCGTCAGAGCGTCGAATAATCGGCGAAGGCGGTACTGGTCAGGATGAATGGCCACCTACCAAGCGGTCATTCGAGGTTCTGCATCGACCAAGTGTGGGTCGTAGTCGGTCGGCAAACGCAGTCCTCGGCGAGCGACACGACCTTTCGACTCGTCCCAAGGGTATCGGCCTGTCAGAGACGGCTTCAACGTCATCGCCGAACCTGAGCAAGATCGAAGAGGAGGAAAACGGGAGTCTGTTCAGCCTGACCGGATTGGGCTCGAAGCGATCGCCGTCGCTGCGCCTCGGCAGGAACCGTCCAAATTCAGATTCCTTGGATGACGACTCTGCCGAGGGCAGTAGCACGCGCACACGGCTGTCCAGCGCCATCTTGAGGCCAGGTTTGAGGACACATAGCCCGGTTCCTAGCTCGCATCTACACCACGTTTTGACACGCGATTCCTCTGTGGACTCGACTGAAGACGACGACCCTCCACACGCCACTTTCCAGACGTTCCCTGGCCCTGGAAAGTCGCCTGGACACGAGCAAGATGACCATATGAGGGTCTCTTCCTCGTGCACGACTAACCGACCTCAATCGTCCCCCCAGCTTTTCAGTGGAGCCGTAATGACGAGTGGAGCCGAATTAACGAGTGAATCCGACTCGTCGACCTTCACGTCTTCGTCGAACTGGGAGCACGATCACGACGATGATGACGACACCCCTGCATCGTCGGTGCAGTTGGGCGAGAGCGACCCGGAAACCGATCACGATTTTAAAGCTTCCATCATTCATGCCAAGCGGCTCGAATCGATCCCTATCGAGGGTGGCGAGGTCATTGGGTGGCGATGATTTCAGCTTTCTCTCCGTGGCAAAGCTTTGCTTCCGAGTTTATGCCCCTTCAACGGCGTGCCTCGTCGAATCTCATTTAACGACCCCTGGCTTTCATAACTTATAGATATTATATAAAGAGTCATCATATCATATTCTTCCTACACTTGCAGGAGAATACCTTACTCTTCGCGAAGCCTCGGCCGGGTAGTGCGACTGCATCGTCGATGCTGGACTGATGGTAGAGTCTGCTGGCTTGTTGCATCATTGCAGTGCTACTCTGCCCAATACCTTCCATTCTTCTGGTTTGCCCTCACACACGACCACAAGCACCTCTTCGACCTGAAAACCCTGCGCCGATCCTACGGAAACCCCACCCTCGAAAGCATGGCCCTCTTTCCGCATTCGCTCCATCACCTCTTTTACACTTCGCTCGCCTTCGATATCTGTTCCATACACAAGCGAAGCATGGGGAAAGTACTGCTCCACTCTTTCCACCTTTTCCCCCGTCTGCGGATCGTCGTGCAGTAAGCCGTCCTTCTCCAACCCTTCTTGGACGATTGTCCTGAGTCGCAACAAGCCTTCATTGCCCTTGTTGACGATGGCGAAGAGGTATTGAAAGTAACGATGATGCGTTCCGATGCCTTTGAACTCGACTTTGCACTTCTTGAGGTCCGACGCTTTGATAGAGCGCGCGAGACTTGAGATGATGAGTTCCAGTGGAGTCGAGGTGGGGAGACCGGAGAGGAGCGTGATGTGGGGATCGAAGGGCGGTGTGTTGAGAGAGGACGAGAGGGAGTTGATGAGGGACGATAAGTAGTCATTTTGTGATGAGGCCCATGGAGGGGAGAGCCAGAGTGCGATGCCTGAGAACGTTCCGGTCAACGGAGAGGGGGCTGCTGGATCATCAGCAAGGTGAGTATCGGAAGAGGAAACACATATCGACATGGTGTAGGTGACACATACCCATCGATCAGGATGGAGAACGTGCGGCAGTGAGAAGTACGAGAGGAGAGTTTGATGGGAGAGGTGGAGTGAGTGAGCCGACTCGGAGTTCGAGAGCAAGAGTTCGAAAAGTGGGGGCGGGGGCGGGGGCCCCCAAAACACCTTGGCCTCATTTGGCTCGGTAGCCCTATGGAATTTTGGTCCGACAGAATGAGATCAACCATACCTTGGTAAAGAGATGATGACCCCCTTGGACGACACTCTTTATTCCATAGTTACACTTCAAATTTCAATATGCGTGCCGTGATGAAGCTTTCCGGTCATTACCGACTCGGCTACAGCACCCCAAAGTCAGCTTTTTCGCCTCAGGCGGTCCGAACGCCGGAAGCCCCAGCCGTTTCAAAACTGCGCTCAAAGTCCGAATTCTGGAACTTTCTCGAAGTGTAGGGACCTGTATAAACTAATTTCCGGACCTCTTCTTTCTCTTAATCCATGAATATAGCTCGTGTAGCGGTTACGAATCTCATTGCCGAGATACAGCGGCCGTCATTTCACTGGGTCAGAATTCACATGCCTATCCAACCAGGTTTGAGCGACAAGCACCAATGCGCTGGAGGTTTCTGCCGTCGAGCGAGCTGAGCGAGCTGAGCCCAGTCGCGACGGGGACGAAGGTGCTTGGGCCTAAGCCATGTAGGTTTGGTCAGATAACTCGTGCATGCATTTCAGTGGACCGAAAAGCAAGGAAACGGTGCCGGTGCGAGCGAATTGAGCCGAGAAAGCTCTCAAGACAACGGCTCATCGACGGTGGGGAAGAATGTGCACCTCTATAGGAACAAAGCCATAACCATCAGGAAGCGTTCACGATTCCCAGTACGAAAGAAAACTAACCCAAGTCCTGATACCTCCCCTTGCGCATCGGATCCACCCTCTTGAGTATATTGAGCATATCCAGGTTCGAAGCGTTCAATTCGTCGCGCTCCACACCGTCACCGTCTCCGAGGAACGAGTGAAGAAGTCGTTGGTAGTAAATGAGTGAATCGAGACACCCTGTGATGCATAAATTGAATAATTGAGTGGGTGAAGATCGTCAGCTTTGACTGCCATAGTCGCAAGAAGCAAGCGGTCGAGGTGGTCAGGTGCCTCGAGCGGCCGAGAGGAGGAGGCGAGAGGAGGCGAGAGGAGGAGGGGGCAACCCCCGAGCATTGCTTCAGCACTACCACAGTAGCCACCTTCCTTTCTGGCTCGGATGCGACGAGTCATATGACCACTTCGAACGATTGCCGCTCCTTCCACCCCCGACTCACATCGGGAATCTGGTTCTTCCTCGAGCAGCTCTTTGATCCCGTCTATCTCGCGCCGAACGATTGCGAGAGTTCCTGAAGGTTGTACGACAAGCCTCACTTGCATCAGCTTTATCCCATCCGCAAGCGCCGGGCAACGTAACCCACCCTTCCCAACCAGCCATCGGTGGTATAGCCATGCACTTTGATCGTTGGGGTCCGACCAGATCGCCTGCTTGACCAGGTGAAATTCTAGTTTGAGAGGATCGACGCCTATCAGTAACGCCACGGCTTCCCCGGGGACACATGATGTCTCGAACGGACCTTCATCAACCTGCTTCGCTCTCGGTTCGCTTCCTTCCTCCCACCCTTGTTCTTCCCACGACTTGGGTAGCAGCTTGGATCGATAATGCCATGCCGAAAAGTTGCTAAAGTTCTCGGCGATCTTTCTTTTCGAGTACGCGAGCTCGCTGGTGGTCGTAGGTCGGGGTCGTTTAGGATTAGGAGTAGATTTTGAAGTTGATGCTTCTGATGAAGCCCCAGACTGGCTCGCTTTGGCATCCTCTTTGGCGTGCAACTCCGACAATGATGCGACGATGTATCGGCGGTAATCCCAGCTATGGACTGTTCAATGCGGGAGGGCAGGGGGAGTCAATTTTTGCCGAAGCGCCAGTCTCTTCTCAACGCCAACAACCGAGGACGTACAATTCCTTCCATCCTTTTCCAAGTAAGCTTCGACCATCTTCATCTCAAAGGCCCAGTTGGCGTCCGGCATCGTCTCCAATACCCACTTGCGGTGTTCCCACGTCGAGTAGTTCTTGGGGTTTTGTCGCAGGGCCGAGTTGGTGAGGTTGAGGTCGGCTTCTAGGATCGCTTGTTGTGTTGGTTCGTCACTGTGAAAGCCAAATAGGATGGTGATCTCATCAGGCATGGAAGATTCGCTTGAACGAACAAAGTTGTAAGTGTGACTTGCGCTTGAGCAAGCGGTCCTCGAAGTAAGACTCTTCGCCGGATCGACCACCCCGTTTGATACTCCGGGTTGAGTTGCAGCACCTTCGTACTCAGATCCAAAGTCGCTTGCGAGTAGTCTTCGGCTTTACTCTGTGTCATAGACACGAATGATCAAGATCAGTCCACACCTTGTCAGCGCTCTGCCTCCGCCTTCGAAGCCATGACGACGGAATGAAGACGACTGAATAAGCAGAGCAATACCTTCAACCACAAGGATAGTCGTACCTTAGCAACCAGCTCATTCGTCAACGCTGTGTATTCCTGTATCTTCTGCTGCTCCTTCTCATGCTTCTTGCGAGCGACTTCGGCCGTGTCCGCGACGGGGGGGATGCGAGACCGCTTCACGCCGTGCTGTAAGATATACAGAGCGTTCAGACGAGCTTGGTTATGGGTGCAGAATGGAATGTGAAGTTTGACTGACCATGATTGGACAGCTGGGGAGGATTCACAGAACGTGAAGAACAAAGACGAACTGACGTGACATGTCATGCGCGGCTCCACATGGAGTCACGCTTATGCCGGAGGAGAATTCCGGTCACTTATTTATCTTGCCAATACCATTTCCAGGTCAATATTCAACAGGACTTTCATCTAGCATTGAAATACCTGCATCGACCCAAAGTCGTTCATACTGTAAACAAGATTTCTACAGCAATTGCGCACGGGCCTCTTCGAGCGTCAAGACGTTCATCTTGGTCGGCTTTTCGTTCACGTTCTGACAGGGCGCAGATGAGTCCAGTCAGCTCATGACAAGTCGAGTGGGATAAGTAGACCTACGAGCTTGTGAAAGTCGAGCTGCCTGGCCAAGTGAGGCAAGTCGATCGGCAGCTTCGAAGGAGCGCAAAGCACCTGTCATCCCGCAACTCACAAGAGGTCAGCACCACATTCAACATCCCTCTCCAACGCTACGATCAACTCACATGAACAGCCTGCTTGAACCCAAAACCTCGTTCCTTCCACCTACCTGCTAAATCCTCCGCCGCAGCCATCGCCACTTCAATCTCGGCCTTCCTACCTTTACACATCGCAGGTACGACGATCCAATGTTCTGCGAAACCGCCATCGACGAGCGAGACGTGGTTCTTGGGAAGATCGATCGGCTCGATTCGTCGGATCGAACTGGTCGATTCGAATGCGATGACCGAGACGGGGGGAGGGAGTAAAGGTCGGAAACGCCAGTAGTAACTCGATGCGATCTCGAGGCCGTCGAGGCCGTGCCAAAAGTAGGCCGTCTCCTTGCCTTGTTGTAGGATCGTGACTTGACGACCATCGGCGATCGATTCGGCAAACTCGAAGCAAGCGTCTTGCTCCTGAGCGTTGCTGGCGACGCCCATCCATGCATACACCTCGCCAACGATCGAGAAGACAGTGCAATGGCCGGAACAGATGCTTCGGGATGTCTTCAAAGCAGGACAGAAAGAGCAAGGTCAGTGATGACACCCCAGCATCGCGTATGAACTTGTCCGCTTACGAGATCTTGCTCTTCGATGAAAGCGACCTCGTCGACGGTTTGCACAGAGTAGAGTCGAGTAGCGAGATGGTCAAACTCGTCCCGAAGCCCCTGTGTCAACAAGACATTCATCAGGTCTACAGTTCTCGGAGCTATTCTTCCGTTCCTCGCTCACCCTACAGATCGTAATCTGATCACCAAACACCTCTCCCAAAGTCTTCGTTTCCTGCCTATACCTCAAGCGCTGCGCCTCGTGCACACGCTCCCTCTTGAGGATCTCATTGATCTGACCCTCCACTCGATGACCGATCGGAGGCGTCTCGTCACCAATCCAGATGAAGACCGTCGTCGAGTCGGGTGACACTTGCCGATGGACGATGGCGAGTATCTCGGTGCGGTAGAACATGTGATTGTGATCGATGGGGTCGCGGTCCTGCGTCAAAAGAGAGTACACATCCGTCGAGGCGGCAATCCCGGGGGGTAATCGGGTCGGCGATGGGGTGTTAAGAGCGAGCGCAACGGCGGCTTTCACGGCTTTTGAATCTGTTGACGACTTTGAAGGTGCGGCAGCTGAGCTGATCTTATCCTGTGAAGATCGGGGAGCGGCTGATGACGAGAACTGGGGCAGTCCCTTCACCATGGGTGCCGGCGCAACTGGCGGGCTTGCGTTCCTAGCCAGTGTCGGAACTGGTTTCGGAGCAAAGTTGTTATCCGTGGGGGCAGGCTGAGACACACGTTCAGTTTGAGTAGATGGTAGAGTGCGATTGGGCATCACAGGCGACGTTCGAGGACTGGCGACCCTGATTCCGTACGACTCCTTGATCGACAATGCAGCCAATGCCGCCGCGGTCTGGCTCGGTTGGGAGGCGTGTCCCCACTGCGCGACGACGTTGCGCACCGAGGTCGGACTTGAAGGTCTCGAAATGGACGCTGCAGACTCCACGGTAGGAGCAGCAGCTGGTGTGGGGGCGTTCATACCAGGAAGGGCGGTACCTCGCGTGTACTTCGGCTCGGGAAGTCCTTCCGGTCGGACGGGGGCAGATTTTGGAGAGGCGTGAGGGGTGTCTTTGACGCCAATAGGGGGGCCACTCCAGCCTCGGCTCGGTGCGGAAGGGGCCAGTGCCGCACTCGTGTTCGTATTTGGTAGAGGCGTGCTCGTCTGCTTGGCCGGTGGTGGAGCGGTTGAAGCTGCTTCGCCGCTTGGTGTGTCCCGATTCCATCGGTCCAACACACTCGATCTCCTGGCGGCATCGCGACGAGGAGCGAAATCGAAGTCGCTCGCGCTTTCCGACGGGGCCGGAGCTCGCATGCCAGGGCTGTTGGCCGCAACCATTCCCGGCAAGGCGTAAGCACCTACGAACCCCCGACGAGCATGAGCCGGTCCTTCTTCGCTGGCGGCCTGAGGTGCAGGCTGATTAAGTCTCGGTCCAGACGCTTTGGACCCCATGATCGCGGCCAGAGACATGGCCGCAGCTTCCTTCTTTTGGGGCAAACCAGTTGCATCAAGTGACCTAGTGCCCATCCCTTCCTTTTCGACCGTTTGCCCCCATCGAGAAGCGACGCCGACCTTGACGCTCGATTCGTTAGCCTTGTTCCCCTTTATCAACGTCGCCAGACTGACGCCCGTCGGAGCAGCGCCGGCAAGGCTCGATCCGTTGTTCGCATTCTTCCACTTGGACCTCGTCACTTCCATCTCGCGTTCGAGTCGTTCAGTCTCCTCCTTTTCCTGCTCGGTCATGCCCGTTCCGATACGATGACGAGGTGGGGCTTTGGCGGCACCACTCATGAAGGAAGCGAGGGAAGCTCCCCCACTTGCGCCTGCTGAAGGTTGGGCCCCACGCGAGGCGAGGGCGATGATGTTCTCGCGCGCTGAAGCGGTATCACGAGGATCGGAAATTTCGCCATCAGATGGGTCGGATGCGTGCGTGCGCCGCCTGAGTCGTTCTTGGCGCGACCGCTCAATCTCCTGCGAGTGCGAGCGCGGGGGGTTGAGGCATGTCGCGGGCGAAACGGAGGCGTGCAAGTGGGGCACGAGTGGTACACACGAGTCAGCGGTCATATTTACCATTACGCTCATCCCACACGGTGCCAGACTGGAAGATAAAACTGACCTCCTCCAACGAGGCATCGCCACCTTGTTGCGCCGCAGCGTCACTGGACATGATGCCCGACTGATGAGCCCCAACCGAACCCGTTCCCGCACTGAAACTCGACCCAAGACGAGGCGAAGGCGAACCCGAGGGTGACGGTAAGCCCTGTTGATGGGGCGGGTGCTGCGATCGCCTACGGGTATGGTACTTGGACGCTCCGGGAGAGAGCGACGCGCTTGGGAAAGCTGGAAGGGTCACGGGCGGAAGCGGTGACGATACGGGCTCGTAGGCGGAGACAGACTGCACCCGGGAGGCTTCTTGGTACGCACTCAAGTGATCGTGGTCCATAGAGGTGGTCGACGACCAAGAGCAGCAGACTGTCCAGCGGAGTACTGCCCTTTGCGATTAGTCTTGCAGGGCGAGCGGTGTGACGACGAGAGCGTGACCCGGCAATGCCAAGCACGGTTCTCCAGCGCATTTGGTAGCAGCTGTGCTAGCTGTGAGCGCGTGAGCAGTGACGCTAGTGACGCGAGACGCGCGGTCGCTCGGTCACTGGGAATTCCACCGAATTTTTATTCGATCCTAAACGATCACACACTGTTTCAAATCTACACGCCCCTCATCCTCTCATCCACATGGACCACTATTCGAAAACACCCGCCTCGAAATCAAACACCCAAACGCCAATCAACTTACTCTTGCCATCATCGGCTAATTTGCCCCCCAACATCTCTTTGAACGCCTGATGGGCCGGATCGCGGTCGAGGTAGTAGTCCCTTTCTTGCTTGTTGCGGAAGGTGAGGATAAAGGTGTGCTTGAGGCGGGGGCAGTGGAAGCCAAAGATTCGGCGAGTGGGGATTTAGTACTTCAATCCGACTGTGAGTCGACGGATCACCGCACTACACCGCACTCACCTCGAACCCTCTACTAAACCCTTCAGGTGAATTATTACACCCCCCGCTACATTCGACGATATACCTCCCTCCATCCAAAGTCTCCCCTTCCACTCTGGCTTCGTCGCTCTCTGCCTCTGCCTGAGTATTGGCGTAGAAATCCTTTGGCAGTGCGCATCTTTCCTTCAGAGCCAGAAATGACGAAGCGATCAAGTGCTTCTCCGAGGAGGAAACGGTGGGCGCGTAGGTGAAGGAGACGATGTGGGTGATCAGACCCATCGCTGATCACTAGTAGAGAACGAGCAAGCGGGGTCAAAGGTCGGAGTGAAATACAGAGGTTGATATGGAACGCGGGCAATGTAGATGATGGACGGCAGAAATTGTGCTTGGTTGGGCAGAGCGGCAAGGGGAGGAGGAGGAAAGCCGACCCGGCAGGACCTCGAGCCGAGGCTTGATCGTCATCATGTGGAGCGCCCCCCACATAAAGTTTGGCTTGGCCAGGAAACAAGCCGCCGACTCACTCCTCGCCTCGAGGCCCCGACAAGGAAATGGCGAACGAATGCCGCGTTTTGTCACTACTACCACATTCTACTATTTTTTGAAGAAGAAAGCGTATCTACACGCCTTACAATCTCCAGCAAAAGAAAGGAATAGCATGCGAGCGATGGACCTCTATTTTTTGGTGTGCGTGTGCGTGCGCGTGCGCGTCAGCTGATCAAGCCCATTCAACATGACTACGTGTCCATCGAGAACGGGATCTCGTCCTCTTCCAGCCTCTCATCCGGATCGTCCTCCATTACCTCCGGCTTCGACAGCGGGCTGGCCATACCCATAACCGGATGCCCACCATTCGACATCCCCCTCGCCACCTTCGAAGGTCTCGCTGACGTCATCGGGGAAGAAGAAGACGACGACAAGCTAGCCACATTGGCCCAGGTCTTGATCGTCGTAGGTTGTGCGACCGATCGATCGGTCGTACCCCATGCGCCCGTCGGTGCTGCCGGTGGAGGGGACTTGGATAAGCCGAGATTGCCCCCCATCGTTCTCCAAGGCGAGCCGATCGCGGTGGTCATCGTCCCCAGCGAGCTCGGTGGCGTATCACCCGTATGCAACGGTGGGATCAAGTGGAGTTGCGAGAGACCAGCAGCAAGACCACCTGGCAACGATCCAGGTGCAGGGAGAGGGTTGAGTGAAGGCGAAAGCTCTGCACCAGCTTTAACAGGAGGTCGCAAGCCAAAGTTTGATGTTGGGGGGTCAAAGGTCGACGAGTACAGATTGCGATTCGGGGAGGTGAGATAAGAAGGGCTGGAAGGAGATCCAGTTGCGCCTAATGCATCACGGGAAGTCGCGAGCAGGGACCGAGACGGCGTCATCTTGCTCGGGTTGAAAGCTGAGGCGGTCGGGTTCGTCCCTTCGGCGCTAGCACTGAGTGCACCCCATCCGCGTGTTGAGCTACTGGACGACGTCGAGAGGGTCGTGGGCGGCATGGGAGGTCGACCACGGGAGAGCATGAGATCTGGTGGTACCGATTGGCTGTTAAACGGGTTGAACGAGGGCGAGGCGAGGCCCATGCCGGCTCGACTCGCTCGCCTTCGCACTTCATCGGGTGTGAGAAGTTCGTTGAGCGAGGAGGGAAGGAAACCTTCGCTGTTGAAGACGTCATTGGTCTCGTCGTCGTCCCCATCCTCCGCGTTGTCCTCGAGTCCGAACGAGTTGGACGCACCGATCCCAAACAGGTTGCCACCGTTTCGGGACGAGTTGCAACGCATCTGCTCGGCCATGATGCCGCCTCTCGGTGGCGGAGAGCGCGCAGAACTGTCCTCGTTGCTGTCGTAGGACGAGGGCATGAAGAGCGCACGCGAGCCTCCGGAGAAGGGCGAAGTGCCAAAAATGCTGTGCGTGGGTGCCCCTGTACCAGCCCCAATCGAGGACGAGGACTGCATCGCGAGCGGTGGGGACATACCCATACCGAAATCCCCACGGGCGTGCGATGGTTCAGCGGGACGAGGTGGGGACAGCGACTCGCTTGTGCTCGACATGCGGCGCGCCTGCTGCCCGAGCATCACTTGGACGGCGACCGAGGACCGGGCATTGTTGGATGGGTTCGCGAGCTTGGCCGACATTTGCGAGAGCCCCGACGGTGCCGAGATGAAGATGGCGGTCGAGCCCGGTGACGACAGCTGCGACGAAGCCGCTGCGGTCGGGTCCGCTGATGTCGCGGGCATCGCACTACTCGTCGTACTCATTCCTTCCTCGCTTTCTGGCGGCCATCTCGATCCAGGGCTGGTCGACATTACCGCCGACGACTGTTGGGGCGAGGTCGTCGTACCCGCTACTCGACTCCAGCTTTTCGCTCCCATGTCCCAGGGCTGTGCCGTACTACCGCTGGATTGAAAGATCTTGGCCAAACCGGAGGAGGGGAGCTGCGTTGGACTCGACCCGATTGCAGTAGAGGATGAGGTGGCGGAAGGTGAGGTCGAGGGATCGACGACATCTGCCGATGATGCATGGGCTTGCATCTGTGCGTGGGCCTGGGCATCTCGGAGGGCGGATTGGGCTGCTCTCTTGTTCTTGCGATCAAACGAGATGGGCTGTCCGGGTAGTATGTGGGCGAGTGCGCACTAACTTCCAAAATGGTAATCGCAGGTCAGCGGCTGGGCCGATCACATGATCGTCGGGTTTCAAGCTCTTCGGAGCCGGCACGACTTGCCTTGTGGGCGAACTTGCAGTTGCCTTGGGTGAAGAACTTGCAGACCGGTTTGGCCTGGTGCGAGTAGAGCAGAGTTTCAGTCCTGGTTTGGATCTAAGTCTGAAGATGCTACTACTCACTGTGCCAGGCGCGACGACCTCGTGCGAGAAGGAACATGCTGCTCCCGCCGTACAGCTCCCTGCGGCAAAGAATCGGCACCGAACGTGGGACAGATCCTTGGCTGTGGTATAGATTAAAAAAAAAATCCACGATTAGCATTGCTTTTAGAGTAAAGGGGATGTACGAGAGCATGGCTTTGGGACGGCAGGGTGATCGGCTTGGCACGTGTCAGGCTGAGTACATGCACACGCGTTCGGAGCCATCGGATCCGATCGATAGCACCCGGACCGGCCGAGTCGGTACCGCTGAGCCCGTCGGCGGCTGAACTCCGGCTCGAGATCGGGGCCTGGGGCCTGGACTCGGCTGGGAGGGTGAATCTTGAAGGATGTTCGTTGAGGAATGTGCTCTTGCCAGGCGACAGTCGATAGTTATCGCACACTCGGACGCGACGGGCGGGCAGCGGAAGTGACCGGGTGGTCCGGGTGGGGTGGGGCGGATGATGGGGGGGGGGGGGGGGGCACGAGCGTCGAGCGTATCGAGTGTGCAGATGACTGACCTTTGGAAGTCTTCTTGTCACTACCAGGTGGTGTCTGTACCTCTTTGACTGCCGAAACACTACGCGGTAGACGAGCTGCCGAGGCCAACGACGCGGTGGTCGTACTGCTCCAGCTCGGTATCGGTGCCGAAGCCGCCGCCGACGAGGACGACGACGACGACGAGGTAACGGTCGATGTCGTGGCTTCGGCTGGGGCTAATGGGGTCAATTCGAGTACGGAGCCTGCAGCACTCCCCCTCCCCCGATCCGAGTCCGAGGAGGTGGCGGGTGCTACTTCCGCCGCCATAGTCGGTGGGAGCAGGAAGCACGGGTCAGAGTGCCAAGTGAAGGATGACTGAGGTCAAGAGGGGCGCAGGGGCCGCCTGCCGTCTGGCCACTGACCGAATCATGAGCCTCTGAGCTAAATGACTGTTCAAAATGACGAGCGCGCGTCGAGTGCGCGTCGAGCTCGCGGTCGCAGACTGAGCTTCCACTTCCTAGCCATCACCACACAGCCACACAGCGTCATAGCACCACCATGGCAGCAGCAGCAGCAGCAGCAGCAGCCTGTTCCTCATCAACCCGGACCCTCGCCTCCTCTGCCCGTCAAGCGCTCACCCCGATCCGATGGACCTACCTCCCCGACCCACTACCCTACTCGCTCGGGCTGCTCCTGCAGGAGTCCATCGTCGCCTCGCGCTGGGCCGCCAAATCTCGCCTCGCCGAAGCCAACTACACCTCTTCGGACCGAGCCGCACTCGAAAGGATCGCCCACACCGATGTGTTGTTGTTGTTGCAGCACAAGCCCGTTTTCACCGCTGGAAGGAGGGAAACGGACCCTGAAGCGCTGAGGATAGAGGGGGAGAGGCTGACGAAACAGGGGGCGGACTATGTTAGTACGATGAGGGGAGGGCAAACGACCTACCATGGACCAGGGCAGCTCGTCGGCTATTCATTGATGGACCTCGTCGCTAGTGATGTGAGTCAGCAAACGTGCGCTCCTCCGTTCATCCGGCTCATGACACGTTGACTGACCCTCCCTGGCATCCGACCCCCAGCTCTCGACAAGATGTTACGTCGACCACCTCGAAAAATACCTCGAAACGCTCGCTCGCTCGCTCGGAGTACCCGTCTACCCACTCGAACACACCGGCGTCTTCACCTCCCCCACTCTCAAAATAGGCTCCATCGGCATCCACATGCGACACCGCATCTCTCTTCACGGCTTCGCAATCAACGTCGAAGAACAGACTCGGCGCTGGTTCGACATGATCGTCGCGTGTGGACTCGACGACGTCAAGGCCACTTCCGCACAAGCCGAACTTTCCAAACTCGACTCAAAGAACTACGATGTAAAGGTCGAGGATCTAGTCCCAACAGCTGCCAAGGAATTTGGCAAGCAGTACGGTCGAGGGATCGAGGAACTCAGGGAAGGTGACGAGTTCGTCGAACTGAGAAAGATGATTGACGATGGCGTCAAGGGCAAACTACCGCCTCTCAAAGACTTGAGGGAGAAAAAGGTGGCAGCTTAGACTGAAGTTTTATGGAGAATGTACAGGATAAATACGGATGAATATGTGCTCATTGGTAGATGTGGCCCGAGATCGCAATCTCCTTCTCGGCATCGAGCCCACGCCCTTCTGATTCGCCCTGTCGCACGAGAGGCATCACGCCGCGTCCGAACGCTTCAATTTCTGTATGGAAGATGGCAATGGGGCTGAGAAGTGATTTTGGAGGCTCTTCGGTGCTGAAGACTCACCCTCTTGGAAGTGCAAGAATGCGGTCAAGACAAAGTCGATCCCGAGCGACCGGAACAGGAGGATTCGATCGGCGACTTGTCGAGCGGTACCAATCAATTTGCTCTCTGCAGAAGGAGAATTTCAGGGGCTGGTGATTTTGTCGTCTGTACTATCGGGAAAATATTGCCAACGACTCACTGAAACCATCATTGTACTGAACCAAATCATTAACATCGCTATTGGCCCACATACCCTTCTTATCCGAAGCCGAAGCGCCCGCATTCATAGCCTGCTGAAGAAACCCCTGTACCGCCTCGGTATCGGCCTTGCCCACAATCTCCCTCCACACCGCCAAAGCCTCCTCCTCCGTCTCGCGCACGATGACAAACGCATTGATGCCTAGACGGACCTGACCTGCTCGACCTTCCTTGAGGGCGCGTTCCTTGGTATCGTCGATCAACTCGCGGATATCGGCGATCGTCTTTTGACCGTTCAGGAGCAAGAGGTCCGAAACTCGGGCGGCCATACCGCGTGCATCAGCAGAGTTGCCGCCTTGAAAGATCTCGGGACCGTTCTTTTGAATGGGTTGCGGTCGGAGAGGGTAGTTATTGTCTTTTTGGCCGGTGATGAGCAGCAAAGGAAGATGGGAGTCAGCAAATGTTGCAGGCTCTCTATCTAACCCGTTGCCATCAGACAAGCGCAAAGCGCACTCACACTGATAAAAGTTGCCATGAAAAGCTACCAGAATTCAGGACATGGCGGTTGAAGATTCAGTAAAAAAATCGATGTGGAACTTAAACAACGTGGCTGGACCTCGACTTACTGAAACTCTCCGGTGCCGTCCAGATCCCGCGCAAGACCTTGATGAACTCTTCTGACCGTCTGTAGCGCTCTCCATGATCGAGCCACGGTTCGTTGATCGCTTGGAACTCGCCCTTGAACCAGCCGGAGACGATGTTGACGGCCACACGACCGTTTGAATAATGGTCGATCGAAGCGAGTTGCTTCGCTGCCAGTGTGGGGTTCCTAAAGAAGTGGGCGAGGACGAAGAGGCCTTGTCAGCGAGGTCTCGCGGATTGTCAAGTCGAAACTCCAGAGGTCAGATATACAAGACTTACCAGGGTCCAGGTAAGATAGCGATGATGAGTTTGAGCTTGGTTGTGTGGGCCAGTAAGTGCTGCGAGAACGAGGCGCTTTCATGCTGGAACTCGGCACCATAACCACCCATGAAGCGAATTTGCGTTAAAGCGTGGGAGAAGCCGACACTTTCGGCAATTTGTGCCAATTTGACCTGGTACGGTTGGGGCCAAATGCTTGAGCTCAGGAATGATGGTGAAAGGCACCTAAAGCCTGTCGGTCCAAACGATCGGAAAGTGACGTGGGAGGTATGTCCAATGTTGTCACTCACGTTGTACTCGGGGGACCAATCGGTGCGTTGTTCGATCTTGCTGACAACCAAACCTCCCGAAACGTTCGGCACCCCTGCAGAATGAGACGGGTAAGGAATGGGTTTCGGTAGATCATGGATTCAACCGCGCTGCACTGCAGTGGGGCTCACAATAACCGAACTGAAGTGGAGCCCGGGCCGCTTCGTCCGAGTCACCTCTAGCGCTGGCAAAGGCTTCGGTGGAGGGCATGGTGGACGTGAGCGTTGGTGTTGAGATAAGTCACCGAGCGAATTGGTAGACTGTCCTTTGAAGTACAAGGACAGAGTGCAACTATTGCTCACATTGCGGGGTTCGCGATCAGTGGTCTGCATCGCGGTCCCCAAACTCCAATACCGCCGCGCAGGACACTGCCCCCTCTCGTCACTTGTTCCAGGCGGCGCGCGGTGGCGTGCTCGCGCAGTGAGGGCGTCGACCGGTCACTAGCGCTCGCGTCATCTTGAACTTTGGCGCATTTTGAGTCGTGAAAATGAAACGTTCTATTTAAGTCTCGGGAGACGATCTAGCGGACTATATCTAGGCACAGCCCCGCAATTGACTTGTTGGCAGCTCGCAAGTAGCTTCTGCTTCCCCGCGGGTCTACTTTGCTTTCGTGACACGGGTCACCGCGGAAGCACGCATTGGCCAAAAACGGGATCATACAATATCAAATTCATGCGTGGGAAATGCGAACTACTATCCGGCCAAATCCACACTCGCCTCTTCTCAATCGATCGAGCCCGTTCTGTGCAGTGCAAAGTATGTGCAGCCTGTCAGCACTCGAGCTCGGTCTTTTTCACTCATGTATATGACAATCTCCTTACGTTCACTGCTTCGAGCCCTCCATGAATCACTTCCACCGCGGGTAAAACCAACTCATTGTTGCCGATCAGCTCCTCGAGCAGGCGCATCAATCCTGAGCCGACGGCGGCGTTGGTGTGAAACGTTTTGATTGGCTGGTATAGGTCGAGATCGGTTTTCTCATTAGTTTATGGTCATGTTGAAGATAGCTGATACTTGATCCGACTGACGACTTCACAAAGTCTAACTCCCGAGCGAGCGGTCTTGGGTAAACCCGAGAGGCCGACCAAATAAGTGTCTGCTGACAGGGACAGAGCTTCCAGAGCGTGCGAGGCACTGGTCTTGCCGACGCAATCGATAGCGTACCGCAGTGCACCACCTGTGATCTCTCGAATCTTGGCCACCGCAGCGATTGGGTCGTCTCGATCTACGACGTGCTCTGCGAAGAGGAGAGAGACGAGCGATCAGCCAAGCCTCCTAACTTCCAGACCGAAGTCGCAAGGCGCTGACCACACTGACCGATGCCGACCGCACGAAGTCGCTCCTCATGCCGCTCTCTGTTGGCTACTGCTATCACTCTCAATCCCGCTGTCTTGGCTAACTGTGTCGCCAAGTAGCCTGATGTCGTAGAACCTGATAGATTTAGTCAAAGAGGTGTGAGCTCATGCACCCCGATCCGAGTCCCCACCTTTACGCGATGCTCTTACCTCCCCAGATCAGAATCCAGTCACCAAACTGTGCCGAAGGTTCTTGGATTGGAGTTGGCGAACCGGTCGTCTTGACCCACTCAGGAGACTCGCCTTCGGCCCCGATGGCGAGGGAGCGAGGCGCGAACCCGCGGATCGCGATCCCGAGTGCCGAGCCAATAGCGAGTGCGGCAGCGACTGCTCCAACACCTGCCAGAGATGAATTTACAACATGTTACAGGATGTTAGGCTCCGAGCTGGAAGGGTTGGTGTGGAGCAGACAGCATCTCTTACCAAGGGCAGCGCATTGCTCAACGCTCGATTTGACTGGGACCGAGCCCAAGCAATGTTCCGAGGCGACCGCAAATTCCTGGAAAGCTGATGTCCTGTAATCGCGATAGGCCGTCGAGGGTCCAAAAACGAGGTCACCAAATCTCCACCTCTGAACGTTCGATCCGACCCCGACCACGACGCCGGCCAAATCGCGGCCATTCAGGGCGGGAAGCACCTGAGATCAAAGAACATCGTTAAGGGTCTTCAGGAGCGCGTACTAGGCGAAGAGTGTTTGGATGTGTCCAGGTAAGTTAGGTACTTACCGGAAGAGCAAAACCGTAGTCAGCCGATTTGTGATCGATGGGGTTGAGACCGATGGCTTCGATGCGGATTAACACCTCGTCGTCATGGAAGGTGGGCACCTCAATCTCCGAGAGCTGGTACCTCTGCCGAGGCGCGTGCAGCAGCAGCGCTTGTTGAACGGTCGGGCCGACAAAGACACTCATATTATGAAAGGTATAGATGATAGTATCCAAGAATGATGGAAGACGATAAGCGAAGGCTCGCCTGAGCGACTGACGAGGGTATTGGTGAGAGAGTTTGGATGCGGAGCAAGCGCGGAAGGTGCGGTGTCTGAAGGGTCGAGTCGTGCAATCGCTACTCGGCGAGCGGGTGAGCATCCGTCCGGGTTTGACTAAGCAGGTGGCTCTTTCTCTTCACTTCACTGTGAGAGCTGGGGCCTTGACGCGGCGTTGTGCGCTCACAGCGGGGCGCTCGGCTATTCCGCCGTGGGCCTAAGAAAATCAGGGGCTGATTGCGCAATCTCGCCAAACGTGCTCGCACGTCACAGCGGTGCCGCGGGTCAGATCGAGCACGGCATTCGGTTCGTCAGGGTGATCGAGCAAGAAGCCGAATTGACGACAGTAGTGAAGGCTGGTACCGCTTTCATTTTTTCAAGAGCGCTTGAACTTGTCCGCGCTAAGGTAAGTAGTAGGTACATTGGACTTTCGATCAAGAGTGCACGTGACCTCGGCGCCCAGCCTGCTCACTAGCAGCGACTGGAAGGGGCCTCCATTCCCAGGGTGTCCCTTCCTCGATAAATGCGCCATCCCGGTTAATGAGCACTTGCTCCAAGAGTCATGGCGCGGTATAGCGCAATCGCTTCGTCATCTTCTCCGCGCGCTTGCCTTCACATGCCCGCCTCTGTTGGAGCACCACTTTCTCAACCTCCCTTCCTTTCTTAGAACGATCACCATCAACATGCCTCACGCCGTCGATACACCTCCTACATCGTTCGACAGTCTCAAGCTCGGAAATGGGTCGAAAATTTCCTACCCTGATTACACCACTGCTTCCCGACCTGTCTCACTCGAGGACTTCCTCAGGCGAGCCGAGGAGGTTTCGGACCTCCTCGGTTTGGATGTTGCCCAGGTGCGTAATATAGCTCGTTGGACCTTTTGTTCATATAAGTTGATGAACACCACATTTCCACTCTCTTCTGCAGCGTGACAATCGAAACGAGGTTCCCTATGCGCAAATTCAGCTCCTAAAGGACGCTGGCCTCGTCACGGCGCTAGGCCCGACTCGCTATGGTGGAGGTGGACTGCCGTTCGAGGCGAGCTACAAGATACAGCGCATCATATCCAGGGGTGATTCTTCGGTTGGCATGATCCTAGCATACAGCTACCTTTGGTCGTGGACCGCCCAGGTCGTTGGTACCCAAGAACAAGCCGATGCGCTGGCCAAGCGGGTCACCGAGGGTCGCTTCATTTTGGGAGGCGCTGTCAATCCTCGGTAAGTACACCGTCTCACTCCTGATTCATGTGAAATACTTCCCTTATATCTGAATGGCTGTGTATTCAACTTATGCAGAGACTCCGATCTCACTGTCACCGAGAGCGAAGACGGCAAGAGCATTGTTTTTAACGGCAGGAAGGCCTTTTCGACCGGATCAAAAGTGTCGGATCTCACCGTTCTTGAGGGCGTAACCAAAGGCACTGAAACGCACGTCTTTGCCATCGCCGAGTCCAAACAACCCGGTATCAAGTTCGGTGATGACTGGGTTGACGTCCTCGGAATGAGGGTACGTCTGCACTCGTTCTTCCTTCCCAGCCTCGGAACAATTGCGGATGACTGAGCGAGCCAACCCTCCCGCAATTCAGGGATCCCAATCCGGCTAAGTTACGATCTCGGATGTTCGATTGCCTTGGTCCGAGGCACTCGGCTTCGTCGAGAAGATCTTCGTGCCGCTCGGGGCGTGGAACACCCGTGAGTTCTAGGCAAGATCAGCCGAGAGCTATCATATTACTGAGTTCGCAGTACCCTTGCAGTTCTTTTGCCCGCGATTCAGCTTCAATTCACCAACTTCTACACCGGCACGGCCCAAGGTGCGTTGAAAAAGGGCGCCTTGTTCACGGCAAAGAACACGCGCGGCTGGCCGTTCGCCGCCGATCCCAAGCAGACCGGTAGCGAAGAGTTCTACATTCAAGCGCTTTATGGCGAGTGGCAAGCGAAGTTGTGGGCCCTCGAGGCCCAAGTTGACCAAGCGGGTGAGATCATCGGCCAATTGCTCACTCGCGAGAGCCGTCAAATCACGGAGGACGAAAGGGGCTACGCCGCCGTGCGCATCGCCGCGGCCAAGGTTACCTCGACAGAGTTTGCGCTCGAGGTGACGAGCAAGATCTACGAAGCGCTTGGCTCTCGCAGCATCGCACTCCGAGCTGGGTTCGCGCACTTCTTCAACAATGTACGCACCCATACCTTGCACGACCCCGTCGCCCATAAGAAGGCCGAGGTGGGGCGCTATGTGTTGACCGGAGAGTACGCGACCCCCACTTGGTACACGTGAGCTCCCGAGTTGGTGCGGCAGAACAATTGCTGAATTGACTGGGACGGGGAGTTTGGTCATTGTAATTTTTACTTTGGGGCATGTGTTTTGAATGACTTGTGTACGTTACTACCTTGCTTCTGGTACGTGAAATCCATGCGTTCTCCGGGCTGCTCCGGGCCGGGCCCGGCGCGGTACACTTTGTGGAGGCTCCTCACGGCCTCACGCGCCGCCGCCGGCTTCGCAGCGCTCGCTCTCCTGGCTTCTGCGTCGACCTACGATTCATTCACCACCATTTCGATGCCGCCCAAAGGACTCAAAGCTGCTGGAAAGATCAAGAGGACAGCCACCGCGGCGTTCGACCCGTCTTCAGTTGGTATTGGCAGTTCGTCGACCGCGCCGGTTGCAGGATCGGCTTCAGGCTCCGGAGACGTCTCGACCTCGACGCAGGACGGCGATGTCCGAACCATGCCCTTGGACGGCGATCGACTTTCTGTATCCGACCTTTTTGAATTGAGATCGTCGGCGGTCGCACTTCTGTCGTCAGGCGACGAGGACAAGATGGAAGAGGCGAGGGGTCTGCTGCGAGGGATCCTCCACGGCGTACAAGACCTGCTACCGCTGGTGCCGAAGCATCACTCGTCTCAGGCTCAAGAAGGACAGGTTGAAGGCATCGGGAAGGGAAAAGCCTCAAACGAAGACCAAGCTGGCGAGGAGGACAGCGAGAAGGTCGAATTAACGAACGATCAACTGCGAGCACTCGGTCTAGTCGACAAGGAGCAGCAAACGATCGCGCTCGAAGCCGAGCCGCAACTCTACTATCTCCAAGCCTGGGCGCTACATCACTATGCGCTCGTTCTACCAGCCGGAAAAACATTCGCTCAAGCAAAACTCCTCTCCGAAGAGACGGGGAAGCGGCGAAAACTCGACCCGAGCGAGTCGAGGGATCCCGGCGAATGGCTTGCCCTGGCCAGCCAGAAGTACGAAGAGGCATTAAGGTGGCATGCCGACTCGGGCAACGACTTCGACCTCTCCCACCTTCTCGTCCTCGCCGATGGCAACCGCTGTAGTGCCGATCGAACGGCGTTCCTCATGAGTAAGCAGGAGGAGGAGGCAGCGCGCCAGTTGATGGAATCGGGCGTGGGGGACTTGCTACCTTTGATAACTCGCATCAAATTCGACGGCCAGCATACTCAAGAAATCGAAATGTTCTTTGAGGAGCGTGGTGATCTCATAGCCGTCATTCTGCGCTCCATTGCCTCTGTCATTGCCAGTCAGGAAGAAGTGGCATCACTGGCACAGCTCGCGCATTCGGAAAAGGTCTGCTCGGCGCTTGACACCGCCCTCGAGCCTATCAACAACGGCAATGGGTCATGGATCACGGCCGAGACGGCGCTGCAGTGGAGGTTCGATCTTGCGATCATTCGTGGTGACATCGCCCTGGCCCAATTCGGTGTCGAGATCGAGATCGTGGAGGACAAGTATCGTCCCGACGCGACGGAAGACGATGAAGGGGACGTGGAGCCTCTGCCAGTCGACGCGAAAGAAGTGAATGAAGCCCAAAGACGAGGCGAGGAAGGTGCGTCCAGCTTTTAAGTATGAAGTATGCGTCCAGACCGTCCTGTCCGACGCACTGACTTTGCTCCGACGAACCCCGGTGCAGCCATTGCCAAACTCCGAGGCACGATCGAGTTGTACTCCGGTCTTCCGGCGAAAAAGCAAATCGCTACCGTCAAGACGGAACAGTACCGCAAAGTCAGTCCGGCCCTAATACCTCCCTATCCATTCGCTTCGACTGACACTGCGACTTTGACCTTTGGGTAGCTCGAGGAAGCGCACCTCATGTACTCTGCACTCTTCAATCCGGACGATGAAAAGAAGGCTCAAGAGATCGAGGCCGAGCTCAGCAAGATCAGGGCAGAGGGTGGCCTCGATCAAACATCATAGAAGTCGGGTGCAGTTCTGCAATACATGCAATATAAGCCTAGTCCGACAAGTACAAAAGAGAACAGAACACCTATAGAATCCGGGTGTATGTCTTTCGGAAGTATAGGATTGTCCGCCAATATGCATTGATTGCGAATAAGATGATATCGTTCTCACCAAACGTAACGAAAGGCGGCGTTCCGCTTGTCCGTCGAATCGCTGAAAGCCAAGTCCTGGGCTTGCTTTTCGACACTCCGGTCTCGTCGTCGGTTCTCGTGGATGCAGAGGGCACTGCATGATTTGCAATGCGGAAGACTTTGTTCAGGTTCGTCGTCGGGTGCCAAAAAGCAATAAACGCGCGCTGCAGCCAACGAAGCCCGACTGACCCGTAGACAACACAAAGCCCGATGCCAGCGCATTGCAGAATCATGGTCACTTTGAACGCAAATGGGTACCGCGGTTGCTCCGATTTCTTGAACAAGAAAGCTGTGTAAGAAAGGACCGGGCGTGAGCCTCGTCTCTGACGATGATGATCGGGTTCCTGGAATGCACTCACGAGTCGCGATGTTGGCGCCAGCGATCGAGATGAAAACTAAACCGGAGACGGCGATCTTCTTTGTCGCACCAGCGGTATTTGATACTAGTTTGAAACAATGTAGAGCCACTTCAGCAACGTGACATTGATTCAAAAGACCCACGCAAGTTGAGGACACGTACAAGCCAGGCCCGTCAGCCCGCCGAGGGCGCCGGACGACGCAACAATGAGGTACACTCCAGCCAGCAACCCCTCTTTCTTCGCCAGAGTCAGACGCCACTGCAAGGCGGTCCCCGTCGCGCTCAATATTGAGAGGGAAATAATCACTGCAATGCGCGTGTTCTTGTATTTGAGCGCGATATACCTGAGGATGTGAAGGCGAGAAGTTCAGGTCAACAGAGCTGGAAGGATCGAATGACTAAACCAATCGCACTGACCCTCCTATGATGTTTGAAAATCCAGCGACCAACCCCGTCGGCATCAGCAATAGCAGCGTGCGCAGAGCATCAGCGCCGTAACCCTTCGAAATGACGAGAGGTGAGAATGCGCCGATGACGCCGGCCGATGCGCAGGTACAAAAGGTCGCAAGCATGAGAACAACGACCTTGATGTCGCAGACGGCCTCGAGTAGATGCGATCCTTTCAACCGCTTCGAGTTCAGCCCGGCTTGATTGTCTCGCAAGCCTATGACGAATGGACACAAGAAGAGCGTCAGCAAGCTGATCAAGGCCATCGACTCGGAGGCAGCACGAGCTCGGACCCACGCTCAACGGCGACATATCGCTGACGAGAAGTCAGCCACTTGGCGGAAACGGGCGAGTCGGGTAGGAATACGTAGAGGAAGCATGCGAAGATAATCGTCAACACGCCAATGAAGTAGTAGATCGACTTCCAGGCATGCGCCCGAGATCCGATATGCACGATCCCATAGACCATGGCCAGCAACGGTCTGCGACAACAAACAGGGGCTCGTCAACTTTCATGTCTCGAGTAGAGCGCTGCCCTCTAAATACTTACACACCGAAGAATCCGTTCGCAGAATATAAGATTGGCGCGCGAAGAGCTTGTTCGCGCTTGCGGTACCACATGCCTGACAACAGAAAGCACCACCGGGTCCCGCTCGATCAGTCCACCTCGGCTGCGGACAAGCTCCTGTGCGCTCGTGCACGACTTACCAAGGATCGTCAGAAATGCCGGAGATACCCCACCTTCTAATATTCCGAGTACGAATCGCTGTTGGCATGAACAATTCAGAAAGTGTCCCCGCAAGAGCCTTGCAGAAGAGGAAGCCTGTGCGCCTCACCTGCCCCATGATACCCTCAAACCCGGTGCAGGTGGGTGTGAGAAGGGTCACGATGCCCCAGAGTAGCACATAAAGCGAACAGATCTTGCCCGTCGGAAAGCGTTGTGCTATTGGCGAAAGTATAGGCGTGCCAACGACGTAGCTGTGCGTAGGCGACGGAGGAACGGGGAATGCAAATTCGCGCAAAGATCAGTTCGGCACTTCTGATGTAAGACGCGCCGGAATCAAACATGGAAGCTTGCAGACAGGCGTCCCTCCGGCACTGAGACATACCCAACATAGTATATTATCGAAACCAAGGTGTATTTCTATCGCCGGGGACGCGGCTCGTGAGCATCAGTGCGTGGTGGACAGTGCGAGCTACTTGGAAGCCTCACGTGAGTGTCGAAAGTTCCACCCGTCTGTGCAACGAAAAGCTTAAGGTCGCGGATCAATCCAAAGAGAGCACCAACAGACAACCTGGCATTATTTTTTTGGAACTCAAAGTATGATCAGCAAACAAGGTGGGAGTCGCCAAACGACGCGTCAGCACGTGAGCCGACGGCCTTGAAGAGTTCAAGTGTTGCCTCGAGCACACTTCCCGTGCCGAGTCGATGCCCTGGGCGTCCGCGTTGCAGAGTCCCCAACTCACGCAGCTTTGTCGGCGTATTGCATAGCCGCCCCAAAAAATATCAGCGGCAGGATTCTCCAATCGATCAACTTGATCAATTCACGTTCCTCCTCTGGTGATGGGGGGTTGGGAGTCCCATTCAAGCGCTTGTAGCACCCGGATAGCCTCGTCGTCATATCCGCGCTGGCGATGGGAAGCGAGGCCGGACACCGCGTAGTCGACCGACTGGAGAGGGTCTGCCACTTTCGTATCGTCCATGGACCCAGCATGGGAGTGCGGACCAGACCCCATCACTATCCCGTGATCAGCGCAGGAGAACAAGAGAGAGGCGGGCCTCCCTCGAAACGAGGAGCTCGATCGCGACTTGGCTGCGGTCTGGTCCAGGCACAGGCTGGCAAGTGCTCACATGGCCAATCCGACCGATCAGGCCATTGGTCGAATCTCGGAGACGACGCCGAAAAATCGCTTCGCCGGTCCGTTCATTTAAACGTTTTCAATCAAATCAAGTCACTCCGGAGAGGGAGGGAGGAGAAGGATCAAATTCGAGATCAGGATAATCGCTCAGGCTACAGCGATCTGGTCAGAGTTCAGGAGCAAGCCGCGAGAATTATACCCGCGTCCGACTTATGTTTTGGGTTCTGGCATCACCGGCACTCAGGCACCAACACACGTTTTCGTGATCCCGAATTGGCACCGATCAGCAAGTATACAGGAAAGTTGGTGCCGCGGCAAGCTACCCACCCACTTTGACTGCAGGCAGGTCGACGACAGGCCTGGCCTAATCGTCCGAGCTGTCCAGATTCCAGACCACAACTCCGTCAGAGTTGCCTGTCGAGTCCCGGGATTGGGAGGAAACTCCTGACTTTGGGACCTGATTTATACTAGCAGCTGTCGATCGTTCTCAACTATACAGCATAAACATATGTGTGTCCGAGCCTCGTATCACAAATAGGTAGGTAATCGCTTAACGCCACCGGTACCGCTGGCAGGGAAGTCTCAGACTCAGCACCATTCCGAAGCGCCAAAGTCGGCAAGCGCCTGACGTCAAAGGTCTGCCCACCCGAATTGGTACTTAGGGCAGGACGAGTGTGGACAACCTCAGGATCAACATCATCTCTGGCGAGAACACTATAGGCCTAATTATGTATATCTAGCTAGTTTATTACCATGAATTAGCGGCTTCGGTCAAGTAGAACTACACCCAACTTGTCCGGTGACTTGTGTCGATGTTCTGATCTGCGGGCAGTTGATAACGTGGAAATGCGCAACTTTCTGGAATAAGAGATATTGAGGCCTGGAATAAGAGATGTCGAGGGAGTGAATCCGGTTATATGATAGTGAAGAAGTAAATTTCAAGCATAAAGAGTACACAACGGAGTGGACCAGAACGTAGCCGGGTGGGTATCGAGATCGGGCAGCAGGGAGTCGGACCGCAGAAGCTTGATCAGATAAAACCAAGGATGAACAAAAATCCAACAAGAGATGCGGAAAACGGAAGAGACGAAACAAAACGAGAAAGTAGTGTGTACATATGGGGGCATTATGGATCCTGGAAACCCCGTCAGCGATCAGAAGAGCGTCTGCAAGGTCTCGTCGTCGTCATCGATGTGGGCATGGGTCACAAGGTCGACCACTTCGTCGCGCTTGGCCTTAAACGTGAATCCGACGAAGACACCCCGGCCGAACTTCTCCTCCTTCTCTCGCATTCGGTCGACGTTACGTTGCTTCTCACGAACGTCGGCATACTTGGCCATGTCGGCCTCGTTGGAGAACTAAGACGGTCAATTTGGGTCAACGACGTTGGTAACCGGACTCTTCAGAGAAGTGTGATACTCACGTCATCAAAGTAGCCCGCATCGACCTCCGAGTCCAAAGCTGGGACGAAAGGCGCCTTCTTGTCCCTTAGTCGGACCCATTCGAGGCCGTGGAAGAAGGGGTGACGCTGGACCTCGTCCAAGGTAGATAGCCGACGGTCCTTGTGCGCGATGAGCGCTGTGATGGCGGACCATCCTACATCCGACAGGTTGAAGATGCGATCCTCTGGCCGGTCGTAGTGAGGTCGCCTCAAGCATCGACTCCAATTCTTGAGGTTTGCCCACGTCTCCTCCGCGGTCGCTCCGGAGAAGGGTGGGAAGCCAGCGAGGAATTCAAAGAGGATGCACCCGAGCGACCAGTAATCGACCGAGAACGAGTACGAGTGACCTCGGAGGGTCTCGATCGCCATGTAGTCGGGCGAACCGACAACGGAGTCGGCGTAGCGGGGTTCGGCCATGCGGATCGACTTGTAGATCGACTTCATCTCGAACGTCGTGCGGTAGATAAGCTCGGTGTCCTTGACCTCGTCGAGCTTATGCTTCATATTCTCGATCTTGCCTGGGTTCAAGGCGCCCGCGGCGAGGCCGAAGTCGGTCAACTTGATATGACCGCTGGGGTCAATCAAGAAGTTCTAAAGAAACAGAGGGACCCCGTCAATGGCTGTGACTGAGGGCACGAAATATTGAAGTGTCCTCTGCTCACCTCGGGCTTGAGATCTCGGTGGATGTAACCCAATCTGTGCAACTGATCGACGGCACAGAACATCTCGGCGATGTAAAATCGAGCATGTTCTTCCTTGAGCACGCCCGAGTTATTGAGCAGTGTCCGGAAGTCTCCGCCGGCGATAAAGTCCATCGCGAGGTAGACAAACGTCGGATCTTGGAAAGCATACAATAGCCGCACGAGCCAAGGCGAGTTCGTCGAAGCGAGAATGTCCCGTTCAGTGAGGACGTGTCGAATCTCGTCCATCTTGAGCAATGTCTTCTTGCGCATCTTCTTGAGCGCGACGACCTGATTGGTTTCCTTGTGCCTCGCAAGGTAGACCTCGCCGTAGCCACCTTGGCCTACTTGGGTGACAATGTGAAACTGGTCGAGCTTGAGCTTAGTCCGTCGCTTGCGCAACAAGACACGCTCCCGACCACTGTACGACGTCCACTCGGCTTGCTCCTGGGCCGGGGAAAGCTGGCGCTGAGCGACCGAGTCTCTGAAAGCGGCGAGTCGTTGTTTGCGAGCATGGAGGTAGGTCAACAGGTCAAAGTAGTGGTCGTAGAAAACTGTTGTAAGAAGGGACGGAATGTTAGGGGTGAGTCTCGTTTGAAAGGTGCAATGCCATGCAATCCGACTGCTCGCGCTTACACAGCTGAGCCACGTCAGCTTTTCGCTTGACCTCTGTGCTTTGCAACCTCGCTTTCTCCCACTCTTTGAAACCCTGCCCTTTCCTCCAGCTGACTACTCCTGTTGCACTGGACATGGTTGAGTCGCGGTCATAGGCTCTCGACGGGTAGTGGGCCATGCCCGTCGGCTGCTCGTGGAGAAGTTGAGTCATGGTCGGCTCGGTCGAGTGACCGGCGCCAGCGGGGCGATGGTAGCGATTCGGATTCTCGAATCCAGGTGTAGAGCCGAGGACGGGAGAGCGGGTGTAGAGGCCAGGGGAAGGTAACGGCGAGAGCGCGCCGCCCGAGGACGACGACGCGGACGAGTGACTGGATTTCGCCTCGAGCCCCTTGGTGGGCGAGGTCGAGACGGACAGCTGCGACGAGATGTAGGACGGCGTCGGGCTGTTGGGGTGACGATAAATCTGTGGTTGCACGATCACGTTCGCCGTGGCGATATTGTGGGTGACGGTGTTCATCATGGTCGTGCTGATGTTGAGCTTGGTAGGCGCGGCAATCGAATGCCGGTGCGAGTTCTCCTTCAACCGCGGCGAAGATGTCGCCGAGGACGAGGTCGAGCGCGCGGTCGGCTTGACGGGCGAGCGATGCTGCGCTGCCGAGGACGTGGGCTTGTGCTCGACAAGGTGCGTTCCGTTGGGAGTGAGCACACGTTGTTGCGATCCAAAGTGGGACATGGCGGGACTGATGGCGATTGTCGTAGCCGTCGCTCCCTTTGAGGGTGCGAGCTGGCGTGAGGGGCGCGAGGGCGAGGTTAGTTAGATGAGCCGAGAAAGTTAGATGAAGGGGCCTGCGCGCCACTGGAGGTGTACGTTGACGACGTGTCCGCGAGGGGTTTATGCACAAGGCTACGAGCAGCTCCGGTGCTGGGTAAGAACGAGGCGTTTTTATACTCGAGTAGAGGCCGTATAAACCAAGGGTAGAAGGCTGAGAGAAGCTGGAGTAGATGGAGTAGTGCGGGCAACGGGGCGGAGGTCGAAGGCGATGCGCGCAAACGCTCGGCACCGACAAGACGTCCAGGCCGCCGGCGCTTTCATTCAACAAAAGCGCGCATACAGTCAGCTGATCTGGATCTTGCTTGGATCTCGAATATTCATTCGATCCCATCGCCGAGCATCCTCGCAAGCCTATTCGTATCCTTTCCTGAAACGGACGAGAAGCTGCCAAAGCTCCCTTTATTGAAGCTCCCATTGTGTTTACCGGCACCATGGACGTGCCGGCTTGGAATTGATTACTCGCCCCTGCGGCCGCGAAACCAGATGGTGGATTCCCACGTTCGCGCGCTCACGCTGCCGGACTCTGCCAGACTCTGTCGGACGCTGCCTCACGGTGGAAGCAAAACGCCCCCTGTTCCCCCGCGTTGTGTCTCGCCGTATTGACGCGCAAGGCACTCTTCCTCCTGTCTCCCGTCTTCCGTTCCTTCCCCCACCCCACGACTTGTGTGAACGCGTGTCCCCACCAATCCTCGATCCAACATGCCCCCATCTGCCTCAAGAGTTCCCCTCACTCACAGCCCGCGCTCGCCCGCGCTCGCGACGCCGCGCTCCCGTCGCGCAACACTCAACGCCTCGACCAATATGTACCAACAACCTTCGACGCCGTCGCGAGCAATGGCTGTCGCGTTCCAATCATTGCCGAACCTGTGTCCTCGGCCGTACAAGGAAATTCACTACACCGACGACGACGATGACACGTTCGTGTCGCAGCTCGAGCGCGACGCGTTGGAGATTGAACAGGCGATCACTCGTCTCGGCCAGGCCATCTCGGAAAGGAAACGCGACTTGGCTGCGACGGTGGCCGAATTGGACGACCAGAAACGATCGTCTGCGGCAGAAATCAGAGCCTTGATCGAACGCGCCAAGGAGGTCAAGCTCGACCTGAGCAAGGAGGTCGAGGATCAGCGCGAAGCAAGGCTAAAGACGAGCGAAGTCACGCAACAGGAGCGTCACCTCGCTGGTCAGATCGACTCTTTGCACAACGAGGTGGAGGAAGAACGCAGAAAACTGCGGGCCAAGCGAGAATGTAAGTGTGTGATGTGCTGGGATTGCCGGCTGGCGCGTGAGTGGGCGAGCATCCGCGATGTTTACTGATAGTTACACATGAATGCGTCGCGCTTCCGCTCGCCGACCACAGACAAATCGAAGCAACGAGAAGCTTTCACAAAACAAGCCAACAAGAATGGACCGGAGTGTACTTTCTTTGAGCAGAAAACGGGGCTCAAGATCGAGGGGCGAGGGCGTGAGTTCGATCCTGCTTGATCATGTTTAGGGAGTAGCACGAGCTGACTTGAATGCTGAACCTCGAACAGGCGACAAAATACATTTCAAGTTTACCAACATCGATCGCAGGAACTATGGACGGCCGTTCTCGTTTGTGATCGATGTCTCCCAGCCGGCCTATGAAGGTTCGTTCCAGAAAGCCCGATCTCGGTGATCTCGCGGTGGTCGTTTTAATCCGCAAGTTTCCCTTTCCTTCATAGTAACATCGATCATGCCTATCAATTACATCTCGGAGCAAGTCTTGTCGTCGCTGTTGAGCAAACTCAACGAGGACCGAAATCTTTACGCTTTTCTTCGCTCGATGCGAGAAAAGTTCAAGCACGAGGTCGAACTCGAATACCCCAACAAGGAGTATGACGTCGAGAAGGAGTACAAGCGAGCCACGGAGCCGAGGGTATTGAAGGAGCGGAACTAGCTCATCATGGCGAGAGGGAAGTTGGACGGAATCGGCTCGGAATAGACTGGATCCGCCTGGAAGGTCTTGGGCACACGTATTTTTGTGTGTTTGATTGCAGTGCTTGCTTTCTGTTTTCTAATGTGATTTCTATGGGGTAAGGGTGTCATGAGTGCGACAGACCACGATCAGGTAGCATATTCCAATCGGTAGTTAGCAACTTGATCTAACACGGCAAAGCTACTATTACCTAATCCATGCTTATGCCCAATGCGCCCCTGCGCATGAACTTCGCGGGCCGACCCGTGCGAGGGTCTCCCTTCTTCTTCTCTGTCAAACTCGTGGACAAAGGCAGGGGACCAAGAGTTCGCTGATCTCTCTTTTGATCCTTCGGGATCATCCCAGGGGAGATCGGTGCTAGTCCCTGTTCACGCTTCTTTATGAAGTGCCAGAGCCACTTCCTGCTTTCTTTTTTTCCTGCTGGGCACTTGGAAAGTCGGATGCCTCTCTCGTTCGCGTGACAATGCTTCTATCTCTGCTTGAGGAGGTTGGGGCTGCGAGCTGAAGGAGATACACGTTCACATATGTCAACTTGGATATGTTGATTGGGTGGAAAGATGTCTGGGCCGGCGGTGACGGGTGACCGTGCAGCATCATGACTCTTCGCATCATGCAATTTACTCTGATGATCAAGATGATGTTGATTGACGATGACAATCAGAATTAGGGTATAGGTTTGGACTCATCAGCTCACTCTGCCTTCGTGGGTGCTGTCTACCTAGGTCATGGCCGTAGTTGCCAGCAGTTACTAGTTAAATACACGAAAGGCAATACTTATTGGCAAATGCCACCCTGCGCTATTTCCGGCTTCGCTCTGCCTTTCCCCCACGTTTATCTTGCACGCTTTCAACCCACTTCCCATCCCGACCTCCTTGTGAGTCTGAATTTCTACATCTACCTCAGTTGCACCCTGTCGTGCTGGCCAAGAAGCGTATGCCACCGACGTCTGCAGCCTGACAGCCCGCGCTTCGTACGGCACTCGACGTCATATGATCGGACGCGGGACGCCCTTCGCGATCTGCGAGCGTTCTCGTCGTAAACAACGCGCGATGCCACCCGAGAGCGGGAGCTGACACACACCGCCGTACTATCGCCTAAGGTTTTTTTTTTGTAGTGTACCATGTTCGCTGCACGCTGGCCTACACCGCTCGCGTCGGTCGCCCGTCAGTGCGCCGCTGCGCGCGTCGTCTTGCCCAAGGCGCCCCACACCGCACACCGAGCCATGATGCGACAACAAGGCATTTGCACCGCCACCCGCACCGAAACATCCCACGCAGCCTCGTTCCTCCGCTCATACCGACTCGCCCTTGCTGCGTCCTTGCCCCTCGTCGCCGTCGGCCTCGGCGCATCACGTCAACAACCGATCCGTTGCGCCTCCGACACCAGGGCTTATGCCCAAACGACCTCGGCACAGACCGGCGCCTTGGGAGCCTATGACGAACCTCTTCCTGCCGAATCGATCATCAACCTCCGTGATCTCAGCTTTGGCACGGTGTCGGGTATCTGTGTTGGATTTTTCGTCAAGAAGGGTTTGAAGGTTTGTTCGCGCCTGACCGGATCGCGAGGGATCGCTGTTCACATGTAGAGAAGTGGCAGACACTTACTTCACCGTCCTAAACATATTCAGGCTGTTGCATTTGCTCTAGGTGGTGTCTTTGTTTTCCTCCAAGTGAGACCACAACCTACTCAAAAGCCGTGTCTGCTTCCGTCAAGCCAATATTTTACATCTGACCCCTGCTTCGCGTGTCGCAGTATATGTCGTCTCGATCGCTCTTGCAAATCAACTGGGGTGCCATCACAAACTCTTACGATTCGTTCATCGCCAAACGCGCAGGGCCACCCGCCAGTGCCGGTGGAAACCGCATCACTGGCTTGTGGAGCTGGTTCGTCGACTTTGTCAGTGCCGACGTTCAAAGCCGAGCTACTTTCATCGCTGGTATCCTTCTCGGCTTCCGATTGGGCTAGACGAGAACGAGAAGCGATCCAGAACGTTAAGCCTGTTGTTTCATACCAAGTGGAATATGAGAATATGAACAATATTGAAGAAGAATCCCTCGGAGGCACCCCGGCCAGGACTAGCTCGACCATTTGACCGGATGGTGTCACAAGCACGGTCGAGGGGATACTTTGATGTCTTCCCCCTCACCTTCTGAGACGGCTGAGCTGCGCCAGCCGGATACCTAAGGTGACTTGGGAGCGCGCTAGCCGGATACCCAAGGTGACTTGGGAACGCGCTAGCCGATAGGGGCTCAGGAAGCTTCGTTAGTTGCGCAACCTGCCGCGCCGCGCCGGGACATCACTCAGACGTGGGCAGCTACTCTCGCCGATCACCTTTTCTGTTAGTCATACAGCATAACTTCTCGACTCATCTGAAGGGCTAGAACGGTGTTGTTACCTGTAGAGGCCAATCAACATCTTCTGCAGCGTGAGGACTGGACGAGTTTGGTGCGGCCTTCTTCTTGGCCTTCTTGCTCGAACGAACAAAATCCGACAAAATCTCACCTCGTTTCTCTTTCTTTCCTTAACATCACTACCACCCACACTCACCACTCCCATCGGACTTCAACGCCGTTCTCCTACGATTTTCACCATGCCTTCCATGCGATCTCTCACCTCATTTGCCTTTTCCGCTCTCGTCGCGGTATCTTCTTCGGCTCCCACTGTTTCTTCAATGCCGTCCCTTATCGAACGTCACGACTCGCCCCTGTCACCCCCTTCCCTCCCTCCTCCTCCTTCTCCTTCGGTGAAGTCCTCTCTCCCCACATTTTCTCCTCCTCCTCCTACGTACGAGAACCAGACCATGTGCATCAATTACTACTTCGAACACCTCCCCGAGTACAAGGACTTGTACGACTGCACCGTCTACGATGCGACGAAGGTAAGCTCATGGGTCTTCGCTCACACGCTCAGGAGGCGCTATATTGCCAACCCATTCACCCCAATCGGAAGTGATGCTGACTATTCACCTGACGCCTTTCTATTTATCATTGTTCCCAGTCTTTCTACGACGCGAGATACTACCAGAAGAAGGCGATCGAAAAGCTCGAGGAGGAAGCACAGTGTGCCAAGGACCAGGCCGACTTCGCTGACAGGGTCAACCAATTCGCCCAAGCCGAGGTTCGTCAGCAACGAAATGAAGTCTTTCACAAGCTACGATCGAGACACTAACATTTTGCTCCCTTTTGCACTTCGTACCGGACAGCTGGCTTATGCGGCGGAGCAGAAGCGTTTCGAGTGGGCTAGCAAGAAGTTTGAACATGAAAAGGTGAGTGTGTTCCGATCGCAGTTCTCGCGAGCGCACGCTTAGCGAGACGGCTAAGTCTCGGACACTTGCTCTTTGATGACCTAGGCTTCTCTCGAGACGAGCAAAAAGGCGTTCCAGGCTCTCATCAATCAAAAAGTTCTGGAAGCGAGCCAAGCCATGGAGATCAAGGTGAGGGAATCGGCTGGCGCTGCGAGGACAATGAGCCCCTCTCTCTGACTTCTGTTGTATGCGCTCTCTCGCCTCTTGTCAAACAGCACACCTGCGAGAAGGTCTTCTCCGAACACACCAACGAATACATTGTCAGTCAGATTTCGCGTATCTGCTGAAGCTGACTCAGCTTGCATTGACGCTCGGAGTCCTGATCTCTCCCAGCCCAAGCATTCGATCTGATGAGACGTCAGAATCCGTGCCATGCGGTCCTCCGTCGCCGGGTCCCGCTCCAACACCTTCCCTTAGCTTCTCACAGGATTTTTTGGGGCTTGTTCGCGTCCTCTCTCTTCAAAACTCCTCTCCTTGGAATGCTAAAAATGAGTTTTTGATCTCTGAAACGAGTTTGAGGCAGTGAGTCGGCCGTCGTCGGGTGCTCAGAGTTAACCAAGCCCGCCGGTTCGAGATCGAGATCCTGTCTTCTAATTGCCGAGATGTAAGGCCCTTATGAATTCGCCGTGGATTTGCTAAGCTGTTCGCGCTCCACAAGCCTTCTCGGAAAGATATGGAAGCCTTTTATGGGGATTGAGGATGAGCGCTTGGAACTAACGAAACCCTGCTGGATACCTGGATCCCGGCCGTTTCCGGAAACCTAGCTCGACGTCCCTTCCTCCTTCCTTCATCACTCCATCTTCCACGCACAGCTCTTGCCAGCTGCCACTATTAACCGCCCCGCGCCTAATTATTCCGTGACTCGTCCCGCAGGCTCAAAGAATAGCTCTACTTCACAGCATTGAACTCACCCGATGGCCAGAAGATCAATCAATCCGACTGACCGTTGCGGCTTGAACGTTTTGAACTTTGAGTCTGGATTGGTCTTGGTTTATCTCGCCAAACAATTTAAAGCTGCTCTACCAGAAGGACGGTGATCATTTCACTTACCTGGCACTCCTTTCATCTCTAGCACCCTGACGCGTCCTAGGCGTTGCAATCTCAAGACGAGAAGGACGAGACCGACGTGGTGAGCCGCAACGTTCCTGTTTGCAATGAATTTAAGCGTCTTCAATGATTGACTGATGATGGCTCGTGAAATTCCCCCTGGAACTTCAATACGTATCTCGTGTATCTTTCTCCGGTATGCCACTTCCTCACCTTGTCGCCCGACAAGCTGCCCTACCCTGCGCGTCGCTTCATCAACGAGACTAAGCGCCTCCTATCTGGTTCCAAAGAGCGTTTCAAAGGCCGCGATAATCCCATTGCCCAGGCAAGGACAAGTAGGCGTACACTGACATGGTGAGTATCGAGTGGCAGTCTCGTGACTCTAGTGAGTGCTTCTCACCCACCATCACATCCTACCAATGCGACCACTCCTCAGACCGCTTTCATCTGGGGCGGGTGCGGACTCGGTGCGACGCTCTTCACGGCGGATTCCTCAACGCCGAGCAGCGCATCAACGAACGACCCGCAGCCAAGGCCGATGACTTTGTCACCAAGATGCTGAGTGCTGGCCTGGGGGGACCGAAGAAGAGTATCGAGTGGGTGCACGCCTCCGAGTTGGCCGAGCTCAGTTGAGGTCCGAGGATAAAGCGGAGGAAGGAGCGGTCCGACCGTTCTCAGAGTGGTTCTTCACGCTTTGGCTTGGTGGCTGATGTCTTCGTTTGAAATTGCGATGGAAAAGGGAATCGCAATTGTTGAGCAACCTGGAGCTAAAATCGAAGTGTGTGTTACAGGTTGAGCATCTTTAAACTGAAAGTGGGTCCTGATTACCGATCGACCCCGCTCGGCGATCGGGCGCCTTACCGTCTCGGTCAGCGCCTGTCGATTCTGTCCGCGCAGGTCAGCGCCCACTCTCGCCCACTGCGTGGGTGGACCTGGATGGAAAAGGCAATCTCAAGACATGTGTTAGATCTGTTAAGCTTCCTGGAACCGAACTCGAAGCGGGGTCTGATTATCAATCGACCCTGCTCGGCAATCGGGCCTCTTCGATCGTCTCGGTCAGCGCCTGTCGATTCTATCAGCAGCAGGTCAGCGCCCACTTTCGCCTACCGCGCATTGTGGACCCGTTTGGTAGTGCGACCTCATTAGCTCCTTCCTTTCCCTGCCCTCGCCCCACCCGATGCACCTTCCGCTACCCATCTCGCTCCGTTCACTACCCATCCTACTGTTCTCATCTCGTCTCGCCATGGCTTCTTCCTCGACCCCCAACCCCAAGGCTCGCAACTTTGTGACCGGCCCTCCCGCCTCGAGCAAAGGCATCGACTTCTACAGCGTCGACACGCCCAACGGCATGAAGATCTCGCTCGCCTTCGCTGGTAAGTGTTGCTCTCCACTGTATCAGAATTATATGGCGGGTACCTGTGAATGTAGATGCTGACACAACACCACTTTGTCCGCTCCCCTCCACCGCTCTCCCCGCTCCTCCCCCACATTGCCCGCGCGACCCTGTTCCGCCTGGCCTGGTGCATCTCTTCCTGGCTCACACCTCCGCAGAGCTGAAGGAGGCCGGCTCAGACCTCGTTGTCAACCGCCACAACATCAATTTTGGCAAGAACGAGCAAAAAGAGGAATGGTGCGTCAGGGCATCTAGCCGGTCGAAGAGAAGGGCTTAGCCTGGACGCCCGATCAGACTAACCGGACTTGACCACGTTCGACCCATTTCCCTCCGGGGCGTCGCAGGTTCCTCAAGGAAGTCAACCCCAATGGAAGGATTCCTGCTGTGAGTAGTGGATCGATCGATTCTTGTCGACGCCGGTGATCAAGTATTGACTCTCGGCCGTGATATCATGCAGATCGTCGACCGTGACCGTGACAACCAAAGTGTACGCAGCCCGTCAGCGTAACAGGAGCAACTTGTGTGCACCCACTCGTAACTCACGCTTTGATGTCACCAGGTCTTTGAGTCGGGCTCGATCTTGCTCTACATCGCCAAAGTGAGCCGAGTCGAAAAGGCATTCAAAACCCTGCCGCCAACTTCAGACACTGACCGGTGTTACATGACTATTTAGCACTACGACTCGACGTACATCTTGCACTTCCAAGATGACAAGTACGAGACCGACATGGTATGATTTAAACTCTACCCGACCTGGCAGAAAGGAACGAAGCATCTGACCCGAACGCTCCCATGTTCAGATCTCGTGGATCTTCCTTCAAAACGCCGGCCTCGGTCCGATGCAAGGCCAAGCGAACCACTTCCTCTCTGCCGCTCCGGAAAAGATCCCCTACGCCGCTCGTCGCTTCATCGACGAGACCAAACGCTTGCTCTCTGTCTACGAGGAGAAACTTGTTGGCCGCGAATACGTCGTCGGCGAAGGCCAGGGAAAGTACTCATATGCCGATATCGTGAGATTTTAACGCCGCGGCCTCATCGATATTGCATGGCCTTGAGGTTTACTGATGCGTAGTTCTCGATTCTTACGCAGACGGCTTTCACCTGGATTCGGGCAGCACCTCTCGTCCTGGGTGCTTCACTCTCGGAAAGCGGTTTCCCCAACGTCGAGAAATGGGTCGCAAGGATAGCCGACCGCCCCGCTTCCAAGGTCTCGTTCAAACCCGATGATTTTGTCACCAAGGCTTTGAGTGGCGGTCCGGAGGCGTTGAAGAAGAGGGTCGAGTGGGTTTACGAGCAGAAGAAGGACGAGCACAAGAAGGACGAGCTTTGAGGAATCATCGTCTGAGACGGGTTTCGTCTAATCGAATGATGTCGGTAGAAAAAGCTGGCTAGGTAATGAATTGCAAGAATGGACATGAAGGGTATGAAGATGTATGTACAAGATGCTTGTACTATGGTGCGATGAGGCGTTCTTGATGCGGGCTCCAGACATAGGTACGAGAAAGCGAGTGATTGTGTTATATATGATGGGATGGGACAAGTCATATGTTGCCTCAAGCCGCGGCTACGGGACTTGGTTTGTCCGAAGTTAGAACGGGTGCCATAGGCTCGTTCTGGGTCACGGGCTCGACAACTGGAGTTTTCGCCGCAGGGGCCGGATCGTCGTCGGAAGGTAAGGGGAAGTCCCAGGCTGTGAATAAGCGAGAGGAAAGTCAGACACATGTGAATTTTGAGGAGACATTGTTGCACGTACCACGGGGGACGAGTGCGATCGGCAACAGCCTGGATGAAACCGCTCGACTGAAAGTGAGCGAGCGCCCTTCGTGCTTGGCTTTCGGATTCACTCACCAAGTGGCGGCAAGAACGACTCCATTCCCTGTTCGAGAAAAGGTCAACGGCTCAGTATGTCTCTCCAAAAACGGTTCTTGACGTTTCAGTTCGTAATAACTTACCTTTGTCTTGTCTCGCAATGCCATCCCACTCCGTGTCCATGTACATCGAGATGTAGCGGATGAAAGGCGCGAGCTCCGGCGCCCCTGTGAGACACAAAGTCAGCAGTCTTGAATACCACATTTTCTTCCAGAATACCGATTCCACGTACCACCTGCAATGACGAACGCTTGTAGCACTGCGAATAGGGTGTTTTGAAAGTTGCGGAACTGGGACAACGAGAGCATGGTCGGGGGAGGAAGCGTGATCTCGAAACCCCAACTGAGAAGCCGCCGAGCGTCAATCGTGCAACGAGAACATCTTTCAGAACATGGGTGGCGGAATGAACTTACTAGTAGATAAAGAAACTCATGCCTTCGAACGAGGCTTTCATACCATTCTGAGCTCCCGATCGACGAACCATCGCCCCCGAAACATCGGCGAGAAGTTCATAAGCTCCTTCCTTGGCCGCCTCGATGGCCCCTGGACCGGCGATCCGAGTTAGTTCCTTGGCGACTGTAGACGGGTTAGGGATGACAAAGTAAGGAGTCGAGGAAGGTGAAACTGGAGAGGGGTTGGGCGGGTCCGAAGTACTAGCGTTGGGCGTGTAGGAGGCGGTTGCAGTGCCAGCTGTGTTGGATGCGGCGCCACCTGTTGTGGGGATAGTCAGGGGTGC
The DNA here is from genome assembly GCA_001244265.2 of Microbotryum lychnidis-dioicae p1A1 Lamole. Lineage (NCBI taxonomy): Eukaryota > Fungi > Basidiomycota > Microbotryomycetes > Microbotryales > Microbotryaceae > Microbotryum > Microbotryum lychnidis-dioicae. Next base: position 2,367,051 of record CDLV01000005.1, read on the forward strand.
CAAGGCGTAGCCTCTGGTCGAGGACAAGTGAGTACAGGAGGGTAGCTGATTACTCGTAGCTGCATCGATCCCTGCGGCCGTAAGGTTGGGGGGAAGCTCCATTCTCTTGAGGTCCAAAACGATTTTGCGAGCCTGCTGCGGATCGAGCAGTTGCTTCTTGAGTTTGATGATTGACTTGGACGAGACGGCAGGGACAGTGGCGGTACTGCCCTGAACGTTCTGGTTGTTGATCACGGGCTCTAGGGGAGTCGAAGGAGTAATAAGACCTTGGGAGCGGACCCCCGCGACCGCTTTGTCGGTCTTCGAAGTCGACAATGCACGGACCGTCTTGCCGAACGAGAGGGCGGTGCGGGCCTTGAGTGAGGACATTTCCGAGGCGGTCGAAGGTGGTGTCGCGGGAGTGATGCCGGTGAGGACCGCAAAGACCATCTGAGCTGATTTTCCGACATTGCAGCTCGTATTGCGGGTGGTGGTAGAGCAGGACGGAGTGGCGGAACCCCCATGTAGCTGAACGGACTCGCGACGATTTCCGGGGTTGGGCAGCAGCGAACCGACGGTGGCCTTTAACGACAATCGGCGGTGCAAATTCGGTGATCTGCGTGCCGAGGACTTTCTAGGGAGAGGCGGTTTCGTAATCAGACCAGAAGGTGGGTGGGACCGCTTGAATGCAGGAAGAGTCGTGGCATCGTGGCTGGGTTTGCGAGTTCTGAACGACGAGACTTGGCGTTCGGGATGAGTTGTCGACGGCGAACTTGGCGCCGAAGTTGCAGCTGCCGACGACGCTCGCGACTTGATTGCGGCGGGCTTGACCAAACTTTTCTGGCTTTCACTGGGACTGGCTCCGAGTCGGACGGACATGGCACGCTGCTGCCTCGACGCTCGAAAGCGAGTCAACATTGGGTGGCCGAGTTGGAAGAGGCAGGACGCAAGTCATGTCTCGCCTCTTCCCGAGTCATCAAACCATCCTCGAATTGATGAACTAAGCGTAGAAAGGAGAGACTCGGACCTTCAGAGGGGCGAAGGTCCCAGCGACTCAGGTAACGGCCCGTATACAATATGGGTGTATGATATATGGCGCATGTTATGGTGGTCCAGCGGATCTAGCGTTTGTTAGATTCTCTCTTTGAACAAGACTAGCTGGAATGTATGACTTAGAAACTTAAAACAGCAAAGAGAGGCAAAGGGGGCGACAGAGACTGAGTGTGCGAGAGTGTGCGGCGCTCGGTCCCGCTCGGCGGCGCTCGGTCCGGCTTCGTCCGTTCTTGACCCAGCGCCCAGCGCCAGTCACAACAGCCGAGCCATGGACCCGACCACCGGTCTCCCGCTTGCGTTCGGCAAGATTGCACCACAGAAGAAGCAGGTTGCTGACCGATCCAAGCTTGATGCGACCAAGCGCGTTGACGTGAGTGGTGCACATGTATGAGCTAGCTGTGCGCGGTGACGCGGGACCAGCGAACTGAGTTCATCACCCGACCTTCACTTCTCCGCAGACGGACGAGCACACACCTACGGCTTCGACTTCCAAGGCCGCTTTGATCGAAGACGACTCGGACAACGAGCCCCTCGACGATGACGAGCGTGATGATGCACGAGGAGCAAGAGAGGAGCGCAGAGATCAGCGGCGCGACGATGATGAGGATGAGGATGAACACGATCGACGGGACAAATACGTCATCTCCAGTGCACCCGCCATGCCACCACCAGAACCGGTCGGTGACTTACCTGTATCACACGAAGCCATACTCAAGGACCACCAGAAGGTAAGCAGTCCACAGCGATTTCCCATTCCGTCCAAGCTGACTTGATCCCCCTCCAATGCATGCCCGATGCACACAGGCCGTCTCAGCGCTCTCCATGGACCCGGCAGGTGGACGTATTGTTTCAGGCTCTTACGATTACGACGTCAAGCTGTGGGACTTCGCAGGAATGACGGCCGCATTCAAGCCCTTCCGAAGCTTTGAGCCCAAGACCGGTCACCAGGTGAGTGCTCGCAGTCGCCGCTGCAGGTACCACAAACTGATCTCTGAAGAATTCTTCAACAGGTACACGATGTTCAATTTTCTCCTTCGGGTGCAAATCTACTGGTCGCCACAGGCACGAACCAGGCCAAGCTCTACGATCGAGATGGTCTTGAAGTGTAGGTCCAGATTCGGTGACTGTGCGGTGAGCCTGCTGGGAACCACCGACCGACTTTTAAAACTACGCAGCGCCGAGTTCAACAAGGGAGATATGTACATCCGAGATCTGAGGCACACAGAGTAAGAGCACTGTTCTACTAGCATCCTCGCGCGCGCCCACGTTACTGACGAGTTCGGTCCGAACCAAATCAGTGGTCACGTCGCGGCACTCACCTCCCTCGCGTGGAACCGAGTCAAGCCAACACAATTCGTCACTGCTTCCGAGGACTCGACACTGCGGATATGGGACGTTGCGAACCGCCGAAAGAGCACCAACGTCATCGTCGTCAAGAGCAAAGAGCGAGGGGGGCGAAGCAAAGTCACGAGTTGTGCATGGTCACAAGACGGGAAAACGATCGCTGCTTGTACGTTCCCAGAATCCTATCATCGGAGTGACTGTCCTGCTGATGCGAACATGCTCGACGACAGCTTGCGAGGACGGTGCTTTACACATGTGGGCAGCCAACTCGAATTTCGCTCGTCCGAACGCCGTAGGTCATCATTCGCAAGCTACCTCATCTTCGGTCAAGGTGTCCTGATTCGCCCCGCGTGTCATGAATCCATAGAGTTCCGAGTCGGCCCACACAAAACGTACCACGACATCTTGTGTGCTCTTCTCGTCCGATGGACGCCAGCTCGCTTCGAGGGGCGGCGATGCGACCGTTAAGTTATGGGACTGTCGACAATTCCGCAAACCGCTCTTCACAGCCACGGACCTACCCTCGGCCAACCCCGAAACGAGTCTTTGCTTCTCACCGGACGAGAAGTACTTACTCACGGGTACTTCAGGAGCGCATGCGGGTGTACTCGAAGGTTCTGCCGAACAAGAGCGAGCACGGGAAGCCGGTGCAGGTACGCGAGGCACAGGGGGTAAAGTCGTCGTCTTGAATCGGGAAGGCTTGACCAACTATAAGACGATCGAGTTGTCCCCCTTTTCCGTCATTCGTGTGCTGTGGCATCCCAAGATCAATCAGATTGTCACCAGTTCCTCCGATGGCTCGATTCACGTCCTATATTCCCCCGAAACGTCCGTGCGAGGCGCAACGATGGCTTTGTTGAGGGCACCGAGAAAGAAGGCCGTCGACGATTACTCAAGTGCGGCGGATCTCGTTGGGTCGAGGCCGATAATCGCGCCGCATACGTTGCCTGCGTTCAGGGACGATGGAGCGCATATGAGCGCCAATTCGAGAGGTGGGAAGAGGAAGCGAGAGAAGGAACGACAGGATCCCAAGAAGACGATGAAGCCTCGTAAGAATCTCGTGCTCCGGGAACAGATGAATGATGTCAAGTCTCACTTTGTTGATGCAATCTTTTTTCCCTTCTCTCTTGCAGTGCCACCGGTCGTTGGACCGGGTCGTGGTGGTCGGGTCGGAGCATCAGCTACGCAACACGTCGTACAAGGCCTCGTTCGCGACAACTTGCGCGAACAGGATCCCCGAGAGGCTTTGCTCAAGTACGCGACCGCTAGCGTGGAAGAGAACGAATGGACCGCCGCTTGGACCAAGAATCAACCCAAGCCCGTATTTGATCTCAGACCGGACACCGACGATGAGGATGATGACCCCAAAAAGAAGGGCAAAGCGATGGGCTTCTAGTGGTTTCGTTGTTGTGAACCAACGGATGTGCAATCATTAAGCCAGATGTCATTTCACATATGTTAAAGCTACGCACCGGTCGTTAAACAGAGGGTTCCAGAGAAGGAGCACAGCGGATTCAGACAAGTCACAAGAGAGCAGGATACGAAATAATTTCAAGAAAAGTCACATGGGATTGGAGGAAGAGTTGTCGGTGAGGGGAGTGAGGGGCTGTGTTGAAAAGCAAGATCCTGAGTGGGTTTTCCGAGTAGGTGCTTAGCCGACGAGCGGAGCGCGCTCGTTGTCGCCGAGAGCGATCTGTCCGTCGTTGGCGATGAAGGTGAAGTAGAGCGACTTAAGGATGGCGAGCAATGAGACGATGAACGAGCCGAGGGCGAAATAGCGGATCAAGCCGGTTCCGTGCTGGTGATCGTAGATGCCGAACAAGGTCCATGCGACTGTCATAGAGAAGAGGCCATGATACAGATCAATACAAGGCTACGCCACACACGCCGATTCCAGTTATTGCATATACTCACGAACGGCGGCGCCCGCGACATCACCTCGGCGACTCTTGAACGAGTACGCGACGGCGGTAGAGGCAAGGAAAGCGGACGAGAGGACGACGAGGACCTTGACGGTCACCGACGGGTGGTGACCGTGTCCACCGTGGGTGAAGGCGGCGAAGCCCGAGATGAAGATGGTGACGATCGACCACGCGTGCCAGAGGGAGAAGGGCAATTGGACGAAGACCGCATCAAGCGTACCCTGGCTCGGGTAGTGGGCCGCGAGCGAGTAGTAGATCGTCGAGACGGACGAAGCGACAAAGAGGGAGAAGATGAAGGCGACGATGTAGTGGTGCGTGACGTAGACGTGGGTGAAGATGGCGTTGAGGATGGCCACGATCGCAAATCGCCATCCGATACCGTTGACGGCGTCTGCCGAAGAGTCGAAGAACTGGTAGATGACGTAGCCGAGCAAGAGAACGTCGATGATGGACCTGTAATGGATCGTGCAAGACTTGCGATTAGTTGCGGTTCCGAGCGACTCCGTGTGCTGATCAAAGCACTCGAGATGTTCGACCGTTCCCCTCGCCTGTGGGTGGGCCACACGGCAATGGATGCAGGTTGCGCAAATTCACCAGGTGTAGAAGACATAGCTGGAGGGAGTGAAATAGGTCTCCTTGCCTCCGTGACCAGCAGGGCTCATGGCGCCACTGAGAGGTGTGAAGGGACATCACGCGGCGGAAGGAACAAGGTTCAATGTGGGGTAAATAGGGTCACTCGGTCAGCGCTCGAATCTGGACGAGTTTGGGTTTAGGCGTTGAGAAGGCGCGGGCGGTGACGGGCACGTGTGCGAGGTGTGAGACTCACTACAGGCCCGTTCCAAAGAGGAAGATAAACACGGCGACTGCAAAAGCGAAATGGTTGACAAGATGAGTGTTTATACTGAAGCCTCAAATTTGGTGCAGCATATGTTTGGCTTACCATTGACGAGCTGCAGACAGTGAAGGTGCAGTGGGCCGAGAACAAAGCATGGGGTCAGCGACGTGCCTTGTCAGCGCGTCCGCGAGCGGCGCTCGTAAGGCTCAGCTTGCACACCGCGGCCGACCGACGGCTCCTCGCACGCCCATGTGACCAATGACCACTCACCTTGACGGGAAGGTTCTCATTCCTGCAGGACGGCACCGATGAAGGATATGGCCAGGTCAGTCGAGTGATATACCCGAGTAGAAAGCTCGCACGCAGGACTCACCATCGGTTGGCGCTGGGCATCTTGGATAAAAGTCTGAGGCGGAGTGGGTTGAAGTGGGGTGGAACAAGCTGGGCGAGCTGCGAGATGGTGGGGAAGACGATCGGCGGGAAGGGGAATGGGTCGGGTCAGGGATATTGTTGCATGTCTACAAGTTATCGGGCACTGGGCACTACTCACAAGGTGGATCAGTCTTTTTGAAAACGGTGGCAGAGGGGGGAAAAGAAAGAGAGCAGGAGGGGAGGACGAGCAAAGAAATGAGTCGAATACCAAGCTTCGCCCAGCAAAGGTGACGCGAAGCGCGCCTGATGACGTAGGCTCTCGATCGGGATGCCGACGCCGACAGCTTTTCAGGGGCAGTAGTGTGATGGGGACTTGAATTGGTTGGCTCAAAAATCGGCTCTAGTACAGAACAGGTCACGAAAAGCAGGTGTCTGCATAGAATTGTCCGATCGACGCCATTGTACCCGGGGTGATACCGCCTTACAGTGACTCCGAGTCCGACAATCGGAAACCGATCGCGCCGACGGGTATCATGTTCAGGCCGACGGAAGAGTGATCACGGCGTCCTCCATTCCGGCAAGACAAACCATACAGTGACCGTCGGCGGGGCCCGACTACAAGGCTGGGGTTGGGGCGTTTGAAGAAAGAAAGGAAAATGAAACAAAAAGGAAGAAAGCGTGAAGGGTTTTCGATTCGGACTCACCATTGCCCGAGCCCGTGACCGCCTGTGGCGCACGTCTTGAAGCAGACCCAAGAGGGCATGGGCAACGATAACGAGGGTCTCGAGCTCTGATGCACTATATCGCATACTACCTCTGATTACAACACGTAACCTAATATAAAAAATATGATAGAAATGTAACTCAACTGCAAAAACTTAAGTATTATCGTACACTATCTTCAGCGGACACTTTTCGCTCCTCAGAAGGAGGGCGCCGCCTCGGCCAGTCCGGGCAAGATCAACGGTGTTGTCCCCACCTGCGTCGAGACGTAAGGGATCGAGCGAGACATCCTTCGCCCGTGAGAAGCTGTACCCGTTGTCATTCCACTTGCTACGATAGCTCCAAGCGGCCTCGAGGAATATGACGTCGAGCTCGAGCGCTTTAGGTTCGTCGACGATAATGCGGTGGCTACCTCGTAAACGCTCCCGCAGAGTACGGAGGATGACTGGCTCGTCCTCAGTGGTTTCAATGAGAGGCGTCGAGTGGGAGCAAAAGGGCCGGAAGGTGCGCTCGGCAAACCGCACGGGATGGGTGACAATGGAGTCTTGGGCGTAATCGATCCAGAGCGAAAGGTGCCCATCCACTCCGGGGAGGGAGCGGAAGGATTGACGGCCAGAGTCTGCGTGTGCAGTCTCGGCATAGCGTTAGATTTATAAGAATCCGAACGGGTCAAGTTGGAGAGTCGTTTTCCGCCACAGCTTCCTTCCACCTGCTGCAGCCGAGCGACAGTGGCTAATGGCTTCAAGGACGACGTTGAGGAATAAGTGCGCAGCGGTCGCAGGTCTGTAGATCCGGACTGTAAATCTTGCATCCCTACGGAGGCATGGCGTTGGACTTGATGCCTGTAGTCTTGTATCGAGGTACAAGTGTTATTGCCGATTTGATCTTGGGTATCGATCCTGGTACTGGTCGATGAACCGAGCGACCGATTGCAACGCTCAGAGGGTGACCAAAAATCTTGCTCCGGAGCGCCTGCTAGCTCTTGGTCGCTAAGTCCCAATGGGAGGTTGTGAACGTGCTCTTTACTATACGCTCCAGAGCTTGGAAGACCGTTGGCACCAAGACCGAGGGTACTATCTGAACCAAGCGCCGTCTGCCACAGCTTTTCCCGACTCGACTGCCTCTGAAGAAAGAGTGTCGCGGCGGGACTGCAGCTTGTCGACTGCTCGCCATAAGACGACGACGTCGAGCTGCGCGAGCGTAGTGACCTCGACGAGAATATTTTGTGGCTTGGTGAGAGGGAGGAGCCATAGTCGAGGGAGAGGTCAAAGTTCTCCTCTTCCTCTGACAAGGTATAGCCGTCCGAATCAGAATCGAAGTGCTGTGAGCGTGGCTTGCGAATGATCTTGTACGGCTGTGCAAGCATGGAACGAGACTGAATCCCGATCAGTCCGCGTGACCTCGGGGTGATATACCAGAGTAGATCGTAGATCAATGTAGGCCCTTACCGTGTGAGCCAACCGCCTCTGCTGGGGACTGGTTCCCCTCACCGATTGATTCTGGCGTGCCATTGAGAGTCGCCGCGTCAACTCCCTCACGCACTCGGCCTGCGTCTCGTCGTCTTCACTGTCGATTGCCATCAGCTCTTTGGCCATCACTCCTGCCCTCCAGGCTGATGCATCCAAACTCGCGTCGATGTCGATCTCGGACGATTCCCCGCTCGAGTGCGACGCCACATCCGAGACGTCACCCAGCGGTGTTTGCGGTTCTAGCTGCTTTACTCGCTCCTCTTTGGCGACGATGCACTTCCGAGCCAAGTTCGGAGACGAAGCGCAGGGTCTCACCAAGGGACCACGAACCGACGCATTTGAAGGACTGGCTTGGGAATCCACAGAGCTGACTCGGGAGCGAGAAGAGGTTTGTCTACCATGCACGGGTGTATCGAACAAATCCTCGACTTCGTCTTCCCTTAAGGAACTCAAAAGTTTTGGCGTTGGTGGCTCGATCGAGGGCGGTAGAGTAAATGAACAGGATCGAGAGGGTATCTTTTCGCAGGTTATAGACGACAAGGTAGGTGCCGTCGACGGTCGAGTGATCTTGGACAATGGTCGCTTCGAGGAAGTCAGTACCAGCTGAGGCAACGCAGGCAGCTCCTTTGGTACGGCCTGGGAGATTTTGAGCAAACATTATCGATTCGAATGAAACAGAAAGCAAGGAATAAAAGAAAACTTACCGGGAGTGGTGATCTGGGTGGGTTGGTCGGCGAAAATTGAGCTGACACGGGTCGAACATCGACGAGGGAGCTAGTGGAGCCGCGCTTGCTCGTTGGCGAGGAAACGGTGAGAGAGACTCTTTGGGATGCAGTATTGATCGGGTGAACGTTCTTATTTTCTCCTATTCGAGACGTTGGAGTTGTGGATGACCGCTTCAAAGAGCTGAGGGAGCTCTTAGGACGAGGGACTTGTGAGTGTGACGGCGTGGCCCCCATCGCCAAGTGTGGGGGCAGGGAGAGAGGGGCCACGCGCTTCGTGGGTGTGTGAGCGCTGTGAGCAGCGGCGGAAGGAGGTGTGGGGAAGGCCAGCAGGACCGAAGCGATGTCGCTCTTGGAGGAAGAGTTGGAGCGTGGTAATAAAGTTTTCAGAGTCGTTGGAGGAGGCTCGGACATGCGGGTCTTGATACGAGGTAGCGCTGGCGCACTTATGGATGGGGCCGAGGGCTGTGACGTGCCAGTTGGTTGGGGTGGAAGTAACGGCTGCGGAACAGCTGGGAGGGGCATGTCGAGGCGTGGATTACGGTGAGGAATCTTGGTGGGTACCGGGGATTGATACCGCAGTGGTGATGCGAACTTTCCTCCCCCACTTGGCGTTGACCTCCCGTAGGAAGGCAGCGCTGGGATCCCCGATCTCTTCGCAGACGGGTCGCGTTGAGAGCTTGATTGAACCTTGCTACCGTTGAGCATCGCGTAGTATCAGACCAGTGGCGATTTGTACCGAGTAAGTGTGAGTCGGTTCTGGCCCTCACAGACGACAAGGTTATTGAACAGCCGCCTTCACGAAGGCGAAAGACACGGAGAGACAGCGAGCCTGCCGATCTGTCGTGGGGGTCTCCTGCCCGAGCCGCGCAGCACGGACCCGTCCGCGCTAAGTCCCGCTCAGGAGGCTCTGATTACTTGAGGCACGTTCTCTGGTTCAGGTCACATTGGGGCCTGTGCGCTTCATGCGCGAGGCGACTGCTGAGAACTTTTCGGAGAACAGCTGAGTCGCACGGCGAACAGCTCCCGAAACATTCGTCGTGCCCTCTATACGCAGAGCGGAAGATAGGCCAGTCCACCCGAGTTAAACGTCTTGCGGCGTGCGTACTAATCTACTAATCGGCGCGAGCGTAGCACATCGAATAGGGGGCCGTCACGTGACCTGATCACTACTCAGTCATTTAATTGGTACGTTGTGACGTGAACGAGCCGAGTATATGGCGATGGGGTCGATCAACACCCATGTAAATCCCAAGGGACCTGAGCAACAGCGGATGTGGGTATAGCGGTCTGGCGGCGAGAGAGATTTCTAGCTTCAGCGAGGATCAAGCCAGCTATAGGGCTGCGAAGGACCTGAAGCAGAGCTTAAACTGTGAGGGACCTCGAGAATGGTAAGGAGTGTGATTGGAGTGTGTTATATGAGTTGCTGCTTGCAGGAAGTAATGATAAACTGGAGTCTGATATATGTGTTGTTTAGTTGCAGGAAGTGAAAAACCTCCAGCCCAGGGCCGGCGACTTTCATAGTAAGAGCCCTGGAACCTTGCAATACTACAAGTGAGAAATCGCCGATGTCCGGATTACAAGATAGAGTGATGGAGCGAGACGAGCGTTGGGAAGTTTCGGCATGCTGTCTCGAAGAGGACGGGGCATGGCCGTTGCAGTGGGGTGGCCACTGCCCGCGTAATTTGAGCGGAGCCACGCGACGCGACGCGTCGGTCGAAGTCGCGACGAACCGCGGCGCGCACGGTGCACGGATGTCGTCGCGTTACGTTTGAGCTCGTCTTCTCCCTCTCTCTGCAACCCTTCTACACCCTTTCGCCACTTCCGCTTGCTTTGGTCTGCCGGCGTTCGAAGTCACATACATTTGCTTGTCTTGTACTTCCGGCTTCGGCACCTTTTACGCCGTTGCCGTACTTGCCGTCACTCTGCCGCTCGATCACCTGCCGGTTCGGCTCTGATCGGCAAGATGCCCTCAATTATAGGCACCCCGACGCGCTCGCCTAACAAACGGAGACGAACGAAATCCAAGGAAGAGGAATATTCTTCCGTCGAAGAGAGCCCGAGCGCTCAAGAAGTTTGCATGATGCTGCTTGGCACACCGCGTCGCACGCGAACCTCGCCTTCGCAACTCGTCACACCGATGAAGGCAACGGCCAAGCGACGAAGCCACAGTCCTGTGCTCAAGGAGAACGTGCCCGTGCACAGCGACAGCACTGAATCGCATAGCGATCAAGACGAACTAATCTTCACTACGTCAAAGGAGATAGTCAAACGTAAGTGCCGGATGCTGCCCGTCGTGTGACCCCTTCGCGACGTCGACGCTTCCGCTGACGGTGGCTGCCCTTCTGATCATTGTAGCCGAGGATACACTACCTACACCGCACTCGACACCCACAAAAGATCGCGTCACAGCGCGGCCAATCAAGGACATCTACACCCACGCTCTTCAGCTGCTCAGTCCCAGTGGGTCGGCGCTTCCGACCATTCTTGGGCGCGATTCGCAAAGGGCCACCTTGGTCACTTTCCTCGCTCGACGCTTTCCGCAAGTCTATCGCGATCATCCCACGTCTGCTTCCGATAACGCCATCCCACCAGCCTCGCTCTATGTCTCGGGTCCACCGGGGATCGGCAAAACGGCTCTGCTCTCCGCCGTCGTCAACGAGTTCTCGGCGCTGGTCGAGCAGCAGGACTTGGAGGACGAGATCAAAGTCCACATGCAGACATGTCAGACTTCTGGAGCTACGCAAAGCAGCATCTGGGACAGGCTTGGCCGAGGATTGGGGCTTGACATGTCGCTCGGAACAGGGCACGCTAAGTCCACGAGTAAGCAAGCTTTCGAACGAGGCCTCGCTCGAGGCGGAAGTTTGTGAGTAGCCTCCGAAACTGGTTGGACACTCTGGACAAGAAGCTAACTAAAACCAATGGTCGCCGTAGCCTCATCATCCTGGATGAGATTGATCACCTCCACACGGCGTCCGCGAGTGCGAATCTGCTGCAATCACTCGTCACCCTCGCGCACACTCCCAATTCGTCGTTGACCCTCATCGGCATCGCCAACACGCTCGACCTCATGACTCGGTACGACCTGGCAAGCTCGGCATCGTTGGTGCCGTCGTGGAAAAAGGGTAGGGGCACGTCGATCGATACGCCGACAATGCAGCAGCTTCATTTCAAGGCGTACAACGCTTCGGAGATCGAGCTCATCCTTCGGCAGCGCCTGTCGATGCTCGCCGACTCGTACCCGCGGGTACCCGACCTCGCATCCCCACCCGCACCGAGCTCACGAACGACCGTCCCGCTCTTGCACCCGGCAGCGCTCAAACTCTGCGCCATGAAAGTCGCAGCCAGGTCCGGTGACATCCGCCAGGCGTTTCGAGTCGTCGAGATGTGCGTTTCGTCCCTGAAGCGAAAGGCACGAGGCTCCCTCGGTGACGGTCCGGATGCGCAGACCCTTCTTTCGTCGCATACCCCCGAGACGGCTCCGAAAGCATCGCCATCCGACATCAACCTGTCGCTCAAAGACGTCGGCTTGTCCGTCTCGGCCGAGCTCGCTTCACAACTGAGCACCTTGCAGAGGAACGCTCGCTTCGTCCTCGTATCGATCTGCATCGCCCTCTCGCGCGAATCGCTAGCCGGGTTCGAAGCCAAAGCGCTCAATCGCACCGTCAACGTGTCGAGCTGCTACGCCGTCTACCAGGAAATGCTCGAACTAGACGAGGTGTTTCGGCGCAGCGCGAACCTCAGTCGCGGCGATTGGGTCGACGCGCAAGGTCTCGTCGAAGCCAACGCTTTCGTGCGATCATTCTCGATGCAGGGAGCGGCGAAAGGACGTAAACCCAAAGGGTCGCCGACTCGAAGATCAGGCACAGACGCTGCGGATCCAATGCTTGGGCTCTCATCGTACGGACTGGACGAAGTCGTCGATGCGCTCAAGACCGTCCCAGCGGCGGAAGGGATGAGCGCGGGCGTGCTTGAGGATACGTTGCGCATCTCGAAGATGATGTTACATTGGGAGGAGGAACGCGTCTCAAGGGAGAGGAACAAGAAGATGCTTGAGCAGCAGAGGGACCGCTCGAGGGATCAGAATGCCCCGAGTGAGGGATTCCATGGTCTTGGATTAGAGAAGGGTCCGGCGTCAGTTGGTGCGGGGAAGAATGGGAGGAAAGCTCAAGGTGCTTCGGGGCTAGGGAAGTGGATTGGCAAGAAGAGGAAGGTCGAAGACGGTGATGAGGCCGATGGGAATGGACTGGTTGTGGGAGAATCCGAGGAGGAATGAGAAGGAGTGGACTGCGCTTAGGAGTTTTCGCAGAACTTGGATCACTTGCATCAGAGTTGTGTACATCATGTGTAGCAATCGCATTGCATCGCAGTAATCTCGGGTGTTTATTTTTAAAATTGACACATCCCTCAGCTGTAACCGGGTCTCTATCAACGAAGTATGAGGCGACAACGGCTGTGACCCACGTGAGTGAGGGGCAGCATCAGTCACGTGATTCAGCCCTGCTCGAGCAGTGATCGGCCGGTCAGCCTCACACCAGCTCACACCCGGCCAGCGTGATATAGCGTGACCAGTCGTGCGCGCGCCTCTTGCGCTGCAACGCTCTGACGCTGTCAACACTGGTGCTCCACAGAGGCTACAAGAAAACAGCGACCGTCCGTTCAACCACGACGACAGCATAGGTAGCCGCAGCTTACCGAGCCGGGCAGGCCTAGACGTGCACTGCTGCTGGCGGCGAGATGGTGCTCAAGCGTGCCGACAGCTCGACGTCACAATGGGCCATCCCGCCCGAGCCGACTTCGCTCGACCATGACGAGATCAAGCAGCAGGTGAGTCGAGGAGGAACATGTTGCAAGGATCTTTCGGCTTCGTACCGGAGTCGACGAATCTCGCCGCTGACTCGTCAACATCCCTCACGCGAACCCGACCGAACTCGACCCTACGCCACGCCACAGAGACGGCTACGGCACCTATCCGCCGTCCTCGTTCGCAACCTCATCGTCGAGCCCAGACGAAGCCACAATCCAACGAGCACATCGCCTTTCCTAAGCGACGCACCCTTCGACGCGGTCGGACCTTCCTCGTCCTCGTGTTCGTCGTTGCGCGCCTCCGCCCCTAAATCGTCCTCGGGACCGACTCGGCCAGCGTTTGCTTCCGATGATCTTGACTTGCTCGTGCGCAATAGGAGGAGACGGGCCACAAGTAATGCCAGCTTGCGTTCAAAGACCGGACCGAGCAGATCTTTACTCAGGGACACTCTCGTTGAGGCGGCAGAGGAAGGCGTCGGTGTGGGGTCGAGCTTGTCCTCTTCGAAACCCGAACGGACGTCCCTACGACGCAGCATGACCGGGGACAGGCGGATAAGGATCCAGGAAGAGAATGACGAGCTATTTGGAGTTTCCGTGTTTGACGGCGATTCTGCGACTGCCCAAGCTTCGACATCCCACCTCCCCGACGAGGAACAGCTCGAGGCCGACGATGATGTCGACGTGGACGAGGTCGGACGCACGGACTGCTTTTCTCCCTCTTCTCCCTCCGAATTCAAACGTAGAGATCGCTCAGGCTCTCGTACTTCCATAGCGTCGGCGGGTACGACTGGTTCGGGCTCTACAATACGACCCCGTACTAGCGAACTCGACTGGAACGTCAGCGCGCACGCCCCTGCTCGCACATTCTCACATTCGGCTTCAAATCCTCGACTGCCCGATACCCTAGCCTCCCGTACAGCATCGCGGGGGCGAACTGCTTTCTTTTCGGATTTACAATTGGCAAAGGAGAAGCGGCGGCGGATCGAGCTTCTTCATCGGCGTATGGTCGACAGCACCATCACGCTCTCATTCTTTCGGCCACGGGAGCAGACCGAGGATCCCGTTGACCCAACTTCGACGAGGCGGCCAAACACACTTTCAAGCCCGACACCTCATCGACCGGGACGGAGCGGGAGTACCGCCTCCATTCCTGGTCGTAGTGCAAGCCGGGGACTGGCCCTGCCGTCTGCCGTCGAGTCAGCTCCATCGCTCGACGTCTTGCCTCCGTTTTTCATCGCCCAGCCTGCTTGCAAAACTCTCAATCCGACATTCATGGTCGAGCCCAGCGACTTTCTCGTCGATCCCGAGACGCAAGATTTGGAAGATTGGCCTGGGCTTCAAGAAGAGCATGTGCTGGTGTCGCTGTGGACCAAGAGGAGCGAAGTTGGAACCGATATGGACAAGGGAAAGGCGAAGGAACAGAATGTGGACTCGGCCAAGGCTGCTTGGATGGTGCTCGTTGAGTGGGACGTCAGTTTGGACGGGCTTGTCAGCTTAGGGAGAGATGTAGGTTCCCCACTCTCGCAGATGTATGCGGCAAGTCGAACAAGAACCCGTCTGACTGACATGCGCATTGTCTCATAGCCCGCTCAATTCCCACAGCTTCAACCCAACACCATCATATTCGCCATGGCCGACGAGTACTTCACGGCCCCCCTACCCCTTCGGACACGATTTCGGCCCTACACTTCGGACGACAATCACTCATCGAGCTGTTCCGAAGACGACTCGGATGGGGCCGGGAATTATTCCGATCCAGGGGCGGGTGGTGTATCCCATTCTTGGCGATCGAGACGACGACGTAGGAGGGAAGAGGAAGAGGCTGAGGAGGCGAGAAGGATGCGCAAGGTGTTGGTGGAGAGAAGTCTTCGTGAAACCAGGATGGTCAAAGTCGCTGACGTTGAGGATCTCTTGAGGTCAGTCATGTTTGAAAGAGGCTATTACGAGTGACGAAATGCTGATCAAGCTTTGGTGTTCGCAGGTTCAAGCGGATCGAACACGAACGCTGCGAGAACAAAAGGACGTTGCACGAGCAGAAACAACGACTGGGTGCAATCTTTGGCGATGCGGCTGGAGAAGCTGCACTGGTGCGTTGGGTGAAAATTCGCTCTGCCGACGCCGTTGAGCTGAATGTTCTGCCTTCCCACAGTCTCGAGAGAGCGAGGAGCTGCAGGATCAAATTGACGACTTGGTCGCCGTTCGCGATGACCTTCGCCTTGATATCGCCGAAAGTACGTCGAACATGCGGATTTTGCGACGACCATTATTACTTGCTGACGAAGAGGCACTTTCACAGTCGAGTCTGAATTTGAGCAAAGAAAAGATGAACTGCGCCAACGAAGACTGCGGCTCGACTCCGCTCGGTCGATGCATGAGGCGCGAGCAGTCGGACTCGACCAACAGAGAGCCTTGCTGCGGCAGAGCGAGGGTGCTTGCGCCAAGATCCGACGTGCGATCGAAGCCCGACGAGAGCAGCTTATCACATTGCTGACGCACATGTTCCCCATCGAGCCCGTAGCCACGGATGGGTCCTCGTTGTTGTTCTCTATCCTCTCTATACCCCTTCCGAACTCGACCTACCCGCCCACCTCATCCGACGATCATCTCTCCTCTGCACTGGGATATGCAGCTCAAGTCGTCTCTGCTCTGGCGGCCTACATCGGCGTACCGTTACATTACCCTATCAAGTGTTTAGGCAGTCGCAGCGCCGTTATCGATCCGATAAGCATGATGCGAGGCCCTCGCGCCTTCCCGCTCTATGGCAAAGGCGTCGACAAGTACCGGTTCGACTATGGCGTCTTTTTGCTCAACAAGGATATCGAGCAACTGATGTACTCGCAAGGCCTGACCGTGATCGACTTGCGAAATACGTTACCGAACCTCAAGGCATTGGTACTGGCGCTCTCTTTTGCTTCGTCGCAGGCGTAAGTCCATGCTAGAGCAATCGTTGGAGAATTTGGGGAGCTGACAGAAGGGTATCTTTGGTATCGCAGTGAGTTTGCGTCGCTGAGCTTACACCCTCCAGCTCGCTTCCCCAACCTGTCGGCGTCCTCGACCGATCCCGAACAAGATCTGACGAATGAGCTCGAGGAAGCGAGCCTTTCACGACCGACCGTCGCTCCCGGGGAACCACACGGGACGTTGACGAACGGTCGTGAAGATGCCGTCCCATCTTCATCAGATGGAAGTAAAAGCGCAAGTGAAAGTGGTGATTCGGATCCTGATGCAGACTCTCAATCGGTCGATACGATGCGAACCGCGACAGCTTCTGAACCGCAGTCGACTCGAACCTCATCCAGCAAGACCAAACCGGCCAAACCGATCACGGGACAGGAGAAGCAGACAATTCGGACGCTTGAACCCGCACCGACTTGTATTGCTTCGAACGGAGCGACCACGACGGCGGGCTCGAATGGGAAGGTCAAAACGACGGTTAAGGCTAAGGAAGGGTCTTCGGCGACCCAGGCTTTAAGGAATAGTTTGTGGACGGCGGTCGGGTATGGGTCGCATGCTTAGATGAGGGGTTTATGAGATGATGGTCATGTTAATTTTAAACAAGAGCAATGAAGGATACATGTTTTGCTAGTCCCCGACGCCGACGTTTGCTGAAAGAGCGTCGAATTTGGCCAATTGCTTAAATAGGCTTACCCGAGCTTGTCCGAGCCTGTCACATACAATCCCTGGTGCTCGTTCTTGAATAGCAGTCCCAGATGAGGCAGGTCCAGCTGCTGCTGAGGGTGCGTCCTTGCTGCCTTCAGGAGCCCATGCGATGGGGCTTGAATACCCACGCAGTCATTTGCTACGATACGATCGCGCACGGCCAGCCAGCATGGTGCGCTCTGCGAGGTACGAGATGTTCAACATATCAGTGGACACAGACAATTCACGTATATTCGTTGAAGACTACTACTCACGGGGAACCAGGAGGTGCCGGCGCCAGAATGAAGGTTCGATCGATCGATCGAACACGGCACTGTGCGCCGCGGATGTAGAAGCAGGGTTTAGTGAATGCTCAAATATCTAGAAAGGATAGAAAGAGGCAAGACAAGTAATCTACTCGCATTCGGTGAATTCGCCATGAACGCAAGCCATAATGACGGTCTCGGGCTCTCCACCCGGTGCGCTCGGTCTGAGGAACGCAGGCAATGTGAAGCAATCAAACACGAACTTTGTCGGATCGTCGAGCGGGTGCTGACTCTTGGGCAGAGTGCAGTCATTCGGTCGAAGATGCTGCATCGTTCGGCGAGCCAGCGTGCGACGAATCGGCGGCATCGCTGGAGGCAGTTACAAGGGCAGGAGCAGCGGGAGTACGAGTGGGCGTAGGGGCAGGAGCAGCAGCAGCAGCTGCCAGGATTACGTCGACTTTCCACCTATTTCGACCTGCGTCCCCGGGTTCGAGGACTCGGCGGTCTCGAGCTGTTTCCCCGGGTTCGAGGACTCGGCGGTCTCGAGCTGTCTGACCGCCGAGTCCTCGAACCCGGGGACGCAGGTCGAAATGGGTGGAAAGTCGACGTAGTCGTCCCACGACTAGCCCGTCGGCGTAAAGTGCGGTGGAGTGAGTGACCACCTGAGGTCAGCAAATTCAGAGATACAAACGAACGATGCGCCTCCGGCGGCGGGCCGCGGTCAGCGGAGCATTGCTTAGTAGGACCTACGTTCCCAGTCGCTTTTCGGAAGATGGCCTGCAGTGCCTCTTCCCTTGCGCTCTCGACCCTCTGCAGCATCGGTATTCCTCCCGAAAGCCTGAGCGAGGCCTTGACCGCATCCTTCGACACCCATCGCACCGACTTTTCCTCGGTCTCCCCCCCCCCCCCCGGTTGGATTCGCGATGGTCTTGGGGACGTGAGGGATATGACGCAGAGCGAGAATGAGCTTGTGGAAGACAGGGCCGACGTTCGCTGGTGAGTACCACTTCGTGTAGTGGTCGGTCACGAGGTCGAAGATTTCGTAGAGTGTCTGCTGAGGAGGGTTCGCCGCGTCTGCAGTGGTTCGCCGCGTCTGCAGTGGTTCGCCGCGTCTGCAGTGGTTCGGACGACGAGTGGGGCCCGTGGACCGCTTCCGCGACGCAGAACGTGAGAACGTTGACCACGTGGCCATTCGGTAGCCATTGGCCGTGGGGGACGCGATAATGACCAAACAGCTCGAGGTTGAAAAGTTGCAGGACGACAAACGGACCCTTGCCCGTCAAGTAACGCGCTACTGGACCTGAGTTGGGCTTGAACAGGGTTTGCTCGCTGGCTTGGGTCGAGGTGGCCGTCTGCTTGCGGACCTTGGGCGGTGGGCCGGGGTTGGCGGAGTCATCACCGTCAGAGTCGTGGCCACTGCCAGCATCTCCGAAGCGGGTCGGAGACTCGACGGAGAAGATACCGTGGATGGTTGCTTCGCAAAATTCGAACCATTGTGCTTCCCACTCTGGCTTGATTGACCAAAGTCCTTCCCCTTCTTCTTCGCTTCCGCCCAGCAGTACGCCTTTCGGATCGATCTGTCGCTTCAACATCTTGCGGACTCGTGGGCCTGCGCCAGCGAATTCCTCGTCCGTCGTCTGCGCCTCAACGCGTTGCGCGACCCACGGGATCCAGACTCCATCGAGCCATTGGACGAGAACATGCGCGACTTTTGGTCCTTTCCAGAGCAAAATCGCGGTACGTCGAAGCGACATCATGATGAAATCAGAGGCAAAATCCTGTGGAACGAGGGACGGGTGTCGAAATTCGGTCAGCATAGAATGCTCGCCTTGTGGTACCTCGGACGCAGTCGCGATTCCACCCGGACATCTCGGGGGCCACTCACCGGAGCAATACCCTGAGCGCAACCACTCAAGATCTTGAGCGAGTGAAGGGCTGGAAGGAGGATATGGGTCGGCAAGAACTTGAGACGACCCCCGACGAGATCGCCGAGGGTGTGTCGATTGGTGAGCTGTTTGGGAGCGGTCGGAGAAATGACCTCGTCGAGGTGTTGACGGATGATCTGTAGCCCCTCGTCGACGAGTCTTCAGGCGCATTGGTAGACGTCATCAAAGTCTACAGCCTCGCGAAGGTGCTTCTTCAACTCGTCGTAGTAGACACGAAGGTTCCCCTTCAACTTTGGGTCGGTGGCGGCGGAATGGGTCGTGCGGTCATGTAGAAGGGGCATCATGAGCATCGCTTCAACGATGCATTCAATGTTGCGGTCACGGTATCGAGCCTTCGCCGCCTCGAGTTAATAGTCGCCTTGGTCGTCGCTGGCGGCGAAGCACTCAAAGCCTGCCGAGGCAAACGAACGAAGGACCGAAGGAATCGCATCCTTCCATCCAAATAGACCGACAATCATCATGACGACCCGGTCGTCCCACCATTCGGGCGCGTGCACGAAGTGAGGAATCGATTGCCTCTTCTCCTTGGTTTCCATCGTGGCCGGACGACGCTAGTCCAGGCCTGCGAAGCGAGAGGGAGAAGGGGTGTGTGCGCAGGGCAGGCGGCGTCAGGTCTGGCACCCGTCCACGGGTAACGAAACCGCCCGTGTACTCACGAACGCGAACCCGATGACGTCCTTGCCACTCGAGACGCGACGGAAGAGTTCTTGCTCCTCTTCGTGTTTCTGCGGCGCGACTGACGCCTTGTCGGGCAGCGTCAGCGGGTCGTCGAGCCTCGTGCGGCACCTGGATCCCTGGCCCGCACTATCTGCCACGCCGTCCTCGCGCAAGAGGTACACTATCGCCATGATCAACGTTCGCCAGCGATTCTTGTCGAGTCCAAGTTTCTGCCACTGCGCGGGGGCAAGATACCCCAAGCAACGGCCGAGAGCATCGGCGAGAATGCTCTCGACCTCGCGATTCGAGACGGCCAGGAGGCGAAGGACCGGCTGGAAGGCATCCAGGGCCGGCCTGGGACGATTGGGGGTTTCGAAACGGTTGAAGGGCATGCCGTTGGAGTGTGGTGGGTGGAGGTTGCCGTTGATGGTCCGGAACCGAGAGATGGGTGGCGCCGGACTGACACGGCGTGCTCTGGCGTGTCCAGCGCGGGCGGAATGTCTCCCGTCCGAAAATTGATTTCGGGCATGACGTCAGAAAAAAACGCATCGCGGCCGCGCGGTGGTTCAGGTGCGAGCACCGCAACCAGTGTAAGTGAGCACAAGCTTCAAGAAAGCGCATACGAAGATATCGAAGTATAGCGAGACACGCCCCAAGCCCTTCCGACAGGACGCATCGACCTCAGCTCCGTCTCGCGAGTCAACTCATCCATCGATCTGCATCGGTACGATCCCGTCGTGCGCGAACCGGGATCGCTGACCGAAGCCAAGTGACACTCGACATCCAGGCAGTGCAGGCACTCATCGAGTCATCGTGCTCGGAGCTTGTTCGATGCCGCGTTGCCGACGGTGCGCTCGCTCCAACCTCTCGAACCGTCGTCCTGGCCATGGCTCTTCGGACTCGAAGTGATCCTTGCTTCAACTCGCCTGGCATCGTCGGTGCCCTCACCATTTGCTCAAGCGTACCCGTCACCGTCGACATGCGGTAGATTGTACCGCCGGGGGTCTTGCCGCTGCCGCCATCGCCGCCGCTGCTGCCCGAGTCCGATTGCTTCGAGAACAGCGCCCGTACTTCGGCGGCGGTGGTTGCCTTCTCCCTTTTTTTTTTTTTTTTTTTTTTTTTTTGGCTCGGCGCTCTTAGATTTGTGCTGACTATCTACTTGGCTGTCCTTGAAATCGGGCTCGACGAGGTGGTAATCGGGCGCTTTGACGGTACCTTGAACGGCGAGCTTCCGCGTAGACGCCATGCGGGCCGGCTGCTCGGCCTGAAGTCGACGAGCCTTGGCGAGATGGCGTCGGAGATTGAGGTCTTGGATGCTCGAGAGGGGCGGAAAGGGAGGCAAAGGTCTGACAGAGGAGACCCCGAGGAGCTGGATGAGGGGAGGGTTGCGTTGGATCGGCGGGTAGGCCGTGTTGGGGACTTTTGAAGGATCTCTGTGTGGGGTGCCTTCGAACCGCACCCTGGTTCCCTTTGCGACTGTGGTGATGGACGCCTCGGTCGCTTTTGCAAACGTCTCGTCCTTGTAGCGATGCATCAGGTGTTGGATGGGATCGATCTTGGCGCAGAGCGACTTGATGTCCTCGAGTCGATCAGCCGTCGGCGCCGCCTCCTAGTCGACGTTCCTCTGGACCAGCTGCAGCGCATCTAAGGCGCGCTCCCAGCCACTTTGCCACGTCGCCGCGTCCAACCACTGCCCAGGCAAGTTTCGAAGTCCTGCTGGCCCGATCCCTTTGATGCCCCCGAAATAGTCGCACCCGAGGATGAGGCTCGCGACGAATCGCTGACGAGAACTCCACACCGCGGGGTGAGCGTCGAGCACGGCAAGGTCTACCAAGCTGATGTTTTGGTCCTTTCCCGATAGCACGCCCCGATAACGGGCTTGTTCGGCGCCGAGAAGCATGAAAAAGTCGCTGTCGGCGCTCACGAGGACGACGCGGTTGGGTTCGAGCGCAACGTCGCAGATCTGGCCAAACTTGGTCGACGCCGAGACGAGGGGATCGGCCTCGTGGGCCGCGACGACGAGCAAGCCTTGCTCGGACCAGCGAACAAAGGTGGCGGGCGACTCGGGTTGGCTCGTCACCGTGGCAAAAAGCGACCTCCCATTGTTTGCTCGATCGTCCGTGAACGCACGCGGCGAGGGTGTCGTTCGTGGTGGGACGGGGTGGGTGACAGGGGTCGACTTATCGGAAGGCTGTTGCGGCTGCTGGTGATCTTGGCGATCGAGCACGGTGTCCCGCTTGAGCTCGGGACGAAGGATGGGATGATCAAATACCACGACCACTTGGATCCGCCTTGCCGTCGCTGCAATGACCTCCTCGAGGTGTCGAATGATAGAATTGAGGAACAGCCGGCCTCGCTTCGGCTCGTTATGTTGCGCCCGGTCCGTCAACCCAAGTCGGCGACCACCTCGAGCTCGTCGCCTCTCTCTCTGTCTCCTTCCTGCTCCTCGTCGACGCGCTCTGCACTTCTCGCACCACTTGATCTTGCCGACATCGCCCCCCTTTTCAGGAGGATACAAAACGGTGGCCTTTGTGGTGTGGTAGAGTCTGTCGTTCGATCCCTCCCACCGTCAAAAGTGTGAGTAACCACCTAGCTGTGATCGTGGTCGTATTCGTGTGGCGTAGGGTTGGACTGACTCGTCTCGTGTTTACCCGTCTCGCGTCCATCTTTCACCACACCACCTCCATCATCTTACCCCACACCACCTCTCCCCTCTCCACTCTCACTGCGATCTCTCGCTTCCCACCTCGCCACTGCCTCCGACCTTACCGTCTCTCGCTGCATCACGGCTTGCCATCAGCCTATCCACTCGTCGACGAGTGTTGAATGGCGCCTACGGCATGTCACTGAGGTTGTTGCTGGTCCACAAGACCGCTTGCATTTGATCGTACCCCGTGAGTCTTTTGCTTTGACCCTTGATCGATCGATGGATCGATCGTGCTCGCCGGCCCTTGACGACGGGCGAGGCGGGGCTGACGATTCGATCCTCGCCTACACTTTCCCCACACAGTAGCCTCCACTGCGTTACCGAGTGGACCGATTTCACCTGCTCAGATCGAAGGAGATTCACGGTACCCCTAACATCAGTGAGTAGCATGTACCCTAATTCTGTGGTACCAGGTAGCTTACTTCTAGTATACGCTTCAACCTCCAGCTGCACACGGTCTTCTCGACAAGGTCCCCTTTTCTTTTTCTGTTGCTTTCGAACTGGTTTCACCTCGAAACTCTTACGCTGGCGGTGCTAAGTGGCAGGCGACTGGTCTTTGTTTAGCCTAGCCAGATCCAACTCCTACATTGAGCCTCCCTCGTGAACCCTTTTCGTGTTTTGTAGTTTTTGAGTGCACGTATCGAGATGCGCATGCACCACGGATTTGAAATTCGAGCCTACGATAGAGCTCACGAGTTGGCGCGCGTGCTCTCCCTCGGCTTCTGAACCTTCTGCTAAACCCTCTGCGCTACCGCCCTACGCCTCCTCACACTCGTTTCAATTGAAATCAACTCGGAGTCCAGACGATCTTACCCCCGACACAAGTAGTGTGTCAGAAGGATGTCGACGCCTTCCGAGTCCCCGGCGCCGATCGCGTCGCCGTCGGGAATGACGCCGTCGGGAATGACGCCGTCGGGAGTGCGAGTGCCCAAGCCCAAGCGGGATGCTCAGACCAGGGCTGTGGAGGGGATTCGGCAGTTCCTGGTCGGTTGGCGCAGGGCAGAGTTGTAGCTTGGACGTTTCTTTTACTGAGCTTGTGTGTGTTGTGTCTCGATACAGCAAAGCAAGAGTTGTTACGACATCCTGCCCGAGAGGTAGGTCGGCTCATTCAGGCCACTCGGCTGGTTCGTCGTACCGATCTACTGCTGTTACTGAACCTGATCTTCCGTCCCCTCTAGCTTTCGCTTGATCGTCTTTGACAACAAGCTGTCCATCACGAGGAGTCTGCAGGCTTTGGTCACCAATGGCAAGTCCAACTTGTCTTCGCCGTCGCTAATCGTCGTCATCGAGCACTCGCTAGCAGCGTGGCGCCTAGTTTCTGCTCGTCCGTGAACGGTGCTATCTCGGCTCAGGATCACAGCTCCCGGTGTTGTACGTTTTGCGTAGCGTGTGTAGCTGATCATGATGCCCCTGTTGATTCTCATCCCACAGGAGTGGTCTCGGCACCGCTATACGACTCGACGACCCAACGCTTCGCCGGCATGTTCACCCTCGCGGACGTCGTTCACCTGATACAGTACTACTACCTCACATCACACGAATATGATAATGTTGTTGCTGAAGTGGACGCGTTCCAGTTGGGCAGCTTGCGGAGTCAGTGATCGACGCCGGGACCGGATTCCTTATCTGCCGCCGAACGCTGACCGAGTGCACTCATTCGTCCTTCATCCCCACAGAGATCGAACAGGCCATCGATGTTCCACCGCCGCCGACAATATCGGTACACCCCGATCAGCCTTTATCGGATGCATGCGCTGCGCTCGTACGGACCCACGCTCGACGTCTGCCCCTCGTCGACCGCGATGACCAGACGGGCAAGGAGACCATCGTCAGCGTCCTGACGCAGTATCGAGTACTCAAGTTCATCGCCATCAACGTGAGTTGGTTCCGTAAACTAACCCTGTCATCGCGCTGGTCGTGCTGACTTTTGCTTCGCTCGTCAGTGCCAACATGACTGCGCTCGAATGGAACAATCGATCGGCGCACTCGGGATTGGATCATACTGCTCGTGGTATCAACCGTCCTCCGCACTCTCTTCGGACGTATCGAGTGTACCTCCCCTCAGCCCAGCCCCATCCACAAGCGAGCTCATGTCCCCCATCGATGGCGTCTCGCTCCTACCATCCGACAAGGTCAAGAACCTGTCCTCCGCCCAACTCGACCGAGATAACGCTGAAGCAACAACACCACATGGTGATGATGCAGCCAAAACGACAGCAGAAACACACCCTTCGTCAGGGTCAGGTGATGATGCCCTCGCGTCGAACGCCGAGTTTGGGGTGCGACCCACGGATCGGTATTTCCCGCTCTCGACGGCAACGCTCGAGACGAGTGTCTTTGACGTCGTGCACATCTTCTCCGAACGTGGTATTTCAGCCGTACCGATCATTGATGAGGATGGTATCGTGCTCAACATGTACGAGACGGTTGACATCGTAGTAAGTCTTAACATGCGCCAAGGTTGGCTTGTCGGGAGCTTTAGGGCACCTTTGGCTGACGCCGACTTTGTTTTTTTGCAGGACCTGGTGCGGCAGAATGCATACGAGGTGCTTGATTCGACGATTGAGGTCGCTTTGGACCAGCGATCTGCCGACTTTACGGGTGTGATGACCTGCAGCCCACGGGATTCACTCGCCTCGATCCTCGCTTACATTCGCGAGCGGCGGTGCCATCGATTCGTCATCCTCGAACCGGATGGGGTTCCACCGCAAGGCGGTCGACCGGGAAGGAAAAAGGGTAGCTTGATCGGTATCTTGAGTCTGAGTGACGTGCTACGGTATCTGGTGGGGCAAGAGAATCTCAAGGGCATGGAGGTCCCCGGTCTCGGTAAGTCATCTCGGCACCCGCATTTCATTCGAATGCAGTGAATTAAAGCAACCTGCTAAACAAAGGCGCAATCACCTTGTTCGAATTGCTAGGTCTTCATGGACTGCGAGGCGTCGGCAATGTGCCTCCGGGAGAAATTGATGTACTCGACGACGGGGTCTCGCTGCGGTCCAAACCATGCAGTCGGCGAGGATCGGGAGCAACGGATGCTGGCAGTTCGGGGATCCCTTCGGCGGCCGATACTATCGCGTCCCAGGTCGAACCAGGCCCCGCTGCGATTGCCGGAGCAAATCTAGGGCTCGAGGATGTGGCCGAGGACGAGGTGTTGAAAGCCGCGGCCGAGACATGAACGAGGGCCAGGTGTCAGGGGGTTGCGATCGCGCTGTGTTTAATACCCGTGTGTATCCGTTGTCTGTGTTTGCTCTGCATCTTTCTTTTGTTTGTACCCTGATTCCTGAACTCTCTTTCTCTGATGTGTCTCTACAACTGTATCATCATCCCGCAATCGGAAATTTGCATGACTAGGCGAGGCCCCGAGACCACGCGATTCGCACGTGACGGCGCTCGATGATGGAGCGTGAATTTGAGACCCAGTCAGCAGGTTGACTCGGAGAGCGCGGCCCGAGGGAAGTGCGATCGCGCGATAGCTTCGCCGAACTCAATCTCGGCGCCTTTCGTCTTTCGCACGCCGACTCCCCCAACTGGACCCTCTTCATCCATGCCACGTCGATTGGATTACGTGTACGGCGATAAGCCCGAGCTTTCCTCACCCACCACAGCCCGGGAAGTCGAAAATGTCTCGACCTTTTCGAGTGTGCCTTCATCGATTTCGACCGCTGCAGCTCAATTGCCGGAAATTGATGGTCTCAGTCGCACTATCGCGTCGGGTTCGACGAGCAGTGGCGTACGACCTACGGCACCGTATCGCGCACAACTTCCACAGCGGGACTATGATGGCTATGTGAGCCCTTTGATTGTGCTTTGGGCTGCCAGGAGTGGGATGCGCTATGCCTGGGGACGGCTTCGTCGCGTTTGCGCTGCGCCAGCGTATCACGTCATTGGCTATCTTGCAGCGGAGAGGGCCAGCTGGCTCGTCGGCATTCGGCATTGTCAAAGGTTGCTACATGGGGCTGCATCACGTACTTCAGCCGCCTAGCCTAGCTGTGTGGTGCCTAGCCTAGTGTGAAGTGGGCACTGTTCGATCGTTTCGGCTGACACCCCTCTTCGCTCTCTCAGACCCCGTCCATTTCGCCGGCCAATGTCAGCTTGCTACACGAACGCGTGAGTCTCAGAGCTCAGGCGCTCAGGGGCCACCAACGACATTTCCGACTATGAATCAGAACGAACTCAAACTTGAAGGCCCACTTTTCCTCGGGGTCTTGTATAGGTTCCCATCAACTGACTATGCCTTCTTCCGTATTCCACTTCCATCTATCTTGCACTCCCTGGTGCTCACACAGCTACAAATCCTAACGGCGTCACAACGTCTGGCCATCACTTTTCGCCCGCCGAGGGGTTCGTCCGAACGCGATGATCCAGGAGACTCTCCCTCGATCACCCCTCGTCCCTCGGCTAGTCCGCCAGCGACCACTTCTCAGGTCGCTTCGTTGAGGCTACAAGAATTGGCGAGGAGTTTACAAGTCCAGGCTGCGACGGAGAGGGAGCGGGTCGCTGAACAATTGAGGACGAGCACCGCCACTTTTGTGGGATGGGTTGGAACAACGAGTTTTTCGACTGGACCCCCTGGATCACCTTTGGTTGTGCGCCAGCGATATTCACGGGGGAGAAATAATGAAAGTACAGTCGACTATGCACCAGAAGAGGACGAAAGTGGATCCAGCCAGGATGAGGATGACGACGAGGAGGATCATGGATTGGACGGCGACGTTATCACATTCGCGGATGGGAACGTCCCGTCTGAGGAAGTGTTACGAATGTGGTACGATACAAGGCGGTTGGTAATGGGGCATGTCGATGCGGATGGGGTCAAGCAGACGAAAAGGACATGGCATCGCGGAACACTTGAAGGACGATAGAGATTGCAGCATCGGATTCTCGCGGAGTGCATAATATTTGGATCTCGATCAGCGATGTTATTTGTACGGACCTAGGGGGAACTTATACAACTCTCTGTCTTATTTGTATTTATTCATGTGTTGTGCTTGGATTATGACGTAATACTTGGAATGTTAGAAAAGAAGAGCTGTTAGAGAGATGATGGCTGACTGTCGAGATCTTTCAAGTCTCAGTTGGGCTCGAATCCTCGAGTCGGTGAGTTTATTGAGCGCTGAGTTATAGGCGGAACGTCCAAGCGCGCTCGATTACAATTGTACAAAGTCAAAAATTCGGAAAAAAGAGAAACTCCAGATCAGATCTTCTATGTCACAAAGAGGCAAGTGCCGGGAAGAGAGCTGGATCGAAATTGGATCCGGTTTTTTGAGAACCCAGAAATTCGACCCAAAGCCCGGAATCACCACTATTGCCACTGATTGTCCTTCTTGTCATCGTGGTCGTAGCCGTCGGCGTCCTTCTCGTCGTGCTTGTCGCAATCTCCACCTTTGTGACCGTCGTCCTGGCTAAAATGTAGTCACCATCCGCTTTTAGGGTTGCCCCCGCTGCTAAAGTCTTTCTTTTCGTCATGGCATTTCTCATCCTTTTTGCCATGGATTTTGCTGGCCTTGCCGTCGTGACCGTCTTTGCCATCGTGTTCATCCTTGTCATCGAGCTTGCCATCCTTTCCATCCTTGGCACGACCCTTACCTCCGTCCTTGCCACCAACGTTCTTGACCCCGCCGTGGCCACCTTCCTTCTCGCCGTCCTCGTCCTTCTTGCCAGCAAAGCCCTTGCCGTCTCCCTTCAAGTTGCCACCACCGTGCGAGTTCTACAGATGTCACCAGCAAGGGGCATGGAATCAGTGTCACAAGAAAAATTAGGAGTGAGGCAGAAATTTTAACAAGTGCTGACCTGGTGACCGTCGATGTGATAGGATTGCTTGGGCTAGGATCAGGAAGAAGGAACGAGGAATTTACGGAGATGTCAACCTAGTGTCCACGCCTTCTTGGGAAGCCTGGACAAGAAAGTACCCCAAGTATTCGAAACAGGCTAGCGGGAACCGACCTTGAAATACTCCTTGACCTCTTCGAATACTTTTTCGCAGTACTTCTGTGGGGCGTGAAAGCGAACGCACGAAGAGGTCCGAGTTAGATAGGGGGTCTCGCTAGTCAGGTTGGATGGGGATCGGGAAAGAAACGAAACCTTGGTCTCCTCGTTCTTCCTATTTTCTTCCTCTCGGGCACGCTTGAACGCCTCGTAATTCTTCTTGTGCTCCTCGTATCTGGTCTGAACGGTGGAAAGGCGCACCGGGTGGACGTTGGGTCAGTGAACGGAAAACTACTCGAGAGGACGTGGGCTTGCGGCGGTGAGAACTGACCGTCTCGAGATTGTACTGCTTCAACAAGGCGTTGTACTTTTTCTTCTCCTCCTCGAATGAGTTCTATCCGCGAAGATATAATCAAAGAAAGTCAGGGTCAGAATCGAACTCGAGTACCCGACAACCCGGAGGACGCGAGGACAAAAGAGGGAAGGCCGAACCTTGACCGACGTGTAATGCCAGGTGTGCTTCTTAAAGTCGTAGTCTTGCTTCTTGCACTCGGCTTCCTTCTTGTCCTGTTCGGCTTTTTTCTTGACGTAGTAAGCATCCGCGTACGAACACTGGGATGGAGTGGGCAAGACATTCAAAATCCCGCAGAAGCAGAGTCAGCAGCCATTCGAAAGAGAGGAGTGATTCCAGAACAGGAAGCAGAAATAATTGGACCACGACACTGACCTTGTACTGCTCGTAGTCCTGGCACCCGTACTTTGGCTTGTACTCGTCCAAGTGATCAAAGTAGTAGTGGAAGCACTTGCTGTCGGGACCGTACTTGGGCGAGACATTGTGGACAGAAGAAGGACCACCGGGGGTGGGAGCAGCGTGAGAGAGGGCAAGAAGAGCTGAGGCGGAGAGAACGGTGAAGAAGTGGATATGCATGGTGATAGGGATGTGGGATGAGTGGGCTGTGGAGTCGGAAGTGTCAAATGAGGGATGTGATGGACAGGAAGGAGAAAGGGAACGACGATGAACGGCCAATTTTATAGCCTGGCACGTCGCCCCCAGAAAGCTCCCGAGACGGACTTGCACACCGGACATGCACATCCACAAGAAACATCGAACATCACCATCTGAGCACCGAATGATCGAATCCGCAGTGTCCTCTTCTCGTATCCTTCCCTTCCGATCCGTGTCTCCGAGCATAGAACAAGGTTGCCCCCGGCGGCTCGCAGAAGTCCTCAGAAGTTTAGAAGGCTTCCTCCGCTCCAATGGGGAAACCCTCTCCGGTGCGACCTCGGAAACACTCGGGTATCAAACAAGGACCTTCTGGACTTCTTCTGGTGCAGGAAAGGTTCGTTTCCAGTGAACATGTGACTCAGCCTAGAAGCCAAAGCGTAGTATGCCCATTCGATCTGACGGACCGTTCCGATCCGAGTAGCCCCTGGAACACCGAAGAATCCCGATGAGCGGCTTGGGCACTTGTGCAGCGAATCTTGCCGAGCCCGAATTGCGCGAGACAAGCACAAGTAAATACAGCATGGAAGATGGTTGCGAGCGAAGAAGTATATGGCCATTACAACTACCACGAACAAACGGAGCTATCACAGCATTTTTCGGCGAGTTTGCCACCGCCGTCCTCGTCGAAGTCGTCTACCACCCAGAAGCGGTGGCATCGGCAGTGGCGGCAGCAGGAGCAGCGGGCTCGGCGGCCCAGTCGGTCGTGGTGTCGGCACCCCAATTATCTGTTGCGGGCCAATTGTTTGGGTCCCAACGCAGGTTAGTTCACATCTCGGAAGTAGGGCAGGCGGAACGGAAAAGGGGACATGATATCTCATCGAGTACGAACCGGCATCGGTTGAAGGAAGGTTGGCAGCGGCAGCCACTCCTGAACTGACTCCCTCGACGCCCCATTCGGCTTCGGCGGGAGCAGCGGTTTCGGTCGCCTCGAGGGCCTCGGCCTTGGTCGCCTCCTGGTCCCGCTCAACTTCCTCGGGGTCACGGTACTGGAAGCGAGGAAGAGGTCGAATAAGCCGCTGGACAATGGTCGATGAAAGAGCCTACCGTGAACTGACCAGGAACAAATCAACCATGACGGGCCACGCGTCAGGAGCGCGCGAGATGGTGCCTCGGAGGCGGAGGACCTCACGGGCGAGCATCCACCAGATGAGACCGATCGAGTTCTTGGACTTGTTATTGGCCGGGATGGCGACGTCGACGAAGGAAAGGGGGGAGTCAGTGTCGCAGAGGGCGATGACGGGGATGTTGACGTAGGACGCCTCTCGGATCGCTTGGTGGTCGACGCGGGGGTCGGTGACGATGATTAAGCAGGGTTCCTTGAACGAACGGGTGATGTAGTTGGTGCTGCACGCGAATAGACTGTCAATATCTGCAAGACCAACACCTTGCAAGGCCTTCGTGAGGTCAACTCACAAGTTACCGGGGGTGAAACGACCGGCGATAGCTTGAGCGCCGGTGTTGGCGGCGAACTTGAGCACGGCGCGGTGGCCGTAAGGGCGAGCCGAGATGACGCAGATATCGTTGGGGTTCTCGATGGCAGCGATAACTGAGGAGAGTGGGAAGTGACGAAGTCAGG
The DNA here is from genome assembly GCA_001244265.2 of Microbotryum lychnidis-dioicae p1A1 Lamole. Classification (NCBI taxonomy): domain Eukaryota; kingdom Fungi; phylum Basidiomycota; class Microbotryomycetes; order Microbotryales; family Microbotryaceae; genus Microbotryum; species Microbotryum lychnidis-dioicae. The sequence goes on from CDLV01000005.1 coordinate 2,397,998, forward strand.
ATCGTGCACCTCGAGCCACGTGCGGACCACGTGGGCCAAGAGAGCCAACTGACTTCGGGCAGCAAAGACGAGCTTCTCCCAAGTCTTGCCGAGGTTGATAATGTTGATACCGTCGGCTCGTCGCTTGAAAACGTAAGGGACCATCTTCTTCTCGACGCTCTTGGCACTATGCAGCAGAGGAACCGGAGAGCAAGCCCGGAAGCACGGTCAGCGGCAGCGTCGATACCGACGACGATGCAAGTTCAAAAAACTGACCCAATGTGGGCCTGAGCGGTCAAGAGGAGACTAATGTCCTCCTCGGTGGCTTGAAGAGCAGCGGGCAGTCGGGATGCGGGGGCCATGTTGGACGGTGAGCGGGGTGAGAAGACGCGTAAAAAGGGTCTAGGGGGAGCTGTGGGCGTGCAGGTCGTGTCAGCGGGTGGCCTCGAGTGCAATTGGAACAAAATGGGTCGTAACAACACGATAAACGCGGTCTCGGGACTGGAGTGGGATGCGGTAGCTGTGGAGGCAGATGGGCGTTTGACTTTTTTTCCTCGCACGCCTGCCCGCCTACTCCTCGCCTGCCGTCATCCGTGGCACCGCATACACTTCATCGGAAGTGGTCGAGTAATCATAGCGGTTAGAGACTCACGGAATGTGCCGGTGTAGTAGAGTGTGGATGGGGAGCGGGGTGTGGTCTGGATGGGCGGGCAAGAGCGGAGTGTGGCTAGGCCTCGAAGTGGCCTCGACGCCTCCGCCTGTCTCGGCGTCAAAACGCGCGGCAGTAAAAGACAGGAGGAGGCGGGATTTTGACACAGTTTTGGCCCAAGCTTCGGTCAACGTGCGGGCAAAATGGGCGCTGCGAGCGGGATCATTCTGCTCAAACGGTTCTGCAGGGCGTGCAACGACCTTAATCGACGTCAACAAGCAGCAATCGTATTAATCAGTAATAGGAACCCGATTGCACCCATACTTTAAGCTGTAAGACCTCTACCAACCCTGGAAAAAAATGGCGCACTCTGTGTGGGGTTGGTTCAGATCGCCGATTCGCTTGGCAGCCCCCACATTCAGGCGCAGTGACCGTCGCCCCTCCGTCTCAATGCCGACGTCCTTGATTGAGACTGCACCACCGATCGCTGGGACGTTTTGGACCACACAGATGTACGTCTTTGCGCATCAAAGGGCAAGATGATGTCCATAGAACGGATTATCCCTCCTTTTCCACGCCATCCTCTATTTGAAGCGAACTTCTTCCGGATGCTGGTGGGTCATCTCCGAAGCTGGTTGCTTCTTGTTCTCTCTCCTCCACTTCGTTCCGATCCGACATGTCCTTGAGGCTTTTCAGTACCGTCTAACAGCCTCGAATTTCAAAGGTTTGATTGGCTTGGCCCCTAGGCATGTGGTAAACCCTCGCTCTGCTCGTTACATGATGCCACCACCACACAACGAATCAATGCCCAACTCACCCAACCCCCACATCTCCGGGATCACTTGACGCGCGATCTTGTGGCTGCTCAGACATGGTACCGCCCCGGACCGGGTCCTCAAATTTGATGGCTCGGTGTGAGCTCTATAAATGGCTCAGAGGAGGGGCACGAAGATCGGGACAAACCGCAAACGAAGCTGACGAATGAGCCGCTTGTGCCCGGTCGCCAGCGATCGCCCGCCGTTCGAAACGTCCGTCGAGGTTGGAGGGATGTTCGCATCTCATCCCTGTTCCCCCTCCCTCCCCCACACCTTACTCGTCCTCTGCCCACCCCTTCCGCTTATCCGTTTCATTCCCACACTAAGATCATCATGAAGTTCTCCCTTGCCGTGCTCGCGCTCGTTCCCCTTGTTGCTGCCCACTTTACTCTCGACTACCCTGCCACCCGTGGCTTTGACGAGGATCTCGAGCCCCGTGCGTACGATCCAAACCTCGATTCCTGCTCCTCAACTTGCTCATGATAAACTCGACTTGTCTGTGCACCTCGGTGACCCGCCCATCCAGGCTTTTGCGGTGGATTTCCCAATCCGTCGAGTGA